>PUFA01000001.1:28280000-30680000 GCA_003508835.1 Eonycteris spelaea | reverse complement strand
TGTGGCTTTTCAGGTGGCCATCTTCTCCCTGTGTCTTCATGAACCTGTCTATATCTCGATCTCCTCCTCTCATAAGGACACCGTTTGTATTGGATTATGCTCACCCATATGATCTGTTTTAATTTAATTACTTCTTTAAAGATCCTATATTCAAATACAGTTACATGCTGGGGTACTGGGGTTAGGACTCTAACATATGAATTTTAGAGGGACAGAATTCAATCTCAACAGCAGGTTCTCTACCCTCATACAACCTCTCTTAGAGCTGCACACACGTTTCCCCCTTCCTCTTGTTTCCTGGGAAACAAGTGTGTATTGGTGCCCATCTGTACTGAACCTTGTGGAAAAATTCAAAGAGATCCAGAAACAGTCTGTCAGAGCAGAAAAACGCTTGAAGATTAGACTTCCACTTAAAGATCATTTATAGATGAGGAAATAAGACACAGAGGGGTCCTGTGACATGTCAGAGGGACACAGTCACGTGCTCTCTGAGCTGGAAGAGCCCTTGAGGATCATCTGTTCTAACAGTCTCTGAGGGATGCCTTCCCTGCGACACATTCCTGCCCAATGGCCCGACTTCATTCTACATCTGTAGCTCCAGCTATTTCAAGACAGAAATCATGTCACTATAAATATATATATATATATTTTTTTTTTAGATAAAAATCTTCAGTTCTAGGTAAAATACTCAATTCCTTTCAAGACATGATTTCAAATTTACTCTCCTGTGCATACCTTTATATTCGTTATCTTATAGGGCCTAGAATAGGAAGAAGCAAACTTGTAGAGGTGGCCAGCCTACTATAAAGTCGATCAAGTCAATTCCTCTCTTACTCTTAACATTATGCTTTTATAAATACAGTCTTCAGACATCTTGGCACATCTCTCTGCCCTTGGGCATTAACCCAGCCTTAAGTCCTTTATATGTGTGCTATGTAAAGCCCGCTTCTCCAGCTAGTACTGGTGTACTGGCCAGATTCTCCTCATTGCTCCAGCCTGATGAGCAATCTTGATTCTGATTGTGACATCCTCTCCATTCACTGTCTCCTCTGGCTTCATGTTGGCTGCAGATTCATCAGGTTACCTGTGCTCATCCAAGTCATGGGTAAAATTTTGACTAGGATACAGCCTGGATAGGGTCTACCCTCCGGATTCACATGGATCCAATCAATCAAAACCCTTTGGTGTGGTGCATTGTCTTCATTCTTAAACAGTTTGTATTTCTCCACCTGATTTGAAAAGATGTTCTAAGAGATTTGGCTGAAATGCTGTGACTATACCATCCCCTATCCTATGGTCTAACAGTCTTAATTTTAAAGAATCACCAACGAGTTAGTTAGTGGCTGAGCTGAAACAGTGTGATCTCTGCTGTCCTAAATCTCCGGTCTATTGGAGATCTGAGAAACATACAACTGAAACATAGCCAAGTGGACTAAGCTCTTCTCCATCAAGGAGAGAGAAAAAGGGATACAAGAAGGGAGGGCATTAGAGTAACTTGTCCATGATCCAAACTTAAGAATAGAGTACAGTGGATCAAAATCTATTTGGCTGAATCTGCTTTGAGCATGCCATGTCCTTTCCCATTTTTCTTTCCTGTGAGTTGGAAAAAATGTTATTTTCTTTAAGTATAGGCTGTTAGTCATTTGATACTGTTTTCCTCAGCCCCTGTGGCATCTCCTTCCCAGAAGTATTGCTAGAGTTGGCATAGACTGGCTTTAAGGCCAGATTTGACAGGAGAATCTGCACCAGATGGGTATTACAGTCTCTACAGCTATGTTCCTTTAGCAGTGAGGGCCAAGAAAGAAGGCATTTGTTTAAGTATCTATGACAAGGAAGAGATTGTATATCTAAGTGCTGCTTGGGTACAGGTCAAGGAGGTTCCAGCCTATCTACCCCTCTATGCCTGTGTCATGTTTTTATATCACCTGTATAGACTAAGAAGAGAGGAAAAGAGAAGTAAAAAATGGATCCACCACTATGGTTTTAAGACACTTCTTAGGAATCTTTTGTTCTCTCAATTAAGAGAATGTTTTTATTATGTGACTAGTTAACGAAACTTGACATTACTAAATCTGCACATAGCAGCCTACTAAATATGAAGCTCTGCAGGCAGCTCTGCTCTAGTACAGTGCCCCAAAGTTTCTATGCTGGTCTCGAGTTCCATCCTCTTGTGATGTCATAACGGTAATATCATAAATGACCTCCTGCCCTCTTCCTTGTCTTTAAAATCTGAATAAAAAAGCCAAGCTCAGCCCTAGGTGGGAGACATAAGGGTGTCTCCTGATGATGAAAGTATGAGAGACCCTGAGATGAGCCTACAAGGAAGATACTGGGAGTCCTTGATCCCTGCAGGGCTTTAGGCAAAAGATTAACACCATCTGTCAGAGATGGGGTTGGCACAGAGCCTAAGGAAGGTGTGACCCCAAACAAATCTGAGTCAAGACCTAGAAGGGTACCAGTTGTTCAAGGATTCACAGACCACTCCTGAGAGAATTGCCACAGAAAGGGGAAAATGGAGGCACATGTCTCATATGCAAATGACCTTCAAGGACCAACATTAACAATGATGGTGGTTATCTGATGAGACAGCACCTCCCGGATGCCACCTGGGCCATCAGCCTCATGTGCTGCATTGCTCTGAAAGCCTTTCCTACTCAGCCTGATTTCTTCCCTTTGTCACCAGTTTCTTCTTTAGGACCAGGCCTTCGCGGGAAAAACATATCACATTTTCATCATGTTCGCCCCTTCCCAAGCATATTCATGAGAGCTGTCTTAGTCCTTTTGGGCTGCTATAACAAAAATACCATAGACTGGTGGCTTAAACAACAACATTTATTATTAATAGTTCTAAAGGCTAGAAGTTCTAGATAAAGGCACGAAGTAATCTTAAAGAGGTACCTTACCATCTTATACATCGCTTAACTCCCAGAAAAATCTATTTAGCCATGCTAAGAAGATGGTCATCTAGATTTTTAAAGACCATTTTAAGAAGTAATTCTTTTACATAAGCAATATATTGAATACCTATACAAGCATGTTCATGGTTTATAAAAAGAAAATTAGGAACAACCTAAATATCCATTAGTAGGATAATGTGTTGTTCCTGGAATAGCTTCTGTATTATCTAATTTTTGGCAATGAAAATTCTTTCATATTACCTGTGTCAAATCACTGCTATCAGCTTCTAAGTAGTCTTCACCTTTGTCCTTGCCCTTTACAGCCCTTTTCACAGCTTTCTCAGTAATGTACTAAAATGCAAATCTGATTGTGGCACTTCTCAACTTCAAGATTTCTTGTGTTTTTTTTCCTTTTTGTCTGTCCGTCACAGTCCAAGCTCTTCAGACTCTGTAATGGCCTTCACGATGTGTCCCTGTTCACTGCAGCCCCAGCTCCCACGCCTTCACTCTGCTTTACAGCCACACGTGACTTGTCTCTACCCTCTGAAACCACCAGTTTCTTTCACAACTACAAGACTTTATGCTTGACCTGCTCTTGCTTTCATTACCTTCCTCCTCCTTTTCCAAAACCAAATTTGAGCATCACTGTCCCTCTCTACTCTCAGAAAAGTTAAGTCCACCTGTTCTAACAACTCCTCTGGGGGTTTAGTACACTCTCCTGAAGCTGTGTGTTCGTTCCTTGGTTGCCCCACTAGAAGGTGTGTTCTTGGGAACTGAGAGATGTGTTCATCTGGGATTCCCACTGAAGCACAGACCCTGTTGGATGCTAGACTTTGAATGAATGAATGAGTGAACAATGAACGAACAAATGTACAATTTTTCTCATGCTTATATCTACTAGTTCCTGGTGTTTGTGTTAGACCGTACTTCATCATTTAAACCATTTCACATATATAAAAAATATGGGCTGGGGGAAGAGAAGCCCCATGAAAAATGTACAGGCTCAGGCTCAAATCCTTCTAAGGATGGCCCTGCTCACAATAATAAAGCCCATTTGTGGTCCTCAGCTTTACGAGATCTTCTATGACACTGGGAACACATTTGGGGACTTTAGCGGGAATATCCTGTCTTTGGGATATCAGGATCATTTCAGGATGGCAGCCTCTACTGTATAAACCTGCTGCCAAAACAGGTTTCAAAATATGAAAATCTCCAAACATGGTGAAAATGAATTCCCTTAGGACGCCTTATCTGCATATGGGTTTGAATTTGCTTTAGGATTAAATGTTTATGCTAACCAAAGCACTGACCTTTCAATGCTCCCCACCATGCTTCTAGTACAGCGTTATAGTGCACTTACAATTGGTCTCCTATAGCTCCACTGGAAAGTAAGCTCCACGGGTTTCCTTTTTCTATAACAATACATAGAAAGAAATATATATATTATAACATATA
Source organism: Eonycteris spelaea (assembly GCA_003508835.1). Taxonomy (NCBI): domain Eukaryota; kingdom Metazoa; phylum Chordata; class Mammalia; order Chiroptera; family Pteropodidae; genus Eonycteris; species Eonycteris spelaea. Next base: position 30,675,648 of record PUFA01000001.1, on the reverse strand, counting down.
TAAGTGAACCAGAAAGACAAGCATCAGCCAGATGAAATATCCATCAATTGTCAGACAGCTAAAGGTACCATCCTGAGGCGAACTGAACTTTCCTACCAAATGTATGAGAACCAAATATTATTTTTCCTTCTAGACTGATTCTCTTCCTATATACCTTTTGTAAGTTCAGTAGTGTGGCTCTTTCATAGAGTCACATAGTGGTGATGATAAGGTATGGTCAAAGAACCATGAACTAAAGTCAAACAATCCTAGCTCCTCCATTTTATAATTGCATGATCTTAGGCAAATTACAAATCATCCCTACGAATCAGTTCTCTAATCTATAAAGGTGGGTTATAAATACCTACCTGCTGGAGTCATAGAGAATGAAAATGAAATAACATCTAATATTAGTTATCTTCTCACATTATTTCAGGTGAAGAAACCTGATCTAAATATTTCTAGATGGAATTCATATAATTTCTACTACTGATGGCATACTGGAAAGTTGATTAAAAGCAATATTTACATCAGCTCCCAGGCTTCTGCTTTGCTCTTGAACCCATGTGCTATGTAAAAACTTTCTCCTTATTATCTTTCACTTGTATCTTTCTTTGGTGGCTTTATAATACTTTTTGCCTTCTGTGGAAGCTAATTCCTGCACACAGCATCCATGGAATCTTATCTTTCACATATCCGTGATGAGTCACTTCGGTTTTCTCCTTCAATTTAATCCTAGAGACAAATCAATAGGTAACTGAGGCTCTCTTCCAAACAGTAAAATAAAAAAAAAATTTTTTTAATTCCCCATAGGGTAATATCCCACAGTTTATAGTAATGCCATGGCTTTGTATTCTTCTCTCAACTACCCACCGTATTTCAAGCAGTTAGACTTGATTCTGTACAAGCAGTCCCCACTTCTGGAATAGGCTGTGGATTCTGAACTGTATTTACAAAGCTAGTCATTTAAAACAGTGCCAGGGCTCACACAAATGAGGTTACCTTGGGCCATCGGATTCTCAGGCCAGTCCACAAAAGTCTATCTAATCCTGAATGTTGCCAACCTGGTGCACTAGATGCACTGATTATTCACTCCCAATAACTCTGTACACTCTCGATTTTGTAAGAAAGGGAGAGAGGGCACTCTGTGTTCCAAATCTGGGTGCCAGGGACACAGCTCTCCTCTACTCCCTACTTGGCTGGGCTAGCAGCTAGGGAAAAGGCTGTGCAAGGAATGGAGCTGGAGAGGTCAGATAATCCTGCAGATAATGCTACCAGCACCAGAAATTTGATTCTCTGCCTCAGAAAATCCTTTCGCTTGTAGAAATTTGGAATAAGGAATAATAGTAATGACATTTGTATAGTGCTTTATAGTTTACAAATGACACATTTTCATCATTAATATCTCAGTGGTCTCATCTGCTACTTACAACTCTCTTGAGTTAGTTATATGATTTTTATTTCACAGGCAAGAAAACTGAGGTTCAGAAATGAAATGAGTTTTCTAAGGCCTAAGGGTATGAAAAGAAGCTCAAATGATACCCATACTCATGTGTCAATATTTTATCTATTAATGAAACAGTTACAAAACTAGTATTTACTAGGTACCAGGCACTGTTCTAAGAGTTCTACAAAATATTAGCCCACTTATGGCTCAGTCCTAAATTAAGATTTGCCTTCTTTTCTTTTTTTATTTTAAACCCATGCCTCCATCACTGTGAAATCATCTTGGAAAAGGTTAATGACTTTAATGATGTTAATCCATGGTACTTTTTTTTTTTTTAATTAGAGGGGCTTGGACGAAATAGTTAAATGATCTCTGACTCTCATATTTCTGTTATCAGATGAGTTGCTTTCAAGAGTCAGACTCTTTGTCAAATAGTTTAAATATGATGTGAATCTTTATATTCACAAATCCAGCAGGTCTTTCTACCACAGCCTTTCTGATTTTAAGAAAAAGTAAACTGTCTCTAGACAGACCTAAAGTCTTAGCCAATGGAATATGCCTCTTAATGAACTCTCTATTAAGTATCTCATCTGAGTCTGGCAGCTTGTGCTTGTTAGCTGCCAGAGAGCATTTGATCAGACTAAGAGGCAGAGTAGTTTATAAACTACCCGAATGTGCTCTGAAAATAAACTTCCTGGCTTTGAATTTTGGATCTCCCTCTTTCTACTTTGTGATCTTGGGTGTGTTACTTGCCCTATCTGTGCCTCTTTATTCCCATCTGTAAAATGGGGATGTTAATGGTACCAGCCTTGTAGTGTTGTGAGGTTTGTCCCATTTTACAGAAGAGGAAACTGAAGCTCAAGAAGTGGTAAGAGATTTTCCCAAAACAATACAATTTGTATGTCTGGACCTGTGGTTTGAATTTAGAATTGCCTGTTTGCAAAGCCCATACTCTGCAGGGATAAATTCATCTCTGGGCCAGGTGGTCAATCAGATGTGCGATGTTGAGAACAATTCTGAGACTGCATTAGGGCTGTAGTGAGTGCGGTCACTTAGCATCTTCTGTGGGCATAGGAGGGGAGATGTCATATGTGTCATCCCCACTCCGCACACCCACTCATGAACCTGGATATCATTGCAGGGCGAGGGGTCTCAACCTAAGGAGCTCCTTCAGGGCAGGTACCATGCCTTCTTGATAACTGTATCCCCAGCTCTTCACACAGTGTCTGGCCCAAAGTAGGCAGAAATTATGTGTTGAACTGGATTGAATTAAGTTGTCCAGAGACTTACCTCTGAGGATGGGTCTTCCATGCTCTAGGTTTGGGCAGTTTCCTTTGATTTGCCTTAAAAAAAGGCAAACGTTCAGTCCTAAATGAGACTTGGAAAGGTTAGATGTTAAAATGTATTATATGTTAAGACATACTATAGCTTCCACTCTTATTTCAACAGCAGATTTAAGGTGAAAAAGATACTAATATGCTATGTTGACTTTATTTTACTTGAGTCATCACAGTGACAAAACAGCCAGTTTATCCACCTAACTTCTCTCTATGCTGGACTGTTCACTCTTCTTCCACTCTCAATTACAAAGGCAAGCGGATGTTATCTTAAAGGTGGAAAGTGAAAAGGATTGATGGGTGAGAGTCTAAAAGTAACATCCTATCTTTGAAACACAACCAGTCAGGGACCATTGATTCTGTTTCATTTTACCTTCCCAATTTAGAGAATGGTGAAAATCTGGACTGTTTACTCTTTCATGAGAGTCTGGGTAAAAGGAGAATTTTTTTCATTGATTTCATAGGCAATCTCTGCTCACCTACTTACGTGTGGCCCAGGCAGCATGCACTCTGGAGACGTCCTTGAGAGGGTTGTTCTTCGGATTGAAATCCAACCTAATATGCATCCCCAAAAGGGTGCACAGGATTACCGTCTTCTTCCTTTAATTTAAAATGATATTTAGATCCTGCCAAATGAGGACACTGGCTTAATGCTTTTTGATGATGATGGAGGCAGAAGGCTGAAACAGATAACTTCATAAATACTATTTTGGATCTCAAAAAAGTTTTTCGGTCACTTCTACTAGCTAGGTGCTATGCTAAATGTTTTTATATACGTTATTTCATTTAGTTCTCATAATAGCCTTAGGGAGGAGGTATCATTGCCTCCTAAGCAGATAAAGTAATCTTAGACACCAGTACATTAAGTTATTTGCCAAGGTTGCATAGCTCTCAAGTAGTTAAACCTTGTTTATTCAATAAATGTTTATTGAGCCCCTACTATGTGTCAGGCACTAGAATAAGCTATAGAAAAACTGAATTAAATAAGAAGTAGCCCTAACTCAAGGCACACAGTTCAAAGACAAAGATGGATCTCTAAACAGCTTATATAATTGGATGTGGTAAAGGAGTGATACATGTGTGAAATGAGCATCTTAGAAGCAAAGATAGTGGAATTTGACCAGCCTGAGAGTCAGGAGGCAACCTGGAGGAGATGAGCCTTAAATAAATCTTAGATGACAAGTAAGCATTAAGAAAGGAGAATTGAAAAGAGATAGACTACATCCCAGGCAATGGGAAGGGGCAGCACGAGCAAAGGTTTAGAGATGAGAAATAGCATTGTGAGTGTGACATTCCCAAAGTCCAGGATTTTTGGAACAGTGTAAGTATGGAGATGGGGCTGATGTCATAAGCAGGGGACAGGTCAAGGCAGTACTTGTAGTTTTGCTTTCTGAATGACCTATACTCTTCTTCTTGAAGCCTGTGCCCTATGAAGAAGAAGGCCTGTTTCCTGCTGAGTATCCAAAAAGATCTTGATGCTATAACCCAGAGAATCATTTCTCCTCTAATAGACTCCTGGGCCTCCTCCTAGTGGAGCAAGTATCTAACTAGATTAGCAATTGAAGAGCTAGGAACAGGAAGTATAATCAGTGTATAATAGTGGGTGGTTTCTCTGAAGCCCACACCCCCCGGCTATGATTCAGCAGTTAACCTCAAACTTTTGAGTTTCCCTCTATTCCCCACTCCAGCTTTCTCTGTCTTCAACTTCCTACAAACTATCTATGCATCTTTGCCCTTTTCCTGTGTTTGTCTTTGCCGTTCCTTTTTTGAGTTTGTGTGAGCTGCTTATCATCATTGAGATGAACTGAATATGAGGCTTGGCTTCCAGAACAGTGTTTCCTAATTGAACTACTGTACCTTTGAATTAGCTGCGTAAATCCTCCATCTATAGAGCCCAAGATTAGGAGAGAGGATGAGGCGACCCGGGCAAAATGGCATAGATGATAGAAGCTTCGTTCATCCCCTCTCGTGACCACATCAAAGTTGAGATGGAAACACAGAGCAAACAGCAAGCAGAGTTGCCAGCGGCCTAAAGAAACAGAAGCTCTACAACTAGGGAGAGAAACGAGAAATCACCCTGCAATGTTTGGAGGTAGGAGGGGCGAAGACAGGAGGGCTGCCCAGTCCCCAGAGGTCGAATGGGACAGAGGTTGCCCCAGCCAGCAGCTGCAGATGCCTCTTAAAGGGCCTATGTCTGCAAGTAGATTTTGTGGTGACAGGCCTGCTCGCTCTGAGCACCAGCACCCAGTTGGCTGCTTGGGGGATACCAGGGACTTATAGGGGAACACTGAGATGTTGGAGCGAGAGCCAGAGGTGAGGCTTTCTCCCAAACAGAAGTGCTGGCAGTATCTGTTGTTCCTCTATTGAGCCCTCCCCACTCCTAGTGCACGGACACAGAGCCACCATGGCTGTGAGGTCATCAAACTGGATAACAAAGGTCACTCCACCCAGAGAATTCCCTGAAACCTCACCTCCCCCAACTCACGGCCCCACCGAAGCCACATCCAGTTGTATCCTCGGTGAGTCAGGTGCTCTTTGCTGAGCAGTGCCAAGACTCACACTGGAGGCAGCTGGCCTCAGTTTCTGGTGTGGTTTCTTGAGGCAACTATAAGCACAGCATCTGTGGATTGCTTGCTGAACCTTAACAGGTGGTCCCAGAGGGGCACAAGCTGGAGCTAAACTTGGCCTGCAGCTGAACCCCTCTTAGGTCTGGGCCGCTGGACTCCTACTACATAAAGCTATGCTAATAAGACCAGGAGACTTAGGAGCTTTGATTAGTACATAGAAAAGATATGGAAAGGCAGCCAAAATGAGAAGACAAACAAGCAGAAATCATGAAAGAACAGAATAGAGATCAAGGAAAAATGGAGTCAAGCAATCAATCTAACAGATGCAGAGTTCAAAACACTGGTTATAAAGATGCTTAATGAAATTAAAGGAAGTATAGATGAACTCAGTGAGAACTTTAACAAAGAGATAAAAAATAAAAATGGAAATTATAAAGTGAACAAGTCAGAAATGGAGAATACATTATTTGAGATGAAGAGTGTATTAGAGGGAATCGACAGAGTGGATAAAGGAGAGGATCGAGCCACTGATATAGAGGATAGGGAATCCAAGGACACCCAATCAGAATGGCAAGAAAAAAGTAACCAAGAATATAATAATAATTTAAGGAGCTTATGGGACAAAATTAAGGGTAACAACATCCATGTCATAGGGATGGCTGAAGAGGGAAAACAAGAAGCTGAATATAGATTTGAAGAAATAATGATGAAAAATCCAAATCTGGTGAAGGAATGAGACACACAACCCAGGAAGCTCAGAGAGTCCCCCCAAAGATCAATCCAAAAGGCCTCCACCAAGGCACATCATAATTAAAATGCCAAAGGTTAAATACAAAGAGAGAATCTTAAAAGCAGCAAGAGAAAAGCAGTTAGTTACTTACAAGGAAGCTCCCATAAGACTGGCAGCCCATTTCACAAAAGAAACTTTGCAGGGCAGAAGGGCTTGGCACAAAATATTCAAAGTGTTGAAACACAGGATCTACACCAAGAATACTTTATTCAGTAAAACTGATTATTTAGAGTTGATGGACAGATAAAGAGCTTCCCAGACGCCTCCCCACCCCCCACCCCGCCCAAAATGCTAAAGGGATTTACTGACACCAAGCCAGTATTACAGAAAATGTTGGAGGGACTTCTTTAAGAAGAAAAAACATATATCAAAAACATGAATAAAGAATGGTAATAACTACATATTTATCAGCAAGTACCTCAAATGGAAAAGAATTAAGTGCTCCAAAAAGATAGGGAAGCTGAATGGATAAGAAAACAAGACCCCTACATATGCTGCCTACAAGGAGTGACTCACTTCAGATTAAAGACACACACAGACTAAAAAGAAGTAGACGGAAAAAGATAGTGCCCTGATCAAACTGGATAAAGTCAGATTCAGAAAGACAAATATCACATGATTCATGTACGTGTGGAATCCAAAGAACAAAATAACAACAACAATGGAAACAAACTCATGGATAACAGAGAATATTCTGAGGGCTACTAGACCATGAGGGGGGACAGTGAAAAAGGCCAAAGGGATTAAGAAGTACAAATGGATAGATACAAAATAGTCAAGGAGATATAAAGTGTAGCGTAAGGAAAATAGTCAACAATGTTGTAAAAATATGTAAGGGGGAAGAGGAGTACCTGATTTAATGGGGTGAACACTGCATGAGTTATACAGATCTCTAATCGCCATGCTGTACAACCGAAACTAATATATTATTGTATGCCACCTAGAATTGAAAAAAAACTCATTGAATTGAACAATGTAAAGATGAGCAACTAATTGTCTATTATATCTTAATAAAGCTGCGGGAAAAAAAGAGAGAGAGGATGAGATGAAAGCTTCTACGTGGGAAACTCTGCAGCTAGGCCAGGGTTTCTCCCAGTGTGGTCTGTGGACTGCATTGGAACACCTGCACTGGAAGTGTTTGTGACAGGTGAAGACTAAAGCGTCCTAACCAGGCCTGCTGATTCTAAATATCATGGGATGTAGCAAAGAATTTTGTATTTTTAACAAGTCCCCTGGGAGATCCTTGAGTAATATCGTAGGAAAAATTGCCTAGAAAAGAGATCACAAAATGGCAGTAGTAGGCCAAATTTCACAGAGAGCAGATTGCAAGCTGACAAGGTCCTTGCAATCTGTGAGGTCAACCCAGGGTTGCCTCACCTCAAGGAATCTCCTAAGAATGGGAAAGTACAAACTGATCCAAACTGTTCTGGGGAACAAGGCGGTGTTGCTCCAAGGCAGGGAGTAGCTCATAGCCAGGAGCAGACTGAACTGCAAGGACTATAGCAGGGTGTGTGGGTTGGGTGGGGATAATCTTATTTTAGCCAACAATTGTATGCCTTGTATACAAACAGCTTGCAAAAATGAAACTACACCATTGTTCCACCATCAGTGGACAGTGGACCTCCTGATCTCAGCCAGCTTTCTGTCTTCTTTCTTTTCTAATCTCCCACTGTTCCCACTCAGGTACATTCTCCAGAGCTGTGCTGGATGTGGCAGGATTTACCACTTGCTGGACAGGGCAAAACTTACTTGCAAATATGTTTTGTTTGGCCCTTATGGTGTTTTAAAAATCAGAATATTTCACTCAGAAGTCTAGATTTCGACCTCTTGGAAAAGTTCTTAGATGACACTGAGACATTATTCAGATAATCACCTGAAGCTATACAATGACCATCCTATTTTACCAGCTTGCTCTCCAGACCCCAGAGCCCTCCTCAGTCTAGTAACCCCACTCTTTTACTTAGGCTCTCCAGGACAGATACCAAGTTTTTGTCATTTGTGAATCTTCAGGCCTTAAAACCAAGTTGACAGAAGAGTGTGAATAAATGTGTATTGATGAATGAATGGGCATATGAGCCTGATAAGCTCCTGGCTTGTATAACTTAATCAAGAGCTAAAAACAAACAAACAAACAAACAAAATCCTTGGTCCTGGGTGTAGGAGACACAGAGTCTCATCCTGGTTGCTGCAATATCTTTGGCCATATCACTTCTCCGAGTCTGTTATCTTAGTTATAAAAATAATTGTGAGCATGGATTTGTCAAAACTCTTCTATCTTGAAAAGCATAGGTTTTCTAGGCTACGGATGGGCGTTTGAGTTCCATTTTGTATTTATGTGGTAGAAGAGGCTATTGTGAAACTCACTTCCCCACTCTCAAATGCCATCTGTTGACATGGCAATTTGGAATCGTAGTTTGACCTGAGGGTAGCTGACTCTCTGCATAGTCACAGAATGGTAGTATTTATGAAGAGAGACTGGGCTAACTCTTTAGTTAGACCTCACAGATCAAGTCCAAACACCTCAGCCTGGTGCAGAAGGCTCTTCACACTCAGATTGCTGCCAGTTAACCCTATGACTTTCCCCATTCCTCTAATGATACTCAATTACCTATGCTACCCTCAAGCGCCATGTTGTTTTCCCCTTCTCTGTCTTTGTATGTGATGTTCTCTCTTCCTCACCCTATTCAGCCATCTACTGGCCTTTAACACCAAATCAAAGGGCCTCTGAGAAGTTGTTCTAGCCCACACCTCTGCTCCCCTTCTCCAGGCCTCTTTTCATTCTCTCCCTCCTCAGTACCTTTACCTTTGCCTTGTCATACATATCTCTGTCATTGCATCGATCTCAGTTCTCCTTTATATACTGGATCCCATACTGGACTGTGATCTCCTTGAGGGCAAGGATCTAGAACACATTATGGAAGCATAATCAATGCATGTTAATAAAGGCTGAGCATCTCTAAACCAGATATGCTGAGATGACTCTGCATGTCAGAGAAGAGCTGAACATTAACTTATCCTACCACACTGCCCTCCCACCACACAATACTTCTGCATTTTGAGGTGCAGAGTTTATTACTGATCTTTAGAATAACCAATAATATTTGCCACTGGCTAAGTATCCTGTGTCTCTGAGCCAGCGTTGCATAACATGTATTTTAGGGATTATGTTAGGTAGATTTTCGTGTAGCGCTTAACGATAGTAGCGTGGCTTTGAGCAGTGTTTCCTAAACTGTTATGAGACATCTCTAATTCTTTTCAGGAGAGTGTACACTATATTAAAATAATCTGGTCAAAAAAGTTTGGGAAAGTCTGAAAACTATGTTCCTTTTTTAGAAAGACACAGTGCAGGTTAGCCATATTAAAGGCTCAAAAGTCTGGTGATAAAGAACAATGGTTTAATTTTATTTTGCCCAGCATTTCCAAAGCACAGTGTCAAGGAGCAAAACTGAAATAGGAAGTCAGGAGATCTAAGTTCTCATTTCCCTCTGCCACTAATGCAAATCTGTGATCTTGAACCAGATACTTCCCCTTTTGAAGCCTCAAATTTCTCATTTGTAAATGGAAAAACTGGAAACAAATCTAAAACCACACGGCTGAAGTGGATGATTTCTAATGGTCTTTCTAATCCCCACTGTCCATCCTTCTAGCAGGGATGAACAGATCTGGCTTTGATGCCTCTGCTGGGGCTAAAAGGCTCACACAGCGGGTGCTTAGCTGTGTGGTCTCTGCTCTGCCCTGCCCCACCCAGGGAACAGCTGGGCAGAAGCTTAATGTTCTTTAAATGCAGCAGTTTCTCCACAGCTAGACAAGAAGGGGGATTACCTGGCAAATCTGAGCTGATTGTGCAGCTCCAGGAAACCATCAACATTGCAGGGCTCAGCTGTTCACTTTTCCTCTCCTATTTGGCAAGGGATTCACCACTACAAGAATCATCACCCAGAATGTCCAAAAATCAATAGATTTGGCAGTAAAGTAGAAGTCTGAGTTAAGGAACAGCTGGTGGGTAGAAAAACATCGACAATGATCACCGACTAGGACATGAAAACTCCAAGTACCTGCCGGGAGACGAGACTCCCAAGAATGTAGTGAGGAGAGTTAGTCCCGAAATTCCTCTAGTCTTGAGAGGAAATACAGCCAGAACTGTTCCCTTTAAAGTGCAGCTATGGCAACAAAAGTACATCTGGCTCAAGTCAGGCTTTGGAATCACGGCATTCACGTGAACAGGGCAGCCCATTGGTATTTCCTGCTGATGGAGGCCCTACTAGCATGACGTGGCGTTCAGAACAGAAAGCCCACATTTCTACTCTGAAGTGCAGCCCCAATGACCACTGTTTAAGGCTCACATTACACATAAGCGGAGGGGTGGTTCCCTCTGAATATATTCTCGGCAAAGTCAGAAATACTGAAGAAGGGCCTGGTGGGGACCCCCGTAGTAGAGGCCTCACTTTTCCTTGCCCTATAGTTTAACAATAGATTGCCCACAGTGGCTTCACCAGAGCTGGGAACATTCGCTGCCAGAGAAAGTTGCCCTGAAATTTCTGATTCATGCACTTATGCTTACTGATCACAATCCTCTGGTCTAACTTTCTTTCCAGACTACTCCCATCTTTGTTCCTGCGATGTTGGCACCACCAGAGGACTACGTTGCCAGAGAAATGGCTCCGTGAATCACAACAGACCCCCTGGAACTGTCATGCAGCCCCTAAAAGAATGCCCAGGTTTTCCCTTAAATCCCTAAGCCTGATTGAGAAGGCAAGGCCGTTTTTGAAGGTGTTAACATGCTGCCTTCTCAGATCACTGGTGTTCTGACAATAAACACTTACTCTAAACATCCTAACTCCGTGTCAGTCTATTGGCTGAGAAGCACAGGCAGCATGAGCCCGGACTCTTTCCTTCAGGTTTCAATACCGTTACTCAGAATAACCTGCAGCCAGGATTTTCTTCCTTTGTGAGATGAACCCTCTCCGAGAGCCTTCCTTTCTTCTTTTTCTCTGTCCTGAAACATTACAGAGCATTCTTATTGTCAAAAGACAAAACGAAACAATTTAATAACGAGATCGTTGTCTTTTATGCAAGGAAAAACAATCCACGGAAAGGGGGCTTAAAGTGCTTCACAAGCAGTGGAGTGCTCACTCTTCCCGCGGACCGTGGGCAAGAGTGAGTTTTACAGAACGTTAGAAGCAGCAACTCAGAAACAGGGCATGCTTGGCTAGGAGGTTGGGCATTTCCCTGTAAGGGTTTCGGGTCTTATTTTCTAGAATAAGGTAAGCCAGCTAGAGCTGAGTTGGAGGATAGTAATTGGTGTTAGGCTTCCTTAACAGCGTTTCCATTAAGTGCAGCTTGACTTGGTTTTGCTTTGTGGGTCCCAATGTATGAGTTAACCGTATCCCTATATTTTAGGTCTTGTCCTGGGCATTATGGTGGGTCATAGGGCCTGAGTGGGTGTATACTGTACAACTCTTATGGGGGTTGGGTTCAAAATTTAATGTTTAAGGCAAAAATCCCCTTCAAAATTTAATGTTTAAGGCAAAAATCCCTTCAAAATTTAATGTTTAAGGCAAGAATACCCTTGAAAATATTTTAAATCATCCGTAAGGGTGGTGATATGGTCACATTCTGAGAAACACGAGACAGCTGAAGGGCCTGCTTTTAACTGAGAGATTATGTCATTCACCTTACATTTCTCTAGGTTATTGACTCAGTATATAAACTGGTACTGTTATACTGCTATTTCTTACTCCGAGTTTTGTTTTGTTCTGTTTTGGCTAAAATTAAATTTGTGTAAGCTAAATATGTATATGACATCCATTCAGTGAGATACATAGAAAAAATATCTACATTCGTCCTACTAACAGAGGTTACCCCTTGGGTGAGGAGTGAGTTTGGGGGTGCGGGAACAAAAAGAGGGTCAGAGAGAACCTCAGCCTTCTCTGTAATGTTTATCTTTATCTAACGAGAGAAATGTATTCATTTTCCTTGCGGAAGAAAAAAGATCCCTGACTCACAGAAGAAAAGATCCTCGCTCACAACTGCTGGGGAGGGGGACAGGCATGAACATAAAGATAAGATAGTATCATAAGAGCTGTAATAGCCCGAGCTGTGGGAGGCCACGGGGTGGGGAGCAATTAATCTTGTCCTGCTGCTTAATCTCATCCCTGTCCTTTTGTTCAGTGCTCAGAGAGAAACAGGGTTGGATGAAGCCTTGCTTATTCGACTTCCAGATGACCTAGATAAGGTGTGGGCAGTTTGGCTGGTCTTGCCAGTTCTCTCCCCTGCCCCAGAAAAGGGCAGCTCTTGTGGTACCGAAGACGAAGTGAGGAGCACTGACACCAGGAAGGCACCTGCATGAGTTTTCCAACCTGTAGCATTTTTTCTGCCATCACAGCGATGTTGCTAAGAATGAGACCTCGGACCCCTGCAGTGTGCTGGCGCACCAGTGGTAGACTCCCTCTTGGCAGTGCCTTCTCTCCTCTTTGTCCTTTGCAAGTGGAATAGACAGATCATTCCATGTTATGGACTTGAAAACAACGGCACAGGAATCAAAAGCAGAAATGGCATCCGACACTAGGTCACCCTCCGGTCCAAGGCCCTATCCGTCTAACTGGCCTCCATGTTCTCACTGAGAACTTCAGAAGGTAGTTATAGATCAGCTTTGAATGCAGAACCCTGAATCCGTAGTAACAGAACCACAGGAAGGCCTTTGGATGACTGTTCAATCTGTCCCAGATTAGAGTATGCGCTCTGTCCCAGGCCTAGTGAAAAAAAAAACAAACACTTTTCTCCCCCCTGGGAATAAGGACCTTCTCATCTGAAAGTTATGCTTGGTGTAGTAAAAATTACAGGCTATAGACTGAGATGGAATGCACCACTTTTTACCTGTGATATGCTGGACAGGTACTTAACCTCTCTGAACCTCAGCTCTTCATCTGGCAAATGGGAAAGACACCACGCGTTTCATTGGTTGGCTGTGAGAAGCCAAGACGCCTGGCACAGAGCAGGCATTCAGTATATATCAGTCTCTGCTCATTCTCTGAACCTTTCTTATGGGGCTATTGGCTGCACAAATGTCTGGTAGGACCTGCATGGTTTGGTGAGTTAGTCTAGCGGGGGCAATAAGATCCACAAGTCATTTGGAACATTATGTCTATACCATTATGTCTGTTGAGGGGATCTTCAGTCAAAATGCCTCTTTCCAAGCTGTTTTGGGCCTGTGAGAACAGAAGAAGGAGAGGAGAGAGAAAGAAAGAGAGAGAGAAGAGAGATAGAAAGAAAGAAAGAAAGAAAGAAAGAAAGAAAGAAAGAAAGAAAGAAAAGAAAGAAAGAAAGAAAGAAAGAAAGAAAGAAAAAAGAAAGAAAAGGAAGGAAGGAAGAAAGAAAGAAGGAAGGAAGGAAGAAGAAGGAAGGAAGAAGGAAAGAAATAGAAGGGGGAGGGAGGAGAGGGAAGGAGGAAGGGAAGAAGAACAGGAAGGAAGGAAAGGGAAGAGAAAGAAAGGAAAAAGAGGCCTCTCAAGGCATCATTTTTGTTTTTTTCTACATACAGAAAACTTGTATCTATTGGCCAGGGCTGTGGACATCCTGGACTCACCTTTTTCTTTGTGTGCATTTTAAGAAAGGATATGACACTTCTGTCAGGGATTGACATTAGTAATGACCACATTATGTGGTTTTCCACAGACTTTCTCCTGGGTGAAGATGTTGGATGATGGAGGACATTGGTCACCGAGATTTTCGGGCCTCCGTCTGAAGAATAAAACGAGATGCGGGTACACAGCAGCACTGCATATCAAATGGCTTCCCTCTAGGGTTAATTCTGGGCAGACGGTAGGAAGCTTTTATAGGCTAAAGAATAAAAAACAAAAATAAAAATACAGAAAATAGTCGACCTTGTTTGGGGTATAAAGGAACAAGAAGTATAAAGCCCAAAGTTGGCTTGGCCTTTGGGAATCAGCCGACTGGATACACAGTTGACCCTTGAACATCACCAATTTAAACTGCATGGGCCACTTATATGTGAATTTTTTTTTAATAAAAAAAATTGATCTGTACTTTTGATCTGCAGTTGGCAATCTACGTATGTGGAGGGCTAACTATAATTATACACAGATTTTCAACTGTTCAGGAGCTGGTGACCCCTAAGCCCTGCATTGCTCAAGGGTCAACTACACTATATTTTTGGTCAAGTGGAGCATTGATACGGGGAAGAAGAAGGTCATCTAAATTTCAGTTTGCTGACACTGCATCCTGGGCGGGAGTGGCTCTATCTTGGGCATCTATGTGTGTGTATATCCTAAATACATATGCATGTATATGTATATGAATTTTCATGCATATGTATAGTCTATGTATGTGCATTACTTTATGTGTAAGAATAAGTATAGGGTTATCTCGTGAAACCCAAAGATGGCAATACAGTAAAACTGCAGGAAGGGGCTAGAACGGGGAATCGCAAAGTCTTTGGGAGATCTTTCTGCATCTCTGTTAGGCTCTTCTTTCGTCCCCTCCCCATCCTCTGGTGGAATATGGCTGTTAATTACTCTTCTGAGAGAGTGACTGATGGTTATAGTTCCTACCAGTTCTGAGTCAGGGCTGTCCGGTTGATGAAAAACACAGTATGAACATGGCTGCCGGAGCTTGTCCACTGTGAGCAAAGAAGACACGCTCATTTCAATTTATGACCAAGAACTAGAGACCAACCTAGACTGGGTACAGGTGCTGCATAAAGAAAGCAAAAATTACCAAATATGAGCAAATGGAAGCTAAGTGACCTAAATCATGGTTGAGACAAATAAGCAAAACAGGGGACTGGCTACTACTTGGGTTTAGATAGAGAAAAAGAAGCAGGGCTTAATGGGGGTAAAGAAGACAGGAGAAGAGAATTCTTGAGTGTGCTACCCGGAGGTTAAGGAGCAGGGTAGTGCCACTCAAAGGGGGAGGGAGCAGCCAGGGCCACTGCCTTTCTCCGAAATAGAACCTCCCTAATTATTCCCACCTGAACCTTTCGTAATCTCTTCTCTTCGACATTCTGATTCTAAACGGATCTGTGTCTCTGGTTTCCCACCTTCTCCTCAGATTAAAGGAAAGTATTTTAAGAAAAATAAATGCTGATGGCAAAAATAGCTTCCACTTACTAAGAGCTAACTACATCCTAGCTGTTTAACAGTTTATCTCTAATTCTATTATCTCTAATTCTCACAACAACTTTGCAAAGCAAACATTGATATCCCTGTTTTATAGACATGGAAAATGAATCTCACCATGAAAAAGTAACTTGCCCCAAGTCACACAGCTACAGGGCACTGAGCACAGAGTCAGACCCAGGTCTGTAACAAACCACTACAAACCTAGCACCCAGAACAATATAAATATATTGTCTTAGAGTCAGAGGCCCTAAAGCCAAGGGGTGGGCAGGACGGCATTTCTTCCAGAGGATCTAGGGGAGGACCTGTTTCCTTGCCTTTTCCAGCCTAAAGAAATGTATGCATTCTTGGGCTCTTCCTCCATCTGCAATGGCTCTTCCTCCCTCTTCAAAGCCAGCACAGTGTCTTTAAATCCCTGTCTGACTCTGCTTCCATCCTCACCTCTCTCTCACTCTGGTTCTCCTGCCTGCCTCTCATAAGGGCCCTTGTAGTTACATTAGGCTCACCAGAGAACCCCAAATGATCTCTCCATCTCAAGAGCCTTAACTTAATCACACCCGCAAAGTCTCCTTTGACCTGTAAGGTAATATATTCAAGTGTCCGGGACATCTTTAGGGACCATTATTGCCTCCTACATGAACCGCATCTGTCTCATTGACCAGTGCTTTTCGCATATGAAGTACTTCAGAAATATTTGTTAAAATGATGAGTGAACAATAGCAAACTAGATTAACTTAAAAACTTATCCTCTCCTTTTCATTTTCATTTTAGTTTTTGGTTCATGTGTCTTAAGATATGATAGGACGATGGACCAACTCTACGGCTGAAGAGTCTCTTTCTCCAATTGGCCCCAAATTTTAAAAATGGACAGCTCTGGACACCAGACTCTGTCATCTAAGTATGAATGGAGCTCTAGGTTGCAAATAAACTTTTCGAAGTCAAGACTGACTGACTGCGACCTACAGAGTGAGGCCTTCAAAAATCTAAGTTAAATATAAACCACGAACAAACAACCCAATTAACAAATGGGCAAAGGACTTAAGTAGATCTTTCTCTGAAGATAGACAGATGGCAAAAATAACATGAAAAGATGCTTGGCATCATTAGCCGCCAGGGAAATACAAATCAAAATGAGATAGATAATGAGATATCAATTACTTCACATCTACTAAGATGGCTATAACATCTTTAAAGAGGAAAATAAGTGTGGTTAAAGACACGGAGAAATTCGGACCCACATACATTGCAGGTGGGAAAAGACCTTTCAGTGACTCAATACTGCCACAGGGTGACAAGCATCCGTCTTGTGAATCTCAAGATTCACAAAGGACAAAATGTTTAACAGGGGCTTGGTGGAGACAAATACTCTGAGGTCTTTGGAGTGTAACATAGGGAACAGCCAAACTAGTTTTATAATATTTTATCAGCCTTAAGGGAAGACCTGGGAACTGATACATGTGAAATTGTTTCACAATATACTGAATTTTGAGTTTAATGAAACAATGCAGAAAGACAAGCATTGGGAGGTGTTATTCTTCCATCTGCCCAGAATTTAAGAGATGAGTAAGAAAAAAGTGTACTTACAACGATAAGACATATTAGGAAGAACAAAGGGGACTCTATTGATAAGTATGTAGCAAGAATTACAAACAAAGGTCTTAAAAGCAAACAATAGAACAAGTTATAAATGAAAAAAATAACAGGTTATATACAGAAAATTTTAATATGTAGTCATAAGAGAGAGTTCAAAGCCATATAGCTGGCAGATATATTCCGTCTGCACAGTGTTTGAATTAGTTGCTAATATTTAAAAATCAAAAATTTTACATCAAATTCTGTTTCATGGCTTCTCTTGAAAAATCAGAAGATCTGGCAAAACTGGCACTACAGTCTCGCCTAGAAACAGTGACGGTTGCTGAGAAGCGGCTGCCTGCCTCCAGGTGGTCTCCAGTTTGGCTCCTGCCCTCAAAAGGCCTTCAACCACCCCTGGGCAATGAAAGAGCATGCTGCCCCGAGGGCCAGTCCTTCTGAGACATCTGGCTCTTTAATAAAATTGTTTCGTGGGTGAATATGTTTCTTTGACCTTGCATAAGGAAAAATGTGTAATGTGTTCAATAAGTTTACATTTTAGTACACTGTATTTTTATGGAAAATTAGAGTGAAACCAGGGCAGGTGCTCTGATTCTTGAGAGAAGTCAGAAGCCACATCTGCCTGTTTACAACTGAGTTCCCCAGGCTTGGAACATCACCAAAGGATGCCCTTAAACACAGGAGGAGGGGATGAAGTACAACGTGGCAGGCACAGACTAACCCACACATTCACAGGAAAAAGAGTGAAGTTTGCCTTGAGGGGGCAATGCAGGAAGAAAGAAAAATGCAGAAGCACAAGACTTTCTGACATCTCCCACTGATTTAGGGGGCAGGAGCGGGCAGACATCAGCGAACCTGGCAGCAACCATGACAGACAATATGTCAGGAAAAGGTGAATTTTCCTGGGTGAGACAGGGAGAATGCACAAACGTGTGACACTCTTACCCAGAGATGAGGTACTTGGAGAAGCAGAATACAAAGAAAAGGGAAAAACTGAAACTCTGAGCTGGACTTAGAACTCACTGCTTACAAGGAATTAGGGAAAATAATAAAATTTAGTACTACCAGAAATAATTTTTAGTTATGTGGGGGAAAAGGAATATAAGTAAAATGATTCCAGTAAGTTTTATGCTATATAAGTTATCTTTTCTAATAAAATAAAAGTGACTCGGGGGTTTCTGGTAATAGAGACGTCTAAATGTCTCTTTAGGATGTTTTGCAGTTAGCTGCCAGGACGCAATAGGTGGAATGGAATGAGCTTTGAATGGACTATGTTTAAGAGCCCTCATATAGGGAAACCGAGGCAGAGGCTAAGTCAATTGAGCACAGTATACCAATGACCCTAGAAAGTCAAGGAAATATTCCAGCCAGCTTTTGTGTGTGTGTGGGGGGGGATTGCGGGTGGGCAGTGATTTGGCAGAAGGCACAGATAAATTATGCTTTTCCTGATTCTATGCAACAGGTCTAGATGCCTACAAGGCCATAGCTGACAGCAATACCTCTGTTTGTGAACCCTCTGAATTATACCTAGGCTGTATGTGAAGCTGATGGCTCATTGTAAAGCCTGGAGCCTTTGGCTTCTCCCTCACCAAGGTACTGCCAAGATTTACTCCCGCTTTGCTAAACTGAATGATGACTGTGATTGCATCTAATTTTATGTTGTGTGTTTGGGGAAATAGGGAGAGAATCCTGCTTTGCAAACCCTCCTAAGTTAACACTGACTCTCTCCAAATAATTCCCAAGCCAGCTTCTATGACCTGGGTAAGTGCCTGTCTTTTGAACGTCTCAGTGGGATCAGAGGGGGAAAGCCCAATGAGAAATCAAAATATCCTTTTTGGTAAGCGGTGAAAGCACGTCTGGGCAGCGGGGGTGACACTCTTCATGTTGGCGGCTGGTGCATTGCCCCTCTTCCTACGGCATCTCTGGCTTTGGGGACAGTTATATATGTTTAGCTCTGTGATAAAGGGTCCCAGCTTCTGCAGAACACCCATACTAATGTAGGGAGGAGGCAAAAGAATTAAAATGTTAATAAAGGCACAATCAGAGACTGCAGTATGCTCATCAGCCCTGCAGCCAGGCCAGAAGGACTCCTTCAGAACAAAGGAAGACAAAGGAAGATTTCTGCTGGATTGCTAACAACCCATTCCTCACACCTGTGAAGCAGAAACAGGAACTAACAGTCATTCCCTATGGCTAAAACCATGGGGAACCAATGGATTAAAGACTGGGAGCTGCCAGCAGTCCTTTCACTCTGCATATTCTTACCTATGTACTATATACTCTTCCCCTTCCTCACTGTATGTCTACATCAAAGAAATGGGAACTGAAGAATGACATAAACTGAATTCCCTGAACACTCAGGGTCCCTCTCAGTGCCTTGACTGTCTGTCTTCATCTCTATTGTCTGTCCCTCTGAGTCACTCTCGGTGCCTTTTCTCTGTCTCTCTCACTGTTCCTCTTATTATCTGCCTCTGTTCTAATTTTGGACTGTGTACTGTCCATGTCCTTCCTGTAATAATGGCATGTGTCTCCCTTTTAAGTGGAGAATTTTTGAGAACTCTAGTGTCCAGTCTGATCTATGAGAAGCTAGTCATCAAAACACATGCACAGATGTGGGCAACATCACCAGAGAGGTGCAGAAGTGAAAGTAATAAGGCCATGACTGGTAATAATAGCTCCAGGGAAAGCATCCAACTTAACTAGTTTTTCTTTCCTCTGCGAAGGTTGGAAGTTGGGAAAGGTAAAGAAGGAAAGCCAGGGGAAAGGAGAAAAACAGCCAAGATCTTATTTCTAGGAGAAGCTCATCAGGAGCCCAAATACTCCCATAGGAATATTTAGTCCTTTCTAAATCTTTAGTTATGCCATGTAATAACATTTCATCCAACTCTCTAAGGAATACGACCTTACATGGAAAAGAGTTAGATGTTACTAAGTATATACTCCTGTCAGATGCTGAACTGGGTATTTTACATATGAAACAGATATGCCAAAATGCAAATGTTCCATTTGTTTTTATGCGCTTAATTTTTGTTTTTTTTAATAGTTTTATGTATCTCCCACATTTTCTACAACTATGATTTTCTTTCATTTAACTCTATTTTGAAATAATCTCAGATTTACAGAAGAGTTGCAAATATACTACAGACAATTCCTGTATACACTCTTTACTCAGACGTTTTATATAACCAAAGTATAGTTATCAAAACTAAGACGTTAATGTTGGCTAATTGACTATATCACTATTTAATAACTTACAGATTTATTCAGATGTCACCAGTTTTTCACTAATATCTTTTTGGGTGTGTACCAAGATCCAATCCCGAATACTATATTGCCTTTATTAAATTTCTTTTATAATTAAAAAAAAAAAACTTTAAAAAGAGCCATATGCTCTCTCTCCTCATACCAGTGCATCCTGTGTAGTTTCAGGAAGGAAACGAAGGAAGTGTTTGCTGACCATGGTGCACAGGGGATAGGTAGGGATACACATATTTCTTTGGTAGCCCCAGAAGGGCGGTGGGAGGAAATAACTAGTTTTAAATAACTATCATAAAAAGTCCTCATAAGTAATATACAATGGGGAAAGAGAGTCTATTCAATAAATGGTGTTGGGGAAAACTGGACAGATACATGTGAAAAAATAAAACTGGACCACCTTCTTACACCATATACAAGAATAAACTCAAAATGGATTAAAGACTTAAATGTAAGATCTGAAAACATAAAACTCCTAGAAAAAAACATAGGCAATAAACTCTTTGATATTGCTCTTAGTAATATTTTTTCTGATATATTGTCTTGGGCAAGGGAAACAAAAGAAAAAATAAACAAATGGGACTACAACAAACTAAAATCATTTTACACAATCTACTGAATGGGAGAAGATATTTGCCAATAATATATTCAATAAGGGGTTAATATCCAAAATATATAAAGAACTCATACAACTTAACACCAAAAGGCAAACAATCCAGTTAAAAAATGGGCAGAAGACCTAAAGAGACATTTCCCAAAGAGCACATACAGATGGCCAATAGACATATGAAAAGATGCACGAGGTCACTAATCATCAGAGAAATGCAAATTAAAACGAGATATCACCTCACCTCAAACCTGTCAGAATGGCTATCATCAATAAATCAACAAAAGCTGGTGTTGGTGAGGATGTGGAGAAAAGGGAACCCTAGTGCACTGTTGGTGGGATTACAAATTAGTACAGCCACTATAAAAACAGTATGGAGGTTCCTTAAAAAATTAAAAATAGAACTACCATATGACCCATCAATCTTACTTCCAGGTAAGTAAATTCAAAACATTGCAGCATTATTTACAATAGCCAAGATATGGAAGCAACTTCAGTGTCTATTGACAGACAATTAGATAAAGAAGAGGTAGTACACATATACAATGAAATATTACTTGGCCATAAAAAATAATGAAATCTTGCCATTTGTGAAAACATGAACAGACCTAGAGGGTATCACACTAAGTGAAGTAAGTCAGACAGGGAAAGACAAAAAAAAACAAAAAAAACCAACATGATTTCACTTACATGTGGGAACTAAAAAACAAAATAAATGAACAAACAACATAGAAATAAACCCATAGATACAGAGAACAAACTGATGATTACAGATGGGAAGGAGTTGGGGGGCTGGGGAAAATATAAAGGATTAAGCAGTACAAACTGGTAGTTACAAAATAGTTATGGGAATAACTATAATCAATAATATTGTAATAACTATGTATCGTGCCAGGCGTGTACTAGAGTTATCGAGAGATCTCTTTGTAAGTTATATAAATGTTTGAACACTATGCTATACACCTGAAACTAATATGATATTGAATGTCAACTGTGATTAAAAAATTAAAATATTAAAAAATAAAGATTAAAAAAGAAATAGAAGACAAAGAAAAGAATCCTCATAAATCCTAATAACATGAAAAAATACTTATAACCATACTGTTAGGTTAAAAAAAAAGAGGATAATGATTTTTGGTTTCAAGATGTAAAACTAGGCAGATATCTTTTTGAAAACAAATATACTTTTTAAATTAAGGAACAATTTTATATATAAAATATATATCTTTAAGACAGTGAAGGCCATCATCACCACCACCATCAATATCATCATCATCATCATCATCATAACACAATAGTGACAATAATAGCTATTATATACCAGACACTGTTTACATGTATTATCTCAATCATTTGACATAATAAAGTTAGAATCATTAGGCCAAATTGTCAAAATTGATTCCTGTTATGCTAAAGAATATAAAAATTAAAATAACCAGAATAAAATATAGGTGAATAATTATACTGGAAATAACATAAATGTCCATCAGTAGAGGAGTGGCTAAATAAATTATGCCATATCCATAATGAAGACTCATGAAGTCATTACAAATTATGAGATAAATCTAAGTTTACTGACCTATAAAGATGATGTGCTGAATCTGTAAGCAAAAAATACAAAATGCAAAAAATATGTGTAGTGTGATACCATTTTTATTTTTAATATTACCTAGTGCTATATTTATGCATGTATATAATGAAGTCTGAAAGGATATGTGCCAAACTTAGACCCTCTAAGTCACCTTTCTAGAGGTTTAGAAATGGGAGAAGCCAGAGGAAGTGGAAACACTTTTATGTTTTTAAGAATGGTAGAACTATGAATTATTTCTATTATTTGTGTTCAGTATTTTCCAAAGAAAAAATTTAAACAATCTTTTTTTAAAAAAATGAATAATGGGGTAAGGAAGGTCTTCTAAGCATACACCAAAGACAAAAACCTTGGAGGAAATTATTTAAAACTTCTGTCGAACAAATGACAAACTTGTAAAAAATATTTGTAACATATAAGATTATGGTGGATACTGTATTATTATCACACTCAACCTCCATTCCTCCATCCTTCTGTTTGTAGAGTATGTAAAGCTTAAAACTACATTTTTGAGATTCCCTTGCAGCTAGGATTCTGGATGTAAATTAGGTTCAGCCAATCAGATACACTTACAATATTTAGAAGGCAGATGTGAAGTATTGCCCATTTTTCTGCTTCTGTTGCTATTAGCCACCAAAATTATGAGGACTTAAGTGTTTGTAGGCAGCTGCAGCTATTCCCAGAGTTCTAATCATCGACTTCACAGATGTTGAGAGGCAACTGTGGACTTAGGAAAGATATACCACAAAAAAGAGAGCAAAAATGAAAGGAGCATAAGAGATAATAGACATTGTTGAAAACAACATAAAGGTAATAGTGAGCAGAAATGAGAAAGACCATGAACCAAAGAATTTACGGATTACAAAAAAATTGATAATTGAAGCAATACATAATAGGAATTCCTAAAGAGGAACTAAAAATAGTAAAGGTAAAATTTTAAAAAATTATCTGAAATGAAAGAAGACTTGAATCTACGGACTGGCACACTGTCTTCTAGGAAAAATGGATCCAGAATAGTCACCACCAAAACACATCTTTTTGCAGAACCTTAAACCCCAATACTCTTCATATTTCAGACTCCATTCACAGACAATAATAACTTCTTTCCAGAGCAGAGACCTCTGAAAAGCTTCCAACCAACAAATATAATCAATGTGCTCCTGCTCCTTCCAAGTCCTACCTTAGAGTGGATGGGGCAGTCCATGCCCCATGCTCTGAATCCCTGCTTCTACCTTCTCAGAGCCTGAGCTACTGGGCATTTCAGTTTCTTTTACCTTGCTTTCTCCACTATTTCTCATCAGCATACTATGTATTTTATCCCATCAATTTCAAGTCTATGCTTTACTGTATGCATGTTTAATAACCTCCTTCACTAGCTCCAGGACAAGGTCAGTTTCTTGTCAGTTTCTGTCAGTTTCTTGGTTTCCATGGCCCAGTAGAGTGCCTGACAGAGTGCTAAATATACATTGAATGTAGTAAATACCCAACAAATACTTTTCCAGTATTAAATCACTAGATTCGTAACTCCATAGTCCTCAAGGTCAGAAGGCTCTATCAGTGCACTTAAACCTGGGAGTCAAAAACAAAACGCAGCCCCTCCCCATCCGGCAGGACCAGGCCTGGTCCTTCTGCATGCACACTCATTCCTCCGGCTCTGTTTCTCTCATCTTTGACTGATTTCTTGGTATCAAATTCCTAGGCTTTCACTCTCCCCTGTGATTTAGCCTCACCTTGACTATCTGTTTCTGCCTCTGGACTATAATAGTTTCTGCATCTATGCTTTTGGCTTATTTTTAGCACCTGGCCGCTACACCCCAGGCGGGTACTTGCCCACCCTGGAACTGACCCATTGTGGTCTCTAGCTCAATAGATTCCAA
The DNA here is from genome assembly GCA_003508835.1 of Eonycteris spelaea. Classification (NCBI taxonomy): domain Eukaryota; kingdom Metazoa; phylum Chordata; class Mammalia; order Chiroptera; family Pteropodidae; genus Eonycteris; species Eonycteris spelaea. The sequence continues at coordinate 30,651,474 of PUFA01000001.1, read as the reverse complement.
GGTGCATTTCCACCACCATGTCTCCTGGGCTGTGATGCATGGGCAGCCACACCAGGAACTGTCATTCCCAACCTGGAAACTGAATGGTGGTTAAGAAAATTATGAAACAGCAAAAGCACACTGTAGAAGTAGGGGTGTTTTTGGTTTCTCCCAAATTAGTAAATTAGTGAGGGCTGCTGGCTCATTCTCTCCAAGTGAATCCTTAAGAAATGATGAGGGATAAGACCCATCACCACCACACCTAGGCAATAATACCACCAAACAGACATGCTCTATACTTGAGAAAACTGGGCTCTTTTGAACTGGTGATGGGGAAGCAGAAGTGACCACAGTCTGGAATGGAGGGCAGCTGAGATGGCTGTGAGAGGATAATTTAAGAAAAATAAAAACTCCCCATCTGTGGAGATCAGGCATGGTACACTCTGCTGGTGCAGGGGATCTGGGGCAGACTCCCAGGGTGGCAGAGCCACTGACTCACCTGTCTGGAACTGACTCTCCTCCCATATTTCACTTCTCCATTTTTCTCTTCCCTAAGGGTTACTAAACACTGAAATATCATTTACTGGCTCCCTCTTTACTCCTTTGTTATACTTACTGTAAGAAATGCAGATTTTACATACACATTTTATTTCCTTAGCAACGAGCATAAAGCTTCACAACAAAACCATTTTAAAACAGTGGCATACTGTGATTTATTTAATCTCAATTAAGATTCAAGACTCTGGGGAATGGGCTGGCAAGCTGTGCTGAGGCTTGCAACATTTGCTCTTTGTGGCTACTTCACATTAAATTTTCACGTCCTCAGCCAAACACATCAAAACCTTCTCTGTATACAGACTCATGGACACTTGTGTGTAAAAACATGTGAATCTCTTCCAAATGACCTGTAGCCTCTTGAAATGTCATTAGGAGACCAAATGGGGCAAGGAGCAGCGGTGACGGGGATGGAGTCAGGAGGTGTTTAGATATTGTGATTTAAATATTTTAAATGAGACAATGTCAGAAAGTGTTGAATCACTGTTTCTGTTGAAATTTAAAAATTGACTAACGGCATTGAGTATTAAAGTGGCATTGACTAAGGTATACTAATGTCTGTAGGCAGAAAGTGACATTTCTATACATATGGGAATGTATTGGTCATCTACTAGATAGACAACTATTTCGAAATCAGTCCAATTTATTTTAAATATTAGAGTGAACATTTGATGGAATACTAACAAAGCTGATTGAAATAAACTCTTCCATTTCAGCGAATCTACGAGAAGTTACAACAGAAGACAATTTTATGTAACATGCTTACTAAATAAGCTATATCCTATGAACATAACAAAAGGTAGTATAAGCAGGTAATGTGTAAGATGTAGACAGGTTTATCTTCAGTACACTGTGCAAATAATATTGGATTTATTAAACTACTTGAATATATTGTATATAGTTTTAGCTACTTATATAAAATATTAAAGCTTTAAAAATCTAAATAGTATTAATAAAATTTCCCACAAAGATTTCAGCTCAGCAATCAGGTCACACAGGCTATGTTAAATCAGGTTCGCAAAGTGCTTGGCTCCATGCCACAGGGCAGAATGGCTCTAAGTGTACTTGGTGAAGGCATGTTCCAGGTACACACTCTTAACTACTTTCAGGTTGAGGAAGAATCACAGCCACAAAATACTTGCCAACATTGTAGAATGTAGTACTTGAATGCACCAGGGTGGTCATGCAATGAGACTCCTGGCCCAGAGTACAGAATGAAAGGGAATGGAATAATCTTCAGCCAGAGGGGGCTGCCCTGAATTGATTTAGTCTGCTCTTTTCTGCTTAACTATTTGAGAAGGGCTACCCCTTGTAGCTTTACAGAAAAACTATCCCCATTATTTAAGTATAAGAATTTTATTCTAGTTAAAATAAAAACAATAGTTTCATAATAAACACTTATCTTCCCCAAATAGAGTGCATGGGCTGCTGTGTTTGTTTCTCATTTAGGTTTTTAAAAACTGACGGTGTTAAGTAAAGACAAGATGAAGATAGTTTCCATTTTTTTTTTTATTAAAGTTGTGTTTGTTCTAAGGAATATATTACATTAAAGTTCAATACCATAAATAAAGATTAGCTCTTAAGTCTTCTATTTTATTTATCAAAAACGTAAACATAAAATTATTCACCCCTCCCTCCCCAACCCAGACTAAATGTATATATTTTTTAAAAATGGTCATCTCTTTAGGTAAGTTCTTTCTTCAGAATGAGTATTACAGACTTTGTTAAAATGTGAGTCCTGGGCTGCAAAGACATGGCACAAATGACTGGTGCCCACTATAACACGGGTCTGTGACTGAAGTCTACCTCCTTCTGCCAGGACTGGTCTAATGCCCTTAGAGACGGGCTCTTCTCTTTCCATTCAGTGTCCAAGGACATGGACAGTGCTAAGGCATCAAGCAAAGACACTGTGATGAACATGATGTGCAAGGTGGCTTACTCTGAAAAGTGGATCAGAGCCAGCAGTGACCTAGCATTCTGGATAACTATTAGTCATAGAATATTAGAGCTAGAAAGAGTCTGAGAAAGCATCTAGTCATTTTACAGATGGTCTCAATCAAGAGCCTTCTATATTAGAGACTACTGATAAAATTTTATAGAATATTCTGGTATACTTATTCATGTTTCTTCCTAAAACTAAACTTCACTAATTTGTTTCATCTTCAAATATTGACAAACTCTAAACCAACATACTAGGCTGAAACTAATTTTAAGCAAAATTTGTAACATTTTTAGAATGTCTATTTGGTCTTAACACAAGTAAGTATCCTTAAGAAACAAGGTTAAAGTATGTTCTTCAGAATAATATAAAAGGGATTTACATTAAGACTTCCTAACTGCTTGCCAGTTTCTTTAAAGCTGTCAGCTCAAATCTACTGACATGGCTTTTGCTTCCTTCCCATAAATTCTGTTCTTGAAAACCTGAGAGACAAATTCGCTCGATACAGTTGGGACCTTAATACTATCAAAATGAACCTAAGTCTGAACTGAAAACTGAGGTAGTCAGTTTTGGCAAGCACTTGACCCTTACTGCGTGGGAAGGGAACTCCAGTCTACTATCCCCGAATCAGCTCCCCTCCATTCTCCGTCCCTACGCCAACTCACTTGCACTTTGGTTGCAGTGTGCTCAGTCTTTTTTCTCAGCGAACTGGTTTTACTAACGCGAAGGGTATAACTCCCATAGGATGCTGACATTTGGGCCATTTCAAATTCTTCAGTTCGAAGCTGAATTCTAGCCCACTAATTCTGCAATGAAATCTCAGATTTTAAGTCTTTGTTTTTAGAATATTGTCATAATCTAAGTGACTAAAACATGCTTCTTAAAATTCCTTACAGGTTCAGTGGCCTTCTAAGTCTTCACTGAGTAAGCTATACAGAATCAGTGATAAGCAACCACTTTCAAGACATGTTGAAGAGGAAGGAAGACACCAGCACATTTAGTTACCCTCAGAAATTCAAGATTTCTTAACATCAGACTTTATCAAGTCTCATATTTGTGCAGAGAAAACACTGGGCTACCAGATTCCAAGCTTAATAAATATATATAGAAAAAATGTCCTCTATAATATTTTCTCCAGAAAGTCATTAGTGCAAATATAATTATATCAATAAAAAATAAAGCAAAATATATTTCAAGTATAAAAAGCACCATGCTCAGAAACAATACTTTCTAAATGGCATTACTGCACAACAGTCAAAATATAATAAACCTATCATTGTAAATCTCAAATGTATTATTAATCCATAGTATTTTTGGTGACATTCTTTATACAACTTTGCAGGATGATTCATAATCACAATAAGTATGTAAGTCTAGATTTCTATGATATTCTTTAAAAATATACTCTACTTTCCTCTGACCTTGCACAATTTAAAGTATATATGACATAGGCAGAAAACCAAGCACTGGCCTGACACCTTTACTCTCAGCTTCTCTTTAGCTGAAAGTGGATATACTAGAGACCTCCAGCTCTTCACGACGACAACTACCTTTAATTCAAAACTGCATATTTAAATACATATTTAAAATTTACGCATAAAAAAGATGCCTTTCTTTTATTCTGGGTTTGCTCTTTGGCCCCAGTGCCAAATAGTCAGCTGGAATTACTCCTTAGTAATTATGCTACTTGCTCTTTTAGCACAATTTCTTAAATAGAGTGCTCAATAACTATATGCTGAATTAAAGGGCCAACCAGTGAATAAATGAATAAAATCCTATGGCATTATAAACACAGCTTGTCCAAGGGCTGTGTTTTATTAGCTTTAGAGAGAAACACTGGGCATCACACATCATTGCAAAATTTAATTAGTAAAGTGGGGGTGGTAAGCTCTGGTATCAGAGCAGAATTACTTCTGTGGACCAAAATCTATGTGGTAACAGAAGTGTCAAAAGCAGGAGGTAAAGGACATCAACTCCTTTTAAAGCAAAGGCAACCTCCCAACTTCTGTGGGCTGAGCCACATTTGCGTGGTAAAGCAGACCCCATTAGAGAGGCCCTACACCAAACCTACACTTTGCTGTCAGTAAACAATTCAGACCATCTTGCTTTGACTTATATTCTTCCTCTTATAGGTAAAATATTTTCAGATAGTTCTTCTGAAACAATTTTAAGCCAATGTGAAAATAACTGCATACTTGTCTATACCAGAATTTCTTTTTATCTTCATTATTTAAAAAGAAATAGTTCTATTTTTGTTGGACGACAGTAGTTGTAACTATTATCTGGAAAATATACAATTATGTTTTCTTCTGTTTCTATGTCTTCAATGTTTCCATAGGGCTGAGTATTTTTCTCTCTCTGCTTCCACAGTTTTTCAATTCATTATTAAACTAATGGAAAATACAATTAGAATCAGAGCTCTTAAGACCAATGAGTAACTGACATAGCTGGAAGAAGGGCTACGGACACAATGATTCAGTAGCAAACTACTACACAGCTAGTTTGAAAAAGGCAAGCATGGTTAAATCATAACATTTAGCAAACTATAATTTTAAAAAAGACTTTTTAGCACAATGATTTAAGTGTACCATGTACAGCCATTAAATTCAAAATAGTTAAAATAGTGAGTAGAAATCTCAATCCAATTGTCCTTCTGGGGACAATTTATACTTCTAGGGACAGGATTCACAGGTTATAATCTTGCAATAATTAGCTGTTCTTTAAATTATTACAGTATTGATAAACTTTCACATTGTTTTAGGTTAATGAAAATGCTGAGGTATGTAATCTGAAAATTTCACCAATTATCTCATTTTCCATGGAAAACTTTAGGAAGGTTATGTATCCTGAAAAATAAAAAGACTTGGTAACTTGGAATTCCTTCTCCTTGTCCAAGTTCTGAGGCTGTTGTGTTGTCGATGAAGAGTGAGTGCTGTGACGCTCTGCTTCAAGGTCTGACAGGGGTCAATACTTCCATGCCAAAATCAGGAATGCCACTTCTGCCATCCACATAGGCTGGCACTCGCCCAGATTCTGTGCTTTGTTCACAAGAACATGACACAAAGGAATGTCTCGAGAATCTACTTTTTCCATTTCTAGTGCCATACACACAGAAGGAATCCAGCCAGCAGAGGAAACAGGTTGCCTAGCAGAAGCCAGAGGGTGACCACCAGGCTAGAGGAACAGGAACAGAGATCTAGGGTTGAAAACAAAAAATTGACTTTCTAAAGACATTTTTGGAAAAAAATCACACCAACTAAATATTGACAGATGAGAAGATGAGAACAGATGATTATTAAAAGATGAACAAGGACCACTTTGGAAAGCAGAATCAGGAATGGCTTCCTGAAACCCAGATATGCAAAGTGGTTTTTTTTACATTTTTGAAAAAAAAAGAGATAAAATGTTTATGTAGGAAGAAAAGATGCACCCACCATATCAAAGTTAAAAAACAGCACCTCAAAAGAGAAAGAAGTGTCTTCGTGTAGTATCCCAGCAAAGTTAAAGATGCTACACATGAAAGTATATTACAGTCGTGGCTATTCTTATATGGGAAGTAGGATTCTCTTCGGTTCTTCCGTCTCCCTTCTTCTAGGGTGACCATATAATTTATTACCCCAAATCAGGATATTTTGAGACAAATGTTGAAATAAATTTCTAGTTGCCAGATGTAGCACTTCTGCTCATGGTGCTACATCAGTAAACTGAAACTTTATAGATAAATTTCATGTGCTTGACCAGAAACACTGTATATCTAGTTAGCCAATCGCCAACCACCAAGCCAACCCTGGGCTCTACACTTATTTCCTTGTTTCCTGAACTTATGAAATAAAGTTAAATATGCAACCCTAGCCAATCGACATAAGCTGAGTGCTTCTTCCTTGTTTCCTGCTTGCAGCCTTTTTCCCTTATGTTGCAGTTCTCTGGACTCTTGAGAGTGGAGACTGCCTACTTCATGATGTGTGAAATAAAATTTGCTTAGATCAACTATTCTCTTTGATAATTTTAACATAAGGAAATGCTATTAATAATTATACCAGGACAAAAGGCACATGGACTGTCCTAGGCAAACCAGGACATATGGTCCCCAATCTCTAAATAGATACCCATCTATTGTTCCCTGGTGGTCTAGTGGTCAGAATAGATACCCATCTAGCCACATCACCCTAGGCTTCATCTGGAAACAGCAGAAGATTCTATGGACTTTGGGCCCTAGGAATATATTTTAATTCAGCCATGAGTTATTCTCACAGCTAAAGCGATTTCCCAAAACATATCTCAGAATGGAAAACATATTTATAGTGGCCAAGAGACCAGATAAACCTGACTTTTTCTTAAGATGAGTTGTCCTTTCTAATATTTTGACTAATAAAGACCCAATCAAGCTTCAAGTTTGACCTGCTTAAAAAGTAAGAAAAATAGGGCTGGTCTTCAGCTACAGAATGAACAGAATATAATATCGAGGTACTGGAGCTAGCTCTTCTGAGCACTATATAGTGTGATACGAGTATTTTAAAAAATTATTTCACTGCATGTAATTCAGGTAAACCATGGGGGAACTTCTGTTATTCCCTAATGGAATCATCTTAGCCAAGAACAGACCTTCTCAAAGTATGGTCCTTGGATCAACAAGAGCACCATCAGGAAACCTGTTAAAAATGCAAATTCTCAGGCTCTAACCCAGATGCTTTTGAATCAGAAACTCTGAGGGGTGATGCCTAGCAACTTGTGTTTTAACATGATTCTGATTCATACAAAAGTTTGAGAAACTCTGACCTAGAGTTGCACAGCCCAATACAGCAGCCACGAGCTGTACATGCTAATTAAATTTAAATGATTTAAAATGAAATAAAAGTATTTAGTTAATCAATCACACCAGCTACATTTCACACCTTAACATGTGGCTAATGAGTACTGTATTGGACAATGAAGATTACAGAACATTTCCATCACCCCAGAAAGTTATATTAGGTAAGTTCTGGCCTAGAGCATCAGGTAGTGTGGTCTTGGCTAGAATAAGGAATGAAACCTGGAGTCCAATAACACAAGGCATTTCCCTTTATTTCATGATTCTCGATTTGGCTCAAAGGAAATAGGAGGAGAACTACCTATTATTTATCTACTTTTGGCACTAATATTTAACAAGCTATTAAAACATTAATGGCAGCTCTGGAACATTTGTTGTCCTTCAAAAACACTGCACTTTCTGTGATAGTACTCTTTAAAAAGAAAGATTCAAAGATGTATCAAAATGAACTGGAGACTATCAGATCTGGGTTTTGATCTAAACCTCATTATTTATTATTAGCTGTGACAGTAGACACGTTACCGAATCTCTTCATACCTTAAGTTTTCTCATATGTAAAATGAAAATTCCTACCTCATTAGTTTTTGTGATGATTAAATGCAATTATATAGACTTAAGACGCTTGGCTAGCATTCAATAAATGGAAACAAAAATAACCCCTACAATCTGAAGAGACCAGAAAGAATTTAGAAATAAATTTTTCATATTCACTAATGGAAACTGTCTTAGGCAATACAGAACAACTATCTAATCATACTCTAGCATTTGGAAGTGATGACTAGAGAAAAGGAAAAAAGATGAGAGTTTCACATTCCAAAAGAAATTACAAATGTGAGAAAAGGCTATGAGAACTAACACTTGAGATCAGCAATAACAAAACTCAGAAGAATTTGGGGAGAGGAATATCTTTTCACATTTCCTCTAGAATATTAGCAGTTTTAATGTTTTAAAAGCATACTTAAAAACCTAAAAAACACTTTAATTTGTAACACAGATTAAGATAATCATTTGTTTAATAAACATCTTAGGTTAATTATAATTATCATTTTTTTCATATAAGCATATTAAAAGCATTGCATCTTAATTTTACAAGTTTGGTGAGTCATAAACCTATATTAAAAAGAAACAAGCTATTTACTTAAAAAATTAGCATATGTAAAGTCTGCCATAGTCTGTGGCACACAATTCAGTAAGGGCTTAGTGTGTGCTCTAATCACATAATCTCATAAATATAGCAAGTCAGAATATTTTAGAATTTCAACAGTGATACTTATAATGTTTAAAAAGCAATGCCTAAAAGACATCTAGTCTTGTAATATTTTATATATTTTTCGAAACTGTAGAAATGATTTATAGATGACAATGTTTTTTTCAGCATGCTTCCTCATAGAACTGGTTAACAGGAAAAGAAATCACATTGCAGCATCACCATATCAGAAGGGTGACTGATAAAGATGGAGCAGGTTAAGTAGAAGTAGAGTCTAAGACGGGCGTTGATGGAGGTAGAGGAGGTGGGGTGGTTTGTTTTCTCTACTCCCCACTTCCTTTCCACAGATTCACCTGTCTTTGTCATGCTCCAAGGATAGAATCTAATCATTTCATAGCCCTTTACCCTGGTCTGGCTTTCACCACATTCTTTTACTGTACTAAGATTTTTCTTTTTACCCCTGAACCAGCTGGAGTAACTCTCTTTTTATCTCAACTCTCATTCTGAATGGCTTAGTCCTTTCCCATCTCTTGGATGATAAGAAGTTGACAGTTTCTTACAGTTAGCCCTGAGATTAGGTTTGAGGATGGGAACTCCATCAGAAACACCTACCTGTGGACTAGCAGCCTCTAATTCTAGCCAAAGCAATTTAATAATAATAACAAAAGTACGTTATCCTACCAACTTCAAACAAAAAATAAAAGTTAACTATGAGTATTTAACACTACATACATATACTATATAGCACATTGAAAGGACCTAAGATCTTTTATCATTTCAAACAATGTGTTGTGTCATTACTATTATAACTGCAGAAAACACAGCTTACTCACTGGAATACTGTGCAGAAAAGGGTTAACATAGCAGGTCTGAGATTGCCGTCCTTTAAAAGTCCTTCTTATAAGGATGGTCTTTAGCTAGTGTCTGAGAACTGGCTTCCTCCGGATTTTGCCCCATTGCCTCTTTTCCCTTTCCTGATTCTGCTTTGTATCTTTTCACTTTTAAGAAATCTTACCCACAAGTGCAACAAGAGGTTGAGTCCTGTTGAGTCCCCAACATAAGTATTAATCTCCCAAATCTCACCTTCCACTCATAGCTCATGTCTAGATAACAGCCCTGGGGTTTGAAAAAGAGAGGAAATTAAATCTAAGAGGTGTCGAAACTTTAAGTTCCAAAGTGAATGTAGCCCTCCATTTGCAACCAGACCACAGAATAGGGAAAGGGTTACACAGTTTCATTTAAAAATTACGTCCAGTTCAGAAAATAAAACACTGCATAAGATCTTTCTATTCACATAGTCATGCACTGCTTAATGAAGGGGAGGGGGAATATATTCTGAGAAATGTGTCGTAAGGTGACTTCATCATTGTGCGAACATCATAGAGGACACTTATACAAACCTAGACGGTATAGCTTACTACACATCTAGGCTATATGATATATATCCTATTGCTCGTAGGCCACAAGCCTGCACAGCATGTTACTGTACTGAATACTGCACATAATTGTAACACAACAGTATTTGTGTATCTAAATATATCAAAACATAGAAATGGTACAGTAAAAATATAGTATAAAAGATAAAAAATGATACATCTGTATAGGGCACTTACCATGAATGGAGCTTAAAGTACTGGAAGATGCTCTGGATGAATCAGTGAGTGAGTGATGAGTGAATGTGAAGGCCTAGGATGTTATTGCACTCTACTGTAGGCTTTATAAACACTGCCCCTTAAGCCCTCCCCCTGCTTTCTCCCGAAAGGGTCAGATATAGAACATCAAAGCTGTCAATGCTGCTCCACAAACAGGGATGTGAGCTGTACTGACTGGAAACACTGAAGGAGAAAGTGGCTGGGTCCAGTGCAGACCACCATAATAGTGACTGTCGGGAGGGGGTGAAAGTGGCAGTCAAAAGAAATCAAGATGGAGAGATAAAGAAACATAGAAACTTGTCACGGCAATGTGGTTTTGGCTACTGAATGTTGGAGCAGTGGTCAGATTAAGGAACTTTGCGGTATTCATTAAAAAAAAGAGGAGTTTCACACGGAGAGTGTATAGAACTGAAATTTGTTTAAATTTGTTTTTGGTTCTATTGAACCTACCTGGCACAGAAGGGCTCTCTGTGGCACTGAACTGATAGAAGAAATAAAACTTACCTAGGGTTCACATCATTACAACCTGAAAATATTTCCAAAGTAGAGGAATAGGCTAGCTCCACACTACTACGGAAAGCTTCTACTAAAGTGACAGTGGCACTTAACACTTGTTAAAGTAGCTCCTGTATCCTTGTACAGGATCTTAGGTCTTCAACAAAGAATTTACAGCAAGGTACTCTGAAGACCATCAAGCTAGATCTAGGATAGCTGTAGTGCTCTCTGAATATATATCACTGAGGGGATGCTCTGAATATATATCACCAACGGGACAGGTCCGCTATGCTGAGACAGGCCAAGGACTAGCTGGCTGAGATGCAATCTGTATACTCAAAATTGAGGGGCTACGAATGAGAAGGAGTCTATTACCAAGCCTCACAGATTTTGCTCTCATCACACATACACACAATCAGTGATGGGCAAGAGATTTTCTCTATAAAATTGCAATTAGAAGAGAAAATGATCAAATGGCCTGTTTTTGAGTTTCCTTAAAGGGAATTTTCAAAATCTTATAAGAAAAGTCCGTCTCTACTCCAACCACAGAGACTACTCACCCAGCGGCAGAGCTCGGGTCAAGTTAGTAGCTGGAGGATCTGTTTCTGGGGGACAGAGCTCACAGAAGTCCCAACATGATGGGCAAAGCAGGTTTCCATCGTGAATCCAGCCATTCATCTGAATACTGACAGGTAGAACCTGCCCGGCCCGACTACACAAATATGAAATGTCCTGGACCCAAACTTTCAAACCTTGTGGAGAACAAGAAACCTCCAAATAGAAGAAAAAAACAAAGATCAACAAGATTCTAGTATACAGGATTTCTCCTTCATCTTCAGGAAAATGGGTTAGCATTTACTAAATCTACTGGCTATAAAACACAATTTGGGGTGTGGGCATATCTTTGATCTCACATAAAGAGAGTTAAGTTATTCAAGTTCTAAGAGAATTTCACTGTGTGGTAGTAGTTTTAAAACTTTGAGTCTAGCACCTTTTTAAAATCTGATGAAAGCTATGGGCACTTTTCCTGAGAAATACAAGGACTCATATCTCAATAACAAGGAGTAACTAATGAAATCAATTTTTAAAAACGAACACATTAAAGTTAACTTTTGAAAATTTTAAATGACTCTTTATTCTTCAAAGGTGTTTTCTAAAAAGATTCATATTAATTTCAATTATACTACTTCAAATATTTCTAAATCTTCACTCCTGGAACTATCTTCAAAGCAAGTGCATGCTACTGAAAATGTTGGATGGTAGCAAATTTTTACTTTATGAGTAGATGTAATTTTTGAAAATGCCCCCACACTGCCCAGAACTGAGTTTGGTAAAGGTAGTTGACTAAACTGGTTAACACTAGGTTAATACAGGTGTGATGTAAAGTAATAAACTGATTTTCTTAGATGGCTATTAAACTACTGCTAAAGGCAATTTCAAAAGAGGAGTTCCAAAAGTACATTTCAATAATGCAGTCATTTATGAAATAACTCTATCATCAGTTAGGTTTAATATAATAATTTAGAAATTTAAGTTATAATAAGCTTTCAGGAAAATAAACAATGAAATGTAATTTCTTCCATAAGCCTGTCATTCAGTAATCCACACCAGGTAAATATCACCATAGTCTGAGTGCAAAATAATCATCTTTTAAGTGAGAACTGAGTACCATGTTTAGTCCTGAGAAGTATACCAAAGAAGTCCAAAGCAAAGTACTTGTCCTATAGCAGCTTTAATTAAGGAGAGAAGAATGGAAATGAATGTTTTCCCCCCAAAATTAACAGTGTCAGACTGTTTTATAATTAAGAGTCAATAAACAGTTGAAACAAGAACAATAAAGATTAGAAAGTTGCAGGGAAGAAAGAGCATTTATAGCCTAAGAATTTGGATTACAGAGAGGAAGAGACAGGTAGTGTCAGAGTCCAAGTGGTTGAGGAAGGTAACTGTGTAGGGGTGGGAGAAGGTGGAAGAGATGTCAACAGATCAAATAAGTAAGCATATTGAGGACAATAAGAACCAGATTTCTCACCATTGGAGAAAGGAGTTACAAATATGGAAAGGGAGAAAGTTCAATGAATCCAGTCATGTTGGACTGAAATTAAAGATATTAGTATAAACTCATGGTTTATAAATCTATATCTACCTATATATTAACTGTGTGTACACACACACACACACACACACATGAGTGTATATATAAATTACATAATACATATATTTCCTAGCTCTGTCTACTAAGAGGGCCTAGGGAGAAGTTATGTCCCAATAGCAATGAACAGTACATCTAGCACCCAAATCTTAGTCTCTGAATATCACATTCCACTAAAAAAAAATCTAGAGTTCCATGGAGAAATGATTGATTCTAGGCTGTGGCAAAGAAAGTAAAAATGGGCCTATAATATCTTATGCCAGAAAACAAGGAAATAGTCAAAGAGGACAAAGGGACCAGCCCGAAGGGGCTCCCTCTGGCCAAAGCTGGGGCAATTTGAATATTAAAATAAAGAATGACAGTAATGGTACTACCCACTGAATAAAATAGAATCCTTGATTCAATACTGATATACATAAATAAAAGAATGGTAAGTAATAAGTGATTGATATAGTGCTTCCCTCCAAAATACTTAATAATTAAAAGGGATTAATTAAAACAGAAAAAGAGTAACTTGTTAGTGGGAAAGTCTGGTAGATACCAACAAGTTAACATCACCAGTAAAGGGACAAATCAAAAGAGTATAACACTAGAACATGAACATCATGTCTGTGATATTACTGCCCCAAACACATTACTAGAATTTAGTAAAACATCAGATAAACCCATATTGAGACATAACTTAGAAAACAACTGGCTCGTAATCTTTAAAAGTGTAAGGTTATGAAAATCAAGAAATGACTTAAGAACTATTCCAGATTGAAGAACAGAGACATGACAATTACACAACATGTATTATAATCCTACTGCTACAAGAACATAGTAGGACAATTGGCAAAACTTGAATAGGGTCTGAGAATTATATATATCAATGTTAACATTCTGATTTTTTTTGTGTAGTATTGTGGTTATGTAGGAAGGTATCTTTGTTTGTAAGAAATACACATTAAAGTATTTGGGAGTGAAAGGGAAGCATGTTAACAATTTACACTTACATGATTCAGAAAAAAAAATTTTGTATCATTCTTATGACTTCTCTGTCAAATTAAAACAAACAACAAAAACAAAACAACTAATCTATATGTTAATTGTTTGGAAATCACACATACTTTCCCACATAAGTGGCGTTTAGTATTAAATTAGCAAAATTAACTGACAACACCAGGTACAGGGAAGTACATTCAATCTTTGTAGATGGTATTATAAATCTGCATAATCCTTTGCAGTGAGGGTAGTGTTAATAAAACATTAAAATAACCTGAAAAGGTCATCCTCTTATTATAGTTGTCACTGTTCTAGCTTTAACCTAATGTTTATCCCCTATAACCTAATATTCTCACTTATAAGGATTTATTTCAAAAAATAAAAAAGGTAAGAATTTGTATACCTATAAAAGCATTTTTACATAGTGAAAAGTAAAATTTAACTCAATATAAAACAAGGAAGTGACTTCTTAAATTATGATACTTTAAAATGATGCAATGTTCTACAGCCATAAGTAACAAGTACCATTAGAAAGATTAGGAAAGGGTGTTTTAGTCCACATATAAAGTACTAAGTGAAGGCAGTAAAACAAAATTATATTTTGTGTTTACAATAGGTCAAAACTATGTATAAAATTTATTAGAAAACGGTTGCTGGATTATAGCTTTCAGGTTATAGCTGGAAAGTGTTTTGTTTTTTTTTAATTGCCCTTTATAAGATTTCAAAGAGAATTTTATATGAATTGTATGTGTGAACTATATCTCAAAAAAACTGTTACCAAAAAAATTAATTTTATAAGTAACTTTAAAAATAATAAATTCTCAACTACAGAAGTCCATTAAACTCTTGAAGCTGAAATGGCACAACAAATTCTCATTTTTCAGTTTTCAGGATCACACTCTCCTGACATCTATTAGTATGGTATGGAATATTCATTAAGTTGGATGCTCCTACATTACAGAATGCCTGTATCTTAGTAAGTTCTTAATGAGGTGATGCAGTCATTTAACATCAGACATGCAAATAAGATAATTAAGAAAACAGCCATTTGCCCTCTTTGGATTTCTAATTTCAAAAGAAAAAAATCTATTATTATTCAGTAATTGATTTATTAATTCTTAAATCTATGTTCTCCTCAGATCTCATAAATTTGTAATTTTTTTCCATTACAAAGTAATACCTGTTCAAGAACAAAATTAAATATTTTCCATTATTTTCTTAGGGCATATGCGAAGAAGTAAAATTATTATAAAACTTGCTGTTATATAGCAATTATATATTTTTTATTAAACAAATGGAAAAAGGCAATTTCTCTCAAAAAATGACAATATTTTCACAAAACACAACCATCCAACCAATATGTACATAAACAAGATAAGTAAAATGTTAATCAGTATATTAATTATAAAAAAATGTATTTTAAAATATAAAAATCAAATAATGGCATAAAATTACAGTATTTGGTATAATTATTAATGGTCATTTAGTTTACCTGATAACATCCACTTCCCCAGTCTGGGTAACTCAGCTTCCTTTCACACTTTTCCATGACGAATGCTGATTTCTGAATTAGACAAACTGAATGAGGTCCGTACTTTTCAGCACCATAGTTTTTAAAAAGGTCTAAAGCAAACCAGAAAAGTTTTCTTAAAAATTGACTTTTGGCTTAAAGAATAAGAAATTGAAGCATTCCATTCTTATTATTAAAAGTTGCTTTAAAAGTCAAACATGTTTAATGAAATTTTCACTTAAAAAAATCAAGAGAAAGAGAGCACCAAAATCAAACTGGGTTCTCAATAAAAGAATTAGTGGAAGAAAATCATCACATCAGAAACAAGAGATAAAACTGGGCCTCAAGTATTTAAGTTAGATATGTAGAATAAATGGCACTAAGAATCACTTTACTGGTGGCCTAAATAGGAGTCACCTCCCAAGTGACCCACGATAGGATGAGGTCAATGATTTACATAATGAAAGTTTTTTCAGGGTGTTGCAACTTTTGTAAAGCTTTCTTATATTTTCAACTTATGCCGTCTCCTGGAAGATCATAGTGTACTAGTCTCAGACTAAGCAAAAACCTGCAGAGGTATGGGGTGGACTCAATGACCTCTAAATAATAGTTAATGGAGAAAGGGATGAAGCTCTAAACCCAGCAATACTTTACTCTCTTTACACTTAATATGACTTTCATCTTTTGAAAGCAGAGTTCAATTAGCCCTTTTAGAAATATTATAAAGATAAGTATTTTATTTTGTTAGTTTTGAAAAACCTTAACTGTATAAGCTAAGAAAGAAATGTAATATAGAACTCTAAATTTTTATTTAATAGTATTTCGAAGTCCTCAAAAACATAGTAATCGTTATCTAAAAAAGAAAAAAGAAAAAGGAGGTTTGGCAAACTACAACCCTCAGGCCAAATACTGAGGGTTTCCTGTTTTTTATAAATAAAGTTTTACTAAAACAGGGTTACACTCATTTATATATTGTCCATGACTGCTTTCCCACTATAACAGCAGTACTGAGTAGTTGCAATACAGATTCTATGACCCACAAAGCCTAAGATATTTACTATCTTGCTTTTTACTATAAACATTTCCCAACTCCAGCTCTAAAACAATCAAATGCGATATCATATCTTCAGCAAACCAATAATTGACAGATCTGTGCATTTCTTTTGCTTTAATGTGGCACTGCTGGGTAGTTGTATCATAAATCTTTAGACAGTTATTAAGGTGGTGAGTGATGAAAAAAAATAACTAAAAATCTGCCAGGTTTAAGAATAAGAGAAAAAAACATTATGGGAATTTAAAATTTAAATAACTTAGTCTGTAATAAAGTATAGAATAAAGGGAAGAAAGGAAAGACCAAGTTAAAAATTTTGATGACCACAGTGAGAAAAGCTACTTATTGCTCTGCATTATCAGATGTGAGAATATTTTATTTACAAAGGTGGTAAGTATGAGCTCTATTATTGTCGAGTATTCAATTGCTATACCATTTATTCTTTTGATGACCTGTTCATTTATATCTATAAAGAGAAAATAAGTAATATGGCAATACATCTTCCTAGCCATGGGACAATAGTATTACTCTGATATCTGGAAAATGACGTTACTTCTAAATCATGTGAAATGCACACTCCTCGGGGGAGGAAAAAAATAGGATACCTAATGTGATTAACTAAATCCAGCTCTCCATGAAAGGATCTTGCACTAACACCAATTAACTGGATCATTTAGTGTTTCCGTTTATTTGCGAAATTCAGTAATATCTTCTCTATGTCTCTCATCAGGTTTTTAGAAGAATAAAATGAAATGATAAAAATGAAAGTTCTTTGCAAATGAAAAGTGTCATACAGATATAAGGTATTATTAAAAAGTAATGTGTGTGTGTATATCTGTGCAAGTGCATCTAATAGCTTAACAATCCCTATATGTCATGGTGCTAAGCTCTTACTACATTAATTCATTTAATTCTCACAACTCTATGAGACAGGTATTACTATCCCCTTTGTGCAGAGGAGGAAACTGAGGCACAGAGAAGTTAAGTTACTTAAAACAGATGCATAGCAGTGGAACCACAATATAAACTCAGTCTGACTCCAGGGTCGGTGCCCTTAACCACTATTTTATATTGCTGATATGTAACTGTAATATGTATACCACATTTCATTTCACTAAACTACTAACCTGGTTGATTTTCCAATATTCTACAATCTGAGCTGCGTTGATATTCACCACTTAAATGCCAACTGAATTCCTGACTGAAAGGGCAGTAGTCAGCAATTTCTACTGAACCACCATAATAAGGCAATCTTCTGCAGGTATTCCACTGAGCTCATCAAAGTACTACAAAAAATATATTAGGAAAGCAGGAGAGAAAAAACATTCTGTATAATCAAAACAAAGTCCACAGGCAATTTAGAGCAACCCTCTAATGCTGTACAACACAAAGTAGATATTTATGTACTTTTCTTTGTATATAGTACAACATAAAGATAGTAATAGACCTCAACAGTATGTCAAAGTTGTAGTTTTAGAAATAAGCAAGGTAAGTAAATTAGTCTAAGTTTTTTATTGGATGACTAATTTGACTAATAGTTTTAAAGGATGAATTGTAAGACTTTTAAGAGTTGACAAGACACAAAACTAATGCATAAGGACTGTAAATGTACTGTACTTCAAGTGTTTTCAGGAGACTTAATTTATATGTTGTTTTAACAAATTCAAAAAATAACACTGTGAGAAAATAAAAGGGATCATATACATATAATACTCTGAACATGAAAGGAGTAAGGTATCAGATAAATCTTAAATATCTCACCTTTTATACCAATTTCTTGAATTATATTACTATGCCTAGAAATACAGTTGCCATCTTATGGTGTCTGAAGACTCAGTAAGGTTATAAACATAATAGGAAGCTCAAAATTTAGCAGCAACATTTTAAGCTGGCTTCTTTCTGAGCTATCATTTCTGACTAAAGGGTCCTTTGAAATAGCAGGCAGAGCTGAGGCTTTTTAGTGATAGCCACGGCAACAAAAGGTCAAATCAGAGATTCAGACTGAACATGTAGGACCATTCCTTCACCTTTTAAATCCCATAGTCAAATCTTTCCTAAAGCAGAACTTCCAAGCCTTCTAATTAATTGGATTACAGCATCTCAGTTACTTTCTTTAAAGAACCTTGTTTTTTTTATAAATTAGAGGAAATTTAAGACAGATTTTGGTTTTTATTATTATTATTTTCAATTCAGTTGATATTCGATATTATTTTATATTAGTTTCAGGTGTACAGCATAGAGGTTAGACATTTATATAATTTACCACGTGATCTCCCCGGTCAGTCGAGTACCCACCTGGTACTATACACAGTTATTACAATATTGACTATATTCTGCATATAGTACTTCAAATCCCATGAGTATTTTGTAACTACCAATTTGTACTTCTTAATCCTTCACCTTTTTTACCCAGTTCCCTAACCCTCTCCTCCTATCTGGCAATCATCAGTTTCTATGAATCTGTTTTTATGTTGTTTGTTCATTTATTTTGTTCCTTAGATTCTACATATAAGTGAAATCATATGATATTTGTCGTTATCTGACTTATTTCACTTAGCCTAATACCCCCTAGGTCCATTCATGTTGTTGCAAATAAGATTTTTTTTCTTTATGGCTGAGTAGTATTCTACTGCATATATGTACCACAATTTTTTTGTCCAGTCAAGACAAAGACTTTGGAAACAATTAGAAAAGACAAGCAGTTTAAAAATATTTAGGTCAAAAGAAATATCCTAAATGCCTCTTAGAATTTCTACAAGGCATTGCTAGATACGAGTTAATTGCTATCAATCACCACATTAGTTATAAAGAAATGAAGGACTTCTCAGTTTTTTTCTGACTTAAAAAAAAATGAGGCCTTATAAACTGAAAAACTTAAGAGAATTCACTCTTTTAATTCAAAATGGAAATCTCTTTTTAGAATGTTAATTCCTAAAATTGTACCCCAAACAAGTGTTACCTGGTACTCTCGAGGCAAAGGTTTTGGAAACTTCTGCAAATTACACACTGCAACTGCTCTCTGGTCCTGCCTGCATGTTAACTGCAGTGGATTACTTCTGAGAGTATCACAGTAAGGACTCAGCATCTGTCTCCTGCACACAAAGATAAACATTACAAGTCTACTCTAGAGTTTAACTTTTCCATTATAATTTCAATATGTTTTAATACCTTAAAACTTTGCCAAATCAAGTTACAAACTTATTTTTCAAAGGGTAAAAGGAATGTTTAATGTAGATGTGAAAGATTAATGCTAGATACATTATAACATTATTTCACTGTTATTAAGTAAAATCCTATTTATCTCTTTCTCTGCTTTTACCAGTAGAATGGAGTTTGAGGATCTGATTTGTATTTTTATGACAAAAAATGGAATTCCAGATCCTGCCTAAAAACACAAACCTTCATAACTAACGAAGTTGCAGAAGCAGATGAAGATGATGTCCCCTCTTTCCTGCAGCTACAAAGAGTGAAACACTTCCTGTGCCATAACCTAGCTCAAGGAATCCTATCTGATAATTTGGTAAACTGAAAACATTCACAAGACAATCTTTTTAACCTGTGCAAAACGAAGATTGTGTGAATTTTCCTAATTGTTACAATTTATCCTTTACTGTATTAAATCTAATCTTGGAAGTGCAACTTGGTAAAAGAGATCCTGTAATTCCCCAAAGACATCAGAATCTGTTGCACTGTCTTGTCAAAATACCTTCAAACAAACGTATAACTGATTGTCATCTTATTGAAAATTACAAGTTATATTAATACCATAATAGTAATGTTATAAATGAAATTCCAATATTCCTAAACAACATAAATCCTATTAAGTCTGATCTGCCAAATTGTAATAGGATCACTGGTATTTTTCCTCTTCTACTACATGCTTTTTAAGAAAAAAAGCGTAGCTTAGATTTCTTATTTTAAGGAAGATTCGTAGTTGTCTCATTTAACTTTACATAGTAGAGCAATAAAACATCTCCAGGGAATTATAGCTTCTTGAGATAAAATGTATGAAATACCTACCAGTCTTTGGTAAACTTGAAGCAGCACAGTTTAATAAGAAAGCAAAGGTACTGAAGTCATTACATAGGCTTGGTTTCAAATACTATCTTAATTTGGTGTTTACTCGACTTTCTTAAGCTTCAACTGTAAAGCACTCAGTGCCTAGCACACATAAGTTACTCAATAAATGTAATTTAACTGTAAATACCATTTTTATAAAATCTTCATATAAGGCAATTTTATATGATAAAGTTTCTAATGAATATGATCAGTAGTTCTTATTAAGGTGCTTTCTCGATACCATGAAATTCATTTCCTTTTTCTCTAAAATACAACACTTTAAATTAATTAAAAATGAGTTTTGTCTAAATGAATAGAAAGTAATAAGGAGATTAAAATATACGGATTTAAAAAATTCCAAAGTTAGTGTTGTTTAAGATTCATGGCTTACAAATTCTACAGCAACACTGCCATAAGAGTGGAGCCCTAATCTGATAGGACCGGTGAACCAAGAGGAAGAGAAACCAGAGTGCATGCTCTGCTATGTGAGGACACAGTGAGAAGGCAGCTGTCTATAAGACAGAAAGAGAACTCTCATCAGAAAACAAATTAGTAGGCACCTTGATCTTAGATTTTGCAGTCTCCAAAATCACAAGAAAATAATTTCTGTTGATTAAGCCACCCAGTCTGTATTTTGTTATGACAGCTCAAGCAGACTTAAGACATCAATGGAAATAAAAGTACAACTATTGGAATTTGTGGGACATAGCTAAAGAAATGCTGAGAAGGAAATTTATATCACTAAATACATACATCAGAAAAACATAACATCTAAATCAATAATTAAGAATCTAGAGAAAGAATAAACTGAAAACAAGCAAAAGAAAGGCTATAATAAAAATGAGAGCAGAAATCAATGTATTTGAAAACAGAAAAACAAGACATCAATGAAACAAAAATCTGGTTCTTTAAAAAGACTAGTAAAATCGATAACTTCTAGCAAATAGTAAAAAAAAAAGAAGAAACAATCAAAGGATTTTTTTTTCATTTATCATAATTTTTTTCACTCATTATAATAAATACAATATATAGTGATTCATTATATACAGTATGAATCCATTTATATAACATTATTGAAGGGACAAAATTACAGAAACGAAGACAACTACTGGTTTTCAGGAGGTAAGGAGGGACTGAGGTAGGAGAGGAGTAAGTGTGGCTAAAAACGGGAAGCAAAAAGAATCCTTATAGTGATCTAGATGTTCTGTGTCTGACTGTATCAGTGGCAATATCCTGGTTGGGATATTGTATTGTAATTTTGTAACATGTTATCAATCAAGGAAATTGGATAAAGTATATATATGATCTCTGTATTTATATTTTTATAATAGCATGTGAATCTCCAATTATCTCAAAATAAAGGGTTAAAAAATATATTTATAATATATAACATAAATGTGTGCATGTGTGTGTATCCCCCCAAATTAGAGATTGTATTTTAAAAAGAGCTTGCTAGGTGAACATGATATTCATCCAGATATGATATTCTTCCTAATACCTCCATTTTTGATACTGAATCAACAGTTGCATCTATATTTGAGTGCATTTTCTGAAGAAAATAAGAATAATGTTATACGAAAAATTTTTACAGTACACGCATTATGAATTACAATCTAAACAGAAATGCTTTATGGCTCTGGCTCCCATGCTGTAGATTTTTTTAGTATATGATTTAAAACAATACTGCAGCTACTTATTGTATTATCACCAAGCACCATATGGCTTTCTATGCATTTTGAAATTGAAAATAGGCTCTAGATAAAGAACAAAATCAGAAATAAATCGTGTTATCAAAGGCATTAGAAGAAATATATTCTTACTTTTTTCTCTGCTGATCAATCCAGAATTTACAGCTCTTCCTGACAAAGTCACAGCCCATTCCTCGGCCCCAGTCTAACTTCTCAGCCATGCTATAATTAGCTTTATACCAGCTGCAGAAATAATTCAAACAAAGCACTTTTTATTACTGTCATTTAAAAACCAATTCCAGCATACCAATGATAAATCTCAACAAGAGCAAACTAGGACCTTAAAAAGGATTTTGGTGACTGTCGCCAAAAATAAGCATTACAAAGAAACTCTTAACTACACAGGGATTGCTGCACAGGATCACTGGAGCAGGCACTAGAAAACCTCAGCTTTATGGTGAGCGTACTTTCATATTTGAAAAAAACAAAACAAACATTTCTATTGTAATTTCCAAAGATGACAGTAGTCACAGAGTAGAAAGTGGTTAAGGTGTAAGACAAGGGAATAAAGGTCAAAGAAACAGAACAATCAATGAACCTACACTGATACATCATCATCACCCCAAGTCCACAGTTTACGTTAGGGTTCACTCTTGGCGCTGCACATTTCATGGGTTTGGGCAAATGTATAATGTACAATGTATTTGCTCTTAATCACTATACATATATGTGAGTACTTTGGTCATGATGTATTACTTATTGTGGGAGATATTACGCTTAAACGACTACAAAAAGACACTTGTGTAGAATGTGAAGGCTTTTGGGCAGTAGAAAGGACCATTTAAGATAGAGGGAGACAGAATTAAAAATCTACTATAGTAATCCAGGCAAAAGATAATGGTAGCCTTGATAAAGGAGTGGTGACCAGAAAAGTAGAGACTCCAAGGATACTGAGGAGCTAAAAATCAAGTCAGATTTATGATTGATTGGATGTGAGAAGAGAGAAGAAGCTGTCAAGGATGATTCTCAGGTTTCTGGATGAATAAATCATACTGTATTTTACTGGAAGAAGCAACTCAGTTAAGCTAAATTCATACAGATTTTTGAAAATTAATTTCTACGTTTTTGATTAGAAAATATTACCAGAAATTGAGAAATGTATGGTCCATGTTGCTTTTGTGTTGTCTGAGAAAAAGCAAAATATGCTTTAAAATTCACCACTGTCATGATTTCATTAGTGACTCACACACTCCACAGTGTTTTTAATCCTACTGGTATCTTTAAAAAACTGGCATTGTGTAAAAAAGGGCTATAAATAGGTTGTTAAGCAGAGCAGCAGGAACACTTCTGCTGGCAACTGCTTATTCAGGGATAAAAGGGTAAGAGTTAAAAAATTTTTTTTCCCTTGCAAATACATGAATTTTCTAACTTAGTCAACTGTAAAGTAGGACAAACAATGGCAACCAAGTAACAATGAACAAAGTGCTTAGGCTGTAGTTTCTAAAAACCATTAAAAGGAACCAGTGCTTCTTGGAAGACTGGCTGATGCCTAGATTTAAGATAGACTATGTGCTGATCATACTGATACATCCTGCTATACCAGAAAGCAAGGAAGCTCTCAAAAACTAAGCAGTCTTGTCAAAAGGACTCAGGAGTCAACAAAGAAAAGACTACCATTGGAGTCATTTAAAAATAATATTCTATTCCTATACCAGAAAGTTCAACTACTTTAAAAACCAGGAATCTATACATCACCAATTTCATTCATGATTTTAAAAATTGTTTAGCCTTTCCTTCATATTAGCATAGTCTCTACTTATTGGAAAATAAATCTCATAATACCAGTATTTTTGTTCTATTCATTACTATACCTCAGGGCCTCAAATATTTATTGAGTGAATGAATGTAGTTGTTACAGGCAATGAATAGCTAACTGTACAAAATTCAAAGAATGTTTTACTTCAGTGTAAAATGTCCATATTTTAAGCTAATATTCACTTCATCTTAACCTTAATATTAATCTTAATATTCATTTAATTTTAATAAACAATTCATATAATAAGTAATCTCATAGTTGTCTTACCCAGTGTCCTCCATTAATGCCAGAGTGATTCGAGAGAGGACTCGGTTCTGGGTGTGAGAACCAGTCATTGCTTCATTCTGAAAATCACCAACAGGTTTTAATTAGAAAACTGAACTCCTTGCAACTCCCAATAATTTCTGGGATTACTTTTATTTATATTTAAAATGCCTCAAGTGTGAGAAGCTAATGAAATATATTTACTTAAAATAGTGAAATCCATAAGCCTTCTTTAAAATGACAAGACTGGAGCTTAAAGCAAAATCTACTTTCTGCCTCAAATGTATATATTGTGTACAATTTTTCTTAAATGGCAGACGACCAGCATTTAGAACTCTGTGATGAAAATGAAGATAAATATATGAAAACAGAAATAGTATAAAAATATTCCAGTATCTAGGCAAAGTAAAGGGGGTAGTTGAGAAAGATGTCCAGATAATGGGGCATAGGGGAATACTTACCTGAATTACATGGAATGCTTTCATAACCTTTGTGATCATAGAAATACACATTAATATGCAAAACAAGTAACATAGAATCATAGGTTCAAAGGATTTGCATGAGGGACCTAAAATATCATCAAGGTCTACTATCTACCCAATGTTTCAATTCCTATCATAAAATTCCTACCAGTAGGTCACCTAATGGTAGGGACTTCATTGCCTCTTAAGAAAGCATATCCATCTTTGGGCAACATTTGATTATTCTTTAAATATTTATGTTGAATACTAGATGGTCATCTTGAGTACTTTAATATCATCTTTTAAAAAAATAGTTCTACTTAAAAGTAAGTTTTCATTTCTTGCCAATCTACAGCTTTCTAAAGGAAATCACTTGAGAAAACTGCTTCTTAAGGAAAATATAAAAACTGAAATTCCCGTGGGAGAAATAAGTGTATCTTTCATAAATTTCCATCACTGTTACTTTGTGATCACCTAGATAAGAACAGTCAGCACAAGCATTAATCTTTTTTCCTACTTTTGCTAACTTGGGTTATGATATATGTAAGCTACAATGATCAAAGAAGCCAAACAGATTTCTAAAAATAACTCACACACACAGACACATACCCCCTTTGACCTAGAAATTCCACTTCTAGGAATTTACCCTTTCTCTCTTTCTATGTACACAAATCTGACCTTGTGTTAACTTTCAGTTCTGCTCCCCTGGAAACCTAATAAAGGTGGAATGTCAACTGTGTTACCAAGCAACAGCACATAGGGAAAAAGACCTCCTGATATGCCTCTGAACTGGGGATTACTACAAATGAACACGAATACCTGCTGGTAAGCCAGTCTGGGACTTCTCTATGTGCAGTAACTCTTATAGGTATGTCTCTTATAGAGATCTGGAAGTCAAGTCCCTGGAACTATTAAAAAAGATATCGGTTCATATTTGGGACATGATACTTCTAAGCCAGGCTGATTCTTACACCCATTTGTAATAGTCTTGTGCTCCTGTATTTGAGCTGGAGGGGTAAGGAGAGAGGCACACATGATAGCTCCTGAACTGCTGTGTGGAACAAGCTGTGCTTTCTTTTTTGTATCCTTCTAAATGAATGTTTTTCAGTGTGACCAGTTTAGGTATTGTTAGTTTGATTGTTTAATTGAACCTAAGAACCACCACTAAAACAACATTTCTAGAAGGTACTGCAGATATACATAGGTTGCTCATCACAATACTCATTACAATATTTTTAAATAAAAAATTTAACACAATTGTTCATTAACACAGGAATGTTGGTAACATTCATATAATACTGTGTAGCTGTTAAAAAATGAGTCGATCCAATACACAGTCTATTTTGCTGAAGAATGTGTTTCCATATGAATGCGGTCACGTGAGACTGGTTAATAAGGAAACAATGACAGCGTAATAAGGACTCATGTTGGTTCATAATGATTTTTCCCTGGATGTCACTGTTTTATACAATGGAACAAGAGCCGCTAAATGCAGCACACACTAAGACAAGCACTCACAGTGACAAAGAAAAGCTGTGTGCACAGTGCACTGCTCCGTGTCCACTTATCCCACGCTCTTCCACTGGCTTGGTATGGCCAGAGGTTCTGTCTTGCAAGTGCTCGCTGCTTGGTTCTCTCTAATTTGTGTACGTTTTACTCTTTTTCTCCATTACTCAGATTTATAGTCTCCCATCCAGCTATCATTACTTTTTGTTGTTGTTGTTAAATGTAAAGAAATACTGGAGTAAACAAGTTTATTTTTTGGAAGTATCATGTCTTTTTAAATCAACCTAGTACCTGTATTATGAGTATTGTTTTTGTTAGTGCTCTGATATTTGTTTTTCCCACAAGTCTTGTTATTTTTAGGGTTCAATTTTGAAGAAAGAGGTTTTTTAGGAAAGCATACGTTGCATTACAGCAGAAGCACTTGTACTATCTTGGAAAAATGTTTAAGATATATCAAAGTGAAGAAAGTTGCATAAATGTACGAACCTATCTTTTTAAAAATGTGTTACTGTGTGCGTCTCTACATATGTATATAACTTTTGAAAGGATATATAAAAACTTAAATAGTGATTATCAGGAAAGTGGATTTGAAAAGCTAAAGAGGACAAATGACTTAAATAACTGTTTAAATAACTTTACCATAAATAAAAATTACTTTTATTTAAGAAAAAATATGTCTAGTAGAATTTTAAAATAAACTGACCTCTAATAACCGTTTTTCCCAATGGTTGAGCTCAGTGCCCATACCACCTTGATTTTCAAGTTCCATTCCCTCCAGAATTGGACAGTTAAAATGTTTTCGTGCTTCATCCTAAGAATCAGAAAAAAAATAATAAAATAGTACAATAAAATAATGGCAACTATTCACGAATTTTAGACATTAAAGAATTTCTTTGGTGAGAAGAGAGAAATAGTGTTTTTAATATAATCAAATAAAATATGTTGATACTCTCACAGTCTTCTTTGTAAATAAATTACTATATATTTTCAAATTTTTTCTATTTGAAGATTTTAACTTTAAGGCACATATTTCAAAAAAGTTATAGACAAGTATGACTGCCATTTGTAACTCATATCAACAATGATTTTAATGTAGGTATAAATTGCTCTTATGGATACAATATTTGTAGGAAAAATAAATTGTTCGTTAAAATACAATTTTGCTCCTTTGGTTCTGTCTGTCCTTCAGTTAGAGACTTCCAGGTATAGGAAATATGCCAAGATCAGTGTAAAATTTCAGAAGGCAGAGATAGAGCTGTATTTAGTCAAGGAAAGAAAAAGGGAGAATAAGTTTCTGTCATTACGTAAGAGTGTGAAAGGAACCCTGTGATGATTCATTTTATATCAACCCTCTCCCTCTCTCTCTCCTTCTCTCAAAAGATCTGGTTGGTTTTGTTTCTCTGGAGAATTCTGACTAATAGAGACACCAAATGAAGTAACCAGCAGTTATGCAAACAGTACCAATAATCCTAAGAGGTATCAAAACAGAGGAGCACTGGCTTAATACAGCGGGTAGAATGGAAACCAGCAAAGTCATTGCCAAATTTCCATTTCCTCAGATTTCTCTGGGCCTGTAGCTTTATTGTACTGTCTTTATATTATTTTTTTCTCCTATCAGCTCTAAAATTTAATAAGCTATTAAACAATGATTAGTAAAGAAAGGACCATAATGAAGGAAAAGAGCAGATTGCTCATGAGACAATAAATTCAGTAATACTTACAACAACACGAGGTGTTACTAGGAGATACACAGTGTGAGAAACTATTTTATTATCTCGAACATCCCATAATCTTTCTACTTTTCGAACTACTTTATCACTCCATTGATATAATCCAAGACTGCAATTAAAGAAGACAGTCACTTTTGCAAATTCATCACATTAAATGTAAAAGTGCTTATGGATATTAATGAAGTTAAAATATTTTGAGCTTTCTATGTACCTAGTCCATGCAAAGTATTGATATTTTCTAATTTAATCTTTTCAACCACCTTATAAAATTATTATCACTGTTTTGCAGATAAAGAAACAAAAGCTTAGAGAGTTGAAGTAACTTGCTCAAGTCTACATAGCTAATACTTGGCTAAGATGACAATAAATTACTTCCTTTTAACAAATTTATTGGATAAAACAAAAGCAAGTCCAAATATGTCACTTTAGTGGGGAAGTATAATTTACTTAACTGTGCTGTGAAACAAGTTATCCATTTAGGAAGAAAAAAGTCAAATCCCTATTTCATCCCATATACAGATTTAAATTTACTACACAGAAGTCAGCAAAAATGGCCAGAAGTAAGGACCTCTGAAAATTCTCTGCTTCATGAAAGCAATGAAAAAAAGTACCAAAATTGGACAAATCAACTTTTGAACTCTGGTAATTAACCAAAGATTTGCAGCAATCCCGGAAGCATTTAAGAAAAATGGATGAATCTCAATAAGAACAGTAAGCTTTGTGGTGTTTCCACATGCCTTCTCTCCAGCCCTGTGGCAGCCTTGAAAACACAAAACCCACAGTCATGGTGAGAACTAACAACCTGGCAGCCACCAGAGGGGGCAGTATGGAATTGACTTGGAAGAGGCAATTAAAAAAAAAAAAAAAAGTATGATCAAATTGAATGTCTACAAGAGAGACAGCTCAGACTTAAAGGACATACAAGTTGAACATAAAAAGGATTAAAAAAATACCATGTAACCCTAATGGAGTGTGGCCGGCCACAACATAAAAAAAAAGTTTTATTAAAATTCATAGTGAACATAGATTTTAAAATAACAATACCACTTTAAAGAATCTATCTTGCCCAAATACTAGCACTACCACAAAAGCAATTTGTTTATTACAGAAAATTATGATGAACATCAATTTTGATTTTTACCTATAACTTAAATAATTTTTTCTGGCCTTTTCCTAGTTTACTTCTACCATTGACCTTACAAATCTGTCATTCTCACCAATAAAATAGAATATAAAAAGGCTATTTTTCCCACCATTATTTTATGAAAAATTTATGAAACATACAAAATGCTAAAAGAATCATATAGTGCACAACTGTATACCCAATATCCACTACCTTAATTCTACAATTAACATTTTGTTCTGTTTGTTGTATCACCTTCATCTACCCATGCCAAAGAGAATTTATTCTTAGTTCCTTTTATCCTTTTCCATGGCATGGCAATATTTAAACATAAGTAGTGAACAAAGCTAGCAAGAAAATAAATAGCTTGTACCTTACTAATAACACCAATATCCTCTTCACCATCCACACTTGAAAATTAACAGTTATTCCAAATAGAAAAGGGACAAATCCAACTCTTTATATGTCTAACAACTGAATTCTCATTACTCTATTATCTCCGTTTATACTGTAAAATTCCTGCTTTTGAGGAATAGCCTCAATGCAAAAAGCACTACAAATAATCAGTTTAACAATGGTTCCTGTGTGTGGGTACCTCTCTCATCACCTACATCACTATGTAGTTGATGCCTCTCTCAATATTTATGTTCCCTTAAGACCACAACTCTCAGAAAAGAACAGACTTCTCCCACACCACCAAAAAAACACACTCCATGAAGGAAAACATCTATTTCTACATTAGAAATTCATTTCACATGTACTCTAAAAAATATTATGACAAATAAATTATCTGCTTTAATATTTATTTAATTCTAGCCATTTTAATAAATATTTGCAACTGAAGTAAAATATACATAAAGTAAACAAATTTTAAGTATAAAGATTAATTAAGTATAAAGATTAATTAATTTTTATTCTATAGCATATACCACTACTCTAATAAAATATGGGACAGTCAGGAAACATCTGCCCCCGATTTGGGCGAGAAGACCTCACAGTGTGACAATCAGACGTGTTGTGGCTTCAACCACTCCTGTTTGAGGGGTTTTGGTTCAGGAGTCTCTTCTTTTTTTTCTGTGTATTCTTTATGGCGTAGGTCTGAGCAAAACTGGCATGAAATGACTGCTGTTTAGAATAACACTTACAGAATGGACATCCTGGGCCAGAGTGGTGGTAGGAGTGTGGGGGCAGGGTGAGGACAGTTAGGAAAGGTTTCCTTGCACCTCTCCCCAATCTATACTAAAGCATTTAACAGCAGCCCCTCCAAAAAACCACTAAGCTGTCTTTTATTGTTGCCTATTTTTAAATTCCATACAAAATGGACTTTTTGATTTCTTTTACTCAACATTATATCTGTGATATTCATACATGTTATTGCATGCAGCAATACTGTACTCTTTTTTAGTGCTTTGGAGTTTTAAATTATAGGACTATATCACAATTTATTTATCCATTCTACTATTAATGGACCTTCAGGTAGTTTCCATTTTGGGAGTATCAATAACAAAACTTCCATAAACATTCTTATATATGTCTTTTTGTGAACATGTGTTTCTAGTTTAAAGATGTACTTTTATATGAATGCATGCGAATGGTTACAGTTCTATGGCTGATATTCCATATAAAATTCTTGATAATTTTTTTTAGTGTTTCTTGATATTACTTCAGGCTCTGAATCTCTAGATCACAGCTAATATTCAGTGTTAAATACCCATTTACATGTAAATATTTCCATGTACAGAGGCAATAATTATTAATAAACCAAAATATAACTGACCCTTATTTTCCCATGGCCTGACTGTACTGTAAAGTGATACAAGTTACAATACGGTAGAAAAAGCCCTACCTAGCAAGGAGAGTTCCGGCTCTTTGGACTGTCACTTAAGCTTTTTGCAACTCAATTGCTTCACCTGTACAATGAAAAGTGAAACTAAATGACCTCTTATATCCTATCTTGTTTTAATAGCTACAATTTTCTTAGGCTAGCCATAAAGCCACTGTTATTTATAGCACCTAACATGCAATGATTCTCAGATTCTAGTATTAGCACCTTCTTAAAGGAGAACAAAAACAAAAATAACAAATACCTATAATTAAAAGGTGGGAGACCATCTGCAAACCTTGAAGTTAAAGGATTTCCATCTTTATCATGGTAGAATGCAAACAGCCCAGCAGAAAAACCCTACAAGAAAAAGTTCAAATTGTCTTAAAGTGAAAAATATCAATTCTGATTACAGATATAATATGCTGCTATCAAAAGAGAACATTCTGATATAACCACATAAAAGCACCACATCAGTACTTCCACAGAAACTTCTCATATTAGAATTGGACAATAAAGTGTTCCAAATTTATGAATTTTAAATTCCAATTACTTGAGGTTATTTTAAGTGAGGAAACCAAAAGTAATGGTAAAGATACTCTTTAATAGTAGTATGGACAATGCACTTATTTAAGAATGTGTTTATCACAGTTGATCTTTACATAAACTTACTAAACTCTATAACTGTATCCAGGGAATGCTACTCTTGAGAACAATTAACAATACAGTTTAGAGTAAGGGAGCTGAGTGATCAAGTGTGAACCTAAGAGCACTCATAAAAATTCAAAGTCTTTGATCCCAAAGTCCACATTTAATATATGTCTACATTTTTTTAAAAAGAGTGTAAATGTGTGTGTGTACATTTAAGAAAAAAAGACTGAAAACATATATATCAAAACATTAGATATGGTTCTTTTGCTAGTAAGGTAATGTATAAAATCACCCATATTCCTAAAATGATTTTACAATGCAAATTTATATGTTTATAATCACATTTTAAGAAGTCTTCAATTTTAATGAGATAATGTATACCTCACATAAAGGTATTCAAGTTTCCATTCTATATTCCTCGCCTCCAAAATATGAGAAAATGGGCAAAAAAATGGTGACATTTGATATATCCTATTTCATTACTGAGATTTGTTTTCTTTCCTAATCTAATAACTAAAACAAAGTACTTTTATAACTACTTTTTAATGTATGTTTTACACATTGAGAATGTTATAGCTTGTATTCAAATAACTAACAATCATAATTGACCACTTGATCAATTTCATTGGCAAATTTCTTTGCTTACATAACTGTGGTCTCTGTGTCATTCAAGTCTTGCCAAAATGATTAATGGAATCCCGATTATTCTTTTATTCCTATATTTCTTCTTCTTTTTTTAATCTCTGAAGATACAAAGGATACTTAGTGGAGTCAGCTAAGAAAATCTAAACAGTTTTTAATATACAAATTGCTGAAATTATATAAAGCTTAAAATAGTATGGTTTGCCTCATCCTTTAGAATATTCTAAATGCACATTTATTTCAACCTGAATAACTAGAAAATTTCTAAGAAGAATCATCTCAGGATTATCTAGTATTCAAAGTACCATGGATGACTGGATTTCATAGCTATATTTAACTTTACAATTTTTAAAATAACTCAAACTTACAAAAAAGTTCTAAAATTCTAATGGAAACTTACGTATCCTCTTCAAGAAGACTTAAGATGTTAGTTTTGCCATATTTTCTACAGATTTTTTTAAAAGAAATAAAACACTACAGAATAAACCCTGTTGACACTTCATTACCTAAACTCTTTCTCCTTCTTCTGTTCCCGGATGTAACCACTACCTTGAAGTCAATATACGTAATTCTCACACATGCTGTTATGTTCAATGGTGTCCTGCTTTGAGATTTCCTGATTGCTAAAGTGTGAATACTTTCTCATACATTTCTTGGTCAACAGGATTTTTTTATTCTATGAATTGTCTATTCATAATTTATCTCACATTTGGGACCTCTGCATTCATGTTCACTATGAAGCAAACTTAAAACCTGTTGTTTTCTCGGGCTCTCTTATCAAGTGTCCATAGATTTTAGAGCTTAAAACTTAAAATGTTAATTAGTATGATGACTGCCTTTCGCCAAATTTAGCAGGTTCAGCTTACTTTAATAAAAGGAAAATAGATGATTCATTTCAGAATCTCCTAATTTGAAAGATATATGTACTATCTTATTACCCTACAGTTTCACTGAGTTATTCAACATTATTTGCTGATTTAAAGACTAAGGCTTGCATTTCAAGCTCATACATTAAGGCTCACTACATAAAACTAATAAATGATACCCACTAATTTTATTATACCTTACTACGTACAGCATGGCACTAAGCTTTTTGTATATTTTGTCTTAATCTTCAAGAAAAAAAATCCATTGTAGTATGTACTATCTTCATTTTACAGATGAAACTGAGGCTTACAAAGGCTAAATAATTTGCACAACTTCCCGAAGACTTTTAGTGGTAGAGTTAGGAAGAATCACTCCTAGATCTATGTGATCTAGTCTCTCTCTTAATTTTACTGCCATCTACTTTTTAAATACACGAATAGCATCAACAGAGCATTTCCTAGGCTCTTAGGCAACTTCAATTCCCTAGATATACAGTAAAAGTTTGCTATTTTGGATGAATTAGAAAAATGGAAGAAGTTCTAAATCAGTTAGTATATATAAACTGAGAAAGCCTAAACACATCAAGATTTTTAGAAATGAGATCTCTGTAGGTGATAAAATCTATAATTAGTATATCAGTTGTCATTTTAGAGAAAAGTGAATTTTTCTAAATTATTAAGTCTTTTTCTGAAAAAATGTAATTATTTTCTCAAAAATCTTATTTGCCTAATGGATTTACTTTTTAAATTATTCTTGGTAGAATAACTCAATCTAGCCACTATGCTAATCATTATAAATTTTCTATTGGCAGAGGCCTAACCAACTAGGTTTTATAGAACATGAATCTAATAAGCTATGTAATCTTAAAATTTAATGTATACATCAAAATAAGAATACAATAAACAGAAAATTAAGGTATGAAGAACAGTTAACAGTAAAATTTACCAGGGCATGTATAATCTCATGTTTCACTGTGGACAGCATCCCAATAAACTCCTGAGGCTGGGTAGAGATCATATTTGGACACAGGTTAGCATATCCTGCTACTGGCCTGTTAAAATAGACATTGAATTTTTTATTATATTCCAGAACAATATGTATTATGATATTTACTAACTTATACCTTTCAATTAAAAACTGCCCAAGATCTGAAAAATCTTTGCTAAATATTAAATGTCATTTAATTATACTTTAGCGCGAATTTTTAAAATGTCAATATATATCAAAAAAAGGAATGAACTGAAAAGCTCAAATTCTAATGCTATTTTACCTGCAAAATCCATACCTGACTTTGGCATTTCACTATATTTACAAGCACAGGGACAGACAAGTAGAGAGGGAATCTAAATATATTATAGGACAATAAGCAAATCATTCAGGTTGCTGAAAGTTGTTGAACCTTATCTCCATCTTATTATTCCCCTTCTCCTGCCTCAACACTACCCTCATTCACATAAAGACCTTTATCATTCCGCTATATTTTGTATTATATACCTTCTAGAATCTACAGAATTTTCCATCTCCTTCTGCACCCAGAACCTGAGCTGACTCTAATAAAATATGGAACAATGTCAGCACCGCTGGAAAGGTTTCCTTGAGCCTCTTCCCAATCTATACTCAACTTTATGGCATTTAACAGCGGCCCCTCAAAAGCACCACTAAGCTGTCTTTTATTGTTGCCTGTTTTTAAATTCCATACAAAATGGACTGTCTGACTTCTTTCGTTCAACATTATATCTGTGATATTCATACATGTTATTTCATGTAGCAATAGTGTACTCTGTGACCCAGAGTAATTCAGTCAGTTCTACCATGCACCTATTTGTCTCAAAAGCTATGGCAAACAGACAACGGTAAGGAACCCCAAGGTCCTTTCTCCCACCACTACCTTAACATTTTACCACAGCAACATCAGAGACTAAATTGTGATCGCCTATTTACAAAGTAACATTTGCCTTATTTAAATAAAAACTTATAGAATACTTTCTTGATACTTGAAAACAGACTAACACTTAGAAAAAGTGTGAATTCACTTACCAAAACTTTGCCAGTGACCTCTAAAATATAAAATGGATGCAATGTCGGGCTTAAAACCCATCAGGAACTTCCTACAGAATTTAGATTAAAAGAGCTCTGACTGTCCAATGCATTTCCCAAAGCGTCATCCTCAAACATGGTGTCCACTGAAGCAGCTTCTAACAGCAAGAGGTACACAATGGCTTCTTCCTAACACAAGCTATTTCTCTACATCTTTATTTGGCTGAAGCCTAACAATGTTCAGGTTACAGCTAAAATTTCACTTTTTCAAAGAGGCCTTCTTTGCCCAATTGATATAAATTATGTGTCCCCCTTTGGTTCTGTTTTATGTTACAGCACTCTATTTTGGGTTTTGGTTTTTGTTTTTGTCTTTTTTGTAAAGTATTTACCACATTTCAAGCACCTATTCATTTGTAAATATATTTAACTAATTTCTTTCTCTCTGTGTAATTTATAAGTTCCGTGAGGCGGGTACACATATCTATTTTGTTCACCTAGTGTGCTGGCAACATTAGGCACTCAAATATTCATGTAATGAATTAATGTAATATGGTAGTTTTGAAGGAAAGTTCGCTTCCTTCAAAAAATTAGAAACAACTAAAGATACTGCTCTTTTTCCAACATCGACATTCTCCTCAGAAAAAAACCCAAAATCTTTAGACAAGTATAAGACATATGAGAAGCTTCATATTCACTGATCCAAAAAACATTTAGTTTTTTTAGCTACTCATTCATATCATATGTGAACCAAATGTTAAAGTGCTTTAAACAAACATAATACGATGAAGCTAAAATGCACCTCTACTTTATGGAGTTTTCACCTCTGTGACAACTATGCTGGATTCTCTTAACAAAAAACAATTAATTAGATACTTTAGGTACTTTCAACATGATCAGATAGATGCTGGAAGGAGATGAGCTAATCTAGACCCATCTCAACATGGGATTTTATATGCCTTACTCTACTTCCCCAGGGAAGCCATTCTGCTCCTAATAAGTTGTTCACTTTAACACGTCTTTTATATTTATTAAAAAAAAAAAGTTAACAAAAGCTCATTGTAAAAGGTGTATATCCAAACAAGAGAAATGTATAAAGAAAAAATGAAAATTTCTTGTTTTACAATTCATCTCCACTTAATTCCACTATCAAAGGGAACTGCTTTATTTTTAGGGTGACTAGTCCTTGTGGTTTGTCCAAGACTGAGGGGTTTCCCAGGATATGAGACTTTCAGTGCTCGAAGAGGGTAGTTAGTCCTAGGTAAATTGGGATGATTAGTAATACTAATTATTTCTTTTTCCTCAGCACATTCAAGTATATAGATAGATTTTTAAAACAATTATGGAATCACATTATATACACTGTTTTACAATGTTCTTTTGACATTCAATAGTATATTCAAAATGAGATTGGGTGTGTGCATGCATGTATGATCTATATGGTTTAGTTCAAATTAAGATAAAGAAACATGATTTTGCAGTACTACTATTAGGAAGGTATATTTTTCAAAGTCATCTACTTTAAGAAAGTATCTCATTTTATCAAGTAATTTATCATTTATTTAGCATTTCCTTGATATCAAGACACCCTTAACTATAAACTATCACAAATTTAATAACCGCTTCTCAGGAAAAAAGGAATACTCTATTAAATATGTATCTTCTTTTTACTAAAAAATATTAGATAAACATCTACAAAACATATAGCACTTTTGGTCATACACTCAATATTTGACTGTAAGCTTTTTCAATATTCAGAAGTCAAAGATTTTTGAATCAATTTCATATATCAACAATTACATAATATCATGACAGGCTGCTTTTCATAACCCATGATAGTGTTTTTTAACCTCTTCACCACCTTCAATATTGACAGTATAATTCTGCAGCACATACTGGTATTTCCTTTTTATGACTACTTGGTTCAACAAACAATTTTTTCCCCTTAAATTAATTATCAATAAAAGTGAAACAGCTATTTTTACTTATTTTTTTTTATTATTTTATTCTATAGCACCTGGTAGTCCTAGGTGGTCTCCATCCAAGTACTAACCAGGCCAGACCCTGCTTAGCTTCTGAGATCAGATGAAATCGGGCTTTAGACAAAATTGCTCTTTAAAGCCAGCAAGTCTTTTGACAGAGAAATGAATATTCAGGACCTCAGCAATGGTCCCTACGCACATATGAATTGGTCACATTAACGCTTCTAGTTTTGAGATTTGCCTGGAGTATAACAGGCTATCTTCTACATATATAGTGGCTTTTCATTTTAAGGCCTACTTTGCTGGAAAAATATTTTTGAAATAAAAAAAATCTTTTTGTAAATAAAAGGAATTTAAATTTTTAAGCGATAACTTAGCTAAGTGACAGACATATCAAATTATATGACAATTAGATGAACAGTTTTTAACATCTTACTTACAGCTCAGCACAGAAGTGCTAAAATTAAAGTTCACAAACAGTTTACTCAGAGAGGTATTCACTCCCTCGAAAAATTCTCTTGACAGTAGACTTTTTCTTTGGAGTTGGTACTAATATTACCTTATGGGTAATAATAGTCCATAATCTGACTTTCCCAACTTCCCATCTCTCCCATCCAGGCAGTGTGCCTTTTTTTACTACTGGAGGCAATCTGGTAAATGCAAACTTCCTGTACTCTAAACACTTATAATACAGTTTAAGAGTTCCCATATTATAACTTGGGAAATAAGTCTCAGGGGAAAGTTTACCTGTCCATTTTTGCTTCCTGCTGACAATAGGCTGCATAAGAGATTATGTTTTCATGGCTACACCTCTCTGTGGCCAAGGCACCAACATAAAGAACGAAGTCGGCATCCCGGACGCCCTCTTGGTCTGGCACACCCACTGCTCCACAAGGCCACTTACCCCCACGGCAGACCCTGCATTGCTGCACCCATGGTGGGCAACAGAAAATCAGACCAGAGACAAGGTTAGCTGTGGGTACTTTTAATTTATAGTGAATCCAGACTCTTAATACGTATAATTTTTTATTTATTATCTCTCAACTTTTACAAGAATCTACACCTCCCTTTACTCATTTCCTGTCTAATTTTGAATTTTACTAAAATTTTGATCTATGTAAAATGATCATAAATCTATCTCTTTTTTTGTATTATAATTCATTTTTTTAACAGGAGGGAGGTGTCCAATTCAGATTTTGTACAATACTGGTTCCATACATTGCATCGGCTCTTTTATATTATCTTCTCTGTGTTTCAGTGTTAAATAGAAAATGAATAATTTAGCAGCGAGCATTTGGGGATTTAGAACAATACTTAAGGCATTCTTATTTTCAGAAGAACAAACTGGCAACACAGTCAGACTCAAGGACTTAGATAACGAAGTAGATGATCAGTCACAAAGAGGTATTTCTTTTGTTTCCACCTTGATAATTTACTGATTTATAAACCCAATAGGAACAGCAGTGTAGAATTTTTGCTTTCCTTTGAAATAAACAACGGATTCCCTAGAAATATTACATTTTGAAGGCTTAGGAAATCTGGGGGAGAGAGGAAGAATAAACTAATTAAAACAAACGATTGCTATTAATAAAGGGCAGCGAACCAGGATGCCGAAAAAGAAATATAAAAAGCTTTAAACCCTGAAACTAGGAGAAAGTTATAAGGGACTTCTTTATACTTTTTCAAAAATAATTTTCTATAAATCTACAGTTATTTCAAAATTAATAAAATTTTTAATTTACTATATATTTCCTATTATAAATTAATTCATGTATCTTATTAAAAACTCAGGTAAAACAAAGGTATATAAGGTAAAAAGTTAAAATCATCTTGTAATATTACCCATTTCTAGTTTCCTAGGTAATTCTTACTTTGCCTTCATAATGTCTGTTTTTTAGAGAACTATCAAAAAGTTCCTAACGATCATAATCTCCAAATTATAAATTTAAAAAAATCAGTAAATTGTGAATTTTTTTAGTGATGCTAACAGAGAGAGAAAAATCAGAAATTCCCATTTCATTACATTGTTTATCCTTGCTTTTCTGACACATGTATTTATAATTTTTAAATTCAACTACTTTAACCTATCAGTAGATGGAGTTACTAAAAGGTGTGATTTTTAAGTATTCTTTCCTATGTTCACTAACTTATTTTTTTAAAAACACAAGATTCCCAAGAAGTAGAGAGCAGAATTTGGAAAAGCCAAGAGAATTAAAAACAAAAAATACCTTAGCAAAAGAAATATGTTTTAAAATGTCTAGGAAATGTCTTTAATGTCTTGGGAAAAGAAATGGATATGTAACTAAAAATTTGTTTTAATTTTTAAATGTGTCCCTACAACTCTTTATATGTCAAGAAATTTGAGAACAGAAATGAAAGCTGAGTAAGTTAGTTGTATTAATGCCAATACGTAGAGTTCTAAAAGCCTTTACTGAGTTTCAAATACCTTAAAAAAATTATAAAGTAAACTTCAACTAAAAAATGCTTAATTTTGATTATAAAGTCAATGTTCAGTAATGTATTCCTTTTTTATCAGTAATGAGAGAACACAGTTCAAAGAGAAAAATAACTATAGCAATAATCATGTTTTCAAAGGTATATGTTTAATAAATTGGATTCTGGTATCCGCATTTAAAATTTTTATCTTTTTTCTGATATATGCTTACTATGAAAAAATCAGAACATTACAAAAATACATAACTTATCAAGAACCAAGGAACCATTAACATTTTGGTATATGTCCAGATCTTTTAGTACGTGTATACCTCCAGAATGTTTTATAATTTTTTATTGTATATGTTTATATACTTTTTAAAAATTGTCTTAATTTCAGCTTTATTGAAGGCTGAATTGACTATAATTTTTAAATAAAATAGGCTAACTACACATACTGATTTACAACTTCTTTTTTTAATCAATTAAGAGCATAAATATCTTTCCAAGTCAATATATAGAGATCTACTTCATTCTTTAAGCTGCATAGTATTCCATTATATGGTTACACCATAATTTAAGTAATACTAATACAGGAATTTTATAGTTTTGCAAAGAATATCCTTGACCATACATTACACAGTTATAAGCATTTTTATGGAATACATTTCTAGGTTTAGATGAAGGATAGATTTTATTTTAGGAGACAATGTCAAGTTGCCCTTCAAAAATACTGAGGTATATACCTGCTAAAAGATGTTTTGGAGAATAAAAATAAAGCTCTAAGCTGAAATGATTCAGTAGCCCTAGAAACAAATTGAAAAAAGAAAGAGTGCACACAACATCTCTATTATTTTTACAACTATGTGTGGCTCTGCAATTATCTTAAAATAAAAAGTTCAATTAAAAAAAAACACAAAAACAAAATTAAAACAAAAGAAAGAAAATATCATTAAATTCATTTTAAAATCAATGAAGAATAAAATCAGCATACCTAACTGATTACTTTTGGTAGAAGAATGAAGCTTTTGAATGTAAATCTGTAAAAACTTTTTGGTAACACAGATTCAAAATCTCCCATAAGTTTATCCTAAAGAATAAAAACATTGCTAAGAGCAGGCTGAATTACCTGGAGGTGCTCTTCAGGCACTATAATTGGGCCACATTTTGTACGCTCTGCACATTCCCCGGTACAGTATCTATGGGGATCATTTTCTTTCCGCAGGTATTGGTTTGTTGCACATTGTCTTCAGTTCATTTGCACATCCAAGTTTAATTACCAAAAAAAAAAAAGAAAAGAAAAGAAAAAGAAAGACTAGTTCACAATAGTCACAGACATTGTAAAAACTAGTAGCTGCTAAACAAGTTCACTAATAATTACTGTTTTAGTTAGAAAACTGGACTAAGAAAGAATTTTCATTCCATGGGAAATTCTCCTGATCTGGGTTTTCAAATACCCAAATATCATAAAGCCAACACTATAGACAATCAAAGGAGGGAGAAAGGAGAGGTAGGAAACAAGGAACAACTATACTCTAGAATAAAATCCAGTAGATCATCTCATAATGGAAAATCAGGGAGTGATTACCCGGCAGGTGCTTTTATATTCTTTTAAATACCTTGCACTGTGGTCTTTAAGAAAAAGCATAATAAAATATGGTAGTAAATTTCCTAATTTTCCGTACTGATAGAATGGAGAGGGCAGAGTACTAAATGACTCAAGAAAATGATCTGTGTTTAAGTAACATACCTGCTAAGTAAGATAGTGCCAGCAGGTCTACGAACCTGAAAAGTCTTCTCTAAATAAGAAATAGCTTGTGGAAAAAGTTTGTTCTAAATAAAAGATGAAAAAGAAAACCAGTCAAAATTATAGTCAATATATTTAAAACGAGTAAGCACAGCCTATTAATGACTGAGGAGAAAAAAGGGAAAGGCCTTATAATTCTAGAACATAGTACTAGTTAGTCAAAGATTGTGTGGCAAGGAGCAGGGGAGAGAGTAAGTCTAGGAGCAAAGGAATTCCCTCATTTTCTAGTTGACTTAGGAGAAAGAATACTAGATGGAAACTCCCTTCCCAATCTCCACTTATGTTAGAAAACATGAATCTCAACGATTAATCTAAGTTACTTCAAATCAGAGACTGATTTAGCTAATTCCATTAAGGTAGTTTATGTTAAAGAACCTTATAGTTAGAAGATTTACTTTAACCTCACTTATTTCTGTGGCCCATAATGACTTGGCTTAATGTTTGTGTGACTTCATAACAGTTTTAAAAAAACTGATGGCATTAGCACTTCTATAAATAATTTTGGCATATCATACTATCAAGTCAACCAAGCTTCAGTAGAGTAAGCATTTCCACGATGAGAATGGTGTTCTCATAATATTTCGAAAATCACTTTTACCCTATCCTCAGCACGCTCTGTTCTCCCAAAACTTAAGAGAACAAATAAGATGATGAAAAGACTGATTTAATCTCAAATTATAAAATGAGAAGACTAATTTAATATCAAATATGGACAGTTTTGGTGAGTGCATCACAAGAACACCTTTGGTGAAAATGATAAATATATTTATCAATTCACTACCAACACCTTTTATTTAGTAATTCACAAAAGAGTTATATATATATTTTTCTTTGCTGAAGTAGAATTTACATACAAAATAATGCACCCATTTTAAATGTTCAATTCAAGCCATAAATATTTATTACATACCTTAACAAGGTATCTTTTCTCAGGGAGCAACCTGAAAATGACCACATAAAACATAAGAATTGCCATGCTGGAACAGAGCACTGTCTCATTTGTTTAGAATACACTGGCAGGCGCCACAGGAAAGGCTTTGTGGAAGCATGCAATATCAATCTCCCAAAATCTCAATTTAACCTCAATGAACATTTGTGTCAAAGCAGAACACTAGGCATGATTGTATGTTACCTATTTATTTGGGAAGTTAAAGGTAGGAAAAGACATCAACTACTCTTAATGGATCTTCATAAACTACTATAAATTCATAATTTATGTTTTTTGGACCCCTCTTACACTTAAAAAATTAGACTATGTCATTTCTCTGGTTAATAATTTTATAAATGTTTTTATTATCATATATATTAGCATGTCCTCTTATTTTTCTTTCAAATACTTATTAAGCGGTGCCTTCCAGGTCTGTTACTGACCACATCCAAGCAGATCCACATTTGTTCTGTTCAAATTATTATGTATAGATTTTAATCATATCCTATTGCCATCATCTTTTCATACTAAAAAGAATTTTTAGCTTAATTTCATCTTGAAGGTGCACTGGCACCTAGTTCCATCTATGGAATTTCAGGTAACAGGTAAAAATATCTTTAATAGTTTGATTCCTGATTTAAAAAAGATAAAATGAGGTACTTACTCTTCAATACTTTTATCATAAACAGTCTTGATTCTTAAATGTTCATCAACATCTCTCTTTACAACATGATTTGCCTTAAGATGAACCTTATTTATGACCTGAAAAAACAGATTTAAAATTTTTAAAAAAGATGGAGACATTAGGCAATTGAGGTCCTAACTTAAAACTAATAAACTAAATTTCAAGTGTAATACCC
This sequence comes from Eonycteris spelaea, assembly GCA_003508835.1. Taxonomy (NCBI): domain Eukaryota; kingdom Metazoa; phylum Chordata; class Mammalia; order Chiroptera; family Pteropodidae; genus Eonycteris; species Eonycteris spelaea. The sequence continues at coordinate 30,608,473 of PUFA01000001.1, read as the reverse complement.
ATAAAAAATAAAAGAACTAATAAATGGAGAGATAGTTCATGTACATGGCTAGGAAAACTAAATATTGCCAAGCTGTTAGTTTTTCCCAACTTGACCTATGGATTCAATGCAATCTCAATCAAAATTCCAGCAAGTTATATCATGCATATAAACCAACTGATTCTAAAATTTATATGGAGAGGCAAAAGACCAAGAATAGCCAACACGATATTGAAGAACAAAGTTGAACAGTGGGTGGAAGTTTCAGAGTTTTCAGCTCTTATAAAAATTACTTTTAACAATGGCGATCTCCAAAAAGGAGGGGCTGCCTCAAGAGATAATTTCCCTGTCCATGGGAATGTTCAAATATAAGAGAGTTGTACACTGGCAACAACCACTAGGTTTCCTCCAGCACAGATTTTACAGGTCTTTGAACTACTTCCTCTTATTTTAATCTAATTTAAAAGGGTGAAGTGCAAAGCTTTGTGGGAATGTTATTTTAAAAAAATTCATCACAGGGGTGGGGGAGCTGGGGATATGCTGTTTAAGGGTACAAACTTGCAACCAGCAGGTAAATAAGTACTGGAGAGCTAATGCACAGCATAATGATTATAGACAACAATGTGTATTATAAACATAAAAGTTACTAAGAGACCAAAAAAATTCAGCCAAACTGCAGTATCATGATAAAAACTGTAATACCACTACAAATACCAAACTTAATATTCTGGCACATAGGGTTATGAACGGTAAGTATGCATAGAAATTTTTGAAAATTACCACAAAAATGTGTGGTCTTAGATTTCAGGGCTACTTGAAAATTTCTAGGCTAATATTTCTTGGTAAAGTAAGGAGACAAATTGTAAAACCCGTCACAACATGCAGCCCTGTCCCAGATACAGTGTCTCCTTTCCTCAAAGAATAGTGATTGTTGTGGGCCCTCTCAGCTAAGTCCTGTGGAAGAATCAAAGTATAAGACACCAACTTTATGCTAAGGAACCTCACAATTTAACTACAATGGCAAGACATGCCTGAAAACTAAGCCTGCCTCACATACCGGTAGTTGGTTAAGTGCCAGAAGAGAGTACAGATAAGTCGTACTATGCAATGGAAAGAACATTTTGCTGGGGTGGTTGCAGCTGGTTGTCCTAAGGTTAAAGAACTTAAACTGAAATTGAAAAAATTTAGACTGGGAGAAAAATGGAATGGGAAGGAGAGAGGCTTTTGGGGAGAAGAACTGCGTAAAGCAAGCAATGTGATGAGGTAATTTGAAAACTGAATTTTGTGTCCACAGAACCAACATTCCTTCATCGACTTTGGTTTTACATTCCGTTCAAAACCTTTAGATCGGTGGTTCCTAAAGTGTGGTCCTCGGACAAGTAGTATCACCAACCTTCTGGGAACTTGAACTGCAAATTCTGGGGACCCATCCCAGACCCAAAGAGTGAGAAAGTGTGGGAGTGGGGCAGCAATCTGTGTTTTAACAAGTACTTCAGGTGATTCGGATGCATCCTCAAATTTGAAAACCACTACTCTAGGACTACCTGCTACGCACAACCCTCCGCACAGGAAAGTGATGATAGTTACGAGTACCTAACTCAGCCACTTTGCTGGGTGCAGGGACGGAGCTGATAGCAGGTCCCAGCCCTCTAAGCGTTCAGTCACTGGCTCAATTTCGCTTTCTCCTCCGGTACACTTTGTTCCAATCACTACTCTCTATGCCATTGCTTCCCGTATTACTTTACCCTCACAGGGCCCGCTCTCGCCCCTTCGCCGCCCTACCTCAGTGTCAGAGGGGACGTGGTGCCTGCAGGGAGGAGAACTGCCCAACGAGACAGGAATAGATGTAGCGCTTGCCTGGAAACTGCTCAACAGGAGTAAAACGCCTCGGACCCACAAAGAGCAGCTCCAGTGCCACCGGCTTGGGCGAGGGCCTAAACCCGAGGAATCCGTTCCTCCACCCCACTCGGGCGCCATCTTTATGCCGAGCGTCGTTACCATGGAGTACGTGACGCCTCTACGCCCGGCGCCAGTCCCGCCCATCGCCTCTCAAGGAGGGTGGAAGGGCCAAACAGCAAAAGGTGCTTTTCCATTGGCTAGCGTCACCCGCAAGAAGTTCACCGCGGAACATGAGACGTACATCGCGTCTAATTGCTCAGAGCCAGCCAATAAATGCTGATTAGCGAGCGGCCCACGTGAGTCGGGCTGTTGACTAATGGGGTTGTGGTATGTGGGTGTCTTTAGAGGCAGTTTTCCACGCTTTAATTCAGTTAGTAGAAAAGGCATTCATTCACCCGCTAGGTGAAAAGTAGCTTAAACAGCTGCCGAATTTTTTATGGTATAGCCCTATGTATATAAGGTGAATAGAATATAATTTTCATTTGTACTTATCATGAGTCACTAATTTTAGGCCCATTTTTAAAGTTATTACCTATGAAATCAACGATGGGTCCTTTACTATTTAACCCCATCGCTTATTTAAAAACCAAGAACAGCAACTGTATTAACTCAGATTACGTGTAACCTTGTCATTAAGGAAACTCTCTACCTTCAAAACTGGGCAGTGAGGAACTACCAAAAAAAAAAAAAATGGAAGTCGGGGCAAATCTACGTGATCCACGAAACACAGAATTAAAACTAGGAACTGGAAGCACTTAGCTGAAGGTCATTCAGCAGAAATTGGATATTGTTAATACTATATAGGAACTGTAGGGTAGGAAAAAATAGAAAATCCCCAAGAATTTATATTTCACTGGCAAAGATCATGTACTCAACTACACACCGGTGGGACATTTTGTAAAACTTATCAATGTGTCCATCATCCCACAACTGGTGGAAGTTGGGATTCCAAACTAAATTTTTACTTTCAGAACATGTGCTTTCCACAAGACCACGAAGAAATTACAGATTGTGACCAGTCATCTTTAAGTTCCTAGTTTTAATAGTATCAGTTTATTTCCATGAAACATGGGACTCATCCAATGGTAACTTTGACTTAAGGTCTACCTTTGTAGTGAGCAAACCTCTTATGGCAGCAACAAAGCTTTACGTACCCTCCTTTCATTTACAAGAGCTGCAATACATCAGCTGAAAAGGATTAATTTGCATGCAAGACTCCTTTACTACTGCATTTATACATTATCCTAAGGATTCTCAGCTTTCTTCCCTGCTTTGCTCCAAAGCCCATGTTTACTTGCCATTGCTCTATCATCTATCCACTCGCAATGAAGACATTTACTCGACACTTACAAAGGTGACAGGCATTGAGATTTTTCTCTCCTTTACATAACTAATCCAGACCTGAATATACATCTGCCTTCCTAGACATATTCACAGCCAAGTTCCTCAAACTCATCAATACCCCTCCCCACAAAACATCTCATGGTTCCCCAACTTTGCAAATGTACAAATACCTGCCCAGCAACTAAAGCTGGTAACATGAAGACTCCTCTCCACTTGGTTTTAAAATTAGTAGTCTGTTTCAGTGCTTAAAAATGTCAAGACTGCAAACCCGATCTGGTTTTCCTTTGTCTATGCTGGGTCGCCACCAGTTTTTCTAAAATAAATCTGGTCAACCCTGACAAATTCAGACACTCTATTACATACAATAATCTAAAATCCTTAGTACCATACACAAGACTGTATCTTAGTTTTCTACAATTATCTTCAGTAGGTTTTAAGTCACATCACGTAACCCAGTGAGTTCAATGGTTCCTCAAAGGCCTTCCACTTTCACGTATACCTTTGTACCATTTCCTTTTTCCTAAATGCATCCTAAGCATTAGTCCCTATCCCTGACCACCCCAAGAGTACTGACCCATTACCTGTCACACAAAATAGGTAGTTTATACTGACCATTTGAGCAGTAAACTCACTAGAGTAGGTCTGAAATTGGTTATTTCCTGCTCTTGCCCCCAGATAGTCCAAGTTCAATTTCCTTGTGGCTCTAGTAACCAAATTCTGTGTCCATGAATGCAGTTAAAACTGAAGAACTTAATTGGCTAATGGCCCTCAAGCTGCTTCTCTTCACCACCCACCTTGTTTGCCTTGAGGTCACATGTTCCAAGGCTAGTTGCCAGGAGACTGGCGTACAAAAACAAGCCGTTGCCTGATACATGGGACTCTTCCAAGTGTAACTTCGGCTTGACCACCACTGGTCTAAGCAAACCTTAAAACTGCCATGTGTTATCAGTACCCAATCCTTTCCCATATCCTCTCCTTCAAAGGTCTTCCTCACACCCAAATACATTTTTAGCATGCTAAATTTCTTAGCATCTGCTTATGGAACCCAAATAAGATTGTAAAAATGGCTATCTTGCAAACTCCCAGTTTCCTGTTTCAATGGAATGTCCAGATTTAATCAAAGAACTAATTGCTACTGCATCAATATACAACAGACTGCAAACTGATGCCTTGGTTAAACTTTTTTCTACACATTGAGATTTCCACAGCATTTATTGGAATGCTTTGTCTACTCACAAATCCCAAGGTTATGTCATTCCTGCCCATGCAACAAGCTGTCAAATACCATCAATATAGTCTCTACTCAGATGTCTCTCAACTACCATTTTAAGTCACTTTTCCCTACCAATCTATCATAATCTTCTTTCATTGAGTCTCAATCTAAATGAAGAAGTAACATATAATAAACTGCAGCACCAAAGTTGAAATAAACTGTTAGGGGGAAGTTACAGATTCATTTTGATGTGCAAACCTCTAAAAGTGTCATGTTATTTATCTGTACTTCCTAGAATATGCTGTGTCTTCATTTGCCCAAAAGCCTATCAGAAGATAGATTTAAGAGCTCCATCATTATAAACCTTCCAAGGTATTCCTTTCCAATGTCCCTAACCAAGGCTTATTTGTCCCTCTCCCTTTAAGATACTTACAACCTATCCTACTGCCTAAATCTCTGTAATCATTACATATAACCCTCTGACTTCTTTGCATACTCTGAAAATGCTGGTAACCACCACCATTTAAGCACACAAATTTAGGACAAAGTGATTTTTAAGCCATTTAAAAAAATACAAGAGAATAAATCCACTTTATTTACTAAATTTAAATCCGTGAGGGGTACAGCATCTGCGGGGGGAAAAAAACACATGTCATTAGGTGCATGTTACATACAAATTTACAAATGTTACTGAATACCTCAATATGGATAAATCTCCCACTCTCCTATTAACTCATCTCTGAAAGCCATCCAATAATGACATATCCAGGTGGGGAGGGAACCAAGTCTTCAGTTGCTAAATGAACATACTTTGAAAACCAATCTGACAGCCCTGAAAGTCCATTTAATTTTGCTTCTTCTAATGACAGTGAAAAACTTCTGATGAGAAACCTCAACTGCTCAGCAGGGCTCAAAAGTACCCCGTAACCCCAAGACTGTGGCCATATCCATTAAAAATGGATCCTAAAGAAAGCAAGATCTATTTTAGAAAATCACAGGGTCTGGAGTAAAAGACTTGAACCAAAGTCCTGGAACCTAAAAACATGAACATCAGTTTTCTTCTACAAAATAAGGCTAGTAACACCTATTCTAACAAGATTGTAAAAAAAGAAGGGAAAATAGTTAAGAATTATGCCAGTGTATGAATTATTTTCTAGCAAGTACTATAGTGCCCTTTATCTCTGTCAGAAAATTATTCCTTTAAATACAATTTACACCCCACTCCCAGCCACTTTAGCAAAATCTGAAAATCTAGGGACGATCCATTTGAACACTTTCCCTTTGCTTTCCTTCTGATGTTCCATAATAAATTTACACAATACCCACTAATTTTGCAGCATAACCTACTAACGACATTTATAATCACAACAGTTCTTAAGAGGTCAAAGCCCAATGCCCTGAGCTTAGTTTGACTCAACAGGATGCCATACTGCTAATTATACTTACTACACGGATTCTGTGTCCAATGGCTTTAGCAGGAAGGTTGCTTCGGAATTTGGCACGAACCATGCCACTGTTTCCATGAGCACGAGTTACCTTTCCCCAAATTACCCTTTTGTTTGGTTTGCCACCAGGAGTCACCGTGTTACTGATTTTAAAAGGAAATAAAAGCAGCATGAGAACCCAGGCAACTAGTATAGTGTAGCATAAATTTCAAGTGACATCTAGACTAGTGGCTCTCAACCCTAGTTAACCACTTAAGTCACCTAAAAAATTAAAAAAAAAAAAGGCTGGGGCATCATTCATTCAAATACTTGAAAATCTACTACATGCCACTTCTATAAATTTCCATTTTTGGCAATTTTTAAAATAGAGCAGCTTACAAAACATAAGTCCCATTCAGAGGACAACAAAGTAAATAGCCTTCAGTTATATGTAAGCAAAATATATAGAATGTCAGATGGTAACAGCTGCAATATTGGGGGGTGGGAAGCAAAAGGCGACAATTAGTTTGAGGATACTTGTGTGTCTACAATTTTAAATAGCCAGGGAAGGTCTCATTGAGAAGGCAACACCTGAACACAGACTGGAATGTAAGGGGACAGCCTGTTAAAAACCTGAGCAGGTTGTGTCGCTGGCTTCTAGAAATGCAGAAGATACCACCAGGTGAATCCTAGCTGGTTTAAAAGTAGAAATAGGGAGCCCTGAATGCATGGAGTCTTTAATGACTTTGGCTTTTACTAATGAGATGAGGATCAGTTGTTTGAAAAATATACAGATGATCTGACTTGTAATTTTAAAGGACTCTGGTTGCAGAAGGAAAGGATAAAGATGAAAGCATGTCCCCAGAAATTTTCATTTGTCCATTATGGGTTTAAGAACCCAGAATTAAGAATCAAGGCTCTAGAGACATAACATCTTTAAGCATGTGTATAAAACATAATTTCAAGGAATCAACAAAATGAATTAATGAAGGTACATAATAAAAAGTATTCTATGGTCTACCACCATGCTACCCTGAACAAGCCCGATCCCATCTGATCTCGGAAGCTAAGCAGTGTCGGGCGTGGTAGCACTTGGATGGGTAGTACTAGGAAGACCAGGTGTAAAAAATTGAAAAAAAGGGGGGGGGGATTGTAAATTGACAAGGTCCTTGCAATCTGTGGTCAACCAAGGATTGCCTGGCCTAAAAAAAAAGTAGAGTTGGCTCCTTCTTTGAAACAATTAACAGCTGTAATAAGTGCAGAAAATACCTAAATCCAATACCACCCTCAAAATTAATATCCTCCTATAACCTGACAAGTTCCATAAAGTCACAAAATATAAGCCATAACAGTTCCAATTACTTTACCAACATCTTTTATTCCTCCTTGAATAGGAGACAAATCTCAAATAATTCAAAAAGCATACTATAAACTTACTTCTTGGCCTTGTACACATAAGCACACCTCTTGCCTAGATAAAACTCAGTCTCATCTCGAGCATAAACGCCTTCAATTTTAAGAAGAGCAGTGTGTTCCCTCTGGTTCCGGAGACCCCGCTTATAGCCAGCAAAAATGGCCTTAGACCATAGCCTAAGAAACAGAAAATACATATTAACCATAAACTGTTACAAGATCTTGTTTAACTTTAATAAATGGCCAATGTAATTTGATTTGTACTGACCCCCCCCCCCACCAAAAGTTACCTATAACAAACATCTGATTTTCCGTTTTTTTTTTTAAGCTCACATTTGGGTTTTTGCCAAAATAAAAAACTACAAATACAAATCAATTATATTAAAAACACATACCTTCCAGACATATTTGTTGTCTGATAAGTCCTGTTCTCTGAAGGCCTTAAAACACACAAAAAAAATCAGCTTAAAAATTTGCAACGCACCTTTCCCACCTAGTCCTTTCTGGTTTCTTAAGATTAGGCAAACTCCTTTTTGATAGGTATTTCACATTAACAGTACTGGGAAACGTAATTATGCCTTAACATTTATATGAAGCGGAGTCTGGCAAGACATCCCAAACTCAGAAAGTGCCTAGCTACTACGCAAACTACAAAATGAAACGAAAGTGGTAAGACTAAATAATCCCTAAAAACACCAAAAAAAAAAAAGTCTTTAGAAAATTTATGCCATTATCAGTAGAAATAAAGACCACAGAAGCACTGAAAACAAAAACAAAAACCCTCTTCTGCAATGAATGAGAAAGCTGAGGAGACTGTAGCCAAGCAAAGCCTGGTCTAAGGGTAAGTAAATGTAAGAAACCAGCCTAAACGAGCCCCTGCCTCAAAAAGGTAGATGCAAAGTAACTATTTCACTGTTACAGCCCAGGAAGCAACTGAATACGGGGGCACCCGTTTTCCGGACGTCGGGGGACCAACACCATCAGTTCCACATCTCCTCCATCCTGCCCTCCCTGTTGCTGGAATCCATAGAAATCAATGAATAGTAGGGACTCCGAGCCGCAGCAATGCCTCGCACAGATATGTGGTCGAACTCACCACCGATTTTCGTCCCCAAAGTTCAGCAGCAAAAGATCCACTCACCTCCGAAGGATCCAAGATGGCGGAAAAAGGAAGACGAGGCCTTGCCGCGTGGCCTTGTGGGATGACTAACCTCTCCGCCCCGCCCCCAGTTTAGCTATCTTCCGCGACCGCCAAAAAAGCCTCAGAAATCGTCTTCTGACTGAAATAAGCCACATTCAAGAGCACACTTACAATTCTTTCCCTAAATCCTTTCAACTTTGTAAGCTACAATATGTATTTTTTTTTTTACAGAAAATGGCAAAGTGGTAGCCAGCTAAAAGAGAGAGATAAAGGTCCACCAAAGCTGCCTGTTGCCATAGAAACACCTTAGCTTGGATCCCGCGAATTCGGGTGCTAAAGGTGGAAAAAGCGAAGCCGGGACTGGAGGACATCCCCCGCTTCGGGTAACCCAGATCTGATTTGCCAGCATGCGGGTATCTTCCCCTCTTATCACACAGGAGTAGGACGAAGGGAGACTCGGATCTTAGCCTGGAAGAGAAAGGCTGGGAGCACAAAGGCAGGACTAGCTCTTCCTTGTCTTTACCTTCCCCCGACCCTTACACCTTTCCGCTTCTATCCTTTATCACTGTGTAGAAATGACTGAAGTTCTTACCTCCATCCTTTGTTTTGATGCCGAGAATAAGGAGGACTGCCCTGAAAAGGTCTTATTCCGTTTTAAGGAGACTAGGCAAACCGTCTGCCCCCCCCACCCCAACCGTACCCACATGTAATAGGTCTTCAGTTTACTTGAAGGCTAGCATGAGATAGGTTAATAGACATTAGAGATTTACATTCCCTAATTATTGCATATTTATTTGGGTTACCTTATGGATTCATTCATTTATTCAACAAATAGTTTATTGAATGACTCTCACATACTAGGCTTTGTTCTTGGCTCAGAGGACACTGCAGTAAACAAAACAACAGAAATCTCTATCCCCATATAGTTTACATACTAGGAATAAGACGATAAGCAAGTAAAATATATGTATGGCATATTAGAAACTGATACGAGAAAAATTAAGCAGGGAAGAACAAAGGAGGCTTTTACTCTGAGATGGGACGCCATTTGAGAGTTGTATACACAGGAGTTACTCAATCTGACTTCCATTTTGACAGGGTCACAGTGTTGAGCCTGAAGGGAAACAAGGGACGAGTAGGGTGATCATTGTAATGATGAGCTATTATGGCATGAGACATGGGTAGTGAGTACTGGAATTCTTAATACAAGGCTGACAGGATTTGCTGATGGATAAAGAAAAAGAAAAGGATGACTCCAAAGTTTTAGGAAATAGATGCATATAAATCATATTTAAAATCAGATCATCTCATAAATACACCATGATAGTTTATATACCTTTATAGCCTATTCTCCCCATCCAAATTTCTTTGTTCCACGAAGATACTAGAAATGTCACTTAGAAAATGTACCAGCAATCCCACTATTAAATGTACTAGAAATCTTGGAAGAATAACCCATTGTGAGTTTTATTCCTTTGTTCATTCATTCTACAAATACTTATTGAGCATGGTGCCTGAAACTTAGGATACAGTAGTGAGCATCATTGTCATGGTTCCTGATCTCAAGGAACTTGTGTAGTGGGAGAAACTTACATAAACATCACAAATTGTGAAGAGAGCTCTGTAGGAAAGTAATTGTGCAATGACCGCTTAAACAGAAGCATCTTGATTCAGCCTGATGAATCAGGGTAGGTGTCACTTGCAGAAATGTCATTTAAAGCATTTTTCGAACTGCAGGTGATGGCCCATTAGCAGATCATGATTATAATACTTTTTAAACCAAAATATGATAGAATCAAAAATACCAGAGTGTATCACACATGTTACAGCAGATCATGATTATAATACTTTTAAAACCAAAATATGATAGAATCAAAAATACCAGAGTGTATCACACATGTTACAGGTAAATTGTTAAATGAAACTTTTAACTTTTATTAGCGTTTATTTGATACTAAATTTACTCCTGGGCCATAAGTTTTTGTTTTGTCAGTTTCTTCTGAAATATCTTTTTCTTCTGTGCAACCTCTTCTAGTTTAGAAATAATCTGCTCTTTTTTAATGAGGATCATCTCAATTTGACAGGGAGAGCCCACAGTTTCTGTAAGGTCTGTGCCACATCTTGGGAGCTTCGTTCACCTGAATGGGCTCAATGACCAGAAAATCTACGTTTAAACTTTTAAGTTTAGCTTTACTCTGCATTTTTGCATGTGCAGCAAAAATTCAGCACTCTTTTTGGGCCATGGATACTACATCCAGCCCCACTATTTGGCCTGGCCACACCTAACGACTCCACGATTATAATGACAGAATGGCACACATTGCTTCTGTAAAGTGACAGCCTCCAAAACTTGGTGGCTTTTCAGATATGCATACCCTTGAAGGCCTGGGCAGTTTCATAAGTGTTCTTAAAGTAAACACGAAGATTTGAACCTCTTGATTTGAATGATTTTGTGGGGTGTTCTGGGTCAAGCGACTAGTGAACCATTTTCAGAGGTCACCTCAGCTGCTTATGGGAAGAGCTATTTTATGAAAACTTTGTTTTAGTTATTTGCATATACATATTATATATTGTATATTAGTTATTTGCATACACACACACATACATACTATATATAAAAATATATGCATGTCATAGTAGATAATTGTTTCAGTCAGTTTTTCCCTGGAAGGAAACAGTTGGCAGAGTTGAGAATTTAATAAGGAGTCTGCTTACAAAGGTGTAGGCAAGAGAGAAACTATACGAGATGATGCAGTCCCCAGTAACGTGGGGAAGATGGTACCTGAGCCCCTAAGAAAGAGCACTATGGAGAGAATTACCTGACAGGACCTATGACCTTTAAGAGAGAAACATAGCCAATCAGTGGTAATTTGCCAGGGAGGGAGCTGGGGGAATAAATACCTAACCTCACAATCCTACATTTTAGCTCTCTTTTAGAATCTCCTACATGGAGCACTCCATATGGATCAGCCTCTCAGGGCAAAGAAATTGGTGGAGATTGGATCTAGAGGGGCAAATGGCAGATACCTAGCAAAATGCCACTGATTTAAGCAGCTACCTGATGGATCAGTGGGACTTTACAAGGTATGGAAGTGAGGGGAAGAGTTTAAATTGAAGGACTAGCATATGCAAAGACCCTAAGTTGGAAGGGAGCATGATTCCATATGTTAATTTTGACCAAGAACCGCAAAGCAAACAAAAGTTTTATTTGGAGGTCATTTTTAGGAATTGCAGTCCAAGAGATAGCTTTGGTAGAAACCCCAACTGTGTTTTGAAGGGGAGAGAAGAGGACAGTGTTTGTAAAGACAGAAAAAGGGAGCTTCAAAGGGGATTACATGAGTTGCTCTGAAAGAGCCGTGATTGGTGCTAGCAAGCATATACTACACTATACTATACATGATTAATTGCTTATGTCTATTGCCAGGTGAAATTTTTTTTTTATTTTTGTAGAGGTTCAGTGATGCCGAGCCAGTTCCAGGAACTGTATCAGGATGGAGCTGTTTGCTTTATTTAGCTCAGTTCAAAACTTCATTTTCACATAAATTAGCTTAGCTTCCCAGAGGCCTCCCAGCTCCATTTTAGATTGCTCTCTTCTCCATTTTGTTTTCTTTTATATTGAAGAACTATAAGAAGCCATGAGAGCAAGAAAAAAGCAGTGCCAGAAGGATCTGGAGAGGAACAGAGGGGACCAGATCATGCATGTCTTATGGGCAAGGTTACGAATCATAAGGCAATAGGAAACCATTGAAAGGTTCTAAGGAGAGACGTGATCAGATTTTCCATTTTAAAAAATCAGCCTTTCATTTAAAAATTATCACTTTTAATTTGGAAGCGATTAGAGTATTTCAAGCAAGAAGCAACAGCTAGGTCCAGAATGATGTTAAGGGGTTATAGAAATATAAGGTAAAACCCAAAGGACTTGGTGATGGTTTCTATTGGGGAATGCTGATGTAGAAATGAAGAAGGAAGCAGGTTTCTAGCATTGAGGAATGAGAAACTTAAGCAGCACAAAAGCACTAGATACTACATAAGCATAGCCCTGTCTGCCCTATGTGAAGCACATTGACCTATGCCCCAAGCCAAAAGATGAAAAAATAACACAACAAAAGAACAAAATCTTCGTAACACCGTGCCACTTCCTCCTAAGACTGACCTTGTGCCAGAAAATTTGGCTAGTTTGAAGTATGGTTTTTTTTCAGCTTACATAAAGATTTTGTTTTATATGTTTGAATTTTTGCATATGAGATTTTTGTCATGAGACATATTTGTATCACCCTTCTCAGGATCACTTTATGGTGAACAAAATCACACTGGAAACTTACCATTCACTGTTCAATCAGTATAGAGCAAATTTCTCCATAGAGAATTTAAAGCTCTTTTAAGCAGAAAGGACTTGGGTTTACTGAGGAGAGAGAACATCTTGACAGCAGCATTAAATTGATTTTCTGTATAATTACAGTTTTTCTAAGGGTAATATCAAGTGTTCTTCTAAGTCCAGGTAGAATAAATTGTATTATCTGACAGATTAGGGAAATGGAGTGATCTAATTAAATATTTTACTAATAAGAATAACAGAAAGGTAAATCCATTATATAGAGATGACCAATTAAAAATTAGAGTGCATTAAAAATATGAAAACAATGTTGGATATTAATTTACCTTAAGAAGAGACCCATAGATGGCATTTTTCTGCCGATAATTAAGCTGGCGACATTATAGACACGCACCACATGATGGCGCTTCCATCTCCACGACTTCTCTAATAAGCACAAAGAAGGAGTAAGTTACAGTTCTTGTAATTCTTTAATTTTCTTTCAGTGAAAAGACACAGAAATAACTTCGGTGTCATTCAACACTCCCTTAAGCTAACCTCAAAGTTTTTTTTCCCATTTTAGGTGACTGCATTTTTGTGAGATTATAAATGTACCATGGAAGTTGACGATAGTACCTCAAGAAGAATGGAAGAGTATGTTTAAAATTTTAATTTATTTTGTGTATGTATTTAAACTACCCCTTATGTTAAATTTCTGTGTATGATTTATCTATTTCTGTGTAATAAATTACCCCAAAATTTTGCAACTTAAAATATAAACATTTATTATTTTGTACAGTTTCTGGATGGTTCTGGCTTGGGGTCTCTCATAAGGTTGAAGTTGGCCAGGGCTGGCCTCATGACAAGGCAGCTGGCTTCCGATGGAGTGAGAGACATGAGAGAGTAAGGGAGAACCTGCAATGCCATTTATTACCTAGCCTTGAACCAACAATATCCTTTTAGTTACATGGATTAGTCAGTCCTATTCAATGTAGGGGAGACTATAATAGGGCATGAAGGTGAGAATCATACGGGTCACCTTGAAGACTGGCTACCCCATTCTCTTTTTCACTTATCATGAGACACTTTTGGTTAGCATCTAAAGATGTTACTAGAAAAGTTAATTTTGCTCAAATTCAAATTGGTTGAGCATAGCGAAATTGTATGGGTTATATACCTTTATTAAATAGTAAGCTGCTTGCCTTTGGTTGGTCAAAACGTGGTAGGTATTTAGCAGAACCATATGCAAGCTTCTACTTTTGTGGATCTTGATTGTGTTATATGACAATGTGAACTTCACAGGAGCAAATCTACATGCTGCCTGTGCTTTCGAGTTTAAGTAATTTTTAAACATTTGGTGGCTGACTCATTTTTTCTTTATTCTCCTTTAGAGGCCAACCGGAAGCCTCAGATCCTCCTCCAAAAGCTTGGCATTCAGAGGTGACAGTATTAGTGACAGGCAAACCACCTAGTCCTGTGGAAGAAGATGAAACAGCTGGAAAAACAGACACAGAAATCACCCCGGAAATCATAGTGTCACTTTCCGTTCTAGATGTGCTGAGGATCTCCGCAGTTCTGGAGGATACCATAGACCAGCTCTCTATTTTAAACTATATCATGCCAGTTCAGTATGAAATAAAACGGACCAACAGCATGGTATATAGACTTGCTATTACTTAACTTTATTTCTTTTTATTTCTTCATCATTTATAGTACCTATGCCCTTAAAATTTAACATAGGAAATAGCACCTTTAGCTCAGACAAAGATCCATAATAATTACCTAAGATATGGACTCTCAGTTGATGAAGTGATATAGCCATAGCTCAAGGTGCATTACCAGTCAAAATGTCTTTTTCTTCCAGTATGCTATAGTTAAATCAGAATAAATCAGACCAATTACTGAGTTGTCCTATCTAATATTTCTCACCTGCTAAAAGCTAGCTGAACACAAGGTGGAGGAAATTCAACTGGACCTTCTCAACATTGCTTTAATCTAAAATGACTTTGTTGTCATTGCTGAATATGTTTCGATCTGCCTTTCTGAATCTCCAGTCACATCATTGTGTCAGCTATTACATTTTCAGTGATGGTATAGACTCTTCCGCAAAGCACTTACTGAATTATCAACTCAACTTGGTAGGGAGCAAAAGCTATAAATTTTTAAGCCTTTAACTACTAGGTCATAGGTATAAAATAAAAATTTTTAGTATAAAGACATTTAAGTTTAGGTAAATTATATAATTTGTACAGAATATATTCTTATTTCTGATTTTATGACAATGAAAACTGCTACATAAATGAGTGTAAATTGCTTTCTTTGTTTAGCAGAAAAGTTCATATTTATGACTAGATAATTTAAATTCCTTTAATTGCCCCTTAAAATTAAAAAATTATTATTAATTGTTATATGTATAATCTAGATTTGTAAAGCTTTTATTAAAGTTTAAAAGTTTATACAAGATTTTACTAGAATACTGGATTTGGATTCAGGAGACCTGAGTAGATTAGTTGTGTGCTGTGAGAAATTTTCTCATTTGCAAAGTGTGATGGAGTTTCAAGTAAATGATCCATATGGTCCCTTCGAATGCTAACATTTATGAGTTTTGGGGTAGTTTAAAAATGACCTTAATGAGTATTATAGAATTTCATAACATTAATTTTTTAAATAAATTTGTGAAAGGCAAAGAGATTGGAAACGCAAAAACTAAACCTTTGAATGGATTTAAAATAAGAGTTTAATTCAGAAATTAAGCTAGTTAACAATAATACAGAAGAGACTAGTGTTTCTTTCCTATTTATTATCTCCTTCAGTTGAATCAAAAATAAAAAAGATATTCAGTTAACAAGGTGAAATCTTACTATCATTTATCAATGATACTGTCAGGCTGAAAAAAGGGTAATTTGCCATCATAGAAACTCAAGAAAGAATGAAAAACCCAAATTTATAAACAGCATTCAGCAGTAGTTACTATAAAAAAATAAAAACTTGAGCTTTTTTATTCTGGTTAATGATAGTGATCTTCACCCACAAAATTTTCTGACTTAACAGAAGTTCTGCTTATGACTTTATAAAAATATAAATAATAAAGGTTTGCACTCTTATCTTGACTAATAGCAACTTAAAAGCCCCTTTCTCAATATGTTAATTCTATAATTTTTAAAAATTGTGATTATCTTAAAATAATTTTTTGTTTTTTACTTCATAGTACTATAATTGTTCTAACTCGAGATTTTTACAATGCCATTGCCCTATAGGGCATAGGATATACATTTAAAAACCTTAGTATATATGTGGATTTTTTTCTCTCCAAAGGCTTCACATTGCTTAGCCTTTTAACAACCTTGGGATGAAAAGTTAGCATTATCCCTTTTGTACAACCCTTTTTATAGCTAAAGACATCTTCAAATAGATTTTTATTTATTAGAATGATGGAACGGAACGGAATGATGAAACTATACTAATGTACTAGACTCTATCAGAAGTGGGAGTAATTGGACCAAAGTTTGGAAAGAGCACCCTTCAGGGAATACTGTCTTTCTTATCTTTCCTTTAGGGTCTAATACCCTTCCTATCTTGCACATAGTGCATGCTATATAAAAGTCTCTTTTTAGTGGCTAGACTAGAACATTAAGCTAGTTCTTTACATTCTCTATTTTAAAATTCATATTTATTTCTAGTAATCAGTAAATCAGTTTGACACATTTGCTTTCTTTTCTAGATGTTTAAGCATAAATGTAGTAGAGAAAAATGGTTAAGTACTCAAAAAAAACTTAGCTTCCTAGGCCTTACATTTTCTCCTTTCTTTCCTAGAAAAAAATCTAAAATAATAACCATATATTTAAATTTTTCCTTATGCCCAGATAAGTAGTCAATCATATCAGTTTTAATTTAAAGAAATATTTTAAAATTTAATTCTTATTTAAGTCAGCATTTTGTTTCATACTTGCCTACAAATGTTTTACTCAGATCTGAATCTCTGCTTATTGTTATATAAAGAAAATGCTGTTGAGCTGCTGTTTATTAACTTTTCAAGGATAGTATTTAAACATTTCTGGACTAATTGAAGTTTCGCTTAGGAAGGTCTAGGCCTTATGTATCAATATGCAGATAAACCTTTTCTTCTTTGCATAGGATCAGCCCAAGAATTTAAATAATCATGACAAATGCAGAATTTACATATGATTTTGTGTACTATTCTAAATGTTTTATGTATACTAACTTATTTTATCCTCATAATAACTCAAGAGGACAGGTACTATTTTATACCTATTTTACCAATGGGAAAATGGAGGCATAAAGATGTTAAATAGTTGCTTTAAGTCAATACAGTTTAGTAAGAGATAAAGCTGGGATTCAAACAAGGAAGTCTTGTTTCAGTGTGCATATGCATAACCACTATGTTATGTGGCTTTTCAATAGCTCAAGATTTCATCCACAGATTAAATAGGAATCATCAATTAAAAGATATGTCATTCCTATGGTAATGCTTGCCCCTTAGTATTCAAGTTTGTGTCTGAAAAGTAAATTATTTTGACTTTTCCCCACATGACCTTTGAAATCTATAGCACACCACTAAATATACTATCAACTTCTGCTCTCTGGTATGATTCTCCTTTCATTCTTTATGTTTCAAACTCATGTGTACAATGAACCTTTGAATCGCTATTATACCCTAGACATTGTTCTAAGTAATGGAATTATAAAGATGGCCACATTTATTTAATATCCAATCTTGTCCCCAAAAGAATTTGAGGTGAACCAAGCTCTCTAGTGGAGATATTTATACAAATAATTACAGTATGGTATCTGCTAAAGGAGATATTTTCACAAAGACCTTTACCTTTGGTCCTAGCCTTAAAGTTTACCTGGTGGTAAGTTGGGGAATGACAGAGAGAAGGAACGTTACCTAAGGTCAGGAAGATGTAGACAGCAGGACATGTTGCTTGGTGTGGCTGAAGAAAAGGGTAATCTTCTTGTATAGAATGGAAGAAGGTGAGGTTGAACAATGTATGCAGAGGCCCTCATATAGCATTATTTCTTTACTCTTAAAATCTGACTTACATAAAACATTTATTGTTTTTAGAAGAAAACAAAAGCAATGAATTTAGAAGAAAAAAGCTTGGACAAACTCATAGATGTCTCAAGATCCTCGAAAATATCTAGTACATTGTTACCCAGAGAAGACTCCAAACTGCCAGAAATCAGACAAGAAAGCCGATTTGCCAATGAGTTTAATAAAATGCAAGATCGTATCTTCAAAAAACCTACAACGCAGACCATAATGACTCCGGAGACAATGAAAAAAATTCAGATGGATAGGTAAGGAAGGAGAGCATATTTGGAAATGTGATACTATATTTCCAGATGGTCAAAGAATAAGTACAAAGATGGCTGGCTGTTCTCTTCTCAGGGATTGATCACTATATCTGACGTGACTGCTGATAATAGGATTAACTAAAGACAGCCTAGAGGAAGTGTGGTACAATTGAAAGTATGTGCTTTTATGATCTTGGGCAAGTTATTGAGCCTTTGTTTCCAATTTTTAAAAATGAGAATTAGAACTTTGCAACTTTAGTGCAGGGATTAGAAATAAGGCTTCAGTCAAGTGCCTGGTGTTTATATTTTAAAGCCAATCTGAATTTCCACTGTCTCATTATTCAGTTTTTTGTTGTCAACCGACTTGCTGACAAAAAGCCCTGTTAAATTTATTTTTTCCAGAAAAATTTATTATATAATGGTCTCTAGCCTGTTGCAAATAAGGTGTTTTTCTTTTTGTTTCCAGTAGCTGGAGTCTAAGCTTCTTAGATCTCTGCTTTATACAAAGTGTTAATAATATCCTTTTTTCTTTATAGATGTTTAATCATGCTCACTACACTCAGTCTCAGTTCCTGTCAGTATTAGTGACAGATTCCCTTGGGGCTCCGTGGCGTTCTGTCTCAGAGGGTATGGGAGGAGGGGCCCTCTGTTTAGGGAGTTGTAGGCTGTGGCTCAGCCTCAGTTTTGCAACCGCAGCCAGTAAAAATCAACTGTTGTTTCTCTGCCGTCCCTGTTTCTCTGCCTTCAGCCCTGATGATTGGGCACTGCTACCGGCCGTGTGGAGTTCACAACTCTCTCAGGCAGGGCTGTTCAGGGAACTCGCCGCTTCTTTTCCCTTCCTCCTCCTCCTACAGGGAGCTCTGGCTGTAAGAGGCAGCTTCTTTGTTTCTCCCAGTCTACCACCTGACTCCCAGGATTCTGACCTGTGGTAGCTCTTATGCACAGATCCCACACTCAGACGTGCTGGTGTGCAGTTTGGGTGTTTTTGTTGAGTTTTGGGCGTTCAGCTTATTGTTTCAAGAGGAGAGATCTGGGAATGTCTCTCACGCTGCCATGTTCAATCAAAGCCTGTTTATTTAAAAGAGATTTTTGATAAATGAGAGTCTATAACAATTACCTCAGGCCACTAGCCAAATCTGGCTTGTACTTTGTTTTTGAAAATAAATTTTATTGGAATATAGCATTGTCCATTTGTTTACTACCTATTGTATATGGCTGCTTTCATGCTGCAACAGCAGAGTTGAGTAGTTGCAATAGAGAGTTTATTACCTGCAAAGCCAAAAATATTTACTTTTCCCTTTACAGAAAAAGTTTGCCAACACTTGAATTAGACCCTTACCAGAAGAGTAATGTCTTGTGCTAAATCAGTCTGGCCCAGATTTGTGTACACGACAGAAAGGTGCCCTGCTTATAAATTGTCTGATCTAATTAACATCTTTGTCATTCTCAGTGTGACGTTCATATCTTTTCAAGTTTCTTGTCCTCAATGTACTGAATTACTAATTGAATCTTTTTGTGTGAACTAATGATAATAAATTGCTATGTAAAATAGTGTCATTTTTACTGACTCTATATCAGAACATTAAATAGCAGTTCAAAATTTTTTCTACATAAGAGAATATAAAGAGCAATGAACTAGGTAGGAGTCAGGAAACCTGGATTATATAGTTCTAGCTCTTTCTCAAACTAGTTGTGTGATTTGGGCAAGTGATTTAACCTTCCCGAACCTGGGTTTACTCATTCTAAAATGTGAGGGTTTTATTAGCTATTTAAAAAAAAAAATTAAAATAATTTAACTTTTTTCAAAATTATAAACTATTTCAAAAGTGTGGAAAAATATAAAGAATAAAATAATGAACACTTATCTATGTAACTGCGAAGTCTTAATATTTTATCATGAGTGCTTTAGAACTTTCTATTTTTTTTTAAATAAAATTCTTTAGATAAAATTGAAGACTCTGATTCTAGTCCCCTCACTCTTCCCTCCTTTGAATTTGGTATTTATTATTCTTTTGCAAATTGTGACACTTTTATTAGTTATGTACGTTTGTTATTTAAATGGTATATATAGTTTACATGTTTTTAAATGTTATATATATATATATATATATATATATATATATTATCATACTATACATCAATGTTTGTCAGTCCTTGGTGTGTAAACTTTTTTAGGGTAAGGAGGTTCTCTTTTATATCTAGTTTTCTAAGAGTTTTGTTTATTTTTAAATAAAAGCATGTGTTAAATTTCATCAGATGCCTTTTCTGCGCTCATTGCAATGATCATATGGTTTTTCTCCTTTTGCCTATATTAATGTAATGAATTCTTTCATGAATTTTCTAATACTAAGTTACTCTGGCATTCCAGAAATAATTTCAACTTAGTTATGATTTCCTTATGGGTTTTGTGTTATTTCTGTAGCCCTTTATGAATGTAGGGAAGTATATCCTATTAACTCACATTTTTTTTTTCTCCTTACAGACAATTTTTCAGTGATGTGATTACAGATACAATGCAGGAGTTGCAAGATTCAGGCACTTTCACCGACCTCCTGGAAGCTTTGAGCAAAGAGAAGGAAAACGAAATGCATTTCTATGAAATCATTGACAGGTCAGAGTAATATTAGGTTTATTTGCTTTGTTGTATCTTAAAGTGCTATAAAACTCTTACCAGAAGTCCTTGATTTCTAAAGCAAATCACATTTGTGCTTTCCAGGAAGGATAACTGGAAGTCAGAAATTTGGGTTCTATTCCTAGTTCTGCTAGGCCAGTAACTCAGATTTCTGGGCTTCAATTATCTGTATCTACAGTGTATATTCCTTCTATCTCACAGACTCCTAAGACTGAGTGCACTGAAAATTTCTGAATAATAACACGTGATGATGATGATGATGATGATGATGATGATGATGATGATGATAATAACAACAATAAAAACATGCCCAGGGAACATTTCTTTTCCAGAGCCTTTCAACTGATTCCAAAGATGTTCATGCTTTAAGATATCCAACACAATCAAAATGCTTTGGGACCAAGATAAAATTCTCTTTATATGAACCTTGAGTGCTCATAATGGAAAAGTGTTTATCTTGTCTGTGTAGGTGAGATTGTTTTTCCTTGAGTTTTTTTCTCTTCCTTTGCACCTTAGTATTGGTAATAAATTCTGTACTAGAGTTATTATGAAGATTAGATTCATTAATACATAAAAAACACTTAAGATAGTTTCTGGCACATAGTGCCTAATAACAATAATAGCTACATTTATTGTTGGCAAAGAAGCAAAGAAATGAGCACTTATGTACACTGCTAGTGGGATAATGAATTTGTATAACTTTTTGAAGTGATTTATCTATGAAAACAAAAATATACAACTAATTTTAATTTTATAATATTCACTATTACATATGTACTATTCCATAATTTATTTAACCATCCCCTGAGTTTGAACATTTAGGTTTCCATATTTTTGCTATAGCAAATAATGTACCAATTTATATCTTTGTACATAAAGATATATATCAAATGATATATATCAAAAGATATATAGCAAATGTCTGAATCTGTTATTATTCCATTAAATTATATCACTATGTGTGGAATTACAGAATCAAAGAGAGTGTCTATAGTTTAATGGATCATATAATGAAGCTATTAAAAGTATTGTTTACAAAGTTGTAATAACATGATGAAAATATTTATGCCACAATTTTAAGTAGAAAAAGATAGCCTATAAATAATATAGTATTATCACATCTGTATAATAAAACTAACAAAAACATGTATAGAAAATGAAAACTGGAAGGAAATATACCAATGTTTTAACATATGGGTGTTTTTTTTCCAAAAAAAAATCTTTTAATCTTTTAATATTTTCTATAATGTCATGTTATTAAGGGAGAAAATAAACATATTAACAAAAAAGCTAACCATAAACCCTTTGACTCAGCATTCCTACTTTTGGAAATCTAGCCTGCAGAAAAAAAAAATTAGTTTGTACCTAAAAAATATTTATTGCAGCATAATGACAAATATCTAGAAATAGCATAAATGTCCTTCGACAGAGGCATACTTGAATGATTGTTAACTTTATGAAATATAAAAATACAGCTATTAAAAAGAATGAATTAGAGCTATATGACTGATCAGGAAGGAAGTTTCTCATACATAGATTAGTGAAAAAACATTATCATATATATAGCATGATTTTTATCAAGAAAATCTGCTCATTCATTTATGTAAGAAAAAAATGTGGAAATATGTACATCAAAAGGTTTATCATTGGTTACTTCCTAGGAATGGAATTGGAGGGCAGAAGGAAGATGGCAGATTGTCCACTTTTCCTCATACATTCTGTTTTGAAATATTACAATGTACACTTATTATTTTGTAATTTTGAAAAAGTTGATTAAGTAAGAAAAATAAAAAAGAAGAACATGTGTATCATTACATAGGAGGGCAAAAGTAGCCTAACATTCAATGTAGACAGCTTGCCAGTGATCGATTTTACATATGTGATTATTTATAATAATATCTTCTTTAAATTTTCTCCCAGTTTAGATAGATTTCAATTTAGATTTCTTTAAATTGAAAAATTATATTTAGATTTGGGCAAATTGATGACAAATGGTTTAATATTTTGTTCTCATATTTTTTAAAGTTACATACAGTTTAGTGAAGGGTATAAAATGGATAAGATTTTCTATTTATTATTTTTTAAATTTATTATTTTTTAATTTATTAATATTATTTTTAAATTATAAAAACATTGGTTAATGAAATCCAGTAAGTTTCAGGTGTACAATTCACCAGTAAGGCATATATATTTTGCATTGTGTGTTCACCACTCATAGTTAGATTTCTTTCTGTCATCACATATTTGACCCCTTTCATCCCATCTACCTTCTCCCTTCCACCTCCCTCCTACCTTCTGGTAAGATTTTCTATTTAGTTTTTTATATAAGATGAGGCTCCTTTGAGCTGTCTTTTATACTAGGCCTTGACCTTGCCCCTTACCCCAAGAGAAGTTTCATAAACAGAGGGCTGGTGGGGAGAGGGATGGAGAGTGAGTGCTAATGAGTACAGGGCTTCTTTCTGGGTTGATGAAAATGTTCTGAAATTAGACAGCCATAAAGGTTACACAACTGTGAGTTTGCCAAAACCTACTAAATTGTACTGTTTAAAAGGATGAATGATATGGTATTGATAAAGACTTTCTCTTTGACGTAACTAATCAGGCTCCTCTGATATTTTTGTTATAGCTGCAGAGCTAAGACAGTTGTCTTGTTTGTTTGTTCTTGTGTTGTTTTGTTATTTTATTTGCTTTAAACATAAGTAATGGGATTGCTGGAGATAAACGAATTTTGTTTCTGAGAGCAAATAGAAACAATAGAATAGAGTAGTTAAGTTCTCATTCAAACAGTACTGAGTTTGAATCCCGCTGTTTTTGTGACCATGTCAAGTGTGTTAGCCAGTGTCTTCTGAGAGAAAAATGCCAAGATGAGATTAGTCATGCAAATGTTTTATTAGGGGAAGCACTTGTGTGAGAGAAAATGGGAGGGAGCCTTCAGACCCAATGCTGGACTGACCCCAAGGGAAGGAGAGGGAAGGCTGGGTGGAAGAGACTGCCTTGCAGTCTAAGGATTGTTCGGCAAGGTCATCAGGGAGCCCTTGAGACAAAGTCAATCATCGACGAAGTCCTAGTCTCCAAGGAAGGGCCTATGTTAGTATCCCTGCCACACTCAAAAATTGGCTAGAAGCAGACAGTAGGATATGAGGCCTCGGAACGCACACAAGGAAGGATTTCAGAGCCTCAAGCTAAAACCCTTGTTTGTTGACACTCCCTGTAGTTGGAAGTCTGTGAGACACATTCTCATGTCCACCACAGCATTACCTCAGCCTTCTAAGCTGCATTTCACTCACCTGTGAAATAGGAATAACGATAGAGACTAATTCATAAAGGTTATTATGAGGTAAGAATATGTGAAGTGCTCAGAATAAAAAGGATTCTTCTTTTTCCTCTTCCTTTTCCTTCTCCACTTAATTTTTCCCCACAGCAGCTATTTTATATACAACACTGATAAGCCAGAAAATCCTCCTTCCATTTACTAAAACAAATCACAGCCTTTTAAAAAGTGTTACTAAAAGTGTACTCCATGGACCAGAACCATTAACATCACCTGAACTTGTTAGAGATGCACATTTCAGGGCCCATCCCAGAGGTACTGAATCAGAATCTTTGGGGGTGGAGTCCAGGAATCTGTTTTTGAAAATCCAGTATAATCCTTGTGCATACTGACATTTAAGAAGCACTGCTCTAAACGCAAATCATTCTTATTTCTTCTAGGGAGGAGAAAGGAAGAAAGCAAATAAAATCTCTTCAAAAGCAGCTTCTTAATGCCAAAAAAGAACGGCAAGTGGAAGTACAGGTAAGAATTACCTGGGCAGCACCAAAAGTTACTGAGCTAAAATAGCAATATAGAAGCCTTTTTTTCTTAAACAAAGAAAAGTATATATGAAAAATTATTGTTTCTCTTGGGGGCCTTTACTATTGAAAATATAAAGAGAGTAACTATAGAGTTGTTCAGGGATGTGCAAGTATGTACAGAATAGAACTCTGGGAGACCCCAACCCTTTGAGCTCTTAGTCAATCCTTAACCCTCCCCTTCCACCCAACCACATCCACCTGCTCCTTCCCTACAGGAGACCTTGGCCCTGACAGTCTCATAGTTCAGCATCCCAGATGGGATACTATAGTTCCTGGTAAGATATTAAGTACATTACAAACCTCCTAATACATGATGCCATTTGTATTCTGTTTCAAATACAGAGTGAATTTACTGAGTTTTAATGGTCATTAAGACCAAACCTTATATCTAATTTGCCTCTGCAAGAAAATACATCCCAAGTTTAAAGCAATTGGCTTGCAAAACAATGTTTGGGCTACAACCTAGGCAGTTAGAAGTTAGTTCTATTAGGATGACTATCAGGGAATCATTATTTTTTACATGAAAGTTAGAAGAATATTTTAAAAATGTATTTGGAAGAATTGTCTAAGAAAAGGTCACCAGCCTTTCTTCCAAAATAGTCTTTAGTCTTCTGAACAAATTACTTCACATCCTCTCTTATTTTCTATTTACCAATTACAAAGTAACTTTGGTCTTATAATAACATCATTATTTCTATTAACCCTCTGTTTATACCTTACATTTTTTGAAAACCATTTTTCTTCTCTGGAAAACTTCAAAACAACTGATGTGTGCTTAGGTTTTCTCTCTAATGAATAGACTTTTTCAGATGTTTCTTAGCTTTGTTTCCTGAAAACCTCTGCCATTATTTAAGAATTCTTACAATCCTTAACTGTTAAAATAGAAGATATATTAACTTCTTTTTTAAGCCTCCAAACCAAAAGTATCAAAGGAAACCTCAGGTTTGGCATTCTGCCAGTTAACTCCCCTATGCTATCAGGACCACATTTTTTTCTCTTTCTCTAAACACTTGTCGATGATAGTATTTTCCAGACAACAGCTAACACTTGCTTATGAAACTACTTACCTCGTGAATTACATTCTCAGCCATTGCATTCAGGCAAAGTAAAAATAAAGCAAAATATCACTCAGATATTTTGGTCATTAGTAAAGGAATAGATAAACCAGGACTAAAATATCTAAGGGAAACCTTGGAATAAAAAACAGCTAACAAGATGAAATCAAGTTAAATCTCTAGAGTTACTAAAAAACCAGCGGTCCAGTCAAGGTCGGAAAAGAAGTACATGAATACTACAGGCCTGTGAGTCAGAAAATGATGCCAGCAATTAAGTGGTAGATGTGGGTGGTCACAGGAATGTGAGGGAACAATCAGTGCAGTAGATACTGGGTCCTACTTCCTACTGGGTCCACAGGCAAAACAAAAAAGTCACAAAGAAAAAAAATCAGATTGCTATCAGACTTCTGAACATTACCATACAAAACAAATGACGGTGGAGCAGCATTTTCATGAAACTAATGGGGAAAAAAGAGAACCAAGGTCAATACATAAAAATCAGTTTATCTTCTACACACATCAGCAGCAGACTTCAAAAAGGAAATTGAAAAAATATCTATTATTTATAATACCATCAAAAATATAAACTAGCAATGAATCCAACAACAATAAAATGTACTGAATTTCTTTGCAGAGAACTATAAACAATATTGAAAAATTAAATAATTTTAAATAAGTGGAAGACTCAAAATTATAAAGATGTCAATTCTTCCAAACTTGATCAATACACTGAATTCAATCCCAATCAGAATCTTGATAAGACTTAATTTATTAACTTGTGAAAGCTGACAAACGAATCTAAAATTTATATTGAAATAGCAGGATCAAAAATAGTTGAGACAGTACTGAAGAGGAACAAAGTGGAAGAACTTGTTTTTCTAAATTAACAAAGTGTCTATTAGTGCGAGGATTGGAAAAAGAGCAATGGAATAGAAGAATATAAACAGAACCATTGATAACAGCAGAGGCACCCAGAGCAGTAGTGCTTTAAATGCATGATGCTGAAGGAATTGGATATCTATATGGAAAATAATTAAACTTCACTCTGACTTGACACCATATACAAAAATCAGCAATTATACTTCTATATGTGAAAGGCTAAAGCTTAATATTGCTAGATAACATAGGAGACTATTATCTTGGCTTTGGATAGAGAGAGATTTCTTAAGTCACAAAAGGTAAAGTGACAAAGGAAAAGTTTGAAAAATTTGACTACATTAAAATTAAAAAGTTCTGCTCATTGAAAGATACCAATAAGGGAGAAGATACAACACATAATCAACAAAGAGCTTATATCCAGGATATAAAGAGAAGTACAAGTTAATGTTAAAGGGACAGACACCTAATGGAAAAATAAGCAAGAGGGTGAAGAGGCACTTCAAAAAGAGGATATCCAACTGTCCAATTAACATATGAAAGTGTGTTCAATCTTAGTTGTCATCAAGGAAATGTAAATTGAAACCACCAGGAGACAGTTACCTTCTTATTAGAATAGCTAGTTCTATTATACTGGTATTATATTTGGTATTAATTTATAATACCAAATGATGATGATGTAGAGTAATGGGATTTATAATACACTAATACTGAATATATATATTGGTAATACCACTCTGGAAATAGCTTAGCATTATCAAAGTTGAAAAAAAAGGTATATCTTATGACCCAGCAGTTCTACCCAATAGAATCTGTGTGCATGTGGAATCATGTACAAAAATGATTAAAAAGCATTATTTTGGTAACTATAACTGGAAACAACCAACATAGTTATCGAACATTATGATATATTCATTCGATGGAACACTAAAGTTAAAATTAATGAACTATAGCTACCATATCATAAAGTTAATGTGTAGCAAAATAGTTCAGATATGAAAAGATATACCGGATTTCCTTTTTTAGAAAGTTCAAAAACTAAACTATAGTGTTTAAGGACAAATGATAGTAAAATTATAATTAAAATTAACATGAAATTAAGGAGAGTAGATACTTTGGGGGAAGAGAAGAACTAGTAATTGAGGAAGGATGTAAGAGAGAACTCATGTCCATCCTGTTCTTATCCTGGGAGGTTATTATGTGGTGTTTGTTTACTTTATGATAACTGAGATAATTGAGATATACATTTATTTCTGTGCACATTTGTGGTTTTACATATGTTCTGTATTTGACACACAGTGTTAGAGAAAAGTAACTACGTGTGTTATATGTTAGAGCGTAGTATAGGGGGTTATGTTTGCATAGAGAAAGGAGCTTTAACTAAGTGTAGTAAATTGAGGAGTGACACTCTGCAGAAACCATACTTAAGCTGAGTCTGAAAAAATATCTACAAGTTAGCCAGGTGAAGAGGAGGAGAAGAGCATTTTGGGCAGGCGGAGCAGAAAAACATGTTTGAATCAGATTTTATTTTTTTGTCTTCCTGAGGAATTGACTGTTTTATCATTATAAAATATTTCTCTTTATGTGATAATACTCTTTGTCTTAAAGTATATTCTCTGATATGCCATTCCTTATGCTTACTATTTGCATAGTATTCTTTTTTAGTCATTCACTTTACCTTTTTGTGCCTTTATATTTAAAGTACATCTCTTGTAGAGAGCTGTAGTTGTATCATGCTTTTATTTCTTTTATGCATTCTAACAACCTCTGCCTTGTGATCAATGTTTAGTTCATTAACATTAGTGTAATTATTGATAAGTTGTTAGAATTATGTCTTTTATTGTTTTGTTTTTTTGTTTCCTTTGATTTTCATCTTTTTGTGACTTAATCTGAATTATCTAATTTTTTTTAGATTTCTATTTTAATTTATCTATTGGTCTTTTATCTATACCTCTTTACATTTTTTAAACAAATGTAGGTTTGTTTTCACAATTTATTTAGCATTAATATTGTACTTCTTCACATAAAATATAAAAACCTTTCACCCTTATTGTTCCATTTCTTCCCTTCCCCTCCACCACTATCCTTTATCCTATGTGTCTGTCCTGTACATTACATTTAACATACTTTACAAATGCCACAAGACAAAATATATAGTTTTTGCCTTAAAGAGTTACGTGTGTTTTTGAAAATTAAGAAGAAAAAAATTGTCTTATACTTACCCAGATATTTATCAGTAAGTTTCCATCTGGTGTCATTTCCTTTCAGCCTAAAGAAATTCCTTTATTATATTTTTACAGTCTATGTTTGCTGCAGACAAATCCTCTTAGTTTTCTTTCATTGAGAAATATTTTTATTTTGCTTTCATTCTTAAAGGATTTTTTCACTGGGAATAGAATTTGGAGTTGATAGATTTTTCTTTCAGCTCCTTAGAGATATCTGCTGCCCTTTGGCCTCCATTGTTTGTTTTGAGAAGATAGCTATTCAAATCATTGTTCTCCTGCGTTTGCTTTTGAAATTATATTTTTATCTCGAGTTTCAGCAGTTTGACTATACTGTGCCTAGATGTGATTTTCTTCATATTTATTCTGTTTGGGTTTCACTATGATTCCTGAACATGTACATTTGTATCTTTCAGAAAACTTGTGAAATTTTCAGCCATTATTCTTTTTTTCCCCCAATTTTTATTATTGTGGTAAAATATACATTACAGTTACCATCTTAATCATTTTAAGTGTACAGGTCAGTGGTATTAAGTATATTTTATTGTTGTGTAACCATCACTGCCATCCATCTCCAGAACTCTTTTCATCTTGCAAAACTGAAACTATAGCCATTAAACAATGACTCCCCATCCCACTTGACTAGCCCCTGGAGACCACCATTCTGCTTTCTGTCTCTATGATTTTGACTATTTTAAATGTCTCATATAAGTGGAATCATACAGTATTTGGTTTTTCTGATTGTCATCCATCATATTTTTAAATAATTTTAATTCCATTTGCTTTCAACTCTCCTGTTGGAGCTCAAATTACCTTTATTTTGGATCTTTTGATATTGACCTGCAGTGCAGGTCTCTCTGTTAATTTTTTTTCTTTTGTTCATCTGATTGAATAATTTTTATTAGTCTATCTTTAAGTTCACTGACTTTTTCTCTATCATTTCCACTCTCCTGATAAGCATATCTGGTACACTATTTTGTTTTAGTGTATGTATTTTTCAGTTTTAGAATTTCCATTTAGTTCTTTTTTAGAGTTTATATTTCTCTGCTGAGATTTCCTGTCTTTTTATTTATTATGAGCCCATTGCTCTTTCATTTATTGAGTTTTATCTAAAAGCCTTGTCTGCTAATTCCAAAATTTGGGCATTTCTGTTCTACCTCCTAAGGCATATTCACATTTTTGTTTTAGTAGACAGTTGACTTAGTTAAATTCAAACTAAAAATTCTTACTTACAGTGGGCAGTGCTCCAATGTCAGTTCAATTCTTTTGTCCTTAGCAGTGTTGAGGTGCATTTTTCCTAGCACCTGTATGCTTCAAGAGTCAGCCAAAGATTTGGACAGAGTTTATACACAGAACTTGAAGTTTCCTTTTTCAAGATCATTGAAAATGATGTGGCCGTGATTATCCCAAAATCTTTTGTTGTTGTTGTTGTTTTGTCTAAAAACACTAGAGGTTTTGAATTAGTTTTAGCTGCTCCACATACACCAACACCACCACTTGTCCCATAATGCTGACTGTGGTCTACTAAAGGTCATAAAAAGTGAGGGATTCACCCCATGTACGACCCATCTTACAGGTGTCTACTCCCTCCTGAATCTGTCTGATTTTGTATGCTATCTAATGCTTTTATATAATTTCCTTTTGTATTGTGTATAGATTTTATAGGTGTTTTTTTTTTTTAACTGTGTAGGGTCATTCTGGTAGGAACTTATTGGCAATGGTGAAATAATCTGAAGATTTAATTAGGAGACAGAACTTGGGATATATAAGGAACTGAAAGAAAGCCAGTTTAGCTGCTAAAGTTTGGAGAGAAAGAGAGAGAGAAGCACTGATGAAGCTAGAATAGGAGGCAGGGAGCAGATTGCGGGAGGCCTTATGAGCCATGCTTTCTGGGCAAACATCATCAATGGGTGCCATATAAGTAGAGGAGGCTCATCATATAAGATATCTATCTATTTGTCTCCATAGGTTAAGGTTTTGGATCATGTTGAAATTCTTGGATTGTAGTTTTTGTTTTGCTTATTAGTGCTATGTCTAATCTGCTCCAGACCGTGACTTTTTGTTGGTCTATAGTTCCTTAAAGTAGTTGCTCTTACTTCATTCTACTACCTTCAGTGTGTACAATAAATGTTTCCAACGCTAGAGCTGCCACTGAGATGTTTAGCATTTGGGAGATAATATCAAAACAGGATGCCAAGGAGGAGGACTCATATCCCCATTGGGCCTGGGAGTTCTCATTTCCCTTAAATTTTGAGTGCTGGATGGTTGGAGATTGTATGTATAAATAGATACAATTTATATAATGGTATACAATGATAAATTATATATATATGTAGCATCTTCTCTAAGCTAGAAGAAGGAGAATGAGAAGGTTGGCTGATAAGGAAGAATCCTTCACTTTCTTCAGCTTTGCCATGGTTACTGAGGTTAGCTGTAGTAACTAGGAAGGATATGTACCTACTCCTGCTCATTTTGACTGGTTGTAAAAGGAGCCGAAGGGCTTGAAACTGGATATCCTGGAACCTTGTAATTTTATTGCAGTAGTTAGAAGGATCTTCCCAATGGTGTTCAGTGATTCTGAGTACAACCTCTTGCCTTTGACCTTTATAGTGCCCTACTTGTGTTCTGCTGGATGAAGAGCGTTTTGTACCTTCTCTTTAGCAGGGGCTAATAATAGAGATTTGTCCTTAGATCTGGGTTCACATGAATGTCTAGACTGGGTGGCCCTAAGCTAACTGCAGTACTCCTAATTCCTCACCCTTTTGTTCTTTAACCTGCAATCCCATTGTCATCCATGGTCATTGACTGTAATTTGGAAAGCTCAGTGCTATCCTGGAAGCTATGCATGATATCTTACTCCACCCTCGAAGCTATACCTTGTTTTTCTCTGGCTACCTATCACTACTTTTGCATGTTACCTGGCTCTTTTCTTCAGTCAGCCCTCCAGCTTTTTGCACTCTTTGATGGCTCTAATTTCCTTTTTTTTTTTTTTTTGGCGGGGGGGTGGGGGTGGGGGGGGGGGGGGAGGACAGATATAGAGCGATTACCAAAGAGAATAGGTTGAGATGACTGTGATGATTTCTGTGCTCCAAAATGGATTATAGAATTAAATGAAGATGTAGAAAGCGAAGCGTGCTTGCTAAATTTGCAAGCAACTAAAAGCTGGTATGTGCTAAATAATAGACATCAGAGTACAAAACCTTGTTGATTATTAGAACACTGAATGGACTCCAAGAAGAACCAAAGGTGAAACTAAAGTCCTTAGAAGAATCTTATAAATTGAGAATTGTGAAGACCTAACTTGTCGTCCACTGTTTCATGAGACGGTTAGCCAGTTTCTAAAATGAGTACCTGAGGTTTGGTCCCCACCACTGGTTGTTGCACTAACAGCATTTTAAAAGGTGCCCGCCTTCTCTTGTCTTCTTTTGACTTCTCAGAGCTTTCCTTTCCTAGTGCTTATTTTAATGGCTTGTCATCAGTCTTGGCGATCATTACAACATATTACCATACAGTTCGGAGTGCTTCCTCTTTATTTTGGTTACTACAATTTGCGGCACTGTATAGTTTTTATACAACAGGAAAAAAATATTACCCTATCTTCTATTGTGGTTAGATACCTATATTAGCGTGTCTGGTTCTAGGCATCATGTTTAAGAAGTTTATTCAGAAGAGATCAGCCAAGATAGTGAAGTGTGTGGAAACTTTATTACAAAGGAAGGAAAGAGGACATTGGTACAGTTGGAAAGGGAACAGTTCAAATGGAAATGAAAGCAGTGCGTGGATTTGGAACCTGAAACATCCGAAGTTTGGACTTGATTATGTTTCATCTGTATCTTAGAACAGGAGACTTTGTTTAGCTCAGACTTTATTCATGGGCTCTTATAGAATCAGTCAGTGTTCTTAGTCATAGACAGACAAATACAAATGTTCATTTAAGACAGAACTGTATTTTTTACTGTGGCTTTGATCATTTTAATAGGCCACACTCTCATTTTCCTTTTTCCATCTAACCAGAGAGGGCAGCTTGAGGTGTAAGACAAGTTCCAACTTCTCTAGACAGTAGCTTCCCCAAGTTCCAGGAACCAATGCTCTGGTCTCTATTTTGTGTTCAGCTATGAAAACAGACACTACCATTAAAAGCCTGTGGTTCACAATGATGTGGCAGCCATCAGAGCCTTATTAACTTTGATTGGTTGACTGCTTCTTTCCATTACTAAATTATTCTTTGAATATAAATAACAGGCCCAGAAATTTGAATCTGAAGGAAGTTTTGGGATGTGGTAGCAAAATTTGGTCTGCTACAAAAACCCACAAATATGCTGCACAGTCCACAGACCTCGATCATGGGGAAAGCTTCAGACACCATAATTATGATGGTGGGTTATAGAGGAGACAGATCTTTTCTTAGTGAGAATCTTAAAAGGAATCCATACAGCTCAAGACCCTTGGCTTATAACCTATGCTTCTAGGTTGACTCTTCTTTGCACACTGGGAAGATGAAGAAATAGAGTGATATTTCAGTTCCTTCATTAGTATGGCTTGATCATAATTTTGTAATTACTAGCCTGTCAGTATTTTATATCCTCTTCTGTTTCCATATTTTCACCATGGAAGTCTATAAATTTGTATAGAACAGTAATACAGAAAATAACTCAGAGTAATCAGAGGCCCATGGCAATAGCATGAAAACCAGACGCCTTTGACTTGGCACAGTGAAACTTGCAGACCAATGTTGTATGCCCTTATTAATAGTTAGATAATTTGCTATCTTCTGTTTGCCATAGCCAGAAACTCCTAGGGCTTTAACGCTGCATTTCTGATCTTCATATTGTTACTCTGAAAGACTTAGTATTCATTTTGATAAAGGAAGTTGATCAGAATGTTCTCTTGAGTTTTTGAAAGTATATTTTTGTATGGACACTAATGAATACTTAACTTTTTGACACTGTTAGCTTCTGAGAGAAAACTACAATTATTTATGTGGGCTGAGGTTTTCTGGAAAAGGTTTTATAGATTTAAGTGGCATATAAGCTGGACCTGGAAGAAAGTCTAAATGATTAAATAGATAAAAGATTCCAGTTGATGAAGAAATGAAAGCATCACATTTCATTTTAGCTGAAGCCTTCCTAGAGATTCAAACTTTATCAATGGCTGCCATACAGTTTGGAACTAGAAGGGGAAGAGAAGAGAAATGGAGAAGAGGGAAAAGGGAGGAGACTGCAGAACAAAGGGAAGGAAAAAAAAGTGAGGCAAAATAGATATCTCTTAAAATTCATTTAATGAACATTTATTTAGCATCTAAATTATACCAGGCACTGGAAGGATTTTACAGATGAGAAAATAGTCTTAGAGAGGTTAAGTAATTTACCCACAATCCTACAGCTTATAAAAAGCTATGAAGTACTATAAGATGTGTTATCAATTGGGCTTGTGGCACATTCTCTGTCAGAGATACTCATCCCTTTGTGATGCTCTGATACAGTTGGAATGGTTGCTGTACCACTGGAATGATTCCGTAGAGTTACAACAAGAGACCAGACAAAATGACTTGAAGAATTCCTTTCTGACTCTTTAAACTGGTTTTGCTTTTGTTATGGATGATCTTAACCAATTCTGCTTTGTTTCTTCTAATACTTAGAACTAATTCCGCTAAGCTTACGTAGTGAGGTTAAAGTTGTTTGATATTTGGAGAAACATCTCCGATTAAAGCCATGCATATTTGTTATTAGTTGTATGTTGTGCTGTCAGCTAACTCTGATCATCTTTCTGTGAAATTACTCACACTGTGTCTGATTCTTTTCATACAATCAAAGTTACCATCCTGACTAAAAGCCTTTCACGGCATTTGGAAGAAAATTCAAACTTCTTAGTAGTGCCTCTAAGATCCAGCATGTTTTGTCCTTATCTAGCTCTCTGACCTCATCTTGCACCCCTCTCAGCCCTCACTGGACTAGAGCCTCCAGAGTTTTCTTGTAGTTACTGGAGCACATCCAGGTCTTTGCAACCTCGGGACTTTGGCACACACATTTCCTTTTCCTTAGAATTCTCCTTGATCCCACTTTTCAGGTGACCAACATACTTGTCCTTCTTCAGGTGTAGATTTAACATTC
This sequence comes from Eonycteris spelaea, assembly GCA_003508835.1. Classification (NCBI taxonomy): domain Eukaryota; kingdom Metazoa; phylum Chordata; class Mammalia; order Chiroptera; family Pteropodidae; genus Eonycteris; species Eonycteris spelaea. Next base: position 30,573,682 of record PUFA01000001.1, on the reverse strand, counting down.
TTTTCTCAGAGAATCGTTTTTAGACCATCCATTTCTAATATAGATCTTCCTCGTTATTTTCTCCCATAGCCCATTGCCCTATGCTTTCATAGCATTTTGCATCTTTAAAATAGTTTACACATATTTGTTTGTTTCCTTTTAACCCTATGTCTCTCACTAGACTATAAGCTTTATGAGGACAAAGACTATGTCTATTTAGGTCTCTTCTATTTACCTGGCTTGGCACTGAATATTTTTTAAATAAATATTGTGACCTTAAAATTGCCAAGTGCTTTGTAACCTGCAAAGAGTTTTCACACATAATCTCAACTAATCCTTACAATCACTTTCTGAGATACTTCAGGCAGGGTAGATGTTAATTTTCTGTTTTATGGAAGGTAAGACTTGGAGAGTTTAACTGACAGCTGCGTTCACAAAGCTGTTGGGGCTTGGATGGAAAGTCAGGTATTTTGATCACTTAGACTAGCGCTTGTTCTACCAAGAGACTACTGGGAAATCGTTGTGGGTACAGAGCACCCAAACTGTGCTTAAGGGAAGGTTCTCACAGTCTTTATGCTTGTAACTGCCTGCCTTTCATTTTCCTGTAAACTATCTGTGCTGATTTGCTAAACTTTCCATAGTGTGATAGCAGAGAAATAGGTCCAGTTCCTGCCTGATTTATAAATACAAAAGGTAAGCTTAAACCACTGACTAAACTGTATGGAGGTAGAATGCATTTTAATCTAGAAACTTGGTCTTACCTCTATAGGGTCAGAATGAATATATTGCTCACCTTAAGGACCAGTTGCAAGAGTTGAAGGCAAAAACCAACATGGAGAATCGCTATATGAAGAAAAATACTGAGCTGCAGATTTCCCAGACCCAGCAAAAATGTAACAAAACAGAGGAGTTCTTGCTGGAAGAGATTGAGGTAATCACTGCTATATCAGGAATGAGCCAGGTAGATGGCATTTGAGCTGTTACTCCTGATAATTACCTCAGCTAACAAAGAGGAGGGAAGGGAGATTTTCCTGATTTTTGTTTTATTCTCCTGCAGCCCTAACATTTGAGGTTAAAAATAAAAACGGAGTGAGGTCTTAACACACTTACAAGCAGAGAGTCTGATGATCTGTAGCCTACACATCCTGGTTTGTTTGTTTTTTGGTAATGATTTTGAAAATTGGTTTTACTGTCTCCCCTTGGTCATTTTATTTTATAAAACCACTTGCCACTTCTCCTGGCAATTATAGGGTGAGGATAAAACACGACACTTAGCAACTGCACGTTTTTGTTGCTGCTTTCCTCACACAACCAGTAGTTTTGTCCCTCCACTAAAAAATGGAAATCTAGAGAGCCAAACTTCATTCAAACCTAAATTTATAGAGACGAGAAGTCACAGTGAAAAATATCAGGGGAAAGAAACAAGGGGTAGACACTCCTGAGAGGGCTGAAGACTAACTGGCTAAAAGAAGAATAGGTAGGCAAGAGAGAGCAAACTCTGTTCAGTGTGTCATCTGTGTGCAGGAGGACTCTTTTCTCTGAGCCTCCTGCTTATTTGAAAGCTTGGTTCCCAAGTGTGGCATGAGACCATGACAGCAAACTATTTTCTTGCACTTTAGAATTTCCTTTTCTAGGGCTAACAATTGTGCTCTCAAAGCATTGTTTCTCTTCGTAAATTGACACCACTTTCCTAGAAACAAGATTATGGCCCTTTTGTTCTGGGCACTTGTATATATCTGGCACAGTATCTGACACACAGCTCAATTAGTCCACAATGTTTGTGGACTAATTGAGTTGAAGGGAGCTGAATTGCAGTTTTGGAGTGATACTGCAGAATTCAGGGGATCCTAGCCGATAAAGAAAACCTGTGTTATGGTCACAGAACTTATTTCCTGCTGGTAAGAACTCTGATGTTGGTTTATTGTTCCCACAGAAACTAAGGTTGAAAACTGAAGAAGAGAACCGGATTCATATGGAGATTGAAATGTTCCTCAAAAAGGAACAGCAGGTGAGTCACCAAAACCTTTTTATCCTCTGTAATGTCTGTGTTCCACTTATAAAACACCAACGACAGCAAAAAGAAATTTTAAAGGAAACATCAACCTTTAATTCTGCCAGCCTAATGAATGAGCTGTAATCCATGTTTACCTACAAAATTATACATCTGAATGTTTTATAAAGCTGTAATTTGAGTGTAGGTAAAATTTTGTCTTCTGCCTTTATCATTTAGCATTATATAAGGAACTGTTTTCTTGTTCCGATATCACTTAATTGTTATAGTTTTGAAATAAAATGTACTGATTTGTTAAATTATAAAAGTAACATATTCTTAGTTAAGGGAAGATTTTTAAAAATTGCCAGTTGCTTTTTCACTCATTTTTTTTCATTATTACAGTCTCTTCATAAAACAATTTAAAATAGTTTTATAATGTTTCATTGAATGGTTATGCCATAGTTTACTTGTTACCTTTTATTTTGGATATTTAGGTGACAGGCATACCTCATTTTATTGCACTCCACCTTATTGTGCTTCACACTTGATGCATTTTTTGCAAACTGAAGCCAAGAAGATTAAAAATCACTTTACTGTGATTCTCACTTTATTGTGGTGGTCTGGAACCAGACATGCAATATTTCTGAGGTTTGCCTATATTTCCAAGGCAGTAATGAAATCTTTGCTCAAATAACTGTTTTTATTCATTGCAATTATTTAGCAAAAGTAAATCTCAAGCATGAGTTTATTATGTCAGAAAGACAGGTATTTTGTAACTCTTAATGAATAGTACTAATACTTTCTGTTCACACTGCCATCAGCAATTATATAGGAACTAATTTCAAGGTATCTTCCACAACACTAGTCATTTTGGATATTATTAAAAGTCTGCTATTTAATGAGTTGTTTTATTTTACATTTTTTGCTTACTAATAGAATTGACCCTTTTTCCATGTATTTATTTGCTCATTTCTCCTTGTGTGAATTATATATGGTTAAAATGGTTTTAATTGGTATTTCAATACTAATAACAAACCAAGCTGAGTGGAGCCTTTCAAAATATCCCTGTTGGGTGAATAAGGAAAAAATTTCCAGCTTACCCATGATATAGCCTGCCTTTGAGAAAACTAATGAATTTTCAGTAAACCATTCCAAATTTGTAGTTAAAAGAATTTCTAGATGCTATCTCACAAACTTTTACTGAAAAAAAAAAAAAAACATCTGGTAGACTTGTAGAATCAGCGTCCTGTCACCCTGCAATTTAAGAATTAGGTCTATGGCCATGTCACCCTGAATGTGCCCAGTCTCGTCTGATCTCGGAAACTAAGCAGGGTCAGGCCTGGTTAGTACTTAGATGGGGGACCACGTAGGAATACCAGGTGCTATAGGCATAAAAATAAATGAATAAAAATAAATAAAATAAAATAAAATAAGAATTAGGTATCATTTTACCTATTCAAGTGTTAGACACATAGCAGATATTTGATAACAGTAGATGAGTTACTTGATTAAGTAGATGATAGATGGATAAGTCAGTATTTCCCAGATCTTCAGCTCAATAACACAAGCAATGTATAGATACTTTTTAATAAAAAATTTGGAGCAGTACAGAAAAGTGAAACCTCTTTTAATCACTCCCTTTTTATGCTAGAGATTTCTTTCACATCTTTAATATATATATATATATATATATGTATATATATATACCTAAATACTTACATGTTTTTAGTGTTTGTTTATATTTGTCTTTTAAGTAAGTGGAATCATACTATATATATTGTTCCAGAGCTTTTTTAAAAAAATTACCTTGTCTTAAAGTTTTCTATGGCAGTATAGTCACTATATAATATTTCATAGAGAGGATATACCAAAATTGAGTTAACTATTCTGTCTGTGGATATTTAGGTTGTTTCCAAGTTTTGCTGTTAAAACAATGCTAAACATTCTTGGACATGTCTCCAAGTGCATGGTATGTGGAAAGGCTGTTTTTGCATATTATTTTAGATTCCTTATGTCCTCTGATATTAGTTTTAATGGTTTTTCAGTTGATTTATTTGGGTTTTCTAGGTAGATGTTCTTATTAACTACAAATAGTAACAATTTTATTATTTTCCTTTTCATTAGTTATATGCCTATCCTCTTTGTAGCTTATTCTATAGGTAGAATATCAGATGTAATACTGATTAATAATAGTGATAATGGGGCATCATTTTTTGATTTTTGGTTTTAATGGTATTTCAGTCAGTATTACACATGAGTTTATAGCCATGTCAAGATTCTCATTTGCAAGTTAGGGCATTTACTGAGAAAGAATGGGAACCTGAAGTTTAGAAGGGGAACATTTATTTGAAGTCAAATGTAATTGACAATCTTGAACCCCCAAGTCACTCTGACCGTGCCTCACCAGTAGAAGTAGCCTGCTCTCCTGTGTCTGAGAAGAGTAGTCTTCCTTTTCCTGAAAATCTTGTGATAATAACTTCATCTGAGGTAGATACTTTGAAAAGGGATGTTTACTTTCAAGACCTGGCACAGTCACCCCAATTGCCACTGGGTCCATAACTAGGGTTAAATCTTAGTAAGTTTCAGGGGGGGACAGATAACTCAGATAATGTAACTCAGAAGGACAGGGCTTACACACCAAAAGAATAAGATTTTGCTAATATATATCAGCAGAAACCTGGGGGACATGTGTGGGAATGGATTCTAAGGGTGTTAGATCAAGGAGGTGGAATATAACACTAGATCTGGTCAAGTTCATTGATATAGGTATACTTCCTAGAGATTCTGGAAGTATAATGTGTTAGGTTGTGCAGCTAGAGGTGACTCTTAACAGTTTGTTTGGTTGTTTAACTGAAACTTGGACTCAACCGAGGCCCACATTTAATGAAGTGGAGATGCCAGAGCTTCCTTGCTATGATGTGGAGGAGAGAATCCAAAGACGTAGGGAGACAGGAATATCGGAGTGAATTTATCATGTGTGGCCTACAAATCTGCCACTAAACCTCAAAAATATTTCCATATGACACACCTTTCCAGAAGATACTTCATTACTAAAGACACTGAGAAATACACTAGTGAGGGGTATACCTGCATCATTGAAAAGCTCTGTGGCTACTGGGTATTTACCCCAAAGACTTGAAAACTCATATCTGAAAAGATATTTGCACACCGATGTTCATAGCAGCATTATTCACAGTGGCCAGGACACGGAAGCAACCTAAATGTCCTACAATAGATGATTGGCTAAAGAAACTGTGGCACATGTATACAATGGAATATTACTCAGCCATAAGAAGAGATGAAATAGTGCCATTTGCAACAACATGGATGGACCTTGAAATAATCATACTAAGTGAAATAAGCCAGACAGAAAAAGTTGAAAATCACATGCTATCACTTACATGTGGGATATAAACCTAAAAGCAACAAATGAATAGGAAAAACAAACAGAGATTCATGGACATGGACTATGGACTAGTGGTTACCAGAGGAGAGGGGGGATAGGGAAAATAAAAAATAAAATGTTAAAAAAATAATAATAAAAAATAAGGAAAGAAAGAAAAGAAAAGCTCTGTGTTTGCTTTCCTATACAGACCAGGTAAGACCATGGGTGATATGGGCTCCCTGATTTCAGTGGGGATGATGAGATCCTGGAGTGGCAGAGGATAAGTGGTAGCACAAGACAAGGTGGACACATTTACCATGAAGGGCAGTAAGAGGTACTGGTAATCAGAATGCTTTTGCCCAGTAGGGTGTTTGGCAGTGGCTAATTAATCGTGGTATCCCTAGGAACAAAATTGATGGGCAGCCTGATAAAGCTGTACTTAATCTATATAATAGAAAAAAAGTTCAAGTCTAGTAGCCAAAAGCCTGATTTGAATCACAGCAATGAAGAGCCATAGCCTGTCATCCAGCTCCCAGAACTAAGTCTATGCACAGACCCAGAGCCCCTGGACTGAAGGGGAGAGATTCCCGTAAAGATGAACTCTGCAGCACTGCTGCAGGTGTGTACTGTGACTCTTCCTTTAAGCCTTACCTGTGGCTGTTTGTTAGAGTGACTATGCACTGGAAAAAAGAAAAGATCCAGACTTTCTGAGATTACTAAACATTGGCTCTAAATTGATATGAATTACTGGGGACCCAGAACAACACTGTGACCTCCACTTAAAGTGGAGGATTGTGGTGGTCAGGTGATAGATGGAGCCTTGAGTCTGATTTACTCTTGGCCCACTTGTTCTTGGACCCACCCTGTGGTTTCCCCAGTTACTGGACATATGTTTGAAATAGGCATATTTGGCAAGAGACAGAATTTCCGATTCATGAGTGAGGGCCCTTATGGTGGCAAGGGCCAAGTGAAGTCTCTGGCACTTTCCCTCCCTCCCAGGATCATAAACCATAAGCAGTGCTGCGCCCCTAGTGTAACTACAGGCATCAGTGCCAGCATCAAAGACTTGAAAGAAGTATAGGTAGTGATACTGGCACACTTCCATTTAACTCAGCTGTGTGGCCTGTGCAGTTAAGTGATTTTGGGGATCGTGAACTATTGTTAATATAAGCAGATGGTTGCTGCGATTGCAGCTACAGTTCCAGATGTGGCATCGTTACTGGAGGAAATCTTCAAATGGCCGCTGCACTTGGTAGGCAGCTCTTAACCTGACCGAAGCCCCTGTCTCCAAACCAGTCTGAACAAACAAACAACAAACAAACAAAACACACCTCTAGAAGCAGTTTGCTTTTACCTGGCGTAGCCAATAGTACATCTGCAAAGTCTCACATCAGGTCTATGTGTGTTCTCTTCTCTGCCATAATACGGTCTGCAGAGATATCGCTGGCTTTGACTTTCCACAAAACATTGTAATGGTCCACTGCGTTATATTGATTTTATCTAATGAACAGGAAGTAGCAAGAATTCTAGATACCTTAGTAATATATGAATTAAAAGTTGGGAAATAAATTCTATTTTTGTTACCAATTCTGTATTATTATGATTCAATTAGGTAACAGAAACCAGAACAAAAAATTGAGCAGGGAACATTTAACAAAGGAATCATAAACTGGTAATGACTGGCTACAAAGAACATCCTAGGGTAGAAGGACAGTATCCATGGAAGGAATAAACAGAGCTGTTTGCTTTGTTGCCCTGGGTAGTGCTGGTTCACAGCTAGTGAAACAAGGCTGGCAAGCAGGAAACTGTGGACTGCGTTTGGCAAGCAAGAATCCTCTTGTGTCAGCAAAAGTTGGTGGACAAGTGCCTAAGTGTCCCACACACATGCCACTGTCAGTCAGCCATGTCCCAGGAACAAGAGAGGAAGCACTCTGGAACCAAAGCTCTCCTGTCACGTCCCTCCAGCGCCCTCTGCTGACAAAGCTTAATATTGTGCCAGCTGCCAAAAGCAATATTTATAGCAAACATCCAATTTCACAACGCTCGCCAGAGAAGGATGAGTTTGGAGGCAATAAATTGAAATGGGGATTGTTTGAGATTTGCTCTGCAGGTTTATGGTAGATAACCTTCATGAAAGTAAGGAAATTTCCTTTTGGTCTCACCTTGCTTTTTTCTTTTAATCAGAATGAGTATTCAGTTTTATGAGATGGATTTTTGCATCCATTAGATGATTTTTTTCTCTTTTAATATGTTAATAAAGTAAAATATGTTAATATATTTGTCAATGTTTAATTATCTTTAAGTTCTTGGGTGAAAGCCTACTAGGTCATGATGTATTATTCTTTTACTAGACTGCCAGAATTGACTTGTGGATTTTTATTTAGTATTTATATATTCCATAAATGAGATTAACCTATAAGATTTATTTTTTGGTGTTTACTTGTTGGGTTGCTATCAGATTTGCTATCTTGGCAGCTTGAGTTGGAAAGTTTTTTTTATGCCCTGAAACCTGAAAATAGAAATAGAACAAAATAGATTATTATCTATCTGTTCCTTGAACCTTTGGTAAAATTCAGTCATAAATGGTTGTGTCTGAGTATTATTTTAAAGGGGAGCTACTTGGCTACCTTTTAAGTTTTGTTAATGGTTATTGATGTCTTCACTTAAAAACCTCTTTTTGAGTCATTTTTTGTAGCTATCTCTTCCCAGAAAATAATCCATTTCATCTAAACATTCACTTCAAATTTATTGGTATAAGTTGGGCTCTGTAGTCTCTTACAATTTAAAAGTTTACTTTATTTCTGTAGTTATCTTTTGCATCCTTTATTTTTTTAAATTTGTGTCTTCTCTCCCTTTTTCTGAAACTTGTCAAGGACTTGACCATTCAAAAACAAACTTTTGGTTTTATTGAGCAAAATCTGTTTTTTCTCATCAAAATAGTTTATTTAATTTTGAGTAATTATTTTCTTGTACTTTCTTTGAACTTATGTTGCTAATCTTTGTCTAGTTTATTAAATGCTCAATTCACTTATTTTTAAATTTTATTATTTTCTAGTAAATATATGTAAACCAGCATATATTTTGAGCGCTGTTTGGCTGTCATCTACAGGTTTTGATACATAATGCTTACATTGCCATTCCTTCTCAAATAATTTATTTTTTCCCTTAGCATTTTTTATGAGTGTTTCCAAATATTCAAAGTTGAAAAGATTTTGCAGTGAACACCCATATACCTAACATCTAGTTGAAGATTCTATCACTGACATTTTATTGTTCTTGGTTTATCACATATCTATACATCCTCTTCCAATAACCCATCTTATTTCTTTTATACCTTTAAAAGTAAATTGTAGGCAGTATGATTTGTAGTTTATAATGTATTTTCTTTTTAACCCAAGAGTTATATAAAGGGTGTTTCTTAAATATCCACTTACTTGGAGTTGGAGAGAGCAGAGTGTAGATGTCTTTCCATTGCTCACAGTAACCCCTTTGACATTTTTGCTGTGAACCTCACAACCACTCTTTGAGGTTAATGTTCTTACTGTCTTCCACTGTGGTCTTAGAATGTGAATTGTAAAATTTATGCTTGTTGGAATTTGTTGAGATTTTATTTGGGCTCTTTAAAAACATTGAGGTGACATGGGTTAATAAAATTACATAAAATTCAGGTGTATAACATTATAATTCAATATCCTACACTCTATTGTGTGCTCACCACCAAGATTAATCTCCTTCCATTATCATATATTTGACCCCCTTCACCCTCCTCATCCTCCCTTCACCCTCTTTCCTCTCTGGTAGCCACCATTCTGTTGTCTGTATCTGTGAGTTTATTTTGTTTGTTCATTTGTTGCTTTTTGTTTTATATTCCACACAATGAGTAAAATCCTATGGTTCTTGCTTTTTTCTGTCTGACTTTTTTCACTTAAAATTATATTCTCAAGGAGAGGAGTCAAGATAGCAGGCTAGGTAAATACGGGGTTCTCCTCCCATGACCGCATTAAAATTACAAACAAATTATAAAACAATCAACTTGGAGAATCACCTGAAGACTAACAGGACATCACATACAACTGCAGATATAAAGAAAAAGCCACATCAAGACCAGGAGGAGGAGTGGAGATATGAACTGAGCTGGCCCTGCCACCGCATGCAGCAGTTAAGCACTGGGAGAGAGAGTGGCTGCAGAGGCCCTGAAGGAGCAAGGGGCCCTGGCCCCACACAGGGGCTCAACAACCCGTGGTTCCATTTCTAGGAAGAGGAGTTCCACAAAATCTGACTATAAAAACCAGTGGGGATTCGACATCTGAGTGAGATGGAAGAAACCTGAAAACCCCACCGTCCTTCTTAAAGGGCCTGCACACAGACTCACTCACAGACACCTACCCTGGACTCCAGTGGAGGGTCAGTAGCTTGTAGAGTGCAAGAGTCATACGGGGAAAGACTGAGTTGTGTAGCATCAGGGCGAGGGCTTAAGGTACAGCTGCCATTGTTCCTTTGTCAAGACCCCTCCAGTGCAGTCTGCAGACAGTGCCATCTTGCCTGTGTTGAACCCTCCCCACACAGCCAATTCTGAATTTGTATTGGCCCAGTGAGATCTCTCACTCTACCCTGTTGTCCCCTCCCCATCCAACTTGCAAATTACCCATGGCAGATTCATTGCCTGGCAACCAACCCCACCCTGCGATCTTGGTAGGTGGGGGCATTTGACAGCAATCAATAGTCCTCAGCTTGGGGGCCTGCGCATTTTGGGACAGACTTTTGGGGTGGGGAGCCAGCAGTGGTACAAGCTGCAGTGCAGTATCTCTTGAACAAATCTCAGGGTTTAGCAGTCCAAGACAGGCAGAGGCTGACCTCGGTGAGATCTGAGACTCGTGTGTGTGTGAACATGTATTTTATTTTTTTATTTTATTTTATTTTTTATTAGTTTCAAGTATACAGTAGAGATCTGAGACTCTTGCAGGTGGCCACAGGCTCAGCACTGGCACCAACCCTAAACCTGCGTTAGTCAACTTGCTTTACCCTGGTGACTTCCTGGGTCCCTGCTCCACCCAACTCAAGTTACCACCCAGACTCGTTCAGCGTGAAGGCTTACGGACAGCTGGCAGGCAGCCTCAGGACTTAGGGTGCCCTGGACCTTTTGCTAAGCTGCCCCAGGCTTGACACAACTGGCCACAATTCGCAGCATGGTCTCTCCTACTTGCCTCCAGATTCAGCACAGGTAGTGACCACTGGTGGATCGCTTTGTAGCGCCCCTGCCAGGTTTCCCCGAGCAATCAAAGGCAGCAGCTGACCCTGAATGGGAGCCCCTCCTAAGGGGCCACGAAACTGCACACCTGGAGGATGGCATCAGACCCCATCAGAGCACCACCTGACCAGCCCCACAAAGTGGTCTAGTGTGGTCTCAACAGGTACACGAGCCTACTAGGGTTAATTCCACTTTATGGGGTCAGCCCACACAGCAGCTCATACCCTATGGGCATGGCCAGTCCTCACAGCCAGTCACCCCAAGAGTCAACCCCATTCACTGACATGCTAACAGCAGTCAAAGCTTAACTACAACGGGAGAACACACACAACACAGCGCTCCCAATGCAAGTGATCGGAGAGAATGTGCCACTGGGCCACACAGGGCACCTACTACATATGTAAAAGCGGAACATTCTCCAGTAAACTGGTCCCAAGGACAAGACAGGGAGTGATGTCTTCAGACGGCAGCTCCCAAGAGAAAAAACAACATTATCTCCGGGGGTGCAGATAACAAAACTATCTACCAGGCCTGTTTGCTACAAGATTTAAAAGTCCCCCTGCAACAATATATCTTTGTGGTAGAAGCTAACAGCCATCTTCGGCTTTTTGTAATCTGCTTGCTCGATCAAGGCCACCGGACATAGTTTTAGTTTTAGGCTTTATAAGCTGCCTCCTCCAGAAGCTCGAAGCTGACTTTCTGACCCTGCGTGGTGGGGAGAGTCAGTCGTCGGCCGGCTAGTAAAGGCTTGTAATTTATCTCAATTGGCTCCATGGGTTTTAGATTTGAAAGTGCATAACACATAAGGCCACATGACCAAGACTGGGAGATGTAACAAATTTACCTAATACATAAAAACTAACACAGAAAGGGAACTAAAATGAGAAAACAAAGAAACATGTTGCAAATAAAACAACAGGAGAAAACTCCAGGAGAGAAAACTATATAAGATGGAGACAAGCAACCTATGAGATACAGAGTTCAAAACACTGGCTTTAAGGATGTTCAATGGACTTGGGGGCTGAATGGATGCTCTCAGTAGAACTTCAACGGAGAGAGAGTAAGCATAAAAAGGACTTAGAAACCGTAAAAAAAAAAAAAAAAAAAAAACAAATGAATAATACGATAACTGAAATAAAATTATATTCTCAAGATTCATCCATGTTGTCACAAATGGCATTATTTCATCTTTTCTATGGCTGAGTAGTATTCCGTTGTGTATATAATCACATCTTTTTCCAGTCATCAGTGGAAGGACACTTGGGTTGTTTCCATGTCTTGGCTATTGTAAATAATGTTACAATAAACAGGATACATATATATTTATGAATAAAGGTTTTTGAATTTTTCAAGTAGATACCCAAGAAGGGATTGTTGGATCATATGGTAGCTCTGTTCTTAATTTTTTGAGGCGTGTCCATACTGATTTCCATAATGACTGCACCAATTTACACTCCCATAATAGTGTATGAGTGTTCCCTTTCCTGCACATCCTCTTCGACACTTGTTATTTCTTGTCTCATTGATAATAGCCATTCTAATGGGAGCGAGGTGATATCTCATAGTGGTTTTTTGGGGTTTTTTTTTTTTTTGATGTTTGATCTTATCTGTTACTCTTACAAAATCTCATTTTTGACTGGATTCAGACTTAGAGGTAGACGCTCTCAGAGAGGAAAGTCTCTGTCTCTTGGCAATCTGTTCCTGGCGTTTGTCTTTGGCCTCCTTCATTCTCTTGGCCAAAAGTTTAGCATATTCTGCACCTCTTCCTTATTTTTCTTAGTATACTGTTTCGTCAGAGCAATGCACTGATGTTTATGTTGCAGGATGCGAAGAGCAACAAGACGCTGATCTTGGGTGCTTTGGGCCCAGGTTTACTTTCTCTGTTTAGGGGTTTTCTCACAACATGTTGGTGGACATCATCTTCCTTTAGAGATATTGAAAAAGAAAAAAGAAAAGTTGTGGATTTTGCTAGCTCTTTCTGGCCCTAGGCGATGAGACATAGTCGTATCAGTGAGGCCAGGAATATCTTTTCTCCCTCTTTTTCACAATGGCCAAGGTGAGAACACTCAGATTGGCATCCACAGTGCAACCCTGAACAGATGTGCGCTTTCTTTCTCCGGTCCTCCTAGGTCTATACCAGGAATACCCGTTACTCAGTAGCAGACAGACATGCCCATTGGTCAAGACACGCTGCTTCATGCGGAAACCTTGTTTCCACCACTGTTTTCAACCACATAACCTTTCTATTATTCACCCAAAGCATCAGTAGCCATACGCTTCTCATAAAAGGTATGAAGTTTGCGTCTATTTTAATGAGCTTCTGGCAGCTGGTGGCTGGGAAAGAGATGTTCAGCTTCATCCTGAAGCAGCCGACTGCCTCCGAGAACAAGAACAACAAAAAATCATCATGGTTTTGATTTGTGTTTCCCTAAATATCAGAGGTGTTCAACATTTTTTCACTATCTGTTGGCCATCCTGGAAGTGTCTATTCAGGTTTTCTGGCTATTTTTGAATGTTGTTGTTGTTGTTGTTGTTGAGTTGTGTCAGTTTTTATGTATGTTGGACTTTAACCCCTTATGGGAAGTAGCATTTGCAAATATCTTCTATCATTTGGTTGGTTGCCTTGAAGAGGAAATTTGAGCATTTTCATGAACAGCTGATCAGCTTTTTTGTTCTGCTTCCGTAAATGTGCTTGCTGCATGCGAGGGCTCACTGCAGAGCTCCTGTACACCTTGTCCTACTTGCCTCTTGCTGAACAAATGTAACCGTTTGAACCATTTGTACCCCTAGCAGCTCCCACTTTCTGTAACAATTTGTATCTGTCGGCAACTCTGTGCCTTACCATGTTACTACTTGTAGTCTCCATAGCAACCCCCTCTCACCTGTAAGGTTTGAGTTCAAATTGACCACTTAGCTTGTGTAAAAGTTCTGATATATAAGCAACATTTCAACTGCGCCCGCTGCCCAGCTCTTCAGAGCACAGCCCCTCTGGGACCGCGGAATAAACCTGAGCTCTTTCTCTCTGCGTTCCTGCTGGGTGTTTCATTGGACCGGTTTGGGATTTTTCCACAAGAGCCTTTTTGTTTTGTTGATGGTTTCCTCTCCTAGGTAGAAGTTTTTCAGTATTTGAGCTTAATATACGCTCAGGTTATATGACTTATTCCTTGGATATGTGAAAAGAATGTGTATTTTCTGTTAGGTGTAAAGTTGTATATGTGTCTAATCTGTCAAATTCTCCATATTGATTTTTATTTCGGTCTACTTGAGCTATTAATTGCAGAGAAGTGCAATAGTTTCCTAAGATAGTGAATCTTTCACCTTCTTATTTTCTAATAATTTTTGTTGTACATATTCCAAAATGTTGTAAGAATATAAAAGTTCATAACTATAATCTCTTAATAGGGCATGTCTTTGATCAATATAAAATATATCTCATTTAATTATTTTTGGCTCGAATTCTATTTTGACAGATATGAATTGCCAAATCTTTCTTTTTGCTTTGATTATGTTGTTTCAGTGGAGGTTTTTATAAAAGTTCATAGCTGGATTAAAAACAAATCTGAGGGGCTCTTTCTTTTGCTAGGGAATCTACCCTAATTTATTTTTACTGAGTTTTCATTTGTACTTAATTTATTACCTTATTTTATGTTTCCTGCTTTTCAAACTTTCTAGTTGTTTCTTTCCATCTTAACTCTTGCTGGATTGAGGGAATTTTTATTGCTTGATTTCTGGCTCTCTAGTGCAAACTCCAGTTATTTGCATTCCATTTTATAGTTTTGTAATATCTGCACACTACCTGTGTTATTACTATATTTTTTTACATAATTACTCACCTAAACAACTGTTCATTAAGATTTTTATATAATTACTATCAAAGGAAAACCAATATCATTTGCCATAAATAGAAATTAATGTAAACAGAAGTACAATAAATGCAAACTGGTATTACTTCATTTTAGCCCGCTCCTCTTGCCTGCATGGAGCTTGTTCTCTCTTCGTCAAAAAAATATTAAAAAGAGTTAGACGTTAAAGATGTCATTGCATCAAGTTGACATGTTCTAACTTAATCAGAATAATTGTGGATCGTATTTTTTTTTCAATTCCATGTCTATGTGCCACCTAACAGCTCCTCTTGATGTTTATCATTCTTGAGGTGCATATTGTAGGAGTTTGAAAGTTATATATTCTGTTTTTGTGGTGGTAACCCTTAAAGTTTGAACATATATTTATACTTCATTCTTTTTCTAAGTCTGGACTTAATATCTATATATTCTTGCCTTTATTAGGGCAGAGCTTTCACTTCTCCTATATCCCATATTAAATCATTTATTGTATATTTCCATTTTATAGGTGAGGCTTAGAGAATTTAAGTAAACTTATTTGAGTTCCATAGTTGGAACAGTCAGCCTTTGGAGACTGTTTTTCCTCTTTTCACTAGACTATACTGCCTAATTTGGGACTTTACTCCAGATTATGATTCATTATTAAAAAGTATATTATATAGCTTAAATATACATTTTGCCAGTTTCTCTTCCATTTCTTATACATACATCTTTTAGTTTATTTTGCTAAGTACATTCTTGAGCTACTCTTTCAGAAAGACTAGGTATATTCTTTCTTTCCTTCACATTTAAATGTAAGTTGGCTAGATATAGAGTCTTAGATTCACATTTATTATTTTTTTAGAGTTTTGAAGGCTTGCATCCTTCTCAGCACATATTTAGTGTTATCGACCAAAGAGATTTCTGATACCATTCCTTATCCTTCAGAATTTTCTACCTGCCCTTTATTCCTTTCCTCTTACTGTAACTTCTGTTTCCAGGCACCTGGGAAGTCCTCTTCCCCATTTTTAAATTGAGCAATAATATAAAATATACAAATATTAAGTATAGTTTGATGAACATTTATGTATACATGCTCCTGTAACCCCCCAGATAGAGCTATAGATCACATTTACAGCATCCCAGAAGTCTCCTTCATAACCCCATTCCCAGTCAATAAACCAATCCTCCCTTCAAAAGTAGACAGAATTCTGACTTCTATCACTGTAGAAAAGTTTTGATTGTTCTTCAATCTTACATAAATGATTTCATATCAGTATATACTGTTTTTATCTGGTACAAGTAGTGTTTAAATGTTCTTTCCAAATAGAAACTTGAGGAGAAGCTAGAGTTCTGGATGGAGAAATACGATAAGGACACAGAAATGAAACAGAATGAACTGAATGCTCTCAAATCTGCTAAGGCCAGTGATTTAACACACCTTCAAGACCTTGCAAGGATGGTAAGAAAACAGAGTCTCAATAGTGTAAGCTTGAGCCCTGAGGAGTGGTGGTAGCTAAGCTACAGTAGCTGGGTAATGGTATTTTCGGCCATGAAGTAGAGGTTTGCCTATAAATGAATGGGATTTTTTTTAATGATGATGATGATGATGATGATGATGGTGATGATGATAACGAAGATGATGACAACACTGATGATTGGGGCAATAACAGCAACAGCTAACACTTAGATAGTACTTACTCTGTCCCAGGCACTTTACTAGTATTTCATATATATAACTTATTTAACCCTCACAACCTCTTGAGATAGATACTATTATTATTTCTACTTTATGGCCTCTGAAGACAATCAGCAAATTATGATGTCCCAATTGCTTCTGATTATGGGTTCATCATTGAATGTAGAACTTCCCAAATTTCTCTTTTTAAGATGGCTGTTATTTGTATATGTACACAGCTTTTTAAAAAATTACTTTATTTTTAAGTCATTAATGACACATCATATGTGTTTCATTTTTATGAAAGACTTTAAAGCAAAACTGAATTATTCAAACTGAAAAAATTGGAGGAACAATTATAAAGTTAAAATGTGAATATTTACAATATAGGAATCCAGTAAGTTTTTTTCTTTGGTTTAGCTTTAGATTTGGCATGTTTTATTTTAAAATTTTTTATTAAAATTGCAGGGCTGGCTAGGTCACAGCTTAGCCAAGAGAGTCCTGTAACATATGATTAATATCTTCTTTCGCAGATAAGGGAGTATGAACAGGTCATCATTGAAGATCGTTTAGAAAAGGAGAGGAACAGGAAGAAGCTAGAACAGGATACCTTGGAACTAAAGAGCATCGTAAAGGTAGAAAGCCATATTTGGCTTCTTGGGGCCCTTTCAATTTTATAGTTGGCCTAACACTGAGTAATGCAAAGTATTTCTCATTTATTAGCAAACACATAAAAGGAGTCGTGAGGACGCATGGTCTTTGTGCGTCCTTATTGGAATTTACCAACACAGTCTGTGATACAGGGAGACTGTTAACATAAAAAGATAGGACTCCAACTCTTAATCCAGGGAAAAAGAGGTGGTTAGTAGTGGAAGCAAAACCTACAACTTGTGCCCAGAGGTCAAATTTAAGAATACTCTCTCTAACCAAAACAGCTCTTGAAGGAGTTCGTAAAACCCTATTATGCTTCTTAAAGCCCTATTTATAAGTCAGCCTAGGCTATCTGCTTTCTATTAACAGCTGTTTTCAAAGGTGGGAGAAGGGGATAAGTAGTTTAGAAAAAAGTAGAGACATTTTAGTTTTATATGAACTTGTATTAGTGATGTTGAAACTAGATCAGATTCTGGGAAATATTTTTAAGCAAAAATAACATTAGCTGGACTGGAACTGTTTTGAGGACTGCCCTTGTCTCTGAAAGAGGAGTATCTGCTGAGATCCTATGGTATCTGCTGAGATCCTATGGTATGCAGACTGTAGTTTGGGATGTGTATTAGGGGTGGATTAAGAAAGTAAGCTTTAAAGTACATTCAGGGATAGGAATCTGAACGCAAACTTGAGCATTCCTTTGGGAGTCAGATATACAGTTAGTATCTTATCGAGCTCCCATGGTGTCTTCTATTTGTCAGGATTCCTCCATTGAGTGCAACAAGAATAAGAATGAGCTGAAGACCATTTTTGTTTTCACTTGTAGATTTGCTCCGAAGTCTTTAGGGCTTAGTCTAATTTTAAAGTAGCCCAGGTTGTATTCTGAACAGCTCTAATGACTAAGATACTTAAGGAAACTATCTAAATCCTTTTTGAGAGTATTGATCCTTTAATCAATCATTAAAGATATGAAATGCACCAGAAAGTCTATTGAAGTCACATAGATTATCTGCAGAGTTTTGATTGAATGCTTGCTTTTTTGCTGGGAGCGCAGGTAGCTAACATCCCTTTTGGTTCAAATTGTTAGATATGGGTAAGTTGGATGTTCATAAAGAGCAGTAGTATAAGGGAGACAGGTTTCTAAGTGCAAAGGAAAGATTGGCCTAATCCGATTCTTTATTTTTACTCCCTGAGAACTTTAGAATCCATGGCTTGAGCTCTGGGTCCTGCACAACAGGGAAGCATTGCTATAGGGATAGTGTCCTTGGTCACTTTCCTGTCTCAGGGACATAAGTTACTTAATCAAAATCCAACCCCTTATGTAGAAAGAATGCAGCTTGTCAGGCATACTATAAATTGTACTTTCTCTTCCAGCTCCAGGCCTGGTGGCGAGGCACTGTGGTACGGAAAGAAATTGGTAGTTTCAGAATGCCTAAGAAGGACGTAGATGATAGCAAGGATTCAAAAGGTAAAGGCAAAGACAAGGACAAGCGGAGAGGCAAGAAATAGTGACCAGGTATCTTCTACCTTTTCCTCTGGTATTCTGGAGATGAGGACTTGAAGGGAGGAAACATCTTCCACCGTAAGATCTCTCTTCTACAGGTTATTTGGACATTCCCAGGAGTGGCCTGGTTATTTCATTTTGCCTGCTATATTAGTTTTCAAACCCTGAATTAGGATTATACTATTCATTTAGGGCTCCTTCATAATTTGAAAAAATTTTGCTGGGAAGCAGCATTTTTAAGAGCCTTGTAAAGACACCTTTTGATAAATTTTCTATCAGAAAAAATTTCATGGGCTCACAGTGATACATTAAAACCAGTAATATCTGTAATGTCTGATTCTCATTATTTAATTAGTCTATAATGGACTCTTCTGAGCATAAGTGTTCAGTAGGAATTACAAGATGATGTTTATAAAGTGTCTCATGTAACATGTACACAGTGAAGTTTTAATAAAGATTGCTTTTTGCCTTTTTATCACTTTAGTTTTTATTGGGGGTGATAGAATACATAAGCTGCTTCAGTTCCTTTTCTGGGGAATAAGTAGGGAAATAAATTATGAAGACAGAAATGAAATGTTAGGGTAACCCACACATAATAAAGATGTGGGACACAGGTCCGCAGGAAGATTAATTTGGAGATACTTTTGATTGCTTACTCACTCAACAATTCTCACCTTATGGGGGTATAAAACGCAAAGAGATAAGGCATGTGATAATACCTAACCTATGCCTGGCACATAAAGCTGATTGTCATTCTTCCTCTTCTAAAAAGAATGAGCCCCCTGGGTCATTCTTGCTTTGTTTAATCAGAATAGAATGTCTTGGGACGCTAAAGCTGGCAAATTCTGAAAGAAAAACTGCCCAAATGTGTCACACATGTTTCATGGGTTAAGCTTTATATCTAACTCCAAATACAGAGCAATACTGATACCTATACTTCCTTTAAAAAGTACATTTTGATCTCAAGGGCCTATTATGAGGACCCGGCTTCTGCTGATGTTCCTTTAAGGAATTAGATACCTTTACGTTTTTTTGCCAAGAAAATCATGCTTTAGGTATGAACATTTTCAAATCAGCCTTTATTTCATGCTATGAAGTGCTTTTATTTTAATGTCAATGTGTAAGGTGGCATACAGGCAATTAGAAATAACATGATATTGACATATTTATACTTAGAACTTAATGTGTTATATTTACAGACATACAAATATAGGACAATGTTTTACAAAATCTTTTACTAATTACATGTTTACATTTTCAGAAAATGAAATATGCTGTAAACCATCTCACTGCAATACGTATATAAAAAGGCTTCTAAATATCCATGTTTTCCTTCATTTCTATAACCATTTAAGTGCTTAGTTTTAAAAAATTCATCACACTCATCAGCACAGTCACTCATCATTAAGCACCACTGAGCTGCAGCAAATAAGAGAAATCCGACTCCTTGTTTAAGCCGCAAGGATGTATTTTAAAAAGCCGTTAAAGAAAGTGGCCAACTAATAAGCCTCCTACTCTGTTCCAGCCAAATACTAAGGTCCCTCCTTCCATGAGTTGTTTCCAGAGAAAAATGGTTTGGAGTGCTAAGCGTGTATGAGTCTGAAAGCCTGGAAATCTGATAACTTAAAATCCCTGTAGCTGGCAGGGGTCTGGTGGGTGGGCACACAGCCTTTTCTTCCTTCACACTTCAGCACTGGGGAGGTTGCTGCTTTAGTAGAAAATTCACAAATAAATGGTTAGGTGGAACTGGAAACTCACAAATAAATGGTCAGGTGGAACTGTTACAAAGTCATCTTCATCTTACACTGGAGTCTAGCAAGGCTAAATGTTAAACTTTCAGTTAAAAAAAGGTACATACAAAACACTGAATACAAAAAAGTCCAACAAAAACATCATGATTTGTTTTTGCATCTTGACACAGAAAAGAAATTCAATATATTTGATATTTTTTCATTATCAACCAAAACTGTACACATTTTTTTCCTGATAACTGAAATGTAAATTTGAATTAGTTTGATAAAAATACATTAACAAGGTTTCATGTGATGTGTAAAATTTGAAACAAGTTGAAATTTCCATTTATTCTATGGGAAAATTAGTTCTAAATGTTACATATTTATGTCTTTTGGGATTAGTCCTTGCATGATATGTGACAAACAGTCGTGTCCTTTTCTGAGTTTCATTCAAATGACTCTCTACAATTTGGAAATTGTTTGGAGATTTAATGTGGACAAGAAGGAAAATACCTATAACTTAAAATTATACATGGCTAAATTCTAAACAAGTCAAATGACTGGTGGGTGTGTTTGGAACAGAAAATACAGTGGATCTGGTTTTAAGCACTTAAAAGATATTTTACTTTTGTTCTGTGAGGACCCTGAAGGACCGAGCTTTAAGCTTAGATGTTTTATGTCACATAATTTTAAACTTAGACAAAGTACAATGTTCTGATGAACCTGTTTCCTTGTGAGAACAAAACATTATTTTGACCAGCTACTCAACATGATTTTATCCAGTTACTTTTACATGCTGCATTACGTGATTAGAGCAAGAACATTATGCTCAAATGCATGCGTTGGTAAAGAAAACCCAGAACAGTAAACAAAAGAAAAAAACCTAGAGAACTACTATCTTCACTTACTCTATTTACTGGGTTTATAAAGGCAGTGAATACCAAAAGATGTCACTGACAACTAAAAAGGGTTCAAAATAACAGAAAAAAGACCCCAGTGGCTTAATCTGAATAAAGGCTCCTGGCTTTGTGTTGCCTCCAAGCCTTTGGACCCTTTTATGCCACCCACAACTGAGCAAATAAAGGCTCTAGTGGTGAAGCTAGATGAAAAGACAGCAAGCTATTTTTAAGAAGCCACAAGTGCTTTCATTCAGCCATGGAAACTGGCAGAAATATAAAACCTGAAAAAAATATATAAGAATCTTGGCTTTTCCTTTAATCTTTTTGCTTTGTTTTCATAATCTTCCATTAGCTGGGGAGCTGAAGTCTATGTGCCGTGACTGGAAGGTGTTCACAGTCCAGATATCCTGGGGGCTGCATGGGGGGAGGGGAGCTCAATGAAGTCAATGCTAATGACTGCATAGCACACATGATCAGCCCAAGGATCTGCAGCCTGGGCGTAGAGTGCACACTTAGAATCTTGAGATAACAGCAGGATGACACAGCTACCCTCTAAGCAGTGGCAGACTAGAGATGGGGGAGGCCCAAGACGCTGGCTTTATATACAACTGTATCTTTTACTGTTTTAGTATGATGCAAAATCTAGGCCTTCTATATTAGTTTTGCTTTGCCTTGGACAAAAGATTTTTTGTCTAAAACCCCACTTTTATGTTATTTTTGCCTTGGACATAATAGTCCAAGTGGTCATAATGTAGCTTTTGATTTTCAATGTGGTTGAAAAACACAGTGGAGTTGTTCCTTGTCGAATCATACAAACATCTAGCTTGCAACAGTGGTGTCCACTACATGGAACACCTGGAATATGTGTTGACAATTCGGATGCCCAGGCCTCACGGTAGAACTACTGAATGAGAGTCTGTATTTTAACAAATGCTCAGGAGATTCTGATGAACAACCAGGTTAGAAACCAGTGGACTCTTAGAGGTCTTGGAAACAGGTGAAGATAATATAGCACGTCTGTGCCTTCAAGAGAGCAAAATACCCTTCTGAGATGTTCTTTCTGGTATGTGAAAAAAGCCTTTTCTAGGAAGGCACAGCCAATTTAGGCTTTAGTATTGGGTTCTCAGTGACAGAACTAAGTTTCATTTGTGAAAACCAATCTATCTTCACCAACAATGCAATGGAAATGGATATAACCTCCCCTAAAATGGAGAAATGAAGCAAAATATTCCTGTTAGGAATCATGGAAACAGTCCCTTTTAAGAACACGTAAGAGCTGTGTTTAAGCAGATGGCTGGCAGCAGCAGTCACGTTGTCCTGTTCCGTTTTGGCTAGGTCAGTGCCCAAGGTGCTGGGAGTCCTTAAACAGCAGATAACTGGTGCTGCTGTTGCTTGGGTGGGGCAAGTTCCAGGAGAGCCTGGACCGTCACTGCAACCTGGCTCAAACCTTTCTCTTCTAAAATGTGGAGAGGCAAACATAATTGCTCCTGAAATGGGACAACGTGACATAAAAACAAACACAAAAGAAAACAGGATGAACATCACGGAACTGAAAAGAAAAAAAAGCATCTCTTCTCTCCCTCCTAATAACCCACTGAGATATGAAACTGACCTCTCTTAATATTAGCTACACAGAGATGGTAATTGACACTCACTGCTACTTTATTAATACAGCTAAAAGTATATACAGATCATTTTGAAAACTGGAAAATGGACAAGTTACATACACTTATACACACAACAGAGGATAAACAGAACACTATGGAGTGTTAAGCAACATCCCTGATAAATATAAGAGCAATGCAGAGCAGTAAAATGAGGCAGGTTTAATTAGAAAAACAGTTACAGGTTATACCAGATAGCTCAAGTCTGAAAGATTTAATATTGCAGGAGAAAGCACTTTGGAAATTACATACTGTATGAATGCAAGACTGTTTCATGCCATCACTCACAATGCATTATAATCCTGACTCTGAAAATCAGGGCTGTCATACTAGACAGAGATAACAGGAAGAAACTGAAGTATATCCCTGAGATGTAGACATATTTGAGAAACTTCCCCCTACTTTGGGTTATTTATAGAAGGCCCAGTTTGTACTAAACATCTGCATTAGAGAATTTAAAAAAAAAAAAAAGAGCTATATTTGAAAAAAGTAAAGTGTTTAATATCCTGGTATTTAATGGATTAAATTATGCTGGAGAACTGATGTGAGCTTAGTCAAGAACATCTTAATTACCATATATTTGAAAACTCTTTACATGTTTGCTTAAGGAAGTTAAATATTTCTATCTTGTTTGCCTTATTAAGTTGTTTGGTTAACCTTTTCTTATTAGAAAAAGGCATATCTTAAGAATGAAACCTATCACTGGTTTTTCTTTTAAGACTAAGTATTTGGAAAGAAAAGAGACTGCTCTTACAAAAGGACAAAAAGTGGAATTCTGGTTCTATATTAAAGAAGATAAATTTTTCTCAGCTTTTCACTGGCATGTACTATATTACTAGGAAGTTTTACAAAAACAAGAGCGATAAAAAAATATATCCAAATATTTATTTTGAAGAGTTACTGGTAATTGTCCTTACTTTTTAATTTAATACTTATCTGATAAAATGAGGTAACTGCAATCTTTTGTTCTTATAAAACTATCTACTTTGTATAAATACGTTGAGTACAACTGCAAGTATAGGTAAACTATACTTGCAGGCTGTTTTGCTCTTGGGAGAGAGAGATTTTTTCCAAGCCCAATTCCCTGATCTTTTCTCAGTAGTACTCTGTGGCCTCTGTGGCCTGTGGTTTAGACATGCCCTCAGAAGCTATGCTTTCCAGACGCACATTTACCTTTCGGTTGGCTTAGAGGGAACACTGTGTGCTCTGAAAAAGTGCACAATTACCCCCTTCAAAACCACACACGAGACAGTGTATTTTCTAGCAGGTGTTTTTTTAAAAGGACAAAACTCCACAAAACTGAATGATCTCTGACTTAGAAACATCTTAAAAACAACCACCCCCTAACTCTTGAAAGCACCACTACTATAAAAAACTGAAATTTTCAACACAGTGTTCAATGTTTCGGCATTAACAGTACACAGTATTTAATGTGGTAAATAAATGTCCCATTTAATGTGGAAGAAACCTGAAGCATCAGATCTTCAAGCCGATTTCTACAACAGAATGTCATTTCCTTGCGATCTCCCTTTATACTTGAGTTCAGTTGTCCAATTTTGTTAACAGAGTTCAGGAGATTCTTGAATGTTCAGAAACACTATTTGAGAACTAGAATCTGAAAGCAAGTATAAAGTAGTTTCAAGCATTAAGGCCAGCAGCTAACATACTAAGTATCTTGAAAGAGACAAAATTATTGCCTTGTCCTTATACTGCTGCCTAATACTTAACCTGCTACTGTTCAGATAGAATTTTCTCAACAGCCTATAAAACACAAGCTCACCTACTAAGGTGGTTCAAATATACTGAGAGTTGCCTATGTTCCACATTTTCAATTCTCAACAAGATTCTAGGAGTGAAGCTCAGTTAAAGATAACACAGTAAACAGGGGCCATGTCCTTACCTCTGAAAGGTCAGCTTCAAATCACTTGCTTTGGTGTACTATTTTAAATGTACACACTGGTCTAAGAATAGCAATCTAGGGAAACTACGTGATCTTTGGACTGAACATTCTGATCAAATTAAGGTTAAAGGACTAGTGTCTTCCAGATGCCCAGACAGCAAATGCTGATGTGGACTTGTGCCTACTACTAAAGAAAGATTTCAGGGCATAAGTTAATGCATAGATCTTAGTGACCAAGTGCCCCACAAAACCAGAAAGGGTACAACTATTTTCCTTAAGAGCAGCTGTTGAAAAGGTTCAGCAACTCACAAACACTTAAGTTGTGTTCAGGCATGGGAAAATGGCCAAATGGGAATTTTATTATGTCATTTGAAAATAAAGTTCTTAGTCATATTCTAAGAACAGGCTCAGGACTGTATTGGCAGAAATGGTTCAGCATGTATAAGAGAAACATGACCACAGACCAGGTGAATGGATAAATGACTGGGGGGAAAAATGCTGGTCATTTATTCTTTGTTAGCAATCATAAATGCTTACTAATGTGATGGACTGCTCATCTGGACATATGAGGAAAAGATTTACCTACTTTATTGGTTAGCTCTTTGATGGCCAGAAAAAAAGCACGTATGTAAATATTTCTGAACAAGAAACAAACCTCCTCTACCAAGCAGAGGAATGAGGTGGAAAATCACTGGAATGCAATCTTTCTGCTAGACAGGGAAGACCCAGTAATAAAGCATACAGAGAGTTAACATTAAAGTACAGTAAAATGCCACAAAACCCAAAAGCTGGACAGATAGAGAGACAAACTGGATTCTTCTGAATGTGCCCCAAGAGAAAGTAGTGTTTCAACAGTTCTTTTAACGCTGAGGTTTAGCTGAAGGATGTCAGAAGGGGAACAAAGATTGTCCTGTCCAGAGTGTGAGCAGGAAAGGAAAACAGAAAAACAAAGTCAGTGGATCAGAAATACAGATTTGAGTACAGAATTCAAATGATCATCTCAATCATATTCAAAGAAACATATTGCATAACATTTTTACTATGATGAACAAAAACAAAATGCTGGAAGACAAAACTATGAAGAATCCTCTTTGTGCCAAGTTTGATTTTACCAAGAAATAGCAGAATAAATTGGCTGGCTGGTGACTAGTGCGAACATTCAGGACACAATGAACAGAACTGAATGCTGGCTTATGACTGTGTGAGGCCTCAGACTTGTGAGGCCTGTGGGAATTGACCTCTTTCTTGATTCTCATTCTCCTTATTAACAAAAAAAAGAAAGGTCAAAAAGCAAGGACAAAACCTGGGGGCAGGCTAAGGGGAGAGAAGTTTTTAGAGAAAGCCACGTAAATCAAGAAGGTCAAATGAGGAGGAAAGCCTAATAATCAGGGCAATTTACTACCTGGAAACCAGGTATACTAAAAGATTTGGTGGTCTTCTAAAAATCAAGGCAAACCCTTCGTAAGCAAGTCCAATTAATTAATACGTACAAAATGAATCTACAGACATAAGGGGCCTCTGAGATCATCCAAACCTTCCCATTCATGGATTAAGAAATTAAATAAATTTAAAAATAGTATTGGACTTAATAACAGGAAAATATTCTTTAACACATAAAATATAATTCAAGGATGTAAGATATTGGAGTCAAACAGAAATTTTAATCACCCATTATAGTTTTTTGAATGGAACATCTTTAATAAAAGCATAACAATAAAGAGAATACCCATATGCCCAATCTTATCAGAAGTTTTTAATAATCACATTATTCAATGTTTCATTCATAATTTAACCTGTGAATACTTTAAAAGTTACCCGAAGAAGGAAGTTGTTTACCTTTATACATACTCTTGACATAGAATCTGATATTAACATTTATAATATTAAATTTTATATTATACAATTTCAAAAGCGATCATTATTATATCCCTGATTACAACTCAAACGGAGAAAATGGGGGCATTTAGGTAAGTCAGAGTGCCCACACACAGGGGAGAACAAAGGAAGAAGAGGAAGCACAGGATTCTTCTTTACTTCTGTAGCACAGGGACCTGAGAATGCTGGTTTGAACGTAAAGTGTATTTATTCATTTTACTTCACTTTGTTCTAAGCAAATGACTAATGTTTAGCAGAAATAACAGCACAACAGGAACCCATCTAAAAGTGGTGCTGGAGCTGGTGGTGGCAGAGGTGAGGGTGGAAGGCAGAAGAGAGGAAGAGGTGGCCTATGTGGAATGTCTACTTCCTCTTTTTGGTGGGGAGGAGGGAGAGGAAGAAGGATGTGTCAGGAACCCCAGTCTAACCAAGTCTTTTAAAATTATATTTTTTTCTATCTCCTGCCTTCAAATAGCATAGCTCTGACAGGAACAAGGGTAGGCTGGCCACAATAAATACTGTTAACCATGTTTGGCAAATGCTGAATTAAACGCATGCTTTAAGGTATACTGTTTTTGTATTGTTGCTGATGGATGGCAAGTACATTCTGAAAGAATTTGTGTATGGACTTTAAATGAGACAGATGATGGTTCTGTAAAGCCCAGAGTACAGGTACAATGATGATAATAAAGCCTGGCAAATAGCACTTTAACAGGTCTGACACAGGCTAATTCTGCTAACATGTCTTGCTGTTTGGGGCTGTTTTTGGCACTCTCCTCTATGTTTGCAGGGCCTCTTTTTAATCATTTGTATCTTTTTCTCTGGTTGCCATTCCCTGCACGAACCCATGCCACCTTCTTTTATTCAAAGAAACTGTGGTATGGAACTGGGGCAGGTATGGGACTTGCTGTGTGGTGTGACGATCAGGTAAGGACATCTTCAGGAGACAGAAGGGAAGCACTGAATGTTAATGTATGCACATGAATATTAGAACCTGTTTGTTAATATGGAGAAAGTGCGTGTTATTTGTTTAGAAACCTTATAATGCTCTCTTAATATATTTAAAAATGGTTTGTTCTAAAAGAGATGATGAGCCTTTAGAAAACTATTATGATAAAAAATGAGAAATTTTCTTGGAATTTGTTCACAGGAACAAAAAAAGGTCCTTGTTAATTACCACTAAATGTAAATTTCAATTATAATTCAACTTAAAAAAACGCAAAAGAAAAAAGTTAAAAATAAATAATATCATGATCTGCTTAATAAAAGATGAAAAAATAACCATAGGAATTCACACTAGCTAATGCAGATGCTCTGTGGAGCTGGGCTCTTTCTCATCCACCTTGAACATGTGAAAAAGCTGAAAGGGAATGTTGCTCATTGGACAAGTGATGTTGTGACCTTCTCAACTCATGGTTAGTTAAGAAGCAGGAATTATGAACTGGATAAAAAGAGAGTCACTGTCATGAAAACTATCAGGACAAGGGCTTAACTTCAAGAGAAATAGAGAAGTTGTTGAGTCAAGGGGCCATTCCTGGGTTACTGACAGCTAATTAAGAAGGTGCTAGAAGAAATATGTTTCCTCCTTAAAGGTTGGATAAAATATGTTGACAGGCACTGCAGCGGTGTGGTTAATGAAAAAAAATATCAAATGGTACCAAGTTGTTTATTTCTTTAAATTTATATATATAATTACATTAAATATAATATTTCTTAAGAGTACCAGGCTTAGTTGGTTTAATGTAACTGTTTTTTAAAGGAGTAACTGAATAAAAAATATATCAAGTTCATGGCCTTTAATCACATCTATAAAGTTTAATTTTTCATACTATTAAAAAGCTTTAATAAAGCTATAACTAAGGAAGCTGGAGGCAATAAATCTCAATAGACTAAAAATCTCAAATGCCTAGAAATGGCCTCATGTGTGATAAATTCCAAAGTATTAGAGCTTAGTGGAAAAACTGGTGAAATCTGAACAAAGTCTGTAATAGCATAGTGCTGGTGTTTGTTAGTTTGGATGACCTACTATGTTTATATAGATGTTAACAGTAGAGGAGTCTGGGTGAAGTGTTTATAACAACTCTCTGTGCTGTATTTATAGCATTTCTCTAACATTTCAAAGTAAACATTTTAAAAAAATATTAAAGAAAGTGTTCAAACTGATGCCAATAGAAGTATTCTCAATTTGACATGTACTTATTTTGAAGCATAGACTCTACTGTGTATAAAGACACAGACAAGTCAAATAGCGAGTGGGAATGTTTAGAAAAATATCAGAATAACTATTTTTGATTACTTAGCATTAATTTTTACAATGTATTTAAATTTATATGCGTATGATTCTTGGTCCTTGAAATAAGGGAAACTGCTCAAAAGCATGTTGACTGACTGTATAACACAAAATCATGTTAGTAATTATTCAACTTAGTTCAGAGCTAGTCCTATAAGATTTTAGATACCTGCATTTCTGAAAGATTTTAGAAAAATAATACCTGAGTCTATTTAAGCAACATAAAAAATGATAAATTTATTACCTGAGGTACACCAATTTTTCTGCAAGCTTCTAAGAAATTCTCCACATTTCGCCTGCACTTTGCCATTGTTAATTTAGGCTGCAAAAGAAAAAAATGTGGTATAAGTTACTACCAAAGTTTGAAAACTTTCGCTAACTTTAAAAATATTCTTGCCAATTGCTTCATAAACTCAGTGCTCTGGATGAGGGGGTCAGCAAACTTTTTCTTAAAGGATCAGATAAAAAAGTTAGTCTTGAGGGCTACAAAGTCTATTACAACTACTCAACTCTGCTAAGAGCCTGAAAGCAACCCAGAAAATATATAAACAAATAAGTGGGACTGTATTCCAATAAACTTTGCTTAAAAAGTAGGTGCTGGCCTTGGACCACAGTTTACCATTCCTTACTTCAAACATTTGGCTTTGATTTTTTAAGGCAAGTGCTAAATACAGAGAAATTTTAAAGGGATAGTTGTTTAATTTTTTTTCATTTTAAGACAATACATACAAAGAAAATTCAAAAGAAAAGCAAGAAAATTAATTACCCACAGCCCCATCATTCAAATATAACCACACTTAACAATTTGGTTCATTTTCTCTTGTCTTTTTAAAAGAAGGCAATTTTTTAAACAGTCAATAACCTTTGCTCATGAATATGCTGCAGATGCATCATTTCTCTACCCAATGGCAATATTTAAATTTTTAAAAATATTTTAATTTTAAAAGATTAAAGAATTAGTTTTTCTGAAAAGATCTCTAATGATTAAAAACACAGAATTGTATCACATGACCTAAAGTTGTAATAAAGTTTTTGCCTAGTGGGTATGGGGGTTATAATGTAAAAAAGAAACATGAATTCCGTTTCTCAGAATGATTACCAAACTCAATTCTTCAAGTTCACTGATTTTCAGTATGTTTAAGCATCAAGCATGGATGCCAAACATTTGCAGGGACACTGACCTGGATGGAGCCTTTGTAAGGTAAAAGCCTGTACCATCTCAGGAAACATTTCACTTGTAAATATCTTGTTTTTTTTTTTTTTTTCAAAGATGGAATATAATATCGTCACAATAAGAGGGGAAACAAGACATTATGTAAGAGTGGTTGAAGGTATTTTTATCTTGGCCTGAGGAAGGAAGCAAGGGCTAGGATCGGCTTTATTATGAAAGATAAGGTAACAAGTGAAATGGATGAAAAGTAGTATTAATTTTAAAATTGAAAATTGAAAAAAATTCAAATTGAAAAACTTTCAAAAAGGTTGAGATAGAGGATAGAAATAAATTAGGTTTCTATGGGAGCACCTTTTCTTGCCTCTGCCAAGTTCTTCATAAACGAAGTAAAAAAAGGTATTTTTACAAAAAGGTGTAACAGATAGTAGAATCATGATCAATTTAACAGGAGGAGAAAAACCACCATGGGGTTCACACTGGCTTATAATGAAGCAGAGCTCTTTCTCTCCCACTTTTTATATGTAAAAAAATAGGTTGTTCATCAGAAAAGTGATGTTGTATATTCTAAACTCCTGGCTAGTTAAGAGAGGAAGGTAAGGCGACCTGAGGCAAAAGAGAAAAGTCACTGTGGTGAAAGCAGCTGTAACATGGGCTTAACTTAAAGAGAAGTTGGGCAAATTAAACACAGGACAACTGCTTTCACTTAGGAGAACTTTCACTGGCTAGAAATTCCCTCTCCATATACCAGTTTCCCTTTCTACATGTAGAAATGGAAGTAGAAATAATGTAACTAACTTCTCTTATTATGAAGAGACTTATTGAGCAAACAAGGATCCTGATCTGAGTTTGGGCGAGCAGGCTGGGGGTATATGCACAGGGACACTATGGATGAGAGACACTAATAAAAGGAGACCTGTTCTACAAAAGAAAGACCCCTAAATTTCTGAAACTCTACCGTTCAGATGTCAACGTATATGAGAGGGCAGAATGCAAAAGCTCCGACCACACAGGCAGAAAAACAACTTGTTTCTGTACAAAAGAAAGGATAAAAGGATGGAGTTCATGTTGCTAACTTAAAATCTAGTCCAAGAATCACCACCATCTCAGACAAAAAGAAAAGACCGCTTAGAATGATCATGAGGTCTAACTCAGCACTGTCTCATGACTACTAGCCTCCTATGACGTAAACGGTGTCTGTGTGTGGTGTGGTGGGGAGTAAACTAGAACATTTCCTTTGAGATCCCTGCAGTGAGCAGACTTCTGACTTAAGAAGGGGAAGAGGAGTGGGGGACCATCATTTCTCTCTCCGTCATTCCTTCCCTTAGCATTTATTTAAATTCCAGGGATGTAGGTCAGTGTTTCATAACTGGGATACAACTCCTTATAGTATGATGAAAGCTGTGAATCTACTCTTGAGCAGAACACAAACACAATTTTAGGCAGTTCACGGAGCCCAGGAAGCCCTAGGAGTGCACAAGTCCCAAACTACAAATCCCTATTCTACGTGTCTAATGGAATGGCCAGTCAAAAGGGCCCCGGGGTGTAGACTCCCTATCATGCTGGAGTGCAAGACGTGTGATTTTGCCTTAAGACAAATCTCACAGGAACCTGCTTCCCCGCAAAAGCTTTTCCAGAGTTTTGGGTGAGAAAACGCATGGTTTTGGATAGCCACATACTGCCTGTTCTATTTCTATACTGTACAACCTGATCTGAATAAGAAATCTTAGGCAGGTTTTGAGGAAGAAAGTAATTCAACAAAAAAAAACCTATATTGAAAAGAACAATAAAATAATTTCTTTATTCTGGAATTTAAAATGATTCAGAATTTTTTCAGGTCGTCTTCCTTGGTGGTATGATTCATTCAAGATATGGCCAAATCAGTACTGATTTCTGATATGATTCAACCATGCACTTTTAAGAACATGAACTATACTACTTAATACCTATGCCTACGGAAAAACCATACAGCAGTTGACCAAATATCAATAATCCTCCCAAAATAACAAAGAAAGATGAATTACAATCTGCTGGTTGCAAACATACATGCTGTCCTGTGTTTCTTTTAAAATGCCTGGACATAAGACCTCCCCTTACAATGAGGGGTCATTTTTTGAATTGAGAGAAAGAAATCATGGTTCATTAGGAAAGTGTCTGTTAAGTTACATACACTCAGAGTTCTAATTAGCCAGTTGTCCAAGAATCACAATAAATTACCATACATTATATGTAGCCACAAAGAAACTGCCATGGTTTTTCATTTGTATTTGGCTTTAATTTTATATTCTCATCCCGAAAAATCTCTAAGAAAGTAAATTACAAAGCTCTTGGTATGCTCGAAAGAATAAAATAGGAACGAAGTAGTTTAATATGAGGAAGAGCAATTCATAAGAATGAAAAAGGTGTAACTATTTATATTGAAATCTAGTATTGTAACAGAAACTCCATTAAAGCAATATTGACTTATTCATAATAATCATTACCACAATTTGAAAGTACGAATTTTTGTTTGGTTTTTAATTAGATACTGAACAATTTTCATCTGGTTGATTCAAAAAGCATTTCTTTTACCCCTGATGTTATAATTTGGGAAGTTTTACATATTTTTTAACGTCACAGTTCATTTATGAACCGAAATGATACCCTCCTTAAACCATTTTATTTAATAGGCCTACATGCTTTTAAGTGTCAAAGACACTATTTCATGAAAGAGTGAATATATTTTTAAGAGAAACTAATGTTCTTGAGAAAATGGACTTACAACTCATATCTATACCTTTCACCCCTGTAAGACTGCTTGAGGTGCTCTTAAGTTTTGATGGTTTTGCTAGCAAATTTTAAATACTGTAATCTCATGTTATACTGATATTTCTTTGACTAATAAGAAAGTCCATGTATTTATTTCTCTAAGTGGTTAAATATTTGTAAAATTTTCTATTTTTCCTATATGTATTTTACATTCTTAAAGGTAAGGCACTGTGTTCTGGTGATCAAAGTAAAAAACTTCAGTCATTCTTACTGTCAAATTCCACTTTCTACATTAGGTTCTTGCTACTTCCTAAGTTATCCCCGGAAATGAAGAATGACAGATTTGTCCTTTTTTTTTAATTGTTAAATTTCTTTCTTAACTCAGGTGACAGAAATTTGGAAGAATGCAAAGTATGAGTAACCCTTCCTTTACTGGTATTGCCAAATAGTGCATCAATTCTTATTCTCTTAATTACTACCTTTAGGACCAGAATCAAGTCTATCAAGTCTTTGGAAGTATAGTTGACTTTGAGCTACTGCTCCCCTCTGCCTTTCCTACTTTAAAACTAAATGCCTGTTTTCTGAGGTCACTAAATAAAAAGTGACTACCTACTTTCCTTAGTAGCAATGTATGACTATTTTTGGATGTGCTAGAGGGAACGGGCCATATCAGCCTCTTCGGATTTTGGTAACAAAGCAGCTTGTATCCTTAGAAGAATACAAGGTCCTTGGGAGGGATAAATGTTTTTATCTGGAGAGAAAGGAAGATGAAAATCCAGAAGTGGCAACCTACAGGCCTAGATATAGCTGCAATTGGGTAAAGAATTTGTGCTAAGTAAGAACAAATGACCAGAAAAAGAAATGAAGTCAAATCTTTTAAAAAGATTAGACACCATTAAGCATGCCAGAAATACATAGTATCCATTCAGTCATTAAAAGGTGTCACAACAATCAAATACAATGTGGGAACCTTGATTATATGTGTGTGTGTGTGTGTGTGTGTGTGTGTGTGTGTGTGTGTGTGTGTTGGGGAGAGGAGAGGAGTGGAGCAGCTATGAAAGACATTCTTAAAACTGAGAAATCTGAATATAACTTGTAGATGCTGTTGGTGCCTCACCCAGTGTCCCTTTACCTAGCCTATGCACCTGTCCTCACCTTTATCCCCACTACTAGCTGGCTGATAATGGCTCACACCTTCAGGCAGGAGGGCTCAGCCCCCATTATCAATCAGTAATTTGCAATGCGGAAAAGCAAAGTGGCCAAGACAATTCTCTGAAATACTTAGAGGGTAAAGTGCTATGTATGATATTTGCCTTTTAAATGGTGCAAAACAACACATACAAATACAGACAAAGCAAGATAGCAAAATGAGATAACTGTCAGATTTAGGTGGAGGCTTTAAGAGCATTCCTTGTATTTTTCTTTCATAATAAAAATTCGAAGGAAAAAAATGTGTGTAAACCCAAAGCTTGCTCTTTTGAGGGTTGTCATCCTAACACTGACATCCACGTCTGACCAGCAGCCTAAAGAAAACCTGCCAGTCATCCTACATGCATATTCTTTCTCCCTCATTTTCTATTGGAGATTGGTCACTAGATTATGTCAATTCCACTCCTGAAATAGTCATCACTCTAAAATGCAATTATAATCACACTATTCTCCTCAGGTTGTTCCAGTGTTTCCTCATTGTCTACACAAAGATAAACCTCTAATTCCCTTATGTGGAACATAAGGCCTTTTGTCACATGGCCCTCGCTTACCTCTCCAGCTACATCTCCTGCCACGCCTTGAGCATAACCTATTCTGAATTTAAGAACTCCTTGAATATGCCATGATCTTCCTTATCTTTTCAATCTAGGAATAATATGCAGAGAATGCCTTCTTCCCTTTTTATAATGCTGGCAAGTTCCTACAATTTTACCTCCTCAGGGAAGGCTTTCCTGAATTCTTCAGGCAATATTAAGTGGTCCCTTTTTTGTACTTCTCTAGCACACCTCTTACACACCTCTCTTCTTACATGTATCACACTGCTACGAGTTACTGTTTATGTGCCTATTTTTTCTCTAGAGGAAGTGAAATCTGGAATGCAGGGACTGGACTTTTCATATTTGTATAGCTAGCATTCTGTATAAAGTCTGCCATTGTACTTAACAAATGTCTGATGAGTAGCCAACATTTTTTAACATTATAAACTTACTACAGCTGGTGAGGGAACGTGAATGCTTGGGACAGATCGAGGCCGCACATGATTGGCCAAATGGCAAAGAACAACACCATCTGTTAGAGCTGCTCCAAGATCACAAGGCAGAGATACTTTCAACCGGTATTCAATATGCTAAAAGAACAGGAAAACACGTACTATATTAATTGAAAAGTGGCTGACATAATGGACATAATGGAGTTACAACAGAATATATTTAATTAGAAATCAAGATAAAAAGCAAAAACTTAAGTACCTCAATCCCTATTTTATCCTTTTATCTTAAGTCAAGGTTTAGGAGAGCAATTACATATGTATGGTAGCCAGGCCACAGTGGTACCAAGTGCTACAAGAGAAATTAATTTATAATTTTCTGATTAAAAACAAACACAAACTAGATTCTCTTTCAACTCCAAAATAAAATTAACTCTATGTATAATCTGTGATATGTATGTGTACACACGTGTGAATTATCATTACTCTTACTTTTTTATAACATGAAGCAGAAAAAAATTTTATATGAGTAGGGCCAGGGATTAAGCTTTATAGAACCATCCATCTCATTTTCCTTGTAAAGAGCTGATTAAGGGTAACATTTCTTTTACATTCATCATACAGTGGGCAACACAGTACACAATGGACACTTGTTTATTCTATTAAAAATACACGTCAAGTTAGCAAAAGATAGCCGGATCATGGGCTAGCTATAGCAGTATCGATGAAAAAGCATAATTCAAAGGTAAAGTACACACTTTCCGTAGTTGATCTATTAATTCCAGCTCTTCTTCTCTCTGCCTTGAATTCTGTCTTGCTAGGAGATCTGTAGAATCAGAAGTAGGCGCAGAAGACGAAAGAAGGGGTGAAACATGACCTAAAAAATATTAGTATGTAAGACAGAACGGCAATTGCCAGTGCTGGAAAAACACCCTGAACTACCTAATCACAGTTTCCTTCAAGTATAGTACTTGCTACTTCTGGATAAATTCTTTTTAAAAAGGTTTTATTATGGAAATTTTTCAATATACACAATAATAGGGAGAATAGTAAAAAAAAAAATAGTCCATTACCTATTTGGCTCAACTACTTTGTTTGATTACATCCACTTAATGTTTTTAATGAAAAACAAAACACAAAATTACACACAAATCATAAGCAACGAGATCGATAAATTATCAAAGTGGACACAACCATTATCAACACCCAGAAGCCCCTCTCAGGTTCCCTGCGTACTAGTACAAAGATTACTTCTAATACCACAGGTTTTAATGAGGACTTCCTGACTTCTAACCCACGGATCAGTTTTGTCCTTTTTGAACTTTCTATAAATGAAACATTATATATCTATCTTTTTCTGTCTGCATTCTTTTGATCGACATTATAAGGTTTATCTATGTTGTGTATATTAATTTGTTCATTTTCATTGCTTATATGGTATACCATTGTATAAATTTACCATAATGATTTATCCATTATATCATTGATAGACATTTAGTTTGGGGCTGTTAGGAAGAGTACCGCTATATTTTTGTACATCTGTTTTGATATACTTGTGTACATATTTCAGAAAGCAAAACTGCAAGTCATAAGATATACAAATGTTCAACATTACATAATGTAAACAGTTTTCAATACTAATTTACAATCCCACTAGCGGTATGTCTTTGGTTTGATTTTAAATCTCACTGTAAGTGCATCTATCAGTTACAATAAAAGCAGTTATTTTGGACTTGAAATGTTTGTTTCTAATTCTCGGTAACTTTTTTGTGGGCCAGGCAAAAATCTGTCATGTTAACTAAAAAAACATGAGAACTAAGTAGATTAAAAAAATTACTGACTCATTTCTTTAAGAACACAGAAAACAGTTTTTATCAACAAAAAAATCTGAGAGAGCTCATTACAGACAGGAGGAACATTCTCTGAAATCCTGAGAGAGTTCTTTGTTCAAACACTATAACCTGTTTTTAGGTGGTACTAAGAAACTTTCCCAGTAAAACAGATTCAAACAAGATTCTCTGGCCTAAATGTAGTATCGCAGATAAATGCAGAGTTTAAAGCTTTTGCCAATGTGACATCTCAGCACAGATGTTTAAAAGCACATAACAGTTAATGTCATTATATAACCCCCACCCACCAACCCACCGACACCTTTTAGTCACTACCTCCTACCTTTATTTGTTTCTGCCCTGACAGCTGCTCGGAAAAGGAAACTTTCAGGGCGCTGAGGCTGGTTTCTCTGGATAGCAGCAGGAAAACAATATGCAGGGGAATGATGAACTAAATCAGCATAGAAAGTAAAATTAAAGGAAATGGAAAAACATTTAATATAGTAACAGACGCATATGTCATAAAAGTTCAATAAATGGAAAATAAAGAAAAAATCGACTTAAATGTGGCAATGATATAAAAGAATAATTTTATTAATACAAAATCTGGTACAGAAAAGTAACACTGACAGGAGGAAGGCTGCTTGTATATACTTTCATTATATCATGTTTTGGTATATCAATAAAGACAGAATGAATGTTAATATATCAAATATAGTCTCTTGCAAACTTATAGCACTGCTAGCTTACGCTCATTTTTGTTCATAGCAAATGGCTGAGTAGTTAAACAACCAGTTAAATTAAAAAATTGAAAATGTGTAGAAAGTTCCCAATTTTGTGTCTGATTTCACATCTCAGAAAAGGAAAATACAGTTCTCTAAGAAGTAATTTATCAGGAGAATCCTGATAAGGCATTATAATCTTGGTGTGGTTAATTGCACTTCTGTGTCTATTACCTGTTTCTGTTGTTGGTGAACTTGATACAGCATTAGATCTGTCATCATTCTGTGGAGAGATAAGATTTTCATCAATAATTATTATTCATGAAGAGGTACTCTCTACATTTATGGAAACTTTGGGATTATTTAAAAAACATGTGTCTATGGCCATGCTACCCTGAATGTCCTCAATCTAAACTGATCCCAGAAGCTAAGCAGGGTCAGGCCTGGTTAGTACTTGGATGGGAGACCACCTTGGAATACCAGGTGCTGTGACATTAAAAAACAAAACAAAACAAAAAAACAAACAAAATGTAATTCTCCTTCAAATTAAGTCTAGAAATGAGAATTCAGTGTAATGAATGAAATTTTTTTATTTTTTTAAGGCCTTTTATTTAGTTTACAGATACAAGGTTTACGTATGCATTTCTAATGATGGTCATATTATAAGGCTTTCCTATGATTGTAAAATGATCATCCAGAGAAAACTTTATTGGGAAATTATAGGAGAGACATTTTTTTATAATAACATTTTCTGGTATAGTTTAATGTGTTTTCACCCTCCCGATCCCCAGGGAATAAATTTAAGTGTTAAGAAAGAGTGATGGAAGTTTTCTTAATTTCAGTTAAGAATAAGGTGTTTAAAGATGAGAATCTGTTTGGAAGAGGAAAGTGAGGAGTTTCTCATGCTAAGGACTAAATGACACCAGAAGGACATTCAACCCAAAAGCAGCAGTACTTGATATATATCTGTGGAGAATGTCACACAAAATGAATAAATCCAGAGTCAATCAGATGCAGAGAATGTGGATACAGAATAATGTATAAGGACTAAAAGACTGTGGTTTTGATGCTTGATAAAAATGGACTTTAGAGGAATATTTTGTATTTGGATTTGCTGTTAATGTTGTTGTAGAGCTTTTGATTACTGCCTTATCTTTATGAATACAACTATATACACATGATTTCATTAAAAAAATTGTATTTTAGTATCTATTAATAGTTTATGTAAGAAACTATTTTTTTGTTTCAGTTAATGATTTGTAATTTATATTATTACATATGTCACTGAAACCATGAAGGTTAAAAGTGCTTCCCAAAGACACTTTTAATCAAAACCTAGAATCGTCTATGGCCATTGCACCTGAACGTGCCAAATTCATCTGACCTTGGAAGCTAATAAGAGGGTCAGGCATGGTTAGTACTTGGATGGGAAACCATAGGAATACAGGTGCTCTGGGTGTTAAAACAACAAACAAAACCTAGAATCACTTGAGGCCCTTGTTAGTTTTCTAGGGCTCTCACAAAAAAAATAAAGAAAAAAAAAGAAAGATGATAGCCGTATTTCTAGAATGGTATTTGAGTCAAGATGTTTTTAATTCTTTGACAAAGGAATTGTAAAAAGACGAAGAGTAGCTCAACTGGTGTTAAGTTTACCTAAAAGGGGGAAATGTAGATAAGCTAATTTAAAAAGAAGTGCTAGTTGGCTGGGCTAGAGATACTGAAGACTTGGCAGGAGAGTAGAAGAAAAGCTACAGTAACAATTTTTCAGGCTCTGACATCTAGTTATACTCAATAATTTAAATATAACTTTATGATGTAATAAAAGAAATATTTTTGAATAAAGAACGACTTGAAAACACACACACACAGACACATCTGCTCCCATGCTTTTCTCTCCCCTTTGGTTTCAATGTTTTCAGAAATCTTTTATCTCTAATTGGTGTTGAGTCAGATGAAATTAATGATGACAGGGAATTTTAATTGCTTAAGTAAATAAAGAGAAGCCATGGAGTTAAGAAAATTCTTGGACAGATCTGGAAGACAATTTTGTGGTAACCAATCCTTGGTTTGACCCTCTTAGGTTTAGAATTAAGACTTAAAAACCATTGAATGAAGAAATAAATCATATCTTTATTAGTGAAAAAGACAAGATGTTCATGAAGTTTACAGACTGCAATAAGCTAAGTTTAGAATACTGAGAAGAAATGGAAATTTAAATAAAAATTTAAAATAACAATAGGAACTAGCAAAAAAAATGAATAGGGGAGCAAATGAGGCAAGAGCTGGGTATCTTTATAAGGAAACAAAGAAAATTCTTATTTCAAGGAATATGAGTTAGGAAGGAAAAAGCCAGTTAGCTAAACAAAGACCAATTCAAGGACCAATGGCACAAACAGAAAAACAAAAAGCAAAGATTATTCCAGATACAGAGGAAAAATATTTTTAAAAAATTAAAAAACCTATTAGTACGAGTCAGGCTAGAAGTTTAAGTACAGTAAGGAATAAAATGAATAAAAGTTAACAGAAAACTCTATTAGATGAGAAAAGCTGAAAAAAATTCCAATGAATGGCAGCAAATATTCTCAACCTCCAAAAACGCCAAAAGATAATATTATCACAGTTGTAACGAAAAAGAAAGCCAGAATAAAGGAGACTTGTAAAATGATGACTTAAAAAATGTACTTTTATTAAATCTAAGTAACTTGCATTCTAGAATTACTAAAATAATTGGTTCAAATCACTCACCAACCATTGACTATATTTGAGAACTCGTGGAGAACTGGAGAACAAAAGTGGAAACTGACATGAACTCGACTTTTATGTCTGGTTAAGCAACAAGAGAAATAAAATCATGCCTAAATATAGCATGTACCTGCTGTAAAATAACTGGGATACCAAAAAATAAAGAACAATTTTTTTTAAACTACTCATCTAACAGCACAGCAAGTCTGCTAGAAAAGTTAGACTTATCACACAACTTTTGACATTCACATTTGGCCTTTCTCAAAAATGATTCTGGGAGAGAATAAGCCCCAATGCCCTAAGTTATCCAACTCGTGGAAAGAATTAACTTCTCTCCTATACATCTGGGATTGGAGAGAATTTTGAAACAGTCCCGATAATTTTCTATGTTGTTTTTCAAATAAGAAACCTAGCTGAGAAAGGCTAACAAAGGGTTAAGACAAAAGAAAATTAGAGTTTTTTCAGAAGTCATCAGGTACCTATAGCATCAGAGAGAAGGTTTGTCAGGTTTACAGATGTTATAAAAGTTGGAGTCAGCATTTAGAAGGACACAATGTAAGAATTTGAAAGTATTCTGGTAAATTAGAGAAGTAAAGATGTTCAAAAAGTAAAATTAATTTAACCAATGTCACCATTAAAAAAAGTAAAATTATTTAGGAAAAAAAAAGATATGAAATATGGAAATTAATTATCATTTAGAAATATAATTAAAACTCTTGAGAATTAAAGTGGATACTGAACAAAATTAATATCAAAATGTAAAAAGTCAACTTAATGCTCAGAGTGAGACGTGAGAAACGCTTATTTCATGCTCACAGTGAGGGATATATTTCTCATTGGGAACTGTGAAGACAAAATGGAAGGCAGAGAACTTGTGAAAGTTCATAAAGACTGATAGGCCAGGAAAGCCATGTAAAAGGATCAGAGTTTATTTAGGGAGAAGACAAGGATAGCATCATAATAATTTTCAAATATAAGGATTCTTGCATAAAGACTGCTATTTACTAGAAAATGTCCACTCTAGAAAGAAAAGAAGTATAAACACAGGAAGACAGAAGTTAGAAAAAGAGAGGACCTTCTTGACAGTGAGGATTATTAATCATTTCTTATGTACTGTATGATAACAAATGTAGAATTACTATCCCTAGAGGCCTCCAAAAAAATAATATGATACAGGTTCCTTATTTAGGCTTCCAGGCTATGTGCTCTCTGTTGCAAGTATGCTGTTATGCATGAAAGCAGCCACAGATAATACATAAACAATCAGGAGTGGCTGTGCACCAATAAACTATTTTACCAAAACAGGTAGTCCAGGGGGCCAAAGCCTGCTGACCCCTACTGTAGAGGGTTTTGAAAATAACAGTTTTGGGACTGGAACTAAAATTATTTTGCATGTATATTAAACAACAGAGTGACTATGATACTGCATATTAACCAAAGCAAAATAATAAGTCATGATAAAAGAATAATCACTGATAAGAAAAGTGAATGCAGTCTTTATGACTGTCTGGCATGATAAAACTGTCAACAAATTTCAAGCAAAACTAATGTTAAACTCAGTTTTATAAACTTGGGTATATTTCATGCAATCCTAGATTTCAGATTGTCTGCTGTCAGACCAACCCACTGGAAAACTTAAGACCTTCACTATATACCCCCTTCCCAAAGCTGAATTATAGTAACAAGAGATACCTTAAGAGGCACGAAGGCAGAAGAATGAGGCACGGTAGCAGCAAAGCCCACTTGATTCAACCCTGACAGCGACTAAATTTCAAAAGAGAAAGAGAAGAAACAGAAGGCGGCATTTATGTTAGCAAAATGTCTGGCTGGCAGGCAGGTAGGCAGGCAGGCAGGCAGATCAGGTCAGTGAAATTAGAAATAAAGTTTCTAATTTCTGTGACAAACTTTCAAATGGTTTACTAAGATATTGAAAGGGCAGAAAAAGATACTTGGAAAAATCCATAATTTATAAAAATTTATTTATCTATATAATTCAAACTATTTCAATACCTCATACTATATCAATTGAGAAATAAAAGGCATAATTTATTGAAAATAATTCTATTTTGAAATAAAACTGGTCACATCAAAATTTCTTTAGCAATGCAGCCTTGAAACTAATGAGTCCTGTGCTGTTTCTATGGGGGCGGGGAGAAGTCAAAGAGCTCATTTTAACTGAGCAAAACCAACATGATTTTAGAAAAACACATTTTTCCAATATTGTGATCCAAATTAGATTATAATTCAATTTAATGTCTTTGATATGAGAAAGAAAGGACATGAGGATTTTTGCATCACATCTTAAGGATGAACCAGCATTTAATTTCTGCCTCTGTGAAGGTCCAAATAACCTTTAAGAGGTTAAGTAGAATTTTCCTTCTTTAAATCCTTTACCCATTCACCAACCTACATATGACTAGTTAGATTTTTAGAGATAGTCATTGTACAGATTTTGATTACAGATAAAAGCTGCTCAAAACATGACAATTTTTTCATTTGGTGGGGAGTGGAAATCAGAGAAGACACGACTTTCACAAAGGGTGTTGGGTAAGACTGTACCTATTAAAACAACAAAATGCCAAAGGCTTAATGACATCAAAGGCTTTATAAGTTAAGTTATTTAAAGAAATTTAAATTGGGATCACACGTATTTGAATCATGGGATGGTAGAACAACAACACATGCAGGTATTTAGAAAAAAGTGTGTAAGGTGGTCAATAAAATAAATACAATTATTTTTCATAAGACTTGATAAATAGCAATGTCTTTTTGTTTTCAAAAAAAGAAAAGTATGCAATACACGCTGCGACATTATTTTAAGGAAGAAAAAAGTGAAAAAGAAATGTAGTCAAGAACAAGACCGTGACAACAGTAATACAATGTGTATATGTCACCTGTTTAGATTTCTTGGTCCTTCTTATAATCAAAAATGCTGGAATTACTGTCAATCTCAAATATAAAAAAGCTAAAGCCATTATGATGCCAAAGAAGGAAAAAAGAAGTGAAGGGAAGAGGAAGTGAAATATGCACTTCTCTAGTATCTAGAGATGGGATATAGATACAGCCCTAAGAGAATGTCAGTATAACTGATATTAGCTTTACTAATACTCATTTCAAATTCTATATTTCAAAGTCTTTAAATCAAATTCAACATTTATCTCGCTATATCATACATCAGACCTTTTCATCAAGAAACAATTCAATGAACAATCAACCATTAGATGCACATCATTTACATTTACATGTTATTCAGGAAATATTTATTGAGCACCTAATGTATCCAAGAAACTATGACAGGGACTAAGCGTACATAAGTAAATGCAACAGAGAATACCACTGGGCCTATGAAGCTATAGTCTAGTCGTCTAATAGGAGAGAGATGTAAAATAATAAATACCCACCTAAAAGTACTATGAAGAAAAAAGTAACAGTGGAAACATAAACTTGATTTGGGGGTGGAGTGTTCCAAAAAAGCCGTTTTAAAGATGTCACATTTAAGCTGACACCTGATAGATGAGTAGAAATTAACCAAGGGGTATATGCAGGGAGGGAGAGGCATTCCATGCAGAGGAAAAGGTCTTTGCAAAGGTCCTGAAGTAGAAAAGGGCTTGCCATTTTTAAAGAGCTGAAAAATGCTGGTATAGCATGAGCCCAGAGACAAAAGATAGAGATGGTAGTCATATAATATATAGGAATATACAAGAGCTTATAGGCCATTTAAGAAATTTGGATTTTATTTGAAGGAGCTTGTAGGCCATGTTAAGAAGTATGGACTTTATTTTACCACAGGAATCCACTGAAGAGTAGTTTTGAGAGGATCAGAGGTATGATTTAAAATATGATTCTTCTGCACAGTGTTGGACACTATTTGGCACATAAAAATATGTGAGACATGGCTCTTGCTTTTAAAAGGCCATCTAATTTAGGTGTGACAAGAATGGTGATCATTAATACAAGTATATGTGTTTTGAAAATGGCTGAAGGCCATTTTAAATTCCATGCTAAGGGGATTTTGTTGTTTTTCCAAATTCCACTTTTTCCTTGACAAAAAAGTCTGGGGACTCACACTTCTATCACTTATGTGTTATTAAATCTCACCTTTGGTTTCCTAAATCGTTTTCAATTACAGGAAAGTATAAAATTATAGGATAGTATGAAAGGCAATACAGCATGGTGTTTAATGCAGGTTCTCCAGTCAGCCAAATCTATATTTGAACCCAGCCTGGCACTTACAAGCAATGTGACCTTGGATAAGTCACAGTCTGGATAAGACAGTCTGTGCATCTCAGTAATCATTTGTAAATGGTGATATGTTTAACCTTAACTCTTAAAGTTGCTGTGAGGAGTGAAGGAGATAATTCTGGTAAAGTATATGAATCATCATAGGCTCTTAATATTTTTCTACATTAATTAAATTATCAGTTGCTTCTATACCACTAAAATTACAGAGGCTGGTGGTTATATTTATCTATAAGACTGACCAGTTAAAACATGCTTTTTATCCATCTCAAAGAAAATGATGATTGATGGCAGAAATCTGAACATAGGAAGTTTAGGTAACAGGAATCTCATACTGAAGTATGCAGTACATGCAGTAATATGCACAATGGCGACAGTAGCACATAAGACAAAAATTGTTAGAGACAGATTTTTGAACTGCTAGTTTTCATTATTACCATGAAAAAATAACATAAAACATGATGGGGAAAAGCAATTATGTAAATGGTTAGAATTCTCTTTCAAAGCTGATGTAAGACTTTCAATAAAGTCATGTGTCCTCATTTTCACCTGAGTATGAAAAATGGGCATAGAGGGATAATCTT
The DNA here is from genome assembly GCA_003508835.1 of Eonycteris spelaea. Lineage (NCBI taxonomy): Eukaryota > Metazoa > Chordata > Mammalia > Chiroptera > Pteropodidae > Eonycteris > Eonycteris spelaea. The sequence goes on along the minus strand of PUFA01000001.1, from coordinate 30,528,842 downwards.
AAGATGATTTATTTTTTAAAAGGTTGGGATTTTCAGTAGCTTAAGACAGATGATAAAATAGGATGCCAAACACATAGTTGTAAAATTAGCATTGTGGAGTAAGGGAATCCATTTAACACACAGGTGACTCATGAACGAAATTAATGATTAATAAATAAGTACAGCTAGAATTAGAAATGACATTTAAAAGACTAATACATTATGCCTTTTTCTCCCAATATACATACAAAGCCAATATGGTTCTCAGTACAACTGTTTTAGTTTTGGAAACACTAACAAAGATATTTGATTCATAGCTGCAGAGCACTGGAACACTGGGTAAATTATCAACAATAACGCAGAAAAACAGTTCTACCTATTTCTAAAGCATTTAGTAACGATGACCATCATGTTTTATGGTATACAGATCATTTCTGAATGCACACCAGCTAATCTCCAATATCTGTACACAGTTATTTAAAATCATTTTGTGCAAGGCTCTTACCACTAACAAGGCACTATCATCAGTATGCTGAGACCTTCTGGATGGGAAGGGACACTGGAGAGGTGGAGAAAATGAAGCAATATCAAAAACAAACTATGCACACACATGACGTATTTCACAAATACAGAAGCAAAGAGACATACTAAGACATACTTGTGAAGATATCAACATATAGGGCTATATTCACTATCATTTCGAATTCATGTACCAAAATAGCTAATAATTTGATGCTGAATAATGATTTCTTTTGAAGAGCTTAAATAACTTCAAATATGATCTAACTGCCTCAACTTTCTAAAGCAATAGGGAACAGCGATTATTATTCTTTGTTCACAGGAGAGAAAGCTGCAGTATAGATGGAGCAATAAGGTAAGTTTCTGTGGTCATTTAGTAAGCCAGTGACAAATTAAAAACAATATACTCAAGAGCCATGATTTCTAGTCTAAGTATCTCTTCACATTACCTTTCTCAGACAAAACGAAAGTATAACTGGAAATTTTAAAACTGTTATTTTCCTGAGAAACTTTAGTTTTTAGACAATGCATTCTCCAGAATAACCATCAAGAAGAAAATGTGGAGGTAAAAAGGAAGAGCGCCTTAATTTATCAACTTTAGTTGTCAAAAAGTTTGTACAGAATTATTACCATGTGAAGAAAAGACAACTGAAAATATTTCAGTGAATTTTTCAGGTATTATACCATGTGTAAGTTCTCATATAAACAAAACGTAGTTACTATTATATCCAATAAGATTTTTAAAACTTTCTAATTGATAATTTAAAACATTTCCAACAATATATTTTACCATTCCAGAAACACTTATGCTTTAAAAACACTGCTGTGAAAACCGATGCTTGTAAAGCCCCGTGTGTTAGGTTTTCAAAGAACTTACTTTACAAAAAGCAAACTCAAGATTCACATGAAATAGTGCTTTTATGCATTATTTGAGGAAATAATGGTCATAAATTGACTAAATGAGAAGGCAAAGATAAAGGAAAATGATTAATTAGAATGCCAACTATAATAAAAATATTCATTTAGTAAGCTTCATGATCAAAATAGTGCACCATAAATTTTAAAAGGTATAAACGATTAATTTACATGTTAACTTGTAATGAAAATGTACTAAAATATTATTACAAAACTAATGTCTAGAGAGTATAATCAATAATATACACACTTAGGCAATGAGCAATGAAGCTGAAATACTATGTAGAGTCTTTGTTTAATACTGACACCATTCACCTGCGTCAGATAACCCTTCTCAGGACTATCTCACTACACAGTATGCTTTGAAAAAGGGTGAGGGAGATGATACCTCTAGTGAGGATGGGGAGGGAAACAAATAATCTCCAGATGGACCTGTATAATATTAAAAAAAAACCCTGATCTACAGATTCTGACAAACTCCCTGGCCTATATTTTTTCTCCCTAATAAGTAGAATTTGTGAGGGAAAAGAGAAAATAGCAATATATTAATCACTGAAAATGTGATAATCACACATCAAATATTTCATTGCAGTAATAAAAAATTCCAAAGAAAAGGTAATTATATAGACTTACCTCACCATCTAAGGGGGGTTGTTTTTGTGTACTGTGTGGTGCTTTTTGCTATAAGACCCCCCAATAACCCCCCAAAAAAGGAAAGTTGGTTAGAATCTGGAACACTAGAAATGATAAATTATACTTACTAAAATGATCACATTAATATCTGTATCTCTCGTGTATAGCACTTTTCTAGATTTACTGGTTAGAAGATGCTGCTTTTCCTTTTAAATAACTTACAATTTAAATGAGGAAAAGCAATAAAATGACAACTAGTATTTTCATATTTCTATAAGCATCTATAAACAGAAATTTTTTAAAAACGATGTTTTTATATGTACATGCACACAAACACATTCACAAAGTAGTAATATCTCACTATATCCTCTCAATGAAATCATTTCTCTCTAATGGCTTCAAATGTCACTCTAACGCTAACAGCTTTAGTTCTCATCAAATTTCACATTTGCATTCTCGTCAAATTTCACATTTGCATTTTCAACAGCCTATGGAAACACTCCACTTGGAAACACTACTCTCACGTCATGTTCAACATATTCAAAAAGTAACTCACAATTTCCCTTACCAACTGGCTCTTTTCCCCAATTTGCTAATTTCTGTTATCATGTCAAATGATATCATCTATACAGTCAGCGTTTTACATTGTGTACTTGTATATAGTATCTTAAGTGATTCTCCTTACTCTGTGAGATAAACATCATAACCACATTCATCTGAAGATGGGAAAATTGAGGATAAGCAAGGTTATGTTTTATGTGCAAGGCTGCAAAGCTGGTAGGCAGCATAACTGAGATTTGCACCTATGTCTTTTGACTCCAAATCCTATACTTTCCACAATGCTAGACATCCATTAAAACCATTCTTTTAGCCTCAAAATCTTGCTTTGAGACCTCCACCTCCTCCTTTTTTTTGAACTTATCTTCAATGATTTATTCAAAATTCACCACACAGCTATATATAAGACATAATGATGCTTTTCTTGAAATTTTATAGTTAATCTTTAAAATCCATTGTTTTGGTAGGAGGTGTAGCACTCACCATACTACTAAAAGTATTAGATGTATTCATAATAATTATGAAATAGTTAATATTTAATAGCTAAATGTTACACATATGAGGAAACTAAAGGCACAGAGTGGTTTGGCAACTTACCAAAAGTCAAGTACATACTGAGAAGCAAAGCTGGATTCAATTCAGGTATTTCTGATTCTAAGCAACACTGCTTCTCCTTAGGAATCTAAGAAATTATCTAGTTTTATGCCTTTATTTTGCACCCTCGTCTAATTATTGCAATTATTCTCTATTTCATTTTCTTCCTTTTTTAGTCTCTTTCTAATATATTCGACATCAATAGATTAGTTTTTCGGAATTATCTTTCCTCTCATGTTTTTCTCCTGCTTAAGAATTTACAACTGTTCTCTTCTGCTGAATATATCAAGACCAAAACTCCAATCTCACAATTAATCAAGACTATTTACAATATCATTATCTTTTCATAGATATGGCTTATACAGAAGGCAAGCAAAATGAGTTACAATTTATGTAAAAAGTAGAGAACAGTACTTAGGACATCGTATGTGTTACCTATAACTATTACTGAGAGTAGTATAGCATTGTGATCATAGAATAGGATTTGAAACCAGCTTTTTTTTTTTTTTTTTAAATAAACTACTTTCCATTAGCCTTATTTCCATTTTCTGTTCAGCCTGTCTTGGTTAGAATCCTTACTCTGCCCATACTAGCTGAGTATTTAACCTCGGGCAAACTGTTATCTTCTCTGGGCATCAGAGATTTCAAGGACTGATACATTTTAAAAAATTAAAAAAGAATTTATCATGTTTACCATACTCAATGGTACTTACAAAAGATGATCTTTGATAGTTATAAAACACAAGCTAGAAAGAGTTTGGAGGACAAGAGTGTTTCATTCACTTAACAAATATTTATTAAGCTTTACTATAGGCTAAGACTTGCTAAAGATTTAGGGATGTAACAGTGAATAAACAAGACTGATGTGGTCTCTGTCTTCAGGAAATTTACAGATAAATGGGAAAGACGGATATTAAATAAATAAATACAAATAATTATGAAGAAATAAATCCAAGGTGATTTCAGAACAAAAAGACTTAAGTAATACAGGCAAAACAAAACAAAAAACCGTAAGGCCATAAAATGTTTAGAAAGAAAGAAAAAAAGAAAGATTAACAGGGACAGTTAACTGAGTAAGTGTGGAGAGAAAAAAAAGGAATCAGAAGATGACTCTGAAGTATTAAACCTGTGAACCACACAAATTTTTGCAGAGTGAGGAAGTCAGAGATAGGTTCAGATAATAGTTTACATTTGACACTTTCACTTTCATAATATTATTACCTTTACTAATGCACCAGAGATTGAAAAAAATGGCAGGTGGACAGTAAAGTGATACATCTAATGATAGATTGCTAATTAAGAGGAAGAGAATACTGTCCTAAGAGCAAGAGCATCACTTCTAATTGTTTTCAGGTTTATCTACATGAGGACAATTAATCTAATCACAAGTAGGAAACAGTTACAGTATTACTCAAGATTTCTTATGAGGAAAAAAAGTTAACATTTTAATTAAGACAATAAAAACTGACGGCCTCAGAAAAACAAATAAGCACTCCTAAGGAACTTTAGGAATATCATTAAATGCATTCAAAGGACTTACCTTGACAAAGTCCAGGACAGCATCTCTCTGAATCTGCTTAGTCCTAACTTTCTCCTCCTCATACTGCAGGGCAGCAAGCTGTGCCTCTCTCCGAGTACGCTCTAATTGTTCCCTTCTCCGATGAAGTTCCAAGTCTGTATGAGATAGCTGCAACAAAAGTTAGTTTGCAAATGCAAGTGGGGATAAAAATCCAACTTATCAATATCCTTATCAATTTAGGGAACTACTGCTGACCCAACTTTTACTTTGCAGCCACCTGGCATTTTTTAAATGTGTTTGTTCATTGCTAATCTTTTCTCATCTTTGTACTGTGTTCTTATATGTACTACAAAGCCATCATATGGGTAAAGATTTATTTTTTGTCTGGTTATCTAAAAATACTGTTAGGAAGTATCAGGTACACATGTTATAGTAACTGTATAATCAAAGAGATGGAGTGAAGTTTACAGCTATCTGTCAATTAATGACAATTTAGGTATTATAAAAGAAGAAAACCATCACAGTTAAAAAAAAAATCAAAACTTAAACAGAAAATTTTTTACCTGATTATGACTTGGTGATAGTGACAAGAGAGAAGATGGCTCAACTGGAACCCTGATCCAAAAAAGAAAAAAGAAAACTCTCTGATAAGACAGACAGATATAGATATATAAAAGACAAGTGAAACTTCATTGTTAATGTCAATAGCTTTCTATTAATCAATAGGCAAACTGTCTAATCAGCACTGAAAGACTAAATGCATTTTGTAAACTTGAGCCCAGGTCATTCAATTAAGTTACACGAATACCTGATGCTTCCAACTCATGTTTCACACGATATCACTGATCAAGCTATAGATAGCTAACAACTGTCTGTGTCAGCCAGTGCTGATGATATAGTTGAGACCACTTTTCAAACACTATCATTTCTTTATACCACAAATAACTATTATTTTCTTTACTACAATGACTGAAACAAAATACATGTAAACAGATCATTTTATACAAAGCCATTTTATCAACAGAAATCTGGAATACTGCAGAACCTAGTAACTGTACTTGTAAAACACTCTTACTCCCCAACTGATGAAACAATTTTAATAACAAATGTAAAGTTTCTGTTGATTTTTATTTTTAAGAAAAAGATGAAACCTAATTTGATGGTTTAAAAAAATAGTAAAACTTGCTTCTCAATTTTATTGGTATTAATTCTTACAGTTTGGTATTTATCTTTTTCCTGATCTGGATTTAGAATTTCAAGTCTCTGTTACTCATTTGTGTCTTTGAAACTAACAATATTAGAGCAGTGACATTTAGGACCTAAAATTTAAAACTACGACTATTAATTAGACTGTTAGGCTGATTTAAATGCATTAAATCAGTGTGTTATTAGGGAAACAAAAACAAATCCTCTTAAGTTCACATAGTTTCTTATTACTTTCTAATAATAATATTCTTCAACTTGGAATTCAGGACACTTATCCCAATTAATATACCATGAAATCTTTTCTCTAGCAAGATCTCTTCAGTTATATATTAAATCCTTAAATGCCTTTTCCAAAAATCCCAACCTATAGAGATCTTCTCAGAAAAGGTCTTTTTAAGCATCTCACTTTTCTTTAAAATTGGGACTTTTTTTCTTGATGTATGTTTGTAATACTTCTTTTGCATTTATCGACAATGATTTGTGCCACTTTTTGGACAATATTTTTTCACAGGCACATAGAAACTAACATTCCTGCAGCTCTGTTAAGTAAACACAATATTTCTCAATTATTCCTCATAATAACCCTATGATCTTATGTAGCAAGAACTATGGAGTGAGAAACTGGGGCATAGAAGTTAAGTAACTTCTCCCAGGTGACAAAGTAAGTTGTAGAGTTAAGATCTGAATCCTTATCTGATTCTATAGCAGTCTGCATGCTTAACTACTAACCATGAAAAAACTGAGACCCACAGAGGTTAATGACGGCAATTTATTGGCAGAGCCTGGATTAGAATTCAAGATACCTGACTTGTATTTAGTGCTTTCTACTAAACTACATTCCCCTACTCTACAGCAACAGAATCCAGGAAGGGGAAAGGGAAGAGCACAGAGGTTTAAAAGCATTTGGGTACACACAAAAAAAATTTACCTGAGATGGTAAACACTAAGTTGTGAAAAGTTAAAGATGGAGGTAAAGAGGGAAGCACGGCATATGAGAAAAAAAGTCTAATTTAATCACCAGGTGGTAATATTGGCCCATTATAGCTTTCTCACTCCTTGGTGTCATGACATTTCATGTTGCATGACCTTTTCAGCTATGAATATGTTACTTAATGGAAGTATCACTGACATTTCAGATAATATTTTTGTTGTACAAAACTGTCCTACACATTATTGATAGCTTAGCCTTAATGCCGGCCAGTAACACCTATAATCACTTTGACAACCAATTTCCACAACACATAAACATATGTTCAAATATTCCCTGTGCTATTCCCTGTTGAGACATGCTGATCTACCTTACACTTCCCTGAATTTTAAAAATACAATATGTAAGAAAGCAAAAAAGTTACAGTACCATTCTTTTTCTTTCCAAGTTTTTTTCTAATATTAGTTCTAAATCTTTGAAGTATTCCGAAAATTCTTTTAAAAAAATTTCTAGGGTGGCTCCGTAGTGTAGGGGTTAGCATGCCTGCTTTACAAAACACAGAAGGTCCTGGGTTCACCAGACCCCGGGTGCAATAGGTCCCCTGAGTGTGCCGAGATGCCAGGCCCCAGGTGTGCTATGCCCTGGGTACAGGCCCCAAGCATGTGGGAGGGGACACCTCACCTTCAGAGATCCACTTCTTAAGAGGAAGCGGCAACAGCCATAGGTCAGGGGTGAAAGTGAAGGGGAGAGGGAAATTAAAGGGGGGGGGGAATTTGTAGACACTAAAAAAATAAGTTATTGACAGAATAAATTACTTAATAACTTCCTTGAAAAAGTTTAAAATAACATTAAAGCTGGGAAAACCTTCCTTAACTTTTTATTAATCCTTGCCAACCTTTAACATCCCTAATCGGTGCATCTTTAGTCAAAAGTTTTCAAGGTGGAGGAGAATGGGTAATTAGGATAAGATTTTTAACTGGGATATAACCAATAAAGAATGAGAAATGAGTGAGTCCAGAACCATGTGCTAGTCTGCGAGAGGAACATGGAACAGTGGTTAAAAACATGGACTTTAGAATTAGTCATGACTGAGTCTGAATCCAAGGCCTGTCACTTAATAGTAACTGACTGTGGATATAAATGAAAAACACCTACATCTGAAAGCACAGGCTCACATAAGGGAAGATTCACCCAGTGCTGGTAAAGTAAGAACTTCAAGACTTGGAGCCTGGACATTATACCTGGATGAGGAACTTGCTTAGCACCAGAGTATTGTAGAATATGGGAGTTGATGTTGTTTCTGTATAGCTGACATAGCTGCTTGGTATAAACAGGCAGTTAGCCTATAATTCCTTACTCTTCTGACTGGTGAACATCTCGATTTGCCCAGGTCGCTTAGACTTGTGTCCTAGAGGCTCATCCCTCAGAAAATAACAGAGGCAACGGGAAACACGCTTAGCTATGTACATACTTTGCACTGCCTAATAATTGCTTTGGGAATAATCTACCACCATTCATATACATCCTCACAAACCGAGACCAGTCTCTCCATGGTTTGGCCCAATTCAATAACTAGGAAAGTTATTTAACTTCTCTAAGGCTTATTTTCCTCATTTATAAAATGAAGATAATATAAACTAAAAAGGAAAATAAAAAACACATTCTAATGATTACATATTTAGAGTAAGAGGCATTAACCGCAACTCTGTCCCAAAATTACTAATTTTACTGTTAACATTTCCTATAGTTTTTATTGTCCATGTACAGATGAAGTAGACCAAAAAATAGAAAGGACCAGATAATTCCATCTCAAGTGGATTTACGTGTCCTGATTTGACAGTATGTTTTAACAATATGCTTTTCAAGCAAAACCTTTTAATTGGTAGAAAAAAAGAAGCAATTTCTTTTTTAGCAATGATTAATGGCAAGTAGCAATGTTAAACTAACTCAATTCCTTTAGTCTTTGTAACTGGAGGACTAAGATTCTTTTGGTTAACCTATTATTCAGGTTACAGACAAGTCTTGGTAGCCAGACAGCTGCCAGTCATTTTGAGGCGATTTTGTTTTTCTAGGTTCTAATTCATGATTCCATTTGAATGTAAGCTCTAGGAGGACAGGGGAATTTTGACATTCACAGCTATTTCTCAATACCTAGAAAAAGTAGCTGGCAAAGAGAAGATATTTAGCAAATATATAACTAACCCTTGAATAATGTGGGGGTTAAGGGCACTGACCACCCCTGCGCATAGTCAAAAATCCAAGTATAACTTTTGAGTATAAGTTCCTCAAAAACTTAGTTGTCCTTCGGTATTCTCGGGAGACTGGTTCCAGGCTTCCCATGGATACTGAAATCTATAGATGCTCAAGTCACCTATATAAAAGGGTGTAAATCAATGCATCCATGGACTCCCAACTGCGGAACAAAAATAGTACTGGTATTTATTGAAAAAAGTTCACATATAAGTGGACCCATGAAGTTCAAACCTATGTTGTTTAAGGGTCAATTGTATGTATTTCTTTTAGATCTTAACTGGTTTTGGAATAAAGTATAAAGTCCTTATCCAAAGACTATATTAAGGTCTAGTGATTTGAAACACCCAATTAAAAGTACAACAGACCCTCCATATCCAAGGGCTCTGCATCCGAGGATTCAATCAACATTTCAATTGGTTGAATCCACATACTTGGAACCTGGGGATATAGAGAGCTGACTAAGATTTGTATATTTTAGTATCCACAGTGGTCCCGGAACCAATCCTCTATGGCTACTGAGAGACAACTGTAATCATGGCTTCGGTTTCTTGCACTGTGGCAAACTAGATACTCTAAATGACTCTTTGATGGAAACAACTAAAATGCTGAATAAAATCATCTTTTAAAATGCACTGCTGAAGTGCCATGAAAATAAAGAATCCACAGATTCTAAAAAGAAGTAAAAACAGGAACTCTGCATTAAAGTTCGATAGGCAGACTTTTAGCCCTTATGATCTCTATCCATGGTGTTACTCCAATGAATGCATGTCAAAAGGACTTGCAGATGAAATTAAGATTACAAATCGTTGACCTTAAATTGGAGAGATTACCCAGGTGGGCCTAATATAATCACATGAGTCTTTAAAAGAAGAAGGGAAGAGAGTTTGTGAGATAAAGAGGAAATGGAAATCAGAGACTCAAAATGTGAGAAGAATTTGGCCCTTGACTCCTGGCTGGAAATGGAGGGAGCCATGAACTAAGTAATGTAGGCAGGCTCTAGAAGCTGAAAATGACTCCTAGTTAAAATCCAACAAGGTAATGGAGACTTCAGTCTATGACTGTGTGGAACTGAATTTTGCCAACAACCTATTTAAAACCTGGAAAGGGATTCTCCCCAGGGTTTCCAGATAAGAAGTCAGGCAAGCCTGTCTAGACCTCTACCCAACAGAACTGTGACATAATAAATGCATGTTTTAAGCTGCTAGATTTGTGGTAATTTGTTACAGAAATATTAGAAAATTAATACCTAAGACAACTGAGCAAAAAAGCTGGCTTTTACCTTGAGGGTTCCTACTAAGTCCCAGCAATCTTGAGCTTTATTTATAATGGATGTAGGAAGTAAGGGGTACAGAGATAAAGAAAGCCTACGTCTACCCAAAGTAGGGGAATATAATAAGAAATCCCTGCATGAAATCGAAACCTCAGTCTAAGTAGACATGGGAACTAAAAAGCCATTTTGAGATAAATTTCAAAGATATGAAATTTAAGTTCTGTGAATTAACTGATAAGACTATAAAAAGCCAAGTTATGAGTTTAATTATTCTACCCATTTACTTGATCCATCTATATCTCAGTCCCCTAAGCAAATATAATAATTTGTCAAGTATAAGTAAAAAACTATGTATGACACTTTCTACACAGCAAATTTACCATTGTTTAAGAACAGGCATTTGAAGTCTACTACTTAAGACTTCATAAAAACAGAGAGGAAGCAAAGAACCAAAGGCTGAGTATTTTTCAACTATTGTGATACAATTATGACAGGAAACTTTTTGGAATTCAAGAATAAGAAGCAGTACTCTAAACAGTCAACCTAATTTTAGATATAGTCTATGCGGCACCAAGTGTGGCAAAAAGGTCATAGCAATTGAGATAGGAATGAGGATATATTGCTGTTTCTGTCTTTCTGTTACACAGTCAAAAGTTTAAGTATAAAATATTTCAGGACTCTTGAAATTCATTTAGCTCTCTTTATGCATAAATCCAGACATATCATCATAAAAAATCTCATTGCTATTAAATATCTTTAATTCAAATAACTGTACAAATAGTGGTTTAGGTGATCTGAATTCAGAATCAATAAATCAGTTTTACTTCTTTTGCTATTACATAAGCACAAAGGCACATTATCATTCAGCTCTAAACACATAGTACTGAAAACACACAGTATGTAAATATATTAATTATACACAGATCTACACAAAACCAAAATCATTTCATGCTCTTATTATTAAGTTTTAAGACAAAAACAAATAAGTAGACTTGGTCTTTCAAACCTGTTTTGATGTGAATATCTTCTCACATCTTCTGCTTTTTGAAACTCCCTCATGGGTACGGGCTTAATTGGTGAACCCTATGCAAAAAAGCAGAAAAAAATCAATTTAACAATCAGAACATTCTGATTACACAGTTCACATTGAACTTGGCATTTAGGGGTATGTATATTACACTAAAAAAGATTTTAAAATCTTCAAATGTGAGTTTTTATGTTCAAAGTATTATAGGGTTTTTTACTGCCATGGTAAACACAAAACTATTCATAATCCAAACATGTTATTTTTAAAAAAGTAAATTTCCTTCTCACTGTATTATATAAATTATAGTTACCACACAGTAATATTTACTCAATGATAAAATATTCAAGCTGGAAAGGTTCTTAGAGGTCATCTAGCAACAAACTTTCATCTAGAACAGAAATTCCTACCTACCCTACATACCCTGACTTTTGCTGGTAAATAGGGAGTTCATTGGGCAGATTTCATTTCTTCATCATCACAAATTATTACTTATGTTGGTCATACATACAGTCCTGGGGATGTTGGTGGAATATTAAGACAAAGCAAAAAGTAATTTCCTTTTATGGTAAAATGACATTAAAAAAGAAATACTGGCAACTTAATTTATTTTTAAACTAAAGGGTAAAGGTCATTAAAAAAAACATTACTGAGGAAAATTAAACTGACTTGAGTAATATGTACTACATACTGAAAAATGAAATAAATCAAAGGTAGAAGCTTACAGGTTATCACAGCATGTATTATGTCAAATGAGAATCTATAAAAACAATACAATCTTATTTCAACCCAAAAATAATCATCAAAATGGGTATTCTTGAATGGAAAGAAAACCGCTTATCCAAAAAGGATATCCAAAAATAAAATGGAAAACTATATCTCTATGAAATAAGTATATCCCATATAACTATAAATCTTCTTTGGTGAGTTACTCTAAAGGACTAAAGCTGACTCTCTTAGATTCTGGGCATGAGGATCATATAAAATGAGATTCAATTCTAGAATCCTGATGAGAGAATAATTATTCTAATTTCAGTTAATGTGGCTTTTTAAAATTAACAAATATATCTCCTAGTATGTTAATGTCAGTGACTTATCACCCTGGTTTTATAACACTACAATTATTTAAAATTATTGCAAGAGGCACATAAAATTTTCATGCCAAAATCAATGTGACACTGGTTTAATTTTTAAAATAAATATGGCATATTCCATAAATATAAGTCATATTCTACTTTATTATAATACTTCTATATATGTGAGAAGTACTATAATAAAATTAAATAGCAGCAGTGTTTAAAATCTCAAGTAGATTAGTTTTTAACAACCCATTTCAGACAGTATTTAAGACTATAAAAAATATTTCTTCACTGATTATTAAACCATCTAAAATACCACTACTTCATCATTTTTTATACATGCCAAATTTTAGAAAACCTGATGACACAGAAGTCATAAAGAGCCTAATGACATAAAGACTATAACACATAATAGGTTGTAGGAATTAAAAAACATATTATTATAAACTAACCAATACAATGGACTAAAAAACGACAATTTTTTTTTACTAATAGTATAATAGGTATTTTCATTTTTAGTAGAAATACCTCATTTATACAGCCTATTTAACCATAAGATGATCAAAGAGAAAGACTACAAGGAAAGAAAAAGGATTCCTGTTAAGATTATAATGTGCATTGTTAATTTTAACTTATTGCAAAGCTGTTGCTCTAACAAGGATGTTTACAGCCTGAACCACAAGTGGTTTCACTCGTCGCTTGGTACACACTGCTACCTCTGGGCTGGCCTTTGATTTATATTACTTTACTCAACTTTAAATACAAGAGTGTCCACTAAACACCAACAAAAATTACTGTATTAAAAGCCTTCAGATAGGAAAACCAAGGGGGTTTTTAAAGGAATGGTAATATCACTCGTAACATGTCCCACTTGAAATGATTATTTTCTATGTCGCCATTCTCCAAAAAGGCCCCAAGTACTCTCAAATAGCTCCTGCTCTGAGCCTGGGACCAACTCCAGAAATTAACATCATACATACTGAAGTTGAGCCATTTTATTATGCTGACTAGATATGTCAAATGCTATTTCTACTTGGGACCCTTGGGGAACTGGCAGAGATTCTGCAGTGGACTGAATGCTCATTTGTTTTATGAGGCAACTCAATGCTCCACTATAAGAGACACCCAAGAATTTTAATGACAATTCATATTCTGTTTGAGCATGAAAGTTCCAACATGATTAAGCTCATTATAAAAATTCTATGGTTAAGTCTGTATGTTGCTCCAAAAGTCATCAGTTTTGTTCAATTCTTAATTACTGATTAAACTTTGATTTACCACTTAGTAATAATGAAAAAGCACTAAGAACAAGAATGAAAAGCATCATATTCCTTGGCATTTTCTTCAGAGGCATGGGATACCCATAGGACTCCTTTAATTCCTTTTTTGAGATTCTAGATTCTGTCTTTATTTGAAAAATAAACCTAAACCCTATGTGAGCCTACTGTCTGATTTTTAAAACTAAATCTGAAAAATGTGGTAATGAATTGGAACTGAACATAGTAAAACAAATAATCAGGCCTAAACCAACAAATCACTGATATGATAGAAATTTATACTATCATGAACTATTTATATTGGGATTAGCAACATATTTAGCCTTAAACGTATGTACTACCTCATGAGTGATTCGCCGTTGTTCAATATATGCCATAAACTGTGAACTGAGGCTGTTTGAATCCAGGCCCTTGGGCCGTCTAATCTCGTCTTCGTCTTCCTCTGCAGTACAGCTATCAATGTAGTCAATCTGATCCAGATCGTGTTCCACTGTCCACCACAAACACCCCACCCAGAAAAAAACATTCAAATCAGATAGCCAATAAAAGACATTAAATTGCATTTTTTCCTTCCCCTAACATTTTCTATTCTGAAAGTGGAAGGAATGAGAAGTTTAAATTATGTAAGCCTTTATTATTTATTCCACGGCCACCAACAAAAATAAGCTCCCCCCAAATTTGTCATAATTTACTAAAGAATACAGTAATCAATGGCAATTATTGGAATACAGACCTCTAATTTTCTTTTTTTTTTTCCCCTTTGAATAGTTCTTGCTGTTTTAAATAAGACAGTCTGAATTTGTGAGACAAAGAGAGGAAGAATAATTTTTAAACACCGAAAGGTAAATCTTCTTTCAGGTTTTCTCCCCATGTTTTAGGTTTGAGGTTTAATCATATCTCTTTGAAGACATGGGGAGGCAGAAAACCTAACACAATCAACTCAAAAGAAAAGAGAAAAGGTAGAAGGAAGGTGAACTTGGAGATAAAACAGATACTATAAACTATTGTCCATAACTAGAACATAGATTTTCTATTTAGAAAATTGTTTTCTAGAGTTCAGCACTATAGATATTTTGTAGCAGTTTACAGATGAAAGAAAATCATTTGAGGAATTTTTTCTTCTCAAAATGCTTTGAGGTAAGTAATCATGAAAAATTATGTTTACCTCCACCATTTGTTACTACTAAATTACTGCGATTCTCTTGAAACTGGTTTTCTCTCCGTAGTCTTTGTTCTTTAGTAATTTCTGCTACTCGAAGAGGCAGATCTGAAAATTCATCCGTAGGCTTAAAAAAAATAGCAGAAACATTAAACAACATCATTTCAAATTTTAGACTACAGAGTATTTAAACATGGATATAATATAAACTCATTAAAATTTATATTTAAGAAGAAACAGTGAAAAAGTTCTGGAGATACATGGTAACAGGTTCTCAACAATGTGAATGTATTTAATGACACTGAAATATACTTAAAAATGGTTAAAATGGTAGATTTTATGTGATGGACAGTTGACTACAATTAAAAAAAAAGAAACAGGTATATTTAACTCTATAAACATACATATGTACATGAATTTAAAGTATCTACATATATATCTGTATGGATACAGCCAAAATTATGTACACACATACCTAAACATAAATATATAAGAAATTTCAAATTACAAAAGGTTGTCTAAAATTAATTTGCTTCAAACTCCCAATGAAACAATGTTATGAATGGTAGGTTTTCCTAAGAAAAATTTATTTAATCATTTAACCCAATTTATAGCTAAAATATTATAACTGTAATTTTAAAACAAAAATAGAATACTAATAAAAGAAAATGATATAATTCACTTAAAAAAAAGTCATTTATTTTGAGCATGTGGCTATTCTTCAGTAAGGTTTCCATCTCATTTATTACCCATCAGCCTATAGTTCTATTTTCTCATCTTCTAGCACCGCTTTTATCACTTTTGCCCAAGATTACTCAGCTGTTCAAGTTTCAGGCTTCAGCTGTAACTCACTCAGTTCCTACTTGGCTTTCCAGAATATAAAACTATTTATATAAGAAAATGAGGTAAGAAACATGTAAAACACATGTGGTAAAAAGATGGTAAAGAAACATAATACCATTTTTGGATGGTATGAGTATGTGGGATTTTTATCCTCCCTCGGCTTTTTTGTATTTTATGTAATGAGAAATCGAATCCAATTAAGTGGCTTTCCATTTTCGTCATTTTATAGTTTCCCATTAATTAGAAGTTACAACATACAGAACAGAAGAAACACTTACTTCATTCCCTGACCATCTCTTATCACCACTGTCCACACTATTGAAACCTGAATCAAGGGCTCCATAAGGGCGACCTGAGTACAGTTCTTCGTGGCTGCCAAAAAGAGACTTTAGTTGCTACTGCAAAGTTTGATATTCTAAAAATTAACATTTGAAATAAGTCAGATGCAATTTTATTAATATATATTTTCATAGCATTTATAGATTTAACTATTTAACTAAATGAGCATTCTTTTGATTTTTGATATGAAAAATTCTGAATTTGACAGTGTCAAAAGTATCTGCATTTTGCCATTCTTGTTTCACCTATTCCTTCCATTTCCAATGCCCTCTTCAACTGTTTTTATTTTTAGCAGTACTCTTTATTTTAAGGTAAAATGTACATACATTGAAACGCATATACCTTAGCTGTGTAATTTTGACAAATAAATAGATCTTTGTTACATAAACCTCTATCATGATATAGTACATTTCTACTTCACAAGAAAATTCCCACACATCCCTTCCCAAGCAATTTTCCTCATCACACCACTGTGTGCTCCTAAGAGGCAACCACCATTTGAAATTTTTTCATGTTACATTAGTATAGAAGCCAGAATAATGGTCCCTGAATATATCTAAGGCCTTAATCCCAGAACCTGTAAATATGTCACTTTACACGGCAAAGGAGAATTAGGGTTGAACTATCTGAATGGACTCAATGGGCTCACAAGACACCTCAAAAGTTGCATAGGGAGGCAGAAGAGGACGTCAGTGTGATGCAATCAATGCTGGCTTGAAGATGGAGGAAGGAGACCAAGAGCCAAGGAATGTGCAGACAGCCACTACAAACTGCAAAAGGCCAGGAAATGCTTCCTACAGAGAGCCTATAGAAAAGAAAGCAGTTCTCCCAGCATCTTGATGAGACCAAGATTTAGAGTTCTGACCTGCAGAACTATAAGATAATAAATTTTTGTTGTTTAAGCCTCTAAGTTTTTGGTAACTTGTTATGTCAGCAACAGAAAAGTAATACAATTAGTTTTACTTATTCTAGAACTCATAAAAATGTAATCATTTTTTACTTGGCATCATGTCAGTGGAAACTTGATGTTAATACTGTGAGTAAAATGGATGAATTATATAGTAAGTATAGGTTTAACTTAAAAAAATTATCTCACTGTGGTTTTAATTTGTATTTCTCTCATGACCAGTGACATAGAATATCTTTTTGTATGCTTACTGGTCATTCGTTTACCTTCTTTTGTAAAGTGTTTAAATCTTTTGCCAATTTTAAAATGCGACATAATCTTAAAAATATTTTGCTAATTAAAAGCCAGACACAAAATGCTACATAATGTTTGATTTATTTATATGAAATTCTAGAAAATGCCAAACTATATTGACAGAAAGAACACTGGCTGCCTGGGCTGGTGGTAGAAGGAAAGGACTTACGATATAAATGGGTATGAGTGAAACAGAAACAATAATGATTACGTTGGTAGTTTCATGACTATATCCATTTACCAGAACTCACTGAACTGCACACTTAAAATGGAAAATTTCATTATTTTTAAATTATACTTCAATAAAGCTGTTTTTAAAAATCTGCCAAACCAGTCTGGTAGATGTTCCATTTTTACATTTTTATAAGCAATGTATGACAGCACTGATTGCTCCATATTCTCACTAACATTTGGCGTTGTCAGTCTTAATTTTAGTCAGTTTAATGGGTGGGTAGTGATAGCTCACTGTGACTTAATTTGCATTTCCATGATGATTAATGATGTTGAATACTTTTTTGTGCTTATTGGTCATTGATATATCTTTCTTTGTGAAATATCTACTCAAGTATTTTTAACATTAAGTTGCAGGTATTCATTCTTTAGACAGTCTAGATACAAGTTCTTGTCATATATTTTGTGAATGATTTCTCCCAGTCTGTAGTCTATTTTCTTAATATTTTTTTTATCATGATAGATGCTTTTTTTTTAACTTTGATGAAATCTAACTTCATTTCTTTTTTTAGTTATTGCATTTGTGTCCTCAGAAATCACCTTATCCCAAGTCACAAAGATATCTCTATTTTCTTCTAAAAGTTTTATAGCTTTAATTTTTGCCTGTTCTTAAACATACTTTTAGAAGTTAGCTTAATTAGAAATCTAAAATATGAAAAAATATACTTTTTAAAATGGGCTATTAGCATTTTATTTAATAAGCTTGTTGGTTGAAAAACAACTTTAAATGGTGCAAATTTAAAAGTGTTCTAATGTTGAATTTTGTATTCCATATATTCTTATACATAGTTCATGTACATAACTTTAAAAAAGTTATTATGTCAGGCTGTCACAATGAATCAGAATTTAAAGTACAGGGAAAGAGTAATGCACTTGGATTTCACAAATAAGGTATCAGTTTACCACTTACCAACCATTAGCTTAAAGAAGTCACTTAATCTTTGTAAAATCAGGTTACCATTTTTAATCATATGACTTCCATATAAGGTGAAAGCTTTATGTCAACTAAAAACAACAACAAAAAGAAACGAAAAGCCTTATATGAATATGAGTTTTAATAACTTGTCAATGATTTTATTGATAAAGGTCTTATTTTGTATGTGGTAACATACAGAACTATTTGTCCAGTGCTAGATACACTCTAATTATAAAGATCCAAAAATATAGGTACTTTAAAGCTATCTTTCTCATTTTCGTACCTTCCTCCACAAAGCTCTTTTAGCACCACCTCCCTCAAAAAAGTCTCTCGGAATAATTCTAAAATTACTTTTCTAAAAGAAGTTAATTTCCCCCAACTTTTTATTTTGGGAAAATTCATATCTATATAAGAATTGAGAGAGTAATACAATATCATTTTCCCTTCATCTAGATCTCCCAATTGTTAGCATCTCTTAAGGAAAGGTCCTATGTGTGTTTTATCACAGCCAAGTCAGGCCAAGGTGACTAATTTTAAAAGCTTTCCAATGAATTATATACTTAAACGCACTTAAAAAAGTTTTTCTGCAGCTGCTAGAAGAAATATGTGTATTAAAGATTTACTGAAAAATACTTTTTAATATTATGTAAGTTTTTCAAGTAACATATTTCAGATCTCTATAGGATACTGTTTTATATACTGTAATGTATTTTCCATCAAGTGGCCAATCAAAATAAACCTAATTTTGCTGTGGTATTTTTCAAATGGGCAACATAAAGAGAATCAATACAATATTTGCATTAAGCTATCATTTTATCTTCTTTATTTGGTTACCTTTAGCTTCTTCACATATTCGCTCTCGCTCAGAAATTAAACTGCTAAGATTAAAGCGAGACATACAAGTTTACCAGCTCTCTGAGTTTGCTCAGGATTTTCCTGGTTTCAGCACTGAAAGTCTTATGTCCCAGGAAATCCCTTAGTCACATGAAACCCTGAATAAATGATCACTCTATGTAAAAATATGATCTTTAGGGGGCCAGGAAGAGTTCTGCTAGCCAGGCTCCAGTTATGCCCTGTTAGAAAGTCCGGCTTCCCTAATAAACTACTAGGTATAACACAGATTCAAATATGTAAGTGGCTTCTCTGTAGGAGGAATATGAACTGTGAATCAGTACCGTACAATGAAGAGTTTCAAACACAGTTGTTCTTTTTTTTCATATAGTTTAACAGATCTAAACTGTCTAAAGTGACAGCTTTGTTTCATCATTTACTAGCTATATGACTCATTTAACTTCTAAGTTACAAAAAAAAAAGGTTAACAACAGCTACCTCATAGAGTTGCTATAAAGACTGAGAAACAAAAGCTAAGGACTTGCACAAAGCCTGGTTGGTATATAGTATTAAATCAAAATTATCATTCTGTGAAGAATACACTCTTAAAAGCACAGTTCCTGTGATAACAAGTCAATAAATCTGCTTCATTTGAGTTTAGTTCACCAAACATTTACTGAAACCCAGGCAGTGCTCTAGGTGCTAACAATACAAACATAATAAGGGATGGTCATTGCTTTCACAAGTTCAGGCTTGCACTGAATTAATTCTATTACTGAGGTTAGAAAGGTAGGATTTTTCTTACCAGTGGCTTAGTCTTTCTTGAATTTTGTTTTACTGTCACATCATCATAAATACATATATTTAGTCTATAATATAAATCTGCTTAAAATTATTTCAGGAAAAAAGCATAGGTCACTATAGATTGCTACTGAAAAATGTGTGCCATCATATAAAATGAAAATGTTATCACAACAGTGCAGTTTGCTAAAAAGAGCTGGAAACATTTACATTTCGAAGTACGTTAAACATTTGTGATCTTTAAAAAATTAAGGAAGATTGTGTGTTGCTTTTATGTAATACAAAAGTAGTTAGAAAATTACACCAAAGAATTAAAAGTATCACAGCATCTAATTTGTGCTGAATGCCTGAAGAATTACAGGATTAATAAAAATTCTTTTTAGCAAGACACAACTCTTAGGACTAAATGGGTCCTAGATTACAGTAGACAGCTAGTAACTAAAATGTCTAATATTTGTTTAGGGTTTTATGGTCAGTAAAACACTTTCATACATGGGTCATTTGATCCTCAGAACTACTGTTATAGAGTATAAACAGGGTAAAGATCATATTGAAGACACTGAGGTTCAAGGATGTTAAGTGAATTTCTCAATACTATGGGAATCCAGAGCTAGAACCATGGCCTATGATTCCACAACAGCATTTTGAATAAATGAACTGCTAACTATAATATCATTTTACTAATCTGCACCTCAGTGAGAAAGACATAATTATAGTTTCTCATTCACAGATGCATGAAGAGTTAAAGGAAATATTGCATGCATAGGAGTAAATATGTATATTTCCATGACATTCTGAAACAATTCCAAATAAAGTAGCATAACTCTGGGAAAAATAGAAAATATATTAGACAGATTAACCTAGTGAGCATAATTAGGAATTATAGGGACTGGAATACATTAGATCTGTAATTACTAATTCCTTGGAGAGACATGACATGTTTAGGCTATTTAGACTTCCCATTTAGGACAGATTTCTCCATTGGTTCAAGCTTTCTTTTATCTCTTAGAAATACAAACTTTCTTCCTAGTTTTTGCTTTTAATATATGTTTTTAAAGTAATATGAAGATGATTGCTATAGTAAAAAAATAATTAGGTCAAGACTAAGGACAGAGTCACAGGTTTTGTAATTAGCACACTGCAGCCTTCAGTCAAAACTCATTACTCATATAAGTGATGACGCTTCCTCCTTAGTCTCTTTAGGTCTAGCCTCACATACACACACCCAGTAATCACTATTAACTATCTTACATGTAAACATCGACGACAGCAGTAGCAGTTTAATTTTCCTATTCTGCTATTTCAGGAGTGGAAAACTTTTTCTTGGCAAGAATTACTAACTCCAAGGAAGAAAATCAATTAGTATATATATAAAATAAAAGCTACTTTTATTGTTCATCTTTAAAGACTACAGGAGTAGAATATCTTTAACATAAAATTTAAATAGGAAAACCAAAACTTCAATAAATAAGAAATAAGAGTTCTATATTATAAGCAATTAATTGAGGTAGGAGAAAAAGAAATGAAGAAAGAAAAGGAGATAGTAAATGGAAGATAAAAAATTCTTGGTAATAATGGTTTGGGTCCCCTCATACCTTTCTTGCTGCCAAAATCCATCCTCTAAGAGAGGCTTAGATCCAGCACAGAACATGTCAGACGTAAGCCTTACCATCTGCCAAAGTCTTTTATGTCCTCCTTAACATTATATACCTGCTTTCAGTTTTCAGAGTTAAAATTGTTAAGCGTGAAGATGTTCTCAGTAGGAATCTTATATGGGTATGTATTATTTTGGTCAATTTCTCCTTGTGGATTTGTATAAACATAAAAACTTATATTGTATGCTTAAACAACCAGATTAGAACTGGTGTTTTAAATAGCCCTCATAATATCCATGCAAATCTTCAATCTAACAGCCAGCCAGACCAAAAAATTCAGAATGTCATTATGAACTTGCTTCTGATGACTTCAAGCAAAGAAATAACATCTGTGCAACCAAACTGCCTATTTATTCACTCAATAAATACTTGCTGAACATCTACTGTATATACCAAACACTCGGCTGAGCTAGGGATACAGTGGTGAATAAGAAAGGCATGGTCTGTGGCAAAGGGCAGAAATCAAATATCTATGGAGTAATACTTAATTTACCTGAGAAACAGTGTTCTGTGTAAGTGTTATTTTCAGATAGCTTGAGATTATCTCTCTTAGCATAAATACTTAAATATTTAATTCTAATTAATTTCTGATGAAAAAAATTAAACTATGATGCATATTTCCCTTTACTGCAAATGATACAGCTTAATATACTTTAGCATTTTCTTAATAAGCATCATTATTTACTATGTTAAAATATAACTTAAAATATTACTAAAATATGGAGGGGTCTCTGCATATATTCCTAATGGTGTCAAACTGCTAGGTTTTTAGAGCCTGCCTTTAAATCCTAAAATTATGAGACATATCATAGATGAAAATATCTATGACAGACATAGCTTTTAAAACATGAGACATTATTAATACACTTAAAGCACCGTTATGCCTCATTCACATTGAATCTTACTTCCTCTCAGAGTTAACAATCCAAATTTTTATTTAATGTATTTGCTTTTTACAGTTTTATTTTTTCCTTCAAATTACATTTTATGCTTTTAGTATGTCTACTTTTAAATGGCCAACAGACACAAAAAGATACTCAACATCACTAATCGTCAGGGAAATGCAATTTTAAACCACAATAGGCTATCACCTCATACCAGTCAGAATGGCTATTATCAAAAAGTCAGGTGGAACCAAAATGGCATAGGTGATAGAGGCTCTGTTCATCCCTCTGGCGACCAAATCAAAGTTGTGACAGAAACAAGGAGCAACAGCAAGGAAAAACTACCTGGGATCTAAATAAACAAGCCACACAACTAGGGAGAAATCTAAGAAAGCACCCTGCAACAGCAGAGAGTAGGACAGGGTGGGGATGCGGGGTGGCCAAGCCTCCAGTGGCTGAGTGAGGTGGAGGCTGTGGCAGCGGAGGACACCTCTTTAAGGGGCCACATCCAAGAGCGGATTTTCATGGTGACGGACCTGCTCCCTCTGAGCACCAATGAGGATTCGGCTGTGCACAAGGGGCATCAGGGATTTACAGGGAGACATTGTTGGAGTGATGGCCCAGGAAGACTCACTCTGTACAGAAGTGCCGGTGGTATCCATTGTTCCCTGTTGAGTCCTCCCCCTTACCAGTGCACAGGACATAGGGCCCTCGGTCATCAAACTGGATCAAGGAGGTCACTCTGCCCAGAGGATTCCCTGAAACCCTGCCTCCCCCCAACTCACGGCTCCGCTCAAGCCATATCCAGGTTTATCCTTAGAGTCAGGTGCTCCTTGCTGAGCAGAGCCTAGACTCACACTGGAGCCAGCTGGCATTGGTTTTTGGTGTGGCCTTTTGAGGTAACTATAAGCACAGAGTCTGTGGATTGTTTGTTGAATCTTAACAGGTGGCTCGAGGGATGGAGGCTTGGGCTAATTTTGGCGTGCAGCTGAACCCCTCTCAGGACTATGCCACTAGACATCTACTTCACAAATCCACACTAAGAAGACCGGATTTAGGAGCTTTGCTTAGTACATAGAAACAGACATGGAAAGGCAGCCAAAATGGGAAGACAAAGAAGCAGAAACCATATGAGAGAAGAGAACAGAGATCCAGATATAATGGAGTCAAGTAATCTAACAGATGCAGAG
Organism: Eonycteris spelaea; assembly: GCA_003508835.1. Lineage (NCBI taxonomy): Eukaryota > Metazoa > Chordata > Mammalia > Chiroptera > Pteropodidae > Eonycteris > Eonycteris spelaea. The sequence continues at coordinate 30,505,038 of PUFA01000001.1, read as the reverse complement.
TTCAAAACACTGGTTATAAAGATGCTCAATGAACTTTTGGTTAAATTCAACAAAGAGATAAAAAACATAAAAATGGAAATGGAAATTATAAAAGGGAACCAGTCTGAGAACACATTATCTGAGATGAGAAGTATATTAAAGAGAATAAACAAAGAATGAAAAAAGAAAAGAGGATCAAATGCCCTATCTAAGGATGGGAAAGCAAGGATACTCAATCAGAATGGCAAGAGATAAGAATGCCAAGACTATAAAATAATTTAAGAGAGCATATGGACACTATTAAGGGTCCAAATACCATCTGATCGGTGTAACTGAAGAAAATCAAGATGTTGAACAGCTGTTTGAAGAAATAATGATGGAAAACTTCCCTACCTGGTGAAGGAAATGGACATAAAACCCAGGAAGCTCAGAGAATTCCAAAAATCAGGGGTCCAAAGAGGCCCACCATCATAATTAAAATGCCAAAGGTTAAATACAAAGAAAGAATATTAAAAGCAGCAAGAGAAAAACAGATACTTATAAGGGAACACCCATAAGACTGGGCTGATTTCTCAAAAGAACTATGCAGGACAGAAGGCTTGGCAAAAAATATTTGACAGGATGAAGACCCAGGATATACAACCAAGAATAATTTATCCAGCAAAGCTATCATTTAGAGTTGAAGGACAGATAAAGAGATTCCCAGACAAAAATAAGCTAAAGGAATTTATCACCACCAAGCCAGTTTACAGAAATGTTGGAGGGACTTCTTTAAGAAGAAAAAAGATGTATCAAAAACAGGAATAAAGAATGGTAACAACTACATTCTATCAATAAGTACCTCAAATGGAAAAGAATTAAGTGCTCCAACTAAAAGAGTGGATGAATGGAAAGGAAAACAAGACCCCTACATGTTGCCTATAAGAGACTCACTTCAGATTAAAAGACACACACAGACTAAAAGGAAGGGGATGGAAAAGATATTGCTTTTATGGACCTCAGAGGTATTTAAGTCAGACAGAGAAAAAGTTAAACACTACATGATTTAACTTATATGGAGAATCTCAGGAATAAAAAGAACTAATAAAAAAAAAGTCAACAAAAAACACATGGAGAAAAGGGTACCCTTGTGCACTGCTGGTGAAAATGCAAACTGATATAGCTACTATGGAAAACAGTATAAAGATTCCTCAAAAACACTAAAAATAGACATACCATAGGACCCGGCAATTCCATTTTAGGGTATTTATCTAAGAAAATAAAAACACTAACTTGAAAAATACAAGCATCCCTATGTTCATTGTAACATTACTTACAATAGCCAAGATATGGAAGCAACCTATGTGTCCATCAATCAATGAATGCATAAAGATATGATATACACATACACGTACACAAACACAAAGAAATATTACACAGCCATAAAAAAGAATGAAATCTTGCCATTTGTGACATAATATGGATGGATCTAGAGGGTATTATGCTAAGTGAAATGTTAGGCAGAGAAAGACAAATACTGTGTGGTTTCACTTATATGTGGAATCTAAAAAAAAAAAAAAACCCAAATGAAAAAGCAAAAAAAAAAAACACCAAACAGACACATAGAAACAAACACCAAAGGGATGGTTATCAGAAGGGAGGGGGTAGGGGATGGGTGAAAAAGAGGAAAGGGAATACAGTCAATAATATTGTGATAAATTTGAACAGTGACAGATTATTACTAGAATATCACATTGTAATTACAATGTGATCCCACTGTAAGGTCTAAAAATGTTGAATCTCTACATTATATAGCTGAAACTAATACAACTAATATAATACTATGTATACTAACTATACATAAATAAAAAGTTTAAGCAAATCTAAAAAGGAGTATGTTTGCTTTATAATTTCTACCATAATAGAAATTTGTTAATTTGTTTCAGATTAGGACACTGAGAAGCAAGCTCATTAGGACTCCACTTTTACATAAAATGTGACAGGTTCTAAGGGAAGGCCTTGAGTGTTCTCTTTGAGTAAAGTCTATGAGCAGTACTGTACCTTCATTGAGACATCTATTTTGTCTGTTTAGAGGTCTTTTGAATTTAATTCCTGCTACTTAAGATTGTTCCAAATGGTTGGGAATGCCAAGTAGATAACCTAAATAAGTCAGGTGTTATGTCACAGAGGGATTTATAGACTAAAACTCCTGAAGTGACATTAATGGTCCACTGAATCCAACTTCTTCATTCCCTATGGAAAAAATGAAGCCCAAAAAGTTTGAGTGACTGGCTTGAAGTCACAGAGCTAGTAGTATTAGTATCCAAGTCACTCAGACCAGTTTTTCAATTGGGGACCATCCAGAGGATATCTGGCAATGTCTGGAGACATTTTTGTTTGTCATACTGAGAGAGTGCCACAGATGCCAAAATGCCGCTAAAGGTCTACCATGTATAGGACAGCTCCTTACAACAAAGAATTATCTGGTCCAAAATATTATCAGTGCTGAGGTTCAGAAACCCTGACTTAGAACTCCACTGTCACATCTATGTAATCAACTTTTACTTAATACAAGCATTCTGAAAAAAAAAAAAATAGTGTCAAAATAGGTTACTTCCCATTAGTCAAACATTTAGGGCAGATTTAAGGGTCCAGTGTATTTGATTCCCTGTGAGATGGAATATGATTGATAAAAGAATGGAACATACTCACCAGGAGCCAAAACCCAAGGGTCTTCTATCATAATCTGGCAGATCTGGAGCAATCTTACAAGCTTGTATGTTCAGGTATTTAAATATGTGGACTTTGCCTTTTATACATATCTAAAAAAAGTAACACATAAATGCAACCAAAATTATTACTCATCTGAAATATATGTGTCCCTTTTCTTTTATCACAATCAGCTTTTTACTTAATGTATATTAGAAGTAGAAGGCATTTCTATCAAGTACCTATAGCAATATTAAAATTTAATACTCATAACAATTATTTTAGGTATTTAAATGATATATAGGTTTTGTTTTCTAGTCACTAATACAGTTTCAGTAACATATAAAATAATTTATGATTACAAACAGAATAACAAGTAAACTTATCATTGATTAGCTAGGTATAGTCACGGCTTTAAAGCATTGCTCCCCCATGTATAATATTAGCAACTTCTGCTATTAGAAATCCAATGATCGTGTACAATCATGTTTTCAATCCGTGAGAGAGAAAATCAGGAGATAATTAAATAGTAAAGCTGCATATATTTATGTTGCTACCTGTTGACGAAGTCAAAACATAAATTCTTTAGGCTTATGAAAGCTTTCTATAGTTATAAAGCTTACTCATAAAGTTTTATGGTTAACATACAGAGGCTTGTACAACACCATCAATAGATTAAGAGTTAAAATGATACAGTGAAAAATATAGGCTAGTAAAAATTTTTAGATTGTAGGAGGTCTGGAATCTATATATAATACTATCTTATAATATTATTAAATAGCTTCATTTCAGTCACTGATAAATGATGAAATTAACCGAATGAGGAATTTAAGATTTTAGAAAACAGGGAGACATAAAAACAATGGTCAAAATAAATGCACTGATAATTTTTAGTTCTGAAAGCTAAGTACTTTAATTTGTCTCTAGTATTTACATTGTTTATATTTGAGTTTTACTAGAAAGAAATTTAACTCAAATTTTATTAGAAACACTTTAAGGAAGAATCCCACAACTTAAAAAAAGAAAGTCAATTTAATGAAAAGAAAAACAGTTCTGGAAACAGTACTTAACTTCTACCCCATTTATTGAAGTCTTCTAAAGAATACATATATGTGTGATTTTTTTTTCAAAAAACTTAATTTCCAACAAAAACATAAACACATACACATATAACTTAAGTTTAAAATTTCTTCCTTTGTCCAAAAAGTTCATGCAATACTTCAAATCAACTATGTTTTACCTGTGCAGGAGGAGACTGTAACGGGTTGTTGTCTAGCGTGATCACCTGTAGGTGCCTGAGGTTCCGATAACAAACAGGGATTGTTGTAATTTTATTGCAGGAGAAGTCTAACCGTATCAAAGGCAACTCTGCCAGCTCTGCAGGGAGATAAGATGGAAATGAATAATCAGTATTTTGAAACTACACAACTTTTACAGGAGCTTCTAGTCAAACACAGTGGATTTACCATGAGTATTTACCTCCATTCCTTCTTAGTGATTAACTGATATAACAAAGTGGTGTATAATGAAATCTACTTACTTATAGTTGGGAATATAAATTCAAGCTGTTTGAATCCTCAAAGAACTTTAGAAAGATGAAGGCCTGATACCACAGAATAATGGGGATAACAAAAAGAGGAGATAATAGTCTATATAAAGAACAACTTAGAGATGCCTATAGATTCTCAACCCAACTCAAGCAGCTAGGGCACTACCCCTCTCCAATCACCACAGGAGCCAACAAGTTATTCTCTAGTGCAACTGAATTGAAAGGCTTTGAATTCAGCAACCCAGGCACAATGGAAAGTCAGAATGGGTTGCCAGTTGAAAATAGAGGTCTACGGCCATGCCACCCTGAAAAAGCCCGATCCTGGAGCCTGATCTTGGAAACTAAGCAGGGTAGGGCTGGTTAGTACTTGGATGGGAGACCACCTAAGAAGACCAGGTGCTGTAGGCATAAAAAATAAAAAATAAGGGATTATATGCTGACGTGGTCCTTGCAATCAATCTATGAGGTCACCTAAAAGAAAAGAAAGAAAAGAAAAAAGAAAAGAAAAAAAAAGAAAAGAAAAGAAAATGGAAGATTTAAGTGAAAGTCTAAACACTTAATGGCAAGTCCTCAACACTTTCCTACCCAATCCCACCCCATCCCCAGAGTTCTTGAATGTGGGTAGTTAGAAATATACATAAACAATGTAGAAGAAATAAAACATCATTCTCTGGAGAAACTATATAGTCTCATATAAAAGGACTTCAGATACTGATATAAAGTTCCTCCCCCAAAATATCTAGCTTGCTGCTTAATTACCATTATACAATTCCTGCCCAGTATGCCTGGAACTTCTAATCAGCTCTATACTGACAGTTTATGATCCACAGACATTTAGAAAAGCCTCCAACATGTTAGATAGAAATCAAAACACACAAACCAATCGAAGAGAACTCAGAACAGGTAATACATAGGAAACAGAACACTCTGAAAAACTAGAACTATTACCTCTAATTTCAGAGAGTAAGATACTGAATTACTGAAACAAGAAAGGGATTGTTTAAAAAAATCAGAATAATAAGTGTTCTCAGAAATGGAAATTATGATAGCAGATATTAAAAATTCAAAAATAGTTGGAACATAAATGGTTGGAAATGTTTACCACTTCGTAAAACAAAATGACAAAGAACTGAATTATAAAAAAGTTAATGTTATAAGATCAATTAAAGAGGTTCAATATCAATTAAAAAGAAAACCTAGAAAGAGAGAACAGAGAAAGTAGAAGACAGGAAATTATCAAAAAAGAGATATAAGTATTTTCCAGAATGAAAGATGTGACTCTCTGGTTTGGAAAGCGGTCCACCAAGTACCTAGTACAGTAAATTAAAACAACTCATATCATATATGGCACATCATCATAAAATGTCACCGTAGTAGAAAAAAAGGGAAGATCTTAAAATCTTACTGAGAGAAAAAAATGCATCACAAACAATGGACTGGAAGTAGAAACAGTATCAAAATTTCAACCATTAATTTTTAACACTGAAAGTTGAAAGTGAAAAAAAGACCTGAAAATACAAGAAAATAATTTTCCACCTAGAATCTATAACCAAATTATCAATCAAGGGTGAGCATAAAGATGTTTCTTTTCAAGTGAAGTCTCAAAAAAATGTTTTCTCATGACATGTTCTTTAGAAACTACTAGAAGATACCACCTAGCAAAATAAGAGAGTAAAGAAAGAGGATTTACTTGTCATTTATACTTTAATAGAACTGAAATTTTTTTAAAAAGTAAGAAAGAGGACAATATGAAGTTCAGAGGTAAGACTATTCAACAAAGAAGAAAGCTGAGCAGCAACAACAGAACGACCAGCACAGACTGGAGAAAAGAAAAAAAATCAATGAGGGAAATATGCAGGGAATAAAAAATAATAACCTGATTGGTTCGACTAATAAAGCAGTTAGAAAAAGAGAGAAGGATTAGCCATACGTATATAAAAAAAACTGAGCAATTTAAAAAACAACAACAAGGAATTATTGACTGGAAAAATAATAAAAACAAGGCATACAAGAAAGAAAATAATATCAGAGTATATCACTTGAAATGGCAGGAATGATATTTATATAGTATAATACAAACAATAAATAATTATTTAATCAAAAGTTGTGATAAAACTACACTGGGAAGATGTGAAGAGCAAAATAAAGGTGTAATAGTGTAAGGAAGTGAAGTCCTCATCTACCATAACAGGAAGCTGAAATGTGTCAAAGCTGACAAATCTATAACTGTAAAAAGCCCATCATTAGAAATATGTCCTCAAATAAAAGTAGGAGTCAAAGGAACTGAAGGTAGATGCTTCTGGCCATTGAAACTGGCATGGCGGGATGGGTGAGGCAGGAAAATGCTATTATTTATTTTAAGCTTTTTAATACTATTTGATTTTCAAATATTTGATAAGAGTGAAAATTTAAAAGCAAAAGGACAATATAACGAAGGATGTAACATCTTACCTACCAAATCATAATATGTTAGAGACCACCAATTAATTAAGATGAACTTGAACACTAACTTGTGTAGCTGCTGGAATAAGGTTTTCCTGAGATCTCAGTTTAACTGACTATGCTGAGATTACAAGACAAACTGATTTTTAAAAACCCATTTAAACTATTTGGTAGTTTCATAATTTTCTTAGTAACACACATTCAAAATAAGATATAGGAATATATGAGATGACAAAACTATCAGGCTGCAGTTATCATCTGAAACCCGAAATGTTAATTTTCACTAAAACCCCAATATTTTCATTAAATGATTTCACACTGAGTCAGTAATATTACATTAGCAAGCCTTTAAAGATTAGCTACAGTAGGTTGAGTCCTGAGTAGAAGGGTAAGGTAACCCTAAATAAAAAGTTTGGGTTATAAGGTCCTATGTCATGATTTTGGTCAGTTCTGCTGAGGCCTTCATTCGTATTCCTGATGTGCTACAAGGCAGAACAAGGAAAAAATGAGGAAGGCTCTGAAGACAAAAAGTGTAAAGGTTACTGGGTAAGCCTAGTGAGAGGAAAGACATGCAGGATTTTGGGTAGCGTGGTTGCAGTAAATGTATAAAAGTGGACTGGGAAGTCACTTTCTGACTTGGGATCCAAAATGTCAAAGCTACACTAGTACGTTAGAACTAAATACCACCCTAGATCAAATTAGTGTAAACATTTGGATTCTATAATGAAGCAAAGACATCGTTAGTTAATTCAATATTTATTGTACACTAGAAGTCGCTTTATTGAAGAACCTATAGAATTATCATCATGAAAACACCTTCTGAAGATTATCTTTTTGCTACATAACCTGAAACATTTACGATGAATTTCTCTAGATTCCAGAGGATAGTGGATGTCAGCATAGATAAAACAAGAGGTGCCATGATCTGATGACCATTGTAGATGGGTGATTCACTGCTCTCATTTATGTATGGGAAATTTTCCATTATAAAATTAAATATATATTCTGATCTAATAAAATAATAGTTCTCCCCGTTTTTATTTTCTTTGATAGCTTTTTCCATAAATTTGTATTTTTGAAAACTGATAAATTATACTTAATTTGTTTAATCAATTTTATCATTCAAATAAATATACCAGAACTTAAAGAGTCAGCCTAAGATAGCCAGTTTCCTAGTGCAGTCCCTTGCTCCATTCATTATTCACTCTATCCATCACCTCTACATGGTTAATTAGCCTCTACTAATCATTTGCAGTGAAGGATAAAATTATTAAGTTCAAGTCAAGTCCATTTTTAAGTCAGCTAATTTCAGGAATGTTTTTCATTATACTAAACTATCCTCTTATCAAAAATATGTTATATGTCACCCAAGTAGTTATGCTTACTGAAACTTCCAGTGACCCTCTCCTAAGATAGCAATTACATAGGTTAACAAGATCTAAAAGTACAATCACTGGTACATAGTTATCAAACTTTTCACCTAAAAGTCTAACTTTTAAAATTCACAATGGTACAGATAACATATGTTGAATAAACCACTACATCTCAAAATATTAGTTATAATTCTTAAACATTTTTGTCCTGTGCACATCAGTCTGAGAGAACTTTAAAATAAAAAAAATAACGATAAAATAATTATTTCATAGTTCTTACCTTCAGGCAAACGTACTAAGTGATTTCTTCTTACATTAAGGTCTCTCAAGGCCTCCAAATTACCAATTTGGGAAGGTATTGTTTGAATTTCATTGCAGCTAACATCCTATTTCAAAAAAGATACAAAGTAAAGAATTATTCTAATATTAAAAACTTGTCTGCTTTAAACTGTTTGTAAAATGACGTTGGACAAGATAATGCCTGTGGTCCTACCTAGTTGTGAAAAAAAGCTGAATCTGTCAAAGAATTACAATAATTTGTACTAACACTTAATTTTAAAAAGTTACAGATTTTTGACTAATTCTATATATTTTATATATGACTAATTTTGTGATATGAACTAAAATTAAATGACTTAAGATGTGGGTGGGAGGCCGAGAATATGAGATCAAATAAATATGTTGGTGAAAATGTAAAATAAAACAATATTTTTACTTTATATTGTTCTAATGAAGCTAGAAAAAATGATAAAAAATATAATAAAATTATTTAAAAGAAAATCCTATTTTCAAAATATCAGTTCAACTGTTTAAGAATATAAAAAAGTGCATTGAAGATGACTCAAATCATTCTTTATCAAACTGAAAGTGAGGAGAAAATAATAAAGTACACATAACTCAAAAGGCTATGGAAAAAATAGATACTGCTTTATTAGCATCTGATCAACCTGATTCCAATATATATATATTAGGTAGGCCTTCTGGTATCTTGGTAAATAGCTTGATTCTGGTTTCACTGGTTCTGAAAAGAAACTGACTATAGGTTCCAAGATTAATATATCCAGGATGCCATAATTCTTACACCAACAGAGTAATTTATAAACCCATGTGTAGCAGCAGGAAGTTGCTTAGGTTAATAAAGTGCTAAGATGCCAGATTAACACTTCAAATTCTTCCAATAAATGAGTAAAAATATTAACAGACATTGTTAGAAAAGACTACTTACTAAAAACTTCAATAAGATTCAGACATTATTTTTAAATGTTCCCAAAATGTTTTCAGAAAAAAATAATTATTTTTACTTTCCTAACATGTACTATCTGAAGTAGAATCAGAAGCTAGACTTCTTACTCCAATGTTCTAGGCATCAAAGTTAAAAGGGTTCTAACAGGAATTGAAAAGATAGGAAAATGGAGCCTGAGCTAGAAGGTAACAGCAATCTATAACACTTCTCTCAGAAAATGTGTATATTGAAAGATAGTTTACTTTCATTTAAAAAAATGAATAAGGATGTTGTAGAAAGACCATCAAGTAGGAATCAGGAGCTTTAGGAATACTAATTCTTACTCTGCCACAAACTGTTTATATGACTGAGGATATCAACCTCTTTTGTAGAAAGCTAAAAGCACTTTTTGTAAGAGATATCTACCTTTTAAGTATCCAGCATTCAGTAAATAGAAACAGAAAGTTTAAATGATTTGAAAATCAAAATCTGAATCATGAGTATAATTTACTACTAGTTCATATTATTAACACAAGTTCTGAAGAAATGCCACAGAACATACATTTTGGACTTTACTTCCTAGATCTAATTAATTGTAAATAAATGGTGGTCTGGTATCTAAAGTCCAGATTTAATGAATTTGTGAATTACTACATGTGACTTTTCATATTCATAATCCACCTGAAAAAAAACATGAGCTGATATGAGGTCCAATTAGATTATATAAGTATACAGTATTTTTATACGATGTCCATCTTTGTTAATAAACCTATCTGAACTATGGAACTATATACTCCCAAATCTCAATAGACATAATTGTATTTGATCCTTTCAGAAATATAAAACATAAGCTTTGGAGCTAAAGTAGACTGGTTTCAAATTCTACTTCAGTTATGGAACCTTGGACAAATTACTTAACCTGAGAGCTAGTTTGCTCAGCTGTAATATGATAATTATAGTACCTAATTCCTATGCTATTGTGGTGATTTGATTGTTAGCTGGAGGGTGGGGGCGGTCTGCCTGGAGGCTTCCCAGTTTGACATGGAATCAGACAAAGGCCCACCCTAAGGGCCCACCCTAATCCCCTAATCTATCACCACCCTAATCGAGATGCTCAACTGACATTCCCCATTCTACACCCTACTCCACATAACCCTATAAAAACTACCGCCCTCCTGTCCCAGCGCTAGACTTCTCTGGCCCTTCTCCTCTCTGGACCAGAGAACCTTGCCCGGGAGTGCTCTCCCAATAAAGGCTTGCTTTTTGTCACGTGTTCACCTTACATTGATGAGAAAAGTCTATTATTGTCATGTCCAAACCATAAGTACTCAAGAGCAACAAGGAGTAGTAGGTGACAGTTAAGCTTCTTATAAATGTAAGGCAGGCAATAAAGACGACCTTCTTTAGAATAGGAACTAAGTTCTAAAGATAGCATGTAAGGCAAAAAAATAAGCCTGACCTTTGTAGTTAGTGTCCATTTCCTATAAGGACTAACCAAAAATCAGAATATTGATGCTATTAACAAGATTTAATTCTAAAAGTTCAAATGCATTATTAATTACACCTACAGCACCTGGTATTCCTAGGTGGTCTCCCATCCAAGTACTAACCAGGCCCGACCCTGCTCAGCTTCCGAGATCAGATGAGATCGGGCACATTCAGGGTGGCATGGCCATATACAGTTCCTTAATATCTCTGTTGACATACTTGAGAACTGATCAATCAGTGAAACTCCATTATCAATACTTAAAAATAACTAAAACTAACTAAAAAACACACCTATGGATCTTTACCCTATATATACAAGAATATGACTATATGTATATATATGCATGTGTGTGTATAAATAACAATCAAAAAAAAAATATTAACTTACAAGTTCTGTTAAATGTCTGAGATGTCCAATTTCTTCTGGAAGTGAGACCAATTTGTTATTACCAGCAATTAAGACTTTCAATGGTAAATTACACAAATGTACTGGCAATGTTGACAACTGGTTCCGACTAAAATGGGTAAGCAGAAAAGAGAAGAGTCAGAGTCTATTACTCAAGAAAAATACTTCCATATTTGCCACTCTGTACTCAGTAAAATAACAAATATAAGTTTTACAAGAAACAAACAGGATATTAGACTTGAGTTCCAGCTTTCATTTCTTACTTGTCAGCTTTATGCTTTCAAGCACAGTGTTAACCTAGAGATTCCTCATCTGTAAATTGAGTTTTCAATTAGCAATAATTGCGCCTCAGATAAACCTCATGGTTATGATACTGCCACTGCACAAAGCTCGTCGTCTTTACTTATCTTACAGGGCTCTTGCACCATAAAACACCTTTGTAAATAATGAAGTGCTATATAAATACAACATTATTTTATTAACGTTAAATATATGTAAGAAAAAATGATTTAAAATAGGGTGAGTACTATTATCCTCTTCTTCCTTCCAAAGAAGAGTTATAAACATAAGTGTTTGTAATCTACTTCCCTCATCATTCCGGTATTATAATCAAATGTACATAAGATCAAATATAGTTCTATGGAAAACAAGTGACGTATTTGTGATTTCAAATATATCATGTCACTCAAGTATAGGTAAGAGATCTTATTTATACAAAAACAAGCAAATCAGAATTAAAAGTAAAATAAAACACATCTATCCTTAGGATAAAATGAGCTAAAATTTTACTCAGTAGATTTAATTTTTTAATCCTTAGCACCAATTGCCCCCCATTTTCAAGATCTTTAAAGCTTTTAATGCGATAATAGTTCTCCTCCTAGATATTTATCTTAAGGAAAGAAAAATAAACATTTACATATAAAATTCTCTACTTATTACTTTTATCATGGCAAAAAACTGAAAGAAAGTTACTGAGAGGGAAAATGAGTTTTAGAAGTATATGAACTGTATGATAGTGATTATATATAAAAATATTTCCAGAGGATATTTCATGACAAGAGGAAAACATTTAAAAATATGACGAAAAACCTGGAAACAGGGAAAAGATCTCTTATAATAATACTTATTATTATTATTATTTACAGATAGTATTTAAATTGTTTATTGTTAATATTGAAAAATACCTACTGGTTACCCTCTTAAAAAGCTGAACCAGTTTATGCTCCCACGAAAGGGATCACGACAATTATAACTCAGAAACAACATTTTTATGTATTTCCTTTACACTTTTCTACAATGAACATTTATAACTTTTACAATGTAATAAAATATCAAAAGAATTCTCGTAAGATGTGAAAAAATGGAGATGAACTTAATACACAAAAATACATAATCACAAGAACCAAAGTAATTACAGAGATACTAGTTTCATATGATGCAGCTTATTTGAAAATGTAATTGGAGAACCATTGCTACAAGACTGCTGCAGCAAGTGAATCAGGCCAATGCTAATTATTGCAAAGACAAAGGGAGAAGCTAGAGAAATACAGGCAACACTGTTAATTTAGCCTAAGAACTTGTATGGATACTGCTGATATGAATGGATAGTGTAAATTTTAGTGAAAGGGAAGAGAAAATTGAAAAGACCACATAAAACCAAATATTAAAAAACAAATGCTCACCTAATATTTAAGAATGTAAGAGCCTGTAGGTTTAGAATTGCCTCTGGTATATAGCGAATACAATTTTGGTATAAATTGAAATTCTCAAGAGAAACGAAGTGACATACTTCTATGGGAATTTCTGAGAGGCGATTTCGTGACAGATCTGTAAGAAAAAATAAATTAAGTTTAAAACCAACATTTGGAATTTAGTTTACTGAAATGTTAAATCGGCAAGTTTCGTGAATGTTTGAATTCCCAAGAGCTCTATTGTGGGAACTGATCCAGAGTAAACAATCAAATATTAATTGAATAAACCATTTTAACATATGCCTCTATACCTACTGCTGAGAAATGCTGATTCCTTTTGAGACGGCACATATACTAAAAAATAAAACCCATTATTCTTTTCAAGTAACACAAATTCTAAGGCATATTCGCCTACAAATCATATGGAAGATCATACAAAATACCAAAATATCCATGGAAATGAACGTATCTCTAAAAGCCACCTTCCCAAAAGCACAGACAACATTCAGATTTTTAGAAAAACAAAGCAAAGCAAAAAAAAACAAAAATACTGTTCCTTTATCAGTCAAAATAATCAGGATCGCATCAAAAGGACTCAGGAACCAACTCTGATCAAAAATGAGACAATTTGAGCTTCAATAAAGATAATTACAATGGATTGAATCTATTACATACATGGAATTATACAAGCTTATAAAGACACGTCCTTCTCTGTCCCCAAAAAGACAGAGAACCAATTCATTATCTTGTAAACTGATAAAGAAAGGGATAAAAATCAAACATTTACCTTGCCTTCCCTATATGAACTGTATCACTGAACAACCAAGTAGATGAAGTGAAGTATCTCTCTATATATTCTAGCTATAAATGAAAAATGAGAGAAAATCCCCATTTTGCAACCCTCAATGAATTACTGGATCTAGAAATGAATATTAATGCTGCTATCTATACAAAAAGACAATCAAATTATATGCCTCCCACTAGAACAGAACATCATATTATGGTCTTGTCAAAGGGACAGAACATGAATCTAATCAAGCTTCTGTATCAGATGCAAACTTTCAGGAAATGCAGAGGACAGAGGAATGTTGTAATCACTCTATCATTATCCATTTAGATTTATTTAATTAAATATACTGTGAGATTTATTTGCTTACCACTGTTTTTCTCTCTTCTGCTCTATATTAAGGTCTCTGTTAGGAATTATTTGGTGAGAATCCTTTACTGAGAACTTTCCCTAGATAGAGGCCTGAATTCTTACATATCTGCAAATACATTGCTTACACCATAACAAGTGAATGATATTTTGGCTAGAAATAGGTACAATTCTTTGGTTAGTAATCTGTAGATGTTATTTTACTACCTTCTAGTTTCCAGTATTGCACTGAGCAGTACAGCACTAATCTGATCATTTTTCCTGTGTAGCATCTTGCTCTTTGTCTCAGCACCACCACCAACACACTGGTCTGGAACTCAGTGGGCTCTTTCAATCCTTTAAACCAGAGAAATTCTCCTCTCTTATATCTTTAGTTGTTGCATGTCCTCAATTTGTTCTTTCTCTTTCTTCACATTTTTTCTGTTTTGATATACTCTTCTAATGTTCTAGACCATGAATTTGAGTCTCAACAATAATCACCCTCTCTCAAATATATAAAAATGTTTTTTTCTCCTTACTTTTTAATTCTTTTATACTATGATGTCACTTTGTTTCTCCTAAGAATCTTGGAATAATCAGTTTTGTTTTGCTTGTTAAACTTGTTATCTATCTCTTCCAATAATTCTATTTCACTGAAGTAACTTGTTCCAGATATAAACATTGTTGATCCTCTCTTTGGGACTGCTGGAGTTCCTTTAAGTGAATTACTTTCCATTGCCAATTCATACGTTGCCTCATCCTTGGAGCTCAGGTCAAGCTGCAAGAGTTAAGACCAAAATAATGGAAGCAATCTCTACAATGTGCTGGTACTAAGCTTCCCCTCCAAGGCTCGGCTCTTACTGAGAACTCAAAGCTCTTAATAATGGCCCCCATAGACTTTTGTCTCTTGTCTTCATCTGGATCCCGGTATATCCCCAGACTCATATATTTCCTACTGATGCTACTAGCCTGTGCACCCCAGAGCTGCTTCGCTCTGAAGTGATAGTAACTGAGGCTGGGAAACAGTCCACCATCTTACCAAAACACCATGATTAATAAAAAGTTAAAGTAACAAAGACCATCAAGTACTTAGACTAAATATTTCCTATAAAATCACACTGTAAATAACTTCTTTAAAATAAAGTGCAACAAGATTTTATCAATTCTTATTTAAATTTTATTAGTATAATTTTAAAAAGTTGAAAACATGAAAGGAATTCAATTGCAAATCGTTCCTTAAATGTTTAAATTTAACCAAAAAAAAAAAAAAAAAGACAACTTTAGGCAACAAACTTAAACTTAAGCAGGGATTATTTAATTCAGATTTTCCTAATATTTGTATTATAAAGCTAAATTACTTAAAATCCAGAAAAATGAAATCAATGACATCCATCTTTTTTTTGGTCCCCATGGGAGAAAATAAAATGATAGTACAATATAGTCAGTTTAAATACACCTAAAAAACAAACACTCCTTAATTTTTAAAGAATTAGCTAATTTACAACATAATCTACTTTTGAAGCCAGAGTTTCTGACTAAGGGTTCTTCCAAGTTCTCCCATTTAAATTGTATTTTGATTTCAATTTGAGAAGATAAGTAGCTTCTTTGTATTAAATGAGTAATTTTTTTACATCCTATAAATTCAAGAAGAAGGTTAATTAGTTGGGTCATAGATGAGATATGGAAAGTACTGCAAAGTACTACTGGTTTATGGAGAAAATATTTTTACAGATAAAGAAATGTGATAAAAGAGAAAAAAACTTAAAAATATTCAGTTAAAAATTATGGATATGTTGTATTCTTGAAACTCTGGTTATAAAAGCAATACATATTAAGTTCACGTATGCAGAAGACTGCATAAACATACATGTTCAAATAAATAAAATATTGCCAGTACCCTAAAAGCCTCAATATAGCTCTTCTTAATCATAAGCCCTTTCTTCTCCAAAAGAGGAACCAATATATTGATTTTGGTGATAATTATATTTCCTTGATAGTTTTAACACTTTATAAGTTGTAGTTTTGCCTCCTGCATTAATTTCCTATTGTTGCTGTAACAAATTACCACAAACTCAGTGGCTTAAAATAGCACAAATTTCAGTTCTTGTTCAAAATGGTGATGCAGGAAGATCCTGAACTCATCTCCTCCCAGGGACACACTGAATCTACGTATGGAACTACGTATGAAGCTACATATGGGAACAACTGCCTCTTAAAAACCCTACAGATTGGTGAATGATGACTACACATAAAGCAAATGAGAAGAAAACCACATTAAAGGGGTAGGATAGGCTGGGACACAACATCACCATAACCCCACCCTGGCAGAGAGACCCACATTTGAGAGAAAATTCAAAACCTGGAGCTTCTCCCTGAGGAATGAAGTGTTCAAACCCTACATTAGGCTCCTCAACTTTTAGAACTTACATCTGAGAGATGAGTCCCCCAAATGCCTAACTTTGAAAACCAAGGGGCTCACAGGCAGAGATCCACAAAATTATAGCCATCTGGGAGATAAGTTTTAAAGGCCCAACTCAGAGGCAGCTGATCATATGCAGACTTAAAGTTAAGGAGGCTGGCCTGCCTTTATTAAAGTATTGGTTGCAGGACAGGCATCTAATTTAACATAAACATTTAAGACCCTGCTGGAATACTGTCTCTGGGGACAGAGAATGGCATAAACCACCTTTGGGCCCACCCTTTGCCATGTTCCAGAGAGCCAGTATTGCCAGGAAGGGACCTTTTACAAGTATCTGGTGACTCACCTTTGCAGCTGCTGTCCAGGGAAGCTTGCACTCCTGGTCCCATGGGACTGTAATAATCAGTGTCATCCAGAAAGGAGCTCATACCCATGTCTGACACCCTGATTTTTGCAGCTCCTGACAGGTGACACCTCTGTATTCCCTGCCTCCCGCAGACAGTGGTGCTTATACTATGGTAACCAAATAAGAGTTCCTAAACAGCTCCCACCTGCAGGGCAGAGCAAGTGGCAACAGATCCAAGAAGCTCGGTCCATCTGTGCAAGAGGACCTATTAGCTAATTATCATAGCTGCAACCTGAGGGGTAGGCTTCTAATTACATATGTATCTAAAGGGTGACTATAATCCTTTCAAGAGACCTTGGAGAGCAGGCACTATATTCATGCTTTCCTGCCATACTCCAGAGTGCCAGTTCTCCTGAAGAAGAGCTTTACACAGAACTGATACCCTGGTTTTTATGTCTGCTGCCACTCAGAGGATGCCTCTTAATCACCTGGCTCTGGTGGCCAGGGGAGCTTGCATTCCTGGGTCCCATGGTACTGAAGAGACAGTTCTTGACAGGCTGCCATCCCCAGGGCACTCTGCGGATAGGAGACTAAGGCATACTGCCCAGTATTTTCGTGAAGGAGGCCTCTTCGCTTGTCCTGGAGCTTCAGCCAGAGGGTCATGCTTCACGTCTGGCATACATTTAGTGGACTACAGAGCTGTTCTCAAGGAACGAAGGCTGTAGCAACATCAAACAGGCTAATATTGGAAGAGAAGGGGGAGGAGGAAGAAAGAAAAAGAAAGGGGCAGAAACTTGTTCAAAGAAATAATTGTTGAAAACTTTCCAGCATGGAGAAGGAAATAGACATCCCAGTCCAGGAAGTACAGAGAGTTCCAAATAAGATGGACCCAAAAAGACTCACACCAAAACACATCATAATTAAAATGTTAAAAGTTAAAGACAAAGAGTTAGGTGCATAGTGGTAAGTGTCTACATTAAGCTACAAGAAAAGTCTAAATTAAACCACCTAGCTTTACATCTCAAAGAACTAAAAAATAAAGAACAAACAAGTCCCAAAGTTAGCAGAAGAAAAAGATTAGAGCAGAAATAAATTAAACAGAAACTAAAAAGATAAAGAGAAGATCAATGAAACTAAGAGCTGATTCTTTGAAAAGATTAACAAAACTGACAAACCTTTAGCTAGACTCACCAAGACTCACCAAGGAAAAGAGGACTCAAAATCAGAAATGGAAGAGCCATTACAACTAACATCTGAGAAATACAAGGGATCACAGAGCCTATTATAAACAATTAAATGCCAACATAGAATTCCTAGGTACATACAACCTACATCAAGACTGAATCTTAATGAAATAAGAACTCTCAATAGTCCAATTACTAGTGAAGAGATTAAATCAGTAATCAAAAACCTCCCAACACACAGAAGTCCAAGATCAGATAGCTTCACTGGTGAATTCTAACAAACATTCAAAGATTTAATACCAATCCTTCTTATGCTCTTCCAAAAAACAGAAGAAGAAACTCTTCCAAACTCATTTAAAGAGGCCAGCATTACCCTGATACCAATACCAGACAAGGATGCCACAAGAAAATGAAATTACAGTTCAATATCCCTGATGAACGTAGATGTAAAAATCCTCAACAAAATGATTAGCAAACCAATCACTGATATCAAAAGGATCATAACACCATGACACGTGAGAGTTATTCCAGGTAAGCATATAGTGGTTCAACATCACCTCAGTGTGATGCCGTCATACACTATATTAACAAAATAAGATACAAATCAAATTATCTCAATAGATGAGAAAAAGTATTTGACAAAATTCAACATCTATTTATGATTAAAAACAAAACTTCTCAATACAAAGGGTATAGAGAATGTACTTCAACATAATAAAGGTCATATATGACAAGCCTACAGCTAACATCATACTCAATGGTGAAAAGCTGAAAGCTTTTCCTCTAAAATCAGGAACAAGACAGTGATGCCCACTCTCACCACTTTTATTTAACAAAGTATTGAAAGCCCTACCCAGAGCAATAAGGCAAAAAAAGAAAAAAAAAAAAAAGAAACAAAAGGCATCTAAATTGGAAAGGAATAAGTAAAACTGTCACTATTTGCAGATGACACAATACTATATATAGAAAGCCCTAAAGACTCCAACAAGAAACTGTTAAAATAAATGAATTCAGTTAAGTTGCAGGATACAAAACCAATACACAAGAATCTGTTGAGTTCCTATATACTAATAACAAACTATCAGAAAGAGATATCAAGAAAACGATCCTATTTTAATTATATCGAAAAGAATAAAATACTTAGGAAAAAATTTAACCAAGAAGGTAAAAGACTGATAAATAGAAAACTACAAGACATCAACAAAAGAAACTGAAGAAGACATAAATAAATGAAAGATATTCCATGTTCATGGATTGGAAGCATTAATATTTTTAAAATGTCCATACTACCCAAAGCAATATACAGATTCAATGCAATTGCTATCAAAATTCCAATGGCATTTTTCAAAGACATATAGAACAAATAATCTTAAAATTTGTAAGGAACCATTTAAAAAAACAAATAGCCAAAACAATCATGAAAAGGAAGAACAAAACTGGAGGCATCGTGCTCTGTGATTTCAAATGTTACAAAGCTATAGTAATTAAAACAGTATGGTACTGGCCTAAAAACAGGCACACAGATCAATGGAACAAATCCATGCATATATGGTCAATGAATTTACAACAAAGGACCCAAGAATAGATAATGAGGAAAAGAGACAGTTTCTTCAATAAATGATTTTGGGAAACTGGACGGCCACATGCAAAAAAATAAAATAAAAAATTCTCTCAACCAATTCCTACACCATACACAAAAATTTACTCAAAATGGATTAAACACTTGAAGCATAAGACCTGAAACCATAAAATCCTAGAAGAAAACAGGTAGTAAATTCCTCGACATAGGTCTTCACAATGATTTTTTATATCTGACAACAAAAGCAAATAAAAGTGGGACCATGTCATAGTACAAAGCTTCTGAACAGCAAGGGAACCCACCAACAAAATGAAAAGGCAATTTACTGGTGTGAGAAAATATCTGCAAACCATATATCCGATAAAGGGTTAATAGAGAACTCATACAACTCAATAGCGAAAAACAAACTCTCTGATTTAAAATGAGTAGATCTAAGTAGATTATGTTTCCAAAAGAGATGTATAGATGGCCAACAGCTTTATGAAAAGATGTTCAACACCATTAACCATCAGAGAAATGTAAATCAAAACCATGATGAGTTATCATCATCTCACACCAGTTAGAATGGTTATTATCAAAAAGATAAGAAATAATAAGTTTCTACAAGGAGAAAAAGAAACCCTTGTGCACTGTTGGTAGGAATGTAAACTGGTGCAGCCACTATGGAAAATAGTATGGAGGTTCCTCAAAAAATTAAAAATAGAACCATGATATGACCTAGCAATTCCACTTCTGGGTATTTACCCAAAGAAAACACTACTACTGAGAAAATATATTCATGTTCACTGTAGAATTATTTGCAATATCCAAGATATGGAAGCAAACTAAGTGTCCTCTGTTGAGTGAATGGATAAAATTATGATATACATACACACACGCACATGAGACTATTATTCAATCATACAAGATGAAATCTTGCCATAGATGGACCTTGAGAGCACTTGAAGTGAAGTAAGTCAAGAAAGACAAATACCATGTAATCTCTCTTACATATGGAATCTAAAGGAAAAAAAAAAAAACAACTAAACTCACAGAGAACAGATTGGTGGTTGCCAGAGTTGGGGGGGGGGGTGGGAGAAATGAGTGAACTGTTTTTTCAGTTTAAATGTTTAAATAAAAATAAAATTTAAAAATTCACAAATTTATTCTTTTACAGGTCTACAGGGCAGATGTTAGAAATGGGTCTCACTGGGCTAAAAATCAAGATATCGCTGGCAGAGTTCTTTCTGGAGCTTCTAGGAGAGAATCTGTTTTCTCTTTCTAGTTTCTAGAGACTGTTTACATTCCTTGGCTCATAGGCCTATCCCTCTATCTTCAAACCAGCAATATCAGGCAGAGTCCTTCTGATGCTGCCATCTGTTTGTTCTGCCTCTTTCCACTTTTTAAGGATCCTGTGACATTGCTGGCTTTCCCCCACTTCTCCCCAAATAATCCAGAGATAACCTTCCTATATGAAGGTCAGCTGAATAGCAACTTTAATTCTCCTTTGCCATGTAGCCTAGCATATTCATAGGTTACAGGGATGTTAGTATGTAGACTTTTTTTTGGGGGGGGCACAATTCTGCCTACCACACCTACGAATTTTCTAAGGTAGTGGAAGAGGAATTTCCCACTTAATTGCCCAACATGACTAATCAGGTTTTTCTTTTTTTCTGCTTCTGTAAACATGCCTGCTGCATAAGACAAAGGGTCAACTGAGAACTCACCCTCCCTTAAAGATGTATTGCTTTAGTGCTTGTTAGAAAACCTCATGCTCTGTAACTGCCCATAGCCCATAGCAATTTCAGGGGTCTGAAAATAAGCCCATGCCAACTGTAACAACGTGGGTATAAAAGTGAAATTGCCCCTAAACTCTGCGCCCAGATTTTCAGAGCACCAGCTCTTCTGTGACCACTGGCGTAATAAAACTGAGTTCTCTTTCTCTCTGGGTTACTGCATGGATTTTCGCTGGTCTGATTTTTGGAGCTTTTGGGATTTTTCCATAACAGTAGAAGCCTGTTGTACGTGTAGTCATTTGTGATCTTCACTCAACATTTATTCATGTAGCTACATGCTATAGTAGTCCCTTCATATTCCTTGTCTTCATAGTGTTATTCTACTCTATGAACATGCCACAATTTACTTATTTTATTACTGATGAAAACGGTAATTACACACTGATCTACAGAATATCTAGGAGTGAAAATGCTGTGTAATAAGATATATGTATCTCCAACTTCACAAGAGAATGCCAAACTGTTTTCCAAAGTGATTGTGCCAATTTACATATCTACCACCAGTGTACAAAGAGTTCTTGTGGCTTCACATCCTTGCCAATACTCATTATATTTTAATATATTCATTATGTTTTAAAGATTTTTGTACAGTGGCATTTCATTGTGATTTTAATTTTCATTTCTCTGGTTATTAACGAAGTACCACAGCTTTTCATATTTATTGGCCATCTAGATTTCCTTTCTTGTGAAGCGCCTGCTAGAGTCTTTTGGTTTGTTGGAGATCTTCAGAAATTTTGAATACGAGTCAATTATATATGTGACAAATATCTTCTCCCACTCTGTGGTTTGAAGTTTCATAGTCTTCACGATTTCATGTCTTCTAATGAAAGTCTAATTTTAGTAGAGGAAAAATTTTAAATTAATCTTTTCTTTTATGGTTAGTGGTTTTTGTAGTTTTAAAAGAAATTCTTCTCTACTCAAGGTCATAAAGATATTATCTTCTAAAAGTTTTATAGTTTGACAATCACATTTAATCTATCAGAAATTGATATTCTAATATCACGTGAGGTAGAAGGCCAATTTCATTTTTTTCATACAGGGATATCCAATTATCCCAGTAACAGTTATTAAAAAGACCATCTTTCCCCCACAATTTCTCTATTAACACCCATATCATATATCAGGTGTCTTTATTTGTATAGGCCTATTTGGGGGCTCCCTAATCTGCTCCATCACTCTAATTATCTATCCTTATGTCAATATTATACAACCTTAATTACTACAACTCAATAACTTTATTTTTTTAATTGAAGAAATGATTTAAATTTTTCCGTCTACTTTCCCCTCCCCCTAATAATTCTTGGTATCTCATATACAGCGGTCTACGCCCCCCACATCACTTCTAGTAGAAGTATTCCTTTCTCTTTGTAATTCTTCAAGTGTGTCTTGATTTTCTAGGTCCTCTGCATTTCTTTATAAATTCAGAATGAGCTTGTTAGGTATCAAAAAATATGTAATTTTTATTGAGATTGCACTGAATGTATCATCAACTTGGGAAGAAATGACATCTTTACAATATTGAATCTTTCAATCTATGAAGATCTCCATTAATTAAAGGGTTCTTTAAAGTTTCTCAATAAAGTTTTGTCAGTTTCCTCAGAAAGGTTTTATAATTTTTTTTACTTATTTCCAGGTCCTTGTTATTTTATAAATGATACATATTTTTAAAGTTTTATTTTCTAACCATTATTCATAAGAATAAAACTGATTTTATGTATTGATTTTGTTTCTGGCATTCTTGATAAACTTTTTTTTATTATCAGTAGATTTTTTTGGATGGTTCTAGATCCATAATTACATGGTTCTGTGAGTAATCAAAGTTTATTTCTTACTTTCTGATCCTTACTTATTTACTTACCTATTTATTTAACTTAAGAGTGCTAAGACCTCCAGTACAATGTTGAATAAAAGTGGTAACAGAAGGTATTCTTGTCTTGTTCCTAATTTCAAAGGTTTTCTGTAGATATTCCTTATCAGATTAGGAAACTGCTTTCTGTTTCTAGTTGGCTGATTTTTTATCATTAACAGACACTGAATTTATCAATTTCTTTTTCTTCACCTATTGAGATGACCATAGGATTTTAACCTTTTGTTACATTAATACAGAATTTTATTCTTTATTCCACTATTATTTCTTCAGTGTAGAATAGATCCTGTTTTCTCAGTGTAGGGCTTGGTCTCCCCATCACTTGGGGAAATTTGCCCTGTTCTGCAAATAAATGGACTAAATGAAATATCTGTATTTCAATGAAAAAAGTTTTAAGCTATTTTGTTTGTAATCAAACACTTGATTACTTTTTTTTATTTACAAAAACCTTACCCTTGGAGTTAAACTCATCTCAAAGATACTATAAGTTTTTTAATAATGTTAAAGAAAAAGGCAAAAAAAGAAAAAAGAAAAAAAGAAAAAGAATCCTTATATTAAAGGGAGGAGGCAGGTGCATAAGAATGACTGCTCACTCTAGATTCACACAGCAAATATTTATTGAGGATGTTATGACGGTAGGGACTTTGTCTGTTTTTTGTTCAACTCTGTAGTGCTACGGTACATAATACATACTAGGGACTCAGAAAATATTTGCTCAAAAAATGAACAAAAACTGTAGACTCAGAAATGAGTACAAATCCTGTCTTCCCTCTGAGTTTCATCTATAGTAAGACAACAATTAACATACTAAAGAACACAATTAACATACTAAAAGGACCAAATCACAACTTTACCTTTACTAAAAAAGGACCAAATCACAATTTTACCTTTATGATTTTTTTAATACTAATCTGCATTGAAAATAATTTATTTCTGAACAAGTATTTAAGTAAAATTAATCCACTCCAGCTATCGAGGGAAAAACTATTATATGTATCAAACTATAGATATTTTATAATTTGAAAAGGCTGAGGTAGGTTGCAACAGCAAAAAAGAGTGCTTTAGACATACGAAATAATGACCTGGAACTTTTTTCCACTCTGAAGTATAAAATGTTTTTTAATTTATGATATTCTCCTTCCTATTTTTAGGCTAGCTCCTCTATCTTTCTGATATGCCATCTGAATTTTTTTGAGCATTTCTTTTTTTCTGGCACAACAAGATGTTCTAGGCTTATCTTGCAACTTCCTTGCCCCAGTTCTGAAATCAGCTATTTCTCACCCTTAATATAACAGAAATGTAACAAGTCAGACTTGGGAGATGGGGGTGAGGGGCAGAAAGGAAAGCCACCAACCCGAGGGAAATTTCTGAATAAAAGACTGTTAGGTTTTTGTAAGACATTAAGCTTTTTAGTGGTCTGTTACATAGCAACAGAAAAAGCAAAACAAATTGGTACCTGAAATGGAGTGCTGCTTTAATAACCTAAAATATCTGGTATTAGCTTAAAATGAGGCAGCAGGCAATGGCCCTAAATTGCCTCCCAGATCTTGTTAATGGAGGCTGAAGGGCAATGGAAAAAACCACCACCACCACCACCACCACCACCACCACCAAAAAACGCTATTAAAGGCTGGAGAGAAGGGCACCCTAGTTCTGTCGTGGAAGAACAATTAAAGAAACTCACCTGCAGTAATGTGACAGGTTAAAAGGGTACCTAATGAATTTAAATCACCATAAATACATGTGGGCAATCTGTAGAGAGACATGTTAATTGAAGTTAAGAAATCTATTAGTACAAAGATTAGGTATTAATCTTAAATCTTAATGATGAGAAAGGGTATGCATATATTTACACATGCATTCCTGTAATTATCTAATTCTCCTAACTTATTTTTTGATATCATTCAAATATATTACATATTTTTCCTTTCAAATAATGCAGAGAAAGCAAACGACATTAAATAACTTAAAAGACCCTCTTAGCTCACACAGGAAAGAACGTGAATTTCTGCCTAGAATGGATTCTGGTTTCACATAATATTGGAAAACAAACTCAGTTTTTGAGTATAAAGACCATTCTTAACTGTCATACAATTATTATTAATACTTTCTTTCATCTTGAAATACTTCTCATCACATATTCTGCCAATAAAGTTTTTAAAACCAAACCCTGAAACAATACAATTTAGACAAAAACTTTGATTTTAAATGAGATATCTGATGTGGCCTTTAGTTCTAGCCCTACCATTTATTACTATCTTCCTTCTAGAACAGAATCTCCTGCTCTAGCACTTTTAGTGAGATGCTTTCAATTATTTGACTTTTTTGCAGGTAAGAAGTATACTAAAAGATACTTTTTCCTAAATCCATCTTTCCTGTTAACTTTATGATTTTATGAATTAGGAGTGGTTAGTTCCTAACTTTCAGGGTGAAAACATGGAACCCAAGGACATCATAGTAATCGGTTTCTTAAATCTGAAAAAAGCTCTGGGGAAACATTTATGTAACTGACACGGCATTTTCCTCTCAGCTAATTTTCTAACTTTCTATTTCTGTTTGAGACTATGAAAGGTCATGAGGTCCAGAAAAAGAATATAATTATTTTACTAACATGATACTGCTCACTTCTCATAAGGTAGCAAAAAGAAAAAAGGAAAAACCTTAACTCTGTATAACACACCTGTTAATAAATAACTTACACAGTTTATTAACTTAAATCTCTGAAAATACTTACAGTGTTTCAATGTTCAGTTCAACAAATTCTTTCTTTGCTTAGAGAAGTCTGCTCAATTCTGCCCCTTCTTTCAGGAGCAGGCAACTGTTAACAATTGCCATTTCTGACTCTTCATAGAGCTGCCAGAGCAATCTTTTTTTCTCAAATATCTGACTTTTTCACTAAGGTACCTGAGATCACCTCTGATCCACCAGATCTAATTCACACTCTCCTCTGCCCCTCCCTATTTTCATGTAAGCTAACAGAAGGAATAATAATGTGGTGACAGTATCTGTTAAAGGAACCACCTCACCTATCTGAATCACAACTATAATAAGTTAAATTCAGTTGAATTAATTAATACAAATACTATGAATTTCAAAAGTTTTCCACACTACAACAGGTCAGCTTGAACTTACACAGTTCTATATACAATTCTTCCAAGTGTTTCCAGCTGATATGCATGAGCAGGTTACCTAAGCACACAGGGAAAAGGGCAATTGTACATTGCTTATTATCATAAATGTATATACACAGTAAGGCACTTTTTAGATATCTTCTCAGCTCACAATGTTCTTAACTTCTTTCTCCTTCACAGGGGCTGGATTCCCTCTCTCCCAGCTTTTCAGAGTCATATATACCAGTGACTCTTAATTTTAGGGACCCTCTCAAATGAAGAACTTTGAGTTTTAATATCCTGGTAAACTCCTACCTTGCACTGAAAAGCCATCTCAAGCAT
The DNA here is from genome assembly GCA_003508835.1 of Eonycteris spelaea. Lineage (NCBI taxonomy): Eukaryota > Metazoa > Chordata > Mammalia > Chiroptera > Pteropodidae > Eonycteris > Eonycteris spelaea. The sequence continues at coordinate 30,478,443 of PUFA01000001.1, read as the reverse complement.
AATCTCATAATACTTCCCTTGACTTGTTTAGGCACTCAAATGATTTTCCCACTGAGGCTCTATTACTCTACTGTAGTAATTATCAAATGGTATTGTAATTCCTCATTAGATTTTAAGTTCTTTGATACCAAAGGCTTTGTATCTTTAGCATCTAACACAATAAGTGACTTACTAAAAGGTTGTTTATTTGCTAGAATTAAATTAATTCAGTGTGCCAACACTGGATATTTAATGCTGCTCAAATCTCTAGCTATTTCATGTTGTCATTTAAAATTGGAAAATTATTTCTGAATAAACAAAGTGTGTATGGTAGGTAATTAATTTTTAAAATGTGGTCTCCATGAAGGGAATCATAACAAAGCATCCTTAGCAGAGGAAATGTAAGAGACACACCTATAGACCAGATTACACTCACACCACCAACCCTCTGTAACAGGAATTAAAAATATAATGGGTAATCTGATAGTGGATTAATATACAGAATATAGCTGTATTTTTTTTAAAAAAACAACAACAACTAATAAAGCTCAACAAAAAAGCAAACAGCCTAATTTTAAATGAGCAAAGGACATAAATCAACATTTTTCTAAAGAAGATACACGAATCTGTAATAAGCATATGAAAAGACAGTCAATATTACTAATTATTAAGGAAATGCAAAACAAAACCATAATGAGATACCACTCCAAACCAATTAGGATGGCAATTTTTTTTAAGTCAAAAAATAACAAATGTTGGTGAGAATGTAAAATGGTACAACTGCTGTAGAAAACAGTACAATGGTTCTTCAAAAAATTATCACAAAACTGTTTATAATTCATCAATTACACTTCTGAGTATACAGCCACAGGAACTGAAGGCAGGGACTTACACAGGTATTTGTACATATAGCATCAATGAATAAAGACAAAAGGTGGAACCAACCCAGATGTCCACTAACAGATAAATGGGCAAATAATATGTTATATACATACAATAATATTCAGCCTAAAAAAATGAAATTCTGCTACATGCTACAACGTGGATGGACCATGAAAATATTGTGCTAAATCAAACAGGTCATACATGAAAGAATATATGATTTCACTTATATGAGGTACCTAGAATAGTCAAATTCATAGAGACAGAAAGTAGAACAGTTACCAGAGGCTAATGGAGAGTTATTGTTTAATAGATACAGTTTCAGCTTGGGATAATGAAAAAGTTATGGAAATGGATATAGGGTAATTGTTGCAAACAACATGAGTGTACTTAATGCCATTCAACTATACACTTAAAAAGGGTTAAAATGATACATTTCATGTTATGTATATTTTATCACCACTTTAAAAAATCAGTTGTGTAGTACTCAAAGTAGAAAATAAATGTAACCTGTTTCTTTTTAGTGATATGCACCATAAAAATCTCTCTAAAATTATGGACTTTTCTAATAACCAACTTTATATACCTCAACAATAAACCAAATAACAGAAATTATAGCAACAAAAATTCAAAGTATTTTTGAATGTCAAATCTCAAAAGTTAATCTCAAAACTGTGTAACAAAAAATGTCAGTTGTTTATTAACTTCTAATTCCATTTCTCTTTCCCAAAGAGAAAATTGTTTAATACTTCATTCTACTCAGCTATGTAACTATGACAGTAGAATTTATGTCTTTAAATCTCTAGAGCTAAGCCAGGAAAACCCAGGTTCATTCCAGCCCAAACACAAATTAATGTTTTCGACAGTATGGCATTTATTGAGAAATCCTAGCAGTCAAAAGTCTTATGTTCTTCTAATAACTCCTTCAGGCCATCCCACGCAATGACATCATCCTTGATAAATAAAGCCCATTATGCAATACCCATAGACACAGTACTATCACTTCCTATGAGAATAGTCACTGCTATGAATGTTAAAAGGGCCCGAGAATATGACAAATACACTGTAAAAGAGATTTTCAACACTAAGCAATGTAAACTTTAAAAGAATATTATAGGAATATCATCCTTCAGCATATAAAAAATGGTAAATACAAACTATAAAAAAATTTTAAAATATACATTTAATATGAAATAAATAAAAAGTAAAATTCCTAAGGAGGGTCAAGTCCCTAGAGAATTATATAAAAGTAATCATTTTAAACATGACTTGATAACTAACAAACCACAATGATACTGTTCATGGCGCTTCCCACAGGCTAACAAATACCAAGGAGAAAGACCATAAAAAGTTGCTCATTAAATGAAGATACTGTGATGACTGAGCAACATTTGTTACATTTGTAAAACTTAAAAAATTTGCCACATTTAAAAAATACTTTGTACTCAGGTTATTTTCTTTATGTTTTCAATCACTAAGCCATTCTCATGAAAATTTTGTTGTAAGAATGTAATAAAATAATTAGCTATTAATAAAATTATGTAACGCAGGGGGGTCAGAAATGAGAATGTTTTCTATGCTTTTCATTCTAAAGTTACATTATTTTTATATAACTTGTGAGTTTATAACCCCAAAAGTAGTAAATTTATATAATTTTAAATGCCAATTAGTGCCTTCTGCTTTCAGAAGCAAAAGGCACTAATTGTACTTCTCCCTAGTCCTCCTGCTAAGTACAACTAAAAACCCTGGCCATTTTATCTAAAACACACATAAGATAACTAGGAACTTTAGGATGCAAAGAACGACATCATGATTAGTTCCCTGCGTTTTCTTTTTGCCTCAGGTATTCTAGACTTGGACTGACATCTTCAAGTTGGCAACCCAGAAATACCAATAAGCAGAGACTTCCCCCAAAAAACAAACACCGAAAACACCCAGCCACAACAAAAGTGATCTCTCTCTAGTTAAAGGACCAGGAAAGGGACAACTTAAGAAGAAAACTTTTAGACAGTAATGGCTCGACTCCAGCCAAACATTTTAGAATCTGTAGCCTCACTCCCTCCCCATCTATGTCAGCACAGACTGAGTAGGCAGCCAAACTTCAACCCCTACAGGACTGTAACTTGGCATTTCCGTGGCTCCTCCCCAGTCTCCACTGATGTGGTATCAAAGGTCAAGTAGGTCTTGTGGGATCATGAAGATTATCTGGGGAAGCCTGGATCTCCACCCTACCCAGCATAATGAGGCTCACTCCAACTTCCTGCTGGAGTGACAGAAGAGGACTGGTAGAGTCAGGACTCTGACTACTGCCCCGTAGTTAGTTTGGACAGGCGGAAAGAAAAGATAAATGGCCTGTCACATGATTACTATTCTTTTCAGAAAGCAAGGTCCTTGAAGCAATCTCTAAAAACCTATGGGAGAGTACAGGGTATGTAGCAAAAACTTTTAGGACTGAAAATTTTTCAAAATCTTAACCTGATGTTAATTTTCAGTGTTCTACATTAAAGTATGAAAATTCAGACCACCATAACTATGATGCTATTACTGAAATAAGGGAAAAGAAAAAATACGAGGCACATTTCGGGAGGAAATGCCATTGAGCCTATCTGACTTTTGAAAGAAGCAATATTTAATAAGATCCAGTTCGTATAATCACAACCCCAAAGTCAAAAACCATATAAACTAGAAGACCTGGGGATTCAATGATGGGGTGTTGATAATCAAGTTCTGAAGTAGAATGTTAGAAATAGGCAATGAGGGAAAAATCCATTAATGTCTTATTTTGTTTATAATATTGGACTTCATACTGAATGATGACCACTTGATATGATTCACTCTAAAGAGAATATATAGTTTTCTATAAAAGCTATAAATGTATCACAACTTCTTTTCCTTATTTTTTACTTTCATATAGCAGCATTTACAGAGATGCCAAATGTGCCTCATTATGAGGCAGGCCTTAGTTTGAATCAGAAAATAAAAAGCATAGATTACTATCAAAACAGTCACATCTTTACATGATTCAATGATATCCTCTTCTCCACAGCACTTTAAAAGTTAGAACTTTATAAACTCTTTGAGTAAATTTATTACCATTTCACCAAAACAGACTTTAATTGCAGCATGTCTGTGTTATTTCATTGGGGACTTCACTAAGATTAGAAAATGTGGTATATAATGATATTATAAAGAATTTCTCTGTAGTGAAATTTAATTTGTTAATAGGTATTTGTAGAAATTAAGATCACCAGATTAAATGAATGCGCTGTAAAATGTTATTAACATAGTAATAACATGCTACTGGAAAATTGTTAGAAGTAATTTATTTTCCCATTTTAAAATATCTGTAAATATTAATATATAACTTGCATGTTATAAATCTGAAAAAGTAACAAAAATCTAAGAGTTTTTATATATTCCTTTTTCATTAAGAGACTAATGCATATTTTTTTGGTTATACAGACAGGCCAAGTGTCTAGATACTTGAGAAATTTGCTTGTGGGTTACATGTCTGCTTTTAAAAAAATGCTTTTTGTTGATGCTCTTGGTTTTTTCTTAGCATAAGCTAGAATATTTCTAACACAGTCTGTGGCCTTTGCTGTGTTTATAGTATGCTTTCATTTTAAAATACAGATACTGGTATCTTGTTATTAGTATAGGTCAGAAAGAGGAGAATTTCTAATAAACTTAATATTTTTAGGTGCATAAGGTTTAATTTTTTAATCTCTAATAAAATGTTTTAACTGACTTCCACTCTCCTATTTATACTTAATTTCACAGAAATTTCTTATTGGGTACATCTTCAACAAATACCATAAAATTAAAAAATAGTTTAAAACTCAGATCAGAGTATTTTATGTGAAATTTTGGATAACTGCAGTATAATGAAAGAATATCTAATTTATTGTGGTGGGGTTAATTTCCATTAGTACTTGAGATTGTATCATCAGATCTCTTTCATAATGGAATCCCTCTTCTGGTTAAATATTTAATTTGAGCACATAATGTTTTTTCTTTTTTAAAGGAGTTGGCCTAAATTTATTGTAACTACATGAAATAAGCATTGGTTTAAAACTTAACATTCTTATAAAAGTCTCTCTGAAATGCATGCAGAATTTAAATTGCAGCCAAATGTTATTTTCATTATCCTATTTATAATTTTAACCAGCTTTCCAGAAATTTCTTCATAATGTAATTATGAAATCAAATTGAGGATGTTACTATAAAAACAAATTAATTTATTCAATGAAAGTACTGACAAAGTAATACTTTTTATTCTGCAATTTAGTCATTGTATAAAAACAATGAACCCAGGAGCCCTAATGCAATTTTAAAATATCACATTGGTAGTTCTGTAAATTTTAGCTCACTAACAATACCCCGTTTCCTAAGTTCTTCTTGGGTAGCAATTTGGTTTTATTGTTTATGCTTAAATGTTCAAATATTTTCCTTCAAAACACAAACTTTTTTTTGCATTAGTTGCGTAAGTGCTAAAAATTATATGTAAATGCTTTTATTGGTTATTATTTCTCTCTGTCTTAAAACAAGATGTTTCTAAAAGAAAAGAAAAAAAAAAGGTGATGACTCTATAGTGTAGTGTTTTAGCACGTTGCTTTACATACAGAAGGTCCTCGGTTCGCGCCCCAGGTGGAGCCATGGACTATATCAGAGGTGTGCCAGGTGCGCCAGGCCCCTGGTGCACACTGCCAGAGTGTGGGAGGAGACGCCCCGCCTTCTGAGATTCGGTTCTTAAGGGGAAAATGGCAATATCCATAGGTCAGGGGTGGAAAGGGGGAATTTAAGAGGCAGGGGATAAATAAAACAAGATGTTTCTACACAGCTATTTTCTGGGATTCTTTTGATTATCTCCAGAAGCTCTCCCTAAGCCCAAATAAATACTTAACTTTGTGATTATTACTGACAAGGTCCCAAAATGTAAGCAATGCCACCTTCTTTCAGCACAACTAAATTTAGGTAAATGGATTTTTATTTTTCATTGCAGTACTGGATATTTTCGTTTCATTTAAACTATGGTACAGCTGTCTCTTTTTTCCCCTGCTTGGAATAGTGCTCCATGAATGTTGTTTTCCTGCACATTTCAAGTAAGAGAACCAATTCAAAAACAATCAGTTACAGACTCCGCTTATTAATGAAAGGCTATTTGAAGAGAATAGAAATTTTGTATTAGAAATATCTAAGTTTTTTAAAAAGAAGCAACTATTTTGTATTCTCATTGTCTTTTAGATTGGTTTGACAATCATCAGCTGTTGTAATGTGAATTCCTATGCCACAGCAAAGGTCTCATTTTTATAACACCATGATGCTTTTGTATTTCTTCCTGCCCTTCCACTCATTCTGCCCTCCGTGATCCCAGGATCTGCACCTACCTGGGGGGAGTCAAAGTTTGCAGTTGGGCACTTAATAAATAAAACAAAGGCTTACTGTAAGATCTATCAAAGATGCTAGAATCTAAAAAGGCCCATATACCATGCTTTATTAGTCTGCATATATTTTCTCTAGAAAAGCAATAATGTACACTGAATGACTTGGAAAAGTAACTTTTTTCTCCCACAGTTATGTTTTCCACATATCCTAGGAGAGTGGGATGCTGAAAAATGTATGTAGGCTGATAAAATTTTGTTACATATTTCCAAAGCTGGGCCATGAGAAAAATGTTAAAAAAATGTAGCAAGAGGAATGAAAAATTGAATCAAACTTAGAACTCTAATTTAGCTGAGTACTATTCTTGTAGTGTGAAGACGTGGGTTCTAGTCTTGTTCTCTTGGTGATATATATTAGTCTGGGATGATTAAAAAAGTCACTTTATTATGAAATGTAAAAATTGTGTAATGAAAAAGGATGAGAACTCTGTTCTTTGGAAAAAAGTATTTTATACTTCCAGTCAAGATGGCAGAGTAGGTAACTGCTGTGCTTGCCTCCTCCCACGACCACCTCAAAATTACAACTGAGCTACAGAACAACCATCACTGAGAATCACTTGAGTCTAGCTGAACAGAAGTTCTATAACTAAGGAGATATACAGAAGAAGCCACCTTGAGACAGATAACACATGCACATTTCCTATTGTCAGAAAACCCAACTTATTAAAATCTGAACTTAGAGTACAGACTGTTCTCTATGCAAGAAATAAAAACATAGTTTAGTCTTAAAAAAGATATTTTATAAATACAAGGTGTTATTAACGATGGAAACTTTACTACCAAACTTACAATTATTACTTAATAACTTCTCACTTCAAATAACAAAAAATCTAAAGATAACTATAATAAAGAATTTCTGCACAAGTTTTAAAAGCACTTCTAAAATGATAACCAAAAATTCAAAGTAAAACAAAACTCAAAGTATAATTCTGGAGGAAACTAAATCACACATTACAAAAAATAACTAGAAAAAAAAAACTCTGGGAAAATATGACACGAATTACCAATTGTAAAGAGTCAACTATATTCACCTTCTATGTTGAGGGGGGTACATGACAGTTTAGAACTATTGTGGTATAATGTATCAATTTAATCCTGTTATATTTTATGACTCATATGAAATGTAAAAAGACTGAAAAAAATTAAAAGCATTTTATAACAAACTGGAGTGGGTTTATTTTATATTAAAAAAGCATACTTCATAAAGCCATATTCTTGCCTAGAACAGTGCCTGAGAGACACTGGCACACAATATATTTTTACTAACTAAATTAATGTGGCACTAAAGTAAGCAAGGGAAAGAAGGGGGAGAAAGGAAACTAACTTTTGCTGAGCAGTTATAAACACTGGAACATTTGTTAATTGCTCCATATGGCTACTAACTCGTTTAATCCATAAACCTCCTCATGAGGCAGACATTGCACAGATGAGGAAACTGTCATTTAGGAAGGTTAGAAAACAGGTCTATGGGTTACACAAAGCTAGTGATTGAATTGAAATCAAACCTATGTAACAGAGTGAAATGCTTGGACTCTCTGACTCTATCTTGTTCAACCCTGCATTATTCCCATAGTCTTCTGGCTAATATTAGGCTTAGTCTTCCTAAACTTAGTCTTGCTAACGATTAGACATGCTAATAATTAGAGGAATTCCTCTTGCTTGAGTTTTACAAAAACAGCTCCTCCCATTTCCCCTTCCCTTAACAAAGAAAAAACCTAAATATTCTAAATAATTTTTACATTTTGATAGAAAGTCATTATGCATATGGACTATAAATATCCCTTTGTTTAAAGAAAAAACAAACAAACCTTTAGTGAAACTGGCCTTGATTAATCTACTGGACACACATATGAAATTACTCAAACTATATTGAGGAAACTAAGGAAGTTAAAGTCAGTAGCCTTCAAAAATATGGTATCAACAGCACCACATAAATAAGATTTATTGAAAATGAGCAGTCACAGTTGGCATTTAAATGTTGTTATTTCTAAAATTTTTGATAGTATTTTACTTCAAAATATAGTTTGGTATAATAATGTATAGTAACTCAGTACATAAAATATGATTATAGTGGGATGAAGGAAGAGGAAAAGCTGGTAACTCAGATCAGAACATAAATGAAAATCAACTGAAAGGCTTTAATTTTAGAGTAAGAAAAGAATTTGGTCGAATGAGAGTTAAAACTATCCACATTCACGACTTTGAAAGGCTCTTGCTCCTTCACATAAATTATCAAAAGCTGTTCCTGATGCTGTCCTGTTATCAGTTGTCACGTGAAATGATATAAAACAAGGCTCCTGTAGACAGGTTGTAATCCTGTATCCTATTGCTCACTAGAAAGAACCAAGGCTGTTTAAAGATAACAAATGCTTTACTTGGGGGAGGGGGAAACAAGTTGGATCTGGAAAATTTCTTTGTTCTTGGAATGCAATTTTCAAGTTCTCAGCAGCAATCCTGGGATGAGGAGAGAGGCTTGGCCAGGAGGAGGGATCCCACACATGATGGGCTTAGGTTATGACATGTACAGCATAAAACAGGTAGAGGCACTTACAAATAAATACCTCGAATCTCTAAGAAATCCTTAAGTCTGTAAGGATCCTAAAAAGGAAACATGAAGGCTGCTGTGACTAAATGAGTACCTATTATGAAAAATTCTCCTTTTGTGAAAAAAGTAGATAGAATAATGAAGATATGGAATCTATAGAAAATGTCTTTAAGTTCTGTTTGTCATTATGTTTGAAAATAAAAATAAGTGTTGACAAACTGCAAGTACTATAAAACAGCAAAATTAATAAACCAATGCTAGTCATTGTTGATTCTGACTCAAGAATGTTTATTATTGTTCCTACTGTTACTAAACAATGTCTTCAAAAGCAAGATAAGCAATTGAAGCCGAGTAATTAGATTAGGCTGCTGAAATCAGAATATTAGAAACAAAAAACCAACAAGAAGTTATGGCCTGCTTACGGTATAAGGATTTAGTGCATAGTCTCAATCCTCAAAACAGAAGTTAAAAAATAACACAATGAGATTGAGCTTCTGGACATAGGCTGTAGTTTTTTGCATAGGCTGGAATCCTTACTACACCTATTAGGATGACACACTAGGCTTTTTTTACCTTCTCAAGCATAACTTGTAGCAGGGGCCCAGCTGATTAAAGGCACAGCCAAAAGACTTGCTAATACCTTAGCCATATCCATATCCATGATATACCCAGATTATGAGCTTGCAACATCCTAGGAACACGGTAGCTGTGTTAACTTCCTTCTTTGCCTACTGCACCCCCCTCAAAAGGGCCTTTTCTCTTTTTTTAATAGACTGGTTATTGAGAAATGCTCCAATTTGGTCAGTCTATGTATCATGGCGGTTAAAATAATTATGTGTCAACACAGAGACCCTCTGGGGAAAAAAAGGCAATCTCAATTATCTGTTTAAACTTTAGAGCAGTGCTTCCCAAACTGTAACATTCTCACAATCTTTTAAAAGACAGATTCTAACTTTAAGATGGGGTCTGAAATTCTGCATCCTAGGTCATGCCATGTTGCCGGTCTATAGACCATACTTAGAACAGTAAAACTTCACAGCACCATAGATCGTTATTGAAAATGTCAAAGAAGATACTATGCAATAGTATTATCCTAGGAAAACCAGAACATAACAATTTAAAAAGAATAATTATAACTTTGAATAATAAGTATGAACCAAGAAAACAGAAAAATTTCTTACTGAAACCAAATAACCAAGAATTCTCAGTCCACAATGCAAGAGGCTCAGCAAACCTCAGAGTAGGATAAATACAAAGAAAGTCACATCATAATCAAACTGCAGAAAATCAAAGGCAAAAGGAAAAAAAACTGTAAGCAGCCAGAGAAGAAACAAGTATTATTCTAAATGCACCATGAAAAACAAAACCAAAGGCTGATTTTTTCACCAGAAATTACGGAAGTCAGACGACAGTGTAATGGACACTTTTAAGTGTGTTGAAATGAAAAAGCAAAAATGAAAAACCCTGCCAAGCAGGAACTCTATATCCAGTTAAAAAAAAAATGGAAGGCAAAATAATTATTTTCAGACAAAAAAAAATTCTAAAAAGAATGTGCTAGCAGACCTAGACAGGTTTATGATACATGGAATTACAGGGTCATTCACTCATTCATTCATTCAAAAAGTCTACTGAGGGTATACTACGTGACATACTCTATTGTAAATGCTGGAGATACAAACAGAAAAGGTTGTTTTTCTACTGAAGCTTACATTTTAATCGGGAAAACAATCGATAAATAAAGACATAATATGAAGGAAATAAAGAACAACACTGAAGAAAAGTGGCTCAGGCAACAGGCCAGGTTTTATTCATGAATCTCTCTAAAGTATGAGTTTTAAGGGGGTGAGTGGGGGGAGGACAGGGCTAACATTTATTGATCATTTACAATGAGCTAAGAATTACTCTTAAGTGCTTTATATGTACTCACTTATAGAATCTAAAGAATGAGCAGTCACACAAAGATTTGGAGGAAGGGCATTCTATGAACAGAGGTTATCAAGTACAAAGGCCACAATGATTTCTGTACATGCTATACAAAGAACCTATCCTTACATATAGTATCGCTTTAAGAAATTTCCTCAATCTTTGTCTGCTAATAGCCTTTCCTTTGCCAATCTTTGTCTGCTAATACCCTTTCCTTTTGAACAGGTATAGCTCTTTATCCTTGAACTCCACATCTTAAGCTGTCCCCCATTTCCCATACTGTCTCACCATAAAACCTACTATGCTTTTATATACTTAACATTACTCTTTCTCCTACTTAAAGATCACTAAGAAGCTAAACACTGTCTTAATCAGTTGTCTCCAAGAAATGTGTGTAAACCTGCCATCCAGGGGATACACAAAACGATCTACTGGAATGTGGAATTAGAATTTTTGTTTCTATTTGTTTAATTTCTTTTTCAAAATTTTATATTTTATGTATATTTTATAATATAATTAGTACATGAGTACATGAATATTATGTAAATAAATAAACATGTTTGTTGTCAAAATTTTTTTACTATAGGGGCCACTGCCTAAAATGACAGGTATTGGGATTTGGGACACTGCAGACACTTGAAGAAGCAGGAAGTAGGCAACACTGGTAATTTTTCTTCTCGAATTAATGCAGACCCCGGGTCTTAAAAAAACAACTAAGGGTAGTCTCAGAATTAAAAAAATAGCAAAGAAAAGAAAGGAAAAGAAAAAGAAAAAAACTGAAGGTACTCCTAGAAAAGAGTCTAATTAATAGATCTTTTCCTCCTCTCCTTACTGAACCAAGAAATGGAAAGTTTGGCTACAGAAAAATTAAACTAATGCTTGCTTACTGTGCATTATAATTATATACTCTACTAAAGGCTTACTTGGTTACTTGATTTCAGTATGAAATACAACTTGTAGTAGACACATGCCAGTTTTTTAGGCTGTAACACTATTTTAGGATGTAACACTATTGCTATGTTTGGGAAAATTAAATACTTTATGAACCAGAGTTCTTTCCTCAACCAAAGTTGAAAATAATGCCACATAGTATACTTGCTTTTCCCAGCCTCTCTTGCAGCAACGGCACAGGCACATAACTTAAGTTCTCCGAAGCAGACACGCCCTCCCCTAACCTTGAAATGAAGGCACAGTGGTAACAGTACACCCCAATTTCCAGAGGAAGAGGTGGCAAAAATTCTCGTGCTGGCATACAGTGTCCATCACCACTGGTGGTGGTGGTGCATGCTGAGGTATCTATCCCCGGCGGCAGTGCTAGTGGTGTCTTCAGAAGACAAGAGCCGTTGCATGATTCTGGATATTGTTCCTGGTCACCTAGCCTTCCAGCCAGGTTCTCCAGTTCTCCCAGAGATTTTGTGGGCTTTACATATCACTGCTGGTTTCTGTTACTGGTAACCAAAAACCATGACTAAGCACACATGCTCCATTTTCAGTTTATTTTTCATATAAATTGGTTGTCTATTTGTAACTTTAACAACATGGTTCTTCATTAACACTGTATTTAAAATAAACCAGTCTTTCAAGTGTTTATTCTCTACCGAAGTGTTCAATTTTGCAAAATGATGTTTTATACTTTAAAAAATGCATTTCAATTATATAAAATTTTTGGATTACCTAATCATTAGGCTATCTTTTGGATGTAAAAAATTACTATCTTCCTAAATGAATTTTAGAGTAAAGTAGCAAAGTCAAGGAGGAATTTCTCAACTGCTGATCAGGTTGCTTGTTGAAAACAGAGCTTAATGAACCCTGCTCCAGATCTCAATCAGACTCTCTAGGGTATGGATCCAGGAATACAGTTTTTTAAAGTGCCATGGGTGCTTTTATGCACACCAAAGTTTAAGAATAGACTTCAGTTTGTCACGTGATAATAAATGGCCAGACATCACAATATTACTAAGCTAGCAAAAGCATCATTTAGTTAACTGGCTAAAATTCTCCTTAGACAACTGAGACTTTCACATTATCGAAGTTAGTTATACATACTGAATATACATGGAAAGCCTACTTCACTGAAAGGAGTTTGAAACATTTCTTTTATTAGCAAATCAAGGTACTATTCTGAAATTTTTCAAAGACCTAAAAATTCTCACTGACACTGGTTACATTTGGAGGACTGTCTTAGCACATGTAAATCATCTCTATTATCCTCTATGACACCAATTAAAGAGGGTCTGAATGTCTGACTTTTTGACATCAAAGGGAAGCCTATTCATTGATATTATCCTTGAGAATGTTCTGATTGAATTCTACCATCACTGAAGCCCCAAGGGTCCCCATTAAACCCAGTCACACAGAAGTTAGTTGTCACTATTTCCAAAGCTAAGAAAGTGAATAGTCTCTTCATTATTTCCTGTTTTCGCCTACCCACTCACTATCTCATTCTCTCTCACCCATCCACCCATTCATCTATCCATGCACACATATACATATTCAATAAACACGTAAAGGACATTTGGCACTGTACTAGGTGTTATACAATAAAAAGAGAGTAAAACAGAACCCTCTATGGTAGACAGAATTCTAAAATGGCCCTCCAATATTTCCTACCCTAATCTCCGGGGCTGTGAATTTGAAATATACTCTGATTATGTTCTTTATGAGGCAGAAGGGACTTTGCAGATATAATTAAGGTTGCTAGTCAATTATAAGAAAGATAATCTGGCTGAACCCAATCTCATCACATGAACCCTCTGGCTGGTAGCAAAAGAGAAAGTCAGAGATTCAAAACACTACTGTTGGCCTGAAGGTGGAGCAGGCCATGTTGTGAGGAACGCAAGAGCCTCCAGGACCTCAGAGCAGCCTGAAGCTGACAACCAGCAAGCAAATGAAAATCTGCTTTATAACTTTGAAGAACTGCCAAAATCTAAATAATCCTGGAAGCAAATTCTTCTTCCAAAGCCTCCAGATAAGAGCCTAGCCTGGCCAACACACTGATTTTGGATTTGTGAGACTCTGAGTAGATAACTCAACTGAGTCCAGTCTTCTGACTTACAGAACTGTAACAAAAAGTTTCTGGATCATAGAATATGTGTTATTTTCAATGTTACTAGATATTTTTCAAAGTCAATTCACCAATTTACACTCCTATTAACACTGTATGAGTGTCCCCAATGCTCTACTCTTCTTTCCAAGACCTGGAACAGTCAGCTTTTTGAGGAGTCCTCAGTTTGGTTTTATTTTCCATTCTTTTGATTACTAATGAGGCTGAGCACTTTTTCATTTATTTTATGGTCAAGTGGAATTCCTTTTTAGTAAAGTACCAATTCAGGTGTTTTCTTAGTTTCCTATTAGGTTGTCTTCTTATTTGTTAGTAGAAATTCTATACATATTCTGGATATCATTTGTGTGTTATATTCATTGGAAATCTCTTACTCTATGGCTTATCTTTTCACTTTATGTACAGGTCGTTTTTAAAAACCTGTTTTTAATGGAAAAATCTATTACTTAGTTTTTATAAGAAATAAGTTTAATAACCAGTAAAAATCCTTGGTTTTAGGTTTCCTTCAAATAAAATTCAGAAATGTAGAAGAGCAAGGAAGAAAGTTAAGAGTGAATAAGGAAATACCTGAGATTTTTAGGACTACTTTATGATTCTAAAATTAGTAGCACTATTTGATGTTGCTGGTAACTTCAGGAACTCAAAACAATGTTCCTTTGTGTGAACTGCCCTATTTATCATATTTTTTTTGCAAGCTTAAGTGGCATGAACAAAAAATGAATATGTTACCACTTAAAAGTAATATGCATGTTATAATCTGAGATAGTATTAACCATCCAGCCCCCAAATTCAGCCCCTGTAAAAGGAAAGGAAATGAACCCTAGAAAACCTCTGGCCCCAACACTGTTGCCATTTTTCCAGTCTCAACATTTTGTGTTGACCAATGACTCATCTTCTCACCCCTCCTCAAGACACCATCCTACTGTTTACCCTTCCTATTTAAAAAAAGGTCAGTACAGCTGAGTTTAGATTTTCTCCCTGAAACATAAATTTAAATCTTATTTCAGATGCCTTTATACCCAACAGCCATGACCTTCTCCATGTTATCTGTCTCTTTAAAACCACACATCCTTGCGGTGTGTATATGCATATGTGTTTCAGAAGGAGCAGGGGGAAAGGACATAACAAGGTGTTTTGTTTTTTTTTAACCTAAGTCTTTCCTACTGTGTCAATGCATGAATTATGCTGTTCCTCAGGCAGAAGTGAAAGGAAGAAGCACGTGGATGAGAATATAGTAGAGCTGTAGGATTTCTCATTTCAACTAGAGGGTAAAGTTATGAGAGAGTTATAAATGGTATTTCCTGAGAAGTGTCTTAACATCCCATATTTTAATTCAACAAGCCTATTTCCATAGAAACTTTGTTACAAAATGTAGTATTATATACAATAGTATATCTATACTTTGACACTGAGATATGTGGGGAAGGTGATTATAAAAAATAACAGTATCAACACAGAACCTTACTTGGTCTGGTCTTTCTAATGGTTGGTAATTTGAAACCATAGATTTTTATTAAAGCAAGAATGAATATAGATGGTAGAATTCCTAAGAAAATTTTAAGCCTTCAAATTTCAAGTTCCCTACTGAGGCAACTTTAAACTCTGTACCCCAGACCTTCTCTGAGGTTAGAGATACTTCATTAAAAATTTGTTATTAATACATACAGTCTTTATATAAAGGAAGAGATATGTAGAAGATCATAGTGTTAGGTATAAAGAGGTATGAAATGTGAATTGAACCAATTTTCATATTTAGGAAAAAACCCCAAATTTTTGTGGGTGGCCTATAAACCTAACTAGGCTACACACAATTTGGAACACTGTTTCTATATGGAACTGCTACTGAAATTTAGTTTGTGAATTAGGTTTCAGTTTTTAAAACTGCATAAAATTTGTTAGAACAATTAATTCCACTTCTGGGAATATACCCAAAGGAAATAATAAGGGCTGTGAGCAAAGTCTTATATAAAAGGCTGTTAATAGTGTCTTTTATAATAATGAAAAGTTAGAAATAGACTAAATGCCTAATTAAAGGGATTTGGTTAAGTAGAAAAATATGATTAAATATTTTATAGCCATTAGAATTCTATTATAAGAAAATATTAATAGACAACACAATATCTCTAATATACTATAAGGTCGAAACTACAAACAGATGATACCATGTGCTTCAATATATATGTACATGCATTAAAAAAAAAAACAAAACCCTGGAAGAATGTCAAATGTTCACAGCAGCTGATCTATGCAGTATTAGTCACTTTCCCCCCTTTCTCTATCCTGTGTATTTGTTTTTCTAAATCTTCTATAGTAAATATGTATTACAATTACAAAAGAATTCAAAATAAACCCACAGGAGCTTATATATATGCACAAAGAATTTCCAACGCTTTGTTACCAGCTGGCTCTATGACAAAAGGTAAAAACTGAAAAATCTTTTCCCCTTGAATTCATGAACTTTTCTTGCTGTAGAAAAAAATAACGTTTCTCAAGATGCACTGAATACAGAACAAGGTGATAACATCTCTTACTCAGCAGACTGACACAGGTCAAAAAGAAAGAGAAGACCAGTGAGTGTTAAGTGAAAACAACTCATGTACTGCTAGTATAAATCTAAGCTTAAAAGCTCTTCTGGAAAAAGTTTGTATAAAAACCCTAAAATTGTGCATACCTTTTAATCAATTATATTTCTAGGAATTTATCCTAAGGAAGTAATTAAACAAGTCTGCAAAGTCATACAGATTAGGCCATGCTAAGCAATATGATTTTAATAGTGAAAGCTGAAAATTCCAATGTGCATCAATAGAGAAAATTAAATGACAGTATATTTCATATAGTGCACTACTATTAAAAATTATGCTAGTCTAGGGCGATGTCACCCTGAACATGCCTGATCGCATCTGATTTTGGAAGCTAAGCAGGGTCGGGCCTGGTTGGATGGGAGACCACTTAGGAATACCAGGTGCTGTAGGGGTTAAAAAAAATGCTACAGATCTCTATTTTCTAATATTGTCTCTCATGCAGTAACAAAAAAAAAATTAGATGAGAGCCTTTGTATGATCTCATTTTTATAATTTAAAAAAGAACATGCATATTCATGAAGAAAATATTTAGAAAATTTTGAACCAGTATTTACTACTAGTTACTCTGGTAAGTGGAATTACAAATGATCTTTAGTGTTTTCTTTAAGACTTTCTGTGTTATACTGAACATGCACAATTCTTAACATCAGAAGAAATGATTTTTAAAGGCTACTAAAGTAAACTAATCTGGTTAATCACACAAAATTAGTTGTGTTGTTTTCTTTCCTCATTCCTAAGGCTCTCAGAAGACTTCTTGATTTGAACACATAATATTTAGTGGATGGTAAATGTGTCAAATATAGTTAATGCCTCAATTAATAAGATAACATGCTTAAATGGTAGTCATTGTTAACAAGATTTTATTTTAAAATAAAAAATTATATATCACCCCCAACCCTGTAATGCTAACAAGGAGACTGTAATTATGATTGAGCCCCCATTTGCTGCCACATCCTCCCTTACCCTCTTCCTTCTCAATCATTATTTAATAGTGTTTCAGCCCTAGTAACCATTTTGGCTTACCGTATTCACAGATAGAGAAAAACACTGCCTAAAGAAGTATGATTTATAAAATAATAATGCAGAAGAAAACTTCAGTTCTATTCATCACTGTCCAATATAGCTTTCTGGGATTATGGAAGGATTCTATTATTTATGCTGTCCAATCAATATGACAGTCAGTAGACCTGTCTAACGTGCTGTGCAAATGATATACATGGCTACTGCCAAATTGAAATGTGGCTAGTGTGACTGCAGAACCAAACTTTTAGATGTTAACTTATTTTAATAACCAACTATGGCTAGTAGCTACCATACTAGACAAGCGTGCTCTAGAAAAATTCAATAGTAAATATACTGTTTGATTTAAAACATATATAAATAAGGATTCGAGGAAAATATGATTTCCGCTTAAGACGGCACTCCAGTGCATATTTCCAAGATTAAAGAAACCATAGTTTTGTGGGTTACAGATTGCTTCCTTGAAAAATTAAACGGCCTTTTAGCAATCCTCATTCTTTTTTACCTAGGATATAAATACCCATCTCCTGAAAGCTTCAATTCTCATGGCTTCAGTAAGACTGCATTACTTTGGCTCACCCACTACATCTTGTTTTCCTTTTTTGTGTGTAACGTTAGTCTCTCCATTCTGCCTTCAACCATAGGCTTTCCCCAAAGTGGAGTCCTTGCTTTCTTGTTTTCTGTCTTCCATTCAGAAGAGATTTCTTATAGCTTCAACTATGACTCTTATTTGCCTGCAGTGAAACAGCACCATCTTAACACATAACCTTAAATACATCATTTAACCTCTATAAACTGCTTCTCATTTGTAAAAGAACTTAGATCATTACTACGGTTCCTCGGCTTTTAGGTTTCTCTGAATTCTAATACAGGCTTAGTTATGAAACTTTGTTTCTGGTTCTTTCTCAGGCTGATTCCTCTTCTTGCTTTTTTAAATGCTGGTGTGCCCCATGGTTGTCGGAGATCAGCTTTTCCACTCTCCACATTCTTTCTCCAAGCACTGCATTAACTCTTCATTATGACGCTCTCAAATTTATGCTGGAGCCCTAACTTCACTCTTAAAGCTCCAGATTTACGTTTCTATTTGTTGTATATGATTAACTAGAGGTGCTACTAAACCCTTAAAGGTATAAAGCAAACCAAAGAAATGTGTATGTATAAAAACTTTGTCAGTATGTCCTGAGATCAAAAACAGTTTTAGGATCAGGTGTATGTGAATTAAAATCCCAGCTCTATCACTTATTAGCTGAGAAACCTTGATCAGATTAATCTCAAGTCTCCATTTTTACATGTGTAAAATGGAGTTAAAAACAGGACTTTTAACCTCAGGGTTGTTGTATGTGCATGTTTTATACATACAGCTTAGTACAATACTTGGAATATGAAAATGGTGCAATAAATGTTAGCTACTATTATTATCAGCAGCATTATCATCTTTCTAGTCCTCCAGGTTTAACAGCTAGGTTATCTCTGATAACTGTCTTTTTCAAAAAAATAAATAAATTCAATTAGCATTTGTATATCTTCACTTTCCAACGATCTCTGCTTTTCACTCCCTCATAGATTTAAGATTATTATCATAGCCACCTAATTGGATTACTAGATTTTTTTTTATGTTTACAGGGTAGAATCTCTTATTTTGTTTCCTCTTTATCACCTAGCACAATGCCCAACATATAAAAGTTTAGCTATTATTAGACAACTCAAATAATCTTTACATTTATTTATTTATTCCTCCACTAGATCTCTTGAGTTCTTTGAAGGAAGGGAGTATCTTAGTCTTCTTTATATATCTATACCTGATAAGATCCCTGTCAATAAACATTTGTTGAATGAATGAATGTTGGCTAGCCTCACTGTCTCCAAACCTATCATCATCTAGCTACCTCATATGAGAAAGGTGGCTTCTGTATTCTCTAATCCAACCATTTATTCTGACCAAACTGGCCTCACCACAACATTATCAAGAGCGGTCTCACTGTATTAGTCAGAACTCTTATTTTGTATCCAAAAATTCTACTCAAATTAAGCAGAAAATGGAATTTATTAGCTTGCATAATTTGAAAGTCCAAGGACAGCAGTAACTTAAAGAATGACTACTGATCCAAAGGTTCATACATTATCATCAGAACTTGGCTTCATTCTTTCCATCTTTTGGCTCTGCTTTCCATTTATTGGCAAGCTTCAGGCTCACATTTATTCTCCTAGCAACCCCAGGACTGAGAACATGCCTCTTTCTCAATAGTTTAAATTTTAAAATTCGGAATTAACATTCATGAGTGTTGACTGGAAAATATGCCCTTCAAACCATCACAGTGGGCAGAGGGATGAATGATACTGATTGGCAAGGCCTGAATCATGTGCACACCCTTCGTTCCCTAGGAAAAGCGGAGTACAGTATTGTTATTAGATGAAAGAATGCATGACTGACTTGCAAAATTAACTGATGTGCCCTATACTCTAAGACTTTGTGCATGCTGTCTACCATTATTAGCTGGAATGTCTTTCCTTCTCATTTCTGCCTACCCAAATACAAGCTATATCCTTTCTGCTCACAAAGTCTTCTGTGATTTCTCCAAAGATTTTCCTTGTCCACTGAATCAAGTCACCCATTCCTAGATAAGTATTTCCCTTTTCCTAATGATCCACCTTTTTAAACCAAAAAGGAGAAACCTCCAGAAAACGTTCCATAATGAATTCTAATCATGTCAAAATTATGAACGGTACAGGTAATATGTGCTGTTTCTTAGAATGTAAACTCTTGAAGGGCAGTAGCTCTACTAGGTACATTCTATATATTATAAAAGAGCAGACTGTGTGGCAACTGATATATATAACATTCAAATAATTTTCTTGGCTTTATATTTCCTGTAGGGTCTAAACAAAACATTTTAGCTAACATAAGTTGGCTAAAATTTGGGTATGAATACATCCAAGTACCTGGTATTACAGGAAGACTATGGTTAGGGGGTTACCTTAAACTAGACCCAAATTCTGGCTAATACTACCTTCCAAAAAGCCTTTAGCTACAGGTCTTTGAGAAAATTAAAATTATCTTCTCTCTCCAAACTTTGGTTTTACTATCTGTAAAAACAGGAATGCTAATGCCTTTCTGTACACAGGGAGGCTGTGCTGTTATAGTGAAAAGAATTAAAAGGACATGAGCTGAAATTCTACCATTAATTCTAGTTAGATGACTTTCTCTGAGTGATTCCTCATATATAAAGTGGGGATAATATTTAATCCATTGGCTGTTAAGCATTTAACAAGGCAATGTATTTTAAGATACCTAAAACACTGAAGATCAAATAGTGATAACTCAATAAATGTTATCCACATCAATAATAATTCCATGTTTTTGTACTTAGCAAGGTCTGCCAAAGATTTCTTATACTTAGTGATATTCCTAATAGATTATAATGAATTTAGCCTAATAGGTTATAAAATACTTAGGGGTTTTTTTTGCACTTTTTGATCAGATAAAATGTCAACCAACAAAAATTTGGTTTACTAGAAACTATTAAAGTAATAGAATAAATGTGGACAATAACAAACTAATATTCAGAGCACAGTAAGGGAACAATTCATTGAGATTACTTTTTAGATTTCATAAATGCCTTTGGGGTTTCTTTGTTAATAAAATCTTAAAGGCAAAACACACTCGGTCATACAACTATTTAAAAGCAGGTAAGATAATGAGCTAGATAAACTCCTATAATCAGCTTGTTCTTTAGCTTCAGGCTTAATGTAGTCAATATTGAAATGACTCACACCAATATGAAATTGTTATTCTATCTATTTCCTGAACAGTCATATGCCATATAGCCATCTCCTGAACAGAATCTGAAAATGTGGAGTATGAGTGACAATTTTAGACTGTCTATCAGAATACATGCCAAAGGCAAGCGGCTGTTCATATTTACCCTAGCAAAAAAGTTTAACTTTAATATCATTCACTTAAAAATACAAACTACATTTGGTACACTGTTTCCAAAAATTAAATAAGTAGGCATTTAATGTCTTCCATTCTACACTAGAGCAAAAGTATCCTTGAAAGAACAGTTTCTTAAAGTAGTTTAACAGTTCTGTTTATTTTCTTAACATGAGTGAACCATATGTAATACCAATCTTTAATGAGTGAACAAACACAGGAAGGTGTTAAATCAAAGATTTTAAAATAAGATAAAATGGAATAAATATTAGACACAAAGTACTACATATTCTTTGGTTGCAAAAACACTATAGGAAAATAAAATATTTAACTACATCATACTATATAAATTTGTGTAAGGAATTTTTTTCCTTTGTGCAAAACATGAATAGACTTAGTTTTTAATCTACTCCCTGAGGAAGCTATATTTTAAACACAAGAGAAACGTATTATGTTGAATAATACCTCAGTCCCAGACATTGTTCTCTACAACTAAGAAAACCTCATTCCTTATTATTTTCCTGTGTTCAAAAGTATGAATAAAGCAAAATAATGTTAGTTTTTAAAAAGCATGAAATACAGATATAGTAGGCAAGCTATGTATATTTTCTAAGTAGTTTTCTTCAACTTTTTTTCCTGGGGGTGGGGCATGAGGAGAGAGGAAAGTAATAGGAGTCTGAAGGTGGGCTCTAGTTATTTTTACAAGTACATTTGGTAAGTCAACTAGATGAAGGTGGCGAAAGAACAGTTACAGCGTTCGGATTAACATTCACAACAACTCTTTAAAAAACGCCAGTGCTGAGATCGCAGTATTCCTGACAATGCAGCGACAAACGCTATTCTGACCTAGTAAGAGCGTGCTACCATCCCAAATTTTAGCAAAGGCAATTTGTAAACCCAAATCCGAAAGGGCCCGCAGAAAACGGGGCGGGGCAAGGATCTACCTCCGCAGCGGCAGAAGTTAATTTTCTAGGAAAGTAAAACACCACCCAGCAATGCCCTATGGTCCTCTTCTTCAGGAGATGCAGTCCGCCTCGCCGCAGGCTTGGGGTCCGGCCGGCAGGCCCACGGGGCTGGGCGAGTGGGTTAGGACACTTGCCCTCGCCCCGCTACTTGGCTACCGACCAGGAGCCATGGGACCAGTTGCTGTAACTACCCCGAGTCCCCCCATTGACTGGGGCGGCCTCCCGCCACGCCCAGGGCCTCCTGTGGGCAGGGATGCCCCTCGCCCAGCTCACCCGCCCGGGTGGTGTCCGTCAGGTCGTGGTTGGCCGCTGCCCGGGGAAACTCCCTCAGTTTCCGGCCGCTCAGGCTCAGCACCCCGGTTACCGCCGCCTCCTCCAGCGCTCGATCAAGGGAGCGGCTCCACGAGACCGGGCCTGTACCAGGGCCTGTCCCGGAGCTTGGGCCGCAGTTAACACCGGAAAGGTTACCTCCGGACGCTACCGGGCCAGAGTAGTCTGCAGCCGTGGCCACAGCGACCAAACCCGCGGCCGCCATTTCTCAGCCGACAACGCTCTGACCCGCCGGCTCAGCGCATGCGCGACCAGAACTGATGGTGGGGCGGGAAAGGGGCCCACAGACCCCGGACGGTTCCCTTGATGGGCAGGGCTGCGGTGCCCCTCCGCACATCCCAGCACTTGCCTCCGCCCACGAGGTTTTTTAAGGGAAAATAAAACGGAACTCCCAAGTCTCGCGCAGCCGCTGCTTTAGGCTCCCAGTAGCGTTTCTAAAATTTCTCTACAAAAATATCTTTCAGACAGCCCTCTCACCAAAACTTCTGTCCTCTTCCTTCAGTGCTAGAGAATTAGATTAAGCATTAAATTAAAGCTTAACACTGTTGCTTCCAAAAGCTTGGACAGTGAGAGGAGGATACGACCTGCGATACGACCTACAACATTTTCCAAAGTCTGTCATTCTGTAAAGCAAATGATCCAAATGGATACTTGTGGATTAACTACCATTGCCTGAAGAGAAAAAGGGGGCTGACTGGCTCCCAAACTCTATAATTCTTACTGAAAGGATTATATAAATATTTTAGGCCCTCCCTCCCTTTTATAATTCTTAACAAAAATAAAACAAGCATCTTAAATAGTCCTTGTCTTTTAGACCAGATTTTAGGCAGGATGAACATTAAAGTCTAAAATTTTGGTCTTGTCTACAGCCATGCCACCCTGAATGTGCCTGATCTCGGAAGCTAAGCAGGGTCAGGCCTGGTTAGTACCTGGGGGGAGACCACCTACGAATACCAGGTGCTATAGGCATTAAAAAAAATAAAGTTTTGTTTGGAATCAAAATTGAGGAAGAGAAAAGGATCTGACAATATCTTTTTATTTATTTATTTTTTACCATACTCCAAATGTAGGGATTAAAGATAGAATTTAAGAAATAGTAAACAATGAAACTATTTGATTATTGAAAAAGTGGAAAATACTTCATTTTACACCAATTAGACTTCACTTATATTGCAATGTCTTTAGCATATTCCTGTTTGTTTTGCACATTTTCGCCATTTCTGCTACATTATGTAAATCTCTCCTACAATCAATCATCTACTATTTACTGTGGGAACTAAGAGGCCCTCCAACAGTCCTTTCCCTGGGAGATTATAATCTAATTATAGAAGATAGACAAATAGATCAATTAGAGAACAAGACAACAAAAGAAGTTCTGAGTAGGGGTGGTGTGAATTATCAGAATTCGGAGAAAAGGAATTTATATCATGGATGAATGAGTTTTGGAATAAAATTTGAAGGACTATGAAGTGGGATAGGCTGGAAGGTGAGAGCAATATTCCAGATTGGAAGGAGGATTAGCACGAACACCACTAGGTATGATTTATAATGGTATATATGGAAAACATCAGAGGCACAGGCCAGAAAGTTCCTATCAGATAGCTCAAGAAAATAAGGTTGAAGAGATCCTACTCATCATTCAAGAACCAGCTCTTCAATGAAACTTTGATTAGCACTTCCTCCAACTCCTGAGATTGTAAAAATGTTGAATCTCAGTGCCAAAACTGATGAGTAACGGCTACTCAGAGTTGTTCTTGAACTTAATACATGTTAGGTTCTTCAGCAACAAGTTTCATGATCAATTATCAATGTTCTTTATGAGCATGGGTCACTGCAATAGCAACTGATATATTTGTTATTCCTGGCAAATAACATTTATCCAATACATGGATTGTTTTTTGTTATTCTGGCCTTCCTAAAATTTTGTTATTCTTAGAAAGATTTAAAAGCAAGACTTTGTATTTTTTACAGTATTTCAACTACAATGACTAAAAGCATAATCATATATTCTATATTAATGCTGCAATGCTATAGAAAATTGCCAGATCTTTCCAAAATCCAGATCTTTCCATTGTATCACCTATATTTGATTACCTACCGTCCACATTTATTTTAAATTCTTCTGAAAGTTCTCCATAATATGGTCTCATTACTATCTACCTGCTTATCTTATAATTGCAACATTCCATGCTAATTCTGGTCTCTGAACTTCTGGCCAAGTTTATAGATCAGTGTTAACTTTACCTATTAAACTAGATTTTAAGGTCCTCAACATGTTAAATTCTATCATTATCTTCCGTAACTCAGGGCTGAGTATATTAATAGTTCAAAAATAGTGGAAAGCAGAGACAGAGATGAGTTATGCACTACAGTAGAGGCTATGTACTAATATAGGAGAGGTTAGGAGAGAAAAAAGAATTATGATTTTTAAGGATAGCATACGTAAGTATGTAGATATTTCAAGGATAAAAGAAAGGCTTGTGGATACAAGGAAAAGGAAGGTGCTTATATCCCATTATATAAGAACAAGTCATAGGTAAAGACTGGGAGAATAAGATCTAGGAGTTAATTTTGAGACGTCTAAGGATTTGAGGTTTTATCTACAAAGCACAGGTTAAATACAAGGGAATTCTCACCCTACTCCCTCAATCTTCTCCATGAAGCAAATAATAAGATCATCTTGCAAGAATACAGGAAATACAGTCATGTGGGAAATCCACCAGTCTAGTGATGAAAAAGTGATAAACAGTTGCAAAAAGGCTGTGAGCAAAAGGGCTACAGGGACCTATAACTTATTCCACTACTGCTCTGTGCCCTGGAAGCAGGAGTTGAAAAAATAGGCAGCAGGGTTATTAATGTTGGGACTATAGAGAATTTCCCTGCTTCTTGCATATTTTACAGGACTCAATACTCAATAGCTCTCTCCAGCTCTACAGCTCACTACATTTTACAGAAATAAAGTTCTTTCCCCCTTTCTACTCACTGAAAATATATTATGGTCAGTCCTTTTAGGACTTCACGTTTATAAACTCAAAAACAATAGGGTTAAAATTTTGGCCAATTGCATTCTCTTCAAATGTAAAGCACAGAATCTGGCTTGTTGAATATATTCGATGTTTGGTCCTTTCCTTTGACTCCTTTAATCAAGAGAAGCACTAGTAATTGACTTTTTAAAACCCTATACAAGAAAATTTAGACAATGTGATTTTCTCATTAGAGAAAAATGGAAGTATAAACGTATACACAATAAAGTTTCCTATTCATCTTGAAACATCAGTTAAATATCATCTGAATACACTAAGAACAAGGATCTCCAGTTCCAGAATATCACATTTCCATTTTTATCAAATTTTATGTTGAAAAATTTCAGATAGAAAGTAAACTAAAATAATGGGGGAAAATACATTATAAGTCAACAATATATAAGCAAATCTTTAAACCCCTAAAATGGTCCACAAATCTTTAAAACCCCTACTAAAAGTCTAAAATTCTTGTGGTAAATGCTTGGGATTTATTAGTATCATTTTTAAAAAGGGACAAACTTCAAACTGATCTATGCAAAAAGAATTCTCTTTAAAAGAAAGCTTAAATCACATGCGCTTTTTTTTGTGGTAAAAAACAATCATATAATTCTGATCAAAGTTCAAAGTTAGGGTATACTGATAAGAAATCATTTTCTGTCCTAACACTACCTACTTTCAGAATATATGTTTTTTAGTGCAATGTCAGCTATTTTTTCTCACACTCCTCAGTACATAAAAATCAGAAAAAACCCCCTCCAAAAGGAACAAAAATTAACCTGACACTTATGTTGTATGAATATAAAGCTGTTGACAGCAAAATATATGTATCTAACAACAAAAAAAACCACTGGGCAATGAAGCCTATATTTCTTCATACTTAGAAGTATTTTACAGTTTGCTTATAATTAAAATTGCGGTAAAGTTTATGTCTATCAGAAAAAAATATAGTCTAAGAACACTGGACTTTTCTAATAGGTCTATGTAACTTGAATACAAAAGTAATGAAGTCTCAGAAGCACCACTGGCAGATTTACTTAGCATGCTAAAAATGCTAAAGTATAGCTTTTATTACTTCTTAGATATAAAACACCCACACACCATTTCACTATTTTCTATGGATGTTCAATTCACAGGAGTTTATTATGAACTGAGAATTAAAAGATCTAAGCCCAAAAAACAACTGTACCACGCACAAAGTCTTGAAAAGCTGGGTCTCACTTAACTAAGATGTACAAAGAGGGTTAATAGAGATGGTTTCTAAAGGCTCATCTAGTGTAATATTCTGCATTCTAAGCAAATGTGATTGTCTATTTTAAACTCCTCCTTCCTGTTGCAGCTATGAATGAAATGATAGAAAGGCAGTTAGAGGGATTCAATAGGAATCTACATTGATTTACCAATTTAGTTGGTAGGTTGCTTTTCAAATCCTAAAAATTATAATCACTACAAAGTTATTTGTAACATAGAATAACCTAAAAACCACAACTCAAACTTTACAGCTGAGAATAAATCATGTGAGACTTTAACATTTTATTTGTTAAAAATGAACAGCTTTAGAATAGATCTAAATGTAACTTTTCCAAAAAACACCAAAAAGTACAGTGTAAAGCATCTCCTCATTAAATACAAACTTTCATTTTGTGATGCACTGCATCAATGTTTTGCATACACCTTGATGCAAAGGAAATTTTAAGTTGCATCCTATTTAAAGAAAAACTTTAAGAACTGAAGGATGACTACAACCACATTCCAAGAAAGGAAATTTTCCTCCAACAAAGCATATTCTTTTGTTTATATACAACACGTTAGCACTGAAGAATTTTAACTTAAGTGTAACAAAACCAACATTTTATATTTAAAAAAAATGAAATTACAGATGCATGAAGAGCAAAAATTTAATATATCAAAGATGTTGTGTTTTTTGATGCACTTAATATCAATATTTGGGGAATTTTTAAGGTCTTTCAAAAAATGCATTAATAGCTCTGTACAATATTCAAAACAAGAAAATGAAAAATGAAATGTATTGTCACAAACTGCTCTACAGACAGCAAACTCGTGCTCAGTTGTTTCTCCTTTGCTTTAAAATAAGCTATCAGTAATTCTAAACCAGTCTAAAATGTATTGTTCATGGATCAAATCTAAGCATTCATACTTGCAAAAATGTTTTGCAATGAGTCCTTGGCCTAAGGAGAGATTAGAATTTATTTCCAAATTGTGTGACTGGCCTCCAATAATCCTTATCAGTAGACTTACTGGCAAAATACCAGATATTAAAGATCAGATTTAATTCTTTGGTATAAGCATGAAACTGTTTTTTGATAGCTTTCCATGGCTAGCATGAGCAAAGTAACCCAAGGAGCATGGGAGACAACAAGGAAATCTAGTATATAATGCAAGGCAGGAGCGATAATAACTTAATGTTTTGTTCTGTTTTAATACAGGGAAAATCAACACTAATAATTCAATTTAGGGAAGCTAACACTTACTTAGAGGTTTTAACATTATAGCAAACCAAAAAGTTAAGCTTCAAAATGACCTAACTTGTAGCTGAATATTTTGCTGCATGTTGGCATTATATTGTTAACTTGTAGTATACAACCGTCTGAGGACTCTTAGCACTAGCATGGCACAATTCTCTCTTCCTATTCCTCAAGAGCGTAGGGGGTGGGGGGCGGGAGAGGGAGTACCTTTTCTCACCATAAATGCCTGAACTTTAAATAAAGTCAGAATGAAAGGTACAAAAAACAAGGTTACAATTTAACTCTATTACCACTTTGCATTTTTTTTTTCTGTGTGTGATATAATACAAGTTACGTTTAATTTAGCAAGCTTTAATGCTTATAAAATTTAACTTTTCAAATGAGAAGTATAGGACTTTATGGCTATTAATTTTACTATCAAAATATCTAAGGGACTCAATCCATTTAATAATAATTTTTCAAAGTATCATTTAAAGAATTCTTTGTGGACACTAGACTCAAGATTACACTAAATCCAAAAGTACTCCTATGACTTAGATATTTTACTATCAAAATATCTAAGGGACTCAATCCATTGTAATAATAATTTTTCAAAGTATCATTTAAAGAATTCTTTGTGGACACTAGACTCAAGATTACACTAAATCCAAAAAGTACTCCTATGACTTGGGTTTTAAAGTTTTTCACTTCAGTTACCTGCCTTCAACCTACCTCCTCCTCTCATGCTTTCTTCATTTACCTACACAAATTGTCAGATTTTTTACATTGGACCTTCTCCTCTCTAAGGGTCTATTATATAACTTTGAAAACAAGCATTTATAGCCTTCAAACAGCAACATTTTAAACTGAGATTAATGCCTAGGGTCATGTTTCTTGTTAAAATTTCAGCTTTAAAGGTTTACAATTCTGAAGGATTAACCTAACACTATCTGAAAAATGAGCCAAGTTCCAAATAGTATCATAAATCTTAAAACCCAAAAGTGAAATTCTAATTTTTAAAAATATCTCTAATGAGGCAAAGTCACCTACACTTATATCAACACTATTAAAGAATAAGTGACAGCAAAGGGACCTACTCTTATTTCTGAAGATCAAGATTTACCATGGCAAAGTGTAAAAAATGGCAGAGATGAGATCCCACATACCACTATCATCAAAATAATCAATTTCTATCTTTCTGTCTTCTTTCTGCTGTATGAGGAACCAATGAAATCTAATAGTGAATTGTTCTGTCTGGGCCAACCAAGAAATCTTTAGGAACGGATAAGTATATTCCCTGTTACTCTTTCAGGGCATTATTTATACACGTTAAAAAACAAAAACTTCAAAAATAAAAATAAGAGTAATTTAGCCTTGTAAATATTTTGAAATAAAGTTTCTTGAATTTCTGTGACAAACTCTCCAAGCAATTCAACTGTTTTAACAGAGTCATCACTCCAAAGTCCCTTTGACATGGGATCTATCCCACGGTTACAAAGCGGCTTCCTCCTTTGTTGAACGTGAGGGTGGCTCTTTGTTCCTTTAGGATCCCAAACCGCTCATTCAAAGTCATCCCCGTCTAGAGAAAACAAAACAAAACAAACACAAACAAATTGACTATAAGCCATATTTCCTTTGGAACAATGTGATGGTACATAATGGTACTTCATAGTAACAATAGCTAACATTTCCTGGATATTTGTGTATGAACTCATTTAATTCTAACAAAAACCATATAAAATAGGTCAATTTAGTGATGTTTAAAGAAGTTAATTTGCCTACTTGAAGTTCCAGAAGTTAAACCAAGCAGTCTGACTCAGAATCTCTGTCTCCTAACCATTACGATGCCTACATTATACACTACATAAAACACATATACTATTATGCCGATAAATCATACACCCAAAGATTTCTCTATCTAAATTATTTTTAGGCTCTGTAAAAACACTGCCACCAACTCTAGTGATGCTTGATAAAGTAAGCGTTATTTAGTCTTGTGACTATTTTGAAATAAATTTTCTTGAATTTCTGAGCTCTTGAATATCTGTGAGCTCAAAAAATCAAATTCAAATCAAAATCTGGTTTTTGATTAGCAACAGAAAGCACACTCAAATTATACTTTACCATTTCCGAAAGGAAAATAACGGTAAAATAAAGATAAACAAATTAAACTTGGTCAAATTTCTGTCCCTACTTTGTATCTTCAATTCCACACATTTTTATGTCAATGGATACAAAAAAAAAGCATCTGACAAAATCCAACACCCATTCATGATAAAAATTCTCAGCAAATTATGAATATAAGGGAATACCCTCAAGGCAGGCATGCATGCTCTAACCACTTCTATTCAATATTGTACTGAAGGTTCTAGCCATTATAATAAAGAAAAGTGTTGAAGATTGGAAAGGAATTTGAAATGCCGTGATTGTTTACATAGAAAATCCTAAGGAATCTACAAAATTACAAAAAGTAGTTAAGTGTATATTAGCAAGATTACAAGATCCAAGTTTAACACAAAAACTGTCAAAACTACAGAGTGATTTTTCACTTCCACACATTTGGATGGCTATAATCAAATGACATAATAACTGTTGATGAGGATGTGGAAAAATTTAGAACCCTCATACATGCTGGTAGGAATGTAAAATAGTACAGCTACTTCTATGAAAAAGTCTGGCAGTTTGTCAAAAGGTTAAACATAGAGTCACAATGTGACCTAGCAATTCCATTTTCAACTATTTACCAAGGAGAAATGAAAAATAAACACACAAAAACCTTTACATGCATGTTCAGCGGAACACTATTCACAATAGCCAAAGAATGAAAACGACACAACTGTCCATCAACTGATAAATAAAATATAGTACATCCATATGATTTAACATTATTCAACAATAAAAAAAGAAATGAAATATTGGTGTACCATGGATGAACTCTGAAAATACTATGCTGTGAACGCTGCCAGTTACAAAATAGCATATTATATGATCTCATTCATATGAAATGTTCAAAATAGACAAGTCTATACAGAAAGAAAGCAGATAAATCAGTGGATTCCTAGGGTTGAGGAACTTAGGACACCCTATTTAATTCATTATACATTCGTTTTGTTAACTAAAATATTATGTGAATGGCACAAAGAAATACAGGGGAAAAAATTTACCTGTTTTCCAACACTATTTATGTCAAACTGTAGGGGGACACCTTTAGGAACTTTCTTTACATCAGACTGCTCCCGTTTTGTCAAGAATGAGGGCACAGCAGTACGAGTTAATCGTGGTTTCTGAGTTCTATTATGAAAAATTCAAATGAAATTAGACCAGCTTAATCACAAGAAAAAAAATAAATCATTTGATACATAAGATATCTTGACTTGTACACATGTTCAAATGTAGGGCTATTTAACTTGTGTTCCCCCCAAAAAGTACATAGTTCTTGAATGACTAATCTAGAGACTAAAATTTATAATCCCTCATAGAATACTTCCTTAAGATAAAACTATAAACTTTTCAACAATTTTGAATGATTGATATTTCCAAGTTTTGATCTTCAACTTAAATAGAGCAATCTCTGAAGTCTTAGAGACCCATCTTACATTCTTTTCAATCATTAAAAAGGCCTGGATTGATCAAAAACTCCATAAACCCATAAAGTTTATAATGCAATACATATAATGGAATTAACTAGATTAAGGTATTTTAGATAAAAGAAAATGCTAGGGGGACTTTTATTATTATACATAAAAAGTAGATGTATTATTTGTTACACATACACCAAACTTTTAAAATAGAAATATGTAATTGTTAAAAGTGGTCATTTTAGGGCTATAGAACAGGAGTCGAGGGAGCTTTTAACTTTATACTATTTCTATTTTGTACAAG
Organism: Eonycteris spelaea; assembly: GCA_003508835.1. Classification (NCBI taxonomy): domain Eukaryota; kingdom Metazoa; phylum Chordata; class Mammalia; order Chiroptera; family Pteropodidae; genus Eonycteris; species Eonycteris spelaea. The sequence continues at coordinate 30,446,417 of PUFA01000001.1, read as the reverse complement.
TATTACTGTTATCCTTATCTCAGTTTATCCTAACTTAAACATCATACTACGAGCAGAAGTCCAATACTTTTCTATTATTTTATATACTGAGACGTTATAATTTCTCCAAAATAAAGAAAACACTTACAATGGGCACTGCACTGCTCCAGGATTATCAATAGATACAGTCAAAATTCCTCCATTTGTAGTAGAAGTCCGCCATCTAGTTTCAAAAAACCAAAACCTTCATCAGAATGGGAGTTTATAAATCCTATAGTGTATGTAACAGAAAAAAATACATTCTAAAGTAGCCATTACTTTTTCTTAGCTTTTAACAAGTACAAGTACCCATGCACACCATGATATATGTAATTAATCAGCATCTTGGGTGTAGGAACTAGACACTTTATTCAATATTTTTCAGTGTAATAAATATATGAACCTTTTAAAAAAAATCAGTAATATAGAAAGGCTTCTAATGAAAAGCAAAACAGTCCTTCACCCCACTATTCTCTTCCTTTCTGCTCCCTAATGGCAGTACTTTTAACCTTTCCTGTTTTTACTGCTGGCTAGTTACCTCCAGCTCACTAAACAAGATGCTTCTGTAATATCTTGCTATGATCAGGATTTAGTTCATCACGCTACCCTTTGGTTTCCCTACCTAATTCTAAATGTTATGATGGCTATATAACTATTTTACTTCCTCTATAACTTTAAATACACTTAAATCCTTTTCTTTCAGTCATGTCTCTTGATACCATCCCCTACACTTCTTATAATAGGATAGTAGCACCTCTATTCCTGCTTTCTACCTCTTCTCCTACTTTATTTCCCACTTTTTATCAATTCTTTTATATTTATGTTAGTCAAAATCTGACATTTACATTATATTCAGTTACCAAATTAAGAATTTTGTGCTTTGTTCTATAGGCTAATTCTTAGTTCAAAACAAACAAATAGCATTCATATTATTACAACTATGTAAATATTATTTATGCAGAAGCAAACAGGCTATGAGAAACATTTTCTTCCTCATGGTTTCCAATGTCATTACTTCTGTGCAAAAGAATACAGCCAGCATCAAGTTTCCTTTCTTACACTCTGATTGCTCAAAATCATGCTCCATTTTAGTTGGCACAATATCTGAACATGATGGGGGTTTTCTATGTTTAGTTTTCCAAAAAGTAGCCATAATTTAAAAAAGTCTAATCGCAAAACCTGATCGTATTGATGAAATTAGAATGTTTCAACTCATACTTGGTAAGTGCAATTCTAACAACAACAACAAAATTAAAAAAATAACTTTATAGGGATAAGCGGGAAAAAGGTGAAAAGAAAAAAAATATCTTATTGTTTTAAAGGTCTATATTTCTAAAAGCTCTACTAGATTTTCCTCTCTTATTCCCTCAATAGGTTCATTTGTATAATAGCAGTTGTAGAAAAAAAGCTGTTTCATTAAAATAGATTAGGCAATTGAAAAAATTAACAATAAAGCAATGTATTTGGTGCTAAAATTGTTAAAATACTAATGTGAAAATATAAAAAGTTTTTGAGGAAAACATTGCAAAAAAAGGATTTATTTATTTCAGGCCTAACGGTTAATTTACTTTGGGTCTCATTTAATTTCTCTTGGACTAAGGCACAAAATAATTTAGGTCACTAGTATTCTGGGAGTTTTGAAATGACATCTTGAAAAACAAATTAAAACTTACTGACGAGTTCTCTTCGCTACTACATCATCTAGCAGTTGTTCTGTGTTCAACTGGGCCTGAACCTGAAGGGGAAAAAAAGCAGTAGATCTCACAGCAAACTGGATTTGAACCCAAAGAGCTATCCTCCTAACTTTATAACCCAGTGTGATACGTGTATGAATGCACGAGTGGCGTGTGCCTATTCTGGCAATATCTCTTTGTTGGCATTCCTGAACCGTAAACATGTAATTAAAAGTTTTATTCCAAACAACATGTTAAATTCTTATAAGATGATGCATTTGAAGACAAGAGAGAATTGGGTGGGTGGCAGGGTGTGGGGGAGGTAGCTAAGCTAATGCTGTGTTCTCCATAACCCAAACCCTACCTCAACCATGGTCCATTCCTATCATTTGAGGATTACTAAAAGTGGATGTTCAGGATCCTTCGGGCAAAAAGAAGACACCACCCACCACAAGTTTTTTATACCTTCAAGCCTCTTCTGAAAAGAAAAGTTGCTTGACGAGTGTCTTTCTGATGATTTAATTTATTTCCACTCCTGGTGTAATTGGCTGAAATGTTATTTCTGTAACAAAAAACATATACATGAATTGTCTCCGCCACTTAACAACTTTCAAAGAAAAAAATTAGCAAAAATAAATTCACAGGCTGAAAATCTGAGGTACACTAAACATAATAACTGAATTATTTTCTTATTTATACCAAGCTATGGAGATTTGATTTACAAATATCTCATTCTGTACCATATTACGTAACAACTTGGTTAATTCTGAACTAATTTATCTTAGAGATATTCAACTAATATTCCGAATATGTAAAGTCTATTCTGAAGACATTAAAAATCATTTTTAATGCTATTTCTTAAATTTGGCAAAAGACGTAATTACAGATTTATAGGATGAGTACAGCACATCTGCTGTACCTAGTCAAATGGCTAAAACCCAAAAATAAAGAGAAAATCTTGAAAAATATCATCTTTTCAGTTTTCCTTTCCTGTCAGAAACCATTATATATAAATCACAAAGAAACATACTCTTCTACTGCTTGCTCCTTCACGCACAGAACAATGTATTCTTAATTATGCTTTACTTTGACCAATTCCTTTCTAGTTTCTGTAAAAGGTTGGTAAAATGTAAGAAAACAAATTTTTACACTTATCTATTCATTTATTTATTTTTACAAATAAATGCTTAACATGCTGCCTAATTTTACCACCACACTCATACTCAAATACAAAATATCCTTAGCTAGTCCAATTAACATGGGCTCATTAATGAATGGCTCATGTAATTGACAAGTTCTTATTTGGGAAGTTCCCGTTTTCTAAAAGGTAGTACTAAATGATTCCCAAAAGAAAAAGTAATGATAGTTAAGTAAAACTGCAATTCCAGCCAGCCATTCCTTTTATACAAAGACTTCATTTAAGAGTTTTTGTTTGTTTGTTTTGAATTATTTTCTATATGAGATGAATAAGCAGTACTTGAAACTGAAATAAAAAGGCAACTTTGCAGCTTGTCAACTTCCTTTTTGCCCACTTAATCCTTAAAGACAACAGAATGCCATAATAAAAGGTCCTAATTTTTAAGTTTTTGTTATGGCTTTAAATTTAAATTAAAATAATCTCAACTTGAAGAGCACTCATGTAGGATTTTTTCTAGTATGCTTTTTCCGCAAATTTCATTGTTCTATGAAGAGCCTTTGAGACTAAATAATGCACTCAGCTTTCAGAATTCCCAATTTTGAATAATTTTGGCTGAGCTGTTTTTACCAAAACAATTATCTTTTGTAATTTTATTTTCTGTCGAGAGAAATAAAGAAACAGAGTGATGCTTTTAAAACATTTTCATAATTAAATTCACCAATAACGTTGGGTCTAAGAAATAAGAAAAGTTATCTGTAAATGCTTTATTACTGGATGATCTGACAGACATATGATACCTGTCTTAAAAATGACCAGATAACTATAAGAATCACTGAAAATCCATTCTTTTGAACACTTAGGCAAGAAGTGTATTTTTTTGCAGGATAACATGTTATTGTCTTACATTTGAGTACTTACTTTCTATTAAGTTGGTTAGGTCTCTTAAGAACCGCAACTGGTTTTCTCTGTGTTTCATTTTGTCTCAAAGGTTTGCCTTCCTTCTTAATGCTGGAAAATATCGTTCTATATTCTTTCAGAAGGAGAGAAACTACGTTAATCTAATTGTTTTGTGCTATAAATCCTATTACAATAAATATTTCTGAGGCAGAATGGACAGAGACTGATCGCAGCTTAGATGTGCAGGTTAGAGACAGAAAAGCTTAAATGACTTGAAAATTTTCAATCTAAGTGACTGAAAAGACAACCACATTATACTTAAAAATATTTGCAACAAAAGGAGAATTTGGACACAAAAATAAAGTTTTTCTACTGTAGATCTGTTCAGTTTGAGGTGCTCTGGGGGATGCAGAGGTGATGGGGAACATGGATCTGGAGCTCACGAGAAGAATTAGAGATGTAAATTAAGGAATCATTTATATAAACATAGTTTTTGATATCAAGTAATGAGAGAATAGGGCCAAGCTCCAAAACAAATGTGAGAAAGAAGAAGAAGAAAAAAAAGGAGGTTGTAATAGCAAAGAAGCCCGAGTAGAAATGGTCACAGAGAATAAAAGGGGTCAAGAAAACTCAATATCATAGAAAAAAACATATGAAATGTCCACTTTTTCTCCCTCCATATATAAATTCAATCCATTATTAAAGCCTAATTCAGGTTTCCATATTTTCCACCAAGGCTTTTCAAAAGTCCTTGACAATATGGGTCATACCTTAATCTGGATTCCCTTATATTTTAAGTATATAGAAAGCACTTCATAAATATCGACAGACTAAAAACCACAAAAATTATAATAGTAATTTTCTTGAACATTTGACAAATAAGAAAATGTAAGAACAGGGAGTAAGAATTACCAAGAGTGTAAGAAAAATGCTTTGAAATCAGACTAATGGCCTATTTCTTCAAACTTTGTATTTTATCTTTAATAACACATAGGACCCTTTATAAGTAAATGTGAAAGATCCTCCTTTGATGCTTTTGCCACAAGTTATTCTTCTTCAAAGAACCTGCCATATTATAATCATATAGTTATTTGTATGATAATTTACTTAACGTTTATCTGAGTTTTCCACAAGGACGGATTTTCTGTTGAATTACTGCAGAATCCCTTGCATCTAGCACATAGTGGGTACTCAGTCAACATCAATTAAATGATAAATACATGGACTAAAACTATAACAATCCATTAATATCTGATGAATGTGTTCTATAGATCTAAGGTTTGCATATATGTATTAATGTGTTTTAAAAAGTATACCCTTTTCTTTCACAAAATTTTTTTAGAGGCACAAGTATTTGAGATCCAAAAGAACAGCTATTCAAAAAACACTGATTCAGACCAAATCCCAACAATGTTCTCTTTTCACAAAAGTTTTGATACAAAAAAATTATTCCTTGATGGAAAGAAATTAAAGTATTTGGTTTATTTTTAATGTTAATTTTATTACACTATTATTTACATACAATAATAATTTAAGTGTCCTCTGCAGTCAAGTCCCTTCCTTTACACCTGACTCCTAGTCATTAGGTGATGACTAATCTGATACTAGTTTCGCATTTTCTACAAGTTCAAATACAACAAGTCCTAGAATAATGTTGTTTAATTTAATGTTGCTTTGCCATACTGCTGATGAGATGCCATCAGAACCTAACTCTTCACCAACAAGATACAATACTGCTTATCAATATATTTAAATAATTTTTTAAAGACCTTTTTCAAAATCCTCTTTTTTAAATTGATTAGCCTATGGTAAAATTGGTTTCATTATACATTCTTTTGCTTAAGTTGTAGAATCTATCCACATTAAGTGAGAACTTACTGTAAATGAAATCAAGCAGTACACAGTCTCGTGTTTGATTTCTTTTGCTTAGTATGTTTTGAGATATACCTTTGCTGTCTTGTGTATTGACATTTATTCCTTTTTTATTGCTAAATGGAGATAAGAGGCTTATTTTTAACTGTCAAAATCAGACACATATTTAAACCTACCCATTAGAAGAAAATGACTTCTCTGTATATACAGCAACAACAAATTTTTTTAAGTTCACAGAAGTACTAAATGATTTTGTATTATCAGAGCCAAGTTAAAAGTTCTACAGAGCATAACATACCCCCAATTTTGGGAAATTCTGAATCTTAAAGGGAAAGTTATAGAACTGACACTGACAAAGTTCTATATTCCAGTAGAAGAACCCTGCAATAAACTTAAACCACAACTTTTACAGATATTTAAGCTGGCTCTAATCAGAAAGAAAAAATTCATTCCTAGAGATAACCATTCCCCTCTTAGTACATTTACTAGTAATGTAAATGAGTATGATATCTTTTTCACTTAGTCATTCACTTTAAAGGCAAGAAAACATATACTTTTATTGGAATAAAATTTCCCTGATTTATATAAACTAAGGAAGAGATAAAGTAACAGAAAATTAAACTATGGTCGGAACTATTTTTTAAGTGCAAAATTTCAAAAGACATATATAGTGATTCAAGGCCAATTAAGTTCAATGAACAGAAAAGGATGATACGAGTTATACGTAAATAGAATTTTCCTAAATGGGTAGAAAATAATCAGCTTCGCAATTACTATATTGTACCCTAATCAGACAATTAATCTGTATTCAGGTTGAAGAAAGGGTTTTCAAAAGAAAAGGCAACTTTCAAACCATGCCTTTGCCAAAATCATCTAAACTTTGAATAAATAGATCTTATTCGGTACCTTTTTGAGCATTCTATAATTTAACACTTTCAATTTTCACTCTTTTCAAACAACTACCACATGTGATAACTTAAAATTTTTACTGGCACAAGTAATTAGTTAGCAGTTAAACCCAAACTCCCTTCCAGTATCCATATCTGATTAATTTCTAATTTCTAATAAGCAGTAAGTTCTGTGCTGAAGTTATAAAGGCAATAACGTGTTGGTGTTGTGGCAGAACTGAAAAGAGATCTAAAACAGTTGTGGTTCTTAACCAGAATATGCATGCTTAAGGTAATTTAATAAATAAATATCCTGAATTTTTTTACATGTATTACTTTCATAATCAGAGAAACAAAAAGGATTAAAAAATAGAAGAATAGAACATTAAATCCCTTGGTGGCTCAGACCTAATAAACATACTACACGAAAACCCATTTGTTAAACTATTTTAAGGAACACTTTAGCCCATTCAAAAATAACTCATTGAGCTGTAAGTAAACTGGTTAACATTTAAGAAGTAGTTAACTTATGGTAGGTAAATAACTGTAACTAAAAATATCAAGCAGGGAATAGTGATCATTTCAAGAGAAAGGAAAACCTATATCCATACAAATTTACAGATGAATGTTCACAGCAATGTTATTTATGATATCTAAAAAGTGAAAAAATCAAAATGTCCATCAACTAGTGAATGAATATTGTATATCTATATAATGGAATATTATTTGTAATAAAAAGGAATGCAGTATTGATACATGCTAAAACATGATGAACTTCAAAACATTATGGCTAAATGCCAGTCCACATATTATTGTAAGATTCTATTGATATGAAATGTAAAGAAAAAAATGTATAGAAAAGCAAAAGTAGATTAGTGGTTGCCTGGGGCAGATGATGAAGTATGACTGCAAATGAATATAAGATTTCTCCTCAGAGTGATAGAAATAGTCTAAATTTAGATTGTTGTGATGTTTATATAACTAAATTTTCTAAAATTCATTGAATTGTACATTTTCTAAAATTTGTTTAAAAAATTAATTTTATAGTAAGACTTACATCTCAATAATCTTAAAAATTGTACACACAAACGAGAAAGTCAACTTATTTAAAAATTTTATATTTGAGAATATGGAAATTAAGATACTGTTCATGAACAACAATGATTTTTATCTAATCATTAAATTTTTTATATAAACTCTAAAGTACTACGTAAATAATCAAAATATTCAAATAAATGCTCTCTCAAAGTCATTCACGGGAATATTAATATGAATAAAGTAAAAGGGTATCTGACTCAGGATTAAGCCATCATCTTACCTTGTCACTTAGAGGTGGCCGATTCATAGGGCTAATTCCTTTTCGAATTCCAGTTGCTTTTCTAGCAGCGAGGCCAGTGATAACTCCATAAGGACGTTTCTTTCCAGGTATTGCTCTTCCTCTACGGCTCAGACTATTTTTACCAAAACCTATGGGAAGGGGTGGGGGTGGGGTGGGGGGGAGGTGGAAGAAAAAAGATATGATAACCAACTAATTAAGAATGCAACTGAGAAGCACATAGGTCACAAGATGTTTTCTTAAGCAAGGTGAAGGGTGTGTTTCATTTTTTATTATGATTTATACAATATTCCTTATAGTATTGTTATTATTTATATATTTTTTTAATTACATAAAGATCTCTTTTTCAAAGAGGCAATAAGTTGCACTGGAAATGGTTCTGTTGCAGTAATAGACTGCAAAAGGACCTGAAGATTTTCATGTCTCCCCTCTAGCTACCATCTCTCTTTGGCATCACTCTGTCAACAAGCAGGACAGCCTCAACTTCCCCTGTGCAATGTGATAGCCACTAATCACATGTAGTTCTTGAGTACTTGAAATATGACTAGTCCAAAATGAGATGAACAAAAGAATGTACAATATTACATTAATTTTATATTATTATATGTTGCTATGATATTGGGATATATTGGGTTAAACAAAATATATTATTAACATGTGACTCACATTTTATTTCTGATGGCGCTGATCTAGAGTGGAATCTCTATCTTTATCTCCCACTTACTTATTACATTGCAGTCTGGCTTTTCATTTTCAGGTCTACTGAATTCAAACTGCTTTTGTTAAAGTCCCCAGTGAGTTCTAAAGGACATATTTTAATCTCTGTGGCATGTAACATTACTGACTTTGCTTTTTCATTATGTACCTTACCTATTTAAATACTTTCTTCTAATTTTGAAAAATAAATGTGCTCATTGCAGAAATCTTAGAAACATAAAGTACCAATTAGAAAATAAAAGCCACTCCCTATTTCACTACCTAGAGATAAGCACTACTAACATTCTATGTCTTTCTAGTCTTGTACATGTACATTTAAAAAGCTTACATCTTTAGTTTCAACTATTTTTAAACAACTCCAAAGACTACTATATGAGGTAAATCACAATTTTGTAGTACCAAGTGCCTAAAAAATAGACTGATTCAATCTCCCAGCAATCACATTTCATACTCTATATACTATTTTATAGTCTATATTAACACCATATAGTGACTATTACCCCAGGTATTTAATATTCTTTTGTTGCATTTTTTAAGGTGCCATACTCTATCCTACCAACTTCATACTAATTGCTTGTTACTTCTAATGTTACACTATTATAAACTATATTGCAATAATATTACAGGTCACATTTTTATACACATTCACAATTACTTGCTCAAGACATAAATTTCCAGAGGCTGAAATGCTGTTTCAAAAAGTATAGCTAATTCTTAGGGATTCTAATTTATATTGTAAAAATCTCCTCCAGAATGACTATATTTTCATATTCCCAGAAACATAAAGATGCCACTTTTCCCTTATCACTGACAACTCTGAATATTATTCTTTTTAATCTATATCGCTTGGTATTTAAAAAATCTTACTGTCCTTATTTGGTAGTTTACTAGTGAGAATGAACATTTTCCATGTGTTTTTGGCTACCTGTATTCTTCCATTCATGAACTGTCATGTTCATGAGTCAGTTTTCTAGGGTAAAGTTCTAACTGAAGCTTTAACACAAGGATTACATTAAATTTATAATAAATTTTTCAAGAATTGACGACTTTACAATATTCAGGAACATGGTATTCTTTCCACTCATTCAAGTCTTCTTTTGACCCTAAATTGGCTCAGTTAGGTTTTAAGCTTTTCCTCTCATAGGTCCTACACATTTCTTGTTAAGCTTATTACCAGTATTTTTTACATTTGTTGTCAATAAATCACAAAAGACCCCATTTCTAATAATTTTCATCTTGTCATTTCTGGGATTACAAAAAACAACTAAGGTTTTAATTAATACTTTTTAATCAGCCAACCCACTGAACTCACTTATTAGTTCTAATAGTCTTTTGAATTATTTTCTTGGGATTTGAGTGACAATCATATTGTCCACAAATGATCTTCTTCCTTCAAAAATTTTATACCCCCAAATTTTTTATTTCTTAATGCAACAGTCAGAAATTTCTGAGAGCCATGCTAAGTAACAACTGTGATACTAGGCATTCTTAGTATTAATTCTAATTTTGAGAGAACTGTCTTTAGAATGGTATCCTCTATAATACTACAAACTGGAATATAGTAACAGGTCTTCCAACAGAAAAATTTTGTAATGAAACTAAAGTTCAAAGTTTCCTTTATTGTAAAATTTCTTAGGACTAATATATATGAAAAATCTATGAGGGATAATAGTTTATGTCATTCACAGACTTACCTAATTCCAGAAAGCTTTTGTGTGGTGTACCTATTTTGAGACGAGTTCGACAAGACAGCCAGGAAAACCTGTTACATTATGATGGTTGAATCAGTTACCAATTTACTGCCTTTCAGCCCCCAATTCACTCTTTACTGCCCTGCTTTGGTTACTGGAACATTTTTTTTAAACCAGCTGGCACTAGGAAAGCTTGTCAGTAGAGGGTGCTAGAGGGACTCTAGAGGAAGAAGGGGCTTTTCTTTCAGGTTCCAGTGTGCACCTCAAGACTTGTTCCTTGTGGCATAGGACACCCAATGGCATTCATTACTCCTCCCCTACAACCTGAGACTAGTGAGGCAAGAGAGGCGGCTAGGGCACAAAATCTGAAAGTGAATACTGCCTTAAGTTTTGGGTTCTTAGGTTTCAGTCTAGATCTAGACCTAGGTATTATTAAGTCTGGCCCTACTCGCCCTCCAGTTAATTAAGCTGCATACCGCCCCCAAGGATGGCTTCCACCAGCAGGGTAACTCAGTTATTTCGTGGCGAGTTCTTCCAGATCTGTTCCTTTCTTGGGTGCTCTGCCTCAGCACTAAAGATACTGATTTTACTACCTTTAAAAAAAAAAAAAAAAAAAAAAAAGCAATAAAGATACAATTCTAAAAATCAAGATACTGAGTCTTTGGACATGCCACCCTGAACAAGCCCAATCCCGTCTGATCTTGGAAGCTAAGCAGGGTTGTGCCTGATTAGTACTTGGATGGGAGACCACCTAGGAAGACCAGGATTGTAAGCTGGCAAGGTCTTTGCAATCTGTGAGGTCAACCAAGGGTTGCCTCACCTAAAAAAAATAAAAAATTTAAAAATCAAGTTATTGCTGCTCTATGGGTGATTTTCTTCTATAATTGCAACCAAATGATGATTAAGCATGTTGGAGGAACCTATGTATTCAAATTAAATTTACAACTATTTGTTATTTTTATTTGTATTAAATGAAGCAGTTACCATTAACTGTGCTAAGCACTGTGGTGAGCCTAAATGAAACTTGATGAGGTTGATGCTACCATCTCAATTTCTGCAGGTGAGCAAAATGAGGCAAAGAACAGTGACTACCGAGAAGTCAGTCAGAAAATGGAAGAGCTATGATTAAGTGCAAGTTGGTGTGGCTCCAAAAACTGAACTTTTCCTATTATATAAAAATTAAATAATAATAAAAGGTATAATATAATCTATGGTATAATTCTAAAGAGAAAAAAAATATTATAGAAAGAGTGGGCTCCAGGCTACATATTTCAAAATAGGCAAGATTTGAATAGAGTTATAGACATGAAATAACAAGAAAAAAGATATGACCAACTATAGCATACTAAGAGAAGAGACATTCTTGGGTAAAGGATTAGAAGTGAATGAATGGGGTGGGCTCAAATAAGAGGGCTTTAGGTGGGGATAAAGACTACACCTGACAAGGACTAAGGGGTCATAGAACTCGTGATCAGCCTACATCAGTCTAGAAGCAATATCTTAAGACTGAATGGAAGACAGAGAGAGAAGGCACTGAGGCCATTTCAGAAATTATTGTAGCACTCAAACATGACTTGATAAAGGACCAGAAGAGGAACAAAGAAATTTTAAAGTACTATCTATAAATATATTCCAAAGAATTAATGAATTATTAGAGCAAAAAGAAAGATTAAAGAGAGGAATCCATTGTTATACCAAAGTTTTAAGTTTACCTGAGAAAGTTTCATGAGAAAGTCTTACTAACAAGAATAAAATTGATTAAAAGGAAAAAACATGGGATAGAATTCTATCCCTGGGTACCTTCTATTTCTGACAGTTCTAGTCATTGTTCTCATACTCATTAACCTTTCCATTGTCTTTTATTTCTCGATGGCTTCTTCTCTACCTTCTAGCAGACTTATGTCACCCTTGACCCCTCTGCTCCCATTTCTACCTTTGAATAAACTTCAGTAGCCATATCTCGGTTTTAGCAATTGTTCTATTTTTCACTCTTCATTGTTATGTTTCATAAACTAAGAAAGACCTAAACATACTGCCTCAATTCTTTCCCTCATTACCCACTATAACTGCCTTATGTTCTAAAAGGTGCTATGAAGAGGTACTAGCACCATCATCTAATGCAATTGTCTTTTCTTAGTTTTCATCCATTTAGCCCCTCTAGAAAGTTCTCTTTTGTCTTTCCAGGGCACCTTCATTCTCATTACTTCAACTACTGCCTCTATGAGGATGCTGTCACATTTTCAGCTCCACTACAGCAGCAGTTTAACACTAGCTATGTATCAGAAACACATATTGAGCTTTAAAAAAATCCCTGGGCCATACTTCTGCAAATTCTGGTTTGATAGAAATGTAGTGCAGCAAGTGTATCTGTCTATTTTATAAAGCTCCAACAGGCGCAACCAAGGTTGAGAACAACTAAAACTAGAGACAGAATTTTTTCTCTTTCCTTTGAATCCTTATTAGCCCAATCCATTCATAAATTTTTTTCACACACACATCCAATTGCCTCAATAATTTCTGGAGTCTGATCACTTACATTAAGATATGAAGGGTTTTCTGAGAAATATTATATCACAGAGTGTATACAATGCAATCATATTACTGCTTCCTGATGCAACATACAAATATTCCCTGTCTCCTGTACCTCTAAAAGAAACAGCACTCTCAAACTTTTTGGTCTTAGGACCTCTTTATACTCTTAAACTCCAAAGAGTTTTTGTTTCTATGGGTTTATGTTTACTGATACTTACCAAGTTAAAACTAAAACATTTTAAAATTATTATTTCATTAAAACAATAATAAACTACTACATGTATGGCAAATAATTTTTAGTATAAAAAAAAACAATTATTTTTCCAAAATAAAATAAATACTTGTGAGAGTAGCATTGTTTTGCATTTTCGCAAATCTCTTTAGTGTCTGGCTTACCTCAGTGAGTTATATTAGTATTATTATAAAACTACTTTTGACCCCGTGCACCTTTTGAGTCTTGGGGATTCTCCGGGGTCCCTGGCCAACACTTTGAAAACCACTGCTATATAGTATTCCATCACTGAAGTACATTTACCGAGTAACTAAATTATACTGTGGGCACAGAATTAGGAAGATTACTCAGTTATTTGTTCGGCCATCAAAAATTTATTGAGTATCTGCCAAGGGCTCTCTGTCCTGCTTGTGCTCTTACCTCAAACTAACATCTTCACTGACATTACAATGTGGAAATCTGCACTTTCCCTAACCAACCAGAGCTTAAGACAATCCCATATTTATCTGCACATTCACTGACAGCAGCAGCTGTTCTATTTTAGGCCCTCTCACATGTAAGTGGAGAACATACAAGTGCCAAGTTCTATCCTAACCCTACCTGAAGTCCTATATCAGAATTTCTCTTATGACATTTCTCAACCCTATGTTTTCTATCTTACCTCTATTACTAAAATTCCTTTAAGTAAAAGACTACATCTTTATGTACACAGAGAATCTGGTCAGTTCAGAGTGTTTATCAAGCACTTAACATATGGTTAGCATAAGTGGATATATTTCTGGCTTCTAGGAACTCTAAGTAAGATTATTTTAAAACAAATTGTATATAAAATACGTAATGATGCGTAACATTTACAAGAAATCTTAAAAAACACACACATTTGGAGATATGTTGGCATATTAGCTGTTAATCAAAGAACTATGATCTACTGGATTTTTTTATGTTTTTCAACATATAGGATAAGAATCAACTTAGGAGCTAGTTTATCAAACATGTTTTCATGTGTAAAAAATTCTAGAATTTTAAAATTTTGAACAAAGATTTATTCTAAAATGCTGATACGACTGCTAAAAGAGTTAATGAGTCATATATAATTAAGCATTCAGTTACTGCCTTAAATCCATTTTGGAAAAAGGCAGTTATTTATAAATAAGCTTCCAGATTACCAAAAATACCTGTATAAGGAGAGTTCCAAAATCATCAGATCACATCTAAAGCATTTAATTCTGAATGTCACCTTTGGACGATTTAACAAATTCTAAAGGTCCTGAATATGATAGAGTTTGAAAATCATTTTCTTTGCAGAATAGCAGTCTCCATATACTTAAAAGGTTTTCATATAGAAAAAGGGAATTTGTTTCATATAATTCTGTAGAATTAATAGGTAGGCATGATTTAATTCAAATTCAAATCAAGAGAATTTTCTAGTAAACAGAGCTGTCTCTAATAATGGAATAAGTTGTCTTGTGAGGTGGTATGCTCTTTCACAGAATATATTCATTATATTCAAGCTGGAGTTATATAGTCATCCATCAGACACACTGTTAAAGAAACATCTGCCTACGGCCATGCCACCCTGAACAAGCCCAATCCCGTCTGATCTCAGACGCTAAGCAGGGTCGGGCCTGGTTAGTACTTGGATGGGAAACCACCTAGGAAGACTAAGTGCTGTAGGCGTAAAAAATAAAAATAAAAATAAATAAGGGACTGTAAGCTGACAAGGTCCTTACAATCTATGAGGTCAACCAAGGGTTGCCTTGCCTAAAAAAAAAAAAGAAAAAAAATAATAAACGTCTAACAGGAAGGAGATAAGACCTCATGATATATAAGACCTTTACCTATAATGTTCATAATTTATAATTTAAATGCACTTTAGACTATTTGTATACTGAAGTTCCTTTAAAATAACTTAACGTTTATAAGAAACAGTGCTATCAACTATTTAAGGCAACTTAAATTTTTACCAGATTTTAAGATTTAAGCTTTAGAGAAAATCCAAATCACAAAGGGTACGTATATTTTTCCTTCATGTTTTAAGTATATACTAAAGATAGTATACTGTAAACCTATAAATAACAGCTTCTCATTCTTATTTGAAAAACTTACCAGAATTCTGTTGGATTCCCCATCGTACTCTCATCCTGAATTGCCGGGCACCATTTTGCTGGAGTCTTCTATTTAGTCGCGGAAAATTCTGCTTCTTTCCTTCCTTTCGATTCAATTTGATTATATCATCTGTGACAGAGGAAATGTGATTATTTATTTTCTTTTTAACTTAATGACTCAATTACTCAGTCTCATTTTCTAGTTGATAGATTTCCATGTCCCTAATTTCAACTTTGAAAGCACTTACACAAGAGAATAATAATGTTAAAAAGATAAAAGCTCAAATCAGCCAATACACTCGGACCACTAAAGAAAGGTTTTGCAGGAAAAGTTCAAATCAACATCCCAAAGCAGACCCACCAATTAATGAAAATTTCTGTTATCCATAGTATTCCTTTCTTTCCCTGATAAATGTAAATAAGTGAAAGCCTGTTTACAAAAATTACTAATAACCAAAGAAATAACCACAGAAATCTCCAGTTTTTAAAGATGACCACCTTTCAATAAAACCACAGGCAGTCAAAAAACAAATCATTCAATTAAAAGATTAAATTTCTAAGGTCATCTCAATTCAGCAAATATTTATTAAGCATATACTATGTGCAACGAACATTCGTAGCAGGCTCTACTGTCACAGAAACAAACAAAAGTAAAATATGGTCCCTGTTCTCAAAATTAAACAAGCATCATAATAAAGATATGGTACAAAAAAAAAAAATACGATTGGTTTCTGCTCCTCTGGCAGAGTAATTCAGGGTTACCTTATTTTTCTTTCCTCATTGCTCTAAGCTTCATTATTTCCAAAAACTCAAAAAATGTCCCATAATAATACACAAGTATCATGTGAAGAACAGGAAACAAAATTATCTCAATTCCTATTTACATCTGTTAAAAGGAGGTAACTGAAACAGGAAATACTGAGTTAATAATATTGTAACAACTATGCATGCTGTAGAGGTGTTAATAGACTTATCATGATCACATTGTAAGGTACATAAATGTTGAATCACTATGTTGTACACCTGTAACTTATACAATATTATATGCCAACTATACTTTAATAAATTTTTTAAAAGGTTACTAGAAGGCAAAATTATTCGTTAAAGGAATGGCCAAATGATTTCTCCACAGTCCCAACTCCAATATTAATTCTGATTACTGGAAACAAAGCAAATAAACCAAAGAAACTGAATGTGGTCAACAACTTCTTAATACAACTTGACAAAACTACTTAACCACAGTGATTTTTCTCCAAACTGCTCTACAAACGAATAATCTACCAATTATATCAATATAATTAGTCTTTTCTGAAGTCAAAGAAGAAAAGGATTATAGGGATGCTTTCTTCCATATTACTACTCCACTCTACCTTTGAGTTCATCGACGTTAAAGATGCTCAGTTTTTTTTTAAAATAAGGTTTCATTAAAATCAGATACATGAGTTTGTTAAACACTCAGTGAGCAGGAAAAAAAAGGTAGACACTACTTTTGAAACACTACTTTTCCTTAACAAGGTAGTATTCTTCACCAGAAGACTAAATTCTCAGAGCCACGAGAATACACCAAAAAAATCAGTATGGTCTGGGGACCATTAATAAAAGGGGGCAAGAATATAATTTGGACTAATCGGATTAATTTTAAATAGATTATAGAATTTAAACATAACTAGAAATTAACAGTAGCAAAGGATATCAAATATAAATATTTTATATTTGAACATTTTATTATCTAAATCCTCAAGTTAAATGAGCTACTATGGCAGGGAGGATTCTTTCAATCTAAAAGAAGAGAATGGCTTTCTCCTACTCAGGAAGTAGATAGCATAGGTATCAGAAGGGGAAAAAAATCCATGATGAGCTACTTTAATAAAAAAACTTTCTTCCATAAAACCAGGACTATATACATGGTACTAATAATAATAACAGTAGTAACTGAGTACTAATATTGTTCTGACATGTATTCATTTAATTCTCACAATTCTATGAAATAAGTATAACACCCATTTTCAAATTAAGAAACTGAGCCACAATGAGACCAGCTATTGGTAATCGCAGCAGATAATCTACATGACTATTCATAAAATCCTAGTAGAATTGATTTAAAAAAATAGATCCTAAAACCTCTATAGACCAGATAAAAGGAAATATTCACAAAGCATAAGGGTTGTCTAAAATAGGTATCTCTTCACCCCATCTCTGTAAAATTCTCACTAAAAACAAAAATACACCTGACATAACAATGAAGGGTGAAAAATAAAACCATTGCTAAAACTGAGATATGGCTTCTGAAGTTTATTTAAAGGTAGAAAATGGAGAGGAAGGGGCAAGTGATCTATGCCTGCTAGATGCTCTATACCTAACAGTTTATGTTCTTGGAGGAAAGAAGAGACTAAGCTCTATTTTAGTCAGCTATCTACAGCACTTCATTTCTACCTTTGAAGAGAATTATCCCTCAGTTTTCTTCACTTGAACATCCTAATTACCAAACAAAATACATATAACCCTGGAAACTTAAGAAATGTACTGGTTCTGAAAATACTTGTTAAATACTTTCTGTAAGACCTATAGCTTAGAGCTCTAGAGCCACACCAAAATTCTTGCTCTACTACTTAACTAGTTGTATGACTGCACAAATTATTAATTTCTCTATGCCTCGAGTTTTGTAAAATAGGAATTAACAATGGTTTATATAGTGTACATGTATATGTAAATATAGTGCTATGTACCAGGTACTGTTCTAAGCGGTTTATATATGCCTCAACTCATTTAATATTTACAGCAACCTCTTAGATAGAAAAGTCTATTTTTATCAACTTTTTATAGAGGAAGCACTGAGAAGTAATTTGCCCATGATCACGTTGCTATTAAGCGGCAGAAACAGGATTTGAACTGAGACTGGGGTTCTGGATTACATACTCTTCATCATTAGTAGCACATACCTCACAGTTATTATTAGCATAAACTTAGTTAACACACATAAAATGCTTAGTCCGTGCCTGACAGGTAGTAAGCTCTCAATAAATATTCGTTATTACATTTTTTCTTGGCCTTAGCTCAAAAGATTTCTCATTTCTTTAGGGTTCACTACAGACCAGCAGTAAGACAAGACTTGAGGCCAAACCTATTATCTCTAATGACTTGCTTAATTCACATATTGGGTTGACTGTGGCAATCATTGAAACCAAGAGCTCTTGACTTCTGACTAAAAACTTTGAACATAACCCACAACGTAAGAAAAATAACCGCTCTCAGAAAAGTTACGCCTCTGCATCTATCTGCTGGCCAGCTACTTCACAAATATCCCCAAAAGTGTAGAGTGTAGTCCACAGAAAGAACAAGCAGAGATAACTACATCTAATAAGTTGAATCCCAACAAAACCGGAAATCCTTTTAAACTAGCTAAACCAGAGGCTTGTACCTCAGTAGTGCTAGATCTCAATTTTTAATTGAATCGCCAATCCTCCGGCATTTTACATAATCATCAAAACACGCCCCTCTTAAACGTGCTAGATCCCATGCTTGATCTTTGTGTATCTCTCCCTTGTTCTTTGCTGTTGCTTTTTTTTCCCCCCTCCCCTAAGTAGTTAACTTGGAGGCCTTGGTAAGGAGACTATGCTTTTCTAGGCACCGCCTAATAAAGCACTATCCGATGGAGCCCCCTGCCTAACGATATTTTCTTACAAACGCTCCGGGGTCGGTGCCCCCTGGTGGCCCTGAGGTCTGGCGCACGTCAGAAATCGCCAACTCTCGGGGGGTCTTTACACTTCTCGTTCGGCGCCAGGGGTAGGCCTGGGCACAGAAAATGCCGAACGAGCCCCTTCATGGGAGCACTGATTTTGAACCCAACGCAGACGCAGGCGGGCTCTCCGAGCCTTCCTCAGAAAGGATGGCACTGCGGGAGCATTCCCCTTGCTCCCCTGATAACACCCACAGCGAATATGCTAGGGGCGAGATCCGAGGAGCTTTCCTCACAAAGAGCCGGGGTCACCGCGAGTGGTAGTGCCCTTCCGGGGGGACAGAGGCTACGCACCCCTCAACTCTCCAAGCCTCCGGGACCGCAGCGCCACCCGCCCTCACCGCTCCCCTTAGCCCCGCCGAAGGGACGCCCAGGTCCTCAGGCTCGACCTCCGCTTTCGGTACCAGCTGGCGTCCCCCGCCCGTCCCCTGAGGCTCCCACTTGGTCCCGCCCACCCGCAAGAAAACTCGATTTACAACTGTGGCCAACCGCCCCTTCCCCCACAAACCGCGGTCCGTGGTTCCACCCACACCCTCCCCCCACTCCAACTCCGTCCAACTCGGCTCCTCACCCAGAGACATATCGATTTTGTCGAGGTTTTCATTACTACGGGCTTTCGGCGGCGGTGACGGGGTCGCCGCGGCTCCCACTAACCGGGTACCAAACCGGTTCATGGCTGGAGACGTCGCGCTGGATCAGTCAGTGGAGAAGGCCAGAATCCGAGGCCTGCCACCTCCCACTCACGCTCACAGACTGGCTGCGCCGAGAAGGCGCGCACGCGTGCTGGCGGCGTCCTCGCCCTCCCACCCACGGCTGGAGCGAGGGAGGGGCTACGCAGACCAGCGGCGGGCGAGAGCGGCCCTACGCCGGAATTGCTCCTAGCGGCCCTTGCCGGACGGGAGGAAACATTGCACTCGCTATTCTCCGCGCTTGCCCAGCTGTTTCAGCAGTTCGCCTCTCCGCCCCAATCCGGGGATGCTGGACCCTGAGCACCTCGTAATCACATTTCTTAAATGAGATCATGTTCCTCGGTGTCCTTCGAATCCCTCCTGCTACAGAAAGGCCCCTAAGTTTTGGTACGCACGAACCCTTCACAGCCCACTGCAATGCAGCCTCGGAGGCGGGACAGACCCCTGAGAGCATAGATTGCACAACTGCGTCCCAGCTCCCCTCTCCCTGGCCAGCTTCTCCACCTGCAGCAGGGGGAGTCGCCACGTCTGGACGCAAAGCAAAGGCTGCAGTGACAATTCTTGCGTCACCGTACCAATAAAAGTAAATGCTAACGTTTCCCATAATTGTACCTTTTCTCAGCCAGCACTCTCCAAACATTGTGCCTGTTTTTCGCTACCTTAATAAGACCTCATCTTCCCTTAGGAGAGGGGTAAGTATCTCTGATTATTTGGCTGCATTTTTTAAAAATTCATTTGCTCTAGGAATTGATAAGAGGATTCGTTTTCTTTCTAATCGTCCCTATAGGAAAATATTAATATTTGATGACTTCTTGCAAAACAATTTTTTTCCTGTATACAAAACGTGATATTACCTCTCTTCTTACCTTTTCTCCTCCTCCAAAGTAAATGTGCTTGTACGCAAGCAATTAGTTTATACCATCCTCATAACAGCTTAAAACTAAGACATTTGCATTTACAGAAAAAACCAGGGGCAAGTATTCAGTCTATTTAGAAATCTCTGCCACCTTCCTCCTCTCCACTTCCTAAAATTTCTTTTTGCAAAGAAAGGAACCAGTGGCCTAAAGTGTCTCAAAACCTCAATAGCCTGTAATTAAATTATTTTTCCCCAAGATGAAAATATAACCTTATAAGAAGAGTGAATCAGGTGAGGACACACCAATGAAGGAGTACTAGAAAGGGTACCTTTAATGGTGGAGAAGTTTGTGACTCAGAAAGACCCAAGGACAACATTCACCATGTCAAGAAGAGTAGCAGGTATGATTTTAGCACAATGTGCTTGATTTTATTAATATACCACCCCACAACTCACCCCCCACACCGCCGTCCTGACTGTTAAGAACTAGGGAAACTGGGTTATAGAGATAAAAGTCTGAGGGAGACCTAAGTTTTATCGGGTGGTATTTTTTCACCCACTTCAGTCATGTGTTCACTGTGTGAAATTGGGAGATGTCTGGGCAGATTGGGAGATGTCTGGGCAGCAAAACAAGGAAGTAGTTATACTAAATATATATCTTCTTAATTATTCCTAATATTCCTTATAGTTCTAAAATCTTCTAAGCACAAGACATTTTTCTCCACACCATCCTTCTCTCACTGTACATAACTTCTACAATTTCTGCTTACTTGTAGAAGTAAACTACAGGGAGGAATGTTAGATTAAGTTTTTAATTTTATGGAAGAAATTAATGCCTTTAGAATATTTCTAGGAGAGATAATAAAATTCCAAAATGTATAAAATCTCTCCAAAACTGAGCTTCATCCCAAATTCCCTTAGTTCTTTAGGGAACATACCCCAATATTTCATAAGCAAACCTAGCTATTGTGTTTCAGACTTTCAGATTTTCCCAAGGGCCAAGGGTCTCAGAATTTTGGAGCAATCACTCCGATTCCAAAGAAGAAATAAGAAAACAAGAGGCATTATAGATAAGGATAGATCAATCACACACAAAACAATACAAAAAAGCAACCTGAGACACATACAACAACGTTGAAGAGGGAGACAAGCCAAGAAATCAGAACTGGGGCTTGTCCAAGAAGTTGATCAGCCAGCTACAAGGAAGGGCTGGAGTAACAAGGTCAACCCTGCAATTTTCTGTGGCATGAAAGGCAGCTATTTATTTAATCATATATTCATTGAGCACCAGGCATTGTAATAGGCCCCGGGGACAAAATGGTGAGCAAGATGGATGCAGTTCCTACCTTCAAACAGCTTGCAGAGCAAAAAATTTTTCTAAGCATCTCTTGTGAATGAGGCACTATGCTGGACACTACGCATGCAGCCTTTGTTTAGAATACAGCAGTTCAGCAGTTTCACCTAAGTAAAAATATGTTGCATGCAATATTTAGCATAATTTATACTACTTATTCATTGTTTATCTAAAATTCAAATTTAACTGGGAGTCATATTTTTATTTGCTAAATCTGGCAACCTTAACAACATTCAACTTTTTCAATTAACGCATTCTGGCTCTAAATTCTCTTCAAAATACAACTCATGTATATAACTCTTACCTTTTTAAAAATTAATTTGATATGCCCCTCTTTATTCAGCTTTATTGAGGTATAATTGACAGACAAGAAGACATATTTGAAGTGTGCAGTTTATACAGGTGTACAGTGTACATACTTATGAAAACACCACCATAACCAGGATGATTAATATATACAACCCCAATATTTTTCCTGTGCTCCTTTGTAATCTTTCCCACTGACCACTACCTGAGTAAACACTGATACATTTTCTGTCATTATAGATTAATTTGAATTTTATAGAATTTTATAGAAATGGATTCATACACTATATTTTTTATCTGAATTATTTCACTCAGCATAATTGTTTCCAATGTGTATGCCTTTTATTTTTATTCTTGCTTTATTGCAGTGACTGAGTTATTTCAGTACCATGTTTAATAGGAGTGGTGAAAGTGGACATTTTAGTCTCATTCCCATCCCCAGAGGGAAAGCATCCAGTATTTACCATTAAGTATGACGTTAGAATTTTTTATAGATGCCCTTTAACACGTTGAGGAAGGGCCCTTCTATTCCTGATTTGCTGAGCATTTTAATCATGAGTGAATGTTGAATTTTATCTAATGCTTTTTCTGCATCTATCGAGATGACCAAATGGTTTTTGAAAATTTTATTAATATGGTGAATTACATTGACTGACTTTCAAATGTTGAACCACCCTCGCATTTCTAGTATAAAACTACTCGGTCCTGGTGTATTATCCTTGTTATATATTGTTGGATTTGGTTTGTTAATATTTTGTCAAGATATTATTTCTCTTTTCATGAGTGATAGTAGTGCGTAACTTCCTTTTCTTGTAATGTCTTTGTCTGATTTTGGTATCAACTCTCGTTTTTCAAAAGAGGATTTTAGAACTCATGTTGATATAATTTGTATAATATGTAGGTATAATATATATTAGTTAGGCATAACTATTATTATACCTACCTCCCTTAAGCTATTTGTATGTACAGTACAGTTTTTCTTCTCTTTTCTGCTCAATTTTTCTCATTCTATCCCCTTTGCCACTGTTTTCTGCTGCAGTAGCTTTTTCTTTGCCTCCTTGCTATAGTTTTCTGTTCCTCTTTTGCCCTTTTCCTTTCTTCCAAGCTTTTCTAGCTGTTCTAGTCTTCTGCTTTTTAATCTTGGGATTTATTCATTCACTTATTCAAATCGAGTTTGAGTTCCTAGTATGTGCAAGACACTGTGCTACATACAGTACAGTGAAACAGCAGAAAACTTGACAGGCATCGAGTCATTACTGGTCTCCAAAACTGACCATCATCAGTTTTCTGTGACTAGGGAAACTCCTCTGGGTAAGCAGGGAAACTTAACAGAGAATTCTTCCTTGACTCAGGGATTGGACCTTATTAGGCTTTGTCTCCTCTGGGTAGGGTAGGTGTCAGGTCAACTAAGGGTTCTAGGCTAATTCACTAAAGGGCTAATTGTGGAATTTTCTAAAGCTACACAAATTTACATAAATCACACAAGTCCCTCCTATTTAAATAAAGATTGTTTATTTTAAAAAATATATCCTCATTTTGTACTAAATAGATTCATAGTCTAGGAAGGTCTGGAGAGCCAGGATTCTAGGGTCATGGGGCCTTTAGACATTTATCCTTCTCCTATGTTTCTTCTCTCTTTGCTGCTTGGCCTCCCTGCTCTGGGATGACGAGCCCAGGCTGGATTCTCATCTCTGTCTTTCACTCAGTAGAGGATCTCTTTTCTTAGCCCACTTTTATTCAGTTAGAATTGCAAGGAGCTTATACAGAGTCACATTGAACATTCATCATGTCCCTTGGTTAAGATGATGTCTGCCAGATTTCTCTATTGCAAAGGTACCCCCCCTTTTTCTATTTATAAGTAATCTGTGGGGAAATAGTTTGAGACTATGTAAAAATTCTGTTTCAAAACAAATTTCACTAATGTCTTTAGCATCCATTGATGAGTCTTACCTGAATCAATTATTGCTATGGTGGCTATAAAATAGTGGTTTTCTAACTCTAACATTTTCTACTTTTATTAGTTGACATTCTATAGTAAAAAAGAGCTTTCTCTTCCTCCATTTCTTCCTTCCTTTTTCTATTTATTGATTTATTTGCATACTTATTTATACATACATATAAGTTTCCATAGAAATTCAGAGACTTATTGGGTTCAAAAATTCTCTTCTGAAAGGAAAAGGGTGAACAGTGTAAGAATTGTGTCTACCTTTGAAAAGAATGTAGATATATATACATATCATGAATTAACTCATTTTGATGCTCAAATTATTTTTGACTAGGCCAGTGGGAGACATCCCTTAGCTTTTAAAATTTTGTATATTTTCCAAAATGCTGCTAAGAATAATTTTAGTGACCATAATAAAAAGAACATAGTCATGACTATAATTGATATTTGCAGTACCAAGAACCCTGGAAACAACCCAGATGCCTATCAATGAAAGACATCATGAGTAAACTGGTGTATTCACACAATGGACTATTATACAGCAGTCAAAATCAATGAAATGAGTGAAACACAACAATATAAATAAATCTTATCAATGTTATATTAAGGGAAAAAAAGTAGGCCCTAGAGAATAAATAATAACTTAATACCCTTTTGATAAAGTTAAACGGCATACATTTTAAAAATAATACTTCTATATAGGACTATAGATAGATGCAAAGAAACTATTTTATAAAAAGGGAAGCAGTGGAATAAAGATAGTTGGAAGATGGCTACTTGGGGTGAGGGAAAGCAGAGGAATGGGATGGGGGGAGGATGGGCACATAGCTAATGTAGATTATTATCATGTTATTAACTGACTGCTTTAAAGAAAATACCTGTAAACCCAGATTTGGATATGTGAGGAAAATCCTGTTTTCTAGAACTTTCGCTACAATTTTAGTTCTAGAATTTCCAGATAAAGCTGACTTTCATGTAAATATATGTTAAGGTCATGACAAGGTCGTTTGGGATTATACTGTATGACAAAAAATGTTCACACATATGTACAAACGAAGGTAGTGAAATCTCCATGACTTAACACTCTCCTTTTTAAAAAAAGTATAAACCTTTATTAGGATATGAGAAAGTTTGAACAAGAGTATTTTTATATAAACGGAGTTGGAAATCATAATTTGGACTCAAAAGCTCTTTCATTTTACTTTTAATTCACACAGACAAAACATTGCCTCAGATTTGAAAGTTCCTGAAAGTCATAACATTTTTAATAGAGTAACTAATTTTTCATGGAGTTAACCTAGATCCCACCCTGAGTAGTGCTGTGCTGTTTCTTCACTTTCTCTTCCATTCTTCTCTTGACTAACTCATAGGCATCCTTAAAAATGTTCTGACATCAGTCCTCCAGGAAAGCTTCCCCAAAGCCCTTTCCTCCTGCTCTTCCTTTGTGATCCCAAAGCAACTGGTGCTGACTTTGTGAGCTCTTCATTTAAATGCTTGAGGTCCCCAAACACTACCAAGTGTTAAAACAGTGTAGGCTAAAGTGGTAAAGTGGGGTTAACCATACTTAGTATAAGACCAGCATTATTTCTAGCTTAGACCTTGGACCGAGTCCAGTCCCAAAGATGAACAAGTGACAGGAACTCATAGGGATTCCACAGACTAGCGTTGGTGGGCGTTTCATCCCGGGTGCACGCCCACAAGCACGCCGCCATGTCTGCAGTCCGCTGAGAGAGCGCGGCCTTGGATTGGATAGAATGGTGCATGCCGGGAGCGGCCGGGTCTTGAAAGTGCTTTCTGGGAGTTGTAGTTTTTGGAGCCGGAAGTAGGAAAGGTAGGGGGAGAAACCGCAGCTGAGACAGCAAGTCAATGCTGCTGCGGTCACCGGGTGTAGTGCATCTCCCAGAGCCCAGCTGCCGTGGGTGCCTCCTCAGTTCCTGGCCGGGGGGCTCCGGGACCCCTGAGGGTGAAGCGGCAGATACGGCTCTCCAGAGGGGAGGCGATGTCGCAGCCCCGGATGCGGCCGGAGCGCGCGGGAATGGAGCTTGGCGGCTGCGAGGAGCGCCTGCCGGAGGAGAGCAGGTGGGCTGGCAAGGGGCCGGGGAGTCGGGAGCGGATGGATGAGCTAGCTGAAGCACGGGGAGGCTTGGGAGAGCTCGGAGAGCGTGGAGAGTCGTGCCGGGTGCAACAGAGATGAGGGCGACTGCTGTGGCGACTTGTTAGGGAAGAAATTCTGAGAGGTGGGTTGGGCCGGGATGTGGATAAGCAGAGGAGAGAACCGGCTTGGTGAAGGTGAGAAAAGGTAGATAGGATATGTTAAGGGCAGGGGGAGCAGAAGTGGGTGACGCTCAGATCTAGGGCTGCTAGAGAGGAGGTGACTATTGGGAGGTTTTGTAGTGAGGTTTTATAGGCCAGAGTTTATAGATAGGAGTAGGGCAAAAGGTTGGTGCCCTGCCTGAAGCTTGGCAGTGACAGCAAGTCGGGCCAATATTAAGAAGGTTGACGTTTTAAGAATTTCTGGGAGCAAAGGTTAGGCATTATGAGCGGCTTAGTAAGAAGCTTAGGCAGGGATGAGTGTGAGGAAGAAGGTAAGAAGGAGGGCCTGTGGATGAAAGTGGGCAATTGTAATGGTGTCGGGGTGGGGGCTTGCTAATGAGACTAGAAATTGTCAATGCCCAATCCCTGTTAGAGAGTGGCAGGACCTCTCTGTCGTTTCCTTCTCATCTCAAATTCTTCACTCTTTCCTCACAGTGCAACAAAGAAATTTTACATTTATGTGGAGCTACTGTCATCAGTTCATATCTTCTGGAAATTAGAGGGTTTAAGATTTTAAAAACTCCTTTAACTGAACGATGACTTGGACTCTGGAGGTGCTTCCCCTGTTTAGGGTTTGCTTCATTTATACTCTGGTCTTAACCTCTTAAGAATCTGCAGTAGTGACAGGATAAAGCAGCACTGTGACTTAGGGAGTCTTGTTGACTTAAAAACATTCAGATATAATTACAGCTCAGGAGCAGTTGGGGTCCAAAGACTGGACATAAAACAAAACAAAACAAACAAAACAAACAAAACAAAACACACTGGATGTAGAACATTTCCATCTGAGAAAATATCAACAAGGGAAAATTAATGAGATGTGCCTGGGTGAAGACCTAGCAGTTTTAAAGTATGACTCCTCTTTCATTTGTGCACTGTATAAAACCTGGACTGACAAGACATTGGGGTTCTTGCCTGAGATCTATGAATGATATGTTCAGTGAAACTGAACATCTTACTTCTCTTTTAATGTTTCAGTTTCTGCTTGTGTATATTTGGCCGTGTATCTTCCAGATGTCTCTGAAATGCTTTGTGTAAGAGGTCCCATATAAAATGCTTTGTGTAAGAGGTCCCATTAAAGTTTTAGGGTTATTTTTATTTTCCTCTATGAGTTCATGTGAGAGAGGCCAGACTGGAAATTCAAGTTCAATCTCCTCTCTATCTAGCTGGACATCTAGCTGGGTTAGTTATTTACTTAATATATTTAACAAACACTTCTTTTCTCTTTCTTTTTTATTTATTTATTTTTTTACCACATTGCCAGGACTGCTTAAGAGCCTTACAAGTATTAACTTATCTAATCCTCATAACAACTGGGTGAGATAGGTACTCTATTATTACCGTTTAGCAGACAGGAAACTGAAACAGAAGATGAATAACTTGCCAAGGTCATACAGTGAATCTTTGCTGGAATGGCAGTTCAAACCCAGGCAATCTGGCTCCAGAGTCTGTGCTTTTAATAACTATGCTGCCTCTCACTTTGCTAACATATAGTGAGAAAGAAATGCATAAGATAGTGAATCTTAAATCATTCTTTACCTGTCATTCAGGCCAGTAGGATAGCTCTTTTGCAGATATCTTTTTCTGTCTCATACTCTTTCCAAGCTTACCTCATAACCAAGAAACTCCAGTCAAAACTTAATTTCAGTTGTGGGATTATTCCCACAAAGTCACTCATACTGTTGCAATAGCCTATTTGTTGGTTAACTCAGAATGTATTGTTTAATGAGGCTTCACGGCACTGATAGACTCAGCTCCAAATAGACAATTGGCACATACATTTCTTGTGCCTGAGGATTGAGGCATCATGGCTGGGTCACTGCAAATCTAACCTTTTTATGGCCATTAAAACACCCAGTTCCATCTATGGCTGTGCTACCCCGAACAAGCCCCATCCCATATGATCCCGGAAGCTAAGCAGGGTTGGGCGACCGTTAGTACTTGGATGAGAGACCACCAGGAAGACGAGGTGCTGTAGGTGTAAAAAATTAAAAAATAAGAGATTGTAAGCTGACATGGTCCTTGTAATTTGTGAGGTCAACCGGCGGTTGTCTCGCCTAAAAACAAACAAACAAACAAAAAACACCCAATACAGAAAAAATCTTTTTGATGAAATGGCATAATTTTTTATATATGGATGCAACTTTTCAATATATTTTCTGAAAACAGTTGTAGTGATATGTGCCAGATAGACCACATTTGAATCTTAGTTCTACTGCTTAATTTGGCTTATCCTGTGTGAGTAGGAAGAATAATGCCTTCTGAGTAGTAAGTTTTAAAGATTCAATAAGATAATGTGCATAAAGTTCTTCACAGTATCTGGTATGTACTAAGTGCAAAAAATGATTACCTCTGTTCCCTTCCCCAGTTTTCTTGAAACTATGCTCTTGTGGTTGCTATTTGCAATGGTATAGCCTGTTCTTTCTTCTTCTCTGGCTCCTCTATCTGAGTTGAGCCTACTGAGGACTGGGGTGTTAGCCTAGCTTTTAACTTACCTAAATTGCCTGGGGCTATGCAGTCTACTGCTGAGCTTGGAACCCAGCTACAGGTATAGTTTTTCTGGCTCAGCAATCTAGAGTCAGAATTCAAGCATTAAGATACTATTTCTTATCTATAAACTGAGCTCATTCCATTGAGCTTTTCCAAAACCTTTTCCTCTTCTATTCTCTATCTCAATTAATAGAATTTCCACCCAATCAACCAAGTCAGAAGCTTCACAGAGTGAAATTCGGTACTTCCCTATTCTTCATTTTCTGGATCTAAGCAGTCACCAGGTCCTGTGAATTCTGTTCCTGATTTTTCTCTTGAAGCTTTATATTTTTTTCTCCATTTCCAAATATTTTAGCTTATACTACTGAAAAATCCAAAGAGTAGTATTGTTTCAGGAATGGCCAAATGAAGGTGCATGCTTAAATGGAAATTTGTCCTTGTCTATAGGCTCTTTATTCCAGTGCGTTGGCTTCATTCTTAGGCAGACTTCTCTACAGGATATAACCCTTAGTAACTTCAAGTTTAGTAATCCCACCCCCCTAAAAGCAAGAAACAAACAAACAAATAAATAAAGTGATCCCAGGATATAACCCTTAGCAACTTCAAGTAATCCCACCTCCCCAAATATATATATATATATATAT
The DNA here is from genome assembly GCA_003508835.1 of Eonycteris spelaea. Taxonomy (NCBI): domain Eukaryota; kingdom Metazoa; phylum Chordata; class Mammalia; order Chiroptera; family Pteropodidae; genus Eonycteris; species Eonycteris spelaea. The sequence continues at coordinate 30,416,986 of PUFA01000001.1, read as the reverse complement.
ATATATAAAGCAATTCCAATAGGTACAGCAAAAGCAAAATTCTGAGCTGACTCTTTTTGAACTGATTTACATTCCTGTTCCAGGGTATGGAATATGCTGCTCAGTCAGGCCAATGTTATGTGTCTAACTCTGGTGGATCCTGGGGTAGGGTGATGCTTTCTTAGAAGTTCATGGACCAGAGTAAGTGGCAGAGTTGTGGTTCTCCTGTGGAAAATTTGGGTTCTTTTACCAAAAGAAGGGGACATGATTTCAGGGCAGATATAAATAAAATATCTGTCATTGTAGATTACCTACCTCAGTAGTATTGTAACTAGTCTCCCAGTCTGAATTTAGTCAGCCTGCACACTACTTACCAGCTTAATTTTTCAGAAACAAAGTTACTATAGTATTTTGCTCAAAAAATTTCAGAGGTTTCTCATTAAAAATAGAAAGTAGTCAAAACTTCTTCCCTGGTTTCAATCTGTACTTTAGTCCCTATAAAATTCCCAGTTATAAAACGTGGCATTCACTCACTCTCACATCTCCTTCCTCATCATTTTTATTCTTGCTCCTCTACATTCTCAGTAATACCTCCTCTTCTGCCTGGGGAGCTCTTAGTCATCCTTTAAATAATGTTTCTTTGGAAGGAATCCCTGACCTGCACTGCCATTTTTTATCTCTCTTATTATAGCACTTCTCACTTCATAACATTTTTATATGTAAGTGCCCATTTTCCTCATTGCATTCTAAATACCTTGAAAGATAGGGACTCTTTCTGTTTAACCATCTAAACCCAGGCCTAGAACAGTGCCTGACATATAATGTAATTGGTGGTCAGAGAATATTTGTTCAGGGAATGAAAACGGTAACAATTTGGTCATGGCTTTTTTTTTTTTTTTTTTGGTATTAGTTTCAAGTATACAGTACATTGGTTAGACATTTATATAGTTTATGAAACGATACCCCTAATTGCTTCTTCTCTCTTATGGTTTTCCACCTAGCTAGTATGTTAATGTAACTGAATTCCATGCCTCTTAAACTTGGGCAGGTGCCAGTGGTACTGTTGCCATTGAAAGGGCTTCTTTTTTCCTACTGATTTTTTTTTTTACATTTATCTTTATTTTGTTTTCTTCCCTTTTTTTCCCTTTTTCCTTTGACTGTGCTAGAAGTTGGCAGTTTGTATGATAGCAATGCAGGATGATCACATGATTTTTCAGCCATCCACACTGCTAACCCAATTATTAGCACAAAAAAAAAAAGTCACAGAAACATACTCTCAAAGCCTTTTGGGAAAAATGCTGTTGTCAGAACCCAGGATAGAGGGAGGTTTATCAGCTGACAGCAGGGACCCTAAGCTAAAGTTTTTCTCAGTATCTATTCTCCCCACAGCTGTTTCTGCTTTTTATAGCTGCTTTACTTCTTTTTCACTACATGGAATTTTTTTTCTTGTTTTTGGTTTTGATTTGTAATCTTTGTAAGCTTCACCAGCCTACCTGGCTGGTTATAGAATAGCCCTGTCCAACATGATAGCCACTAGCCACATGTGGTAATTTAAGGTTAAATTAATAAATTATAATATAAGTTAAAATTTCAGTTTTTTGGTCATATTACCCAAATTTCAAGTGCTTAATGGCCACAATGGATAGTGGTTGCCATATTGGACAAATAGATAAAGATCATTTCCAGCATCACAGAAAGTTCAGTTGAACAGTGCTTTTATAGATGTAAACCTAGAAATTTTTTAGGAAACAACTACAGCATGCTTACATGTTTTTAGTTCCTCTGGATCAGGATCACTTGAAGTTTAACCCACACTTGATTGGGAGGACAGAAAGTTGTTAAAGTCATAAATTGTAGTGACTAAATAGGGACTTGGCAAACTATCTCTCAAAGTTTCTGGAGCCATGGCTTCTGCGGATGAAACCCACAGGAACCCTGCCTGCTATGGTAGGACTGAAGAGATGATTGATTTTTGACTAGAATATAGTCAGCAGAATCCCATAGTTTCTAAAGGGTTCTAAGACAGTTTCACCCTGAGCTCTCACTTGGATACTTTTGAGAAGAAAGCGGTAAGAGTCATAATGATCGCATAATGATTCTGCTTCCATACCGCTTCAACACCATGATTTTATTTTTGCCTTCTCAAAAGTCCTTTGAAGGTTTAAAATTTTCTAAGTGTTTTTGTTCTCCCTTATTTTAATTGTTCTACTTTTGGTTTTTGCTGTTTGTTGCTTTCTAGTCAGAGAATATGTCTGTACTACTTTTACTTTTGAGGATTTATTGACTTTGTGTGCTTTAATACAAGGTGAATTTTTATGAATGTTCTGCATGCTTTAAAAAATGTGTTCTTCAGGATGTAGCTTTCTAAATGTAATAGAACAGCCTTATTAATGATATATTATTTGGCTCCTATCACTTTTTTACTTTTGGTTTTCATGATCTGAATGTTAATCTCCCATTATTATTGTTTTTCTTTCCATTTTTTATCATTCTTCCTGTTTATGTTTTCTGCAGCTTTTGTTTTGTGTGTGTTTTGTTTTATATATTTTGAGACCATGTTATTACATATGTAAAAATTAATGAGAGCTATGTCTTCATTATGCCCCCTTTGTCTTTTAGTGATTCTTGCTTTGAGTACAATTTTGGTATTAAAATCATAGTTTCCTCCTTTTTGTTTGATTGGCTGTTTTGTTTTAAATAGTTGAATTTATTCTATTGACATTTATTTTTATCTCATACCCATTTGGTCTTAAATCTGTCATCTTTTAAAAATGGTTTTTATAATGTTCTCTTTCTGTTTCCTTCCCTCAGCAGTTTTTAAGATAGTTTAGTTTTAGTTCGAATGATGGCTACCTTTTTTTTAAAATAATGTCTTTAAAACTGAGACGACTGAAGCACTATCTTACCTCCTGTGCATTTGCTATTAACGTGGTGGTACGTGCCTCCTTTAATTTGCTTGTAAAACACTCTGCTGTCCAGACAACTATAGGGTAATGAGATGGACTTTCTTATATGACTCATGAAACAACCTTATTGTGTTACAGTAAAACTTACATGTTTCTTCCATTCTGTAACGTAATCAGACTAGAGTCTGTTATATACAAGATACGTCCAATATAGAGAAAGTCTTTTCTAGCTTGTCTGTTTCAGTGAGAGCACTGTGAACACAAACAGGGCCTTAGGATCTTTCCCCACAAAGAAGAGATTTGACCCTATTTAAGTGCAGTTGAGATAGTTTGGATGTCATCAGTCTTAATTATGTCAGACTGTCCAATCCCAGATAGTTTTTGGCAGAATTTTCTCTAAAGCAGAATGGGTAAGGATGCTTTATACTAGGTACCCCTTCTGATTTAGTTGGATTTATTAGATTTATGCAATAAAAGTCAAAGGAAAAGGACAGAGAAAAGGGAAGGAATATTTCTATAGATTTCTCTATTTCTGAAGCAGTTGTTAGTCTCTCCATTTTACAAATGAGAGAAGTGAGGCTTAAAGAGTTTAAATGGCTTCCCCAAGGATGCACTAGTTTGTGGATAGCTTTAGGTTGGCCTGACAGGCTTGTTCTCGTTCCATGAATGACATTTTCTCCCTGTTCGTTAGAAATACATTAAAAATAGAAAAGAAATGGTCCCTGTCTTTAAGAAAACAAACTGTAGACTTAAATAACAATGTATATATTTTTTAAGGATTGAGAATTTTGAGCAGGAAAGTTGGTGTTTAGTTTGGGGCCACATGATAAGAGAATTTTTGAACTCCATACTAAGGAATTTGTGCACCATTAGTGATTACTTTTTTAACGTAAGGGGTTTTACTTTTATTTTTGTTAAATCTACCTTTCGAAATTCAATAAATCTGATATCATTCACATTTAGTGTGATTGGTGAAACATTCGTTGATGGCCATGAAGTTGCATAGCATGCCTACAAGTACTGCGTATTCCCTCCTAGACATTAAGATTCTGCTCTCAGCCATTAAGGGACGGGACTGGCTAGTGGTTAGGTTCTCCCAGGTGCCCCAGAGCCGAGAGATGTATAATATAATCAATTATGCTTTTTCTATAAGCATATCACTTATTTAAAAAGCATCATAAATATTTAACTACATACTCTATAAGTTAAATACTGTATAATGAAAAACAGAAAATGAGGAGCCAGATGAAAATAAAATTAAGCATAATTTAAGTGTGGTAGTCTCTTGCTACCTCAGGGTTACCAATGATTATTTTACTTAATTATGTTTTTTTTTTTTTTTACTTTAAGAAAGAACCCATTACTTAATTCCAGGAAGTGCTTTTTGGCAGTAAAAGTCCCAGGTGCTTGCCTGACCACAATCTTTCAGCAAAAGAGTGCCCTCGATACTTGAGTATTTAAAAAATCCTTCATGGTACTCTCCAGCTTGTTTACTAACTTTGTGTAGATTTTTGATCTTTTGTTAATTGCTAGCCTCCAGGAAAGCCTAAACAGTTCTCTACATACCCCTCATATAACCCCAAAAACCTACTATTAATATATCATTATTTCTCAGTATTTTTATATTGAGATCATAAATATCATTTTAGGTTTTCATTTTTGTGTGCTAACATACTATCATTGGCTTTGGAAACTCTTCTTAATAAAAATTTTTAAAAGTTTCATGATATTCTATTATATGGATATCACATACCTTTCCTCACATTTCAGGGATCAAATCATTACCTGACTTGGGACAAACTGACCTTCAGCTCTAATCTCAGGTAGATACCACAGTCCATTCCAGATGAATGGCACACTGTAAAGGGGATATGCCAGAAAGTTGAAACTCTTTCCTTTTACCACTGAAAAGAGCATTGAGGATTGAAGATGCCAATAGGTTTCTTGGATTAAATCATACTTTACAACTACATAGTATTTATTTACTATTTATTTCACTTATTTTTAGTGATTAGTTATATATTATTTATATGCTGTAACACTTAAAAAATAACATTTGCTTATAACTTTTCCGTTTTAACCTTGAGTGTTATTTCTAATTGTGATTTGGCAAGCTTAAGACCAAACTGGCATTTAGGAAAACCTTTTCTTTGGATATCTTTATTTGAGTTGCTTAAGAAATTTTTGTTCCTCTTTAAAGGAAGAATGTAGTCAAAATCCTCTCCAAAGAAAATAGTTAGGACTTGATTCTGAGATTGGCTTTACTGTTTGTTGATGAAAATGATTCAGGTATAGATGGATTATGCTGGTCCTTGACACTCAGGCCTGGTTCTTCCTTGGCATAGAGGGAGAAGCTTAAAAGACTTGCTTTTAATTATGGTGATTGAAGGAGAGCACTCTGTATACTTGCAGAAGTGGCTCTGCAAAGGGCTACTTTGAACCTACTACACTACAAAGGCCTGGCCTGTGCCCAGATAAGGGTTACATGTGATACCATCCAAAATAATTATTACCAAACAGGTTTAACCTAGGAAGGACTGACCTTAACTGGCTGAAGATGTGGTCAAAGAATGGGGAGGGGTATTAAATTTCTTGTGATTTGCTTACTTGCATCTAAAATTTGTGTGAATGGATTACCATAGGTCCCAACCTTTTTGGCTCTAGGGACCAGTTCTCTTATGAGAATCTAATACCTAATGATCTGAGATGGAGCTGAGGTGGTGATGCTAGCACTGGGGAGCAGCAGCAAGTACAGATGAAGCTTCGCTGGCTTGCCAGCCACTCACCTTCTTCTGTGCAGGCAGTTCCTAACAGGCCTCAGACTGGTCCAGGGGTTGGGGACCCCTGGATTAATCCAGTTGCTATGTATGGGCTTCAACTGAACTTAGTATTTTAATTCTCTGAAAATGATATCTATGTCATTGGGATAAAGGATCGTATAAAGGTAAAGACACTGAACAGACTAGCTATGTAAATCAAAAATTTTTTTTAAATTTACTTCTATAAGAACAGATACCAAATATAGATAGTTCAGTATATCTTAGAGTAAGAGCCACATACATTTTTTGTAGCTTTGGTATCTCAGGGACATTTTATTGTGTGGGAAAAGTTTTCGGTTTAACGTAGATAAGTCGTTAGATCTGAATGTTCAAGGTTTCTAGGATTTCAGTGCTCTTAGTGTAATATTGGAATCAAAGCCCTAGGATGATAGGGTGCTTAGAATCTGCTTTCAGGACTTATCATGGTGTTCTTTGACAGTTAAGCTTGTAAGATAAATACAGAATGAATAAGAACACAGATATGCAGAGTAACTTGAGGAACCAGACTGGCTCGCAGGCCTGCAACATTTGATTGTTACTTGTTGGAATGTAAAACTGTATCAGTCAGAACAAGTCAGATTACCCCTGAGGAAGCATAGGAACTGGAGAGTCACTTAAGCAAAAGTTGGCAGTCAGTTGGCCTCTGTGGTGGCTGTTTCTCACAGTACAACAATAATGGCATTTTAATAATCACTTCAGTCCTGTGTGCATCTTAGTTATCTTGAGATCTCTTAGGACTGGTATAGAATTAGAACAGGGGAATGGCAAACAAGTACATGAAAAGGTATTCCGCATCACCAATCACTAGAGAAATGCAAATCAAAACCACAATGAGATGTCACCTCACGCCTGTTAAAAAGGCTATCATCAAAAAGGCAAGTGATAACAAGTGTTGGTGAGGATGTAGAGAAAAGGGGACCCTTGTGCACTGTTGGTAAGACTATATATCAATTGGTGTAGCCACTATGGAAAACAGTATGGCGAGTCCTCAAAATATTTAAGATAGAACTGCTGTATGATCTAGCAATTCTTCTTCTGGTGTATATCCAAAGGTAATAAAGTCACTATCTCAAACAGATATCTGCATCAGTTAAAAAAAGATATCTGCACCCCACGTTTATTGAAGCATTATTTACAGTAGCCAAGACATGGAAACAACCTATGTGACCACTGACAGATGAATGGATAAAGAAAATGTGATATGGACACACACACCAGTGGAATATTTTCATCCATAGAAAAGGAAATCTTGCCATTTGCAACAGCGTGGATGGACCTTGAGGGCATTATGCTAAGTTAAATAAGTCAGACAGAGAAAGACAAATACTGTAATCATCTTATTATATGTGGAATCTAAAAAGCCCAAAGTCATAGAAACAGAGAACAAGTGCTTGTCAGAGGTGGAGGATGGGGGTGGGAGAAATGGATGAAGGTGGTCCAAAGGTACAAACTACCACTTATAGGATAAGTAAGTTTCTGAGAATGTAATGTACAGCATTGTGATTATAGTTAACAATGCCATATTGTTTATTGGAAAGTTGCTAAGAGAGTAGATCTAAAAATTTCTCATCATAAAAAAAATTTGTAACAATGTGAATTGATGATGACTAACTTATTGCAGTAATCATTTTGCAACATATGCATATATCAATCATTAAAGAATGTTGTTATGTCAATTATATCAATAAATAAACAAAGGAAATAAATGAAACATGGGGAGTTTTGTGACTTAAATATTTAAATGGTCTAAAAGAAAGCCTTAGAAGAGTTTGAATAATTCCTCAGGGCTTTTAAGGAACAGACCAGAGTGAGATAAGATACATCTGGCTTTCTCTTTCAGAATGATATTCCTGTACCAGACCTGGCTTCATTCATTTTATACTGTATTCATCTACTTGTTAAAAATGGCTCAGAAAATGTACAAAATACATGAGAGTTTAATTATGAATACTGATAGAAAGGATTCCAATTCAGGATCCTCCCACCTCTGTAGGTATTTAAATGATTCAAAATAGTTACAGTGAAAAGATATTACCATCTCATCATTCTCCTTGAAAAGAGAAAAGAATAATATTCTAATAAGAAATTAAGGGGTGAAGTAAAGTGTCCAACATAACAATTGGGGGCCTGGAGGAGTTTGACATATTTCCTCATGTTTTCCTTATCCAGTTTGATTTAGTACATCCAACTCTTTTTTCAAAGCAGTGGTTTTGAGTTTTATTGGGTTGGAAGCTATTGAGAAAATACAGGGGATTTAAAAGGAACCTTGAAAATCATCGAGGGCAGCAGTTTTTAAACTTTTCCACCAAAGTGCTTTAGGTGGTTTAGGAGAATAAGCGAAAAGTTGACTGATTTATGGACATGTCCCAAAGTGACTTACTGCAAACTTAAAACATTTTTTTTCAGTTTTACCTTGAAAAATCATGAGGGAAAAATCCTGGGCCGTTTTATTCTTATCCATAATATTTGTTTGCAAGCTTGTGTACTTAGTGCTGGAGATATTGTGAATAGAAAGTTGTTTTTTGGCTTTTTTTTTTTTTTTGGCAGAAGATTTCCAGTTTTGAGCAAATGTTCTCATTGCTTTTATATTGCTCATGTGACATCATTGTCCAGAAAAGGATGAGTCATATTCTTAAAAACACGGTTATCAGCTACTTATGTAAGGATAGAATGGTAGTAGACGAAGATCATCTTAAATTTACATTGCCTTGTAAATGTGAGGGTAATTTTTAATCTTAGTGTTCTTTACAGCTTCAATTCTCAGAATTGGGTTTTGTGCCCAAGTAAAAAATTAATAGGGGAGAGAATGTTAGGATATGAGGCAGAAGGTTTCTTGCCTTAGACTTTTTTTGGCATGATCAAGTCCAAGTTAACTAACCATTGTTATAATTGATGCCCTTGTAGGAGGGAGCACTGGCAGTTGCTGGGTAATTTGAAGACTACTGTGGAGGGTTTAGTGTCAGCCAACAGCCCCAATGTCTGGTCCAAGTATGGTGGCCTGGAGCGACTTTGCAGGGACATGCAGAACATCCTCTATCATGGGCTCATCCATGACCAGGTATGTAGACTTCTTCTTTTTTGCCAGAGTGCCCTACTCACTTGTTAGAAAGAGACAGTTGCATTAAGGTGTTGGCCAGGAGAAGATGATGGCCACTTACCTATGAGCCTTTGAGGGCAGGACTGTAATGTAATGATGATGAGGAAGAGGCTAAAGACAGTAATGACTCATTGGGATTTTTCCTCTTAGGAGCATCCTAGGACACATCTGAGAAATATTTATAGAGTATTGTCATTTTTAGAATATCCTATGAGCATCATTTTGTAGGCAACTGATTGATGCTTATGAATGGTAGTTTTAGTTATACCTTATATTTTTTTATTATAAACTTTATTGATATTGAGTTTCTTTTCCTTCATATCCTCAAACACTCTAATAAACTTTGAGTATTGAAAATGAGTGGAATCTAATAATATTTAATGGGTTTTGCTTTATCTTTGGCAATTACTCCATTTTCAGTGTTTTAAGTAAAGTTTGGTCTGGATAAAATTGTCAGGTGAGTTACAGGGTCTAGTATCCTCCTAATTTTAAAAAATCAGACCTCACAAATGTGTACATAATCATGTGTTTCCAAACATGCATGCCCTTCCCATGATAAGGCCTACTATTTTTCCCTGGAACTCTTTCCCCTGAGCCAGGCTTGTCTTTCTTTTTATAAGAGAATTTATTCTCAACTAGCAGTCTCATTAGAAAAGATCTAATGAACTAATTGATATTAAGGTATTCATAGTTGATAGGATTTACTGTAAAAACTATGTATATATTACCTCTTAACAATATCTTTAAACCAGCATTCCTGTTGGATATTTTCAGAATTCAGTGGAAAAGTTGGTTTAGGTTAAAGTTTCTTTATTTAGAGCAAGTTCTGAAAGTGAGACCTTCTCAAAGAGTTTTGAAATAAAGGGAAATTTTTTTATTTTAGAGAGTTGAATTCTTAATGTTCACCATTATTAAAACACCATTTTAGGAATTTTGAGGCAACATTGTGTAGTAGACTGACAGAAGTCTTTAGAATCAGACAGAACCTGGATTGAAATCCAGACATATCACTCAGGTCGTTGAGGGAAAACAATGACATAATAGTTATAATTATAGCTTTTGAGTCAGACTGCTCATATTTTAATCCCTGCTTTACCATTATGTGGTACTGGGTAAATTATATAGCTCTTTGTGCCTCTGTTTCCTTATTTGTAAAATGAGATAATACTGGTATGTACCTCACAGAATTGTTGTGAGAATTAAATGAGATAGTACATGAAAAGCTTTAGAAAAAATAATAAGTTATCAGTCTTAACTATTAGATAACATTAGTTAACTTTATAAAGCCTTGATTTTCTCACTTATAAAAATGAAGATAATATTATTTATATTATAATGTTTGATGGAAAGAAAATGAAATAGCATGCAAATTTGCCCACTGAAGTTCATGGCAAGAAGGGAGTAATTAACAAATGTTCCTTTTATTTTTTTAACTTTCAAATTACATGTAGTCCTATGAAAAAAATAATTATAAACATTGGAATTTACAGAACAAATAAGTTAACCCACAGCAATGGTTTCTACCCTTACCACTAGTCATCTTAGTACTAAAGTTTAAGTACAATGACCTCCATGTTACCAAATTTAAGTACAATGACCTCCATGTTACCAAATCCAATAACATTTCTCCTTTGAACACTGTCTTATGCTCTTCACTGTTGACCATCATCAGACCTTGACGTGTATGGCATTATTATCTTCTGATGTTATAGATACCTTCTCCTACCTCTGTGGCCACTACTTAGTATCTTTCCCTGGCAGCTCTTTCTCTTAGATTGTAGTTTTTAATGGGGTTCTGCCCTGTGTCCTTATCTCTTCTTAGTTTGTACATTTTGTGAAACAGTTTAATTCACTTGCATTGTTTTAACTGTCACCTGTATACTAATACCCCAGCTCAGACATAGCTGCAGAACTCCAGATCCACAAGACTAGCTATCTGTTATATGTTATCATCCAACTCTCTTGTCCTATAGGCCAAGCACAACATGATCCAAAACAAACTTATTTTCTCTTATGACATTGCCCTTCCTCCTGATTTTTTAGATACTAATTTGTGGCATTGCCAGCTACTCAGTCTTCCAAGTTAGAAACTTGAGAATTATGCCAACATGTTTTATAAAAACTCAATATGCATTTCCCAGGCTGATGACCAAAAAAGCTACCAGATTAGTGACACTGCCTTCTAGTGGTTAAAGGTACGTGTGTCTCAATGGGAAAGGGTTCTATTACCAGTATTACATTGTCATCTACAGTACTTAACCATATTACAAAACAGGATTACCATCTGTGCCAGAAAGAGAAAATGTCTTATGATGAAATAGTAAAGTCAATGAAATTCTCAAATGAAAGATGCTTGGTAAGTGCAAAATAATATTAACATGCCTTGTTATATTTGTTTAAAATGATGATATATATGAAGGCACCTGGTCATCAGAATGAAAAATATTAAAGTATATGTTGACCTGCAAAATAGTAGTTGTATTAATAGTGAAAGAGCAAACCAGGCAGATCTCTCATACACACATACACACACGCACAGTTTAGCAACTGCAGGCTGTAGTGGAAAGAATCGAAAACGAAAGATTCATATCCATTTCACCGCTGTTCTGTTCTGCCTTGTAAAGACCTAAAAATTGAAGTCTGTGTCAAGGACTTGTTTTTTTCTTTCATTTCCTCCCTAAAGATTAAGGCTTTCAAAGGTCTTGCTGCTTCGTCATCAGGAAGCTATTCTGGGTGTTTGCCCTGGAGAGGGGGAAGGGAGACAATGATTCATGCTGGCCCTTTCTTCTCTGCTTTCATAAGGATGTGTTAAGGAATGTGAACTGTATTTTTTTTTAAATCAGAGCCTTAGGAAAACTATAACATCATGACCAAATTCTTAGAGGGATCTCATTTTCCCTGAGAGCGTGCATCTGAACTATATTTTAGTCTTTTCATAAGTCAAGGCATGTTTGATAACCCCTTTTCTGCTGCTTAGAAATGTGGAGACACATTTATTTAATTGGTATCATACTGAGAAATGTTCATTGTTTATATTTTTTCATATTTTTTGCTATTATAAAAAATGCTGAACATTTATGCCTTTTTAAATTTTACGTAGAGAAATTTAAAATCCATGCCTCTATTTGTTCCTTTTTGATATATACTTGTGATTTTATACATTGAAAAAAATTTTTCTATTCAAAAATTTAATATCCTTACATATTTTTGCTCTTACAAGATTTATAGGTTCTTTGTCCTCCTCCTCCTCCTCTCCCTTTCTTTTCCCTTCTCTCCCTCTCCCCTTCCTCCTCCTCCTCCTCCTCCTTTTTCCCTCCCTCCCCTTTTCAGTCTAGCTGGAATTTATTTTGGTATATAGTTTGTGGAGAATGCCTAAATTGATCTATTTCTAATTTGGCTAATTTTCCCAACAGTATCGGTCGAATAATCTATTTCTTTTCCATTTTTTTTTTAAAATAAAAAAGTAGCTTATTAAAGGTCATTAGTGAGCCTAAAATTTTTCTTTAATAGACTTTATTTTTTAGTGTAGTTTTAGGTTCTCTCAGGAAACTGAGTGAAAGTTACAGAAATTTCTCAAAAACGCCCTGCCTTCACTTATGCATAGCCTTTCTCATTATCAGCATTCCTCACCAGAATGGTGCATTTATTACAACTGAATCTGCATTGACATGTCAATATCACCCAAAGTCTCTAATTTATATTAGGCTTCATTCATGGTCTTAAACATTCTGTGGTTTGGACAAATGTGTAATGATATGTATCTACCATTACAGTAGCAAACACAGTAGTTTCACTGCCTTAAAAATCCTCTGTGTTCTACCTACTAATCCTTCCCACCATATACCCTACCCTCAACCTCTGGCAACCACTGATCTTTTTACTGTCTCCATAGTTTTGCCTTTTCCAGAATGTCATATAGTTGGAATCATAGGGTATATAGCCTTTTCAGATTGACTTCTTTTATTTAGTAATATGCTTTTAAGTTCCTTCCATGTATTTTGTACATCATAGCTTATTTCTTTTTATTGCTGAATAATATTTCACTGTCTGGATGTATCACAGTTTATTTATCCATTCACCTACTGAGGGACATCTTTCTTGCTTCTAGGTTTTGGTAATTGTGAATAAAACTGCTATAAAATTGTGTGTTGGTTTTTGTGTGGACCTATGGTTGTAGTACATAGCAAGGGATGTGATTGTTCGGCCATATGGTAAGAGTGTGTTTAGTTTTGTCAGAAACTGCCAAACTGTCTTCTAGAGTGGCTGTACCATTTCATATTGCTACCAGCAGTGACTAAGAGTTCCTTTTACTTGAAATTCTTGCCAGCATTTGATGTTGGCATTGTTCTGGATTGTGGCCATTCTAATAGGTATCTAGTGGTATTGTGTTGTTTTAATTTGTATTTCTTTAATGACATAAGATGTGATGCATCTTTTCATGTGTTTGTTTGCCATCTATATACCATCTTTGGTGGGGTATTTATTAAGGTCTTTGGCCCATTTTTAAAATCAGATTATTTGTTTTCTCATTGTTGAATTTTAAGAGTCCTTTGTATATTTGGATAATAGTCTTTCCTTTATCAGATTTGTCTTTTGCAGATCTTTTCTCCCAGTCTGTGGCTTGTCTTCTCATTCCCCTGACATTGTCACAGAGCAGACAATGAAGTCCAGCTTATCAGTTCATTTTAATGAAATCCAGCTTATTAATTCTTTCTTTTGTAGAATATGTCTTTGGTTTGTATTTGAAAAAACATCACCATACCCAAGGTCATCTAGATTTTCTTTTATGTTATTTTCTAGTTTTGTATTTTACATTTAGTTCTGTAATTCATTTTGAGTTAATTTTTGTGAAGGGTGCAAGGTCTGTGTCTAGATTCATTTTTTTGTATGTGGGTGGCCATAGTTTTAGCACCATTTGTTGAAAAGACTCCCTTTGCTCCTTTTCAAAGATCAGTTGACTCTGTGTGTGTGTGTGTGTGTGTGTGTGTGTGTGTGTGTGTGTGTGTGTGTGTCTGTGTATTTGTTACGGTGACATTGGTTAATGAAATCCAGTAAGTTTCAGGTGTACAATTTAGTTAACTATATTTATGTGGGTCTATTTCTGGGCTCTCTGTTCCGTTTCACTGATTTATTTATTCTTTTGCCAATACCACACTGTCTTGATTACTGTAGCTTTATAGTAAATTTTGAAGTCAGACAGTGTCTGTCCTTTTTGAAGAAAAACTTCATTCTTTTGTTCTTCTCCTTCAATATTGTGTTAGCTAATAGGTCTTTTCCATTTTCATAGAAACTTTAGAATCAGTTTGTTGATATCCACAAAATAACTTGCTGCAATTTTGTTTGGGATTGTATTGAATCTATAGATCAAATTGGGAAGAACTGACATCTTGACAATATTGAGTCTTCCTGTTTGTGAACATGGATTATCTCTCTATTTAGTTCTTTGGTATTATTTATTAGAGTTTTATAGTTTTCCTCATATAGGTCTTGTACGTATTTTGTCCTATTTCATTTTGGGGTGTGCAAATGTAAACGGTAATGTTTTTAATTTCAAATTCCACTTGTTCATTGCTGACTTTTGTATATTAACCTTGTATCCTACAACCTTGCTATAATCACTTATTCTAGGAGGTAGAGGGGTGTGTGTGTGTGTGTGTGTGTGTGTGTGTGTGTGTGTGTGTTCTTTTGAATTTTTCTACTTAGATAATCATGTCATCTGTGAACAAAGATAGTCCTTCCTTCCCAATCTATATACCTTTTTTGTTTTTTTGTGTTATGCATTTGCTTGGACTTTAGTATGATGTTAAAAAGTAGTGATGAGAAGGGACATCCTTGCCTTGTTTTTGATTGTAGTGGAAAAGCTTTGAGCTTCTCACCATTAGTATGATGATCACTATAGGTGTTTATCAACTTGAGGGAGTTCTCTCTATTCCTAGTTTATTGAGAGTTTTTATCATAAATGAGTGTTGTATTTTGTCAAATGCTTTTGTGTGTGTGTGTGTGTGTGTGTGTGTATTAATATAATCATGTGGTTTTTCTTCTTTAACCTTTGATGTGATGGATTACAGCAGTTGATTTTAGAATGTTGAACCAGCATTGCGTACCTGGTTTGAATCCCATTTGGTTGTGGTATATAATTCTTTTTATATATTATTAGATTCAGTTTGCTAATATTTGTTGAGGATTTTTGCATCTATGTTTATGAGAGATATTGTTCCATAGTTTTCTTGCCTTTTTCTGGTTTTCTGGCCTCAGAATGATTTGGGGAGTATTTCTTCTGCTTCTATCGTCTGAAAGAGATTTTAGAGAATTAGTATAATTTCTTCCTTAAATGTTTGGTAGAATTGACCAGTGAACCCATTTATGCCTGGTGATTCCTGTTTTAGAAAGTTATTAATTGTTGGTTCAATTTTTTTAATAGATATAGGCCTACTCAGATATTTCTTCTTTATGAGTTTTGGCAGATTATATGTGTCTTAAGGAATTGGTTCATTTCACCTAGGTTATCAAATTTGTGAGCATAGACTTGTTTATCGTGTTCCTCTGTGGTGTCCATGGGATCTATAATGATGTCCCCTTATTTCATTTCTATTTTAGCCTAAATTTTTTTCTGAAGAAAGGAAACCAAGTTTAGATGCTATTTAGTTAGGCGCGACATGGCTAGGAGACATACTGGTGTTGATATCTCACTGCTGCCCACTCCTGGCCACTGAATATCCACTAAGCTACAGAACAGAGACCAGAAACTGCCACATTGCAGCCAAAATACTAAAGACCTTCATGATCGTAATTGGCAAAATAGCCTGTACATCTAACATTTTTGATTCTCACTTCCTCCCTTCCAGTCTAGGTGAGAGATCCATTGACTTTTGAGATGCTTCTTGGATCATGTATGAAGTTCTAATATATTTTAAGATCTCTTTCTAGGCTATTTTGTTGTATTGATTGGTCTGTCTCGTAATACTTGTGCTAGTTCTATATTTTTTAATTATTTAGATTTGAGTTTAACCCATGCCCAGTAGTCTCAGAAAGGATTCTAAAAAGAAAAAAATTAGGTTTTCATGATACAAACATTTTGTTATGCTCAGGCCTGTTCTATGTGAGACTATGTTATCTAAGACTGAATATTTCTTTGACTGTAAATATAGCCCTTTCCTAACTTAGGCAGTATGGGAAAAGGTTTTTAAAACTTGATTTTGAAGTAAGAATTGAAGATATCTATGTCTGACTTTTAGCAAATAACTATTCACTAGTTTTAAGAATTACCTTCTAGGGAGAGAGAGAAAAAAATGGTGTAGATGATAGAGGCTCTGTTCATCCCGCTTGTGACCAAATCAAAATTGTGATGGAAACAAGGAGTGAACAGAAAGGAAAATTGCTTGGGATCTAGATGAAGAAGCCCTACATCTAAGGAGAGAAATAAGAAATCACCTGCAACGGGAGGAGGTAGGACAGGGCGAGAATGTGAGGCTGCCCAGTCTGGGTGGCTGAGTGTGACAGAGTCCATAGTAGCAGCACAGCAGCTGGCAGCTGCAGATGCCTCTTAAAGGGGCCATGTCCGTGAGCGAACGTTTACAGTGGCGGACCTGCTTGCTCTGGGCAGCAGCGCCAGGTGGGCTGCACAGGAGGCATCCCCTACTGGGGGACACTGAGTTGTAGGAGTAAGGGCCAGAGGCAAGACTCGCTCTGTACAGAAGTGCCTGCGGTATCCATTGTTCCTCATTTGAGCCCTCCCTTCCCAGTGTACAGACTCAGCTCTGCCATAGCAGAGAGGTCATCAAACTAGATAACAGAGGTCATTCTACCTGTAGGATTCCCTGAAAGTCCACTTACCCCAACTCACGGCCCCACCCAGGCCACATCCAGGTGTATCCTTGGTGAGTCAGGTGCCCCTTGCTGAGCACACCTAGAGTTACACTGCTGGCAGCTGACTATGGTTTCTGGCATGGCCTTTTAAGGCAACTATAAGCATAGTATCTGTGGATTGCTTGCTGAATCTTAACAGATGGCCCTGGAGGGGCACAGGCTGGGGCTAAGTTTGGCCTGCAGCTGAACCCCTCTCAGGACTGCCACCGGACACCTACCTCACAGAGTCATACTAATAAGACCAGGAGACTTAAGAGCTTTGTTTAGTACATAGAAACAGACACAGAAAAGAAGAACACATTATTTGAGATGAAAAGTATATTAAATGGAATAAGCAGAGTGAATAAAGAAGAGGATCAAATGACCTATATAGAGGCTGGGGAAACCAAGGACACTCAATCTGAATGGCAAGATAAAAGAAGTCAAGACTATGATAATAATTTAAGGAGCCTATGGGACACTATTAAATGTAAAACTATCCATGTCATAGGGGTACCAGAAGGAGAACAATACCTTGAAGAGCTATTTGAGAAATAATGATGGAAATTTTCCTTAACCTGGTGAAGGAAATAGACATACAATCCCAGGAAGCTCAGAGTCCCCAAAACTAGGAACCCAAAGAGGCCCACACCAAAACACATCCTAATTAAAATGCCAAAGATTAAAAACAAAGAGAGAATCTTAAAAGCAGCAAGAGAAAAGTAGTTACCTACAGGGGAACACCCATAAGACTGGCAGCTGATTTCTCAAAAGTTACTATGCAGGGCAGACGGGCTTAGCACAAAATATTCAAAGTGATGAAAACCCAGGATCTACATCCAAGAATACTTTATCCAGCAAAGCTGTCATTTAGAGTCGAAGAACAGATAAAGAGCTTCCCAGACAAAAATAAGCTAAGGGAATTTATCTACACCAAACCAGTATTACAAAATGTTGAAGGGACTTCTTTAAGAAGAAACAACATATATCAAAAACATGAATAAAGAATGGTAATGACTACATTCCTACCAACAAGTACCTCAAATGGAAAAGAATTAAGTGCTCCAACCAAAAGATAAAGTGGTTAAATGGATAAGAAAACAAGACCCCTACATATGCTGTCTACAAGGGACTCACTTCAGATTAAAAGGCACACACAAACTAAAAGGAAGGGGATGGAAAAAGATACCGCCTTGATGTACCTAGAGGGCATTACACTGAATGAAATGGGTTGGATAAAGACAAATATCACATGATTTGAATACATGTGGCCTCTAAACAACAACAACAACAACAACAACAACAACAAAGCAGAAATAAACTCATAGATACAAGATATTTTGAGGGCTACTAGATGGGAGGGGAGTTGAGGGATGGCAAAAAAAAGGCAAAGAGATTAAGAGGTACAAATGGATAGTTGCAGAATAGACATGGAGATGTAGAGTGTAGCATGGGGAAGATGGTTAATAATGTTGTAATGAATAAGGGGAAAGAGAGGTACTAGATTTAGTGGGGTGATTGCTTTGTGAGTTATGTGGATCTCTGATCCCTATGCTGTACTACTGAAATTCGTATATTATTGTATGCCAACTATAATTGGAAAAAAAAAACTCATTGAATTGTACAATGTAAATACAAGCAACTAATTGTCTATTATATTTCAATAAGCTGGGGGGAAAAAAAGAAATTACCTTCTAAGAAACTGAATGGTGGAGACATATAAAAAACAGATTTTCACGGTATCACCTTCTGTATGATATGTATGTATTCCTTGTTCCAAAGAACAATTAAAATAATTTTAAACAGTTACCCTTTAAAAAGGTGAATGTGTATATATGTATTTCTTTGATTGCTTCTGAGAACCTTTGTTCAGGCAAGGGAAAGTTATTTCTCTCTCTCTCTCTCTCTCTCTCTCTCTCTCTCTCTCTCTCTCTCTCTCTCTCTCTCTCTCTCTTGAATGTCAACACTAGAACTAAGTCTGGTTCAAAATGGTAGTGATTTGTTCACCATATGCGTTCCCTCAGCAGGTGCGTTGCCGCCAAGCCAACTACTGGCAGTTCGTGAAAGACATCCGCTGGCTCAGTCCCCACTCAGCCCTTCATGTGGAGAAGGTAAGAAGTGAGGGTAACCACAAGGCTTTGTTGTTTGTTGTTCTGTCTGAAGAGTCTGCTAGGCTAGAAGGATGATGTGTCAAGTTTCCTGTTAACTGAGGAGAGGAAGTTATCATGGAGGACTGATTTGGGGGGGGAAATGATTTGCTTTACAAAATAAACCTTGCAAACCCATTGCTCTAGGCCACTTTTTTTTCATCTGGGGAAGGAGTGAAAAGGTTTTGTTATTTTCAAAAGATCTGCATATATGGGACAAGAGTGAAGCTGTTCAAGATCCAGGGCAAATGGCAAGAGGTTCTCTGAAGTGGTTAGGGAAGTGGGACTGTTTGAGAAGAGGATGCACCAATTAGAAAGAAATGTGAGGTTTCTGGAGGATATTGTCAGATGGAGCCAAACACATTTCAGCTTTCGCTACCACTGTAGCACTCTATTCTTCTGTTCTCTCAGCTCAGCATAGTCCCCCTGATTTCTAGTCAGGGAAACAGAGTCTGAGGAGATAGGTGACTTGGCCAGTGTTATACAGCTAGTTCCAGATCATTCACTGCCAAATTTATGTATCTATTTATTTAACTTTTTATTGTTGGAAAATTTAAATATATAACAAAATGAAAGGGAATAGTGTAGTGAACCCCGAAATATCCATCACCCATCTTTAATACTTACTGATTCATAGCCAGTCTTATTTCATGTATACCCGCTCACTGCCGGATTCATTGCTGAGATGATGTCAGGAAAAATAATTTGTTTATAAATGATCAGGGAACCAAATAACAAGGTGCCACACTAGCCATTTTTGTGAGAAAAGGTGAGCCCATTGATCTTATGTAGATTTTTTTGTCCTTATTTTATTTTTCCCACCAAACCCTCCTCTAACTTCCTTTTCTAAAATATATTGCTGTAGTCATTTCCTCTTAGAAGCTGCCTGAAATTGCAGTTTGTTGCACTGATCCTGGGATACTGAGACCTTGCTTTCAGAAATAGCTAAGTAGAAGGAGATTCCATAGAGAATGCTGGACTAGAGCCAAAAAGAGGTGCTCAGGTGGCTTCTCTTTGGTGAAGAATCCTTGGTGGCACTTTTCCTAAATCCTTTCCTCCAGGTTTTTTTTTTTTTTTGCATTCTTTTATGAAGGCCACCTGAAATAGAGGACTCTGTGAGAGAAGGCAAGAGGTCAAGTTTACCCTTCCTCTGAATACCCCAAAATAATGCCTCTTTGGAGTTAGAACGAAAAGAGACAGATGTAGCTGCTTAGTCCCTCTCCAGTGGCCCAGTTTAGCAACAAGGCTATTAATCCCTTCCTTCCCTCTCCTTCTTCACCTAACCTCTAGATGCTAGCTGGAGGAAACATACCTCTGATTTGCTTCCTCTTAACCTGTCTCAGTTTAGTTCTCAGATCATTAGGTCTCAGTCTCGCTATATTTACCAGTAGACATGTTTCAACTCATACTTTTTTGCCTCTAGTTCATCAACCTGCATGAGAATGGCCAGAGCAGCACTGATGGTGTGAGTGAGCGTGTCATTGCAGAGCTGTGGCTGCAGCATAGCTTGCAGTGCCACTGTCTCTCAGCCCAGCTCCGACCTCTGCTCGGGGATAGACAGTATATCAGAAAATTCTACACAGGTAAGTAGAGGTCACTTAGCCAGGTCGTTTCATATACTTCCTCATTCCATTTTACTCTTCCTTTATAGACTCACTCTTACCCCGGGGTGTCATACTTTTCCTTGATTCCATAGAGGTTCCCGTCAGAAACACATAGCCAGTCTTCTCTTTTACTTTCCACATAATACACAAACTTTATTTCCCTCCTTCCATATACACAAACCAATAAGAAACTATTTACTGAGTTTTTATATTTCAATCACCGCTATATACTTTTTATACATATACTTTTAACAACAGCCCTGAGAGTTGGGTATTAATATCCCTGTTTTCCAATCAGGGAAGCAAAGCTCAAGGAAGTTAGTAACTTGGCCAAAGCCACCCACATCCAGGATTCAAATATGGGTCTTTCTGACTTTGAAGCCTCTTGTCCTAGTCTCTGCTATCCTGCATATGACTGAGACTCTTCTGCACTTTATTTGTACCTGGCTCCCCTTCTCTCTACAGTGGCATGATTCTTCTCAAGTCATTTTTACCTTTTCCCCTCTCTCCTTCCCTGAGCTGCTTCCAGGGTCATACAGGGAAGATAAAATTCTCCCTACAGGGCTCCATCACTGTGATAGCTTTTCTCTCCCCAGATACTGCTTTCCTGCTAAGCGATGCCCATGTCACGGCCATGCTCCAATGCCTAGAAGCAGTGGAACAGAACAACCCCCGCCTTCTGGCTCAGATCGATGCATCTATGGTAAAGGGGGCAAGAAATTATCTGTCTGTGCCGGCCTTCTAGACCTCACCAGGATGTAACCCTCCATAGCCAGCTACTTCTTCACTTAGGCAGTTGTGAACTGAAAGGCTTTACTTTGAAAAACAGTGCTTAGAGAAGAAGGGGAGGTACATTTAAGTACCTATTAAAGTAAAAAGTCTGAGCTTAGGTCTCTTTGAGGTGAAAGTGTCTATTTCTTTAAACCAACAGTCCCCAACCTTTCTGGTACCAGGAACCAGTGCTCCTATGAGAATCTAAAGCCTGACGATCTGAGGTGGAGCTGAGGCGGTGATGTTAGAGCTGGGGAGCGACTGCAGATTCAGATGAAGCTTCCCTCACTCCCCCTCTGCTCACCTTCTGGTCTGTGGCCTGGTTTCTAACAGGCCACGGACCAGTACCAGTCAGCAGATCAGTGGTTGGGGACTCCTGCTTTAAACCTTTTTTAAAATCCTTAGTCTGAGTAACGGCAGAGTTGACAAAAGAGCTGGGAGAAGAAGAATGATTTTGATAAGGAGTAGAATTTATAACATCAGACCTAGTATGGACTAGTGTTGTGCTGGATCATTTTTGTCCTTGAAATGTAAAGAGAATTTTCTTGGTTGATGTTGCTTATTATTAACTTTCCAATTCACTCACTTCGTTACTAATATCAGTGCTTCGTTCAGGTAGAATGGAATCACAGTCCCTACTCCTTTTAGGTAGAGATCCCTTATCTCCTGATTTAAAAATTTTTATTCTTAGTTACCATCTATTGAATACTTTGTATTGTCAGACATAGTGCTATGCATAATTCATGCATTATGTCATTTAATTCTCACAACTCCATAAGGTAGGAGGCCACCGAGGGACAGAGTACATAAGTCACTTGCCCAAAGTTTGGTCCAAATAGCTTTTAAGTAATAGGGCATGGATTTGAATTCCAGTGCACTTCTGACTCCATGTGCATAGTCTTAAGCACTTTGGTTGGGTCGTCTAGGATTCCCGTGGCAGAAGCTGTGGTATGTGGTAGGACTTTGTGGTTTCAAAGTTGTGTCATCTACTTGGGAGTAGCTATGTTGTGTCTATAGGCTCTGGCTGCAGTCCAAGCTGGCTGCCAAAGGCTGGCTGCTACCAGTGTTTCTATAGTGCTGAGTGCCCCTCCTCTGAGGGCCTTTATCCTTAACTCTGACATGTTTTTTTTTAATAGTTTGCCAGAAAGCATGAGAGTCCACTGCTGGTGACAAAGAGCCAGAGCCTGACAGCTCTGCCTGGTTCCACATACACCCCTCCAACCAGCCATGCTCAGCATTCCTACTTTGGGTCCTTCTCTAGCCTCCAGCAATCCGTACCCAACCACGGATCAGGTATGGGGCAGGATGGGGTAGTTGTGACATATATCTTCAGCCTTGGAAAGCTGAGGACTTTGTGGGTGCCTGCAGGCTGGATATAGATAGAGCCTTGGGTTGGTGCAGTTTGTCAAACTTCATGTCTTAATAATAGACATCTTAAAAAGGTATATAGCAACGAACCTAAGAGATTTCAGTGGAATCATTAAAGAAACAGAGGAAAGAGATGTTTTTAGATTCCCTGGGTTTCTAATCCACATTGCCAAAGAGACGTTCCAGCAATAATAGCTAACATTTATTGAATGCCTACCATGTCCCAGGCTCTGTTGTAATCAATTTATGTGTATCGTCTCATTTAATCCTCAAGATGGTCCCTATAGGGTAGGTGTTATTATCTGCTTGTTTTACAGATGAGGAATGCATTACTAATAAGCCATGAAGCCACTATGTCAAGAACTCATGCTTTTAGCTTAGCTGCTTCTAAGTAATTTTTTCCTTATTTCAATGAGTTACCTTTTCTGATGTGACACCATGAATCCTGGGCACCCGTAATGATACAGGGAGTTTGATCCTTAGTTGTGGAAAAGCCCTTTATATACCAAAGACTTCCAGTTCACCTTTCCCTCCCCTTTCTGTTTATATCCTAGAAAGAAGATCTACTTCCTTTTCCTCTCTGGCCCGCCCCGGAAACCTCAAGAAAGCAGAGCGCACATCTCCTCAGCAGAGGATCAAACCATCCAAGCCCCTCTGCTTCCAGTCTCTGTGTTAGCCAGGGATTCCCCCTCAACTCCAAATGAGATGAGCTCCAGCACTCCGACCACCCCCGTAGAATCATCCTGGGTTAGCAGCCAGAATGATTCCCCAAGTGATGCCAGTGAGGGGCCTGAGTACTTGGCCATTGGCAATCTGGACTCCCGAGGCCGCACCACCAGCTGTCAGAGTCATAGCAGCAATGCTGAGAGCAGCAGTTCCAATTTATTCTCCTCCAGCAGTTCCCAGAAAGCAGATTCTGCTGCATCTTCCCTAGTGGACCAAGAGGGAGGTGGGCAGAGCCAGCTGTCCAGTGTCCTTCGCAGGTCCAGCTTCTCAGAGGGGCAGACACTCACTGTCACCAGTGGAACAAAGAAGAACCATACTCGCTCCCACTCGGACACCAACATTGTCTCCAGAGGAGCCCCAGGTAAATGATAATCACCAGCCTCTAGTTAGTAAGGTGGCCTCCTGAATTTAGGGACAGTTTATTATTAAGGGTCTTCAAATGACAGAGAAGTTATGTTTTGGATGACATGATGGCATCCTCCTTATGACAAAAGAGAAGTTAGTAATATAATATGGATACCCAAGGAATCTCTCTCAGGATATTTGTTTGTTCTTTTATGCATTGCTAAATAGTAAATGCTTTCCTGTATTCTTTTACTAGTTCTTTAGCATTAGAGCAGAGTGTGACTCATCAGAGTTCAAGCTTTAAATGTATCTTTCAGACACAGGAAGTACTAATAAGTTTTTTAAATAACCCTATTAAAATCTTCCCTTTCCTGTGATTCCTGGGAAGTTTGATCAGATGTGTTACCAATATGAGAAAGGCAAAGTGATATTAGGGTTTCCTCTTTAAAACTATAGATATAGTGAATGTGGGGTGATGAAACCTAGTAAGCAAGTAGGTGGGACTGACTAGGTATAGCTAATTCAGATTGAAAGGCAGGTAAGGAGGCCCTGGCCGCTGAGACCTTCCTCACACAAACATCAGCTGCTAGTAGCCGAGAGCACTAGGCACAGGGAAGGTGGGTCTCATTGCTTTTGCCATCTTCCTGCCATCTTTCCTGGGTTGTTGGTGTCTGGCAGGCTTTGACTGAGTTTCATTTGTAAGAGAATCTCCTTAATCTCCAGTATAACATGGACCTTTGTGCCCAAAGCTACTTCTATCTGGGAAAGCCCCAGAAATAAAACATACAAATAAATTTTAAAAATTAAGAACGTAAAATGAAATTTCCTTGAGCAACCAGAGCTGCCATTGATTTTTCTTTGTAATTCCTAGAAAGGTGAGAGCCAATGTCCTCATTTGAAATTTCTGAATGGCAAACTTTTATCTCTGTTTTTCTGTCAAGAATGTGGTTTGGTTTATTGGAACTCTTTAGAAAACAAAAACTTTCCAGATCAAAGCCTGTCTTCCCATGAGCTTTCTTAGATGTGATGAGTGTTAGGGTTAGATCCTCACTTCACATCTGCTGCAGGCCTGGTATCTACTGTACTCTGGGCCACTGGTCTTTGAGCATGAAATAATTCCCTGCCCCCATTCTTGAATCCACCTGGATATCAGAAATCACAGCAACCTGCATTGGAAAAGGGAGCCAGAGAAAACCTAAGCAACAAGGGTGTGAGGGAGTGTGGGTCACATGCAGCTTTTTGAATGAGTCATCCCTTCTTCAGCACAGGGTTTCCTCCCGAAAGGTAAATCCTCACATCTGCTAGATCAAAGGACACTTTTTTTCTCACTCTCTCTATTCGCATTCCTTCTGTCTGGACTCTACACCTGTCTCTCTACATACAGGAGGCCCCAGGAATATCACCATTATAGTCGAAGATCCAATTGCAGGTTTGGGAGCCAGTCCTCCTTTCTGTGTGCCTCCTCTTCCTTCTGCCCCTCTGTGACCAACTTGCTCAGTTCAGAACCTCCTTTTCCATTCTGGTGTCAAATCAAGTCTGGCTAGTTTGGTCCTGCTAAGATGTTTGGACCTGTCTGTAAAACACACCACTATTTTGCATAAATATCTTTTCTGCCATGACTTCCATATGCTTCATTCAGTCTCCCAACTGCTTCTGGGAGGCAGTGTCAAGACTTGCCAATCCTGTTTGCCCAAAGATGAAACTGAGGTCTGCTATTTGTCTAAGGCATCATGATGAATCATGGCAGAATTTTTCTTAAAACTGAGTACTTGGTATGGATTACTTTGTTTTCCTTGAATTAACACCAGAATGTGTTTTCTTCCCTTTCTGTGGTCTTGGATGTGGATGCATGTCTTTTGCCTTTCCTAGAGTCCCTTGTTTCCTTTTTCTTTCACCCATCTTCCTTCTCCTCTAAGTTTCTCCCCACCCCTCATTCCAGTCATTACATGGGGTTTTTCTAGTGACTTAGTCTGGTTCTTTGGTTTTCACAATGGTATTCAGACTGAACATTGTGTTCCACTCTGCATACTATAATGCATGGAGGTATTAACACTTGAATGTGTCTGCAAGACAGCGTGGTGAGGGAGGACTGAAAACTATGGTCTCCTGGTAATGGGTGAAGCCACTAGGTATGTTAGTTTGGAACAGAGAAGGTAAAAGAGGAACAAGTCTGTGAGACCACCATTTAGAAGAGCGTTGTTGTTCTCAAGATGAGAAATTGTAAAAAGACAAATTCCAAGTGAATATGAGGAAATTCTAAGAATTAGAGCTGTTCGTTTAAATGGGCAGCATCAGGAAGTAGTGAGCTCGGTAAGCAAAGGCTGGATGGCCATTAGATTTTTTAGAGGAATATGGTGCTGTTGGAGTTTGTGTTGTACACTGAGTTTGACTGGGGACCTCAGAGGTCCCTTCCAAGTCATGGTTTCTTACCAGGGCATCATGGTGACTACCGGTTTGCCTTCAGTTCAGTTGTGAGGAGCAGGGCCCACTTAGGACCACCAAAAATTTTTGAGGCCCAAGGAGAACACAGAGTTATCTCTCACCACATAGTAACATATTTTGTGAGAGGAGAAGCTGACAAGTTAGCATCATCTGTCAGGGAAATGGGTTGGATGCAACTTAATCATTCTTTCTTCCTGAGCATCCTGCTTATTTCTCAGGCACCCACCTGCTTTTCTGCCTTCTCTTCCTTCTATGACACTAGAATTTTGTATTTTCCTTTGAAGAATATCACCTTCTCATTTCCTGTGAGGCCTGCCTGCCGCTATTTCTCCACTCCCAACTTTTAATGTTCTTGAAAACTTCTACCCCATGCATTGCCTACTTTGCCACCCTTCTCTTGCAATCTCCTTCCTTCTCCAATAAGGCTGGGCCTACAGTCCTTTGGTCACAAGGCCATCATCCTTGGCTTCTCTGGCATTGTCTTATGCTTCTTTGAAAGACATTGCTGGATTTTATTTTGCACTTCTGCCAGTTCAGAAGTGAGTTAAATTTGGAGGTATGACAAATTTACCTTTCAGGTCCAGGAGAAGCTATATCCTAGTGTTTCCTTAGTGAATTTAACTCTTCTATACTGTTTTAAAACCTAGTGTCAAGCTGTCAGAAAAGTTTCAATGTGCTTATCTTTGTTTTACCATGTGAAGACTGTTTTGTATATTGGTTTGTCAAGAGGGTAGAAGTTGGCTGATATACATGGAACATTTGATAAGCAGTGGAAGAAAAGAGAACTACTTCATGAATTCACTTTGATTTGATTCTTTTTCACCTTTGTGTTGCATTCTGGGTCATGTTTTTTCTTTTTCCCTTAGAATGTACTGACTTCCCATCTCCTTTCCTCCCCATGTGTTCCTGCATTCTTGGACTGTTCCCTGTTGGTGTGCCGCCTCTCTCCTGTTTGGGAGGGCATTGGGAATGGGAGCAGTTAAATGTTGAAAATCCAAAGTTGGGAATGTATCTGTTGCTCACCTGGTATGTGTGTTTTTACTCCCTGGTGGTCACTGACACTAGAATCCTGCAATGATAAGTCGAAGTTGAGAGGCCACTTGCCCTACTCTGGCCCAAGCAGTGAAGTCAGCACACCCAGCTCTCTGTACATGGAGTATGGTAAGTGAGTACTAGGAAGGCTAGGGCCGTAGCTGCGTCTTTGCTCTCCCCTTGTGCCTGCTAAGCTCTGAGCTGTGTGGCTCTCATCTCAGCTTTGTGGAGGGTACACACCATACAGTCTCACTCTCCCATCATTTTCAACCCCTATACTAGAGATCATATTGCCCTGCCATTATTCTTCTCCTCTCTAACTTAGGGGTTCCACCCTCTCTTATGCTGTGGGTGTTATCACCGTGAATGTTGAGCCACGTGGAATGGCTCTCTGAGTGGATAAGAGGGACCTTGAAAAGAGGCCTTTGAGTGTCTGGGCTTAATTAGCAGAAGACAAGCTCCACATGGAAATCATCCACAGGAGGAAGCCATTTGTTTTCTTGTGTGACTCTTGGCACAGGTTTTTTGTTTTCTTTTTTGTGCAGTAGGAGGGCAAATATGTTGTCTTAAATAAAGGTGTTAAAAGAATTGTCTCCAGGCTCTCTCCATTCATGCCACCATTCTTTAACCAAAAGGCTTAGTGCTCTATGATCCTGAGATTCAGAGACATTCCTTTAGAAGGTAGATATCTTCTTTCTAACCTATTACCTGGGAAAACTTGGGAGCATCTTTAGCGGTAAAATCATCAGACTTCTCAAAGAAGCTTGACTGTTACAGATTTGTTTTTTAAGTCAGCGCTTTTCACATCCACATTCCATTTTCCCACAGAGGGTGGTCAGTACCTGTGCTCTGGGGAAGGCATGTTCCGAAGACCTTCAGAAGGACAGTCCCTTATCAGCTACCTGTCTGAGCAAGACTTTGGCAGCTGTGCTGACCTGGAAAAGGTGAGGAATCTAAGGGGCCACCAAAGAGCCCATGAGTCAGGAAATCTGGCCTGAGGGGCTGTGGCGACATTTGTTCTAAAGAGCTCTTGGGTGCACAGCAGTAACATGAGTACAGACTACAGGGAAGATAAGCTCAACAAATTCGGTCTCTGGAGAACTCCTCAGGGAGTAAATGCTCTTTATTAAATCCAAAAATATTACTGATTTTTGTCTTAGAAGCTGCCTTTGGTAGAGAAACATTGAATTTTGGCCACGTTATTGTTTCTGTGACCCCTGGAACCTTAGGGAAAAACTATATATTTCCAGAATCAGCTTCTATATTTTGTTTTAAGGCTTAGATATGTAATAAATAATGTCCCTGTATCGTTTTATAACTTACCAAGCACTTTATCTTGAGACATCACATTTACCTTAATACGTTGTGTATAGGTATATGGGGTTAGAAAAGACCCTATGAAATATGAAATTCTGGACTTCTTCTCTGTCATGTTCTTATGTAGAAAGTAGGGCAGGAAGGCCAGGCACAGACAGATATGAGAGCAAAAAAGAACATAGGACAGGTTTTTTTGACCATCAGCTTTCCTTACAGTAGAAGTGTACGTTTTCCCTGGGCATTTTGAATAAAAGTAGTGCATGTCTTGGAACCTCTGTTTTCCAACATTATAATCGGTGAGGCATTCAATATCTCTAGCCCTTTGCTAAGCAACTTCTGTGGTGCTTTCCTTCCCCCAGGAGAATGCCCACTTCAGCATCTCAGAATCCTTAATTGCTGCCATTGAACTAATGAAGTGCAACATGATGAGCCAGTGTCTAGAAGAGGAGGAAGAGGAGGGGGAAGACAGCGATAGAGAGATCCAAGAACTGAAGCAAAAGATCCGCCTTCGTCGCCAGCAGATCCGCACCAAGAATATGCTCCCTGTGTACCAGGAGACTGAGCATGGAAGTGAGTGAGGCTGTGGACACCTCTGTTCCCGCTTCTTCTGAGCTTCAGGATAAGACTTGGTGCCTCATAGGTTTTCTTTATTTCCCCCTTAATTTGAAATATGATAACGAAGCCAAGGGTTATTCCTCTGTCAGAAAGATTTTCTATGTTGTTCTGTTTTTTTTTTTTTCCCTACCAGACCAGAGACCCAGATTTCATCCATTTCCCACTTCAGAAATATATTCCAAAACATAGATAGGTTTCTAATACGAGCGCTAAGACCATTGGTCCTAGATTCACTTCACAGATAGTTGTACTTTGTATTTATGTGAAACTTTCTAAATTTCATGAATAAAATGGATATCAACCAGTAAGAGAACTAGTTTCCACTTTCCCAACATCACTCCCAGCCAAGGTTCTATTTCTCTATTGAAGTTGTACCAGGTCCCTTTCATTGTGACCCTAGAAGGAGTAGGAGATGTCTTTCTGTCCTGTTTATTCCCTCTCCCACTTTTTTTTTTTTTTTTTTTTAATGGAGCAGGCTTTCGGGTCACTTCCAGCAGCTCCCAGTTCAGTTCACGTGATTCAGCACAGTTCTCTGATTCTGGCTCTGCTGATGAGGTTGATGAAGTTGAAATCCAAGGTAAGAAGTGACCGTTTATTTTAAGGAAGTTTTCATTACTCTTTTATTTCGATTTGGAATCATAGGCTGAGAAGCTTTTCTTAAGTAGGGGACCTTCAATATGGTCCATTATGGGATGTTAGTTATTGTAAGGATTAGCCTCTCTTGCTAAAAACAGACTCTCTTGCCTATTGTTAAGGATCTGCATAGAGAAGAGGAAGGGTTCTAATCTGGGAAAGCAGTTGTGTTTAATTAGGCTAACCCATAGATAGTGGGTTATTCCATTCCTGCAAATCATAGATTTCTTCAAGTTCTCATCAGTACAACAACAATAACAACAACAGCAAACAGTTCAGGGACATAAGCTTTCCCCTATGGTTGAAACCCAGAGTAATTTTATTATAGAAGTGAATTATATTTGTAATTCTCCATTGTAAGATGATGATGAATATTTTATTGCATGAGGCTCTGATTTCCTGTTTACATCAGTCTAGAGAACCCATTCACCTGCACAGACCTCCAGGTGTGGTAGCTGAGTTTCTTCCCCATGGAGAAATAAAATTTTTACATGTTTTTCTAGGTTTCTAGGAAGTTTGTCTTTAGTATTCTCCTTAAAGTATCTGATACCTATTCATGACAATAGAAGTCACTTTAAAACTCCATTTTTTTTTGTTTGTGGTTTTCCAACAATGGTTCTCTAATTTTCTTAGACCAACTGAGTATTCTATAATTCACTTCTTACATTAACTCCAGGAGTTAGCACAGACCCCACAGCTTAATTTTTCAATCCCATGAAACTACTCCACTTCAGATGCCAGCCACAAATGGGGTCACCAGGCTCCTTGCACTGCTCCCCAGCCAACTACAAATTCAGGAGTTCCCATGACTCCCCACCGAGTCAATAATTTGCTAGAATGACTTGCAGAACTCAGAAAAGCACTATATTTACAATCACAGTTTATTATAAAGGATACAAATGAATAGCTATACATGAAGATGTATGTATGACAAGGTCCCAAAGTGTCCCAAGCCCAGAAACCTCAGTCCTCACGGAGTCAGTGCACTACTCTCCCAGTATACCAGTCTGTTCACCAACCAGGAAGCTACCCCAAACCTCATCATTGTGAGTTTTTTCAAGGTTCCATTATGTAGGCACTAATGTTTAAATCACTGGCCATTGGTGATTAAACTCAGTCTCCAGCCCCTCTCCCCTCCCAGGAGATTGGACATAGGGCTAAAAGTTCTTCTGGCAACAAGCTCTGACCTGAAGCTTGTGCCCTGAAAGTCTTCCTGTTAGCATAAACTCATATATAATGAAAAGTGGCTCATTATGGATAACAAAAGACATTCCTATCACTTAGGAAATTCCAAGGGCTTAAGGAGCTCTGTGCCAGGAATTGGGGCAAAAACCAATGTATTTTTTATTATACTACTGTTTGATTGATTTGATCTTCAAATTAGAAAATAAAAAAGGTTCTGCCCTCTCTCTCGGATCAACAGTCAGAATTTTATGAGGTAATATTAAGGTAAGTTCAAAACTTGCTGCTTCACTGGGTTTGGATAAGTCTGTTCCTTGTAGCAAAGCAAGGAGCCAGGAGAATCTGTTTAATCTGGAAGGAGTCAGATTTGAAATAGTCTGCCTGGGGGTGGCATGAAATGCACCCTCTGGTTGGAGACTGTTGCTGCACTGGGCCCAGAAGAGGTATTTAATCAGCTAACCCATCAGAACAGAAATCCTTGAAGGAAAAGACCTTAGGGTATAATTTCTCATACTCTGGCCTAGATAATTCTTAGCTATGGTAGGCTATCCTGTGCATGGTAGAATGTTTAGCATCATCCTGGCCTCTACCCACTAAATGCCAGTAGCACACCACCCTCTCCCACAACCATGACAATCAGAAATGTCTCCAGATATTGCCAGATAGCAAATCTGCAAAATCCTCCCATGGTTGAGAACCAAAGCTATAGTGAATAATAAAACTATAGGTATAGGTTTCTAAAAATAGTTTGTCTTTTGGAGCTTAAGTCAAGTCCTGATTCCAGGAACATGTCTAGAACTGTCAGTCTCATTGATTTACTTCCTGTCTAAGTACTAAAGGGCCCACTTTTATAATTATTACACAGATGGTAGCGAAGGATCTAACCTGACTCACATGTCAAAGAATGGACTCTCAGTGTCAATGGCTTCGATGTTTTCAGGTAGCCTGTGCTGGAAGCGTGGGTGTGCTCATACATGCATGTGTGTGAATGTTTGCACCAGCCTTTATACGTAGTTTATCGTGTGATACCTGTCAAGGTTACCAGGACTATAGTATTTAGAGAACTAGCTGGGAAAAACGAGGCTTAAGCTATCCAGAAACAATTCAGGTACTCATTTTCTTCTTCCTCATTAACCCCAACAGTCCTCCTCACTGAGATTGTCCTTGTTAATCTTTCCTACAGTGATACTTATAAACTAAGTGGTCATTATGGCTGATGGAAGTAGTAGACAGTTTAAAAAGGAATGGTTAGGTGAAGAAATTTCAGTTCAAACCCATCCAGACAGCAAAAGTCAGAATGGTATGAAATTTAGTGTCTCTTTAAGAGTTTTGAATTCTCAGAGCCATCTCTCAGACAGCTCTCTCCTCTAGTACTTTGTATACAATTAGGATTTAGTGCTGTTAGCTTTAGTAATTGCTTTCTAAATCCAAACAAGCAGGCTTTCCGTAGGGGGCGGGGTTAACTGAAAGAAAGGAGCAGTTTTCTGCTCAAAATGGCTTTACACAGGAACAACAAAACTCAGGACTTTCTATTAAACAGTTAATTTTTACTGTTAATATTGTCAGCTACTAGAATTTGAAAAAATTATATAAGATTAGATCAATATTTAGACAAATAAAAGTAATTAGTTACCTTTTTCTCTACTCCTGAACTGTTATATAATTTATTCTAACATAGTCTTTCCTTACTTGAGAAGTACTTATCTTAAGCCACTTTTTAACTGGTTTCTAATGTTTATAACCACAGCCCTTTGCTGTAGCATTTATTGACTCCACCCACTTTAACCATAAGGCATATCTTTATTTAGTCTTAGCATCCTTTCCTCCCCCATTTGGGAACTTTAAAGCTTTTTTAATACATCAAGAATATGAAACATTTTTTTTCAATTAAAAAATGACAGTTCTAGACCAACACATTGTGGAGTCTTGGGGGAAAGCTATCAGATCACGCCTCTCTCAAAAGTACTGACTTGTTTTATCTTCTTTGTACATGCAGAGTCCCAATTATCAAAGTAGAATATACAATTCATTTTTCTCTAGAGTTCTTTATTGCTTTCTGTTCTTTTTTCAGGTTTCTGGTCTTTAATTACTTTTAGAAAGATTCTTTCATTAGCAATCTTTTTGATCATGTCTAGAGGTTTACAAATGTGTTTCTTTTTGATCATCTTAAGTGATTTATGCTATTGGAGAGTTTCTTGGGATACTATCATAGGAAAATCATCAGAATCCATAGCATCCTTGGAAAAATTACTTAAGTATCATATTGTGGATATTGTGATAAATACTTTGCATATTGTAATACTCTGCTTAATGTAATAACATTTCTTAGAGCCTGAGTAGACAATATGGAGAAGTGTTTCTGAAGGAAATAGATTTGAAAGTTACTTCCTCCTAGCAATAAAGTAGATATAAACCTTGTGGTCATAGAAAGCTTATTCATAGAAAGCTTTGTATTCATCAACATTTCTTTTTAAAAACAATTTTACTGAGGTGTAATTGCATATAAAAATTTACCCTCTTTAAGTGTATAATACTTTTTAGTAAATTTACAAAGTTGTGCAACCATCACTGCAATCTATTTTTAGAACATTTTTATCTCCCCGGTAAGATCCCTTGTGTCCATTTAGTTTTCCTCCTTCCCACCCCAAGCCCAGTTCACTGTTAATCTCCTTTCTGTCCCTGTAGATTTACTTTCTCTGCACATTTCATATAAATAGAATCATACAACATGTGATCTTTTGTGTCTTAACTTCTTTCACCTCATCTGTTTCTTCTATGGTGTCTTCCAGTTGGTATGATATCATTTATATGATCCCAATGCCAGATAGTGTTTTCAATTTTTTTTTGTTTTAGAGTTTTGTTATTTTTATCTCCCCCTTCCTCTTCTATGAACACCTGCATAAATTCTTCATCTTCCTTTATAGATTCTTACAGAATTTTAGTCTGTACATATGTATCTAGACAGAAACCACTCAGTAATCTGAATAGGGAAAGTTTAATATAAAGAATTGTTAATTTTAATGGGGGATTGAGGTAACGGGAAACCAGCTATTCGGAGTAAAGAGAGTGGTAAAACATACAGGCAGAGCAGATATAAGGAGCAGTCACTACCCATGGGGCTGAGATAGGAACAAATGTAGAAGAGAGGGCCACATCCCCAAAGCAGCAATCCAGACCTGGCTCAGTGGATGGTAGAGAACTCTGCTGCAGAGCTGCCAGGGGATGCTGTCCACAATGGGTGCTATGCCAACAGCCCTCAAGGGGTGCTGGAGTGCTGGAGGAGGCCTCCCCCACCGATATGCCATGCCTCAGAACTCAAGGGCGCTGGGGGAAGTGGTTCATGACAGGTGGCACTTACTGTGAAGCTTTCTCAGGAAATGCCATGGGAAGCCATTTATGAGAAGTACCACTAGTGGCACTCTGCTGCGCAGCTGCCCAGAAGGCTTGCCTGCCCACAGGAAAGTCTCATGCACTACAGGAATTGGCCTAGAGGAGTACACCAGAACCGGCAAGAGAAACCCCTTCTTTCTCCAGTGTCCCTCCAGGGCCCTCTACTGACAAAGCTTAACATCACACCAGCTGGCAAAAGATTGTTTACAAGTTTACAAGTCCAGCTTCATTATCACAGAGCAGACAGAAGAAGGGCAGGTTTGAAGCTGAACAGCAATAAATTTATAACTGGCAACATATATAAAGAGAGAAGTTCATGAACTGTATTTTCTGACAAGTTTTTAAATTGTATCCAATTCATGGTAATCAGTTGCTGCTCTCCACCATCCTTTTTTTTTTTTTTTTAGTAATTTTTCCTTTAAAATAATATTTTGGTTCTCCATTTTGAAATGTTTCCTCTTGAGTCAGCAGTTACAGAAAATTCACTGGAGTTGGATTTCTAGATGTGTTAGCTATCACCTTATCTGCCAGAAGGAAAGCAAGGTGGAAACCAACATCAAACTGGACAGTAAATTCTGAGGTTGACTCTATTCCCATGCCTCACTTATTTTAAGAATTTGTAGAATTTGCTAGGGTACCGAGTTTTTAACCAGTTCTTCCCTGATCATCCTAATGCCAGTGTCTGGACGTGCAAAAATTCTTTTTATAACGTCATTATTTTTGTTATTATTTGTTTTTATATTTTTGAACTTTTTCAATCAGTAGTAATAGCCTTATCCTACCTATTAACATGTCAGAAGCATTTGAAATCAGTTTTTGTCAATGAATCAATAAAAGGTTTCATAAGTATGTTAACTTACATTGGAAGGTGAGCTTCTTAGGCTTCTTTCTAAAATGCTTTCATTTGGGGTACATTTGATCCATTAAGATGATAGGTTCTTCCTCTCTTTTTATTCCTTAACTGCCATAGGCCCTGGGCTGCTCTTATCCAGATCCTTGACTCATGTTGCAATCATACTAAATTATCTGCTTGACCTGAGTAGAGAGTCAACAGGATGCAGCAGAGGCCCAGTACCCACCAGGCCTTCATGATGCTTTATCAGTGTCAGGTGTCACGTCCCTTTTGATATCAGGTGCAGCCTCTCTACTCCTGGGGCAAGAGCCTTCCATCTAAACCCATGTGGTCTTCTGCACTCTTGGGAAGTATTCATGATTAGATAGGAAGTCTAGTGAAAAAGAAGAAACATGATAAATATGACAACCATATTTTCCGAAGGGGAGAGACTGATTTTTTTTCTTCTCAAAGAAAAAAAGACTTTCTCTCTGTGAGGATAAAGAATCACTAAATGGTTTTTATGAAGACAGTGGTTTCCTTAGCAACCATGAATGATCAACCACCTCTCCTCTCTGGTGTGAAGTGTTTTCTTTAAGAGCCTGACCCTAAAGTAACAACATTAGTTAGCTCTTTATTGAAGGGTATCTAAGATTTTTCTCTTAGTTTTCCTTTTTGGTCACTCCCAAATAGTCTCAAATTTGCTTTTTGCTTTTAGCCAATTAATCATTTATTTAGAAGATATTATAAAAATATTACATAGAAATAACTCTGAGGGTTATAAGGACAAGGCAAGACTTAAGTACAATCCAAGCAGTGTAAGTGTTATTCAAATAAATGTTACAAACCCAATGGTCTGTGAAGGTCTGCTATTGCCTACAATTTTATTTTTCTCCACTAGCACTTTTTAGAATGGAATAGACAACTATCATTATATTGGGATCTGGATTTTGGTGGTGCAAATTCAGACATAATATATATGAACTTCTTTGTTAAATAAAATAAGATTTGTTACTAGTCAAAAATTTGTTGCTTTCTTAAGTTTTTCTGTGCTTAGAGAGTGTACGAAAATTGACAGATTTCAATTCGGTTCTTGAAGACATTGATTTGTCAGGACTATTATTTGAATATATGCTTGCATACAGAACCCCGTGTTAAGTATTTGGGGGTTAAACAGAAGAATTAAACACAACCTCATTTCCCCACAAAGAGATTTTATAATCTAATGGTACATACAAGAATATAGAGATAGGAAATGTGAAGAACAATCGAGCTACTCATGGACAAATGCAGAATGATGTCATTTAATCTTAGTGCTCTATTGAGGGGCTAAATGCAGTATATTGATCATTGTAGGTTTCATTAGGAAAAGGTCTTTTCACTGGGCATCAAAGGAAATGAGGGACGAGACTTATCAGAAGTCTTGTTTTCCTACTTGAGTAGGTTCTTTCTGCCTTTCTTGAACATGACTGCTATACTTACATTCCCCCCATCAAAAGTATTTGGGTGATGAGGTCTCTGGAGGTTCAGACATATCATTATTAGAAATCCTCTTCAAAATCATTTATCAGAAATATGCTCTGGAAAGTCTGCCATAGTTTTCTATAATTATGGCTGTGAATTCTATAGTAAAAATCATGTTGAATAGCTCCATGAAAATTTCGTTAGTTACCAAGCATCTCCAGGGAGCTAGCAAGCCGTAGAGAGGTTCTTTTCTTCCCTGTGCCACCAGAAGAAGGAAATCTTTCCATGAAGCTTTTTAAAGGATATGGAAGACTTCTCACATTCAAGAGTAATAGCAATAATGATCAGATGTTAGAAGCAAAGTTCCAATTCCACAGACATTTAATGAGTAACCTCTGTGATCCAAGTTCTGTTTTAGGTAATGATTCTGATATGAAAAAGTGCTAGGTAGAGTTCTTGCCTCTGGAAGTTTATTATTTAAGAGGGCTTGACATTTAGAGAATGAGGGAGAGATTAAAGTAATTTATTTTGTGTTTTTGCTTGGAGGAGAGTATGATCCCGTGTGGCTTAAATGCTTCCTTTTCTTGTTCACTGTTTTGTACCAAGTCTGAGTTTGTTGTTCTACCTAGATTTGTAGCCACTTTGACCTTCTAAGTGCTATGCTTAATGTCACTAATTCAGCCTAGTTGTGACTTGAACGAGCCAAACTGTAAATTGTTTGTAGAGCTTCACCTGGACTCTCCTCTTTATCCTGCATAGAATGTAGCACCTAGCCGCTACCTTGAGTGCTTAGGTGGTAATAGCTTGGCATGCTTTCCATTATTATCCCCTACTGCCTCCATTTCCACTTCCTAGTCTCTTTATCTCTGGTTCCATTTAGATGCTGACATCAGAAGGAGCACGACCTCAAACAGCAAATCCCTGAATTCCTCCCAGTCCTAGTAAGTACTTAAAAACAAAAACAAAAACAAAAAAAACCTTGGGGTATGTGGAAAAACAGAGTTTTTGACATATGAATGGGAAAGCTGTGGATGAAGCTGTCCACATTCACACAGAGGCAAGGTTAAAGTGCTGGGCCTGCCTGATGGTGGCACACTTAAGGGAAGAAAACAGAAAATCATTTGTTTAAACAGAGTGGGCTCTACTGGAGGCAAAGCTCACAGTGTGGATAGTTCTTTCTCTCTTGACTGATTATACTAGAGGCCCCAGAAGATTAGGTCTCAAAAGAGAGAAAACAGTGATCATGATTTCTGACCATGAAATCAAATCGAACAGCTTCCATATCATAGTCTCAACTAGGGGAAATAGTAGCTCGTTTGGGAACAGCAATAGCCCTTTATAGTCAACAAAACAAGTTTCCTCAGGCGTTATTATCCTCATTTTGCAAGTAAAGAAACTAAAGTTTAGAGAAAGGAAGTGATGCAGAATTCTTAACTAGCAGTACTGTGCAATGCTAGTAAGTAGAATTAGTAAGTCTTAGGACTATAAAGCCAGTATATTTTCCACTATACCCATGTGTCTAAAGATGATGAGAAGAGAAACTTAGCAGACTGGGGGTGCTACGAGTGTTCTCTCAGCCCAGAAGTCCTGGTATCAAGTGATATCAAGTCCTGAAGGAAAGGTTCCCATTTTCCTGCCGTTTCTCTATGCTCAGCCTTCCTTGAATCTCTCCTTTCCAGCTCCCACTGCTTCCTACACTCCACATCCGCTGAGGCAGTGGCCATGGGGCTCCTGAAGCAGTTTGAGGGGATGCAGCTCCCAGCCGCCTCGGAGCTAGAGTGGCTAGTTCCAGAGCATGATGCCCCCCAGAAGGTAGATTCTTCAGCTCTTTTTCTCTACCCACTGTCCAGCCCCAGGAAGTTGTGAGCTTTTCTGATATTGTTCTCCTTTGTCACATGTCCCCAGTCTAGAATGAGCCTATGTGTTTCCTTCCTTACAAAAGCCATTCATTACAAATTTGTTGAATTAATGAATATGAATGCTTGCCTAGGTTTTCCCTAGCAATTGTCAAAACAGGAGATAATGGCTCCTTCACTGTCCTTTTTCCATGTGACTGCTCATAGACAGAGGTGGAACTCCTCCTTGTTGTGACCATCTTTGAGACATGGTGAAAAGCAAATCGATTCTTCTTTGCTCTGCAGTTGAGTAGGGCATGAACACCCTGGAATGCCAAGGGTCCTGGGGAAGGCTCAGTTACAGCATCAGCGTGGGTGCTACCACTGGGATGATGTTTCTGTTTCTTTTGCTTCTTGGAACCCAAGGCGCTCACTTATAGTAGCCTGGTGCCTTATGGTTTCAGGGCCAAAGTTCCCTGAAGCCCTTCCCTATGATGTTCCTGACATATCTGTCATTGACTATGCTCCTGTCATGGCCAGAAGGGTCAAACGTGTTTTCCCGAAATGCCCATGTTGGATCACCCTGCGCTTTTTTCCTACAGCTCCTGCCCATCCCCGACTCACTGCCCATCTCACCAGATGATGGGCAGCATGCTGACATCTACAAACTGCGTATTCGTGTTCGTGGCAACCTGGAGTGGGCTCCACCCCGGCCTCAGATAATTTTTAATGTTCATCCAGCCCCAACGTGAGTAACCAGAGGCTATGCCCTTTGAAAAACAGATATATTCTGTTTTCGTCAGGGCTGTCTTCTCGCCCTCTTGTCTCTGCCTCCAGCGTATATCCCACAGAATTCTAAGAGTTATAGGGAGAGGATTATTGATCGTGTCTGTAAGTCTTGCTCTTAATCCTCCTATTCCTCCTTAGAACTACCCAGAAATGAGGTCTTTCATCGTTGGCCTTGCCAACCTGTTGCCTTCCTTTTAATAGTTTTGTGAGCTTACTGGTTTTTCTTTTTTACAGATGGTGAATGATTTTCTTTCCTATTGTCTCTCCTTTTTACTATTTCTCATCTCTCACATTTGTGTAGAAAGTGTCGTTCATTATTGGGAGAGTCACTGCCTAGACCTAAATTCTAACCACATAATCCTTGGTTTGAATTGGTTCTCCCATAGGTTCAGTTTGTCCAACTTTAAAAAATCAGTGAATTTCCCTCTCTTTCCATCCTTAACAAGAGCCCTAGGTTTGTATCTTCATCCTTTACATCTCAGAGGCCTCATACAGCTGGTATCTGCCAATCCCCTTTACTTCCCCTTTCCTCAGGAGGAAAATTGCTGTGGCCAAGCAAAATTACCGCTGTGCAGGATGTGGCATCAGGACGGACCCTGGTGAGTATCTTCTCTGATCTCAGTACTGCCTCCAAGGGCTTTACCTGCTCACACACTTGGTCAGAGAGGTAGTAAGAGGTGGTAACAGGGCAGAATTAGGGAAAAGGAAGGAAGGGGCTAGGCAAGACATAGGACTAGGCAAGAACACTGGCAATCAGAGGGAAATTATTTCTGGGAGCACATTACTAGGACTGTATACTAGAGACAATTGGGTACTTTGGGCTAGGTCCTTGGAAGCTGAGTTTTGCCAACTCTGGCAGTGTTTGTTCCCTAAGCGGTCTCCAGAGTGGCACACACAAGCCATAGTCCCTGCTATGTGGATTTCTGCCTGCTTGGGAGCTCAAAGAGAATTGTCTAGAGCCCACTGGCCATCCTTCCCGCTCTTTCAAAAGGAACAGCAGAGCTGCCTCACCAGTTTATAGATGGGAAAGCCACAGCTGACCTTTTGACTGCCTGGTTTTTCCAGATTATATCAAGCGGCTGCGGTACTGTGAGTACTTGGGCAAGTACTTCTGTCAGTGCTGCCATGAGAATGCCCAGGTGGTTATCCCCAGCCGGGTTCTGCGCAAGTGGGACTTCAGCAAGTACTATGTCAGCAATTTCTCTAAGGACCTGCTCATTAAAATCTGGAATGATCCACTCTTCAATGTCCAAGACATCAACAGCGCCCTCTATAGGAAGGTCAAGCTGCTCAATCAAGTCAGGGTAAGACCCTTGAAAAGATCACATCACAGATTACTCTTCTCATCCCTTCTCTGTGTTCCTTTAGGCTTTTCCAAGATCACCACACTTTTTTCTGTTACCATGTCGGAGCCGTAACCATCTCATTACCCACATTTTCTCTATGTACTTTCCATTGCTATTTCCCAGGTATCTGTCTAGTTAGAGTCCAAAACCTGCCAAGGCAGCTCTGAAGCTGTAGCACTCAATGGCAAAAGCAGAATTTCTTTCTTCACTGAAAATATTATGAATAGAGAATGGCTCCTAGCTATATATATGTGATTTGGACAGACTTACCTAGCAGGGGGACTTTCCTGACCAAAAGTCACTTTGAAGCGAGTTATTGAGTTACAGATGTAGAGAATAGTCTGGCTCTGGCTGCTGCATGCAAGCCTTCCAGACCCTCAAGGTTTAAAGGTGCTGGTCTAACGGTTGTTTCTCTTCCTTTCATACTCCATCTTACCCCTGCTCCCCACTGCAATGTCTGTCTCCTCAGCTGCTGCGGATCCAACTGTACCGCATGAAGAACATGTTCAAGACGTGCCGCTTGGCCAAAGAGTAAGTCTGGAATGGAGGCCACAGGCCTCTGGCCGAACTTGTCTTTGAAAGAAACATGTCCCAGCAGTTGCCCTTGTTATGTGAAGAGAGTAGGGGGATCTTGCAGAAAACTCCAGAAATGGTCAATGAGAAGGCTACAGAAGTAACTGTATCTGTATTCTTCTCTCTGGAAGGGGAAATATGGGCAGGCCTACCACTCTTTGCCAGCTGGCACGAATCACTCTGCAAAAGGGTATAAAATCACTTCTGATAGTGTAGGAGAGTTGGGGTAGCCTGGAACACCGGGTTGACTGGGTGTTGCCCACCCTCATTACCTCTGCCCAGGACCCTTCTCTTCCGTGTCCTGCTTCTGGATAGAGATTCTTTTGCTCTATACCACACAGGTAATCATTTTCTGCTTCTATCCACTTCCCCTCGTCTCCCATAGCCTTCTGGATTCCTTTGACACAGTTCCAGGCCACCTAACAGAGGATCTCCACCTGTACTCTCTGAGTGACCTGACAGCAACCAGGAAAGGGGAGTTGGGGCCCCGGCTTGCTGAGCTCACCAGGGCAGGGGCTGCCCATGTGGAGCGGTGCATGGTAAGAAAGTCTTGCTTTAGCATGGGACTGGACCCTTGTTTAGGGATACTTGTTGGGTGGACCCAGGGTTCTTGCCATTTAGCTTCAGGAAGTTGAAAGGGCCTGTGTCAACACTGTAAGAGAAACTGGACAGGATCGCTATTCCCTGATGAACAGCTAATCATACAGATCTAAAGAACCTAGAATTAGAAGAGGATTTGATGTTGGTATTACCCCTGGGTAACCAGGCAGTTCTAAGCAGACCTTCACTAAATTGTCATGACGTGGGAAAAGAACCTGTATCTGGAGAGGGTCTTGACTTTATCATTTTCAGTCACTGTGACCAAAGGAAATACTTTGCCTTCTCTGGGGTAAGCCTCCATTTTCTTTCTCTAAAATGTGGATAATTAATTTACACTGTCCTTTTCTTTCAATATTTTTGAGGATTGGTGAAATAAATTACATGAAAGCATTTTGTAAGCTTTAAGTCTTCTGTAGATTCAAATTATTATTGTTTTTACCC
Source organism: Eonycteris spelaea (assembly GCA_003508835.1). Classification (NCBI taxonomy): domain Eukaryota; kingdom Metazoa; phylum Chordata; class Mammalia; order Chiroptera; family Pteropodidae; genus Eonycteris; species Eonycteris spelaea. The sequence goes on along the minus strand of PUFA01000001.1, from coordinate 30,374,888 downwards.
AACATGCCAGAAGCTCCATTTTTAGTATTTCTCATTTAAAAATATGCCTATTTTGTGTTCCTGTGATAGTCCCAGAATTAAGCTTAAAATGGGGCATGTACAGGGATCCTGTGTAGTAGGGGCAATTGGAAATATGTAGCTATAATATGACTCAAGGCCAGGTGTTATTTAGGAAAAATATTCTTGCCTTCACAATTTTGTCTTAATTAGCTGTGGTTCTTATTTCAAAATAAAATCATTGTCCAGACTGGAATTTTGGCTTTAGGAAGCCTTTTGTGACGCTATTCTTCCTTCTTTTCATCTCTTCATTGAGAGCCACTCTCATGGCTAGAGTTTCTCAGGCTTATCTCAAGTCCAGCCTGGGTTTCTTTTTGAAGGCTGAGGAACACCTTAGAGCCCACTCAAGTCTCATTTAGATTTTGCCCCTGCTTTACTTCTTGTGCTCATTCCTGCTACGCTGTCCCTCATTTTTCTGCCTGTCCCTTTCCTCCCTAGCTCTGCCAAGCCAAGGGCTTCATCTGTGAGTTCTGTCAGAATGAAGATGACATTATCTTCCCTTTTGAGCTCCATAAGTGCCGGACTTGTGAAGGTGAGTGTTGGTGCCACATGTGGAGGGAGTAAATAAGACTGAACACAAAGCTCATTTATTTCCCTTCAGCCACCTCTATTAGTAAGAGTTTGGCTTGATTCAGAAACTGCCTGTGTTTCACCACAGGCACACTGAGCCATGGTGGTGAAGAGGGGTTGTGGCAGCAACGTACTTCCAGCTTGAGATAATACAGGTTGTTTTCTTCTCTCTCACCTTCCCTACTTGAATAGAGTGTAAAGCGTGTTACCATAAAGCTTGTTTCAAGTCTGGAAGCTGTCCCCGGTGTGAGCGCCTGCAGGCCCGGCGGGAGCTGCTGGCCAAGCAGAGCCTGGAGTCCTTCATGTCAGACTACGAGGAGGAACCCACCGAAGCCTTGGCTCTAGAGGCTGCCATCCTGGAAACCACCTGAAGGAAGCACGTTAAGCCCTTTTTCAAGGGGCCAGAACTGAATGCAGAACTGAGCCACCCTTTTAAGGACTGTTCCCACTTAGGTTTTTTTTTTTTTTCTAATTATTGTTATCATTATTATTTTTTTATGACTTGTTTAATGTCCATGTATAGCCAACCTTTCTGAGGTTGGTGGGGTCCAGTCTGTTGTGACATTTTATAGATACCAGATATTTCCGTGAGAACTGACACATGGCTCCTTAAGGGAAGCTTCCTGTGCCTCTGTCAAGGGAATGGACAGTGAGACCCAATTCTTCTGCCATCCATGGCCTTCTCGACTTGGACCAGATCTGGTTTCAGCCGCATCTCAAGTATCATTTCCAGTTTTACTTTGTTTTAGTTCTGGAGCTTCTGAGCCAGGCCTTTCTCAACCAACTCACTTCTCCTTTGCTGCTGAAACAGGAGGCTGAGTTTTCTCTCTCCCAGCCCTGGAATAGGGTCATACTGCGCTCTGAGTGACTGGGACTACATTGTGGACATTCTGCCCAGCTTATGTAGGTATTTTTGAGGCCATAAAAACAGCTTATTACTATCTTAGACTCCACAGAGACCTCAAAAAGTCAGTCATGACTTCCTTGTTTGAAGTATTCTAGGCATAGAAGACATGACAGCCAACTTTACCTACCCTGGTGGGCTTGAAGCAAAGAACAGAATGATACTTAGACCAGGGCCATTCATAGCCTTCAGTAAGTGAGGCTACATTCATAGCCAAGCATAAACGAGGCTATAACTCTGTTGCTTACAGAGAATATATTTAGTCAGAGGAGGTGTTGGCCTCCTCTTAGGTGGTAAGGTCGCTCCCTTCCTCTGGTACAGGTGTGATCTCCCAAGCTCAGGCAAGTCCCTGATGCCATCCTGAACTAAGGACAGAAACCCCGTCCGCCATCTTATTTGTGTCCTCTTGCCACTGTGTCCTCTGTTCGATGGCCGTGACGGTTCTGAGTAGAAGAATGGCCCAACTCCATTCTCTCTCTCCCTGTCCTGTAACAGCTGGGACCCTCCCTGGTGGCTGATCTCTTGCCTTAGTTTTTTTTTTTTTTTTTTTTTTTTTGGGTCAAAGTTGGGGGGAAGCTTCCTGCTATTAGTGGTATTAGACAACTTGATGGTTTGTGGATATGAGAGTGAATGTTGCTCATTTTGTTCTTGGTATAACAAAAGCCTTTATGCCAATTATGCACTTAACTCTTTAGCCTGGTGATATCCATATGTTCGGTCATCCTTTTCATGTCACTAATTTTAACAAACATACCCCTTTTTTATGTTTTTACTGGAAATGTTTTTGATGGGACCATGTATGTGTGTAATGTTCTTTAAGTTGCTGTAGCTCCTGACCTATATGTAAAACACTGGTTAGTTATTACTGCTCTGAGGGCTGGCAGCTCTATGAACTAAAACCAATAGCATTTTTGTTTGGGGACTGACTTCTTCCTGTGTACCTGTCTTTCCAAAGTTGTTAGTAGAAAAAACTTGGTGTTCTGCCAAGTTGGTGTGCTGCCCCAGGAAGCTTAACAGAAAGTTGCACATGGTTGGTGGAAGCTGTTAAGTGCCTGAACTAGAGGTAACTAGGAGTCTCGCAGGAAGTAGAGGGGGCAGCAAGGTAATGGCCAGAACTGAGGCTCCATGTGGCAAGAAGGAGTAGGGAGGAACTGACCTGTGGCATGGGCACCTCTGCCTCAAACTTGGGATCTGAAGGCTATGTCAGGCCAGAAGCCCCCGAGGCTGTTCTCTCTTCAGTTCCTGGCGGACGCTTTGAAAGCCTAGGCCTCTAGCCCAGCCTCGTTTTGAAGGGTTGACTAGGTTGACTCGCAGCTCCCTTGTCCCTCAGGGAGCTTTGAGAATGATCCCACAAAACTCAAGCCTCACTAAGGGTTAGGCTTCAGATTCAGACTCAGGAGTTTGTTAAAATGGTGAGCTCTACATCCAGTTTTGGTTTGAAATACAAATCCAGTTCCTTATTCCAAGTCACTACACTGGAGGAGAGACCTCCTCTCGTTATTGTCTCACCTCTTTCATATGAGCATAGGATCAAAGGGTGGAAAATAATGACACAGTTTCTAAAGCTGAAATCATTATTACGTGCTCCGGTTTTTTCACTTAGTTTTCTCTACCTTCCCCACCCCATCCCTCTAGGTTGCTTATCTGTTTTTAGTGACCATGACACTCTGCTGTCATCACTGTCCAAATATTTATTTATTTGAAAGTAGGGAGAGAGAAGAAAGAGGGTGGGATATTTGAAAGCACTTTGCAACTTACCAGTATCTGAAAATCCCTTGCTGTTGTGGGGAGAAGTTTTGAATGCACTGAAGAGAGTTCCTTCTGAATGAAATAGGATGGAAGAAGTGTTCTTTTCTATAAATAAAGGGAAAATCAAGTTTGCTTACAAGGTGGAGACAAGATTCAAGTCATAGCAGGAGTGGAAAGCAAATATTTTCTACTTACATGAGGCTGTTACTGACTTTCTCTGCCAACATTTTAGAGCTTTTGTTGAATTAACATAAAAGAAGCAAGAATCTAAACAGATATGTTCTGTGTGTGCACAGCTCATGTTCTGAACTCGGTTTCTACTTGCTGTAGTTACACAGTCTAACAGCTTGTTGTCATCTTCAATAAACTAAAGAAATGAAATTCTGCCTTTATTTGCCTTTATGTATATACATACGTATTTGTTTTTTCTTAGTCTTCATTCTTCTTTAGAAATTAGGATACTATATGCACACTTCTGTACCTTGCTCTTTTTTTCTAACAGAGTATCTTAAGAGAACTTTCTATATCAACCATGAAGAGTTTCCTTATTCTTTTTTTATAGCTGCACATTTTCTGTTGTTTGGGTGGATTATAATGTATTCAACCAGTTACATATTGATGGATATTTAAGTTGTTTTCAATCTTTTATTAATACAAACAATGCTACAATGAAAAACCTGTTCATACATCATTTCATATAGGTACAAGTATATCTGTAGGATAAATTTCCAAAGTGGAGTGGCTGGCACAAAACGTATGTGCATTTTTAATTTTGATAAATATCACCAAATAGCCATATAATCTAGCGGAGATACGGAGATTTGAGTAGTGGGGAGGACAGTACTGTGAGGTCACACTCCCCTGCCTAAAACTCACCAGCATTTTTCTCCCCATATAATAAAATTGGTTCCTTCCTTGGCACATAAAAGGTCTTTGATACATGGCCACACTTTAGCTTTCTAGCCTAATATCCTTTAAAGAGCTAACTCAGCTGCCTCACAGCTTTCCCTAACTGCATTCTATTACTTAACCTCTGTGAGCCTTTGGCTCTGTAAACCTGTTAGATCACTCACACAATCTTGTTACTTTATTAGTATTTTTCCTAATAGAACAACAAACAAGTGAATGAATGGAATGAATGAATGAATTGCCAGGTGGCTATTCGAATGTAGGAACTGACTGTTCTATATGGAGGCAAATGGACAGGAATGGATCCTTTGGGGGTTATTCTTGAAAAGGATTACTTTTGCTGCAGCAGTGGCCCTGACTCACCTCTGTCAAACACCTGTCCTCTTTAATTACCCTAAGCTCAGCAGCCCTCCCTCTGCAAAAACTCAGTGATCACCCCAATGACCGAGCACAAACCCTTCCAAATTAAGCCGGAAGAACTCAGCCCCTATTCTTAGGCAGAAAGGAGACCCTGACAGGGTCAGCCCACCTATCTTTTTCCTGGCTGCCTCCCTTTCCTGTTTAGTCACTGGGGTCCTATAGTCAGGTAAATTTAGTCAGTTTTCTTCTTTGCAACATGGATCTTTGTAATAACAGTTTTCCACCGTATTACTACCAGCATGAGCAGGTCTGGTTTTTTCCAACTGAAAGAGCCTCAATAGAATACCAAATCAAATGAATATGAAGCCAGCTGACCCTGGGGCTCTCTAGTCTAATTGTATGATATGTCTTTAAGGTGCCCCTGCTGTGTTTCCCCGGATCAGGGAACCACAGGGGACTCTAATACAAACAAATTTTATGGGTGCCTATCCCCTCAGAGTTTATGTAGGATCAGGTATTCATCAGCTTTCTGTACAAATAGACATGACTCCTCCTGGAGTGTGAGAACCACTTGGGAAACATTCTGTTCTCGACTGATGCTTTTCCCTCCCTGTCTCTCAGTGGGAACAAGAATGATCAGAAGTACTCTCTGGGACCAGGGACAGAGGGTTCTGACCTTGCCTCTGACTACCTCCTCTCTTAGCTGTCTTATCTCTTACCACCATATCTCTGCAGTGATTACTTTCCCAAATCTCAAAGTAGTGAAAATGTCCTCATCTCCTTTCTCCTCCTTCAGCTACTTTTTCTGCAACTGTTTTTGTTTTGTTTTCTCCAGCAGTCATTATCAGAGTAGATAACATTCCAAATGACCTTCACCATCAGCTTTTTTCTTGCCAGGGACTAAACCAGGAGATACGATGCTATTTACATGACCTAAAAACATCCTAGGTATTTAAAAATCTTTATGTCTACAAGGTAAGCTGAGAGAAGAATTTTAAAGCCAAGTGAAAGACTGCCAAAGCTTATAAAATATCCAAATGTGTTCCAACCAGAGATAGGAAAATAGCTTACAGTACAAAATCTTTACTTTGTTCTAAGGACCTTTGTTTTATTATGAAGGAGGTTCACAGGAAGCCAGGACCTTGATTTCCAGCAAGTCCTCAGGTTTCTCTTACCCACATTTAACTTAGACTTGAGACCTTAATAGTCCAAGAGTAAGAAGACTGTTCAACAGGAAAAAAGGACTATAGGTTATATTGCCAGCCCAGCATGCATGCATGCATGTATGCATCCATTCATCCATCCATCCATCCCAAATAAACTATGTTTCTGTGTTCCAGACACCATACCAGAGCTGGAATACAAAGAATCATAGAACATTGTTTCAAAGGATGTTTACCACAGCTTAATTATAAGAATACAAAGTTAATAATGAAAAGTATCCAACAATAGAAGCAAGCATTAAATGATGGTTATTAAGACCATAATAACATGGGGGGGGGAATCTTATAAGTATTACTGTAAAAAAAGGGAGGAAAAAGTATGTGTCAGGTGTACATGAGTCCATATTGATACAAATGATTGAATAAATAAATGGGGAAGAAGAGACAAATCTTATAGAATTTCAAACAAAATATGTAAATTGTATTCCTCCAGGAGATGGCGCTTAATCTCCTCTCCTTTCAAGGATGGACTGGAATTAGTGATTAATGTAAGAAAAAAAAAAAGTATGGAAAGAGAAAAATAGTAACTTTACACTGGAGAATCCCAGCCAATACTACCTTAACCATGTGGTCAAGGTTAACATCAGAGGTGTCACGCGGATGTTATGCACTCTGATGGCATGAGATGGGCACATCATCTTTGTGGTATTCTTTCCAAAAACCCATAACCCCAAGTCTAATCATGAGATCATGTAAGACAAACCCAATCTGAAGGAATTCCTACAAAACGCCTGACCAGTACTCCTCAAGACTCTCAAATTCATGAAAAACAAGGAAAGACTGAGTAACTCTCACGGATCAGAAGAACTTAGGAACATGACAACTAAATGCAATGTGCTGTTTTGGATTGGATCCTGGAACAGATAAAGGACCTTAGAGGCAAAACTGGTAAAATCTGTATAAAGTATGGAGTTTACTTAAAAGTAATGTACCATTGTTGGCTTCCTAGTTTTGAAAAACGTAAAATGGTAACATTAGGGAAAAGTGAAATTGGGTGAAGGGTATACAAGAACTCGAGCTACCTTTGCGATTTTTTTTGTAAATCTAAAATTATTCTAAAATTACACAACACATACACACACACACATCATTATTTCAATTATGGGGAAATATCCTTGGGAAGAAGAAATACCTAAAGGAAGGGAAGGCAATACATAAAAATAAGTGTGTTTCTGTTGAAATGCTAGGATTATGAAGTGATCTTTTCCTGTTTTATCTGCTTATTGAAATATCGATAAAGCACAGTCATATTATTTTTATAATTTAAAGAATTTTTTTTTTTTAGGGAAAATCTTTTTTGCCCTTGAAATGCAGAGGGAATGTACAAAAGTTTGTAGATACTGAAGGGCAGTCAGGACAACTATTGCTTTAAAATACCCCCAAAACAATTTTCTGCACCAGATAAACTGACCCAAGTTGACTCAAAAAACATCCAGGGCTCCTCCCTTCATTATCTCCCTACCCTCACACCAAGTCCTTCTGAGAACAGGTGCTTCTGTCTAGCCCTTCTGTCCTGAGAGCACACAAGAGAGGACACCTGCATATTCAGGCTTAGAAACCTGGGATCCATCCTTGATAGTTTTTAGGGTCTCCACTATTACCATGGTCCTGGAAGTACTTAGGCTGTTGGGGTGGGTTCCCTGGGAAGGTTGGGGCAGGATGGGATGGGGGCAGAGACAAGGCTAGTGGGACTGCCAGGTTTTATTTAGAGTAGAAAGTCCAAAAAGTGACCATCTGAATACTTTTCCAGAGGCTTCTCCGATTCCAGCCATTCCAAAGACGACAAACAGCACTTTTTGATGCTGGCATGGAGCTCCCATCACAAGCACCTGTAAGCAGAAACTACTCTCTTCCCTCTTACCCTTAAAGTTTGGACCCAAATAGAAGTCTTAAAACTCAAGGCAAAGAGTTTATTAGCCAAACAGAAATACTTATCAGCCTACATTTCTCCACAATTGCCATTCAACTCAAGAGTCCAGGGAAAAGACATAGAGCAAGCCTTCTCTTTAGTCCTCAGTTGACATCTTTCCCCACAAAAACTTTACCAGAGATGTTTGCCTTTTAAAAACCCCTGACCAAGAGGTGGGCACATGGACCAAGCTGGATTGCCTGAGGTCTTTCCCTGGACCTTAAATCTTGAACAAATAAGGCAACGCCCCCAAAAGCGAGCTGGTCTTTTTGACTCGTTGCAGTGTGGTGGTGAGACTGCGTCATTCCTGCCTTCTGGAGCCTGCAGCTGCCAGTTTCCTATTCTGTTTTGAGTCTCCTTGTTCAGCCTTCCCTTCGAATCAGTGGCTTTAGACTTCTCTTCGAATGTTTTAATACTTTCCTTTTTCTTCTTAACTTAGCAGGAGTCAGTTTCTGTGGCGGGCAAATGAAAGAGCAATGAAAGAGCAGAGAGAGGCAGTGACTGGAATAAGCCACAAATTATGCAATCAAATATTGACTTTACTTGTCTGACTTAAACTGATCCAAATTATGGGTATGAGATTCTTTTCATCTACCAAGTGTTCCTGCCTCCAACACTGAGTTATAGGAATTTACAATTTAGTTATAGAGACGACACAAATGAACTCATTTGCTATGGAATGTTTGTTTCAGGCACTATTCTGAATTCGTTATATGTCTGACTCATTTAATCCCCCAACTACCCTATGAAGTAGACACCATTATGATTTCCCTTCCCTAGAAGAAGCAATTAAGGCACAGAGAGTATAAGTAACTTGCCCAAAGTGACACAGTGAGTAAACAATGGGGCCTGGATCCAAATACAGGCAGTCTGCTCCAAAACCCCACGTTTAAGCCTATGTTATCCGTGATAAAGACAGAGTTGGAAAGTCAGAAAAGGGGGAGATCATTGTGGCCAGAGTGATCAGGGGAGGCCTCTGGAGCCTCTCGTTTCTGTAGCTGGCTCCCAGAAGCTGGGTGGGATTTGATCTGCTGAGGAAGAAGTGCTTCCTGGGACACAGGAGAGGGGGCAGTGCAGCAGGAGCAAAAACAGAGCTGGAACTGAAAATGGTGTTTAGACGACTATGAGACATACAGGAAAGGGGTCCTTTGGAAAGAGTTCAAGAAACAATTGGATGGTGAGGGAGAAGTTAGACCACAAAGGGCCTTGAATGACAGGTCAAAAGTTTGACTTTATCGTATGAGAGCCCTTGCGGCTTTTACAAGAAATAACAGTTGGGAACTTTATTTTTTAAATAGAAATTTGCAAACATATACAAACATATTGAGAGTAGTATACTGAACCCCCTTGTACTCATTATCCAGCTTCAGCAATTATCGACTCACAGTTTCATCTATATCCCCACCCACTACCCCATCAAGATTATTCAACTGGACATATTTCAGTATATGGAGAAAATCCCAAAGAATTTATTTTAAAAACCCTTTTAGAACTAATAAATAAGTTTGCAAGATGTAAGATAAACATACAAATCAGCTGTAATATCCATATACTAGCAATGAACATGTAGACACTAAAAATTAAAAATACAATATCATTTAAAATCACTTAAGGGAAAAAGAAAAATAGTTAGGTTAAATCAAACAAAATATGTACAGGATTTATATGTTGCAAGTAGAAACTGCTGATGAAAGAAAAAGAAGATATAAATGAATGAAGAGAAATATTATGTTCATGGATTACAAGACTCAACTCAGTAAAGATGTCAATTCTCTCCAAATTTATATGCAGATTTAATGCAAGCCCTATCAAAATTCCAGCAAGATTTTTTGTCTATATGAACAAGACTATTCTGAAATCTTTATGAAAAGAAACAAGACTAATGAAAACAATTTTGTATAAGAAGAATAAAGTAGGAAGACTCAATCTATCCAATTTCAAGACTTATTATACAGCTACAGTAATCAAAGACTGTGTAGTATTGGTGGAGGTATCGACACATAGGTCAGTGGAACAGAACAGAGAACCCAGAAATAGACGCACACTAGAACTCACAAGAGAACTCAGAAATATGCCCACCTGATTTTTGACAATGATACAAAAGCAATTTATTGGAAGACAGGCTTTATAACAAACGGTACTGGAACAATTGGATATCCATAGGCGAAAAAAGAACTTTGCCCTAAGTCTCACACTTATACAGAAATTAACTCAAATGGATCACAGACTGAAATGTAAAATATAAAATTATAAAACATTTAGGAAAAAAAGCAGGAGAAAATCTCTAGATCTATGGCTAGGAAAAGAGTTCTTAGACTTGACACCAAAAACATGATTTATAAAAAGACAAATTGATAAATTTGGACCTGATCAAAATAAAAACTTTTGCTCTGAAAAAGACCCTTGTTAAAAGGATAAAAGGACAAGTTGCTAACTGGGAGAAACTATTTGCAAACCACACACTGAATAAAAGCTAGTATCTAGAATACATAAAGAACTTTGAAAACTCAGCAGTAATGAAATCAATAATCCAATCGGAATATGAGCACAAGATATGAAGAGACGTTTCATTGAAAAAGGTATGCACATGGCAAATAAGCACATGAAATGATGTTCCATTTTGTTAGCCATTAGCAAAATGCAAATATAAACCCCAAGATATCACTAATCTTACCAGAATCACTAAAATAAAAAAATAGGAACAACACTAAATGTTGGCAAGGGTGCCAAGAAACTGTATCACTCATCCATTGATGGTAGGAATGAACAATGCTTCAGCCTCTCTGGAAAACAGTTTGGCAGTTTCTCATAAGACCAAACACAAGTCTCACCAATTTCACCCTTGCACATTTCTCCCATAGAAATGAATACATATTCACACACAAAAAAACTTGTACATGAATGCTAATAGCAGCTTTATTAGTCAAAAATTAGAAACAACTCAGATATCTTTCTACAGATGAATAGTAAAACAAATGACAGTCTAGTCATACCTTAGAATATTACTCAGAACACAAAGGAATAAACTATTGATACACACAACAGCCTGGAAGGGACCTCTGTGGGTCATTGTAGCCAACCTCCCACAGAATGCAGTTTCTACCATGGCCTCCCTGAGAGCAGTTTTCCAGCTGTCCTGAGCACTTCCAAGGATTGTCATTATATAGTTATGCTTTCAGTTGCATGTTACAGAAACCCCAACTAAGTGACAAAAAAAATGGAGAGTTTTTTCCCTCACGTACCAAGAAGCCCCTGATGTCTTTGGGGCCCAGGCTCTTTTCATCTTCTGCTCCACCAGCCTCAACATATTGTTTTTTCAACCTTGAGTAAGTGCTGCTTCATGATTATAAAATGGCTGCCACTGCTCCAGGTATCACATCCCATTATGGATAGGAAGAAGGGAAAGAGGTAGTACCAGCAAACTCTCCTCTTCCGCTTATCCCCTTTATAAAAAAACAAAACTCTAGAAGTTCTTCAGCATAATTTCATCTATGTTTTACTGACCAGAACTAAATTATTAATCACAGTGAAGGGAGATTGGAAAAGTAAGATTTAATTTTTTTGACCTCTATAGTAGAAGATGATATGGTATGGTTTGGAATGGTCTTAGGCAGTCACTGTCTCTTTCAAAGCAAACCCCTGCCACACGCAGGGATTAAAAAAGCCTGGTTGTGCCAAGGGTATAACCAGTACCAGATCACAGGCATTTCCCAAGTGGCCAGTGGAGTCACCTAACTTTTCACATTTTCCTATAGTAGATACTCCCCTTAAATCTCTGGTTTGTCCCTCTGGTTCTGTCAGCAGTCTAATAACCATGTGGTGTAGACAATTTATATCAACTGTGGGTGGAATAGTTCTGCCCGGCTGATTTTCCTGGCTGATGGAAACTCCCAAGGATTATCTCTGAATACGTCCACTGCATTTTGATTGCAAGAATACTGGAGTGGGAGCACAAATATTGGAGTTCTCACCTCCGCTTATAATATTTGAGCTGTGTGAAACTGGAGTGTCCCCGTCCTCTGAGCCTCAATATCTTTATCTATAAAATGGCAGGGTCAGATTAGATGATCTCCAAAGTCCCTGATATCAGTATCACTCTGGTTTTTCTGATTCCGCTCCTCCCACAGAACTGGAGACCTCAAGAGATGGGAAAATAGTTTTTGCTTGCATTACACCTGCTTGGACAGGCTGTTCCAAGAAGCTGGGACACCTGTGCCACTGTCTTGGTGCCACACCTCTTCCCTCTGCCAAGGGCTACGCAGGTGTCAGCTGGCTCCTCCCCAGGGATACAGATACCAACTGACTTTACTGGGATGGATGGGTATTAAAAGTCCTGGCCTTGGTCCCTGGAACACTGTCTCTGCTCGATGCCTGCAGCCATGTGGCTGGTTCTCCTGCTGCTGTACCTCAGCCTTGCAGCCCCAAACCAGGAGACAGGTGAGGAACCAGGCTAGCAGGTCAAAGGGACCCTGGCCTCTAGTCTCTTTCATTCATTCATTCATTCATTCATTCATTCATCTAATCATTCATTTACTTTTTATCCCTGGCATGATTCACTTCCTGGGGGCTAATGTTCACTAATTTATTAATTAAGTAATTCATTTATTCAGACATTTACTAAGCACCTACTAGTACTTAAAGTGGTTTCTCTGTATTCATCTTTATAAGATGTCCTTTATATGAGATTAGCTTAGGAAGGTCTGTTTTGGTTGAGGAGTCCAGAGGAGGGTCCAGAGAGGTTCCTGTGAGTAGAAGCAGCACTGGGCTCTGGAATGTGCACCGTTGAAGCAGGAGGGAAGGTGGTGTGACAAGCCCTGACCCAGATTAAAAGGCAGACTTGCTGGGCAACTGCCAGGCACCAACTCATTAGGTTGCTCTAACACCCCTGGAAATGCAATAGGATGGATAAGGTTGTATTTACCAGAACTTATTTGGGGAGAAAGCTGGATGTCATTGGTAGGAATACACTGGGGATGCGACCCTAAAGGGACATGCTTAAATAATAACAGACATGTTACTAAATTGCTTTGTGAAAAGGAGTTATGGGGAAAGGCAGAGCTTCAGTTTTGCTAAGTAAGGTTTGTAAGTTTGGGGCTGAAACAGGATCTTTGGGAACCATAGAGGGGAGGAGGAGGTTGCCCTGTGCCCCACTTCCTTACCCTTCCCAGAAGTGCTCACCCTCTTCTCTATAAAATTGTCAACATGTTTAAAAAGTATTGCTCTGGAGGGATGCAAGCTATTAGCTTTAAAATCCTCACCCAGCCCTGTTTAGGCCTGTTCCTGACTCCACAGCTTGTCCCTTCACTACCCTCTTGATCTGAAGCCAATGGGATGGTCACAGAGGAGCCACTTGAGGCATGACTCCTTACCAGGAAGCCACCTCCTGGTGGGCTCACTGCCCCTCCACCAAAGCCTATGGCTGTTTCCTCTTACCTGAGGCATAGCACTTAGCATAGAGTACAATGACATTCCAGTTACGGGAAGTACGATGATGCTCTGTTCACTAGAATGAACTCCTGGAAGGTTTTTTTAGTGGGTAGAGGGTAAGGTGGGTCGGTGGAGTGTATCTCCATGATCCACCATTGCACTCAATAGAAAAAATAATGAATGAATGAGTGAATGGGTGCTCGATCATCATAGGGGTAGACTTCCTTTTTTTATTGTACTATAATTTTTCTGATGGTGTTAGGAGCTAGGACTCTCTCCTGGCCCATGGACACTGTGAGATCTCAAGTGTGAGCCCAAGTTCAATTCAGATCTTTTGAATTAATTAAATAAAAATTATTTGGCACTAGAAGGTGCATTCTCTGCCAAGCTGCTTGTAGGAAAGATAGATACACACCTGTAGAAAGAAGGTTGTAACAATAAGGGAGATAAGGATTAATGCTGTGCTAGAAGTTAAAATCAATAGATTTTAAGAATAAGATGAAAAGATTAATACCAGCTGGTGGAGTGTAGGAAGGCCCCTCAGAATAAAATGAATTTATTTTTAAAGACATTCTATTATGAAAATTTCAAACAGACACAAAGTAGAGAGACTAGTGTAATAAACCCAATGTACCTATTAGCTAGCCTCAAAACTATCAACATTTTGCCCAAGTTCTTATTCACCATATTTAAAAAATATAACCACTAATACTGCATTAAAAATAATTAAAATAATTACTATAATTTAATATCTATTAGTGTGCATGTTTCTCTACTGTTAAAAAGGCCTTTTTGCAGTTGGCTTATTTTAATCGGGATTCAAACAAGATCTACATATTACATTTCTAAAGTCTCTTTAAATTTTTATCAGCCTCCCTTTTTTCTTTTCTGTTTATTTGTCGAAAAAACCAGGTCACTTGTTCTGTAGAATGTCCTACATTCTGGATTTGTCTAATTGAATCCTTATGGCCGTCTTTCTGTCCCATGCTTTTCCTGAAATCGGTAGTTAAGGTTCATTTCTTTAGGAGAATATTCCATAGGTGGGCCTGTGTGCTTCTTATCGCATCTCGAAGGAGACATGTAATGGCTCGAAGGAAGCACACAATGTCAGGTTGTCCTACTTTCACTGGTCTTAAACTTGATCAGCCGGATGCATCCATTGTGGGTCTATTATAACAGCTCCTCCTCAACCTTTCTCTAATGGTTTTAGCCTTTGCGATGATTGTTGCTTAGATTCATTTTTTTTTTCAGTAGGGGTTGCCAAATGGTAGTTTTCTAATTCTATTATTCCTTCCACCTTTATTAGCCGAGTTCTTCCATAAAAACTTTCTCTTTGATTTACATGGAAAGACTGGATAAATGTTTGATTTTTTATTTATCATTTTCCAGTTCATAAGCTAGTTTCTTAGCAACCCTGGGGAGGTTGAATTTAAACATGACCTTGAAGGATAAGACTGTCTTCTTCTGGTGGCTGTGGGAAGAAAGGGTCTTCCAGGCAGAGGAAATAGCTTCAGCAAAGTCTCAAAAGCAGGAGTACACAGAGAATGGCAGAGAATGTTCAGAGAATGGCAGAGAATGTTCAGAGAATGGCAGAGACCGGTGGCAAGGGCAACCAGAGGCTTTCCAAGTGAGAACCCTGAGCACGCCATGGTGGGAAAAGCGGGGAAGAAGTCAGGATTACTGGCTCTGCTCCCAGCTCTGTTACTCACTCAAGCATGACCTTGGGAAAATGGCTGTCCATTTTTAAACCAGTGACTTTCAAACATTTATGGCCAGAATCCACATTAATACATGTGTTTACATGGTGACCCAGTACATACATGCATGTACGTAAAAACAAAAATTTCAAAAAGAACCCCAACTTCCACTTAAAAACACAATGTATACGAATATTTTCTATTCTCTTCCATTCCACTCCACCCCATCCCATCCCATCCCATTTCACTTCATTCCACTCTACTCCATTCTTCCTATTAAAGTAAATGCTGGTCATGAACTCTAAACTAATCTCTCTCTCCCAAATGGGCTATAACTCTTGTTTGGATAGTCCTGGGACGCTTTCCAGCTCCAGGCCTCTTTGATCCGTTCCTGGTATTGTTGACAACCTGATGCTGGACAAGGCTCTTGGAAAGAGAGATGATATGAGAAGGGAAACTAATCATTTGCAGGAGGCTTCTGAGCTGAGCATGAGGCAGAGACCAGACCAAACTCAGGGGCCACCACCCCAGCCCAGGTCAGCTTAGCATCACCTTGAGAGGTCTGACCTCCCAGGCCACTTAGCCTCCTGTACCAGACACCTGCTGGCCTCTGTTTCCACAACAGGCTGGACTGACCATACCTAGCCTCACATTCTCTCTGCTGCCTACTCCCTGTTGCTTCTGTCAACTTTGGAAGGTCCTCAAGTTTATCCCTAAATAAAGCCCTAGGCAGGTGTTAATTCACAGGAGGCAATCAGGAAGGTCAAGGTAAAATAGAAAATAGCATTGAGAGTCCTGGGCATGAAAATACCTGGGACTTATTTTCACCTGAGCCAAAGACTTACCAGGTAACCTGGGCCACGGTCCCTACCTGCCTTGTTATCCCCATCTCTTAAAGAAGATAAACCCCCTCACCTTGTAGTGGATAGGCAACAATCAGATAATAACTGAGTTGAGCAACTCTAGAAAATGGTAAGAATTGGGTTTGGTCAAAGTGTTTTATTAATAGGAACTGTGGAGATCTTTTTCTAACTTTGTGGGGGTTTTCTCTGTCCCTCTTGTCCCATACACTCTTGTCTGTTGTTTTCTCTGTTGCCCCTCTCTCCTTGTTGTCACACCCATGTCACACTCCTCTTCCTGTCTTTCTCTTCTCTCTCACTCTCTTCTCAGCTTCGTCTCATTCTTGTGCCTCTCTTTTTAATGATAGCTTCATTGAGACATAATTCACGTAATGTAAAATTCATCCCTATAAAGTGTGCAATTCAGTGATTTTTAGTATATTCACAGAGTTGTGCAACCAACACCACAATCTAATTTTAGAACATTTCATCACCCCTAAAAGAAACCGTGTACCCATGAACAGTTATCCCCTATTCCCCCACTTCCTAGTTTCTGGCAACCATTAACCTACTCTCTGTCTCTAAGATTTGCCTGCTCTAGACCTTTTATATAAATAGAATCACACGTTATGTGACCTTTTGTGACTGACTTCTTTCACATAGCATAATGCTTCCAAGGTTCATCCATGTTGTAGCATATATGAATACTTTATTCTTTTTTTGGCTAAATAATATTCCATTGTATAGATATATCACATTTGTTTTATCTTTTCATCAGTTGATGGACATTATAATTGTTTCCACTTTTTGGCTATTATGAATAATGCTGCTAAGAATATTCATGTACAGGTTTTTATGTAAGCATACATTTTCAGTTCTCTTAAGTATATATCCAGAAGCAAAATTGCTAAGTTACATGGTAAACTCTGTGTTAAACTTTCTGAGGAACTGTCAAACTGTTTTTCAAAGTGGCTAGACTTGTTCAATTCCACCAGCAATGTATGGGGTTCTGATTTCTCCACATTCTCACCAACACTAGTTAATTCCTGCCTTTTTAAATTGTATCCATCCTAGTGGGTGTGAAGTGGTATCTCATTGTGGCTTTGATTTGCATTTCCTTGATGACTAATGATGTTGCGCATCCTTTCATGTGCTTATCGGCTGCTTGTATACCTTCGAATATATCCTTTGCCCATTTAAAAATTGGGTTATCTGTCTTTTTTGTTGTTGAGTTATAGGAGTTCTTCACATGTTCTAGATAAAATTCTCCTATCAAATATATGATTTGTAGATAGTTTCTCCCATTCCATGGGTTGTCTTTCACTTTCTTGACAGTGTCCTTAGAGGCACAAAACTTTTCAATTTTGATCAAGTCTAGCTTATCAATTTT
Organism: Eonycteris spelaea; assembly: GCA_003508835.1. Classification (NCBI taxonomy): domain Eukaryota; kingdom Metazoa; phylum Chordata; class Mammalia; order Chiroptera; family Pteropodidae; genus Eonycteris; species Eonycteris spelaea. The sequence goes on along the minus strand of PUFA01000001.1, from coordinate 30,357,854 downwards.
TTTTCTTTTGACACTTGTGCTTTTGGTGTCATATCTGAGAAACCATTGCTTAATCCAAAGTCATGATGATTTGCATTTATGTTGTTGTCAAAGAGTTTTATAGTTTTAACTCTTACATTTAGATCTGTGATCCATTTTGTTGTTAATTTTTGTATATGATGTGAGGTAGAGATCCAAATTCATTCTTTTGCATATGGATATATAATATTTCAGTAGTTTTTGTGAAATATATCTATTTTTAATGTACCTTTTTCTGCAGGCATCTGTTTCCCCCCCCAGCTCCTCTGCTGCCTTGGAATAGATCACCATTGCAAGAGAGGAAGCTGCTACTGTGATGAATTCTGCCATGTGGTACCAGACTGCTGCCCAGACCACCGTGCCCTCTGCAACCTTGGAAACTCACATGCAGGTTCTTTTCCACCCCTGGAAGATCTGGATGCTGTGATTGACAGAGGCAAGCTCCTTGTATACACTTCAGGCCAATGCCAGGATGTGGACTGGATGGCTCCTGAGGGTCCCTAACGATCCTGAGATCATTGTATTTTGTCTTTTCATGTCAAAAGTGCTTACATACATGTTCCCCCCAGCTTTATTTCCCCACTGCAGCTTACCACCTGCTGTTCCCTCTGAGCCATTTTTCCAGGTCCTACAAGAAGTTAAGCTGCTGGTGGTTGAGGATCAAGATGGGAAATGGGGTGGTTGGGTTCTACCTTACTGCCCACCTTCTCTTGTAGTGTAGCTGCCTCTTGATCTGTCCCATGTAGACTTTTGAGGGCAGACAGGAGTCTGCAGAGAGGTGCTGAGGATATTGGCAGTAGAGCAAGGGGCTGAAAGGCAGGGATGAGGGCAGGAGATTTCACCCTGTGTTTCTCAGCTTCTTGGAATACCAAGATGGTGCTGCAGATGGTGCTGAGGACAGAGGACCCACCAAGCCACGTCGGAACCAATTTAGACTGGATGCAAAGCATGGTGAGTGTCCTGAAGGTTCTACCCGAAAGATGGTGGCCCCAAAGTCAGGGAGCAATTGTCAAAGGGGGAAAAGAGGCCTAAGCTGGGGCAGGCAGAGCTCCATTGTTGCCATGGTTTTAGGGCTTGGAGCCAGGGTTCATGCCTGTGGACACTGACCTTGAATTTCATATAATTTTCATGTGTCATGAAATATTATTTTTTCTTTTGACTTTTTTTCAAACACTTAAAAATGTAAAAACCATTCTTAACTTGTGATCTGTACAAAATACAGACAGCAAGACATATTTGGCTCACAGACTGTGGTTTGCAAATAAGCTGGAGAGGGAACAGGCCTTTGCTTACTGCTCACTTAGGTCCAGCAACTTCTTCAAACGAGGCTCCCAAGAATGCCCCTCTCCATCTCTGTGAAGGGAATCAAGAAGAGAGCCTAACATTTCCCTGAAGCTCTTCCCCAGGCCCGTGGAGCAGAGCTCACCATGCCCACCTGGGCCTGCTGGGCCCGGTGGTTCTTGTCTCTCAGCTGCCATCCTATGTGCTTCCACATTGGTTCAACCAGAAGAAAAACAAAATCTATGATTATTGTAAACACATTCAAATGTGCATAGAATCGGCCATAAAAATTATAAAAACATAAATTCGGCACATGGTATTTCATTGTTTTGTGATGGTTACAGTGAATCCAGCAAATATTTCTTGAAAGTAGAAAGCAAGAACCTAGCACCCTTTTGCTAAGTAATTCATGCCTCTTTTCTAAAATATTCTTTCCCAGGTGCCATATTACTTCTTGTCAATCTTGCAATAGGTTGGTCTGAGTCCTGCAACCTCATGCCACCCCCTTCTCTCCCCAGGGTGGAAGGAGATTCAGGGTACCTTCCTCTGGTAGGCGGGGACTAGTCTCCTGGTGGGTCTTCTGTAAAGACTTCAAAATTATAAAAGGGTCAGGCTAGCAGGCTTTGTGGTCTGCTGAGTCCATCATCTTCCCTCCCAGACCTGCTTTTCCTCCTGTTCTGTGAAGGGTTCCTTGCCCTCCAGCTTCCTGAATTCCAGACATCAAGGTCATCTTTTACTTTTCGCTGTCCCTGGCCATCGTCTGCAAGGTGTCAAGTATTTCTAGTTCTACTTCAAAACATAGTTCACATCTGCTCTCTTTATAGTCCCACTGCTGAAGTCCCCAAGTCATAGCCTCCTAATTGGACCTTTTGCCCTGGACTTTCCTCTAACTGGTCTCTGCCCACGTTGTACTGCCCAAAGTTGAGCTCTGGCATCGCCAGTTCCCCGCTCAAAAGCCATCACTAGCTTCCTATCTTCTCTAGAATAAAGGCTAACCTTCCATGCATGGCATGCGACATCCTGCTGGATGCCTTCCCCTGCTATGTTCCAACTGAATGGAATGACCCATTATCCCCATCCAAGCCTTGCTCTACACCTTTGCTAATTTGAACAGTTGTTTCTAAGTAAATGATTATAGCATAGGAGGCCCTGTCATTGGCTAACGGTCTGTTTTAAAGTAGTTTCTCCAAAAGCAGAACCTGAATAATTTATTTAGAAAAACAATCCCAAGGAGCAGGAGTGAGGGAAAGGGAAATGAAGCAGGGAAGAAGGGAGAGCCGGTACAATGATGTGTTATCCAGTTGGCCCTTGCTATGACTGACTGGTGGCTTGATCCTGTGGGACCTTCTAAGAAATGTGTCTGAAAACCATTCATCCTGGGGTGAAATGTGAAGCATCTGTTCATCAGCTCCCATTCCCTTGGTTTATAGGTTGTTCCACAGGCAGATAACTCTCCCAGTTCTTTGTTGCTGGTGTGTGAGAGCTGAGCAGCTCCCGGAACCATCCCAAGTCTCAGTGTCAGGGAAACCCTGGGACAGAGAGCGAATGGCACATGGCAAGACACTGCCTGATCACTCCTGGGAAACTGGTATCTGCAGCAGGTCCCACTGGAGTATGAAGCAAGGCTAAGGGGACTTGAGGTGGTGCATAAAAGATGTCCCACCCTCAGGCTTTCAGAAACGTGTTTCTCTACAGCCATGCCACCTGAACAAGCCCGATCCCATCTGTTCTCAGAAGCTAAGCAGTCAGGCATGATTAGACTTGGATGGGAGACCCCCTTGGAAGACCAGGTGCTATAAGCATTAAAAAATATATATATTAAGGGATTGTAAGCTGACAAGGGTTACCTCGCCTAAAAAAAATAATAAAAAAAAGAAAAAAAAAAAAAAGAAACACATTTCTTCCCTTCATCTCTTCCAGCTGCGGATTTCTTCTCCTGCCTAGAGATGAAGGAGCCTGGGGGAGAGACAGCCTTGGGCTCTGCTTGGCTGAGCCCTGCTCATATTTTCAGAACCTGAGAGCTCCCCTCCTTGCCAGGAAGAGGTGGGGCTCTGTGAGATGCAGGCTTTCTGGTTGGATCATCCTGTGGGCCTCACCGAGAACCCAAAGATGCTGATTGTGGGCTCTTTGCTAGATCTTGGCTCAGTGCTCATCTTCCTTCCAAATCCCATTAACTCCATGTCCTCCTTCTTCTGTCTCTCCTGCACCATCCCCCTACCCCAGCCTGGGTCCCCATAATTAGTTTAACCAAACTGAAGAGACAGTTTCTGTGATGTTAGAACACTGACATAGGTTCCTCTCAGGTTGTGTTGCATGTGTGTGCATGTGCGTGCACATGTGCATGAATATTTTATTTCTACCTGGCCATCCTCCTTCCCTGTTTTCCGTTGACTGGCACCAGCTGAATGTTCTCTCTGATGCCAGGCTGTGTACTATGAGCTTTGCATATGTTATCTCCTCTAATTAAGCCTTCCAAACCACCTTATGAGGTAGATATTATCCCATCTGACAGATGAGGAAAACTTTTAGGTTTTTTTTTTTTTTTTTTTTTTTACACCTACCGCCTGTGGTCTTCCTAGGCGGTCTCCCATCCAAGTACTAACCAGGACCAACCCTGCTAGCTTCCAAGACCAGACAGGATCGGGTGTGTCCAGAGTGGCATGGCCATAGTGGAAAAACATTTAAAGGTAGTAAAAAGAGAGCAGTGAGGCAGTGAGATCCCAAATGAACTATTTGATGTCAAAACTCATAATCTCCTATGTGCTTTTATTTTTAAAAGCTCAATTTATTACTATATTTTTATTCTAAAATGCTTTCTTTATTACTTGTTGATTAGATGATACATTCATAATTTAAAATTCAGGAGATACAAAAGGTACACCATAAACTGTCTCTCTCCCACCTGGATAAAGCCCTAGGAAGGCAGAGGACTTCCTGTAATCCAAGTTAAATCACAATGAGAAACCCACATCCACAAGAACGTCTAAAATTAAAAGGACCAATGACACTAATTTTTAATGAAAATGTGGAGCAACTGGAGCTTTCACACATTGCTGGTATGGGGTGTTGTGGTGCGATCAAATCTAAGATCCATGGAGCCAATTGAGATGAATTGTGAGCCTTTATTAGCCGGCCGGCAACTGACTCTCTACCATGCAGGGTCAGAGGAGATCAGTCCTGAGCCTCCAGAGTGGATAGCTTAAAAAGCCCCAAAATCCCCTCCAGCAAGCAAGCAGGTTTACAGAAGCAGAGGCTGGCCATTTAGCATATCTTTACACAGGATAACTACACCCTTAACAGTAGCATAAGTTGGCCATTTGAAAATTTTCCACCCTTAACATTCCCCACTGGTTTTCTAGGGGAATTCAAATCATTGATTCCTCAACCTGGAGCAGTGGGTAGTGAGTTCTGAGAACCATGAGTTTCACTGCCTGCACGCTTTTTTATATATGTAGTTAACCAATTAATTACACAAGGCCTCAATAATAACCTTAGAAATGTTAATATTAGGGGTCCTGCAATAGAGAACAGCAGATTTTTACCTAAAGCTATACAATTAAAGCAAGATCTATGTTTTATGAACACATTGGTCTTACATGTATGAATTAATACACAAGACACTTAGTTAATGTTACAGATTTTGAAACTAAGCTGTCCAAAAGGTAAATTCTGAAAACTATGGTTGATGCAGTAAATGAATATATCGAAACAAACAAAAAAGTTATTTAAATATTTACATTATAAAAAGACATTTATATCCACTCCTGGATATATATATATATATATATATATATATATATATATATATATACCCAAGACATAAACAGGAATGTTCATAGCAGTTTTATTCAGAATAGTGAAAAACTGGAAGCAGTCCAAATGTCCTTCGGTGAAAAAATGCATAAATAAATCGTGGTATATTTACACAATGGAATACTACCCACAACAGAAAAGAACGAAGTACTGTTACACACAACAACATGGGTGAGTCTTGCAGGCATAATGTTAAGAAAAAGGAGCCAGGCACAAAAGGGTTTAAATGCACGATTCCATTTACATGAAGTTCAAAAGTGGGCAAAACTAAACTATGGTGATATAGGTAAGAATGGTGGTTTTGGGGGGATATCTACTGGAAGGGAACACAAGGGAGGCTGCTGAGGTGCTGATAATGTCCTAAATTGCAATTTGAGTAGCGAATACATCCTGAGTGTATACATATGAAAAATGCTGTGTCGTAGTGTGTTCAAATCTGAGACCCATGGAGCCAATTGAGATTAATTATGAGCCTTTATTAGCCGGCCAACGACTGACTTTTCCCACTAGAGAATCAGTTCCGAGCTTATAGAGGAAGCAGCTTATAAAGCCTAAAACTACATCAAACAAGCAAGCAGGTTTACAGAAGCAGAAGTTAGCCATTAGTGTATCTTTGCACAGGACATCTCCTAGAACTACACCCTAGTTATACATTAAGCAGATTATAGAAGCAGAAGTTGGCTATTATCGTCTGGTGCAAAAATGTTGTTTCTGGGGGGCTCTTAAATCTTATAGCAAACAGAGCCTGGTAGCCAGTTCTGTTATCTGCATCCTGGCAGTGATTTTTGTTTGCTTTTTTTTTTTTCTCTTGGGAGCTGGCACTTGAAGATGTCACTGCTCCCTGCCTTACCCTAGTGACTAATTTACTGGAGAATTTTTCACTCTTACAGCTGTATACTGCTTAAGGTTGGTGTAGTTTACTGCATGCGGATTATACCCAAATAAAAGAAATGAACAAGTGAACAGAAGGCTCCTTGGGGTTTCCGATGCTATAACCCAAAGAAACAGGGGTTAGGCTGGGGAGGGTACTCTCAGGGCCTTGTACACTTAGATGATTCTCACCACCTCTCCTGTGGTCTCATCTACACAATCAGTGCACACTCAACATTTTGAACCTGTGGGGACCCACTTAGACTCCAAAAGTTGGTATAAAAATTGTTTTAAAGTGGAAATATCTGAGCTACCAAAGATACAGAAAGAAATGTTACTAAAACTTCTCATATCTGACTGAGGCCAAGCTTTCTGAAAATGCCATTATTCCCCCTCAGAGGGGTTTCCAGCCTGTTCAGCTCTCATGAAGACAGGCTGCCCAAAAACATTCCAAACTTCCCCATAGAAGCCCTGAAGCCCCCTCCCCACTCCCATTCCTTGTTCAGTTTGGTACATATGCCTTTATTTTTGGTTATTCAGTAAGTTACTACTGAGCAACTTCCTGGTGCATGTGTAAATAAACTTTGTCTTTTCTCCTGTTAATCTGTCTTTTCGCAGTTAATTTGCAGACCTCCAACCACTGACACTGTATGGCGCGTTTAAATCTGAGACCCACAGAGCCAATTGAGATTAATTACGAGCCTTTATTACGCGGCCAGCCGGTGACTGGCTCTCTACACCGTGCAGGGTCAGAGAATCAGCCCCGAGCTTCTAGAGGAGGCAGTTTATAAAGCCTAAAACTACATCAAACAAGGAAACAGGTTTACAGGAGCAGAAATTAGCTATTAGCATATCTTTGCACAGGATATCGCCTAGAACTACACTCTGGTTACATTAGCATAAATTGGCTATTAGCATATCTTTGCACAGAATATCTCCTAGAACTACACCCTGGTTAAACATTAAACAAGCAAGCAGAAGTTGGCCATTTGAAAATTTCCCCCCTTAACAGACACCAATTTTTTTTCCCCATAGTATTTATCCCTATACAATTCATTTACTTATGTTTATTGTTTGCCATCTCTCTTCACTAGGAAGTTGGCTCCATGAGGTAGGAATCTGTTTTACTAAGTGATGGACTTCAGGTACCTAGAACAGTATCTGACATATAGTAGATACTCCAAATATGTTTGTTAAAATAATGAAACTAGCCTCCTATGCTCATTCAGGGTGGGAGCTGAGTTTGGCTGGGGAAAAAAAAACAGTTCTGGGATCTGAATAGATTACTACGGCCCTAAAGCCAACAGTCATGTGCCCAGGCTTGGAAATTACCCCAGATACAGAAGAAGATGGACCAGACAAAATTCAGCAAACCCAGGGAAGCATTCAGCTTCCTTCCCAGTAGTTTCTTCCCCTCCTCATTTGCCACGGCTAGAGTTGAGCTGTTGATCATTTATATGATAAACAACAACAACAAAAAGAAAATGGAGGGGGGAGTTTGTGGTGGGGGCGGAAAAGGCACTTGGAATACCTCTGTTTGTAGATTAAGCCACTGGCTGTTGGAATGAGGAAGTCCCTCTCCCAGCCAGGGTGGGACAGAGAGGGAGCCCAGGGGGGAAGGGAGGTGACCGAAGGAGCTGCATTCTTGCTGCATTCTTGCTGGATTTCTCCTCCTCTTATCTCGGAGGAAGCTTCAGGCTATATCACACACTATGAAACAGTGTTGAACAGAATTCAGGACCTTTCTGTGGTCCTAGGCCTCCTCTCCCCACCAGAAACCCCGCAAGGGGAAATCCATCCTCCCATTTTATAGAGTGAAGAATTAAGAATGAATGGAAGGGTGGAAAGGCTCAGCCTGTCTGTAGTACTGTACAGATTAACAGTGTCGTTGGAACTGGAGTTTATGATCCCTAGCCCCAAGTGCTGGATTGTGTTCCATATAGACACCCCTCAGCCTCTTCTGATAAATTCTCCCCCCTTCCACACACCCTGAAATGACTCTCTCTTCCTTCCAGGCAGCAGAGCCCTCTATCTAACATAGCGTTAAGTTCTAGAAGACAGTCACAGACCCAATGCAGAACCTCAGACCATAAGTTCAAGAAGATTTTAGAGCTCTTGTTGATGGAAGCCCAGAGAAGGCAAATAACTTGTCAAAGATCACTCAGCTCCTGGACCACCATGAAGGAAGGAGCAGGAAAGAGAACCTAGACCTTCTGATCCCACTTCAAAGTTCCTTCTAGTCCTAAGGTTTTGTGATCTCTCAATGTCAATCCAGCTGGCCTTTTCTCTATCCTAGAGCATAAGACCCTCTCCCTAAAATCTCTAGGGTACCTTGTCTGGCCTCTGGCTATGGCTATAACAGTTCATGTTCTTGGTTCCTTGTGAAGATAAGATTCTTCTCTAAGGCATTTGGATATCTATTCAGCAGCTTCATTGCCCTCTTTTTGGTCAAATCTCCTAAGCTTCCCTAAGTCATCATCCTCACACTTCCTTTCTCCTAGGCCCTATGATTGAGACCAGCACATTTACCCTTTCTTTTCTCCCAGCTAGTGCCTTCTCTACCCAACACCTCTGGTGCAGGGACATATCCTGCCTCCAACTGGGGTACAGGATCACAGGATGTGAAGATGGAAGAATGTTAGGACCAGAGCTGTCTCCTCCAGGCCCCAGGGGGCTGTCTTTTCTCTCTATTGCTTGAGGATTGGAGTGAGTATCAGGGCTCTCGTTCACTTATTGAGCACCAAAGATGCATGTTTTCGGTGAGCACCAAGTACGTAGCAGGCACTGTGTAAGAGTTTACTCTCCCTTATGTAATCCTTACAAAACAGTCCAGCAAGGTAAGAATTATGCCCATTTAACAGTTTAGGAAGTTTGCCCCAGGTCATACTAATGAGTCTAGCATTAGAAATGAGACCCACACCTAACTAAAAGCCCAAATCCCAGGCAGAAGATGGAGAGGAGAGGGAAAGGTGGTGGGAAGGAAGAAAATACGTGTGAGCACCATCTTCCTTGCCCTCCCTGGCTGCAGGACCCAGGGGTGAGAATCACTGTAAATGATCCCATATCTTTAAATCAAACTTCAGAGGGGAGAGAGGTCACCGAGCAAGTGGGACAGGAGGGTTAGCTCGCTGACAGCCCTTGATGCACAACCTGCCAGCTCTCAACCTGTGCATCTGTGACCAGCTGGCTGTGATCTGGAAACTACCTGTCCACACAGGTGGCCCGCCTCTCCGCCCTGGGTTGAGGAAGCAGGAACAGGTGGCAGTGACAGGCAGTGGGCAAGTGTGCTGGGCAGCAGTGGCTGGAGCCCTAGCAAGGATGAGCTCTCTCTGGGGCCTGGCTCTGACCCTTTACTTCTGCTGCTGGCAGGCTGGGCCCCTGGGAGCTCTGCAGGTAAGGGGGCAAGAGGGCTCTGTGGGCTTCTGTCTTGGCAGTGCTCTGATTGTGAGTTTGTGTCCTGGCAGCCTTTTGTGGGTGAGTGTAGCTCTCTTGGGCTAATTATAATTAGCCACAAAGCTGTATGTGAAGGATTACTATTATTGATAAAGAGTATGAAAATGGCAGTGTGTCCTCTTAAGCATGTGTGCCGCCGTGGGACATAAAAACGAGCATGTCATTGAGGGGTCGCTGTCGTTTTCTTTATGACTGAGGGAGTGTGAGCAAGTGGGGGGCAGTGAGGTGCAGGCTGGTGATAAATCTGACTAAAGCCAAAGAAGGTGGCTTGGCAAGATTCTAACTCCTCCAAGTTTATCCTTTAAAATGCAGTTTTTGTGGGAAAAGTCTGACTGTCACAGACTGCCTGGGAGGGTGGATTCTGAGAGGCAGGGCTTTTATGAAAGAAGAAAACTAACATTAATACGTAATAGGAACTGTGCCAAGCTTGTCACATGCATTATTATTTTATTTAATGGACTTTATTTTTAGCAGCAGTTTTAGGTTCACAGAAAAATTAAGTGGAAGGTACAGAGATTCCCACATACCCCTGCCCTCCCCTCCACGTACAGCCTCCCCCGCTATCCACACCTTGCACTAGAATGGTACATGCGTTACGATCAACGAACCATCATTATTGTGCATTACCTTTTATTTTCTTTTTTAAAGACTTTATTTTTTAAGAGCAGTTTTAGTTTACAGTAAAATGGAGAGGAAGGTACAGAGATATCCCATATACTCCTGTGGACTCTTCCTAATCCTCATAATAACTCTATGAGAGAGGTAAAATTCTTACTCTCTCCCTGCCTCAACGGCGAAGAGATGGAAGTTTACCAGGATTAGGTAACTGATCTGCAGAGGCAGGATTTGACGCCACACAGGCCTAACCACTGGAAATATCACCCACTGTGTGCTCTGTAACCTACCAGGCTTATGCTGCACACTTTACATTTAATTTAATTTAATCTTCACAATGAAATAGGGACCCTAGTTCCATCATACAGATGAAAAATGCAGGCTTGGAGCTGGAAGGCTTGACCAGGGTCACACAGTTGCTAAGCGACAGAGCAAGCAGCAGAGAGGGGACTCAAACTCAGGGTCTGAAGCCCACACGATTTCCTCTCCTCCAGTTTGGTTTGAGGAATAAAGCAAGAGAGCTGCAACATTCTGGAGCTGGGTTTTAAGAAGATCCCTGTTTTGAGGTCTTCTGTTTGAGAAGACCCCTGGTGGCAACAGATATGGGTGGGGGGCCATGAGAGCCCTGGAGATGAAGAGGCTATGAGTTTGGGGAGTATGAAGAGGTTTCACAGCAGGATGACACCATAGGGCTCCTGGAAAAGGATGAAAATGTGTCAGGGGAGGTCAGTGGTCAGATCCCAAGAACTTAAACCACTGTTTGGGCTTCAGTCTCTGTGGGCTGACCCAGAGAGGCTCTGCTTCCACCACATGCGGACCAAGGAAGCTCAGAGAAATATCTCAGACTTTGAAGTGGGAGGAAGAAAGTATATTCCTGTAAAAGTGTGCTTGGTGTGTGTAGTTAGACTACATTGAATGAGTAATGAGAGCGAATGCCATGACCTACGCAATATGCATGTGGGCACAGCCTCAAAATCTCACTGTACTAAAATAAATTGCGTGCTCTCAAGTGACTCCTTGAAAGGACATGGCTGGGGAGGGATGCTTAATAATCGTTGCAGGCTTTCCCATTCTCCTTCTCTTCTGGTCCTTACCCCATAGAAAGTCAGAGATTGGGACCCCTTTTCATAGGGAAGGAAATGGAGGCTTAAAGAGGTCTATTGACTGGCCTCACTGGTAGCAGGCAGAGTTAGGATTTGAACCCGTAAATCATCAGACTCTAGAGCTAGTAATAGACCTGGGGATGGAACCCAGTCTCTAGCTTCCTGGCCCTTTCATCATTCACTGGGAGACACAGGAGGACAAGCTGGGGACCTGGAGCCCTGTCCTGACGCCCTGAGTAGATGCGGCTACATGGTTCAGGACCTCCTTTGGGTCCTTGGCTACTTTGGGGCTCTCATGAGAAAATGCACCTACTAAAAAAATCATTTGTTGTTAAAATTATTCCTTGTTTTTCTGATTCAAATTTAACTAGGCACCCTGCATTTTTATTTGCTAAATCTGGCAACCTTCCCCAGGAGGGTCTTTAGCCTACTTACAGAGAGAGCCCCTCCTGGGTGGAGAGGAGAGGCACTCTTGTCAGTGCATAAAAGATCCTGCTGTAGACTCCACCAGGGTAAGGAACCCCTGCTGGCCCTCCACACACACAACCTCAAAGGGCTGGTCAAGTGAACAGAGATGTTCTGCCCTATGGAGAAATACTAGCAGCATCTCTCTAAAAAGTTATGTCTTTGCCTCCCCCATGGCTTCCTGTTACCTGTTGAAAATGCCTGGTACATTGTTTCTGGAGTTCTGGGGTCCCATCCCGGTCTTCTCAGGCCAGTGTTCCGGAGAGACTTGAGCAGGGATGGGAAGCTCCCCCCTCTTCTCCTGCTAGAGCCTCCAAAATTTTGCTTGCTCCTCTTCCCTTTGCAGCGGTCACCATCCCCACTGTCCCTGGAGGTTCCTCTCCCCTAATCCTCCCAGCTACCTCTAAACACAAAAATACTTGTGTTTGAAGTATTTTTAATTCCATGGGGAAACATTTGCCGGATGAGAAAAGTATCGATGGGAAAGTGACAAGGATTCTTTCAAAAAGTTCTGAGAATCGTGGTCCCTGCTCTGCAGTTCTTGGTTTACATAGACTTTTGCCTTCACTGCTCCTCCTTGAGGCTGGATCCTGTCCCATACATGGCCCCTGATGCCTTCAGACCAATAATCAACAGGATTCTGGGGCTCTCTTGCTTTTAGTGGGCCATTAGAAGACATCGGTCAGGGCAATACCAGTTTCGTGGCTGTCACGTGGGAATTGTCTTCCTGATACTACTTCCTTCTTCCTTGTAAATATAGATGAAAAATGGAGTAAAGGCAACTCCTCTCTACCCCCCTCACCTTTCAGCAATCCCCAAGGCATAAACACATGAGCCATGGACTCATGGCTTACAAACTTGTCTTACCCAACACAGGCCCCAGCACCCATGGACGAGGCCCTTTGGTGACAATGAGCCACACGGAAGTGCCTACTGTGACTCTGAGGGTCAACATAAGTGCAGAGGAAACCTCCCAGACCCCTGACCTTGCTGAGACCTCTGGGCCAAGCCATATCCCTTTGGTAACTCAAACCCTAGGCACCCAGACATCTTATAGGACCTTAATCCCAGCCAGCACCATCTCAGAAGCAGTGACCAGGGAAACCAAAACCGTATTTCCTACAACAGAGACCAGGGATCTCACAAAAATAACACCTTCCAAGTTCATGGTTGCGATCACCTCTCTTATGGAGACATCAGCCACAAGTGGCAGCCCCTTAGGAACTGGAATGACCGCAGTTAAAACTGTTATACACAGCGACCTCTCAGAAGCCGTCTTTGACACCCTTTGTACTGATGACAGCTCTGAAGAGACAAAGAGGATCACAATTGACACCTTGACCTTGGCTTACACCTCTGCAGAAGCCAGGGCCCTGGCCTTGGAGAGTAACTCAGTTCCAGCCATCGCCATTTCACAAACCCTGTCACCTGACACCACTTCTCCATCTAAAGCCTTGGTTGCCAACGCCGACACCGACATTGAGGTTATCAGTTGCAGTATCATAGAAATGGAAACAACTGCCAACAACCCTGGGACCTCAGACATAGATCACAGCCCCACGGAGGAAAGACTTTGCCCACCCCTGATACGTCTGCTTCGCCTGACTTCACGGAAACAAAATCATACCTCACTGGGACCACAGCCTCTTCTGAGACCTTGTCAACAGCTGGCCCCACAGAATCAGCCACACCTGATACCACAGTTGAGACCTTACTCCTCACCAAAAGCACCACGGAACGAGAGACAACAGCAGCCAAGGCCACCACTGCCAGTGGAACTTTGGTGACAATCAACATGAACCCTTTGGAAGAAACTGCAGCCCTCTCTGTTGAGATAACAAGCCATACGGAAGTCTCAGGAGCAGTTACAATCTCCATAGAGGCTGGATCAACAGCAGGCCAAACAACTTCCCCTGCTGGTTCCTCAGCTACAGTCTACAGCCTCTCTGAAGTAGCCAACACCAAGAAAGCCACCTCCTTAGAGACTTCTACCAAAGACAGCACAACCAGTGGGACGTCCTCACTAGCAGGAGCCCTCTTTCATCTATCCATCTGACTGTGGCCAACAACAGCCAAGAAGAAGAGATGACCTCAGCCAAGACAACAGCCTCAGCAAAGACCTCAAAGACAGCAAGCACAGCTAGAGGGAAGCCCCCAACAACCACACTTACCACTGCTGGGACAAGGTGGGCCACAGAAACTACTGCAGGTAAGTGGCTTCCCCATAGGCGATCTTTGGAAATTTGGAGTTTAGAGTCTCCAAAATGTGTACACGGTTAAGGTATGCAGACAAAGGAAGGATCCGGGAACCTATTCTGAGGCTGATGTCGCCTCTTTATGATCTTCTGGTGGTTCTTGCTAAAATCACTAATAAGCAGAGTTACAGTGGTATATGGAAAGGGCGAGGGGTGAGAAGTCTGGAAAACTGGTTTGAGATCTTGGCTCTGCCCTTAACAACCGGAGTGACCTTGGACAGTTTCCTCTCCCCCTGGGCCTCAGTTTCCCTGCCAGGAGCTGGAGGGGGTTGCATTGAATGAACAGTGAAGTTCTTTTCAGCTTTGCCTTTCTATAAAGTTAACTGTTAAGTAACTACTGTGCACCAGGTGAGGCCACAAATTTTATTTAAAAGACACAGCCCTCATGCTCTGGAAGCCTTGGGTTCAACCAGAGCCAGATAACACACATATGGGCATCTGTCCCAAGTCGCTGTCCTCTGAGCAGCTGGGATCCCATGAATGTGGGGCTCACTAAATGTACTTGCTGGGGCTGGTGCCATAGATGATGACTTAAAATAAATAAAGAAATTGGGTGAGAGTTTGGAAGTTTAAAGTGACGTCTCTGAGACAACAGATACTTCTCAGGGAAGAAGTCCCTTGTCAGAGGCCGCTTGGCCAGCCCAGGTCCTAGGCAGCCTATGCCTTCTACCTCTACTTCCCATCTCTCTTTGTGCCTCATCCCTGAGGTATCCTCATCTTGCCCTGCCTTCCTGGGGAGGTGAAATCAAAATATTAGTCATGCCAACTTTACTGAATTTCTTTTATACCCCAGGCAGAGGTGCTATAAAAATATTTCACAACCCGCAAGCATTGACACCAGCTGAATGTTCTCTCCGATGCCGGGCTGTGTACTATGAGCTTTGCATATGTTATCTCCTCTAATGAAACCTTCCAAACCACCTTAGGAGGTAGCTATTATTGTCCCATCTGACAGAGGAAAAAAACATTTAAAGGTGGTAAAAAGAGAGCAGTGAGATCCCAAATGAAACTCTATCAGATGCCAAAACTCATAATCTCCTATTGTGCTTTTATTTTTAAAAGCTCAATTTATTAATATATTTTTATTTTAAAATGCTTTCTTTATTACTTGTTGATTAGACGATACATTCACATAATTTAAAATTCAGTAGGTACAAAAGGGTACACCATAAACTGTCTTTCTCCCATGCTGTCCCCCAACTACCCAGTTTTCCTTACACACATAACCGATGGTATCACTTCTTTGTGAGTTCTTTTATGGACCTGAAATATATATTTGGAAGCAAAAAAAAAAAAAAAAGGATGAATGGTATCTATCTATCTATATACACACCCACATAAACCAATAAAGATATGGATAGATATCGTACATCTTCCTTTTGATGCAAAGGAAACATACTATAAAAACGGATCTCTGAGATAAAACTTCTTTTTTATGGCTGATCAATATTCCATTGTGTTTTACCATAATTTATTCAACCAGTCCTCTATAGAAAGACATTTAGGTTGCTTCCAGTATTTTGTTATAACAAATGGTGCTGCGGTAAATAGTACATTTTTATACTTGTGCTGTTTTCTGTAGAATAATTTTATAGAAGTGCAATTACTGGATTGATTTGATTCTAATAGTATTCTGATAGAAAGAAATGATAGAAAGAAAAGGTGGCAGGTAGAGGCAAGCAGATTAGGCCTCAACAAAAGACAGAACTTGATTACAGAGTTGCTAAATCGGGAAGGCTGGATTAAAAGGCCTTCACCAATTTAGAGCTGGAAGAAGAGGCGGAGGTCATCCCCTTAGAGAGCTAGACTCTCTCCGGCATTCTCCCCAGCTGGAATCTTTCCTAACAGTTTAGTCAAGGACCTCCAAGCCTCGAGAATATTCTAGATTCACTTTTATTTCTCCTTCCTCACAATACTCTTCTAACTTCTCCAAATTTGGACGGGGCCTTCAGCTATCATTTCCTTCACTCTTGTTGGGAAGACACTCTAATGAGCCCGGTTATCAGAGAAAAAGAATCCTTTTTCTCTTTGCAGTGAGTAAAGGTAGGATTCTATGAGAATACAGACATGTTTATACGTGAAAGTGAGCACTTATATGTGGAGGGGTGACAGAGGCTGGAAAGCACGGTTCACGTCTTAATTCCTGAACTGATTTTCCCATATTTTCATCTTCCTTCTATTCTCAACTTGCAGGTAGGGATGGAGGCTTCCTCCTCCTGCGGCTGAGTGTGGCCTCCCCAGAAGACCTCACTGACCCCAGAGTGGCAGAGAAGCTGATGCACCATGTGAGTGGGCACTTTCTGGACCAGAGCAGAAAAGGAGAGTGAAAGGTTCTTGGGGACGCCAGGAAGATCTGCAGGATACAGAACAACTGTTACATTGCGAGAATAGTTTCTTATGGAGTATTAGGAGCTAAATCTCAAGATCCCTGCCTGGCTTTGCTTCTGCCTATTTTTCCTGAGTTCTGAATTCTCCTTCTTTGCTATGTAAAAATTCTTTCTCTCATCCCCAATTTCCTCAGGTCCTTGGAAGGTCACGTCTTCTGGCTCTGGGAAGGTCAATGATATTCGTGGGCAGATAGGCAGGACTTTTGGTTGCAAGTGGCAGAAACCCAATTCACCATAACTTACATAGAAAACCACGGTATTGGCTGAGAAACCTAGAAGTGGCTGGATCCAGCAGCTCAAACATGATCCTCAGGGTTTTCTCTTTCTCTTTTTCTCTCATCTCTGCTCCTTTCATTCTTCAGAGTTCTCTCGATGTAAGGAAAGGTGACTATGGCAGCCCTAGATTGACAAAGCACTTCCGTCTTCTGCAATCTTCATGTCATACTAGGGAAAAACTGATCTTATTGGCCTACCAGGACCACCATGACTGACACCTCAATCTGAACCACATGGAATGGGAAGATTAAGCCCCAAAAGGCATAGGGATGCTAAGCAAAAAACAAAACAAAAAGAAAGAAAGAAAGAAAGAAAGAAAGAAAGAAAGAAAGAAAGAAAGAAAGAAAGAAAGAAAGAAATGTATGCTTTATATGAGGACCAAGATTGAAATATATTTGTACAAGCTGGGAAAATTTTCCCCAAACCCAGATCACTGGAAAAAGCTTCTAGTGGTAGAATTCTGGGGTCAGAGTTTTTGAGGATGGTGTGAATCACTGGAAGGTTAGAATGGGTCAGTTCAGCCTAGTTCTTGTACCCACTTCTTGCTGCCAAGGGTTGGGAAGAGGGAATTTTGGGCCCTTGAAGTTCTCTCAGGGGGAGGGGGACCCATCATGACTCCCATAATAAGGAGTTTCCTGAATGTGGCATGGGGATTTTGAAGCAGGACAGCCAAATAAATGACAAATGCCCCTGCATATGATGCCCAAAGTAGCAAGTGTGAGTCCTAGTTGAAGAAGGAAGACAGGGTCGAGTCAGTTATGAGCCCTCAACACTGGAAAGTATGTCAGGTACCAGAGAGAAGCCAGGGAGATAGGAAGGAGCAGGCCAGGTGCTGAGGTACAGGAACCAGGCTGTTCAGGTGTTGGCTTTCAGTTTTTGGGGCGGACTGACCACCGGCATAGGGCTTAGGGGTCAAAAAATAACCAACTTTGGAGCCAGATAGATCTGGGTATGAATTCCAGTTACTATATATGTGACCTTTGGTAAGTTACTCCATATTACTTTCCTTTCTTGTAAAATGAGGCTAATACTACCTGTTTTACAAGGTTACTGTGAGGTTTAAAAGACTTAATGTGCATAAAGTACCTCACCCATGCCCAGCCCGCAGGAGGCTCAGGAAGTCTTGCTGGCCTCCTCATATATTCTCTCCCACTGTCCCTTCCTGTTCTTGGTCTGTGGTGAACTCATGAGCCAGATGACTGGAAATACTCACTTGTTTCTTTTGCCTTCCAGCTACGCCATGAGCTGCACACCCTCATGCCTCGTATCCAAGTCTCCCTGCTGCGTGTCAAGAGGGATTAAAGAACATCAGCTGCAGGCATGACCATGTGCTGAAGGGGGGCAGTGCGTCTCCAGTCTGGAACCCACCACAGACTGGAGACCCGTTACTACACCAAGATGTCCCTTGAAGGTTCCCACAGAGGTCAGCTGGCTTGATCCTTTACCCCAACATGGCAGTGGGACCCTGGCTCACACATGCCTGAGTGCATGTGGGAAGGGGGCTTCTGTTCCAGAGACGTCCTTAGACTTCCCTTGCACATGTGTTGTGTTTTCCGTAAAGAATGACCCAATCACCCATCTGTCATCCACTGTGTGCTTCCATTCTATATTAAAAACACACTCAGTGTGGCCCAGAGATTATCTATTTGACTTGTGTGTTTCTGACATTTTTATGATAGAGATTTTGTGTATCATCGCTGCTACCTTCCTTTTTCGTGCTTCCCTGGTTCTCAGTTTGGATTTTGATTACAGCACTCACTGAAGCTGGTACTGGAGCCTGTTCAACCATGGGCTCCTTCAGAGCATAGACCATATTTGTTTATCTCTGTATCCCTTGAACTAGGCAGAGTGCCTTGCCTGTAGTAGGATCACAGAGAATGTTGAATTGACTTGAATTTCAAGTTCCAGACACAAGCAAATTTGAAAGAAAGTCTGCAATACTCAATTATTTCTTCCCCATACCTCATAAATCACATTATTATTATTTTTTAATTCAGTGTAGCTTTTTTAATTGTAAAACTTCATTATGAATTTTAAAAATTGAAAAACTCAAAAAGACCCAGGGAAAAAGAAGAAATAGAAAGAGGAGAGGAAGAGAAATAAAAAAAATTTTTGTAAAAACTCACCTTTTCTGTACAACTATCATTAATGTATATACTCAATGTCCCCACTTGGTCTGAGATACTTCGCATTCAACGTTTCTAAACATCAAAGTCCTAATCTTTTCTCCTAAACCTGCTATGTATGCCTGTAACTTCCTTATCTCAGTTAATAGCAATTGAATCTTTCAGTTAGTTGAGCCAAAATGCTAGGAACTATTCTTTAGTCCTCTATTTCTTTCGCATTTTGCATTCAATTCATCAGGAAATTCTGTTGGCTCTACTGTCATCAAAATATACCCAGAGTCTGACCCTTCCTCATCATCTCAGTTGTTCTCACTCAGATCCGAGCTGCCATCATCTCTCACCGGGATTACTAATACCTTCCAACAGGTCTCCCTGTTTCTTCCTTTGTCTCCCACCCCCAGTCTAGTCCCAGTACATCAGCCAGAGCTGTCTTTTCATAACGTAAGGCATATCGTTCTACTCCTTTGCTCCAAACCCTCCTATTCCATTCAGAGAAAAAGCAAAGTTTCTAAAATGACCTGCAAAGCTGTACATGACCTGCGCCCCTCTGCTAGCCTCCTTAATGACACTGCACTGCAGCCACACTGACTTCCTTGCTGTTCCATGACTGCATCAGGCCTCGAATACATGCGCTTGCCTTGGGACTTTTGCGTGTGTTTCTCAGTCTGCTTAGAATGCTTCTCCTCCAGATACCCACTTGGCTAATTCCTCCACCTCCTTGCCTTCTCAGTGGGTCTAACTAACCACCCTCCTCTGCTTCAATGTTCTTCATAACACTGATCACAACCTTATATAATGTACATTTTATTTGTCTTGCCATTATCTGTGTTCCTCAACTAGAATGAAAAGTTTGTTCTCTGAAGTATCCCCAGTATCCAGGGCAGTGCTTAGCACATAAAAGGTGCTCAGTAAATATTTGTTAAATGAATGAAGGAAACAACAAAATAATTTGGATATTACCTTAAATAAGGAGAGTACGTGAATTCAATTGACCCCTCCTCTTGCAGAGTGGGGCAGAATGAGTTTTATAAAGTAGATTAGACAAAAACAATTTAAACTTTCATCCCAGCATGTTTATTGAGTGCCTACGATAGAAGAGAGCCTACATTATGTTGTGGGGGACTCAAAGATGTTTCTTCCCACAGGGACTAAAGTTAGCTGGGGAAGTTAGACATGTACAGAAATAACAAACCGAAAGAACTCACTTATACCATATATGACAAAACCAGAATATCCTTAATATACAAAGAGCTGTTACAAAGCAATAAAAAGGCAAATATGCTAGTAGAAAGGTGAACAAATGGCAAGAACAGGCAAGTCACAAAAGAAGGAATATCAGTGCCTCTTTTCCATGGGGGGGGGGAACAACCTTTAACTACATTAGCCAAAAAAGTAAATTAATACAGTGTGATATTGCTTATCATGTATCAATAGGTAAAGATTTATAAAAATTATAACATTCATATTAATGAGAATATGAAAGCAGGGCACTCAGACACTGCTAGTGTGAATAAAATTGGTACAACTTTTCTGGAGGACTATTTGACTATCTAAAGCCTTAAACATATGCATTCCTTTAACCCATCAATTTTATTCCTATGAGTTTATCTTAAGAAAATAATTAGGAATCTGTGCAAAGATCAACAAATAAGTATATTCAAAGATCAATAAATAAATATATGTATGGTGTCAGATGGGTACTAGACAATGGGGTGATCACTTCGTAAGGCATATAAATGTCTAAGCATATAAATGTCTAATCACTATTAATATACTTGAAACTAATATAAATGGTATGTTACCTGCAATTAGAAAATAAATTAATTTTTTAAAATGTTCATTACAGAACTATTTAAACAGCCAATAAAAGAAAAAGACAAAATAAAACACAAATGAGATATCCCAGTGTAGTCATTTGTTTAATAATAATGTTGTTATAAATAATCTATAGACATGTTAATGAGATATATGTTTATTAATGTGGAAAGAAGTTCATGAAATATTATTCTGTTCTCTTTTATTTTCTTAAGATGGAACCATCTTTTTTTTTTTTTTTAACTCTAAGATATCCTTCACACTATATTCTGGGCTTCCTCTCTAAAATCAAAGTCCTGTTCCTACCTGCAGGATTATACCTGCAACTTTGAATACAAGGGTCTTCGCGACATACAGCCTTGCCCAATTTTCTCAGCTCCGTGTCCTATGGCTGCATGTCCTGTATCCTATGTTCCTTACACAGGGAATTTCTCACTACTTCCCAGTCACACCTGCTTTGATGCAGAGTGTTTGCACATCGTGATTCCTGTCCCTGGAATGTCACCCTCACCCCTAATCCCTTCATCTGGAAAACTCCTATTCATGCTTAAAAGCTGAGTTCATTCAGCACCTCCTCATGATAGCTTTCCTCTAATTCCCTGAGGACAAGTTAGTTTCTTAGTCTCCCTATGTTTCTGTTATAGTGCTTAACATGCTATATCATGATTACAAGTTTGTTAAGTCATACGTGTTCAGGACAAGCACCATATAGTATTCATCTCCGGAGCCATAAGACCTAGCACAAACCCCTGCACATAGAGGACCACTCAACGTTTGCTGAATGACTGAGATGTTGGGCCGTGTGAGCAGAAAATCACTGGGCTCTGAAAGTTAAGAAAATGGCATTCAACATTGAAGTCAAACAAATAAATTTAATGATATAATTATTATTAAGCGACACTATAATTAGGCACAAATAGAGAGCAGTTTGCATAAGTCACTACAACACCGCTGTTATATAAATCCAATTCTTAAAAAATTTTTCTTTTGTTGCTTTGTGCTTATTCAAATCAGTGATACCTAATAAAGTGGGTAATTTAAACTTAATTACATAGGTATAAAGACATATGTACATACAATACTGATTACTGTTATTATTGAAAGCCAAAAGAATTATAAAATATGGGGGACCACAATTAGAAGCATTTGGGAGTTAAAGTTATGTGTGTGTGCTTGTGTGTGTGTTTGTGTATATGTTTGGGTGTGCGTGTGTGTTTTGGGGTGTGTGTGTGTGTGTGCGAGAGAGAGAGAGAGACAGAGAGAGAGAGAGAGTTAGTTACTGGAGATGACCAAAGTTAGTGAAAGTAATGCTACAAAACCAGCAAGAACCAGAAATGCCTGGAGAAAATTCTCCAGTTATTTAAGATTCAAAGTGTGTACATAGCAGGTGAAAATACCACATATTTTATAAAAACAATGGTGGGTGTGGACCTAAACATGATAGTCTGTCTAAAGTCACCCATGACTCAGCACAAACTCCCAAGGCAAAAACTCAAGGCCATGATGAGGACAACATGTGGTAGAACTTTTCTGACAAGAGACTTGAACTGTAGTTTCTGCCAGAGTCAGTCCTTCCTTTATCCATTGTGAGGGGGACTCTGGCCACCAATTAATGGAAAGCAGTGCCGGAGCCAGCCGGCTAAAGTCGAACAGCACCTAAAAGAGGGGGGTGAAGCCTAAGGAAAAAAGAAGAAGACAGGAAAGCGCTTCGGGAGGGCATACAGTCAATGCTGCAGCCTCAGCTTTATTTAGCTCAGCCTTTATATATGTTTTAGGATACAATAGCAAAGCACAAGGTATATCATTAGAATGCTAACAGACACACAATCTCAGGTAACATTCTTGTTATCCTCGAAGGAACAGATTCCATTATCTTAAAAGGATTTCTTTAGGAGGCAAACCTCCCCTCCAGGGTCAGTACTAATTAAATTAACCATTTGCTTCCTTTAGCCATTGATAACATAGTCTCAGTAGCTGCTTTAGGGCTCCAAACAGTCTCAGCAACTGTTTTATGGCTCCCAAACTATGTGACACCTTCAGTGCCTTGCAATGGCTCCCGACAAAGCAGTAAATGGTAAGTAATCCCATGTATGTGTCCCAAATTCAAATGAGCAGACATCATTTTTTGGTATCAATAAATATTTACATTGGTATATTGTCATTATTTATCATTCTGGTCATTAAAAGCTGCTTGCCTCAGGCCCACAGGTTGTTTCTGAAAGGCTCCTTTGAGAGCAGACGGGGGTGGGCAAGGGACTCTGTGTCTCTGGCCCTCCACTTAGCCATCATATTGATGCTAACTGCATTCCCTATGCTGTGCTCCTCATCCTCGTGCCCAGCTATCAACTACTCATTTGTACTTCTTTAATCTTTAATTCTTTTTATTTAAAATTTTATTATTTTTAAATTAATAAGCTTCATTTTTGGGGGGAATAATTTTATGCTCACAGCAAAACTGAGCCAAAAGCCCAGAGAGTTTCTAAATATCTCCTCCCCTGCACCACACACCACCTTCCCACCTACCAACATTCCCCGGCGGTGGTGCTGTACATTCTACGGGTATGGACAAATGTATAACAACATGCATCCACCTTTGCAGTATGGAGTATTTTCACTGCCCTAAAAATCCTCTGGGCTCTTTCTATTCATCATTACCTCCCCCAGTCCCTTACAACCACTGATCTTTGTTTTACCATCTCCATAGTTTTGCCTTTTCCAGAATGCCATATTTGGAATTATAAGATACATAGCCTTTCCTTCATGTCTTTTCATGGCTCGATTCAAAGCTCATATCTTTTTAGTGCTGAAAAATCTTTTCTTGTCTGATGTACAATAGTTTACCTATTCATCTACTGAAAAACATCTCGGTTACTTCCAAGTTTTGACGATTATAAATAAAGCTTCTGTAAACATACATGTACAGGTTTTTGTGTGGACATGAGTTTCCCACTCTTTGGGGTAAATACGGAGGGGTGCGATTGCTGGATCACATGGTAAAATGTTTAAGTTTGTAAGAAATCGCCGGCCATGTTCCCAGGTGGCGGCACCACTCTGTATTCGGAGCAGTGACGAAGGAGTTTCTGTGGCTCCCTGTCCCCACCAGCAGTCAGCGTTGTCAGTTCCAGATGTTGGCCATTTTAATAGATACATAACGGTATCTCGTTGTTTTAATGTGCAGTTCTCTAATGACATAGCATTTTGACATCTTTTCATACGTTTACTTGCTCAGGTCTTTTGCTGATTTTTAAAATCAGGTTGTTCAGTTTCTTATTGTTAAGTTTTAAGAGTCCTCGGTTTATTCTGAATAACAGTTCGTTATCAGATGTGTCTTTTGCAAACATTTTCTCCCAGTCTGTGGCTCATGTCCTCATTCTCTTGATATTGTCTGCCACAGAGCAGAACTTTGTAATTTTAATGCACTCTAGCTTATCAGTTCTTTCTTTCATGGATCATGACTTGGAGATGTACATGAAAAGTCATCACCATACCCAAGGCCATCGAGGGTTTCTCCTATGTTATCTTCTAGGAGTTTTACATTTAGGTCTATGATCCATCTTGAGTTAATGTTTGCGAAAGTTGTAAGGTCTGTGTCTAGATTCGTTTTCTTGCATGAGGATGTTCAGCTATTCTGATACCAACTGTTGAAAAGGCTACCTTTGTTTCACTGTGTTGTCATTGCTCCTTTGTCAAAGATAAGTTGGCTATATTTATGTGGATGTATTTCTGGACTCTATTCTGTCCCATTGATTTATTTATCTATTATTTTTGCCAACAGCACACTGTCTTGATCACTGTAGCTTATTAAGTACTTAAATAAGTCTTGACACTGGGTAGTGTAAGTTCTATGACTTTGTTCTTTAATATTGAGTTGACTCTTCTGGGTTTTTCAACCCTCTAAATAAACTTTAGAAGTGGTTTGTCAATATCTACAAAAAGTCTTGCTGGGATTTTGGTTGGGATTTTACTGAATACATAGATCAAGTTGGGAAGAACTTGTGTCTTGACAATATTGAGTCTTCCTACCCATGAACATGGGATAGCTCTCTATTCATTTAGTTCTTCGACATCTTTCATTTGAGTTTTTTAGTTTTCCTTATACAGTTGTTGTACATGTTTTCTTAGAGTTATACCTAAGTATTTAATTCTGAGGATTGGTATTATAAATGGTAATGTGTTTTTAATTTCAAATTCCATTTGTTCATCGATGGCATACAGGAACCTTGTATTAATTAACCTTGTATCCTGCAATCTTGCTAAAATCACTATTTGTTCCAGTTTTTATTTTTTTAAATCAATTCGGATTTGCTACACAGATGATTATATCATCTGTGAACAATGATAGTTTTATTTCTTCCTTCCCAATCTGTATATCTTTTATTTTCTGGGGTTTTTTGTTTTTGTTTTTGTTTTTGTTTTGTTTTTGTTTTGTCTTATTGAATTAGTTAGGACTCCCAATACAATGTTGAAAAGCAGTGCTGAGAGGGGACATTTTTGCCTTGTTCCAATTTTAGCTAGAAAGCTTCGAGTTTCTCACCATTAAGTATGATGATAGCTGTAGGTGTGTTTTTTTTCTCCCCTTAATTCGGCTCCCCCATCCCCTACCCACCCCGCCCACTACTTCCACCCCTGACCCATGGATGTTGCCGTTTCCCCTTAAGAACTGGATCTCTGAAGGCAAGGTGTCCCCTCCCACACACTCGCGGTGTGCACCAGGGCCTGGCGCACCCAGGACCAGGTGCACCCAGGGCCTGGCACCCCAGCACACTTGGAGGACTTGGTGCACCTGGGTCCTGGCGTACCTGGGGTATAGTTCATGGCTCCACCTGGGGCGCTAACCCAGGACCTTCTGCATGCAAAGCAGACATGCTAACCACTACACTGCGGAGCTGCCCCCAGCTGTAGGTTTTTACAAGTTAGAATTTTTAAAAATTTTTAAATTATAGTTGACGTGCAACATATTAGTTTCAGGTGTACTACATGATGATTAGACACCGAGGAAGTCATCACCCCAATAAGTCTGGCACCTGTCCGAGACCATACAGATCTTTTTTCAAAATCTGAGTAAGATCCCCTTGATTCCCAGTTTTCTGAGAGTTTTTATCATAAATGGGTGTTTAATTTTGTTGATGCTTTTTTTTTGCATTGATATATTATGTGATTTTTCTTATTTAGTCTGTCGATGTGATAAATTACATTAATTGATTTTTGCATGTTTGAACCAACGTTGCACACCTGGGACAAATACCACATGGTTGTGGTATATAATTCTTTTTATTTGTTGTTTCCAATTTGCTGATTTTTTGAAGATTTTGCATCTAATTTCATGAGAGAGATTGTGTATAGTTTTCTTTTCTTATGATGTCTTATTTTGGTTTTGGTATTGGGGTGATGATGGCCTTATAAAAGATGTTAGGAATTATCCTCTCCGCTTCAATCTTCTAAAAGAGATTATAGAGAATTGGTAGAATTTCTTGCTGAAATGTTTGGTGGAATTCACTAGTGAACCCATTTGGGCTATGTGCTTAATTCTTGATAAATGAATGCTGGGATTAAATGAATGTGGTTTAACATGGAGACAAGATTACTTTTGAGGGCCTTTAAGGGTAAAGCCACAGTTTCCTACATATGGGAGGGCTTCACCGGCTGGGAGAAGTCATTCCCTATGTAAGGCAGGCAGTTTCGGCTCCCTGTTCAGATCAAAGATTTTGTTTCTGTGAGAACTTCCTCCAAGACCATTACTCACTCACCTACAAGAGTGCGCCTAAGCACTAGGTTTGTATCATGTGACACCACTCCCCCATCCCTATCCTGTGGCTGTACTTGATTGGGCCAGAGATGAACAACTGACTGTAATTTGGACCAATCAGATTCTCTCTTCAGGGATTTGGTATTTAGGAACAAGAGACAGTTACCCAGTTTTTGCAGAGTTGAAATTGAAGTACCTCAGACACAGGAGTTATGGACCAGCTCTTGTTGGAGTTGTTAAACAAGAGAGGCGTAAAATTCTGCCTGCTAAGGGAGAAAGATGAGGTGGAAACTGATCGAGTTTCCAAGCACGAGTGGGGTTGAGGGGCCGGTGGGGTGTAGATGCTCAGAAGACTCTGCCTGGAGCCCCAGGAAGGGACAGGGAAAGTGTAGGGGTATCACTACCATCCTCTTTAGAGGATCAGGCCTCGGATTGTGTTGAGGTGAGAGGACAAAGGTGATGTGAGGGCGGAAGCAAGGATCCAAGTCTGGCGGGAGCAACCAGCTTCCTAACATGGAGTACTGAAGGCTGAAGCAGGACTGGGTCCCGCCTGCCTCTGCTCCTCATCCTCCTGCCCAGCCTCTGCTCCTCATCCTCTTGCCCAGCCCTTCAGCTACCAGAGGAAAATCATGAATGGACATGGCTTTGCAAACACAAAAAGGCAAAGATTTTATTTAAATAGATTTTAACTAGAAGTAAACTGGAGAGTTTTATGTGCAAATAAATTTTGGTTTTTAAGCAAGAGCCATCACCCCATTGTGTGTGTGTGTGTAGGTCAGTGTCCTTGTGGGAATGTCTCTGTGACAATCCATCCATTTATGTCGTAGATCTTTATGGCCTTTTCCTGTATGCTTCTGTGTCTATTGATAAGGTGTGCTCTTGTCTTTATTATTATTCATTCTCATTATTCATTTTCTTTGAAGAATCGTGTAGCCTTTAGTCACTTTCCTTTTTCCAATCTTTCCAAAGCGAAAAGGTGCCTGGAAGTGGGCGGGGGAGGCTGGGGTGGACCTTGAGGTATCTTAGACAACAGTTACCCCCTTGGGATAAGGCCTCAGCTTTCTGAGTCCAGTGGGTAGGAGCACCGGGTCCTGTAGCACCAGAAGCGCACCACAAACACCACGGACCCCAGCAGCAAGAGGGCTCCCAGGGTCCCAAAGATGATCCCCAAGGCAGCGCTGAGTTTCATGCTCAGGTGCTCGCAGCGATCTCCCCAGGGCGTGTAGATGGAGAAGGGCACACAGCTGGGGGCAGAGAGAGAGATTGCAATCAGTAAGGGGGAGGAGGGCCCTTAGTCTCACCACCCCCTCCTCCAGGGGCTAGAGGCTTTCCACCCAGCCCCTTTAGGGAAAGAGGCAGAGTCAGCCCTGAGGCAGAGCCGAAGCAAGGCAAGCTGAAGTGAAGTCACCTGCTCAGCTCCACCAGGACAGCGGGGCGGGGCTGGCCAGAGGTGAGCTAGCGGTGTCACAAGACCCCACCCTCGGCTCCACCCATCCCCGCCTCGGCCCTGGGAGGGAAGAGGGCTGGGAGAGCCTGGACTCGCAGTGGGGTCGAGGTGGAAGATGGACACGGATGTGACAAGAGGGCTCGGGCGGCTCTGCCCTTCTCCTCCTTAGCAGGCCTGCAGACTTAGTGCCCTCCCCTCCCAGGAGCCCCGCAGACTATTGATGAACCAAGGGGACCCAGGGTGACAGTTTGAGAGGGACCCTCCTGGCTCTTTTAAGAAGGGGCAGGGCCCGACCTAGACACAAGACATCGGGTTCTTTTTCCACAACGAGGTAGCAGGGTTTCCACCCAAGAAGCAAAATCAGGTGGAAGAGTTTGGCTTTGGGACCCATATTCTGCTACTTAACTTACTGGGTACCTTGGATGGAGTTCTCATCATCGCTGAGCTGCCTGCCGTTTTCTCATCTTTGAAATGGTCATAATACCTGCCTAGTAGCTAGTTTGCATTTGAGAGGTAATATAGCACCTTCCTCCCCAAACCCCCTACAGCACCTGGTCTTCCTAGGTGGTCTCCCATCCAAGTACTAACCAGGCCTGGCCCTGCTTAGCTTCCAAGATCAGAGGAGATTGGGCTTGTTCAGTGTGCCATGGCCTTAGACAATATAGCACCTTTATTCTCCATACAGAGTAGGCACGCACACATTGTTTTTTCCACTGTCCCCATTTCTCTGATCCCTGTTCTGTCAATTACAAAGGGAACCACCATAATTTTCAGACATCCTGCGGGACCACACGGCCTTTCTGGACTTCCTGCAGTATCTTTGCCCAACCCAGATTCCCCAGCCCTGCCCTCTCCCTCCTGCTCCCCGCCCCATGCCCCACTTGCCTGCAGTGGGGCCCGTCTGGCAGATGCTGGCACTGGCCTCCGTGCTCACAGTAGTCCTCACTGCACGGGGACGTGCAAGTGAAGCCGTTGCGCGGGCTGTAGACCAGGCGGTATTTCTCGTAGCCCTTGCATTGGAAGTAAGTCTCCAGTGTGCTCACAGTCGCTGTCAAGTAGAACACAGATGAACGTGGAGAACGATATGAACACCAAACCTATGCCTTTTCAACCAAGAACTCCCTATCACGCATTTATCCTTAGAAACAATTGGAAAAGTGCACAAATACATATGTTCGTGGAAGTCCAGAGCAGCATGGTTTATAATAGCAACAATGTTTAACAGAAGTTTTGTTAAACAAAAAAAAAATATCGTGCAACCAGTTAGCACCACGAAATGGTTAAGAGCATACACTTTGAAGTCAGCTAGACCTTAATTGAAATTCAAACTCTGCTCCTGACTGGTTGTGTGATTTGGGGGAAATTTCATAATTCTTTCAGTCTCCGTTTCCTTATCTTTAGATGGAAATAATAATAATAGCACCTACCTTGCTTTAAAGTTTAAATAAGATAATATTGGCAGGGTATTCAGTATAGTGCCTGACTCAGTAAGCACTCAATAAATGGTCACTGCTGGTATAACATTCTATTTAAAATATATTAAAACACTATATTAAATTATATTATAAAATAATTTATCAAATGGGAATCTGTATATAATATGCAAGGTACTATGTTCACAATTGTTTAAGTAATGAGGAGGTTATCAAGCATCCGGTATGATCTGGTCCCTTTATTATAAAACGGTATTGATATGCGTGAAGGTGCCTATATATAAAAGAAAATTCAGAAGGATATGTGCAAAATGGACTTGTCTCTGGGAATTGGGATACAGGTGATTTTTTTCTTCATTTGGTTAACTTGTGTTTCCTAAATTTCCACAATAAGCGATTGTACTTGTGTAATAAAAATCGTAGGGTTTGGTTTATTTTCTTTAACATAAGGCTGAGTCTTATCTGAGGTAGTTGTTCCTTTATCCTCACCCCGAACCCCCAACCACACATGCACATAGTAGTGAGAGGATTTCACATTATTGGCCCCAGGGAGGAAGCTTAGCCTGGATTCTAGAGTTCTTGCTAGGTCCTGGACCCAAGTAACGCAGCAGCTTCTGTTGGGTTTGGCATGGTTACTGCCTGTTCTTGCCTTGTTCCCACAGTAGGATAGGCTATTCCTTTCCCTTTCTAACAAGCTTGCCAACTTATCTCATTCCCATTCTGGGATAGTCGGGGACTGCCAAAGCTGAAAGGGACCTCAGAAATCCCATCTCATTTTCTAGATGGGGGTGTTAAGGCACGGACTGGGGATGGCTTTTGCAGAGGGTCACACCCTTTGAGGGAGGGGATATCTCTGCCCCTGCGTGGGGTCTCCACCCT
This sequence comes from Eonycteris spelaea, assembly GCA_003508835.1. Lineage (NCBI taxonomy): Eukaryota > Metazoa > Chordata > Mammalia > Chiroptera > Pteropodidae > Eonycteris > Eonycteris spelaea. The sequence continues at coordinate 30,327,872 of PUFA01000001.1, read as the reverse complement.
TCAACTTAATAACTTTGAGCTGGAGGGCAAAGGCAAAAGGATGTCCTTGTTTATGTTTATGAAGTGCAATGGTATTTTAACAAAATCACTAACAATTTTATTAAAAGAAAGTAAGTCATTGGTAGTGGTCATCAGGAAGGCAGCAGTTGGAGTAACTGCTCTGTGGAACTGCACATGGGGGTTTGTTGAGCAGTATTTTGTGCTCCTGCTCTTGAAACTAGAAAGCTGGTGGCTAAAGGTTTACCACGTCTCTCAAAAATTATAAACCAAAAATTAAATTAACTGGCTTTTTGTGTGTCTGGGGAAAACTGTAGAATATTTTTCTGCCATAGGTTTGTATTTGCTCCCCCTGTTGACCTCCTCCGTCAGCTATCCCTGTGATTGTCCCCAAGATAATGACTCACAAGCATTCAGACTGCTTATATCTTCCCTGGAGATGGGGTGGAAGACCACGTCGCTGTTACTGGGGCCCTCACTTCTCTTCCACCTCCTTTGCAGGGCTTGCCGTAGGAATGCCTCCATCACTGCGTCCAGTAGCTGGTTGTTCAGGAAATCGATGACAGGCCCTCGAGGGCGGTACTGGAATTCCGAGATGACTCTCCAGTATTGAAGGGTGCTTCCTGAGGCCAGGGCAGCTGAGGGTTCACTGTATGGGTGGGGCACAATGAGGGGCGAAGGGGTGAGGGTAAGAGGGAGGACCCGGGAACAGGCAGGGACAGTCCCACTTACATTTTTTCCACTCTGCTGTTCCAGAGAAAGGCCCGCACGTCCAGGTTCCCCAGTATATAGGCCACCTAGGGCAGAGGATGGGCATTGGGGGTAGATGACAGTGGGGGTGAGGACCGGCCAGAGTGGAGACCCCACCAACTTTAATGCAATTTACTCATCCCCGTTTGTTTCTGTTTTTGACTGTGAACCCCAGGATCCTCAGGACATTTTCTCATCCATTTCTTCATCCCCACATCCCAGGTGACTGGCATGGGTCGCTGCTTACTAAAAGTTTTTTGGTGAGTAAAGGACTTTACATATTTTCCTCTACCCCTAGCCTCCTATTATAAGGGGAGAATTTGAAAGGAATGGCTGCCACATTGCCTCTGATCCCTGACACACACAGCCATTCTCTCCTACATGTATATCGAACATCAATTATGTTTAGCCAGACCTAGCATATAGTCAGGGGCTGGGGATGTCAACATGCCTTAGGAAGAGTCAATATTCAAAGGCCCATAGTCTGGTGCAGCAGACAAATGTCAACAGATTTTATCAGAGTGTGGAATACCATAGTAATAGTAGTAATAATTATTATTCTAATCTTTTGACACTTACTGAGTTTTAGGCAGCAGGCTTCGTACTTAGCATACATTATAATTTAAACCTTGATACAACCCATTGACGCAGGTACTATTATTATTTCTATTTTTATATATGAGGCATCAAATAATTTGTCTAATTATTACACCTGCTCCAGTGAGTGGCAGAGCCAGGATTTGAACCCGGATATGTAGGATTCTAGAGCCTTACTAACTCAACCACTGTGCTACTTTGCCTGTGATTGAGGAATGGAAAAGTGGAGGGAGCCAAAAAGAGGGAATCCCCAGTTCCCTCTGGGAAGTCAGGGAAGGCTTCCTGGAAGTGAAATGCCTTGTGTTGCTCCCATATAACACCCAAGGGCAGGTCTCTAGGGACTCTCAGAAGGAGAGGCTGGGGTGATTTGCCTACCCTAGACCCCCTCAGAGGTCTCTGTCCTGGGGCTTCCTGTCTTCCTCACCCCAGGCCGTCCCTGAGGCGGAAGCTCCCATCTTCTCAGGTCATTGAATGTAGATGGATGATGAGATGCAGAATGTACAAGTAATAGCTAAGATCCCACCTGAACCTGCCTCCCCACCCAGAGCCACCTGCAGCACTGACCGTGGAGTTGACCTCTGCTTTGGAGGCATTTTTTCCTTCACGGAGCGAGAGCTGAATGATTCTTAAGGGAAGACCTGGGGATGGGAGAAGCAGATTCATAATTATCACATGGGTTCACCAGACTTACCCAAAAAGACTGCTGGGCCAGTCCAGAGAGACCCCCTATTCTGCAGTGATAGGCCACCAAAGTCTGCTGATCCCCATCCTAGTGCTTGTTTGACTATAGTTGGGGCTCCCCTGACTCTTCTGCTCACTGAGCTATGAGGTCGCCTTCAGGCTTTCCTCACGAGAGCACTCAGGTTCACGATTTATGCTATGACAGCTGCCTCCACTAGATCCCATAGCCTGCAACTTATCATCACCCGAGGGAAATTTGGAGTTCTGTCCTGTGAGTTTGAGGAACTTAGCCCTGATCCCCACAGCCCCCCATTTTCTCCCAAGTGAGAGAAGTGTGGAGGTAGGGATGATAGGGGCATCTTATGGTACCTGGTTTGATGGCTGGAGTGAAATTGTTGCCAGCCAGGAAGCATTGGGTGTCTATGAAGGCTTCGGGGCAGGTGCAAGCAGGCTGGCAGCCCAGAGTCTGGGAGATATAGCAATGGCCATTGTTGTAGCAGTAATTCACAGGGCAGGACTTGTTCTGACAGAGTTCAGAGTCTTCCAGAGCTGCAGAGAGAGCAGAGGTCAGGAACACCACACTGGACAGGCAGGGAAGCCCCCCGCCCATGGAAAGCTGCTCCCAGGACAGGCTTGGTTTCTTTCCCTCAAAGCCCCCTTAATTTGCATTCTGCTTGTGGGCCACCTTGAACCTCAAACTATCCTTCTCCCTTTGCCAGACTTTTTTCTACCTGCAACCCTTGTTCCTCTGCCAGGTCTGTATTCTTTCACTTCTGAGAGAATGGAGTGTTTATCAGACCCTTTGCATCAGGAAAGGACCCAGAGGGCTTTCTCCACCTCCGTGCCCTTTTCTGCCTTTTGAAGACTGTGGTTCTACTGCTCTGGCCTTTGCTCAGATTTCATTTGGGTGCTGTAGGGGACTTAGTGGAGGCCTCACTGTGATCTCCCTTGTCTGACTCCAGTGAATGAGGGGTCAAGGAGCAGTTGGGAGGAAGACTCAAAGGGAAAATGAGGCACCCCTGCCACCAGATGCCCATGGCAGCCCCTCCAAATGTTCAGACTAGGGGATAGGGAGACCCTGAGCCTTATATCTCAGAAGACCCCAAGGAATCTGAGGGCCCAGCTTACCTCTGGTTCCCTGACTGTGCTGAAAGTCTCCTCTCTTCTCCAAGCCACCTTCGGTCTTTTGCCCTCGGCTTTCCCCATCAGTGCCTCAGGGATACTCTGTTCTGGCCTCTCCCCAGTGCTTGTATAATCTCCTCCTTCAGCCTTGCATACTACCATGCCTACCCTACCTCCTTACCACACCCACCTGTGTTGATCACTCCAAATACTTGCTAGAAAAGGGAGAGAAATGGTTTGCTCATGGCTGTCGTAGGCCTTCCAGATGTCACCTGTCCCCAGAACCTCCTCTTGCTAGGGCCCTGTTTTTAGCTTACGTGCACAGTGACGCCCATCTCCAGTCAGGTTCAGGGGGCATGCCTCACAGCCCTGACCAGGAATGCACTTCACATTCGGGAAGCACTGCTCCTCACAAGGGTCCTTGGAGTGTTCGCAGTATTGGCCAAAGGTGTTCCCATCACACTCACAGTCGGCCACCTGAAATGGGTTGCTGATCACTGAGCAGCCAGGAGGCCGAACCACTACAGGCATCTGGGTGTTTCAGTACTGACCCCTTGGGTCTGAGAACCCATGGACTCTGAGTTCTTGTTTTAATTCTGCTGGTATCTACTGAGCACCTTCGTGAGCAGGCCCTGGGCCTGTATGTCCCTGCCCAAAGGCACACTATTCTCCAACTCATTTGCTGCCCTGGGGCATTCTTTCTCCTTGACCTCTCTTTCCTGGCCCCTGCCCGCAGGTTCTCAGCCTCTTCCTTCTCACATCATATCTCTTTGCCTGAAATCCTTTTTAGAGTAAGATGGTGGGGAGGGGGAGAGGAAATGAATGAATGAATGAATGAATGAATGAATATTCTACTATGCCTTGAAAACTGTCTCCAGCTCATTTTTCCCTTGCTGACTCTGAAACCAAGAATTCAGGGCCCCATTGCTCACCGCAGGGGGAGCACACGTAACCAGAACAATGGCTCAGGGAAAGTTATGGTTCTAAAAACCTCATCAAGTTCACTAGTCTCTCTTTTCTGACCTCCCTACTGAGATGACTCTGGAAATCTCCAGAAATGGAACCTCCAACATTTCTGCACAAAGACTGGACATTTTGAAATATCTAGAATAATATACTGATTTTGATCTCCGTTTTTACCCCTCTCCATATTTTTTTCCTTTTCCAGCCCCTGGGTTCCTCCACCCCCACCCCTTTCAAGTAGGAATTCTCTGCTTGTGCTTCAGGAGAAGAGTGTATGTGTGTGTATAGAGGGTAAAGGAGGTCATAGGATATTGCCAGCCAAACACTTTCCTTTTCTGGGTCCACTTTTACAACCAAAATAAATAAGTAAATACAAACAAAATAAAGCAGATCGGGTAAGATGCATGGACTTAGACTAAGTATCTTGGCTAGAGCGAAAGAGTAAAGGAGAAAACAAATGGATTGGGGTGTGCCAAGATCAGAGGGACCTGTACCTCTCTGCTCAATAACATGATGATAAGATCCCAGAGAGAAATGGCTGTGTGGTGTTCTAGGCAGACTGGATCTTAAGCCACCTCATAAAAAGTTCCCTGAGCAAGGCACCCAACTACACAGCAGCACCTCCCTAGGTCTGAAGAAGAGGGAGCATGGAGCTTGTGATCCACATAGACACGTGCCCAGGGACCACACAGGCACTTTCCTACCCCACATCTTTTCCAGAACCACAGAGCTGGGAACCACTGTGGAAATTCCAAAAGGCTGAATGGAAGTCTTTCACCAGCCTGGCAGAATGGGAGCTGGGAGATAAAAATTCAATTGAGCTATAAGCAGTAAAGAAGGTTCTATTTCTTATATGTGTAGTTTGCGGCCTAAGAGTAGTATCTGCTCTACTCGCCCACCATAGTCCCCACCCCCAACCCAACACACACAATACTACAGGGGGCCTGGATTATGACATCTCTTCAATTCTCACTTTCTTTCCCCTCAACATGGAAACTTCCTTCCCACCCTCCTCCCAGCACTCACCTCCAGGGAGGAATTGCCCACCCAGCTGGTCTGGTTGTATAAACACTGTTTCTCTCTCAAGCAAGTACAGACCACGGTCTTTGGCTGGAGTACAGAAGATAAGTTGTCCTTGATATTTCTTACTAGAATCTCCAGAGTGAATGGTTCCAGAGACTTTGGTGTCCAAAGCAATGTCCCATTCTCTGTCCCAGGGAAGACAAGATCGATGAGAGCTGGGAGCCTTGTCTGCTCTACCGTCCAACATATCTGGCATCTAACACCTGAGAGTCAATGCTGGAGTCCCTTCACCCCTCTCAGACCACTCCTCAAATCTCATCAGGCATTTCCTTGAGCAAGGCTGGTTTCCTGGGCTGATTCTGGTCACACTCCAGCTGGAGGCCACAACAGCCCAACTAACTGATTGTAGGGTGGAACTTCACAGAGGGAAGGCAGTTGCCTCCTGAAGAGACCCCAAAAGCAATCTGCTTGGGTCTGCATCAGGATGGGACATCCAGTGGGGATGAATGATAAAGCCCAGGATCCTTCTGCTACTCCCCAGGCTACACTGCAGACCAAACTGGCTTCACCTTCACAGCAGCCCCATCCCTTGCCTCGAGTTCTCACCCACCCCTTTCACTTCCTGAACCTTTGACCAGCCACCCCTTTAGACACCAGACTACAGTGAAACACTGCTACATCTTAGTGAGGACTCTTCTGATCAATCTGTCTTATGGTTTTCAAGAAAATAGAAAAATCTCCTTGAAATAGCAGGTTAAGGGGAGCTGACACTAGGGAACAGATGAGAGTAACTTCCAGGCTGTCACTCTTTAGGAGAGAAGCCCAGTGGAGGACAAAATCTCCTGATGCCATTGCCTGTCCTGGGAGGTTGCCACATGGAGCAAAATGGAGCAGACAGAGCAGTTACTTCTTATGCACAGAGAAAGAAAATGAGGCAAAGAGGTGTTCAGAGCTCAGAATAAGGTCACTAAGGGCTTTGGTTTAACAAAGAGTAGTCACAAGCACAGTTAGTGCTAGCCACAGAAGGCAAGATGCATCCATGGGCTTTGACTCTTTGACCTAGATCATGGTTACAGGCCTGGAAGGTCTGCACACCATTACTGAGAGGGGAAAATAAAGCTTTGTTTGGTCCCAGCACAGAAAAGCAGACAAGGAGCACTAGAGGTAGGTAAACATGTTGACACACATAAATAGTGATAAACATTCCAAACAATGGTATTTGTATTTCTTTATATCTTGCTTTACATTATATATTTTTTAAAAAACTAGATATGAAAATGTCTTAGATTAGTATTTTTTAGTTGTTATACTTTATTCTAATAACTTGTGATTGTCCAGAGTCAGTCTAGCCAGCTGGCCAAATCTCCATAAGCCCATCAGTTCTATTCACGGGGGAGGGGGGACACCTATTTGAATTGTAGAAATCATTCCTAGGAAATGCTGGTCCCAAATATTCTAATGAAATAGTGACAAGAAGTTGCCCAGGGTATAATAATGCAAGATTACCCATGGCTTGACTTTGACCTCATCCCCTCGGCCCCCAAGCATTCTTACCAAAAAGCTCAAAGTCAGCGTGGTTGTTTCTGAGCGAGAATGTGACATTCGGAGAGCTGCTGTTGTACTGAATCAGCGTGGTCCGTCCCTTGTAGGCTTCCACCAAACGATGGCCATCGATAGAGGGTGGGTACTGGTCTGTAACACAGAGAGGGGATTCAGGGCCTGAGGTAGGGCACCCCTTGCCTTATGGCCACCTTCTCTTTCTCTGGTCCTTTTGCTTGTGGGAAGCATGCCCAGGTCTGTGAACCATCTCTGGAAGCAGGAATTATTCTGTGTACCTGCTCTCAGACCCATGCATAGCAGGTTGGGGCTATATGGCCCCTGGCCAAACCTTTATTCTCTCTCTATCTTCTCCCCAAGCAGGATTCATTTTAAGTTTTTTTTTTTTTCCTATTCAGAGTGTTATGCTGGGCATGGTATGAAATGAATCAGAGAACAGGGTTGTTCAGAGCACCACAGTTTTACCTTTGGAAGAGGGCTGAAAACCATGAGGGTGATATCTAGATGGGCATTGCATTTGTTAGGAAATAGAGAGGAAGTAAGCCCTTTTCACTGGTCTCTGTTTTTTGGAGCCCTGCTAGTTCCCTTTCATTTTTGTTCATTCATTTGTTCATTCATTCATTTATTCATTCAATCAGTCAGTCACTTAACAAGTATTTATTGAGCACCTACCATATGTCTGGCACTATTTGAGATAACGAGGACACAGTAATAAACAAATAATAAAAGAGATACCTATGACAATTAGAAAATATATTCAAGAGTTATAAATGCTAAGAGAAAAAATAAGAGGAAGGTGAATAGGGAGTGTAGGTGAATGTAAAATTTTAGACAGGCTAGCCAAGAAAGGTGACATTTAAATAGAGACTTGAAGGAGGGGAAGGGTAGGGCTGTGGTTGTCTGGGAGAAGGGTGTTCCAGGCAAAGACAGCAGCATGTGTGGCATCTCAGAGTTTAGAGTGAGCCTGGCGTGTGTGAAGGACATAAAGAAGCCAATGGGACTAGAGTAGAGGAAGCAAGGTGGGAGCACCAGGAGAAGAGTTGAGAGGTAACCTGGATAGGGCTCTGAAGGTCGTCACAAGGACAGAGAGAGCTGGGGAGTTATGGAAGGGTTTGATCAGAGGAATCATGAGTCAAAGAATCTGGTAAATTTTAAAAACTGTGTCTCTTACAGGAGTGTCATAGAAGGGAGCTCCTCATCTCTCCCTATCTCTCCAAACACCCCCCTGGCCTCATGCCACTTACTGAGGGTGGCATTCATCTGCTGGTAGCTTGAAAAGAGCATTTTAGTGTGCAGTCCAGTCCTTGTGTTTCCTGTGGCCAGGATGTCATAAATGCATTGTTTATTTCCATGACACTCAGAGGTCAAATTCTCACTCGAAGGGTTGTTTTCCCAAAGTTGGGAAGTGAAGACAGGAGTGAAGCTGGAAAGCAGATTGTTGTCCCTCTTGCCAAGGAGGCTTGCTCCGTTGATTTTCCCTATAACACATGAGGTACAATGGCAGCAATACCAGGCGTGGGACTTCAGCTATATTTCTGCAGTGCCCGCCCCTTACTCTCACTTTATATAGCTTGTGGTCAGGGAGGAAGACATGGAAGGATAGGCTGACTTTTGCCTTCTGAGTTTGGAAATACCTGCTCTAGTGAGTGAGGGCCGCCCACCTCCTTTGTTCTCTCTTCCAGGAAGAGAGATGCAGGTATGATGGGAGTGGAGGGGACAGATCTGGGGTGATGCCAGAACCCTCAGTGTCACCTCCTGTCCTTCCACCCCTCCCCCACAAAGGAGAGAGATCTGGTTTCCACCGGCCTGAGGGAGAACATGTGAGCAGCTTCCTTCACCCTGGCCCTGCCCCACTGACCCAGAGCACACGAGGCTCAGACTCACAGGTCATTCCATAGTGGAAAAGTGTCTCTTCATTGCTCTCTTGGGGAATGATGGTGCCGTTGAGCATCTTGAAGTCGTCATCTGGATTGTCATTCCATACCCCTGAGGGACAGAGTAGGATGTCGGCCGCCCTGGGACTGCAGTTCTCCCCTTCCCTGGGGAGCATCCAGCAGTTCATGCTCAAAATGTGAGGAGGAGCAGGGAGCCCAAGAAGCCTCTTTATGTTGTATCTGTTCTTGATTCAGTCCTCCAAGAGGAGGGGAGGAGACAGACCATAACCTCAGAGTCCCACCCCTAGGCTTTGAGGAGGAAAGAAGAGAGAAGGAAGAAGGGGTTGGAGGAAGAGGAAGGAGCTGGAAGAGAGGGAGGGGATGGAGGCAATGGGGGAAGAGTAGGAAGGTGTGAGAGGTGTGAGGCACAGGGAGGAGAAGGGCTGCTCCTGGCCCCACCCATTTCAGTGCCCTTTGATGCTCCCTTTGCTGCCCAAAAGTAGAGCTGTAGGAGGACAGGAAGTGAGCCTCAAAGTTAGCTGAAGAGGTCCCTGTCCTTCCCTGCTGCTCTGCAGCTGCAGGGTTCTGCTCCGAGGCATCTGAGAAAGAGAAACTCAGCCTGGGATGTCCACAGGCCAATGGGAGGGGGAGCCGCCTGGGGTCTGGGAGTCCAGGCTCCTGTGGTGGCCGCTGACTCAGAGGCAGGGTCCTGTCAGCTTCTTACCCAGGAGGCCCTCAGTGCGGTTTCGGTACTCCTCAGGGAGGCTGCAGGAGGCGTGGAGGATGTTGGAGAGAGCAATCACTGAGATGGTCACGGTCCCATCTAAGCTGGCTGATACCATCGAGCCATTGCGGCTCAATACGACTCCAGTGGTGTTGAATATCACCTGATCTAGAATGTTGGGAGACAGATGAGGAAGAAACCTGCATTGGGATCCTGCAGGCCCAAGACTTGGCAGGACTGAAGGTTCAAAATGCAGAGAGGAGACTGAGAGCACCTCTGGGATATCCTGAGGCGCCTCCTCGAGTGGCCCCAAACCAAACACGCAGGATGCCCTCAAGGCCTGCACCACCCCCTTCTAGCTTGGAACTGAAGAAAGGGGCTACCACAGAGAGGTCGTCACAGCACTGGAGGAAGGAGAGAACTGAGGAAGGGAAGTTTAAGTCTTGCTCCTGAGTGAGAAGCTGCTCAGGCATAGCTGCTGAAGAAACAGCAAGGATGGCAACCTGTGTCTTCCGCCCTAGTGCTGCTGTCTCCATGCCCCAGCACGCTGCTCCCAGGTAAGAGGCACCCACTGAGCCCTTACGGCTGTCCCCAGCCTACCTTCTGCACCAATGTCACAGTCTGGTCATTGAGCCGCACTTCAATTGTGTCGTTGGGCTTAAGAAACCACTGAACCTGGAAGAGAATCGGAGGAGGCCTCAGCCTGACCTGCAGGTGGGGCCAGAGCTGAGAAAGGAGGCTGCAGAGCTCTTAGAACCTGAGCTCTGGACAAAGATGAAGGTGATGGTGGATGTGACAACGAGGTTTTGCAAGCTAACGTCTTGGAGTGCTTAGCATGGACCAGGATCTGAGCGGAGCCTGTTTCTTAGATTATCTCATTAAAATCTCACAACGGCCCTGTGAGGTAGGTAATATTATTATCCCCATTTTACTATAAGAACACTGAGGTACTGGAAGTTAAGTCATTTCTTTAGTCACGTAGCTGGTGGAATCAGGACCCTCCCTGTCTCTAGAGTGACTCTCAAACCATGACACTGGCAAGATGCATCCTCCCTCCCTTCTGCCCCTTTCCCTTCTTCCTCCTCCTGGGTCTTGATTTCCAGCTGAGGCACACCTGAACACTCTCTGGGAGGGGAGCAGGGATCTCTAGTGTTCCCTGCCTCACTTACTGTGATGGGGGCCAGGCTGTTGGAGTTGTACTGAGCGGCAAAGGCAATGAAGTTGGAGGCCCGGGCTGAGCCAGTCTGGGCAGTGCGGCCTTGCAGCAGGAAGGAGGAGTTTCCGTCCTGGGCCTGGACCAGCAGGAAGTCCCCCAGCCCATTGAAAGTATAATTGACTTGATCCAAGGTGGTGATGTGTGGGTCCCCAAACAACCAGGCTGGAAAAAGGAGGTACCATATCAGCATGGCAAATGAGGGAAGGGTCTGAGATACCATGCTACCCCCAGGCAGGGCATTTGCCCAGATAGACTCAAGCCTGAGGAGGTGTTCATGGCTCATAGAATCTTCCCTGGAAGCCCTCCTGCACTTTTGTGCCCCCACCGCATCCATGTCTGCTCATTATCTTTTATTCCCCCATTCCCGCCCCCTCCCTGATGCCAGGTACTAAGCCCCTTCGTTTGTCATTGGACACAGAGCAGAACCATCTCCATCTTCCCTTGTGGCCACAGCTCTTGACCCCAGAAGCTAGTGTTGCCCTGGTCTAGGCCCCGAGAGGCTACCCCTCCCCAAATCCTCTGCTTTGACCCTGCTCCAGAGTGGGCCCCAGCAGCCTCACCAGGCCTGGGGGGCTGGTACCCAGCACAGCTGACGCGGGGCTGCCTTTGCTGGTACAGGGCACATAAGGAGGGCTGGTCATTCCAGTGACAGCACCACTGTTGTGGTTCTGGTTCTTGGTCTGTGGAGAATAGCAGCCTGTTGAGGGTGGGACACGGAGGACCTGCAGAACTCAGCTAGAAGGTTCAGTGGGGCAGTATAAGATGAGAGGCAAGAGCATGGTTTGAGAAATTGGCACACTTCAGTTCAGATCCCGTCCTACTCTGTGGCCTTAGGCTATTGACCAATTACTGTCTCCCTTGCAGGCTTGTTGGAGCCACATACAGCCAAGCCCTCAGGTGGGCCCGAACATGGTCGGAGCTAAAAATCTTTCTTTCTCAAAGAGTGGGGTGCTGAGTCCCACTGCTCTCAGAGTGCTGGGAGTAGAAGGGCATGGCTGATGGTCTGGGGACCATGGATGCTGCTTGGACTACAGGGAGGAGGGTAGAGGACATACATTACTTGCTCCCCTACCCCTGTGCCCTCTAGCTCCTTTGGAGGGTCTCTGATGGAGATGACTCCATATTTTCCCCAAGATAGCCTGCTAATCTGGGTCCAGAAGCTAGAGTCAGACTTCCCTTCCCGAAGATGCCCTTGTTCTGAGCTGGGGCTATGCGGGCAAGTGGTGATGGGGCAAGAGGAACTCAATCCTAAATCCCTAGGATATCAGCTAGAAGGGATGTTGGAAGTGTTCTAACATCACAAGGTCAAGAACTTGAGCACTGGGGAAGGGAAGGAACTGGGAGGGAATGGGAACAAAAGGCTTCATTCTGTGGGTCCCACTGCTTGGCATTCAGCCCAGAGCTGGTGCTTGACAGGGAAGAGCACAGAGCTCCAGAGAAGGTAGGGTTGAGATCTCTGTGGACACACATACCGAACTGCCAAGGACTCTGCACTCTCCAGCCTTCGAGAAGCTCTCCCCATGGCCCGTAGCTGCAGCACACTCCTCCACGCCAGGAGGAGAAGCTGCACAGCTGCCTGCTTCTGCGGCCCCACCAGCCTGCACAAAGTCCAGACATATTCAGGCCCAGGATGCCTGCGGTGGGGGCAGGATCAGGGTGAGGTGTTCCTGGGTAGGGGTTGAGGGTGCCTCAAAAGGGACAGGTAAGATGTGACCAGAAGGATGGTGGGTGGGCTTGTGGGGGACAATGGATATACCCCAAAAGATAGGAAGGAGATGTCACCTATGTGGATGGGCCGGAATCGTAGGTCCCAGAGTCCCTGCTGCCAGGAGCAAGGGCAGGAGATCTGGTTCCAGCCCCAGCTAGGCCACTGAGGCTGTCTCTTCAACCACTGCAGGCACTTGAGACGGTAGTTGGGTCTTTCTTCCTTGTGCAGCTTATAGACCTGCAAGCCCCTGAGGCCTTGGAGAGCAAAGGAAGAAGGATTATATCAGGGCCTAGGGACACAGGCTCTGCTCTAGCTTTAGGGACAATCGAAACTCAGAAATGTACCTTCTGTATGTCACTTTCCCTCTCTGGACAGCTCTTCCAGGGATGGGACCCCATTCAGATCGGCAGCAATTCCTCCTCAAAGATCCCTTGGATGTGAACCCCCAAAGCCCTCAAAACTTGGCTCTTATGGTGAAACCCTGGGACAAGTGCTGAGCAGGGAGGCCTCACCTGCACCAGACTGAGAGTCAAGCCCTGGCCCTGATCTTCAGTTCACCCCATCCTCTACCTTCTTGTCTGTCACTCTAAGCTCCAGCACCTTCCATCGCCTCAAACCAATTCCTCCTCATGCACCTACATCTCAGTGAATGATGCCACCAGCCACTAGCCGTCCATTCAGACACTTGGTTTTCATTTTTGACCACCCTACCCAGCATAGACATGTCAGTGGTCAAAGCAGCAAGACAAGAGACCAATGTTGAGATGCCATCTGGGGAGCCAGCCACAGAGGAGTTGGCATGTGAAGCAGAGGTTTGCTCTAACACCACAGGACTGAGGAAGCATCCTCTGTGCCCAGACGCCATTCTTGGAAGGGAGAAGTAAGTGGGAGAATGAACACTGATGGGGGTTTGAACTTTATATAGCCCTTTAATTAATTGTAAATTGTACACTGACCACCCCAGCTGCCATGAGTGAGAAAGGACTCCAGAGTTCCATAAGATACAGTAGGACATATGTATTAGATTTTGACTTGGTTCCCACACAAAAGAAGAAATTGTCAAGATAGCGACAATTCATTAAGGGTTTGAAAAGGATAATCATTTTTTAGGACTATCTGTTTATGTGTCTTCTCTACAATAGCCTGGTATCAGGGAAAATACATCAGATACACTCCCCCAACACATAAACACACAATCATATTGCACCTGTTAGGTCACAAACAGATGTATTTTAATAGAAGGGCCCTCATTTCACTGGGCAGCTCTCTCCACAAAATGGCACCCACAATTTGACCTAGCTTCTGTTTATTAAAAGTTCTCGCCACGGAACAAATAGAACTGGCTTTAGGATTCACAATTTACATGGCTGGTTTCTAATGTTAAAATATCCTTTGTTCTATCACATTTGGAAACCATAATTTCTTTCTTTTTGGGGCTTCCGGACAGGACATTGAGTTATGGTGGAGGCCCCACGGGCTTCCTCCTGATACTAAAGTACTGGCCTTCTTACTAGAGTGAGAGCTCTTTGAGAGCAAATGCAGTCTTTTTTTCTTTCGTATTTCTGGTTCCCAGTACAGTGTTCCAGCACACATGCACACGAGAACAATGGCTGAATGCATGCCAGACCTCTGGAACTCCTCTTGGTAGATTCCCAGAAGGGATCTCATCTGGGTTTTCATTCCAGCTCTTAGATAGGACATTAACTGCCCATTCATACCCTCATCTCCTGCCACACCCCTCTTTTCCAGGATCTGGGCCCCAGTGAGCGGCCTCCTGGGTTTGGCTCATTCTAGGGAGGAGACATAGCCCCAACTGTGGCTGTATTGCATGAAGGTGCAGCAGATACCAGCAGCTCCCTGGGAAGTGCCAAGTCCCGATTATACCTGTGGGAGGTCAGTGCTGGGGACACCCTTTGGGGTGGTGGAGATGCTAGGGAACTGCCCTTCTAGGACTGTTGTGGTCCACTAAGTGAAGGAAAGAAGAGGACTTAAGTCCAGCTTAAGTGTGATGAGGGGGCACTTTTACCTGAGTTGGAATCCAGGAATTGGTCTGGATGATACTTCTCCCACACTGGCTGGAATATCAGTGGGCTGTTTTCATAATACCCATCTCCACTGCAGGCAAAGGAAAGAATCATAGACTTCTGTCACATAGGGTCTTCCTGCTCAGTTGGCAAGTTTCTCATTCAGCCAGTCAGCCAGTCACTCACTCAGTCCCTCACTCATTTAGTCCCTCACCCAGTCCAGCTAGTTATTCGTTATCAGCTAATCAGTCCATTATTCAATCAGTTGGTCAGCCAAACTCACTGACTTTTACCACTAAGCAGGAGAGATGGATTGGGCAGGGTGGGGAGGCTCTAATTTATTCCACATGATTGCTAATGGCCAGAAACTGAGCATGAAACAGGGGTGTGAATACAATAGACTCCAGGCCTCTTTCCAGTTAGTTCTTCTTCCAGTAGATATTGGTGAGGACCGTATGTTGGGGTTGTTAAGAGCTAATCTCTGGAGTTAGGCAGTTGTAGATTCAACTTCTGATTCTCACGCTTAGTAGCTTGGTAACCATGGGCAAGTTACTTAACCTCTTTGATTCTTAGTTTTCACATGTGTGTGAAAGAGGTTACGATAGCACCTACCTCATACTGTTGTGAGGATGAAATGCAGTAACATTTTTAAATGCCTCAGAACCAAGTGAGGATTTGATGCAATGGGTACATCCCCTCCCCCTCAGTGGCATTCAAAGGCTGCTCCCTGAAGGAGGGAATCCCAGGTAGAAGCCTACAGCTTCACTCTGAGTGCGTGCCTCAGAGCGGTGATTCCTGATCTTTTCTCCCCTCTGACACAGGATAGATGACACACACAGGTGTGGCACTTCCTGTGGGCAGGTGCACTTAGAATGGTGTGAAATTCCTAACTAGTTGGGTAATTCCACTCCTTTCTCCTTCACAGCACATTAAAAAGCGAGTGAAAGCAATGCAATTATAGGGCAATCCTGAACACTCTCTAAGAGAAAACCATTTGCAGCAATTACCAGTAACAAATTACATGTGCACTTCACAACTGATCACACCCTCCAGCACCTGGAAATCCTGTGGCTGAGAACTGTTGTGTCAGAGACTGAGCCACCTCCACACACGGGAACTCACGTCCCCATTCACTGCCGCATCTCTCCGCCCTCCGTCTTTCCCACTGACACTGCACAAGACACCCCTGAGTGAAGGATTGTCAGGCCCAGGGGAACCAGAAGCCAGGAAGGCAGATTTCAGCCTCAGATGTCTGGGTTCAAATTTCTGCTTTGCCACTTCCCAGCTCTGTGACTTTGGGCAATTACTTACCGATTCGTACCTCGGTTTCCTTATTTGTAGAATGGGTAATAAATAGTATCTCTTTTATGAGGTCGTGCTAATAATATGAAATAGTGCATATTAAGTACTTCGTTTAATAAATGTCAGCTGCTATTAATACGATATTTGAGCAGTCAAGAGAAGTCAACTAACATCAGTGGAAACTAGAGAAATCAAAGCTCGAGGGATTATTACACTGCGTGGGTTCTGGGGGAGAGAAGAGAATGGCAGGGTCAATAGGGATATTTCAATGTGAAACAGCTGGAAGTGAGACCTGGCGCCGGTGTGAGTCAGAAGCACCGGCAAGGAGGATTCATGCCTGGTCCTGGGGATGGGAAGGTGTGTGCAGCGAAAACCCTTCTCTGCGCCACCTCCTAATGTCTGCTCGGTGCTGATAGCCCCTCCTTGTCCTACCTGGAGAAGCCCATGAGGACCCTGCTGCCTGGGCGCTGGGTCATGTCCCACTGCATCCCACCGCTTTGGTAGAGAAACAGGGTGAAGGATCTGCTCCCATCCGTGCTGAGGATGGCCTGGTAGGTGTTAGTCTGGGAGTTGGTTGGAGACAAACAGAGATGCTTGTGAGAAATCTAGGGTCTCTTCCCTGATGTCCCATCACCCATCCCACACCCCTGCCCTGACACATACATCTTTTCCTGGCCTACCCAGAGCAAAGGCATGGGCTTAAGATGCTAATAAGCTTGGGAGTGTGTAGAGCACCTTTCACCCTGGGTGTCAAAGCACCTGCATGGTGAATTTGCCTTCTTCGTGACTTGTTTCCAGGGAGGAGTGATAAAGCGCTCTGGGTTAGAAACCAGTTGGAAGACGTTTGTATGAGAAAACTTCAGGAACCTGGAAGATGAACTAAACACTAGAGAGCTAGGAGAGGCCTATGTAGCTTCCTCAGGGATATTTAAGGAAATTGTCCAAATGTCTCAACCCGAATAGTGGGGAGGACCACAGCAGGTGAGACCAGGAGGTCTCTGAAGGTGAATGCAAAGCACTGTGCTTGTATAAAGTAGGTAATCAATGAACTGGTTGAACCAATGAAGAAATAAGTGACTTTAGACCAGACACAAGGAAGAATTTTGTGACTGTAAGTCTACAGAGGGGAGACTGTGTGGTGTTCCCATTTCTATTGGATGGCATTGAGGTGGAAAACCAGTGTTTGAAGTCAGAAAAACTTGGGTCCAGGCCTGGCTTTGTCATTTGCTGGCTGGATGTCCTTGGGCAAGTTGCTTAACCTCTCTAACCATCATCTTCCTCATTTCTACAATGTGGATAATAATAGGTTGAGCCAAAAAAAAAAAATTGTCAATAGCCGGACATTTTTGACTTATAAAAATTCTATTTCCTAAATTTCAACCACCTAATACCCAGTGCTTTGGGCTGCTGTGAGTCCATATAAGTAAGGAGTTGGGATAGCCTGCTACACAGTGAGTATCCAGCATTGGGGTAGGGGATAGGGAGAGTACTATAATCGGCAATCTGTCCTTGAGTCAGAAAGGATTTTGGAAGATTGGTCCCTGCCTAGGATTCTAGGATGTCTGACTTCCAGATGGTTCACAGGGAGCTGTCCATTGGTGCACTCACCCCAAAGGTCCACTGGGCAGGATATGCGGGGGCATTGACCCATGTGACCTTTAGGGTCCACCTGGCTTTGTAATTCCAGGTGTTTGTGAACCTTTTAATCCAAGACTCCACCTGCTGGATTACACGTGGCCTGTAGTCATCATATAGTGTCTCATATTCCTAGGAAAGGAGGGCAGATAAGGACAAGGAAATGAGAGTCCCAGCTCAACACCCCCAAGGGACCTTCACTTTCTACATGGTGATCCTGCTCACTTGAGTCTACCCACATCTCACATCCTTTCCTCTTTCAGACCTACATTTTCAGTTAGCTCCTTGGACCTTGAAATCAATTCAAATTTGGCTTCAGGGAAGCCTGGGGTATGTGGAGTAAAGAGTCAAGGCCCAGAAACCCAAGTCTTCTAGACTTGAACTCATGCATCTCAGTACAGACTGGCTTGGACAGTGTAACCATCTGTGCCCATTTCAATCTCCATGTCCAACCAGAGGCTCCTTGAGGACAGGCTATGGGTTTCTCCATCTTTGCATCTTCTACAGTGCCTTGTCCATGCCAGGGGCATAATCCACATTCTTCTGCAGGAACTTTTGTTACACGTTCCCATCAATTGGAATCATTAACCCAATCCAGGAGCATACACAGAAGCCCTGCTTGACTTAGGCTTTTTAGCCTATAACCTTATTCTAAACTTAAATCCTGATTGCCTCTGTCACCTGCAGTTCTTCTTATGGTTGTGTCAGGGTATTTCTGAATCTGTGTAATAGCCCTAATCTACTTCCTCACTGCCCTCATATTTAAACACCAGTCCTGCCCACACTGATCCCAGGCTCTGACAGCAGTAACACATGTACTACCCCTCCTTTGTCTCTCCTGGCTGGCTCCTGGGGGATCCTAAATGTTGGGCTTTGAAAGGCCCACCTGGTAAAATATGGTTCCCCGGCGGCTGGAGAAATCAGCATCATCCCAGAATGGAGCCACCAGGGCCACACGGTCCCAGCCTGTGAAGCCTCTAAGGAGAGGGTTGGGGTAGGAGAAAATCTGGTACCTTGACTTCGGGAAAAAATCTGGCCCCATTTAAATCTGTTGAACTGAGCAAACAAACGTTTTCTTCTGGTTAGGAGTGAGGCAGAGCAGGCTTGGGGTAGCTCCTCAGAAGTGTGACCCCTGCCCCCCAGCCCCCAAGGCCCTGTCTGTGTAGAACTTCAGAGATGTCAACGACCTCTGTAAGGTCATGTCAACTATCTCCCTGCCTGCTGGAGAAATGCCCTTTACATAGTTCTCACACAAATACTTTAACCTCAAGACATTTTTATTGTTCTAAGTCCTTCCTAAGGTGGTAGGTTTTGTCCTGCTTCAGTGGCAGACCCCATCTGTAAGACCAGCCTGTCGCAGAGCAGACCCCTCTGGGTAAATTCCTCAGACCCATCCTAAAGCTGGTGCCACATTAGATGGGGCTAAAAGGATTGATACCCTCACCCCATAACTGTCACCCTTTCATAGTGCATCCTGACTCAACTTCCCTCACTGAGAGCCACAGGAGCCACAACTGTTGTTCCAACTCTCCCCCGGGAGACATGGGTACCTGGACAAGGGAACCAGGAAATAATTACAGAAAATGCAAATGACATCAAACAGTTAAGTTTCCCAAGTAGAGCTTCCTGCTCATAAAAAGGGCCCATGAAAACAGTGGAGAGCTTACTGGGCCCTGAGATCTCTTCACTGAAATAAAGACCCTTTTGTCCAAGTGAGCATTGCCTTGCTCTGTGTCTTCCTCAGCTGACACCCTGACATTAAAGACTTCATGCAAACTGTGTCAGAGGCAGGGACGCAGTAGGTGATTAACAAGCATTGCTTTCATTCTCCCTTCTTCTCCTTCGGGATCACTGTCACAGGCACAGGGCCATAGAGGAGCCCTAGAGAGGAAAGCAGGGCCCCCAGAACTCAGGTCACAGGTTCTGCCCTTTGGGCTGCAGTGGGGTACTCACGTAGAGAAAATTTCGGAGAGAGGAGCCAAAAGGGAAGCCAATCTGGGGCTCGAAGAGTGGTGAAGTGAAGTCCACACTCCTCCTGACAAACTCCTGGTCTCCAACATGTGACCCATAGGGGAAGAGGGAAACGCCTGGGCCAATACAAAGAAGAGTAGGAAGTTCTCATGGGCCCTGACTTCATTTAGACTGACAGAGATCCCTAGAGAGCTTCCCCAGCTGCTCCTCCACCCTATCCTCTGCTTCCCTAACTAGGAACCATCAGGGACTCTTCTCTTGTCCCAGGACTCCCTAGAATTCCTTGGGCAGTTTGGGCAACATGATCCTAAACATTTCTCAAATGGCTTTCCTCTTTTCCATTATGGTAGCACTCATCTGGTCTTGCTTGGAAGCAAAGTCTCTACATTGCTCTCCTGGCCTCCTGCAAACTGCTCTCCTGCAAATTTATCCTTCACTCCAGCCACCACAGCACGGTTTATAAAGGCAAATCTAATCACATCCTCTCTGGTTCCCATTATTCACAAGACTCCCTCACATAAAAGCCTCAATTCTTAATACTCTTTATCTTATTTCCAGCAACCCCAGATGCTTTGGGGATTTCCTCCCCCATGCAACACTGGGACTACTTTTCACTTCTAAATCTTTGTTCCAGCGATTCAGTCACTCCTGTCTACTTGGGGTGCTTCCCTTTCCCAAGTTTGTATTCACTCTTTCCAGAATCCTCCTCTTTACCTTGAACCCATCCCTACAGCTCCTGGGGGGTCTTGTATCATGCATGCCTAATACCCTGGGCTTATTCCTCTAATTACACCTACTGACGCAGTAGATCTGTCTCTTGATGGACAGCATCTTGATCATTTCTCTACCTTACAACTCTGAGTCCAGTGCCACGCACAAAGCCAACCCTCAGCACCCAGCTTTGATTCTGTCTCATTGTCCCCTTGAGGCCCTTCTGACCTGAGAGAGCAGTGTCTGTGAGCAAGCAGGCTGAGACTGAGCATTCAGTTACGTCACCCTATCAGGGGCATATGGGGAGTAGCTTGATTTCCCATGGCCCAGAAGAGGTGGTGGAGATATCCACAGTACTGGTGCCCCGACTACCCACAAGGGCCCTCTTTGGTAGATCCAATCCAGCTGCCACAACTCCTAGCTCCACATCTAGCTCAATTTTCTTCATCTCAGGGTACAGTAGACCCAGCTTTATGGCATCACTTACCTTTCTCAGGCTTGATAGGGATTGGGATAGCTGTTGAGCTGGTGCCTGTGGATGTGCTGGGATTGGAGGTTGTAAGGATCTGGGAGGTTGTTGAGGGTAGTAGTGTTACTGTGATTGTTCCTGGCATGCAGGAAGAGAAGACTGGGTGATACAGTCAGAGAGTAACAGAGTCGAAGAGAGTCATAGACTTTAGGAGCTGGAAGAGACAGCTAGAAAATCTTTCGTCTGTCTTCTGCTCACAATCAAACTACTCCCTGCAGATAAGCAGTTGTCTGCTGGGTCAGAGGGGGTGGTGACACTGTCACCCACCATACCGTGACTTCATCCTCTTGTGGACCTGACCTCAACCTTAGCCTGGTAATGTTAACTCACCGTCCTCTCTTAAGCATTCCTCTAGGCCAAAGTGAGCCAATGGGGCCACTGTAAGAGACCAAGATGCTGGAGTCCCTACCCACCTGGTGTCTCAGTCTTCATGATGGAGCTTGGGGATGCTGTGGATGGTGGATAAGTGCTGGTACCAGACAGAGGCATGGAATGACCTGGAAATAGTGTGTTGGAGCTCCAGGTGACTGCAGGGTCAGGGGCTGATTGAGAGAATGAAGAATTATTGGTTGAAGTATAGAAACTCGATATGGTCTGAGCTTTGCCCACATTACCCGAGGAAGTAGAGTCAGAGAAAGCATAGTCTGTGGATGGCTGCAGTGTAGGACTTTTAGAATACTTAGATGCTGAAGAAGTAGCAGGAGTGGTTTTAATCAAAGGGTAGGTTGTAAGTGGAAATGACAAAGTTGGTATGGATTTAGCTATACTGTTATGATTACTCGTAGAACTCATATATGTATGCACTGTAATAGGGTTGGTATTGGAGGCTACCATTTGAGCAGTTACAGTATGCTCAGGGGTTTGTGTGCTTGACTTGCTCACTGAAGAAGCTGAGTCTTGCATGGTATTTGTCAAGAAGTTACTTCCAGAACCTACAGTGGGAATGACCTCTGCAGTCATGTTTTCATGAATAATTGAGCTTGAGGTTGTTGTCAGAACTTCTCCACTTGGGGACAAAATTGTGGAAGGAGTACAAGAGGCTGTATCAGTCAAGGTGATAGAACTGACACTAGCTGGCCTGTCAGTTGCCCCCAGTGACAAGGCCGGCATTGCTGTTTGGGTCCTGTGGCTGTCTCTGACTGGGTTTGAGATTAATGTTGTGCTGGTACTTGAAGGTGACAGAGTGTGAGTGACAGTTTGTGGGGCTGTGTGCACATTTGGTGTGAATGGAGACGTGACTCTTGAGAAGGTGTTCGTCACCTGGGAGACTAAACTGACAGTTTCAGATCCTCTGGTGGTTCCTGTACTTTGAGTCTGAGCCATCTGGGAAATAGCTGATGTTTCCTGAGGAGAGGTGCTGGGAGAAGTTGGGATTGACTGTCTTGTTGGTCTCCCTGTTGTTAAGACCTCAGAGGTGATGGTTGAAACAGTGCTGGGGATAGTAACAGACATGAGTCCCGTGGTTTCTGGAGTAGTGTCATGACTGGTTGCCATGGACGACAATCCAGTTGCAGACTGTGTTATGTGGCTTTCCCTGGAGAGATTTGTTGAGAAATTCGTGGTCTTATCTGAGGTAAACTTTTCTAGAGAAGAACTTTTCGAAGTTGTTTGGCTGTTTGCTATGGATGAAGAAGCTGTTACTGTGCCCACTAAGGTGGTGGCCACAGCCAGAGAGGCTGCTGTGCTGGCATGCCGTTCTCCAGCAGTCTCTGTGCCTTGAGTTTGGTGGGATTGGGAGATGGCCGAGACTGCATCAGGTGAGAGGCTGGTAACAGGGGATGTTGACTGTCTTTCTGAGCCTCCCCGTGTTGAGACTACAGAGGTGGTCTGAGGAATAGTGCTTGTTACGGAAAATGATATGCCTCCTGAGATTCCCCGGGTAGTGTTGGAACTGGTTGGTGCTGTCCGTATTTCCGTGGTAGTAGCTATGACCTGAGTTGTGTGACTGTCCATGGGGGGTGCTGGGGTGAATGTCGTCACTTCACCTATGGTGGAGGTATCCCGAGGAACACTTTCTGAGAGCGAGCGTCCACTTGGTTTGAATGAAGAAGTTGCAGATGTGACTGTCTTGATTGTGTCTGTTATGGGAGAGACTAAACTTATGGTTTGGGATCCTTGTGTGGTCTGTGTGCTCTGAGTGTAAGCTATCTGGGAAATAGCTGAGGATCCTTGAGGAGAGGTGCTGGTAGAGAGTGTCGTAGAAAACTTAGAGGTGAATGCAGGAAAGCTAGATACAGATAGCGATGTCTCCCAGGTGTTTTCTACAGAGCCGTCTCTTGAGGTTGATGCTGTTAGCATTTCTGATGTTGTCAAAGGTACGTTGGTGACACTGAAAGAGGAGGAAGTCATTTTTTCATTTAGAGAGGATGTCTCCAGAGAAATGCTCCCTGACTGACTATGTTCAAGTGGTGAAAAGACAGGAGGAGATGTGGTTGCTATGGTGTTCTTGCTTAATTCAGATTCTCCTGTGATCTTGATGATCTGAGTCTGGTAGTTTTGAGAAGATGCTGATGTCTCCTGAGTAGAAGTACTGGGGGAGAATGCTACCGATTGTCCAGTAGTCCAGTTGTCATAGACGTTGTTGAGGTGAGTGAAGTAATGCTTGTACTGGAGGGTAACGATGTATCCATTGTATTCACTACAGTGGTTTCACTAGAGGTTGGTGCTGTCGCTATTTCTGATGTTGTAAGAGGTATGATGCTGATACCAAAAGAGGACAAAGTAGCAGATGTTTTATCCATAGAATATGTCTCTTGAAAATGTCCTTCTGTAAGTGTGTGCTCACTGAGAGAAAATGAAGTTGATGTACTCACTGCTGAGATGGTGCTGTTTTCAGATTCTCTGATGATCTCTGTGATCTGATGTGGGAGGTCCAGAGAGGATGCTGATGTTTCCAGAGAAAAGGAACTGAAAGTAGATGCTGGTTCATGTCCATCTGCATTAGTAGTTTCTTCGTCTACAAGACTTGTGGTTATGACTGAGGACGTGAATGTTGTAGCAGTTGCAGCTACAGAGAGAGCCATGTCATCCGGTTTTGCTACACTGGTATCTACGGAGGTTGGTGCTATCAACACTTGCGATGTAGTCAGAGATGTGTGGCCAACAGTGAGAAAGAAGAAGTGGCATTTTACCTAATGATACTGTCTCTTGAGAAACAGGCGCCATAGCAGTGTGTGCACTTGATGCAGATGAGGGCATCGATGTGCTCACTGCTGTGAGGAGGTGAGCTTCTGTTCCTGCCGTGGGCTTACTACTCTCTGTGTGGTGGTCCTGAGAAGATGCTGATGTGTCCTGGGTAGAGGTGCTGGATGACGGTGCTTTGGTCTGTTTATCTACTGTGGCTGTCTCTTGGTGTACACCACTCGTCATCGAGCCTGCGGAGGTGACGGGAGTAGGAGTCGTAGTAACAGAGGGTGATGTGTCAACGCTTTGTTTTACGGTGGTGTGTTCCGAGGTTGGTGCCATAGACATTTGTGCTGTGGTCGGAGGTGTGGGTCCTACACTAGAAGAAGATGCAGTGGTTCCTTTACCTGAGGGAGATGTCTTCTCAGGAATGCCTGTGGAAGGACTGTGTGTAGTGGGTGCAGCAGGGGGCATCGATGTGCTCGCTGCTGTGAGGAGGTGAGTTTGTGTTCCTGCCGTGGGCTTACTACTCTCTGTGTGGTGGTCCTGAGAAGATGCTGATGTATCCTGGGTAGAGGTGCTGGATGATGGAGCTTTGGTCTGTTTGTCTACTGTGGCTGTCTCTTGGTGTACACTACTTGTCATCAAGACTGCGGAGGTGACGGGAGTAGGAGTCGTAGTAACAGAGGGTGATGTGTCAACGCTTTGTTTCACGTGGTTTCTCTGAGGTTGGTGCCGTAGACTTTTGTGCTGTGGTCGAGGTGTGGGTCCTACACTAGAAGAAGATGCAGTGGTTGGGTTCCTGAGGGAGACGTCTTTCAGGAATGCCTGTGGAAGGACTGTGTGTAGTTTTGCAGAAGGGGGCATCGATGTGCTCGCTGCTGTGAGGAGGTGTGCTTGTGTTCCTGCCGTGGCTTAGCACTCTCTGTGTGGTGGTCCTGAGAAGATGCTGATGTGTCCTGGGTAGAGGTGCTGGAGACGGTGCTTTGGTCTCTTTCTCTACTGTGGCTGTCTGTTGGTGTACACCACTTGTCATCAAGACTGCGGAGGTGACGGAGTAGGAGTCGTAGTAACAGAGGGTGATGTCAACGCTTTGTTTCACAGTGGTGTCTCCCGAGGTTGGTGCCGTAGACTTTTGTGCTGTGGTCCGTGGTGTGGGTCCTACACTAGAAGAAGAGCAGTGGTTTTACCTGAGGGAGACGTCTTCTCAGGAATGCCTGTGGAAGGACTGTGTGTAGTTTTTGCAGAAGGGGGCATCGATGTGCTCGCTGCTGTGAGGAGGTGTGCTTGTGTTCCTGCCGTGGCTTAGTACTCTCTGTGTGGTGGTCCTGAGAAGATGCTGATGTGTCCTGGGTAGAGGTGCTGGAGACGGAGCTTTGGTCTGTTTCTACTGTGGCTGTCTTTGGTGTACACCACTTGTCATCGAGCCTGCGGAGGTGACGGGAGTAGGAGTCGTAGTAACAGAGGGTGATGTGTCAACGCTTTGTTTCACAGTGGTGTCTTCCGAGGTTGGTGCCATAGACTTTTGTGCTGTGGTCGGAGTGTGGGTCCTACACTAGAAGAAGATGCAGTGGTTGGGTTACCTGAGGGAGACGTCTTCTCAGGAATGCCTGTGGAAGGACTGTGTGTAGTTTTGCAGAGGGGATCGATGTGCTCGCTGCTGTGAGGAGGTGTGCTTGTGTTCCTGCCGTGGCTTAGCACTCTCTGTGTGGTGGTCCTGAGAAGATGCTGATGTGTCCTGGGTAGAGGTGCTGGAGGACGGTGCTTTGGTCTGTTTCTCTACTGTGGCTGTCTCTTGGTGTACACTACTTGTCATCGAGCCTGCGGAGGTGACGGGAGTAGGAGTCGTAGTAACAGAGGGTGACATGTCAACGCTTTGTTTCACAGTGGTGTCTCCCGAGGTTGGTGCCAGACTTTTGTGCTGTGGTCGTGGTGTGGGTCCTACACTAGAAGAAGATGCAGTGGTTGGGTTACCTGAGGGAGACGTCTTCTCAGGAATGCCTGTGGAAGGACTGTGTGTAGTTTTTGCAGAAGGGGGCATCGATGTGCTCGCTGCTGTGAGGAGGTGTGCTTGTGTTCCTGCCGTGGCTTAGCACTCTCTGTGTGGTGGTCCTGAGAAGATGCTGATGTGTCCTGGGTAGAGGTGCTGGAGGACGGTGCTTTGGTCTGTTTGTCTACTGTGGCTGTCTCTTGGTGTACACTACTTGTCATCAAGACTGCGGAGGTGACCGGAGTAGGAGTCGTAGTAACAGAGGTGATGTGTCAACGCTTTGTTTCACAGTGGTTCTCTGAGGTTGGTTCCGTAGACTTTTGTGCTGTGGTCGGGGTGTGGGTCCTACACTAGAAGAAGATGCAGTGGTTCCTTTACCTGAGGGAGACGTCTTCTCAGGAATGCCTGTGGAAGGACTGGTGTAGTTTTTGCAGAAGGGGGCATCGATGTGCTCGCTGCTGTGAGGAGGTGTGCTTGTGTTCCTGCCGTGGCTTAGCACTCTCTGTGTGGTGGTCCTGAGAAGATGCTGATGTGTCCTGGGTAGAGGTGCTGGATGGACGCTTTGGTCTGTTTGTCTACTGTGGCTGTCTCTTGGTGTACACTACTTGTCATCAGCTGCGGAGGTGACGGGAGTAGGAGTCGTAGTAACAGAGGGTGATGTGTCAACGCTTTGTTTCACAGTGGTTTCTCTGAGGTTGGTGCCGTAGACTTTTGTGCTGTGGTCCGTGGTGTGGGTCCTACACTAGAAGAAGATGCAGTGGTTTTTACCTGAGGGAGACGTCTTTCAGGAATGCCTGTGGAAGGACTGTGTGTAGTTTTGCAGAAGGGGGCATCGATGTGCTCGCTGCTGTGAGGAGGTGTGCTTGTGATCCTGCCGTGGGTAGCACTCTCTGTGTGGTGGTCCTGAGAAGATGCTGATGTGTCCTGGGTAGAGGTGCTGGAGGGTGCTTTGGTCTGTTCTCTACTGTGGCTGTCTGTTGGTGTACACCACTTGTCAAGACTGCGGAGGTGACGGAGTAGGAGTCGTAGTAACAGAGGGTGATGTCAACGCTTTGTTTCACAGTGGTGTCTCCGAGGTTGGTGCCATAGACTTTTGTGCTGTGGTCGGAGGTGTGGGTCCTACACTAGAAGAAGATGCAGTGGTTGGGTTACCTGAGGGAGACGTCTTCTCAGGAATGCCTGTGGAAGGACTGTGTGTAGTTTTTGCAGAAGGGGGCATCGATGTGCTCGCTGCTGTGAGGAGGTTGTTGTGATTCCTGCCGTGGCCTTAGCACTCTCTGTGTGGTGGTCCTGAGAAGATGCTGATGTGTCCTGGGTAGAGGTGCTGGAGGACGGTGCTTTGGTCTCTTTCTCTACTGTGGCTGTTCTTGGTGTACACTACTTGTCATCGACTGCGGAGGTGACGGAGTAGGAGTCGTAGTAACAGAGGGTGATGTCAACGCTTTGTTTCACAGTGGTGTCTCCCGAGGTTGGTGCCGTAGACTTTTGTGCTGTGGTCGTGTGTGGGTCCTACACTAGAAGAAGATGCAGTGGTTGGTTACCTGAGGGAGACGTCTTCTCAGGAATGCCTGTGGAAGGACTGTGTGTAGTTTTTGCAGAAGGGGGCATCGATGTGCTCGCTGCTGTGAGGAGGTGTGCTTGTGTTCCTGCCGTGGCTTACTCTCTGTGTGGTGGTCCTGAGAAGATGCTGATGTGTCCTGGGTAGAGGTGCTGGAGAGGTGCTTTGGTCTCTTTCTCTACTGTGGCTGTCTCTTGGTGTACACTACTTGTCATCGAGCCTGCGGAGGTGACGGGAGTAGGAGTCGTAGTAACAGAGGGTGATGTCAACGCTTTGTTTCACAGTGGTGTCTTCCGAGATTGGTGCCGTAGACTTTTGTGCTGTGGTCGTGGTGTGGGTCCTACACTAGAAGAAGATGCAGTGGTTGGGTTACCTGAGGGAGACGTCTTCTCAGGAATGCCTGTGGAAGGACTGTGTGTAGTTTTTGCAGAAGGGGGCATTGACGTGCTCGCTGCTGTGGGAGGTGAGCTTGTGTTCCTGCCGTGGGCTTAGTACTCTCTGTGTGGTGGTCCTGAGAAGATGCTGATGTGTCCTGGGTAGAGGTGCTGGAGGACGGTGCTTTGGTCTGTTTCTCTACTGTGGCTGTCTCTTGGTGTACACTACTTGTCATCAGCCTGCGAGGTGACGGAGTAGGAGTCGTAGTAACAGAGGTGACATGTGTCAACGCTTTGTTTCACAGTGGTTTCTCCGAGGTTGGTGCCGTAGACTTTTGTGCTGTGGTCGGAGGTGTGGGTCCTACACTAGAAGAAGATGCAGTGGTTCCTTACCTGAGGGAGACGTCTTCTCAGGAATGCCTGTGGAAGGACTGTGTGTAGTTTTTGCAGAAGGGGGCATCGATGTGCTCCTGCTGTGAGGAGGTGTGCTTGTGTTCCTGCCGTGGCCTTAGCACTCTCTGTGTGGTGGTCCTGAGAAGATGCTGATGTGTCCTGGGTAGAGGTGCTGATGATGGTGCTTTGGTCTGTTTCTCTACTGTGGCTGTCTGTTGGTGTACACTACTTGTCATCAAGACTGCGGAGGTGACCGGAGTAGGAGTCGTAGTAACAGAGGGTGATGTGTCAACGCTTTGTTTCACGGTGGTGTCTTCTGAGGTTGGTGCCGTAGACTTTTGTGCTGTGGTCGGAGTGTGGGTCCTACACTAGAAGAAGATGCAGTGGTTGGGTTACCTGAGGGAGACGTCTTCTCAGGAATGCCTGTGGAAGGACTGTGTGTAGTTTTTGCAGAAGGGGGCATCGATGTGCTCGCCCTGCTGTGAGGAGGTGTGCTTGTGTTCCTGCCGAGGCCTTAGCACTCTCTGTGTGGTGGTCCTGAGAAGATGCTGATGTGTCCTGGTAGAGGTGCTGGAGGACGGTGCTTTGGTCTGTTTGTCTACTGTGGCTGTCTCTTGGTGTACACTACTTGTCATCAAGACTGCGGAGGTGACGGGAGTAGGAGTCGTAGTAACAGAGGGTGATGTGTCAACGCTTTTTTCACGGTGGTGTTCTACTGAGGTTGGTTCCGTAGACATTTGTGCTGTGGTCGGAGGTGTGGGTCCTACACTAGAAGAAGATGCAGTGGTTGGGTTACCTGAGGGAGACGTCTTCTCAGGAATGCCTGTGGAAGGACTGTGTGTAGTTTTTGCAGAAGGGGGCATTGACGTGCTCGGTGCTGTGAGGAGGTGAGCTTGTGTTCCTGCCGTGGGCTTAGTACTCTCTGTGTGGTGTTCCTGAGAAGATGCTGATGTGTCCTGGTAGAGGTGCTGGAGGACGGTGCTTTGGTCTCTTTCTCTACTGTGGCTGTCTCTTGGTGTACACTACTTGTCATCGAGCCTGCGGAGGTGACGGGAGTAGGAGTCGTAGTAACTGAGGGTGACATGTCAACACTTTGTTTCACAGTGGTGTCTCCCGAGGTTGGTGCCGTAGACTTTTGTGCTGTGGTCTGTGGTGTGGGTCCTACACTAGAAGAAGATGCAGTGGTTGGGTTACCTGAGGGAGACGTCTTCTCAGGAATGCCTGTGGAAGGACTGTGTGTAGTTTTTGCAGAAGGGGGCATCGATGTGCTCGCTGCTGTGAGGAGGTGTGCTTGTGTTCCTGCCGTGGCCTTAGCACTCTCTGTGTGGTGGTCCTGAGAAGATGCTGATGTGTCCTGGGTAGAGGTGCTGGTGATGGAGCTTTGGTCTGTTTCTCTACTGTGGCTGTCTGTTGGTGACACCACTTGTCATCAAGACTGCGGAGGTGACGGAGTAGGAGTCGTAGTAACAGAGGGTGATGTGTCAACGCTTTGTTTCACAGTGGTTTCTACTGAGGTTGGTGCCGTAGACTTTTGTGCTGTGGTCAGAGGAGTGGGTCCTACACTAGAAGAAGATGCAGTGGTTCCTTTACCTGAGGGAGACGTCTTTCAGGAATGTCTGTGGAAGGACTGTGTGTAGTTTTTGCAGAAGGGGGCATCGACGTGCTCGCTGCTGTGAGGAAGGTGTGCTTGCGTCCTGCCGTGGGCTTAGTACTCTCTGTGTGGTGGTCCTGGAAGATGCTGATGTGTCCTGGGTAGAGGTGCTGGAGGACGGTGCTTTGGTCTCTTTCTCTACTGTGGCTGTCTGTTGGTGTACACCACTTGTCATCGAGCCTGCGGAGGTGACGGGAGTAGGAGTCGTAGTAACAGAGGGTGACATGTCAACGCTTTGTTTCACAGTGGTGTCTCCCGAGGTTGGTGCCGTAGACTTTTGTGCTGTGGTCGGAGGTGTGGGTCCTACACTAGAAGAAGATACAGTGGTTGGGTTACCTGAGGGAGACGTCTTCTCAGGAATGCCTGTGGAAGGACTGTGTGTAGTTTTTGCAGAAGGGGGCATCGATGTGCTCGCTGCTGTGAGGAGGTATGTTGTGTTCCTGCCGTGGCCTTAGCACTCTCTGTGTGTGGTCCTGAGAAGATGCTGATGTGTCCTGGGTAGAGGTGCTGGAGGACGGTGCTTTGGTCTCTTTTCTCTACTGTGGCTGTCTCTTGGTGTACACTACTTGTCATCGAGCCTGCGGAGGTGACGGCAGTAGGAGTCGTAGTAACAGAGGGTGACATGTCAACGCTTTGTTTCACAGTGGTGTCTCCCGAGGTTGGTGCCGTAGACTTTTGTGCTGTGGTCCGTGTCTGGGTCCTACACTAGAAGAAGATGCAGTGGTTGGGTTACCTGAGGGAGACGTCTTCTCAGGAATGCCTGTGGAAGGACTGTGTGTAGTTTTTGCAGAAGGGGGCATCGATGTGCTCGCTGCTGTGAGGAGGTGTGCTTGTGTTCCTGCCGTGGCCTTAGCACTCTCTGTGTGGTGGTCCTGAGAAGATGCTGATGTGTCCTGGGTAGAGGTGCTGGAGGACGGTGCTTTGGTCTGTTTGTCTACTGTGGCTGTCTCTTGGTGTACACTACTTGTCATCAAGACTGCGGAGGTGACAGGAGTAGGAGTCGTAGTAACAGACGGTGATGTGTCAACGCTTTGTTTCACGGTGGTTTCTACTGAGGTTGGTTCCGTAGATATTTGTGCTGTGGTCGGAGGTGTGGGTCCTACACTAGAAGAAGATGCAGTGGTTGGGTTACCTGAGGGAGACGTCTTCTCAGGAATGCCTGTGGAAGGACTGTGTGTAGTTTTTGCAGAAGGGGCATCGAAGTGCTCGCTGCTGTGAGAAGGTGTCCTTGTGTTCCTGCCGTGGCCTTAGCACTCTCTGTGTGGTGTTCCTGAGAAGATGCTGATGTGTCCTGGGTAGAGGTGCTGGAGGACGGTGCTTTGGTCTGTTTCTCTACTGTGGCTGTCTCTTGGTGTACACTACTTGTCATCGACCCTGCGGAGGTGACGGGAGTAGGAGTCGTAGTAACAGAGGGACATGGCAACGCTTTGTTTCACAGTGGTG
The DNA here is from genome assembly GCA_003508835.1 of Eonycteris spelaea. Lineage (NCBI taxonomy): Eukaryota > Metazoa > Chordata > Mammalia > Chiroptera > Pteropodidae > Eonycteris > Eonycteris spelaea. The sequence continues at coordinate 30,296,956 of PUFA01000001.1, read as the reverse complement.
TCTCCCGAGGTTGGTGCCGTAGACTTTTGTGCTGTGGTCCGTGGTGTGGGTCCTACACTAGAAGAAGATGCAGTGGTTGGGTTACCTGAGGGAGACGTCTTCTCAGGAATGCCTGTGGAAGGACTGTGTGTAGTTTTTGCAGAAGGGGGCATCGATGTGCTCGCTGCTGTGAGGAGGTGTGCTTGTGTTCCTGCCGTGGCCGTAGCACTCTCTGTGTGATGGTCCTGAGAAGATGCTGATGTGTCCTGGTAGAGGTGCTGGATGACGGTGCTTTGTTCTGTTTCTCTACTGTGGCTGTCTGTTGGTGTACACCACTTGTCATCAAGACTGCGGAGGTGACCGGAGTAGGAGTCGTAGTAACAGAGGGTGATGTGTCAACGCTTTGTTTCACAGTGGTGTCTTCTGAGGTTGGTGCCATAGACTTTTGTGCTGTGGTCGGATGTGTGGGTCCTACACTAGAAGAAGATGCAGTGATTGGGTTACCTGAGGGAGACGTCTTCTCAGGAATGCCTGTGGAAGGACTGTGTGTAGGTTTTGCCGAAGGGGGCATCGATGTGCTCGCTGCTGTGAGAAGGTGTGCTTGTGTTCCTGCCGTGGCCTTAGCACTCTCTGTGTGGTGGTCCTGAGAAGATGCTGATGTGTCCTGGGTAGAGGTGCTGGAGGACGGTGCTTTGGTCTGTTTCTCTACTGTGGCTGTCTCTTGGTGTACACTACTTGTCATCGACCCTGCGGAGGTGACGGGAGTAGGAGTCGTAGTAACAGAGGGTGACATGTCAACGCTTTGTTTCACAGTGGTGTCTCCCGAGGTTGGTGCCGTAGACTTTTGTGCTGTGGTCCGTGGTGTGGGTCCTACACTAGAAGAAGATGCAGTGGTTGGGTTACCTGAGGGAGACGTCTTCTCAGGAATGCCTGTGGAAGGACTGTGTGTAGTTTTTGCAGAAGGGGGCATCGATGTGCTCGCTGCTGTGAGGAGGTGTGCTTGTGTTCCTGCCGTGGCCGTAGCACTCTCTGTGTGATGGTCCTGAGAAGATGCTGATGTGTCCTGGGTAGAGGTGCTGGATGACGGTGCTTTGTTCTGTTTCTCTACTGTGGCTGTCTGTTGGTGTACACCACTTGTCATCAAGACTGCGGAGGTGACCGGAGTAGGAGTCGTAGTAACAGAGGGTGATGTGTCAACGCTTTGTTTCACAGTGGTGTCTTCTGAGGTTGGTGCCATAGACTTTTGTGCTGTGGTCGGATGTGTGGGTCCTACACTAGAAGAAGATGCAGTGATTGGGTTACCTGAGGGAGACGTCTTCTCAGGAATGCCTGTGGTAGGACTGTGTGTAGTTTTTGCAGAAGGGGGCATCGATGTGCTCCCTGCTGTGAGGAGGTGTGCTTGTGTTCCTGCCGTGGCCGTAGCACTCTCTGTGTGATGGTCCTGAGAAGATGCTGATGTGTCCTGGGTAGAGGTGCTGGAGGACGGTGCTTTGGTCTGTTTGTCTACTGTGGCTGTCTCTTGGTGTACACTACTTGTCATCGACCCTGCGGAGGTGACGGGAGTAGGAGTCGTAGTAACAGAGGGTGACATGTCAACGCTTTGTTTCACAGTGGTGTCTCCCGAGGTTGGTGCCGTAGACTTTTGTGCTGTGGTCCGTGGTGTGGGTCCTACACTGGAAGAAGATGCAGTGGTTGGGTTACCTGAGGGAGACGTCTTCTCAGGAATGCCTGTGGAAGGACTGTGTGTAGTTTTTGCAGAAGGGGGCATCGATGTGCTCGCTGCTGTGAGAAGGTGTGCTTGTGTTCCTGCCGTGGCCTTAGCACTCTCTGTGTGGTGGTCCTGAGAAGATGCTGATGTGTCCTGGGTAGAGGTGCTGGAGGATGAGCTTTGGTCTGTTTGTCTACTGTGGCTGTCTGTTGGTGTACACTACTTGTCATCAAGCCTGCGGAGGTGACGGGAGTAGGAGTCGTAGTAACAGAGGGTGATGTGTCAACGCTTTTTTCACGGTGGTTTCTACTGAGGTTGCCGTAGACATTTGTGCTGTGGTCGGAGGTGTGGGTCCTACACTAGAAGAAGATGCAGTGGTTGGGTTACCTGAGGGAGACGTCTTCTCAGGAATGCCTGTGGAAGGACTGTGTGTAGTGGGTGCCGCAGGGGGCATCGATGTGTTGCTTCTGTGAGGGTGCTTGCGATCCTGCCATGGGCTTAGTACTCTCTGTGTGGTGGTCCTCGAAGATGCTGATGTGTCCTGGGTAGCGGTGCTGGATGACGGTGGTTTGGTCTGTTTCTGTACATTAGTTGTGTTTTCATGTACACCATTGTCATCGATACTGTGGATGTTCCTGGGTAGGCGTTGTATTTATAGAGAGCGATATATTCTCTTTTGCTATCGTGGTGTCTGTTGGTTTTGTAATTTTTGGCGAATTTTCCTCCTTGAAAGCTGTTTTGTTGTTAGTAGTAGAGATATCTCCTGAGACGTCATTATAGCCAAGTTTGTAGAGTTGTGGAAGATTGTGGAAGTACTGTTGTTTTAGTCTCCGATCACCTTTAAATATAAAATAGAAGTTTTTGACACAATAAATTACTGTGTGAAACCGATAGTTTTATGTGAAGAATTTTGTGCAAGGTCCATTCTTTTTACAATTCTCCAGATATATGGCTGTATGGATTTAGGTATTTAGCCATGACTTACATATCTAGCAAATCAAGGAGCATATAGTCATATATGGCTATGCTACCCTGAAGAAGCCTGATCCCAACTGATCTCGGAAGCTAAGCAGGTTTGGGCCTGGTTAGTACATGGATGGGAGACCACCTAGGAAGACCAGGGTAATTATGAAAAATTTAAAGAATGAAAAAATAAGGGATTGTAAGCTGACAAGGTCCTTGAAATCCCTGAGGTCAACCAAGGGTTGCCTTGCCTAAAAAAAATATGTAGTTATTTTTATTTCATTTTACTCTCTCCCAAGATCTTTGTGGGTGGTCCCTCTACCTACAACCCAGAACTTTCCCTTTCTATGTCAGTTTTTCTTTTAACTGGGAGTAGAGTGAATTTTGGTCATTTTTCGAACATGTGAGGTCCTGAGCTCAGCGCAATTTCTTTTTTACAAACCTCAGCAAGCTGCTTCTCAAGGCACCATCACCTTGCAATTGCCAGCAACTAAGGCACAGAGCCCAAGGACCCATGACCCAAGCTCCTTCTAGGATCTCATAAAACTGTTTTCATGTTAATTTCTTTTACAATCAGAAAAATTAATGTAATAATAATATGTAATAATGACACCAGCATTGATTGGTCTTAGTCAAACATAGTTGTAAAATACAGTTTTTATTTTATTTTATTTTATTTTTTTTAACAAAGGAAGAGGCCTAGGAAGGCAACAGTGCCTAGGATCCATTAAAGTTAATATATGGCCCTTTTGCTAGATGGCCTAGACACATTAATAAAGAGATAGGTATACAAACATCGAATCATTACATTGTACACCTGAAACTAATATAACATAATATTATATGTCAGCTATATAAATAAGAAAAAAAAGAGGTAGGCATAATTATAGTTTACCAATGACAATCTAATTTTATTTTATGTTTACATTGGTTTATGTACCTTGTACTGATTCCCCCACAACTATCTTTAGCTTCCTCCTCCCCTCCCTCCAAAAAAACCCCACAGAGCTAACTTCTTTTTGACTCAACTCTTATGCCGATGCTATTTTTTTCCATGAATTTATTGGGATACAATGATAAATCCAATTTTAATAAATTTGTAGTATTTGGTTCTTTATCGAAAACCATTTTCCATTTATCAAGAGATGTTCTCTTAGTTTGAACATCAAAGCTAAGACAGTGCTGCTTTTCTGAAGAAAGCTCTTTTCTCAAAGGGAACAATAGCCAGTTTCAAAATACTTAAGCAGAAGGAGGTTTTTCATGATTAGCCAAATTCAAAAAACTCAGAGTATTAATAAGGTTAATATTTAGAGGAAAGTACTTCTTAGGTGATTGAGGGCTCTGACAGATCTATTCAGGACCTCAAAAGTAAACATTTTTAACTACATACACAAATTTTTAAAAATCCTATAATGTGAATGTCCTTTTCTAATTAAACAGGTATCATCTATTTTTTTCAAGGAATTTAGAATAAAATTAAATTGTAATATTGTTTACTTGATTTGAAGTGGCCAGTCTTTCTTTCTTAAGTTGCCAAATATTCCTTCCCTTATGACAGCTCTGGAAGGTACAAAGATGAAGACAAGTTCCTTTGCTTTGGAGAATCAAGAGCACCTGTGTGGAAGGACAACCTTCAGTCCCACAACCTATGTGCAGCCCTGGGAAGCCAGGCACCAAGGTAAATGAGCCAGAAGTAAGGTCTGGTCAATAAGATCTGTTCCAGGTGTGAAGTTTAGATATGCCTAAGGAAAGCTTAAAGGAAAAATTCTGCAATAAAACTAAAGGGTGGAGGTGCAGGATTTTGTATAGAGTGAGGCGTCTGATCAGGATTGCTTTAAATTAAAGATATATATGTATGTATGTATGTATGTATGTATGTATGTATGTATGTATGTATGTATAAAATCAGGAATGTAATAACTCACAGCTCTCTTGCTTATAATGAAAAAGGCAAGGTTAAACTGCAAGATGACCAGACCATTTAAAACTCGATGGTGAGAGGAAGGGTTAACTCTTTAAAATTGAATTATAGCATTTTTTAAAAATGCAAATTGAATTTCTATCTTTTATATTTTATTTTTAACATTTCTTCCAATCTAGCAGGTATCTAAATAAGCACATATACCCAGCCCTGGTCACATCATAACATAGTGTTAATTATGTTATGTCACACTAGTGGCAGCTGACTGTGGTTTCTGGCATGGTTTCTTGAGGCAACTATAAGCACAGCATCTGTGGATTGCCTGCTGAATCTTAACAGTGGCCTCAGAGGGGCACAGGCTGGGGCTAAACTTGGCCTGTAGCTGAACCCTCTCAAGACTGTGCCACTGGACACCTACTAAATAAAGCTATGCTAATAAGACTGGAAGACTAAGGAGCTTTGCTTAGTACATAGAAATGGACATGTAATAAATATGTAAAGGGGAAGAGGGGTAATAGATTTAGTGGGGTGGCCACTTTGCAAGTTATGTGGATCTCTGATTACGAGGTTGTACAACTGAAACTGGTATATTATTATTGTGTGTCAATTAAAATGGAAAAACTCATTGAATTGTACAATGTAAATATGAGCAACTAATTGTCTATTATATATCCATAAAGCTGTGAAAAAAATTTTTAAGAAAGTTAGAGCAGAAATAATTGAAATAGAGAATAGAAAAACAATAGAGAAAAATCAATTAAACCAAAAGTTGATTCTCTGAAAAGATCAGTATAATTGACAAACTTTTAGTTAGATGGACTAAGAAAGACTCAAATTATTAAAATCAGAAGTGAAGGTGGAGACAGTATTACCAATTCTACACAAATAAAAAGAATTATAAGAGAATACTATGAGTAATCCTACACCAACAAATTGGGTAAACAAGATGAGAAGTTCAATATGTTTCCTAGAATCACGACACCTACCAAGAGTAAATCATGAAGAAATATAACATCTGAATAGACCTATAACTCAGGGGTCCCTACCTCCCGGATAGTGGACAATGCCGGTCTGTAGACTCTTAGAAACTGGGCTATAAAGTATGAGGTGAGCAGCAGAGAGCCAGCAAAGCTTCATCTGTTTTTGTAGCCACTCCCCAGCGCTAGCATCACCACCTCAGCTTCACCTCAGATTATCCGGCATTAGATTCTCATAGGAGCACTGGTCCCTGGTGCCGAAAAGGTTGGGGACCACTGCTATAACTTGTACGGAGACTGAATCGGCAATCAAAAATCTCCTAACAAGGAAAAACCCTGGACCTGATGGCTTCACTGGAGAATTCTACCAAACAGTTGAAGAACCAATGCTAATCTTTCTCAAACTTTTCCAATAAATTGAAGAGGAAATAATGCTTCCTAACATTTTTTAGGCAAACATTATCCTGATACCAAACTCAGATAAAGACGTTACAAGAAAAGAAAACTATATCCATTATGACCAATTTTTATTATGAATATTAATGCAAAAATTCTCAACAAAATAGCAGCAAATCAAATTCAGCAGCATATTAAAAGGATTATACACCACAAACTATACCAAGAAAGACATACTCATTAAATGAAAGTTACAAAGTATAGACAATTGAAAGACCAAAACCCCATAATCTCACTATACAGACAACCACATTGTTCTGTGTTTTTTGAGGAATTTCTTCTATGCTTTAGAAAACATAGTTTAGCTTACATAATATATTTAATTTTGTATCCCATTTTTTAAACTTTACCTCATATCATAAGCATTTCTTCGTGTTTTTATTCTTTGTAAATATAGTCTGAAGATAGACAAATCTTATGGTTTAGATGGCAGTGCTTTCTTTTTCCCCTTTTGGAAGCATGGAAGAGCTGGTTCAGGGGGACCAGGCTAGCTAATCCCAACAAAAAGACCTGGGGTGTTGTATGTAAACTCCCCTTGCTAAACTCTGGAGGACCCAACGAAGGCATTCTCTCAGCCTGAAAACGTTCTTTGTTACCATTCCCATTTCACAGCAGCAGCACAGAGCTGAGTCTTTCTCCTGGAGAATTTCTCTCACTGTGTCCAGCTGAAACCACCACCTCTCTGTGACAAAATGAGAGCTTAGGGATCATGCACTCTGCTGCTTCTTTGCTTGGAAGTTTTTCCTGAATAAATCTGACTTTATGCTTGTTCCCTGTGTTGCTGGTATGTATGTTTGATAGTGTGCGTGTGTGTGTGTGTGTGTGTGTGTGTGTGTGTGTGTGTGTCCATGTCACTAATAGAACACTGGACATCACCTTTACCCATTAAGTAATGTTTCATCATAAAGATAACTCATAATTAACTTACTGTTGGACACAGCAGTTTTCAATTTGTTATTAAAAATAAAGTTTGATGACTATCTTTGCGTATAATATTTTGTTTTGGTTTGGTTTCATTATTTCAGCTCATTTCCTTAACATAAATTTCTCTAAGTAAAATTACTGGTTAATGCTATTATAAAAATTTTCATGTCATTAATACAGACTGCTAAATTTCTTTGCAGCAAAGTCATGCCAATTTACAGTCCCATTAGCAATATATGAGAGTGTACCTATTTCCCAATCCCCTTTCCCTTTGAAAAAATATTTGCTCCATAGTACCAATTTTAAATCTTGTCAAAGAGGACTGTATCCTCCTTTTGAATCTTCATTTAAAGAACTGGCTAGTCGTGGGCCAAGCTGATTAGTCTCGTGCTCCATGGAACAGAAAGGTAAGTGAGCCCCTTTGTGTCCTAATGTTGTGTAGGGAAGAGAGCAGGTGCAGTCTTAATAAGCCTCTAAATCTGTTACCCTTGTTGCTAGAAGGAAGAGATTAGCAGTAGTTACATCAAAACTACTGTATTGTATTTGTCATTCACCACCATTAAAACAACATATCTTAAGCCACTCCTTTAACGGATCATTTAGCTATTAAGGAAAACAGTTTGCAGGTAACCCAACCTACTAAACTAGAGTAGGCTATTCTTCAGCAAGAAATCCTGGTGATGGGGGGGAGGGCTACAGAGAAGTTCTTTTTGGTAAGAAAGTTATTCTTAAAAGATATAAAAGATAGGGTACATTCAAATCCCTGGGGGAGCATATAAAAATGTATTCTGAGGCCCATGACCAGAGTCTCTATGTATGGAGGTGGGGTACAGGAATCTGCACTTTAACATATATCTAGGGTGATTCTGATTCAGGTGGTCTATGGACCACATTTTAAGAAACATCTTAAAATGAAATAATAATATCTGCTCTTAAAATTTTGTGTAAGCTAAAACCACCTTACCTACCGTAAGTTGTAAGGCACAGAAATCTGGGGTCTTGATCAACTTTGTTTTAAAGAATATTATCAGCCTTATTCTTGCTGCTCAAGCTTTGCCGCAATGCACTGACCTTATCTTTTATCAGAGTGTGAGTCAGGCTCTTGGGTTTCCAACAGATTGTTACACAACCAAAGTCTGCTGTTCTGGCCAAATACATACTTGCAGAGCAGAGAGCTAGGGATTTGACTAAAGAGTTTATATTTGAGAGAAACGGTTCTCTCCTTCCTTTCTTTATGACACTTCATCTTATACTTCACTAGAAAGATCAAAGCCATTTAACATGATTTCCTTTGATGTCCCAGAACCAGGAAATGTCCCTTATCCTACATCGGAAGAGAGGCTAAATCTCCCCTCAAAGGCTGTACACATGCACGCACACACACACATGCACACACACACACACACACACACACACACACACACTGCTGTTTTTGTTCCCATCCTCCCTCAGATGACTTAGTCGATTACTTTTCTGCCCAAGAGTCTCTTTACTCACTCCTTCTCTTCTGCTGACAATCATGTTTAGGTCTCTCTTAATCTAAAGTAAAAGTCTTTCATCTTCTGTGTCCTCCTTATTCCCATCTTTTTTTCACCCATGAGCACCCTGAAAGCGGGGTCTATACTTTTCCCCTCTTTTTCATCTACTCCTCACACCTGAATCATCTCACTAAAACCACTTTTCTCAAAAGTTACCAAAAAACACCTTCCTAATCACCACAAACAATTTTCTTCTCAGGCCCCACTAGTCTCTGTGAAAGTTGGCACCATCCATCTATTCATTCATTAACAAATATTTATTGAGCATCTACTTCATTAGTCTGTCCCTGAACAGTGTCCCTTGACATCTGCATGGCATTGCTCTCCTTGAAGCTGAATGAGTCTTCTCCACGCAACGTTCCCTGTTCCTTCTGTTCCCTCTGCCGCTTCTCTTCTCAGCTCCCAGCTGAAGTCAGCCTTATGGGTATCATTTCCAGCCCTCTCCCTCTCCTACACTTCCTCTCTGGCTAAATTGCATCTTTCATGCCTTACAAATCTATCATTCTACCCTAACTTCACATCCATTTTCCAGACTCACCTTTCCAGCAATTTCCTGGCTGGCCTGTCAAATGCACCATATCTAAGGTGAACTTTTTCTTGAACTATTTCTTCTATTTTCCTTCCTTATGTTAATTGTGGCATCAGTCCCCCAGATATGCAGGCCAGAAACCCCTGAGTCATCTTGGATTCCTCTCCCTTCCTCATCCCACACATCATAGTTTGGCACCATCTATGATTAATTTAAAATGTTTCTCCCAGCATGGTCTCCTGTTCATTTTACTGCATTACCCTCATTACTCTAACTACAGCAGCAGCCTCTTAACTGCTGCTTCTGAGTCCTCCGTTCCCTACCTTGACTCTTAGCTTTCGCCATGGCTGGATTGATCTTTGACTATGGGAACCATTCCTTATAGGAATGGCTTCATAAAATGCCTGTGCCCAGGGAGCCAGAACCCAGTGAGTAAGTGGAGCAGAGCTGGAAATGGGGTGCAGTGAGACGGATAGCTGACTCTAAGCTGCATCCTGAGTGGGAAGAGCCGAGCTCCCGGGGATGCCAGAGCTGGAGGCGGAGGGGTGAAGTCAGGGCTGAGTGGGCGGAAGAGAGCCTAGGCTGACACCCAGCAAGATACGTGCAACTGCCCCAAGCAGGTGCCATTTGTTCTGGTCTCGTTGTTTCTCCCATAGAGCATCTACAAAGCTTGAGCCAAGCTGTGCTACCATACACTATTCAAGAGATACTTGATCCTTCTCATCAGAAGAAACTTATGTTGGGAGATCAACACCAGCTTATGTGCTTCTCCGTAAAGCCTCCTCATGCTGAACAGATTACACATGGCCGGTGACTGATGAGCAGGCTTCCGGTGCACTGCAGTCAGAGGCCACCTCTTTCTTTGTGGACTGGATACGTCTTCAAATGTATACCATGGCTGTACTGTCTCTCTTACCTTATTGTCTGCCTAATTACTTATTTTTCCCTTTCCAAATTCCATTTTCTTATTCTCTCTGGTTCTATTCCTGCTCCTATTACTTCACTGGCATGAATCTGGAAGAACTCCACTCTTTGTATCCTTAAGAAAAAATAGATCCTCTCTTCACAAACTTCACCATCTTCCTCATCTTTTTGAAACAATGTACTTATTGTTGAAATAGATGGGAACTGACATTGAATAAAAGAGGAAGTAGGTGGGAGCCATTTTTTTTATTGATCATTTTACAGTTTTGAACATAATTAAAAAAAAAACAAACCATGTACAGCACCTGGTATTCCTAGGTGGTCTCCCATCCAAGCAATAACCAGGCCTGATCCTGCTTAGCTTCTGAGATCAGACAAGATCAGGCACATCAGGATGACACAGCCACAGACTTTAAATGTAATTTGAATTGTGATAGGCATAATTATGTTGAGTCTCATGGAATAGGATTTGTGTAACTGCTAAGATCTAGAAACATTTGGAGGGCTTTCAGGAGTGTAGTAGTTATAAGGTAGTCTAGACAGCTAGAGGTAGGGTGTAACAGACTCGTGGGAACTGGAGATAGGAAGACCAATTATATTTGTCTCAGTTTAGTCTAAATCTGTTTGAATTAATTTTTTCTATTAGAGATATTGGTGCATATTAGTGAGTGATCCAACATTTACATTTTTACAGGTAGAAAGATATTTAAGTATGCATAAGAAACCTCACAAAGCATGTAAAGTTAGGTTAACAACTAAGATGTTAGATGAGCTTTCCCCCCCCCCAAAAAAAACTTTAAGAGTATGACTCTTTAAAATCAATTATAAATTATATTAAATGTATTAACAATAAAACAAATCTGGAAAATCTGAACTCACTTGGTTATTATGCCAGACAAACTGCTCAGAAAGGATAAAGTATAGTAAAAGTGCTCACTTCCTTATTTCATCTTCACTGTTTTGGGGAAGTTTTAAAACAGTCTTTTAATGCAATCAGGTCAAAGATATTTAAATATACCACAATAATTGATGTAACTACCCCACTACAGTGTACTATATATATTTTAAAGTGCTATATAAGTCACTCACACTTCCTATTTCTTATATAACTGGCATATATTTGCCCTGTGGGATTAGGGATATAGCCTTAAGCCTTGGAATAAAGTAAATAGCAGTAAATGTACAGGATTCCCTTGATCTAATGGACAAATCAAAATGGAATAGCACTAACCATTCCATTTGATAAAATAGCTGAATATGAAACAAGAGCACTGTGTCAGAGGATGGGTGGATTGCCCAAGAGGGAATTACCTGGCAAACTCATGAAAATTGTATGTTATTAAGTACATTCTCATGGTAGAAAGGCAGAAGGAATAATAATTTGTGACTAACAAATGTCTTTGAACAGACCAATTCATGTGATCAACATTGACTTTGTTGAGGCTTTAAAAAAAAAAAAAACAATTTACCAGATCACAAAGAATGTTGTTATAGTGAGGAAGGAAAAAGTAACTAAGAAACAGTTTTCTAAATCAAAGCTCCCCAACTTTTTTTGCCTTGTGATTTCATTTCCCAATAATACATATATAATCTTTAAAACTTCCTTAGGAGTTAAAAAAAAAGAAAAGAAAAGAAAAAAGAAAATGCCCGTATTACCTGCCCTGGAAGGCAGTTGCTTGGATCCTGAGGGCACTGGTCTCATTGTTTTATTAGAGCCAAGGATATAGGTGACTGGAATTGTTCCTGTCATCCTCTCACAGCTGTGATAAGGAAACAAGGATCCTGAAGCATGTGTCCTCAGAGAGAGGCAATTTGGTACTGGCTAACTTTTCTCTGGTTGTGGCTGAGAAGAGTGTTCAAGAATCTTGTCAATGGGTCTATCTACACTGAAGAATGATTTCTGTAATAAAAAATGCCTATTACCAAGGCTGTTTCTTTGGAAGATATCGTCTTTACTTTGAGTTCTTGAGTGTCAACTGACTTGTGATTAATTGACCCAGGCAGTTGAAAATAGGGATTTCTTTTGTACTTCTCTCACTAGGCACATTTTGACTCTATACATGATAAAAATGTCGATACTGCATATTTGTATAGTTCTTTATAGTTTCCCTTAGTTATAGTTTAACAGATGAGGGAACTGAGATTTGGAAAGGCTACGTGACTTACCCAACAATATATTTTGTAAGTGACAGAGGCTGGCACCCAAAGGTAAGAGTAAAGACTTGGAAGGTGTGAGCTAGTACTCAGCTATGGGACAGTCATTGTGTGCATGGCCTCTCCACAGTTGAGCTCTTCTAAGCCTATCTCAGGAGAGCAGAAGGAAGGGATGGAGAAATGGTGACTGACCTGCCCTGAGTTCTTGGTCTGCCACATGCCCAGTAGTCTGAGCCTGGGAATAAATCTGGCACGTTTTCAGGGGCAAATGATGTGACACCAGGATATTTCTGCCAATTTTCCTGATGTCTCCTTTTCTGTGATGATGTCAGAGTGAGTTGTAATGGCTCTTGACCCCTTGGGGAGACAAGACTGCTGTCAAAAAATATGTGCCTGGTATTGCTTAAAATGGATAATTTTTAAGAAGCTCTCTCAAAGGAGGAGCCTGTATCCAGGGACAGAGAGAGCACTGGAGCTGGCGCTGAGGTGGGGTGTTCCTCCCTCTGACCCCTGGAAACTCCCATAGGTTTCTCTGCTACCACTGGAGTAAGAGAGCACTCAGTAAGGCATTATTTTTCTCCCTTTGAACTGTGTCTAGTGGGAGATGTCCAGCAATTGTCGTAGTCCTTCTCTTAGTCCTTTCCAGGCTGTAAGGTTGATGATGTTAATGTGCATCATTTCTCCTGTGTGGCCTTCTGGTGACTCCACAGGTATGAGGAGGTGATGGGTGTGTTATTGACTCAGGTAAAGGAGTGGTGGCAGAAGTGGTGATGATGGCGGGAGATAACGTTTCCACAGAGTGGTGAAGTCACTCCCTGAAGAAAACAAAGCCTGTGTCTTATGTGAATATGTTGTGCGCAGAGGTTTATTTTTGGTGCATGGTTTGTTTGTTTGCTTTGAGTTATTCCTGGAACTGGAGGTGAGGAACCCATTGGCCATGTCACCCACTAAGTTCACTTTTCTGCTCTTATTTCCTGTTTCCTAGAGCTCTTAGCCAGGTTGTGCCTAAGGCAGTATAGACCAGGCACCTAATTACAAGAATAGCTTTGAAGAAAAAATTGACTCCCAGATGGGCAGCAGGCACCCTGAAAGGTGTAGAGAAGTTGGAAGGAAGCCAAACTAGCCTATGTAGGGAGCCAAGGGTCGTTTATATTTGTCTTAGCTTCAGAATCAGCATAGCCTCCATTGTCATCACATAGGGATGCAGCCTCAGCCCCTCTCACAGATGTCACACACACAAGTCTGCACTTCCCAGGATAGAAGATGAAGACTTAGTTATGCCCTCAGAAATTCTTGGTGACTAAAGACCAAAATTTCTGAGTGGTGATTTCAGGCTTCTGCATCTCTGTGGTCAGGATTTAGGAGCTGAGAAGCTCCCAGAGCTGCCCCTCAAGGACGACGGGCTAGTGTGAGCTGATGGATATGATGGGTGTTGGAGCTGATGTTGTAGGGACTATGACAAGTGACAGTGGTTCATGTTCCTGCTGTTATCTTGCAGGAAACAGGAACTGTGATTGTGATCAAGGATATAATTCCTTCATTGTTCCTAGAATTCAAGATGAGGAAAGATGCTACCTCAAAATGCCCTTAGGACCACTGATCTCATGATGTCTGTAGAACCTGGAATACAGGAATTATTTCATAGACATCTGTTGAACAAAAGAAGTCATGTGTCCCCATCCCCTGGTCTTTGGTTCCTTTAGCTGAGGTTGGAGAGAGAATGAGGTTGCACCTGTTTCTCCTTTGGCTGTAACATTGGCCCTGGGTCCAAGAGGAGGCTGACATGATGGTTGCAGCCTGCCGGTTGGAGCTAGCACTGAGGCAAAAAGGAGCCAAACTCCTGAGGACAACCCTAGGCTAGAAAGGGTGTGCCTGTCTCTAATGGGGGCCAGGAAGAGAAGACCTCCAAAATCAAGATGGTAGAGGCTAAAGATCAAACTTTTGAGGAGAGAAAGGCATGGAGAAAAAGAAAGTTGAAGCTGGTGAGCATAGGGTCAACACTGGGTATTGACGCTTCTTGGTTTGGTTCTGGAGCTTCTGCACTTATTACCAGGGTAAACTTCGTTCTGTCACACCAGACAATGGGAGAAACCCGGTCAAATGATCTGTGGCGATATCCAAGGTGAAGAAATGCCTGGTTGATAGGTACATTGTTTAAAGTGTGACTTAGGCAATAAGTTCGAAGATAAGTTTCTTGCCTTGGAGCTTACTGTGAAGGATAGATTCTAAATTACTTTCCTTGATATTATTGACCTAAATTTTTGAGGTCAGCTCAAAGGTGGTGGTTCCATTTACTAGTCAGGATAAGGACAGGGATGCTTGAGAAAGCTACATTGATGTTAGTGACTTTTTTGATACTCTGGTTTCCTCAGCACACAGGTCAGCTGGTCTTTGATTCAGGGGAGAAGGGAATAAAGTGGGAAAGCAATATTGTCATAACGAGTTGTGATTTGGTGATTCCTGACAGACATGGTGCTTCTGACGCCCCCTAACAAAGTCTTTTCTGAGCCTGAGATGGACAAATAACAGCAAAATCCGACAAGGACAAGAAGTGGTTAAGAGCCTAGGTTCTACAATCAAATTGCCCAACATCCACTATGTGACGGGCTAGTTACTTGACCTCTCTGAGGCTTGGGGTCCTTATCTATAAAAGTGGGATGATGGTAGATAATGGTAAAGCAATATGTAAAGTGCTTAGCTCAGCACATAAGCTCAATATATGGCACTGTGTGCTGCCTCTTATCTTGGTCTGTACAGATTTCTGAGATCCTGGCAAAGGCAGGAAACCTTGTGACTGTGTCCTTATTAGGGCAGAACCTCTGCGTGCTGCCATTTTTATACTTGTCTACTCCCTTCCCAGATCTCTGCTGCTATGACCAGGCCAAGCCACAACATCTTCTGCCTAAAATCCTGCAGCCAGTTCCTACCTGGTCTCCTATTTCACCCTTTCCCCTTCCAATTCATTTCCTTCTACAGTATCCAGAGCAATCATTCCAGGGTTCAAATCTGATCATGTCACTCCTTTATCTAAACCTCCTCACTCTCTGCCCATTTTAGTTTCTTAAAATCCACAATCCATTACATGGCTTACAAGGCCCTTCATGATCTAGCACCTGGCTACCTTTTTCAAGTCCTCCAAAGGGTCAAACTCTTTCTTGTCTGCACATTTTCCCCTGCCTAGCTCGTGCTTTCCCCCCGGTCCCCCGCCTCCCTCTACCTGGTTTACTACTCAGCCTTCAGGACTCAGCTTGTAGGTACAGCACTTCCTCAGAGTCCTTCCTGGACTTACCAATCTAAATAAAATCTCCCTATTTTACTCTCATCACAATACTTATTCAACATAACACTACATTTGTAGTTGGGAATTTTTCTATAATTCTTTCACGTCTCTCTGTATGCTAGCCCTTAGCTCTAAGAGGCTGGGCCCTGTTTGCTCCATTCTTCACTGTACATACAGTGCTGCCCTATAACAATATAGGGTACATGACAGATAGTAGTTTAAGTGACAAATGTATGGACAAATGAATAAACAGATATATCAGCAGGGGCTGTGAATGCTTCTGTTCTTCCTCCATTAATGAGCTGGGCTGGTTTGAAGGTTTGTGGAAGGTTGTGAGTTGCAATGCAAACTCAGTGAACGAGGAGTCAGGAGACTGGATTCTAGTCCCAACTCCCCTGCTTATAGGCTGTGTGGCCTTAAACAACCTTTGGAGGCAGGAACCATGAGATCTTTGTGTCCAGAGCACTTGGCACAACTAGAAGTTCGGCAAGTGACCTCTTTCCTATTCTGCGTTCCCCCACACCCACCGTCAAAAGGACTTTTAGAACTCAAACAGCAGATTTAATTGGGGGTATCTGTGTAGAGTAGATGTCTATACAGACATCTACTTAAAAATGCACACACGGAGAACTAAACTGCCTGCAGCACAAGCCAGTGACCTCCACATACCCAAGGCCATGCTTGTGGAGGCCACATGTACAAACACAGAGGCCCAGTTCCTGAGGCCTGTTTAGTCTTCATGAAAACAATGAGTACTTAAACCTCTATGAAGTGTCAACAAATTGAGTGCATTTCAAATCCACTCCCAGAGCTGGGGCTACAGTAATGATTAAGTATCTGCTTGCCACAAATTCAGCTTAGTAGAAAGAACATTCGAGGCAACGGGCCGGAACTAAGAGGAGAGTGAGCCTATCACATCTTCAGTCCTGGTCTTCAGAGAAGAGGCTCTGAGAGCTACATTATGTGCCTACCTGAAGCCTTTAGCGGTTTTGAGGATGCAGCGAACAGACACAGTAACAAACCCACTTGTTTGTGCACAGAAAAGGCTGACTGCTTCTTGGCCTCTCCTGGCAATGAAGACATAAATCACTCGCATGTCAGGCACTGCCAGGACAGCTTCTGCCTTCAGAGCTGAGCCCAGAAACCAAGGGTGTGGAGGAGATGAACCATGAAGCAGTGGTGTCAGCTCAAGCAGAGCCTCTGACTGATGGCAGAGCTGGTATTTATTTTAGTCGGTTTGCAAAATAAGCCAAATTCTGAATAAATTAAGCTGGCCATTACAAACCCACAGGAAAGACAGAGATGCTTTTTAGAGATTAGAGGATCTTGAATGAATGAAAATGCCTCTGAGAAAACAGGTGCCCGTGCCATTCCTGGCTTCATCACCCTCATCACCCTGCAGTCTCCTAGGTCTAAAATGGAGTGGTCCATCTCTCAAACAAGACTTCATGGCTCTTGTCTGTTATACCAGATGCGACTTCATTTTACCTCTCCACCACCCTATGAAATAGCCTCCTCCCATTTGACCCATCTTGCTGATGAAGACACCGAATTAAAGGGACTTATCTCATGTCCCCTGGGCTGATAAATGGCAACACTGACACAGATCTTCAGATTTGAAGTTCCCACTCTTCACTGCACATTTTGCTTAGCCATTGGCCTAAATTTGATTGCTTTTCTTGTCAGGATCTCTTGTTCAGGGATTCTCTCCTTTTGGGTATCCCCAAGCACAGTGAGGGTTTCCTGGGGGTGGGAGGTAGGGGGCAGACAGCCTGCAGAGAGTTTTGATGTCCTTAGTGGCAAGTGAGGTAGGCCTCTCCCAGACCAACAGACAGATTTGAGGTTCTCTGAGAGAGAGAGCAGGAGACCCTTCCCTCTGGGGCCCTCTGTGACTGTGGATCTCCCCTGTCCTGTACTTGCTACAGTCCCATTACCTCCCAGTGGCCACCGATAGTATTGGAGACTGAGGCATGTTTTGACCCAGTTTCCTTACTGTAGGGCATGGAATCAGGGTTTCTAGGCTTCCTTCTGAGTCATTCCTGCCAGGAACCACGAGTAGCTGCCGAGTTTCCACTGGTTCCCGGTCCAGCCTGCTGCTGTTCACCCTCCTCTACCTCTTTCACATTTGACAGCCAGGGGTTTTCCCCAAGGAAGCCCTTCCCACTGCGGGGTCTTCGTGGAAACCCTGGGGCTTCTCCCTCTATCGTGGGCAGAGACTCTGAACCTGCTCCAGTGGTGCCTGGGTGAGGGTGCTGGTGGCCAGTGTGGAAACAGACCCTAGATTCAAACATAGGCAGGTCACCCATAGGCTCCCCTCAGGGATCCAAGGAAACAAGACTGACCAGTTGGCACTTGCCCAGAAGTTTCCCAAATAGATGCGGGGGACTAACTCCCTGTCTCACGGAGACCACTTCCTTCCAAGGCCCTCTGGGACTCAATCAGGTGTTTGGCGTGCCACTCCCAACGTGCTGCCATCTCCTCTCCCGGCCCTGTGCTATTTTGTCCCCTTCAACAATGCAGAGGACTCAGTGGTCCAGGGCATCCCTGCACTTCGCCAGGGTCATCTTGGGGACTCCCTTCCACCGTCATGCTCTTTCCCTCCTCCTCTCCTCACACCCCATCACTCCCACCTCAGCTTTCCCTGATCACTCCTACCCCAGTTCTGGCCCCTTCGAGCTCCTCGCTGCCGACTTCCTGGCTCCTCACGCGCTTGACGACTCTAACGTAGGACCAGGTGCGGACTGGCACCGAAAACTGTTTGTGTTGACCTCTGATCACAGAAAATCAAAGCTTAATCAAATAGGTCATGCTATTCACCTCTCCACTTTTTATATAGGGGAACCAAAGCCTGAAGAGAGAAATAATAGGACCTGGCTCCAGGAACCAGATCAGTTAGTGGCAATGCCAAGACTGGGCCCCAGGGTCCCTAACTCCAAGCCACCCTCCCCCATTGCCCATGGTCATGACTCCCATGGACATGCCTTCTTCTACATCCCTCTCTTTTACCCCCAGGACAAGACCCTGAGTGGCTAGGCTCTGAAGGTTCCTCCTGAACTCCGTTTTCTGACTGTGTGATGAGTTGTTGTGGGGGTTGGAAAGTTGAGGAGTTAGTGGTTGTTTCATTTGCTCCACGTCAAGTCCTTAAACATTTCAAGGAAGGTGGAATGTTCCTTCACCAGCATTGTGTCTGTTATTATCTGTAAGAGAGCCTGTTTCTTCTGACCCACTCCCCAAGAAAGAATTCCTTGGGTGGAAGCTCCCCCAGGCCTGTTGAGCAGGGGAAGAAACTGTGAGTATATCTCCAGTTTGGGTTTCTGACCCCTTACTCTCTCCTGGGTCCCAGAACATCTCAAAAGACTCAGACATACAGAAATACAGAATGAAACGTCATCCTAAAGCCAGAGAAGTGGTGAGGAGAGGAGAGGGGGACCCAGAGGGGGCTTCAATAGGCTTTGCTTCCATCCCACCCCCAGCTCCACATACAAAGGAGAAGTGAAGGAGAAGTGGGGAAGCGTGGGAGGCCAAGGCCAGTGCCAGGGCTAAGAGCCGTGTTCTGTGGACATTACCCCAAGAGGAGGCTTTTAAACCCAAAGTCAGAGGCATGAAGTCGCCTGCCCTCATCTCAGCTGCCCTCTAGTTCCCACCTTGTTTCGCCCGGCTAGTCTGCCTCTTTTCTTTCTGTTCTATCCCTTCCTTTCAGTTCTGCCTGTTTCCTCTGATTTTCCCCCTCTCTCTGTATCTATTTTGCTTTGATTCATCTGCTTCTCATCTCTCTTTTCCTCTGTCTCTACATCTTTATATAAGTTTTTCTTCTGGTTCTGTTACCCAGCTGTTCTGTTTTTCTGTGTCAGTCTCTCCTCCACTCTCTGTCCCTCATTCCACAGTTCTGCCTACCTGTCCTTTTCTCTCCCCCAAATCAGTGCTGATTCCCCCAATGGGGTTCACCAAACCAGGGCACTCCTGCCTCCAGACGTGTCTCTGCTTCTCTCTGTCTCTTTTTTTCTCTGTCTCGCTAGCATTCTTCCCTTCTCTTTCCCTGTCTTGTCTAATCTCTGTTCATTCACTTCTCTCTGTCTCTCTCTCTTCCCCACCCTGCCCCCTCTCAACAGGCCCCAGCTCCCCTAATGGGCTCTCTGAATCAGCCATCTTGCCCCCAGAACGCTGCCCCAGGTGCATCACTTACCCAGAACCACTGGCCAAAGGAGGCAGGAACATAAGCAGATCAGGAATACCCAGGGGACCCTCCTCCAGTGGATCCCCCTCATGGCTCCAGAAAGAATCTCTCAGGCTCCCCTGAGAAGTTCCTCAGTGCAAGAGCAGAGGTGTGAGGAGCAGAAGTGAACCTGTCCCCACCAGCTGCTGGCCTGAAATAGGTGTTTTTCCTTGAGGGGCCAGAGTACTAGGGGAGGAGGACAAAAGAAGGTGGGGCCTCATGCCAATCATCCTTGCCCTGTCTTTTCTTTCCTCAATCTCCACCTCCTTCCCCAACCAGGAAGAATAAAAACCTTATACACTCACTGCTCTGCTGCTAGTCAGCCTGAGCCAAATACGAGGAGGGATGGGAGGGGATATGAGAGAATAGAAACTGTGATGCAAATGAGTGGGCCACCCTCCTGCCTGGGATGTAGGCCCTCTCCTGCCTCCCCAAGGGCAATCCCTGTCCTCCTGGAGCTTTGGACTGCTATAGTGGGAGGTAGCTGGGTCATTCCAGAAGAAGTGCAGGGGAGAATGAGGAAGAAAGGGGCCAATTGGGAATGAGTTTGGGGCTGTATGAACAGGAGAAAAAGTGAGATTTAAGGAGACCTAAGAAACATGGGGAGTAGGGGGAACAATGTCGAGTGAGAGGTTGAAATCAGAAATACCCTGTATGGGACTTTTGGGAAGGAATATTGGACTTAGAACATCTGCTTCATGCCAGGCACATGGTAGACTCTCACCAGGTAGTGGATATCTTCTTTCCAAGAGAGGGAGCACAGAGCAAGGGTCTGGAGAACTGGAGGCAACCTGAAAAGTAGCCTGAGGGATCTGGAATGGGTAGCAGGGTTGAGGGTAGAACCCAGGGAGAAGTAATTGTGACCCCCATGAGGAAATGGAGGTGCTTCTGGAGACCTTCAAGCTCGGGTCACCTCATTTTGACCTTTGAGACTCACAGGCACCAGTGAGGAATAGGACTCCAGACAGGGACCCCAGGCCAGAGTTCTGAAATGAGAGGAGATAGTTAGTGTAGCTCTGCAAAGGAAAACAACAGAGATTTTCCCATGCCCTTTGCTGCAGTGAGAACCCTTGCTCCTGGTTTCTTGAGACTTGATTCCCTTAGTGTGGTCTATGGAATGATTGTTCCCAGAGCAGAGAGCTCAGTCTCTTAGATACTGCACAGCCCAGGATAAGTCAGCATTTCCACATACCCAGAAAGAGCCAGCCTTGTCCAGCAAGGAATAGATGCCTGAGAACCATAAGCTCCCTCCCCCAACCTCCCATCCTGCACCAATCCTGTTGGCTACTTGCTTTCTGAAGCTAAAAGTCCACTTATAGCCAAAGCCCAAAGGTTTGACCTTCCAATTATAATGCAGATATTACAGAGAAGTAGCATGGTCTCTCTACAGCTGCATGTACAAGTTGATCCTACTCTTTCCTGGGAACAGTAAACTCACAAAGGTAAAGAGGGATTTTAGGCATAGAGCACCTGGACAGGATAGGAGGAGGATATCACTGCAGAGAACTTGCAAAGACACCAAAGCCCAACTTGGCCTTTTAAATCATGTGTCAGTTCTTGCTCATGAGTTCTCCCTATTAATTTTCTGTGTTGTTTATTTGGTGACATTCTCTGGACTACAGTTTTCCATCTACAGAGGGGGGCGGGGAAGCATTTCAGGTTAGACCCAAGTAAAAGTTGAATATCTTGTTGACCTAACACGATAACCTGCCACTTTTCAATGCAAGGGATGTCAGAGGCACAGAACATTCTCCAGAGGCTGCTGTAGTGGCCAAGACTCCAACTGGACATCAGGATATTCGGGGTCTGCCACCCAAGGAAAGTCATAGCCTCTTTCAGCCTTGCTTTCCTTATCTATAAAATAGAGATAACATGTCCAAAAAAAAAAAAAAAAGCCAGAGCTGGACAGTAGTTAAAGTGGTCAGTATAGAACCAGGCTCAACTCCAAATATAGCATGGACAAATGGGAATTTATAGACAAGGAGCAGGATGAGGGGTCAGTGGGTAGAAAATTACTAAGAGGAAACATCAAGAGTAAGGAGCGTTCTGGCTAAACCAACCTAACAGGATTTTTTTTTTTTTTTTTTTTTTTTTTTTGCTGAAGACAGGCCAGGGTGATCAGACATCACCAGGAGAATGATGGAGGACGGGGACCCTGATCAGACGTTGGGAGAGAACAGGTATTGAGGAGGGGGTACTCTTGTAAACTGACTTGGAATTCTTACATAACTGCATTTTACAAAGAAATGCACAGATAGACCTAGAAGTTTCAGGAGCCTGACTAAAGTTTGGTCAGCAAAGAGTCCTAGTCAAATAACACCTACACAAAAGGTTGTGAGACGGGAAAGAATTCATAAACATTAAAGTGCTTTACAAATGTTAAAAACCTATCTATAGAGAGCACTTGGCTTCTCTTTTCATCCTGACATCATCCTTGAAGGTAGAAACAAATGAGGGACACCAGGAATGAGGAGTCTGCAAAAGGATGTCCAGGCCTATTTGCATACCAAGTTCTTTCCTGTGTCACCTTTGGGGTTTATGACATTGGCATGTTCAAATCTAATTTATCTTCTCCGTGCCTACCTCTCCAGTTCCCTTCTCAAGGGGCCCATTTTCTGGAGTTGGATTGCTTCTAGGTCTCCGTAGACAAATGCATCTCTCTATCTGTTTGTCCTTCCTTCTCCCCTCCCAAGGCATCTGATGGGGACAAAGAAGGGTGAGTAAGAGAGGGTTGAAATGAGTAGATTCTCTGAATTCTGTCTGGTGGAGACCTCCTAGGTCTGCAGACGGCTGAGTTTACCCAAGGGCAGGAATCTGAAATCAAGTTTCAGCTGATATTCCGTGGAAGTTTGGGAGCAAGAGATCTCAGTCTGGACTTGGGATATAAGTAAACTGGAGCAAGGATTAGATTATGACCTTTTCGCATGGAAGGAAGACACAGGCTTGGCTTGAACAGACTAAGCCTGTTCTGGAGAAGGTCTTAAGGAGAGATTTCTCTTCTAAGCTAACCAAAGTGGGAGGTCCCATTCTGAGGAGGCCCCTTGAAATTGCTTACCTTCATATAATTTATGTCCTGATAGACTCTCATGTTGCTAATAAAGTTACTTCTGGTCATTCTTAAGCACTTAGACTGAAATGGGGCAGGATGTCCGACATTTATTAAGTTTGATTTGTTGAGTCTTGAATAAAAAGACTTGTAACTAGAATGTCAGGCCCTGTGTATGGCCTCACAACCCTGTCAGGTGTATATCATTCTGCCCATCTCACACATGAAGAAACTGAAGTTCAGGAAGGTTAACATGTACTCTCGTCATCACTGAGTCATGGTCCATGTTAGATAATCAAGTGAAACCGGAGAATGCTAATTCTCTTTGTCAGACTTGCGTAGGTCACATAGTAAGTCTGTGACAAAGCTGGAATTCAAAGCAAAAGGAAGGAATTAGCATGCACTGAGTGTTTTCTCTATGCTAAACTATGTTATTTCCCAGGCAGACATCGAGATGTACCTTTAAGAGAGGATTCAGTGTCCAGTTGCAAGGAGAATAGCTAGTCTCCAGCTGTTAGCTCCTTCAGGGTGGACTCAGCTTTCAACATCGTTCTTTTCTTGGGGTGACCCTTGGGTTGATGACTGAGCAAAGAAATGTTGCAAAGTGTTGGCTATTTCCACCCCCATGGACTCCTTTAACAAACAGTCTGCACCCCAGAGCTGTAAGGGACGCTGTGACTTTTTCAGCCTGTCAGCTCCCCGCTGCCCAATCCTGCTTCCTTCCTTTTCTTTTTATAAGCATTACTCCCCAGTACGCCTTTTCATTTCATTCCATCTCAGTGTTTGCTACCAGAAGGACACGACCTGAAACACTCACTTGAAAGAGGATGACCATTTTACAGATACAGAAACTGCCCCTCTGAGCTGAGATTCAAACCCAGATCTGCACAATTGCAACTTCTCTTTCTTACTCAGCAGTTCAGCAAGGGTGCGTGTGGGCCTGGTGGGCCTGGCACTCTGCTTCTCACAGTTCCTGTCCACAAAAAGTATGTGATTTGCTTGACAAGGCAAGATTGTCACACTGCAAAAGATAAAGACCAATGGGATTGATGTCAGGGCCCATTGACCGAACCCCTCATTGGGAGTACATTGTGCGTTAGTGTTGGTGCCACTGTAGAGGAAGAACCAAGGCGTGAAGGGGAAAACCCACTCCTGAGCCCTGGCTCCCAGGCCTTGGTGAAAAAACAGGGGCTCTGGAGTTTGGGCTACACAAAAGGCCTCCATCCTCTCAGGACTGGGTTTCTCAGGCTTTTCCTCTAACAGTGCAGAGCATTTTCACATTGATTAGCTCATTTCCCTTCTCATTTTGCCTCTGAGGCTGATGGGAGCATAATGCCTACTCAAGCAACTTCTTCCAGGCATGGGGTCCCTGTGAGGGAGGGGCCATCCTGAGTGTACAGGCAGGGGTTAAGGGGCAGTACTGACTTGAGGCCCAGAAATCTAAATTTATCCATTCACTCAACTTTAAGGAGAGGAAAAAACTAAGGCCAGGAAGTTAGCAACAGAGCTAAGTCAAAAACCCAGAATCCATGTGCCCACATTTGCTGTGTTCTATGGTTAGGCTTCCCTCTTTAAATTCTGAAAGAAAAAAATATACCAACGTAATTTTAGAACTGGAAGAGACCTTGGCAATCATGTAGCCCACACTCTTCATTTGACCAAGGCAGAGGCGTAGGCTCAGAAGAAGAGGAGTGTCCAGGTTCACAAAGTTGATAAGTAGCAGGTGCAGTGTCCAAGTTCACAAGGTTGGTAAGTGGCCTCAAACCCATGTCTCCAGTGTTTTTCTGCTGTGCTGCGTTGTCACCATGTTTGTTAGGTTGTCTTTACATACTCCTAGCACCTCAATCAGAACCACTGCCACTAGTCTAAACCTCTGTCTACAGCAACACCCAGAAATATTGTCATGGGTACTAAACAATGATGGACTGTCCTCTCAGACAGGGTGGCAGCAGAGATCTCCAATGCAGGGTTCTGACAGAGAGCCCAGCCCAGGCCTAAAATAGTCTTTTAAAATTAAATTTACTGGTTGTCGTTTTCCTCATTATAAAAGTAATACACCATCATTACAGCAGATATGGAAAATTTTAAAAGCAGAGATAAGAAAAACATCGCTGGTGTTTCACCACCCAAGAAAAACCCCTCTCAATACATTGATAGATTTCTAGTCTCTTCCCCATGAATAACAAATATACATAGTTTAATCTGTCATATCATAAATAAAATCTGAATTCCTACTTTATCAGTAACTTTAAACTTGTTACTACAAACATTTCATTCAGATATTTTTACAGACTGCATAATATTCCATTGAATGAACTGCCAACCATAACTTATTTAATTTTGTTAGACACTTGGATTATTTACAATTGTCCCTATTACAGGTAACACAGAGATGAGAGTTTTTGTGCCTGAAGCTCCTTGTGTATTTAGGCTTATTTCCTGAAGCTAGAATCAGGCCCACTAAATCTCTAATGCGATAGTCTAATGGTAGAGGAAAAACCAACAGTAAAAAGATAATTACTCAGGTGAGATGAAAATGATGGGTAGATTAAGGACTCTGCAGGTAGGTTGGGAAACAGGGGAGTCTCTCAAAAACACCTTCCTGAGTGGGCTCCCAGCTATGATCCATGACACTACCAGGCCTCCCGTTTGAATACCTGAGACTTGATACATAGTCCAGGTGAATATGCTAAAGAAAATGATCCAGAAGGAATTTGAAAGAGAATAGGGGCTGGGGGGCAAACTCTTAGCCTGAGGATTAGAGCAGAAGATGTAAATGTAAACAGTCCTGGAGCAAAAGCTAGCTGGGGAGTGAGGCCCTGGCCTTCCTCCTGCTCCCCAGGGAGAGAAATCAGCTGAAGCTGGAAGCGAAGGAAGGCTGAGGGAAGGGAGTGGAGGGAAGGGAGCAGAGCCAAGGCCTCCCAGCAAGCCCCAATTCCCTAGGAACAGAGGAGGCACCAGAACTCAGACAGAGAGTCAGCCTGGCACTCCAATAGTCACCTTATTCCATGAATGTATGGCTGGCACAGGAGATGCTGAGATGAGCTCGACACAGCCCCCGCCTTCATAGGGTCACAGTCTAGAGGGCTCTTGACGTGGAGCTGTAAACATTTAATGACAGGCCCTCGTGGTCTGTGGCCCTGGGTCTGAGTGTGTGCTGGGCAATGGAGGAAACGCATCAAGGGCAATCCAAGGATCTCTGTAGAAGTTTCCCAGGGCTGCTGAAACAAAGCACAAGAAACTTGCTGGCTTAAAACAGCAGAAATTTATTTTCTCTCTCACAGTTCTGAAGGCCAGAAGTCTAAACTCAAGATGTTGTTAGAAACATGTACCCTCTGAAGCCTCTGAAGAAGAATCCCTCCTGCCTCTTCACCATCTGGTGATTGCTGGCACCCTCGGCTTACAGTTACATCACCTAGTCTCTGCCTCCATCATGACATAGCTGTCTTCTCTCCTGTGTGTACGGGTCTCTTTTTTCTCCTTTTGAGGATGTAAGTCAGTGGAGTGGTACCCACATTAATCCATTACGACCTCAGTTTACATAACTGATACATCTGCAAGACTCCTAATGAGGTCACATTCTGAAGTTCTTGGTGACATAAATTGTGTTGGGACACCTATCCAATGCAGTACGACCTTTCTGAAGAAAGTTTGGGAGGGGTAAGTGTATGGGCCATTACAATAATGACCTCTGTAGGGAAGCCCAGCAGGTGAGCCCACTTCCTCCTGGGCTGACCCTAGAAATCACCAAGTGCCTGCTCTTGTCATCATTGTGTCTCAAGCAAGGCTGGGTGACAAAGGGAAATGACTGGACTAATCTCTTGGTCAAACTTCCCAGGGAGGGCAACTAGGCAGGCAGGAGACCCAGGAGCTCCCAGCCCCACCTCATTACTGTCTGTGTTAAGACCACCCCTCCATTGTCTGGGAGGGCTGGCGAGAAGTGGAGAAAACACCACACCAGCATCCCTGACTTCAGCCCTGCGCTCTCAAAGGTGGACTTGCTACAGCTGAGTGAAGATACCATACTTCCTGGTTTCTTTCTTGACCCAGGGAACGGTCAAGGGAGAGACCAGAATATTTAAAAATAAACCAACCCCACTCTGTTCTCAGGCATTCCTCAGCTGGGCATGTCTCTAATTCCCCACATCACAAACCGATCACCCCCGCCCCCCCCCGCCCCCCTTTCCCAGGGTAGGGAAGGTGCATGTGGAAAGTGGACATGGAAAGAGAGCCAAAAAGGTGCTCAGGGTAAGAGTCTGCGGTCATTTTGGGTAGAGGGGCCAGTTGAGGGAAGAGACAGAGTTACAGTATGAATCTTGCTGAATGAATAACTCTGAAAGGGAAATGGTGAGGGGGTGGCTACTATAGGGCTCAGGAGGCTACTGTCCCCACCAGGGTCCAGGAAACTTGGAGATGGTCAGGTGTTAATCAGGCACGTAACTCATTTTATGCAATGATTATGCAAGTTGGTAAGTTCTTCAAGAAATATGGTTTAGAGGCTGGGGGACAGGGGCCTGTTTTGAGAATCAGAAGCAATAGTATTGAATCAACAGACTAAAAAGTATAATATGCAAGGGCAAGGACAGTGTGGGTAGTGGAAGGATTTTTCTGATTGGAGGACTTCTTAAAAATTCTGACATTAGACTATCTCACAGAGTCGTGAAAGCCTGCGACCCTAGATGGAACCTGATTATACGTCAGGAGTTCATTCAAATGTAGGTTTCAGTATCTCATCATAATAATTAGTATATATTGTGAAATAATTAATATATGGATACGTGTTGTAATAGTATATATTATATATAATTATTACGTTAGCCTAATTTAAGTGTGAGATTGGTTTTTTAAAACTGCTTTAAAAGATTTTATGACTGTTATTGCTTGGGGAGCCCCTGAATGTCTGATTCCCTTTAACATGCCTGAGCAGCCAAACCCCTGGTCACTCTGAGACAATTAGGCCACAAGTCTGTGGTTAGTTCGCCCCTTTGCCAAGAGGCAGGCCCACAAATGCAAGGACCTGGCTGTGAGAAGCCTACCCCATTCCCAACCCCATGCCATCAGAGTAAAGGTCACTGTACTTTAACTGAAGTATTAAAAACATGAAAGCCAAACTCTTGTCCTTTTGTTAGAGCCTCTCCTTCCTTCGCTATCAGCAATGGACAGAAATAAGAGGCAAAATTAAAATTCACGTGTGCTTTTATCTCGATCTGTAAGTCTGTGTTTCCATGTAAATGACCAAAACATTAACAAACAAACAAACAAACAAAAACAATGGCCCCAGTGACCTCTTCTCAGGACCTAAAGCATGGCCTTTCATCAGATGAAAGAACAGAGAGAGTGGGGAAGGCCAGGAGAAAATGGAGAAGCCAGGGGGAGAGTGCTGAGCGTATTTATGGGTTCATTCAGGCATCCGGGCCTGACCTGGAACTACTGAATGACAGGAAAGTGTTGCTGTGGACCGAGTCCCCAGGACACAGGAGGACAGCCATTTTGACTGCAGTGGAGTGGGGGCCCAGCCCCCGTGGATGCAGCCCTGACGTGGGGTGCAGAGAATGTTAACTTGAATCAATGAGCCTGTGAAACCAGATCCCCTTCATCAGGGTGCTAGTGATTTACTGCTGGCAACTTGCAGGGCACTGACACCCGAGAGAGATGTGACAAGTCCTGGCAGCTGACTCATCCAAATTCCCTTGAGTGTGGGTGAAACCCTTTGGGCACCTGGTTGGAATCCAGAATGCCTGCCTGGGGTTGGGAGCCTCAGAAAAGGGGAGTATTGAAGAGAAGAGGCCAATGACGGGCCTGCTTTGTGAGGAGCAACATCTTCCATTTTGCCGTGCCAGCAGCCAGGGAAGGGCCTCTGTGCAGAGGGTGCTTGTGTTTTGGAGTTTCTCGGGAGTGGGTGTCTGTTTTTTTGTACCTGGAATAGAGGACTTTGGGTTCATAGAGGAAAGTGAGAGAGAGGAGGTGGGTGGGAAAATTACCATTTCAGGGAAAAGGAGCGTTCTACAGGAACAGCCATGGTCCATCAACCCCAACTCCCTCCTCCCTGGGCAGCACTCCAGATGTTTGAAGTGTCTCAGAGTAGCTCAGAGGTTAAGTAACTTGTCCAGGGTTATGCAGCTACAGGGGCCTGAGACAGAAGTAGAAGGCAAGTCTGTCTCTCTCCACAGCTTTTTCACTCTTGCTACTCGATTTCCCCCAAAGCTGAAAGAGACTGTAGTTTCTTCACAGAGTAGAAGAGGATGTGCAGGTGGAGAGGTCGAGGCAGGGAAGGCATGTGGGGGTGGGGCCTTGTGAGAGGACCAATCCAAGATGAGGAATGGCTGTGCCTGGCCCAAAAGGCAGGGCTTCAAATGTCTTTTTCAGTGGGATCTTCCTGAGAAGCCCCTCAGGGTGGGGGTGGGGATACCAGAAGTACAGGCCAACCCCTCTCTGTCAGGCTTCATGCCCGGGAGGAGAGTGGGGCCAGAACCAGCAGCTTTGCTGCAGTTTTGGGTTATATGGATGGCTAATCCAGGATATAGAATATCCACAATTTGCTTTTCTTCCATGACCCTTCTGTGTAACTACATGCTCATAATCAGACTATGACCTAGAGAGCAGCAGAGAAAATAAAAGATTGGAAATGAAATAAGCCTGGCTAGCCACAAGAAATTCTTATCTGCTCTGGAGCGTGCATCATGGGGAGGGAGAAGGCAGAGGGGGCAGTGAAGAAGAGCAAAGAATAATATGCAAAATTCAAACATTATCATGTTTGGTTTTTGAATGCATTAAGCAACATTTAAAAAAGAAGGTTGACCCTATATGTAAAAACGAAAAGAGTGTTAACTTTAAAGTCAATTTTAAATAAAGATACTGCAACATATTTGAAAGAAATGAGGTCCTTAACATATAAAGAGTTCTTACAAAGTAATAATAATATTTTAAAATGAAATAAAATGGCAGCAAAGGGCATGAACAAAAAGAAATACACAGAAGTTTTCAATCTCACTAGTATTTAAAGAAATGCAAATTAAAACAAGATACCATTTTTAAACAAATTTTGTAAAACTTTGAAGTAAATGATAATACCTAGGATTGATGAGCATATGAAAAAATAGACATTCATAATTGCTCTTGGAGACTAAAAATTGGTACATTTATGGAAAGTAATTTATAAAATAAAGCAAAAGTCTGAATATTTTACTTCTCTTCAAAATTCATTCTAGGAATTTATCCAAAAGAAATCATAAGCCAGATATACAAAGGCATATGTACATTTCAAAAAAAAAAAAAAAAGAAAAAAGAAACTACCTAATGGATAACTATTGGAATTTGGTTAAATTCTTATAATACATTAATGCAATGGAATATAATGCATTTATTAAAAATGATCTTGTGGAAGAATATACAACAATGAAGGAAAAGTTAATAAAACACTGTGAAGTAAATTGTTGATAAAATGGTTTATGCAATGTGATCCCAAATTTTTAAAAGAGCTATACACAATGAAAAAAATGCCTGGAATGGGATTTATCTAAATGCCACCACTGGCATTCTCTGAGTGGTGGATGACTTTTATTCTTTTTGCTTGTTGGGATTTTTAGCAATAAATATTATTTTATAATAAAAGAGAAAACATTTTGTGAGTTTTTAAAATGAAGATTTATCTTCCCAAATGAGTTTTTGTCAGGTGAGTATTAACAGAAGTTTGAATTCTGTGAGATGACAGCCTCAGAACCCCAGGCCTGACGGGGACTTCGGGCCAACGAGTGCGACGCTTCCTCCAGGGTTGTGCTGAGCGCCCAGCAGTAAGGCCTCTCGGAACGGAGAGGCTAGCTGTGCGTGCATGTGCAAAGCAATGCAGCATGGAATGTATTTTTATGCAGGTTGCAGTTTTAGAAAACAAAGTTTGAGACATACTGGTCCATAGTGGCCCCACCAAGCACTGCCTAGACCTGCTCAATCCTTCTAGTGATGGGAAACTCCCTACATTTTGTGCTATTTTTTGACAGAACAAACTGTTAGACGTTTTTCTTTTGTTTAACAAGCTCTGGTCTCTCATCGTGCCCAGTCACCCCCAACCTCCTCTTCCCCAGGCAGCACTTCAGAAGTTTGAGGCAGATGCCATGGCACTCCCAAGTCAGGGACTGTCTCCCCCTTCTCTACTCAGATCTTTTACATCCTCCACTCCCAGGTTTCCAGGCCTTGCCTTCCACACTGCCTCTTCTGAAGTCATCCTCTTCCCAGCCCTCTGGTCCGTTAAAGTGTGACACACGTGCTTACACAGCCACACCCAGGACTGAGGCCACCATGCCAGGCCATTTTGCTCATTAATTAATCCATAGATTCATTTGATGATTATTAAGCTGGTGCCCACTGTGTGCCTGGTTCTGTACTGGGTGCAGGGAAGACACCCAGAGAATAAGAAGGACCTAACCACCTGCCTTGGGAGCCCCTGGTCTGGTGGGGTGAGAAGAGTTGACACAGGCCACCTTTGCCATGACTTAAGGTACGTTGCCCACGAGGCCTGGCTAGGAGTCAGCTGGAATCACATTCACCCAGGGTTCGCGCACGGCCTGCAGTCATCCCTCCTGCTTGAGCAGAGAGAATCCGGCTTCTGTGTGCCAGCGTGGGCGTTGCCCAGCACCTGCCCTCCAGCTCCTCTGAGCCTTGGCCAGCTTCAGGACAGACATGTCCCTGCGGTGGGCAGCCCATGGCCACACGAACCTCTGCCCATTACCCACCCTGACCTGGAGACTGCCAAAGGCTGGTAAACTTTGCCACTGCACATGCAGGTGAGCAAACTATCCCTATGGGAGAGTTAACTTGCTACTAACAATAAAACCGTATGCTGGCTCTTTAATGCTGTTTATCTTGTTTGACTTGCTGTTTTTTGTTTTTTTTAAGCCACCATGTATTAAGTACCTACTGTGTTGGCATTTTGATATATTACCTCTAATCTTTCATTGGAATTTTTGAAGTAGATGTTATCCTGTTTTACAGATGAGAAAGTTAAACACAGAAGTTGTTTTGGTGCACAAATAATGTTTACTGAGCACCTATCTGTGCCAGGTATGGGGCTAGAAGCAGAGAGAATGGCAGTCTCTGACATCATCAGTCTGATCCGGAAACAGGTATTAAATAAAAAGGCAAGCAAGTAATTATAACGTGCTAAGTGTTCTGAAGGAAAAGTAGAGAGCATTCTAGGGACATACGGCAAGGCATTTACTTGAGTTGGGGGAAGAGAGTAGACAGAAGGCTGCTTAAGCTGACTAAAGGTGGAACACTAGTTAGCCAGGTAGAGGTGGGGCAAGACAGCTGTGAGCAGAGGAATGGCATGTGCCAAGGCCCTGAGGTGGATAGAAACTTTGCCTTGCTGAAAGGCAAGGATTTGAAGAAGGCCAGAGAGGTTGGAGCTGAGGGGAAGGATGAGAGAAATGAGGCTAGAGTGCTGGGTAGGAGTCAGATCCTTCAGGTTTTCAAACTCTATGGGCATAAGAATCTCCTGGGAGAGCTGATTTCAATGTCAGCTCTGGAGTCTGCCCTCCACCAAGCCTCAGCCAGAGAATCGCACTTTTACTATTTCTCCAAGTGATGCTGAGGCAGGTGGCTGGTGAAGGACACTTTGAAGAATACCGATGTAGGTCTTATTGGCCATTTAAAGGAGCTAGGACTTTTCCGAAGAGGAGGGGAAGCTGTTGAGACCAAGACCATGTAGCAGGCTGGCAGGTGCACATTTGAACCCAGCTCCATCTGATTCCAAAACCAGAGGGATACTGTCTCTTCCTAAAAGGAAGTTGGTGTCAGATGGCTGCACCAAGGGCCAGAGGAAGGACCCTCCAGACAAGGGAATGGTGTCAGTGAGGCCAAGGTCTGCACTGGCTCAGAGGGGGTGAGGCAATGCGGCCACAGAGCCACTGGCCTGTGCAGAGACAAATGTCACTGATGCAGGTGTCCTTTCTGCATTACCTTGTAGTGGCCTCACAGGTTCTGGCCCTTAATGCTTTAGCATCTGAATCTTATTTTGACTTTGCAATATTGATGTAAAAAAGGGGAGTCTACAGGGATCATTCTCTCTCTGTCCTCAAAGATGCCAAGGCTCAACTAGGTGAAGCCATTTACTCAATGGTCTATGTTAAGTCAGTGAATAGAAAAATATGGCACTGGGTCCTGGGGAGGGAGTGAGGCTGGACTTGTCAGTGGGCACACAGGATGGTCCTTGCACCCATGAGAGGTTATGAGATAGCAGCCACCCCTGTTGTCATGGACCCCTTGGAGGCAGGAGGCTGGATGAAGTGACCTCTGGGTTTTGATCACAGGGGCTCTCTGTGTGGCTGCTTTGATTCAAAAAAGTCACGGGGATCCCAGAACCCAGACAGTCTCAACACTGTGTGATGCTGGACAGCTTCTCCACACTCTGTGCCTCAGTTTCCTCATCTGTGAAATGGGGTTAGACTAGTCTGTCAATGCAGTCCCTTCCAGTTCTGACACTGTTGGATCCTGAGTCTGCCTGGGTGGGTCCCCAATTCCGGAGGGTGCTGGCACAATGGGCATTTGTGGCCAGGATGTCAGTGACCCAGGTGCCAAGAGGAACAAGGAAGAAAGAAAATGTTTCAAATTTAGTTTCAATCTGGGCTGCTCCGAGAACTGGGTTGGGAATAAGGTGTGGGGAGGGAGTGCTGTCACAGCTCCTGTCTACAGGTCGGAGAGGAAGTGGCTGTGAGCTCAGGCCCCTGGGTCAGGGAGAGGAAGTGGAATCAGCTGCCATGGTATCCTGGCAGAGGCAGGTCAGAGTCTCACCAGCCGCCACAGGCCCACAAGAAGCCCCCTCTCCCTCACAACCAGGGTAGATCAGAGGAGCAAGACCAGGGCCATGGCTGATGAAAGGAACGTCCAATGGGAAATGGGGCAGGGGAGGCTTTGAGCCCTCGGTTTCCAGAGCTTTCTTGCCATCACCCAGAACCCCAGTCAAGCCCTCACCATCATGGGCCTCTTCTCCCCAAGTGTGAGAGCTCAGAGCAGGTGCTCCCCCAACACCCACCTGGAAATGGCCTCTGTGCTCTGTCCTCTCCTGCAGATCTCCACGATGGCGACACAGACCCACAGCCCTCTCTCGGCCTCCCAGGCTAGGACATGCTCTCCTCCTGGCTGGTTTTCCTGGATTCAGCCTGAAACTGCTCTAACGCCCTGCTGGCAGCAACTTAGTTCCTCTGTCTTCCTGTTTCCCACACCCTTCCTGTCCCCACTGCCCTACAGTATTGGGCACCCACCAAATCTGTTTGCTTCTGACCTCGCACCTCCCTGCCTTAGGTCTCCTCTTCCTTGTACTTCCCCCATTTCTCACTTCTCTCCTCCCTCATGTACCTCAGTCTAATAACTGGCCTTTTGCCCATTGCTAAGATGGCTCACCCGTATGACCCCTTTGGCCCTCAGCAAATTTAACATTTATGAAAGATTTATGTTTCCTAAAGCCCATAATTCTAGAGTCAGAAGTTGCTCGGTGGGCAGTAACAAGGAGCCTGCTGGTCACTTTGGCTAGGCCCATCCTTTCAGCCCAGCAGCCAAGAGCAGGTCTTGTTAATGCCTAGAAATGATTTCTGCTAGCCAAACCCATGAGGACAACTGATCTATAAACCAGAAAGCAGTATATTAACTGAAAATATAAGATAGAATTCCCAAACTGGCTGAGTGTGTGATGCCTATTGATTTATTCTCCCTTGTTCCAGTTTATTAATCTTCATTAGGGGCTGTCCCTTCGCAAGGATTAGAACACTATGTCTGATGACAGGGTGTCCCCTTCACAACTTCTGGGTATCTGAAGAATCAATACATTAGGTAGCTTGGTGAGCCAGGAACCAGAATTAGCTGGGAGGGGAGTGTAAGGCCACATTTCTCAGAGCAGAATACTCTTACATAAACAGCTTTTCAAAAAAGGACTCTTGATGCCAATTAAGTATGGAGAAGTCTTTATGCCTCACCCCCTCCTGGAAATTCACAATGTGTGTTGGCCTATTCAAGACTCTGAAATGAACATACTTTTATAAGAAATTTTCCAAATTTATTTGACCTCAAAACCACTCTCAGATAGCTAACCCTGGGTGAAGGCCAGGGATGGCTTCAGGGAAGTGAAGGGCTGCGTTCCTCTACCCAGGGCCTCTCTCGACCAGTTCAACCTCCTGGGCCCCCTTTCCTGTTCTCTTGTTGACCAACCTCTGCTGACAAATTCTTCCTTTACTTGCATTGTGTAGGTACTGACAGGTCTCTATACCCCGAAGTCAGCTGCGGAAGACTTTTTGTGTTTAAGATGACTTCTACACCAGCAACAGAGGAGGAAAGTGCTATTTAGAAGAACAGGTGGAAGGAATTCAAGAAAAAAAAACCATTAACTGCAGGTACACTGAGTTAATAAAGAAGCAAATATCTCTGAGGAACTTACAAATTCAGGCATGGACCTGGGCTGAGTTTGAAGATGAGGTCTGGGGAGACCAGAATTGCTCTGACTTGTACAATGAACAGAATCTGAGTGTCAGGGGTGATCTTGGAGGGAGAGGTGGGGAGACACCCTGGAAAAGAAAAGGAAGCCACATTTAACAAATAAACATATAGAATGCCTAATAAAATTTGAATTTCATGTAAACAATAGATAATTTTTAATAAAATGTATCCCATGCAATATTTGGGATGTACTTATACTAAAGATTATTTGTTGTTTATGTGGAATTCAAATTTCACTGAACATCCTCTATTGTATCTGGCAACCCTCTGTGGCTGCAAGACGGGGAGGCCTGGGTGTGGCTGGAGTAGGGGGTGGAAGGAGACGGGTCAAAGCTAGTGACAGAAAGACTACCAGCCTCTCTGTGATAGGCAGCTGTTTACTGCCCAGTGTGGCCAGTGACCTGGAGAGACCACGGACAGAGTTCTGTTGCAGGTGGATGCCTCATGGGGGTGGGGACAGGGATGAAGGAGAAAAGGGCTGTGTCTCACATTTGGGATGACACAGGGACAGAGAAAAAGCAAAACAGCCTTGTGCAGGGTGGAGTCCAAGAAGTCACAAAGCAGGAAACTGGAGCATGGGTTTGGGGTGGCCTCTGGCCCAAGAGCATCACCTCCTCCACTTACTACCAAAGGATTCTCGGCGTCTGGGGGAGCATCAGACTGATGAGGGAGGTAGAATGGGGCTTGGTCCAAACTTCTCTCTAAACCCCAAGGAAATGGTTACTCCAGTTGACATTTGAGTCTCATATATTTGTATACGTACACACGTGTGTTTAGCTATGTGCTCTTATCTCTGACATGTTAGTTTAGTTTTATTAGTCTAACTCTTGGAATCCTGATGTTATCCTTAAAAGGAACCTCAGAGACCAGTTATTTAGGTAACTCCATCGTACACAGGAAGAAACTGAGGCCCAGAGGAGTGAAATGGCTTGTCCAAAGTCACACAGCTGAGCCAAAACCACAACTCTTTTTGCTATTCTAGGTCTCTCCACATTCAAAAAAGTTAACATCTCTGTGTCTCGATTTCCTCATCTATAAAATGGGGACAACAATAGTGTCACACAGGATTGTTGCAAGGATTAAATAAAATGAGAGGTGATTAGAAGTGTCTGCCACAGCTACATATTCAAAAGAGTTGGCTGTTTTTATTGTCATCTGTTCACACTTATGTTGTCCTCTGGAAAGCTGATGCTGTGATAAGATTAGGCACGCGAAAGATTTATTAGAGGAAATGCCTCAAAAAGAGAAAGGGGAGTATGTTAATTATCTATCGTTGCATAACAAATATTACAAAACTTAGTGGCTTAAAACAAACATTTATTATTTCATCAAGTTTCTGAGGTTCAGGAATCTGGAGAGGCAGAGCTGGGTAGTTCTGGCTCAGGGCCTCTTAGAAGTTTGCAGTTGAGCTTCAGCAGGGGCTATAGTCAGCTAAAGTCTCTCAAGCTCACTCATGTGGCCGTTGGCTGGAGGCTTCAGCTCCTTACCATGTGGGCTAGAGCTGCTCAACAACATGGCAACTGGCTTCTGAGAGACAGAGACAGACAGACAGAGACAGAGACAAAGACAGAAGCTGCAGGATCTTTTATAACTTAATCTCAGAAGTGACGTACTATCACTTTGCCATATTCTATTGGTCGCACAGACCAACCCTGGTTCAATGTGGGAGGAAGCTACTTAAAACATGAATGCCGGGAGGAGGTCATTAGGAGCCATCTTGGAAACTGGCTATCACAGGGAAGGAACCAGAGAGGGTGAGCAGAACCTTCAGAACACGATACAGGTCTGACCACTGTGAGGGAAAGAGGGACGGAAGGAAGACTAGGTAGGTACTAGATTGCAGTCCGGTCTAAGAAGGTTTCCATCAGGCCAGTAGGCTGTCCTCAAGCCAGTCTCACACATTGGCGGGTCCCATGTTTTGCTGGAATGTGCCTGCTTTATACCCTTGCTGTGCTCAGGCTTGGCTGGGAGCAGCACAGAGGAAGAATGGCCTCTGCTCAAAGGTGATGGTGGGTACAGAGGGGCTGCAGCTGGGGTGCGAGTCACTTATGCTACCTGCAGCAGGAGATCTGAGCAGCACACTTTCATGGCTGTCACAACACCCAGTGTCTTCCCCCACCCATGATACATAAATGTAATCAAAGAAACTGTTCTTCCCAAAATAATATATGTGGTGGAGGGGATTATGGGCCCAGGGAGATGTGAGGCCAAGGACTAAATCAATCATAAGAAAGTGATTTTTTTTTTTCAGTTAACAAATATTTTCTACGTTTTGGTTCTGCCTAGGCTTGGGCAAATACAGCCTCTAGCCTCCTGGCATTTCCGGCCTGAGCGGCCTGACAAGGAAGTGCATGTCTGGGAAGGCTTCCTGCAGGAGGTCATGCCTTAGCTAAGTCTTTCAAGACTGTAGAAATTAGCCAAGCAAAGAAAGGAGAGGGCTCTCTGGCAAAGGGAGAAGCATATTTAAACATCCAAGAGTCTCCTTTCTCTCCAGCCCTTGAGTGGGAGAGATCTGGGCCTCCAGGCGGCCCCAGGCCAGCACTGGGTGAATTAATCACTAGCAGTCAGCAGTCAGTCAGTTGGCTAGTTTTGGGCAAGGTTCTGGGCCTAATTTCTGGCTCCCTGCCTTGTTGGATTACCATCGGGAAAGCAACAGGGAGAAAGACTCTGGCTAATCAATTGCGTCCTCAGTTGTGAGCAGGTATTGAAAGAGTAGGACCGGAATAGTAGAGGTGGCAGGAAAGCAGCTGGCGCATCAAGGGCCAGATCACAACGCTTCCCACCCCTCCAGGAGCTGCTGCCTGCTCACTTCCTTCCTGGGGCGGGGGGGGGGGGGAGGGGGGGGGCGGAGGGTTGCCTTGCGCTAGGGCCCAGAGCCTATACACTGAAGGCAAAATTGCAAGACTAGGGTCAGGGTTGATGAGGAGACACAACTGCACTCACCATCAAAAGTGTCCAAAATACTTGCAGCTAGGAGGGGTCCTCTCAATCCCTCCCCTCCCCCATCCCTCTTCCTCTGACCCCCCCTCCTTCCTTCCCTGCCTTCCCTTATTTTTTAAAAAAATAATGTAATATACAGATGTTATAGAAAGCCTGACATTTGAGGTTGAAAAATCACATATAACCCATCTTCTTCATAAATAACCCTAATAATTTTTTTTGCTCTCAATTTTCTTATCTACATACATATTTTTACATGGCTTGAACAACCTTGTAGATATAATTTTGTATTTAACTGTTTTATTTAGTGTATTAAGCATCTTCAGTATCACCACATGTTTTTATAATTTTAATAGAAGAGTTTCATCAAGTAGTTATACCATAATTATTTAAGTATTCTCCTATTATTGAACATTTAGATATTTTGTTTGTTGGTTGGTTTAACTAGTATAAGTAATACTATTGTAAATATGCCAATAGCTTTTCCTTCTAGTTATCATTTCCTTAGGCTAGATTTCCAGAAGTGTTATCACTAAGTCAATGTGTACAAATCCTTTATTGACTCTTAATACATATTGCAAAATTACCATTTAAATATTTTGTACCTAGCAACGTAAGAGATTGCCTGTATTAGTCAGGGTTCTCCAGAGAAACAAAGGACTGGAAGGGAGGGGTGAGAGAGAGAGAGAGATTTAAAGGAATTGGTGTGGAGGCTTGGTGAGTCCAAAATCTGATGGAGGAGGCTGACAGGTTGGAGACTCAGGAAAAAGGCAGTCTCTAGAAAAACAAGGAAGAGTCAGTGTTCTGTGAAGTCCAAAGACAGTCTGCTCGAAAATTCCCTCTTCCTCCAGGAAGCCCACCTTTTGATCTATTCAGGCCTTCAACTGATTGGATGAGGCCCATTACATTATAAAGAACAATCTGTTTTGCTAAAAGTCGACCAATCAAAATGTAAATATTATCCAAAAACACTCTCACGGGGTGGCTCCATAGTGTAGTGGTTAGCACGTCTGCTTTGCATGCAGAAGGTCCTGGGTTAGCGCCCCAGGTGGAGCCATGGACCATACCCTGGGTGCGCCAGGCCCCCTGGGTGCACCAGGCCCCCCAAGTGCACCTGGCCTCGGGTGCACGCCATGAACATGTAGGAGGAGATGCCCCGCTTTCAGAGATCCAGTTCTTAAGAGGAACATTCATGAGTCAGGAGGGGAATTAAAGAGGAGGAAAAAAATAAACACACTCTCATAGAAACATCCAGAATAATGTTTAAGCAAATATCTGGGCACTGTGGCCCAACCAAGTCAAAACATAAAATTAACCAATAGTGCCACTTTTAACAAAACTTTGCAAGGACTAGGAAGAATTTGAAAAAATCATTTTTATAGTTTAATAGTTTAAAAATTATACTATTATTTTAAGGCACATTTCTTACTTTTGAGAATTGAACAGCTATTTTTTCCATACACATGTGTGTATGTGTTTATAAATATATATATATATATATTATATATATATATTATATTCTTATAGTGAATTATCTATTCAAGTCCTTTATCCAGTTAAAATCTTAGTATTTTTCTTATCAATTTATGTGTTTTATTTAATACTGTTAGGGACACTTTATCAGATTAGTTGTAAATATATTCCCCATAATTTGTTGTTTTTCTTTATCCTCGCCTTTCAAAATGTTAAAATTTTATAGGGCCTGCAAAAAAAAAAAAAATGACTTTGAAAGAATTTCTTAAGGAAAAGAACCAAAGTAAGATAAACTAAGAACAAACAATTTTGTATTTCGTTCTATAGGAAAACGGCTACTGGGAAACAGGCAAAAACCCAGGGCGTTGAAATGGAAATGGCAATGGCCCTGGAACAGATGGTGTTCCCTGGATCTTGGCATCAGCGCAAGAAGCTCGGTCAAAAGTGCAGACCCTCCCTGCAGGAGTCCAGGCCTTTGCAGGCAGCAGTGTGGTTGGGTGCTCAGGAGACTCACCCAGAGAGATCAGCATAGCCGTGGACAGTGGAGGGCAGTTTTGCTGTGTTGTTTTGTTTTGGCAAGCGTAACCAGGACAAAAATTGTTTTTCCTTCCCTAGTTAGTCACAACAGTTCTAGCTTCGTCCAGGGTACTAACTACTCTGAAAAAATGAAGGATGTGATACATGCATGCTTATGTTCAGCATTATTGCAGCGTTATTTACAATAGCCAAGAGATGGAAGCAATCTAAGTGCTCATCAATAGACAATTGGATAAAGCAAATGTGGTACATATATACAATGGAATATTACTTGGCCATTAAAAAGATTGAAACCTTACGATTTGTGACAACATGGATGGTATTATGCTGGAAGGTATTATGCTAAGTGAAATAAGTCAAACAGAGAAAAACAAATACCATGTGATCTCACATATACATGGAATCTAAAGAACAAAATAAGTGAACAAACGAAGCAGACACAGACTTAAAGATAAAGAAAACAAACCGATGGTTGCTGCATGGGAAGGGGATTGAGGGACTGTGTGGAAATGGTGAAGGGATTAAGAAGTATAAATTGATAGTCACCAAATGGTCAAGGGGATGTAAAGTACAGCACAGGGAATATACTCAATAACATCGTAATAACTATTTGTAGTGCCAGGTGGGTACTAGACTAATCAAGGGATTGCTTCATAAATTATATAAATGTTAAACCGCTATGCTGTATACTTGAAACTAATATGTAATAATATTGAATATCAACTGTAATTGAAAAAAGTAAACAAACAAGTAAATAAATAAGAAAGAAAAGAAATGAGGGATGTGATCAAATTACCTTGAGGAGGTAAATCCTCTGGACTTTGCTAATCTCTCAGTTGAATTCTTGAAGACTTAAGGGCAGCCTGGCCAAATCTTTGGCAGTGGCCTCCAATGGCATATGGAGTGACCAGCAAAATCCCAAAATGGAAAGAGGGTGTTTAATACATATTTTCAAAGAATGAAATGTATTAAACATTTTAGGAGCTGAGGGCAGCTGACATAAAATTGTTCTCAAGGGTTTTGTTGTGAATTTAAGTGAAATTAGCAAATGAGGTGAGATACCATTTGTAGAGATGTCCATGCAGGGTGGAAAGATAGCCAACTCTACCAGACTGTGAACATCCGGAAGGTAGGGTTGTGTCTTATTAACTTTTGCATCCCCGGTATCTGGCATAGTTTTTGGAAGAGATCCGTGATTTGGTAATTGTTGAACTGAACGAAGCCACAGAATGTCATAATGGGAGATAGTACAAGAATCATTAAGGCAGTTTTAGATCAAGACCTCTTCTGACTGGACAAAGTGGTCAGCGGGAGTCAGGAGTGAGCAGGTGGAATCACAGCTATTCAATACTGCCATCAGAGCATCATAGACAATCCCAAAATAAATGGGCGTGGTTGTGTTCCAATAAAACTTTATTTATAAAAACAGGCAGCTTCTGGATATGGCCCGTAGGCCATAGTTTGCCAATCCCTCATGTTTTAGCAAAATTCTTATGAGATTTACCACCAATTTCTCCAAAGACTATCTTGGTTTTCGAACATGCAGGGTTCATTATTCTGCATTGCCTCAGCAAAGGAAGATTATTGAACTGAACAAAGACAAAGGAAGATACCAACTGTGAGTGAGAGGGCCATCCACTCCATGGCCTACAGTGAAAGGCTGGTGCAGAGGGTGGGAAGGCTCCATGGAAGGGAGAGCCATTTGAAAACAGGAAGGCCACTTCTGTTATCAGGAGGCCGCAGGCTTAAAACTGAAAACAGGAGAGTCAGGCCATTTCTGAGAAGCACTATTGGAGGGTGGGGGAAATGGAGGTCTGGAGAGCAGCTATGGAGCGTGAGGGCAGGGCCTTTGGGGCCTGAGGAGCTGCCTGTGAATGCCTTCATCTGTTAGGAGCCTGCTCTGTATCCAGTGCTGGGCTCAGTGCTGTCCCTGGAGCCCCCACTTAACCTTACCTCATCACAATCTGGAAGGGGAATCACCATCCTCGTTTTTACCCAGGAGGAGCTTGAGGCTCACAGAAGTCTAAATTACGATTCCCTAAATGTAATGCACAAACCTATGCTGGTCATAGTTCAGTAAGGAACTGAGAGTGGTATTCGGAAAACTTTCAGCACTTAGAGAAGTTGTATGTCCCTTTTATCTAATAAAAAACATTTCGCATAAAACTGCTAGGAGTTTTTCACAAGCACTGTGAAAAAAGTCATATGAAGACAAATTTTTCAGTGTTAACAAATGAATTTTTAAAAGTCTTGAATAAATAAGAAGATGTCATGTTCCTACATGAAAAGCTTTAATGATACAGAGATGTTAATTCTCCCTATATTCATCACTGCAGTTAGAATAAAAATGACAGTGTTATTTTTTGGAACTTGGAAATTTGATTCTCAAGTTCATATGGAAAAATACATTTTGAGTAAATGACCAGACATCAGAATGTAAAACTATAGTAATTTAAAGTAGTCTTGGCCCAAGAACTGGTAAATAAATCAATGCAAGGGAATAGTATCCAGGAAAAAAACTGTAGAATTAAATGAAGATGTTGGCAACGTTGAAGCTCTGGTACGAGTGAAATAATATCTCTCATATTTAGTGAACATGTCTCTAGGGATTTTTATTCCACTTTATAGTGTGGTTAGAGACACTTTCTTATTCATGGGGCCTATCAATAAATATTTATTGAAAACAAAAAAAAGATTGTTTTAATTACACAAGGAAGAAAATAGGAGCAGGTTGTTTCACAGGACAGTGATTTGAAAACCAAAAGGATTTTGGGGAAATTGGTAGATCTTACATGTGTTTGGCTAAAATGTGAAGGGTTGGCAAATTATAGCCCATAGACCAAATTCAGCTGCTGCCTGTTCTTGTAAATAAACTTTTCTTGAAACACAGCCATACCCCTTTGTTTTGGTACTGTCTACAATGCT
Organism: Eonycteris spelaea; assembly: GCA_003508835.1. Classification (NCBI taxonomy): domain Eukaryota; kingdom Metazoa; phylum Chordata; class Mammalia; order Chiroptera; family Pteropodidae; genus Eonycteris; species Eonycteris spelaea. The sequence continues at coordinate 30,253,992 of PUFA01000001.1, read as the reverse complement.
ACGACGGCAGAGTTAAGTAGTTGTGACGAGAGACCGTATGGCCCCTTGCAAAAAAAGTTCACCAAACTCTGCTCTATATAATTGAAATAGAATGAATTAAAAGTTAAATGAACTGTATCTAATTATGTTGTATATTTTCTTATCAGAAAGCATACCCTAGGTAATTATTATGTATTTATAATCATAATATGGTTGCAATACCCTACAATTTCCAATCTGCAATTTGCAATTCAACAAATAAAAGGTAAACATAGTATTATGCAAAATTTGGGGATTCATATTTTATATATCTTTGGTTTTGATAAATTTCATTTTTCTAGTAATTCATTTTTAATAGGTTTTTTAAAAAAATAATTTGATTTACAGAAAAATTACAAGGGTAGTCAGAGAGTACCCACATAATCCACACCCCTTTACTCCTTTTATAATACCTTATATTCGTTAGTACATTTGTCACAATGAATGATAATTGATACATTATTATTAACTGGTTACCACTTTATTAACTTTATTTATATTATTTATCTATGCTTTATTCGGATTTCCTTGCCTAATGTTTTTTCCTGTTCCAGGAGCCCATCTAAGATACTACATTACATTTAATTGTCATATCTCCTTACACTCTTCTTGGCTGTGACAGTTTCTCAGACTTGTTTTTGAGGATCTTGACAGTTTTGAAGAGTACTGGTCAGGACTTTTGAATTAAATCTCTCAACTGGAATTATCTGATATTGTCCTCATGATTAGACTGGGATTATGAGTTTTGGGGAGGAACATCAAGGAAGTAAAGTGACATCCGCATTATATCATATCAAGGGTACATGCTCTCAATGTGACCTGTCACTGTCAATACTGACTTGATCACCTGGCTGAGGTAGTGTTTGTCAGGTTTTTCTACTGTAAATGTACTCTTTTCTTCCACCCTTTCCATACTGTACTCTTTAGAAAAGAGTCACTATGTGTGGCTCACACTTTAGGGTTGAGGAGTTGTGTTCTGCTAGAGGGGCAGTGTTGCATAAGTTATTTAGAATTCTGTTTAGGAGTTTTGCCTTTCTCCCCCATTTATTTATGTATTCAGTCATTTATTTACATAAGTATCAACCCTTGAATATTTATTTATGCTTTAGGTTATAATTCAGTACTACTTTATTTATTTCATTGCTCAAATTGGTCCAATGTTGGCTCTTTCCGTTGGCTCCTGTGTCCCTTTGACATATCTCATCACTGAGTTTTATTTTTTAAGCATCTCCTTGCTTTCTGCACTTCTACAAGATGCTCAAGTTCATCTTGTGTGTTTCTTTCTTCAGTCCTAGAATCAGTCATTTCTCCAAGAAACCCAGGCTCCTTTTTTCTGGAGCGTAGCATCAGAAATTAAGATCTTCCCTCTAGCTGTACCCATTGCCACCGTGGTATCCTTCAGCTGACAGAGTAAGGAAATACATGTGTATACTAACCTACATCCATATATAGATTTATAAATACTTTTGTATATACCCACCTGTATCTATATTAAGCTAAACATGCATTCATACTGATACCTCCAACTCCAATCCGTTTCCGCATGGATAACTCCAGCTTCCTCCCCTTGCTTGCCTGTAGCCTCCCACCCCACCGTAGCCATTTGCGTAATTGTTCAACTGCAGTGTACCAGCATGGTGTTATCAGAACAGTTAACCTGTACCCCCATGAGAAACAACCTTATTTACAGTTTCTTTTGCCTTTAGTCTTACATACCCCACTTATTTGCAAAGTTACTTATGTCAGCAGCATTCTCCCCATCCCTTTCAGTGAGATTGTTCACACATTTGTAAATCAGTTAGATCGTTTTGTCACATTCTGCGTTCTATCCTGGGATTCCTGACTTTCTAAGTGGTTTTTTCTTTTGCTTACGTTAAGTTTCACTCTATGTGCTATAAAGTTCTCTGGGTTTTGACACGTGCAGTGTCGTGTATCCACCATTTCAGTATCATACAGAATAGTTTTACTGCCCTAAAAAACCCTGCACTTCACCTTCTCAACACCCCCTCTCCTCCTTCCCCTCAGCAATCACTGCTGTAATCTTGCCTTTTACAGAAAGTATTGCACTGTATTAAAATATTGATCTATGATGAATCAACATTTTTTTAAAGTGCTCCTTCACAGATGATAGTTGAAGAAGCAGTGGTCTAAATAACCTGCCCAAGGTCACTCTGAGCCACAGGGAAGGGAAAATTTGAAGTCACATCTGTGTAGTTTTGAATTCTGAGCTGATTTTCATTGTCTGTCTCTTGATTCTTCCCTTGTCAAGCATTAAGAGAAGATCCCTCACTCTGAGTTCTGAGTGCCACTCTGAGATGCTAGGAACCAGTTGGACAAGATTATGGAGGAAAACAAAGTGGGCAGGCCATGGTGGCAAATAAAGCCTTTACAAAGACTCGGAAGTTGAAGGAGAAAGGAGGAATAAAGCTACCCATAAGCCCTGGGCATTGGGTAAAAACCCTTTGGGGGTGATTCCATAGACCCATATGGAGAGCCTACCTTCCTGGGTGTCTAGGATACGGGAGACAAAGGGACACTGTTCCTCAAGATGTTCACAGTCTAGCAAGGTATTTAGCAATACATATACAATCTGATAAGTTATAACACGAAACAGTTCTGAAAAACAATAAAAATGTAAGTAAGACTCAGGAGAAGAAATGAGTAATACGATTTTTACCCACTCAACTAAAAAAGATGAAAGAGTCATATGAAAAGACCAAATGTTTTCACTTATCATGCTTTCAAATATGTGGTAAGTAATTGAATGACTGTAAACATTTTGCTCTATTTGGTGTGGGAAAAAATTATAATTGGGGATGTAAAATATAGAAAAGAAGCTCAGTTCTTATGCATAAAAAAGTCAAAATAAAAACTCTTGGTGATTACAGTGAATGTGGAAAGATTTCCAGGTGGACTTTGGGTTTAATTTGATCCCAGAGAAGCCAACCAGTGAGTGACTCTGAGCACCAACACTGGGAAAAGACGGAGTCTTATTCCCATAGAAATGACTCTGTAATAAAATGTATATGTCCCAGTAGTCTGGTCTGCCTTGAGAGCGATTATATCATACTGTGTGTACACTAAGCTGACCTTACTCCTTACATGAAAATACAAAACTCTACAAAGAAGACTAATAATTAACACGAAGGGTAAGCTGAACTTTGTTTCCATGGGCACAGACCTAATATAGCCAGCCAGCAGGTGCTCCCAAAATAGAATGGACCAGAAGGACGGGGGCAGCTTGAGGCTGAAGTGGCACCTCTACGTCTAGTAACTCCATCTGAGGCCTCTTTCCTGAGTCCAGTGCCATAACTACCTACTGGGAGGTTCTCCTTGGATGTCTCTCAGACACCCCAAGGTCATTCTTCCCAAATAAACTCATCACTGTATCCCAAACCTGCTTTTTTTTAATTAAATTTTATTGAGGTTAAATTCACACAACGTAAAAGTCATCATTTTAACCATTTTAATGTGTACAATTCAGTGAGGGTTTTCTGTATTTTTACAATGTTATGCTACCATCACCACTTGTTCCAGAACGTTTTATCGCCCCCTAAAACAACACCATACCCATTAAGCAGTCACTTCCTATTCTTCTCTCCTCCTAACCTTTAATCTGCTTTCTATCTATATGGATTTGACTATTCTGGACATTTCATGTAAACAGAACCATACAATATGTGGTCTTTTGTATCGGATGCCTTTTACTTAGGATAAATTTTCAAGGTTCGTCCATGTCACAGCATGTGTCAGTACTTCATTCCTTTTTTATGGCCAAATAATATTTCATAGTATGGATAGACCATGCTTTGTTTATCACAAACCTGCTCTTGCACCTGTCTTCTATGTCTACCAAGTGGCACGCTTCATCCAGTGTTCCAAACCAAAACTTAAGATGGCTTCCTTGGTCGTTTGCTCTCAACCATCCTCAAAATCCACTCAGATAAGATGGAAGTCTTGTCTCTTTCCTCCTCCAAATATCTTCTCCCCATCCCTTCCTCTATCGTCTATTGTCATGGACCCTACCTTAGTTCGGGACACCAACCTCTCTCATCCAGATGACTAGCCATTCCCTAAACGGTCACCCTGCACCCGTCACCCCCAATACTGCAATGTCTGCCCGCCCACCGCCCTTAGGATAAAGTCCAAATTTCTCATTACGGCTTATAAACCCCTCCAGGACATGTGCCCTGCCTGGCTCTCAGCCTCAACTTGCACTTCACATTTCAGCCCACTGAGCACTCTGTCCTCAACTGCCAGACTATCCCTTTGACAAACAGAAATTCATTCATCAAGGCTTATCTCCGTGGCCGCTTTCTCTCTGAAGTTCTTGATCTCTTGCCCGCCCTCCAAACTGGATGAGACCCCACACAAGCCTCCCGTGGCAGTTGGAACACCGAGTTGCACTCTCGTGTTTGCCTCTCTTTCAGGTGGCCACGTGGCTGACCCTTCTCCTTGTTCAAATCTCCACTCAAATGTCACGGTATCACCTCCACAGAGAGGCCTTCCTCTGCGATGCTGCCGCCCACCCTAGTCTTTCTATCACATTTCATTTTTTGCTCTTCAAACTACCTGAAGCCTTACTAATTTGTTCGCTTGTTTATTATCCATTTTCCTGCAATAAAATATAAGTTTCCTGAGAGCAGGCATCTTGCCTGTATTATTTTCCTCTGAACCCCCACCTCAGGACAGGCCTCGCACACAGAAGGACTCAATAACTATACATTCAATGACTAATATATGTTTAATGTGAAAATAGTTTTTTTCAATCACATAATGATTTTTTTTAAGTCACAAATCTGAAGACCTCTAGCCAAAGTCAAAGGTCCCCTTTAACTTTGCACTCCTTTAACACATACCTTTTCTTGACTTCCTCCTCCTGTAGAAAAGGTTACTCTCTGACTTCTCCAGCTCCAGGCCATCCTGGTTCTTCTCTAACTCTCTGTCTGGTCCTTTGTCTACTTGTTTCCTGTTTCCTCTTCTTTCTTCCCCTCCCAACTGTGAGCTTTTCCCAATACCTGAGTCTTAGTTCTTTCCTTCAGCATATAGCCCAATATATCTCCTCAATGACAATCTGGGTCACTGTATGGACTGCTGACCAGTGTATATATCTGAACCTAAATCCCCCCATCACCTACAACTCACAAGTTCCCACTAAGAATTCCCTTTGTGGCCCTAAATGGTGTGATGGAAGACTCACAGTTCTCGGCAATGAACTCTTGGGGATTTTGTAATCACTATGAACTCACCATGTCAAAACCTCATTATAGCATCTTCACACAATTGTATACCATGCAGCCATTGAAAAGAATGAGACAGCTCTATACATAGTGATTTGGAACAATTTCCACAATATATTAGGTGAAAAAAACAAGATGTGAATTAGTGTGCAACATTGTGCTGTCCAGTAGAAATATAATACAAGCAACACATATAATTTTAAATTTTCTAATAGCCACATTAAAAGTAAAAAAGAAACAGGTGAAATTAATTTTAATGATATAGTTTATTTAAACCAATATATCCAAAATAGTATCATTTCAACACATTAATATGAAAAAATTGAGATATTTAATGTTTTTCCTGAGTCTTAGAAATCCAGGTATACTTTATATTTCCTGTACATCTCACTTTGGCTTAGCCATATTTCAAGTGCTCAATAGCCACATGTGGCTAGTGGCTGCCACATTGGACCATGTAGGTGTCCCCCTAGAAGATGACGTGAATAGCAAACCCACGGCAGGACACTACACAGCACATCCGGGAGCACAACCTCCACCTCCTCAGTCATCTTTTCCCCTTGAAAGCTCTGTGGAACATTGAGACTGACCTCAGGATCAGTTGGTAGTCCTGCTCTGAAGTGTACACTCCAGACGTACCCCAGTCCTGCTAGACATCGCAAAAGGACCACCATCCTACAAAGAGACTTCTGTGATTTTTTCCCAGAGGCTGTGTCCTTCAGAAGCAAGATGGCTCTTCTCATCTCAACCCCATTCACACATTCTTTGTACAGCCCCTCTGGATAAATTTGTCAGAATCAATCAATCAATAATCAATCAATCAATCAGTTAATTAATAAATACTCATTGAGTGGTTACTATGGGCCAGTTGCTTACCAGACCCGGGGACATGAAACAAACCTGGTTTCTGCCCTCACGGACCTCCTAGATCTAGTGGGAAAGCTCTCTCCATCCCCCCCCCCCGCCCACTTCCCTCCTCCCTGCCCTCTTCTTGCCTTTGGCCCCCTTCCTTCCTCTTCCTGGGCCTCAGAGCTCTCCGCTGGCACCCATGGGCAAAGTAGCTGCCAGGTTTGCCAACTGCACATTTTTTGCTTGGTTTACATTGCAGAGTTCAGCCTGGTTTCTGCTCTTCCTGAGGAGATTTGTGTGCATTAGTCACTTGGCTAAGGAGCATAGGATGGTAAAGATAATGGGTCACCAGGAGGGCAGGGAGAAAATGTGCCTTGCAGAGCAAGGACTCAGCTCGGGGTCTCACAGCATCTGGGATGCTCCGGAATGACCAAGGCCTTGGAGGGAAAGGAAAACACAGACTGTGGCGTGTCTAGTTAAGGCCGGTACTGGTGTGGGGTTCTAGCAGTGACTTGGCTGATCTGCCCACATGCCCAGAGGACAAAAGTACTGGCTTCCTTGCAGTGTACAGTCCTGAACTGACTCTAACCACCCCTTCAAGTCTATCACAAACCAACATACTTCCTGCTCGGCCCTCAGTCCTGCTCCCTGGGACCAGGCGGGGCCTCCTTCCTCATCACCAACACATTAATCTTTACAAGATCCCCCTCTGTGGGCACCCCAGTCCTGCTGAACAACCCGGCACAACACTTTGCCTTGGCCTCTAGAGTTGGCCACAACCACACCTGCCCAGGCATTTTTCCTACTAGTCCATGAACAATGTAACAGACCACCGTGTTCACCCCACTTCATACTCTTCCCAGGAGGGGTTCTTTTGAAAAATATAGGGGGGAAAACAGAGATGCCCTTAGCACAACAGTGCACCAAAGTTGTGACACCATCAGTGTTGGCAAAAGAAAACTTTGCGAATTCTGTGGATGTGCCTTACTGAGGCTGGACACGGAGGACTGCCTTCCTTCATCCTCTCCCTCTCCTCCACAGCTTCTGAAGTCTCCTTACCACCTCCAGGAGTTGGAAAAGTGGACAGAGCCAAGACCCTGAGCTGATGGAAGGGCCTACAGTGTGTGTGTCTCTGTGTGTGTGTGTGTGCATGCGCATGTGTGAGCGCATGTGTGCGTGCGTGCATAGGGGAGTCATTAGGGTCGAAGCAGAAAATTCCCAATGGCCCCAGCTCCCAAACAATGACTGACCGTGACCCAGATATCAATCCATTCCTGAGAGACACAGGCTCCAGGACTCCCCAGAGGCTTTGTCAAACCTTCTGTAGGCTACCCAGGGGTCCAGGACATGCCACTCAACCTTCCCTCCCTCTCTCCTTCACTCAGGTACAGACTTGTATGATGGCTGAAGGCTCTCCCAGAGTCTCTGGTGCCTTCTTTATTTCCTCCCACACTTCCCCAAATAAGATCCTTGGGCGTTGGATGTCAACTTTGGTGACTGTTTCTTGGAGCATGTGGACTAACACAATTGGGCTGTGCATGTCTTCTCCACACACCCCTCAGCCCCAACCACACCCACCTCACTGAAGAAGCTGAGCAAGATTCTGCCAGTAGGGGGTAGGCACATAGAGAGAGTGCCCCTCAGCTCTCCTCCATTAGGCCCAGTGAGGGGAGTCCGCTTGGGGAAAAAATGTGCTCCCCTGTCTTCTCATCTCAGTCCCTACTTCCATGCCTTTATCAGCTCCCACTTACACCTGCCAAGCTTAGCTGTCCTCCCCCAGGTCAAATTAAATTTCTGGGTGAAGTGGCATGGCATCTGAGCTGGGTGTTGGAACTCTCTTCACTTTGTCCAGGGCCCAGGTTTGAGGGTGTGAGGGCCCACAGAGACGCTGATTGGTGCCTATTGGATCTGGGCCTGTTGGTCTCTCTAGGGGTCTGTTTGTGGTGTGTGGGATGGACAACCACTTGGGATGTCACCTGAGGAAGGGAGCCTGGGCCTGTGGTTCTGTCTGCCCACCCAGGCTCTGAGGCATAGGCTGTCTAAGTGGAGGTTCCCCAGGGAGGCCCAGCTGCTCTCCGCCTCAAGCTCCTACGGTTGCCCTGTGTCTACACGGAGGGCCCTAAAGAAGGTTTATTCTTTTCTGTTATGAACAAAACTGGCCACACCCTAATGACCAGGCAACCCTTTATAAACCACAAATACCTATAAAGCAATTTTAGGGGAAACGTGGGCTTTGGTGATAGGCAGATTGGGTTCAAATCTTTCTTGCTCCCCCAATTACTAGCTGTGTGAACTTGGACAAATTACTTAACTTCTCTGAGCTTGCTTTTTTTTAGCTAAGGAGAGAGAATCATAATGCTTTCCTCCTAAGCTTTACTGGGATTAGATGAATAAAATGCAAAGTTTCATGCACAGGGTTTACTAGTACACCAGTGATTTTCAGCAAGGACAGTAATGACCCCTAGCGGACAGTTTAGGAAGTGCTGGGGTATTTGCAGGGCTCACTGTGACAGATTATCACTGGTGTAAAAGGCCAGGACAAGGGATGCTACTACACATGGAGTAATCATGTACAACGAAGAAATGTATTCTACATAGCAAAATAGGTTTTTTGCACAATTTTAAGACACACGGAATTTCCTGGGAACACAGCCACTAGGTAATTGAGGGAATTTCATAATTTGTTTTGTTTGGCACTTCACCAAGAATTGTTCACTAGTTCAGAAAATCTCATCACTTACAGTACTGCCACTTAGTGGCCAGGAGATACCTGTGTGTCAGTGCACATTTGTAACATCACATCTGACCATGAGATATCTCTTAGTGAGGTACTTCTCACACTCTGTGCACATGCATCCCCTGAGGACCTTGCTAAGGACAGATTCGAATTCTATTAGGTCTGAGGTGTGACCTGAAATGTGCATTTCTCTCCAGCCCCAGGAGAGGCCAATGTTGTAAGGTCCTAGTGCAGTCACCCCTGAGCACCGACATGCAGAGATGTTTCATTATGAATCACACTTCTTTCGTGTCTCCTTCGCATGGCAAGGCATTGTCTTAGGTTGAGTTCTCCAGGAAACAGACTCAGAGAGGGAGATTTCTGTGCAGCGGGTTAACTGGAGGATACTCCTGAAAACACCCATGAGGGCCGGGAAATCCAAGATTGGGCAAAGGAAGAAGTTGGGCTGTGAAGCAGCCACAGGAGAGGCTTCAGTGGATCCCCTGGGGAGCTCAGACCTGGGTAGTCCTTCAGAGAGATCTCAAATTTAAGCAGGGGGCCAGGTTTCTGCTTTGACACTAGAGGATTCTAGTCATTTTTTTGCCCATTCATTCATTTATTCATAATCATAATTCTTACCAAGAGCCTGAACCCACTCTGGACCTCTTTCCCTCGGCTGTCCCTTCACCTTGTCACCTTGGCTCCCAGCACCTCACTCACTCATTTCTGGGAGAGATGAGCAGAGACTGGAGCCGGTGGAGGAGAGGAGGGCAGATCCGAGCAGGAGGCCCCAGTGCTCCTTCCACAGAACCTCAGCCTCTCCAGGCTGAGCTGGCCCCTCCCTGGGGCATCGCACTTCTGCCAGGAGTCTGGGTTCTCGAGGTTCAGTCCCAGGCCCAGGGACTCAGGGAAGGCAGGTGAGGGCCCAGCTAGGGGACAGAGTAGTCGTTTTCCTGTGCTAATGGACACGTGCACACTTTCTGCGTTTTTCTGACTGGAAATCTAGAAGCCTGAGCTTCCATCCAGGCTCTTCCGTTGAACAGTCAGGGAGTCAATGCTGCATCAACTCAAAATAACTTCCTAACTCACTGAAAACCAACAGTCGTTACAATGGTCTATTTCTATAATGTTCGATTATAGGCACTCAGTAAGAATTTAATGTTTCCTCTGAGTATAAAACCACCTACACACAGATACATGATTTAGAACGTTGACAAACGTTTAAAAAATAAGAACTGAAAATTACCCGCAATTTCACCCCCCCAAATCAGGCACGGCCGCCTTCAGGATGAATAACGTCTGCGTCCTTTACTCTGCAGAGTTACAACTGAACTGTACTCAATGTACATTACAATCATGGCTGCATTTTTATTAGGACCTTCGCATTTGTTCAAGAAGCACGTGTTTCAGCAACATTGCTGTCCACCAATTAAGGCTCCCCTGCAGCAGTGAGCCCCCGCTCCTGGGATCTTCTGGTCAATGCAGAAGTTTAACTTAATGCCTGTCTTGTCCTGAGAACGAGGCTATGCTTACAGCCGAAGCCATGACTAAGCATTCCCCAGCTGTAGGGCGCCTCTGTTACAATCTTGGGTCTGTGCTGGGTCACTTCTGGAGAGTGCAAAGGGATGCTATCAGCAATGCCCGGGAGCAATGGGCGTAAATGAGGATGTGCCAGAGAAACTGGGAGGGATGGTCACCCTGTTCAGTAGGGGGCGGGGGTGGAAGACTCTCCTAGGGGCTTGCCCCAGGTGGCCCTCAGACGAGCTCTGAGCACCAGGATAAGTTCTGAATAGCTACGCGGTTTCTTCAGTCGTCCTCCAGTTCAGCAGCCACACTGAATTTACGCAGCGGGCAGCTATGTGGGTGCTGGTATCAGCCAGATCTGAATTCAGATTACAAGTGCCACCTCTTTCCATGGCTTTGGAAAAGTGACCTAAACTTTCTGACTCTCAGTTTCCTTGTCTATAAAATGGGACCAATAAGATCTAACTCATGAGTTATTGTATTGTATGAGAAAGGGCCGAATGTTAGTGAGTGTGCAGTAAAAAGAGTGTTAGCCTCTGAGGTGGGGTTTGTGGTGAGTGGGACTGAGGTCATTGGGGTGATGTTAATGAAATAACCAGGCCAGTGAGAATCCTTGATTGGCCTGTGGTTTTCTCCTACTTGGACGCCCTCAGGAGCAGAAACCTGGGAGGCAGATCTCTGCTCTAGTCTGAGGCCCACCATTTCAGACTGAAAAGTAAATGGTGGCAGGTAGATTGGGGAAGAAAAGCAGAACCTGAGGTAACATCAAATCAGCAGCAAGTTTTCCTTTTTCCCTCCCTCTGCATCCTCAAAGACAGCTGAAACCTAGAATTGTGGTCTGGGTACAGACAGAAAGCGCTCCAAAAGCTCTCTGTTTCTGGTCAAAGGAGCAATGAAGGGGGCTCCCAGCGGTTAAAGTGAGGGGAGGAAATCTACAATTTTTGCTGTTGTTTTCCATTCTCTTCCACCCCAGCTTTTCGAGGCAGTAACAGTTGCTCGGGCACCTAAAACTCTCAGGGAGGGTCTCTTTTCTGTCCAGAGAGTCTGTGGTCCCACAGTGTACAGGAAACCCCACTGCTTGCTTCTCTCCCCCTCCATTCTCTCTTTGCTTGGTCAGAGGCAGTCGTAGTCATGGGAAGTATGTGGCACGCAGGGCAAATGAGCTCCTTCTGGAAGGGACTGGTGGTTCTTCTCTCTTTTGGGAATGCTCTGCCCTAGCAGAAGGCACAGAAGGTCGGGCAAACTGAAGACTCACCTCCAACTAGCACTGTGGGGGAGAAGCAAATGAGTCGGTAATCAGATCTTATAGAGAGGCTCTGACATATCGGGTCCCTCACAGTTGCTCACTCTCCACTTCAAGAGGAGGAAACTAAATGCTCCTCAGAGATGAAAAGACAGGAATAAGGTTGTATGGGAGTAGCAGAGCTTGGATTCGAACCAGGGATCTGTCTATAACCCTGGGGCCTTTAGACAGGGAAGACGAGAGAGACAGGGAGAGGAACACAGATGGCAGCTGTGGGAAGAGTTAAAGCGCCAGCCTTCTCCTCCCAGGGACAGAAAATAGGTATCAGAGGCAGGGGTGGTAAGAACTCTCTTCCAACTCCCTCCATTATGGTCTGTGAAGCTCAGGCCCAGGGAAATATGGGGGCTTGCCTAAGGTCATACAACCGGTGACAGAAATACCTGCTTTCCGGAACTTTCTATATTTATGGAGCATGAAGTACTATAAAGCTTTTAGAACTTTCAGTACAGATTTCATTTGCACAGTTCAAGAAAAAAGGGTTCTTATGTATAGATGTCCTTAATAAGTATTTTGCTAAAATAGCCTGATAAGTTTTTGTTATTTTTTAAGTGAATGCTCCAGATTACATGCAAAGCACTGAAAGTAGTTGATTAAAATAGTAATAGATATATAGCACAACTGGCTTTAGCAATAAGAATTATAGAAAAGCGGGACTGATTAAGAATATTTTGGCACATCTACTTAATGAACTATGTTTAGGAATCTCTGAAGTGGATACAGTAAAACGAATAGATAAAAAAACATAAAAAATAAAATAAAATAAAACAAACAGGACAGAAACACCAAGATATTAAACAGTGGTTGCAGTCAAGTGTTAGGCTAAAAATGAGGTAAAGATTCTATTTTCCTATATTCTGGAAATTCTATAATAAGAATACTCTTTTGGCAAAAAAAAAAATCAACACTTTTTATTGGGAGTGGAAAAAACCCTTTCTTTTATTTTGGTGGATGGACAATAGCTAGAACAATAGCTTGTCTGACTAAGCAGCCTCCGCGGCTGGTAGTTCTATTTTGCTCTTTCTGCCTCCTAGTACAGTGCCAGGTATGCAATAGAAATGCTGGAAATATTCGTTGATGAATGAATGAATGAATGAATGAATAGATGTATGACATATCTGAAAATATTTCATACTTGAAATTTTAAAACACTTAGTAGAGAAATAAAGAGAAGTTGAAAATAAGAATTATTTTAAATGGGAATTACGCAACTGAGACAAAGAAAAATAATTGCATATTAAAGGAAGCTGTTAGCCTCATCAGCTGTGGATTGGGCTGTGGTTAAACAGTATGACTATCAAACATGACAAAGTGACCATAACCCCAGGACTACCAGCAGTCAAACCACTTCTCTAAAAAAATAGGCCTGACATTGATTATCTGCACATCTGCCATCCTTCTCTGATCAGCTCTCCCTTATGTCTTTGGCCATGATCAACCCTGAAGTTCGGAGGGAAAGCAAGTAAATGAGAGAAGTGGGCAGCTGGCAGGCCAAGAGACAGGGTGCCTTCCCTGCAGGCTGAGAACCTCCAGGGGACTGCCCTTGACACAAATGCTCACTGCCCTGCGTGGCCTCTCTGGTTCCGGCGGGGGAGGACAGCACTGGGGAGGCAGTGATTTGCCATCGCAGACAATATGTCTGACATTAATACAGTTAACTTATTGTAAGTATCAGATAGTAGCCACTCAGCTACAACAGGGAGGGAAGGAGGGACAAAAGGAGGAAGGAAAGAGAAAGAAACAAAAAACGCTGAGCTGGAAAACCAACAAATGCAGACAGGAAATCCAATGGACACACTTCCCTGGGGCACGGAAGGAGTTAAGATCCAGGTCTGCTCTCTAGAACTTAAAACCTAATCGCAGAGACAAAACCAACCTAAAGCCACCTTTACAGCTTCTTCTGTCCCTCTCCCATGCTCACTTGCTAAGCCCTCCCCAGTCCAGTCACATGAGGGCTTCTGTGAGTCCAGATCTTTACTCCTAACTTCCTCCTTCTTTGCCTGGCAACTTCTCATCCTTCAATGTCCATACATTTCTTTGATTGTGCTGCCAGGGCTCCTTGTCCCTGCATGTCCTGTCAAAGCTCTTGGCTAGGCGTTGGACAAGGACATGTGTGTGCCCATCTCCCCTCATTTACTGTGAGCCCACAAAAGCCAATAACTTCTCCAGAGGGCAGCTCACAGCTAGATGAGACCACTGCAGAATGAGCCGGGGGCTGCCGGCCATGGGCACGCAGAAGAGGCCAGGGTTGGAGGGGCTGGGAAGGGCCCAGGAAAGGCAGCATTTCACAAGGGTTGGAAGTCATCAGCGGGACTAGCAATCTCTGGACCAGGCTAGTGGAGATGACGAGAGCCACACATAAGGTGCTGTTCCTCCAAGAGCAGGCTGGTAATACCCTGGAAAAGTTAACAGCCAGGACAGGAGGTGCTGCTGTGTGTGGAAGGAAAGCCAGGCCTGTCTCACATGCTCGGAGAGAGAAGAAAGGCAGAATGCAAGATTCTGAAAGCCATCGAAACTAGATGGTGAGACAAGGCTCTCAGTTATGAGGTCCAGCAAGAGGGCCATTAAGATGACAAAAATCCCCAAATCCAGTTAAAAAATGGAAGACAAACAAATGGCCAAGAAACACATGACAAGATGTTCTACATCACTAATCATTAGGAAAATGCAAACCAAAACCACAAGATACCACCTTATACCCATAAGGATGGCTTTTAAAAAAAAATTGGTTATGTATATTTTATAATAAAAAGTTGAAAATAGAAAGTGTAACAGAAAGCCATTTGCAATAGAACAAAAGTTAAAAAAAAAAGCCACAATCTCATCACTCAGAAAGTCAATTTAAATATTAATTGAATATTAATTGAACTTCTTAAAGGATTAGATTGCTGTTATTTCCTATACTATGGATAAAAATATTTAATACAAATCAAATCCCCTATGATTGGACATTTTGATGGGTTCTAGTTGTCTACTATTATAAACACTGCTGTGATTAAATTCCATATGTATATTTTAAAAACAAATTATTTATTCAAAAAAAGGGTGAGGTACAATGGGTGATGGGTCATCGGGGAGAGTGGGCAGGGAGCACAGCCCTGCTTAGAGAGGACCAGGGGTTCCAAGGAGCCAGGAGGGCCACCCAAGGCCCACCAGCTCTTTGAGATTAGAGTGTAGCTGCCTCAGTTCAACTTTACACAGTTTATTGCATCCGTGAATTCCAGAGGAATCTCGGTAGAATGAAGATCCCAGTCCCTAAGCCAAGACAGGGTCTGGGCTCCCCAGTTCTGACAGGCTCACAGGTCATACTGATGCGACCGGACCGCATGCCACCCTTTCAGAAGCAAGGCCCTAGGCAGGACCAAGGGTGAGCACACAGGGTCGGGCCCATGACGGGGCTGTGATGACAGGGCTGCAGATGTTTCCCTCAGCATTTGCTTCAGTGGTTTGTAAAGCTCCACTTTGTCTCTCTCGCTCCCAAAGGCCGGCGAGTGAGGGAGAGTCTGCCCACCTTGCACCAGAGCCAAGGAGGATGCACAGGAGAAGCCGTGCAGCCCCGGGGGCCATCCTGGTGGTGGCAGCAGGAACGAAGGGGAAGCTTCAGAGAAGACCGCGGGACCAGTGGGAATTTCCTTGCCTGGAGAGTACATGCGTTTTCGTTCAACTTCTCATCATGGGAGGGTCCGTTCATCCTCTCAAGTAGCACGATGAGCTCTCACATCCCATTGCCAACTTCAAAAACTATCGACTCATGGCGCATTTCCTCTAACTGTCGGGGCTACCCTTAACAGATCACTTCATTCGGAAATATTTTAAAACATATCTCCAAAATAATAAGCCCTCTCTTTAAAAACATGTTTTATTTTCATAAAGGAGATAACTCTTTCTGGAAAGCCATTTATCAATATTTGTTAAAATAATGTCACAAAATAAAAACGTTAAAAAAATGATGTGGTAAATAACAGAATTTCTACACTTCATTTCTATAGGATGAAAAATATGCAGTGTCTACATATCCTTTAGGAAGGTGAACTAAAAATAAACCCTCCTTGAGTATAAAATATTAAGTAAAAAGGGCAGGTTACAAGACAGTACAAGCCAGATGATATTGTTTTTATAAAACCATGATACATACAACACATATGTGCACAGGAACAAAACTGGAAGAAAACATTTCAAACTCTCGAGTAGTTTTCTGGGTAATTTTCTCTCTCATTGTGCTTTTCTAAATGTTGCAAATCAACAAGGGGCATGTATGACAATCACAAAAAACATTACAAGAAAAGTACAGTGGGGACGGGCACTTGCCCAAAGGGCGCTTGTGTCACCCCAGGACTTCTCACTGGCAATTGACTGCACGCCCTCTCTTCGCCCGCAGTGTCCTCCCAGGGAGCCCACGTTTCTCTCCTAGGTTTAGGGGTAGCCTCCTACGGAGCCCCTCACCTAGTTCCTTTTCCTGGCATTAGATCCTAGCTGGCCTTTTGGCTTCAGATGGTGGATGAACCACCTGTTCCTTCACCCCCAGGCTTCTCTGAGATGAGGCCCTGTAAGCACTCATGGGCTTGGGCCAGCAGCTTTTGGACTTAACTGATTTATTGGGCAATGACTTTACAGTCTTAGCCCTCCCCTGACATTAAGCCTGAGACTGCAATGTCGCATGTTGCCAATAGATGGTGCTGCCTGACACGAACGCACCTGCCCAGGGGTTCTGACGATTTCAGGGATCATTAAAATCATTGCTGGAGAGAGCAGGCTGACATAGCATTGCTACGTAAGGGCATTGGGGACAAATTTACCACCTACCACTACTATTATCATCACCACACAAGGATAGCTGTTTCAATACCAAAAATGTAGGAAGACAAAAATCTCAGAATAAAGACAGTCCTTGAAATTCAATACATTTTATTTTAAGAAACCTCAATTGTGTGGTTTATATTATTTCACCTCAGGCCAGTGAAAACTTGACTCTAGACCAGCACTGGCCCTGACCTGGCCTTTGGGAACTTCTGCTCTAGCCAAAGATTCCAGGTCCTTCCATTCCCCAAGTCCAAATTTCTGTACAGTTTGCTTCAAAAGATGAATCCCTTTGCATTCCCGACGAGCAGTGACACGTGTGCTAAATCCTTCCTCCACTCATGGAGCTGCGAGCCACTTCTAAGCAGAGCTGTTCCTTAAAAACGCAGATCCTGCCTCATCATTTCTCTCTTCTGCTTTCGTCTACAAAGTCACACCGGCGGCTTCATGATCCAGGCCTGCCAGACTCGCCAGGATCACACGAAAACCACTTCCAATCCACCCCCAAAATGTAACAAAAGGATGGGTGCTGGCCTTGACAAAGTTCAGTGCTTAGGACAAGCCCGTTTGCGCCTCCACAGCTTTGCACGTGCAGTTCCCTCCGGCTGCAAAGCTTTCGTGCCCATATCTTCCTGTCATGCCCATTCTTCCCCATCAAGTCAACACAACGTCACCTCCTCCAGGGAGCCACCTCCTCTGCGGAGTCACCTCTTCTGCTCTCGAGGCACCTGGCATAAAACGCTGACAGCACTCATCTTCTTGTAACATTACAGTTCCCTGGGGCACAGACTGGCTGTTCAACTTGTATCTCCCACATCAGGGCTTGACACAGAGGTGCTCAACGAATCCTCGCCGACTTGACTCTCCCATGTCAACTATACAACCTGGGTCAGCTTTTTCAACACCCTCACTCCGTTGCGATTATTTTCGATAAACCCAGGACATGCTGGCAAAAGCTGGCAGGGTGATTGATTGGAAGTGAGCAAAACAGCAGGAAAACCCTGGAATTTGGGGAACTGTGTGTCTGGCAAGACCAGTACACTGAGTTACCTGATCCCCTGAGGGACCCTCAGATGCTCTAGTGCTCCACCCTTACAAAAAATCTTTCTGGAATACATCAGGTCTGACAGGTCATCATTTACCGAAAAGTGACATTTTAAAAAATGGAGTTGAAAATGTCTATGAGCTATAAATAAGAATGGCTTGGTAGCCACCTCCCCCCCCCCAAAAAAAGTTTCAAAAACACATTAAGGGAAAATGTGAAAAGAAGACAATTGTGTACAGAGTTGTGGTGTGTATAAATAATGTAAGCTATTGATGGAGACAGGCAGGAACATGGAAAAATAAAACGTATAATGATTACAGCTTTCTGAGACTTATCACGGCCTGTGCACTAAACACAATGTTTTACCCATTTGACCGCATTTAATCCTCACCATCATTCTATAAAGTAGGAATTATTCTCCCCCAGTTTATCAGCTCAGAAAGGTTAAGTAACTTTTCCAAGATCAAACAGCTAAGAAAGGAAACTGGGTCTGGCAACAATACCCAAAAGTTACTTAGTATTTTTTCCCTTTCACGTATTTAACTAAATTTTTTGAATCAGTTAAATATAATTTAATTTCTGCTTTAGTGAACAGGCTAGGTAGAATATGTCTGGATCTGAAGGCTCCAGACCTCCCAGGGTGTAGCCTAGAGAGGCCACCCTGGAGCCACAGACACAGAGGCCCAGGACCATCCTGAATGGCCTGTTTTCAGTAAACCTAAGCAAGCCATCAGCTTACTTTACGATTTACCTCTTTCCCTGTAATTCGGATAACACGATAAAGCTCAAAGGACTGATTTCCTTGATCTAGTAATTTCCCCCAAACCAGTCAGAAACAGATCAAAAATCTAACTTTTAATGGGCCAAGGGTATTAATAGGTAGCTCATAGAAAAGGAAATATAAATGGCCCAACTAATTTTTTAGATGTTCATTGAGAAATGCAAAATAAAACTAGAGGCACCGTTTTGCACCTATCAGACTAGCTAAAACCATGGAAAGTTCTCACACCCCGGCAGCTGCGACAACTGAACCACCTCACCTCCCCCAAGGAGAGCGATTCGGAAAGATGGGTCATTATTGCACACACTCTGACAGGAGTCCCCCACGTCTAGGAACTCATCCTTCGGGTGCAAGTGAAAAATAACCTACATCCGCCATTTATTGCAGCAGTGGTTGTAGTTGCAAAGGACTGGAAACGAAAATGTCCCTTCATCAAAAGGGGTCTGGTTAGATAGATTATGGTACATCCATACATCCCTGCAATCCAAACAGGAATGTGGAAGCTCTTTCAGTGACTAAGGAACTCTGTAAGTGAAAAAAACAAGAAACACACGAGAACCTCTGGGGAGGGAAGGGGGAAAGCTGGGGTGGGAAGACTTCACCCTATACTGCTCAGTACCTTTTGAATGTTGAAAATTGTGAAATACTAGTCATTCCGAAAAACAATTAAAATACTGAAGACATACTGAAGCCTTCCTTGGTGTTAAATTTCTAGCTTAGCTCCGCTAATTGTGTTTGTTCTCTCCTGCAGTATATCCTGCCTTATGGAACTCTAGAGCAAAAGCATGGGGACTGTGAGTCAGTGGCTACATCCCGTCGGGGCTCTGGCCCTCTGTCAGCCCCGAAGAGGAGAGACCACTTAGGGTCGACCAGGCCTGCACTTCCTTCCTCTGTCCATAGGTGGTGCTATGGGGCCAGCTGCCCTAAGACAGCTGGCAGTAGCTTGGGGGGGGGGTGAGGGGGGGGAGGGGCCCTGAGGCCTCAGGCTGCTGATCAAGAAGCAAAGACACAGGCAGGCACAAGTAAGTAACATAAAATAGAAACTAACTTTATTTCTCTGGAAGAAGCAGATATCCATAACTGGGGAAGCAACTTTGGCAACAGAAGTTGGTGGGAAAACACGGAACACAGGGAAGGAGTGGGGTCAGAGGAAGCACTGGTGTCCCTCCAGGGCGGCTGCCCCTTGGTCTCCTTCCAACTCTGGGGCCTTGGGCCCTGGTCCCTGCCAGAGAACTATCTGGCACCCTTGCTCTGCTTCCTGAGCCACCTCAGGCTATTTCTAGGCACAAGATCCTAAGACCAGCCAAGTCCCATAACATGTCCATGGCAAAGCCACAAGTCACATTCTGTCCAACACCCCAACTGCCCACCAGGGGCTTCTGGAGAAGGGCCCAGCCCTTTGCTGGTCCACCTTTCCATGTGGCCAACACATCCTCCCAGCCTGTGGTCAAGCCTGGCTTCCCCATCGGCAGGACTCGGGGACACACTCCAGCCACAGGCCCGACCGGGTGGAGCCAGAGGCTCGTCAGCCACAGGGCCTGCTGAGGCCACCGCCAGGCCTGCTTTCACAGGGCTCCTTCCTACACCTTGGCTGGGGGCACCAAGGGCTGAACTGAAGTTGCAGGGACAGCGCTGAGTGAGGGAGGGACGGGAAAAGCAGGGCTCCCAGCCTCCTGCTGCCTCGGTCTCCCCCTGCCACTGGGAGCGGCAGGCGGCAGCAAGTCCTCCAGGCCTGGGATGGGCATCTCCCCACCCTCCACAGGACAGGCTCAACGGAGTTCTTCAGGGCAGACCCTCTGGCTCTCCAGACATCTCAGCGCCTAAAGCAGGGGAAAGAACCAGAAAGACCCTCCATCAACAGGGCTAGTGCAACAGAGTATGGAATGCGCAGTATAGGAGGGCCTCTCAGTGCCAGGCAAAGCGGCGGAAAACTGGTAGTTCTAGGCAATAATTTTGGAACTTATCATCCTGGGATGCCTTTTTTCTTTAAGAACTAAAAATAAGAGACCAGCAGGATTATGTTTTAAGAGTACCCAAGGTTGACAGACACAGTAAAGCTTGTTTATGTGGATGCAAATGAGTATGAATTTACTAACGGTGTCGTGTGTGCCAGACGCTTGTGGTGAGGTGACAGGTGAGGCATCCCTCCTTAATAATAATCCTGTCTATAAGAGAGGCACTGTCATTCACACGCTTTACAGATGAGGACCTGAGAGATGAGAGAACGTGTGTGTGAGCAGGCACGGTGGTGAGCAGGAGGCTGGGCTCTCCCTCAGGCTGTCTGCTGCCACGGCCCTACTGCTCTGAAACCCCACTCTCCACCAGGGCCTCTCGAGGGACGGCGTTGGGATCTACCTGTTTCACCACTTTTGACTTGCTAAAACTTTCACATATGTATATTTGCACTACCTATCACTGTTCTGTATTATTGTGTTAGATATACACGTGTTTAAATTCTTTACAGGAAAGTAATGAATTTTTTTGATTAGACTTTCCTTTAAAAAGGCACTAAAACTGTGTTACTTTAAACTGAACTGTGAAATGCAGAGGTGAGAAACATCTGTTTAAATCATTGCGTCCCTCAACTGCTGCTCCCTGAAGGCCCCAGAGAGGACCTGGGCAAATAAGCCCCCTGTAACCAGGGAGCCTACAACTGCCTCTTACTCATTAGTTCATGGGAACCAAGTGGCTAAACGTCTAAATAAGTGCGCTCAGGAGAGACTACTCATCCACGTGGGTCTTGGCCCGGGGCCGGGGCCCACCTTCCCCCTCCCGGCCGGGGAGCCGTGACTCCTGCCTGTGCGAGGCCTAGAAGGACCTAAGTGGGCTTTTTCCTGGAGGGGTGTGGTCCAGGACACCCCTCTGGGACAGGAAGGTGGCAGGGTGTGACATTCACTCACTTGTGATGGGCAGGGCCACAGGAGCCCAGAAGGTGGCAGCCAGCTTGCTCCAAGTTCCAGTCGAACATCTCCAGCACTTTGTGGCACTCGCCTCGCGGCCGCAGACCCAACCCAAACAGCTGCTCCACCTAAGGAGCAGAGGGTGGTGCCATGGGACACACTGGGGCCAAGGGTCACCGGATCGGGGTGGGGGCAGAGAGCCGGGGGCGGGGCAGTGAGGAGGGGGAGAAGAGCAGAACAGTCTTCAGGGTCCCTGAAAACCAGAGTGGGCAGGAGGTGGTGGTACCTTCAGATACTGGGCAGCCCTCTGCACACTCCAGCTGTGGCTCTGCAGGGCCGCCTGGCACTCCTCTGTGGTCACCCCATGCACCATGGCCTGCAGCTGGGCACACCCGCCCACCCATCAGCACCACTTGGGGCCACTCTTCCAGGGCCCTTGGGCCTCTGCCCTCCTTACCCAGTAGCCGGTCTGGTACTCACCATCTGAATCTTATCTGCTGGCCGTCCAGCCTCTGGCCCGTCTCCAGGACATCCCCTCTGTAGCAGTCGAGCACTGGCCCTCAAGGCTGCTGGCCGGGCCCCTGGGTTGCTGTTGTTGGTGGAGAAGTTGGCCTTGGGGTCTGGGGTAGCCTGGGGCATAGGTCGGACAGTGGCAGTGGGGCAGCAGGGGCTGGGGTGCTGGGTGGGGGCAGCAAGGGCACAGGCAAGGGGGCTGGCTCTTCGGGGCTGTGGGCCTCACGCAGGAAGCGCTGGTAGCGCTCCAGATAGGGTGGGCGCTCAGGCAGCAGGTAGTAGTGGGTGTTGCTGACCTTCTTGCCATCACGGACGATGGGCAGGATGCAGGGACCAGCCCGTGGGCCAGGCGCCTGGATCACCTGGGGTGTGGCATACTTGGGGTCTGAGGCAAAGCTCTGGGTGGTAGGCATGGTCTTCCCAGGTGAACTTGAGAGCCGGGATGGCAGCGGGGAGCTACCACGTGGCACCAGAGGGCTGGGGGTCCTCGAGCCTTGAGGGGACAGGGGCTCCCGGGGAGGTACTCGGGGAGGGGAGGCAGGTCCAGGCCACCGCGCCATCTCTTCCTCGCCTGAAGGGGCTGGAGATAGCTCGCCTCGTGGGCGCGTGGGCCTTGGGGGAATGGGCACCCGCGGGGGCACTTGGGGCTTGTCATCGCCCACTGGGCTGGGTGAGGGGACCAGAGAACTGGCGGGGACCTGCAGTTGCTGCATGCACTCCTGCTGCAGCGCCTGGAAGATCTCTTCGGTCTGGGCCAAGCTGGGTGGCTTGCTCCCACTCTGGGGAGGGAGGAACAGGTTGTCCTCCAGGGGCGGGAGCAGTCAGTCGCGCCTGCTCAGGCACAAAGGCGTAATTGGTCTCGCCCTGGTTGGGTCCAGGAGAGACCCCTGTGCCCACCAGGGTGCTGTTGATGGAGCAGACCTCAAAGTCATCCTCATCTTGGGCCACATCGTCATAGGCGGGAGGCGGGGGCAGCGGGCGCGCATCCCAGTCCACCACAGGTGTGGGGTGCAGGGGCCGGGGCAGTGCCCGAGTGGGGCTCTGCGGCGGGGTCTTGTCCAGCAGGGAGCAGGCGTCCATGGCCAGCTGCGCCAGCGAGGGCGCACAGGGCCGTGGGGCAGGGACCACAGGCTCTTCACCGAAGTCGATGAGTGTGACCTCACTGTCGCTGCTGCGGCCTGCCTTGGTGCCTGGCACCCGGGCCGAGGGCTTTGTCAGCCACAGCCCACGGGGCAGGCCTGGCTTCCTCAGGCCCAGCCTCTTGAAGTCACTGGACAGGGGGTCTTGGTCCTCGCTCACAGGATCATAGGTTGGTTCTGCAATGGAAAGGAGACCCGGGCGGGGAGGCGGTGTCAGGCAGGCGGATGGGAAAACTGGGGCACGGGAAAAAAGCCAAGTGTCTCCAACTCCCCCGGAGATCAGCCCTCTCAGCTGTCAAGCTCTCAGCGCACACTGACCCTGTCCAAACAGGAGGGAGAGCCTGCTTTGGGCACTGTCAGACAGTCAGCGGTGGGTGGGCCCCTGCCTCCATCTCAGCTCAAGTAAGCAAAAGCCCAGACCCGCCTGCTTCTGATGCCCTCTCCATCTGCACAAGACCCCAAATGCCCCTACCCTGGGCCCTGGTTAGTAACCCTTACCCCACCCTCCCCACCTGCTCCATTACAGCAGGCCATTAGTTTAGGCAGAGACTATGGGCAACCCCACCAATAAGAGAAACAGGAACTCCTAACCCACCGTCATGGAAGGCCAGCCTCTGCAAATCCCAAAGGGAATGAAGCAGGCAGGCAATGGCAGAGAGGGGCACAGGTGGGTGCCGGGACCACACAGTTGCTCCAGAAGCCCAGGTTCTGGGGGTGGGGTGGGTGGGGTGGGGAGAGGCAAGCATGCTGGGCCAGCTAAAGCTCACAGCACACACCCGCTTCCCCTCCCACCCAGCCAGTCACCAGGACTCTGTACCTTCCAGGATGAGAGGAGGAATGACAGGAGAGAGGGGGCAGGGGCCAAGGCACCGAGAGCAGCCCCACTTACTCTGAGTGAAGATGGCAGGCTGAGGTGGGCGAGGTGGAGGCTCCCCTGCAGGAAGGGCCATGCAGAGAGTAGAGAGGGGAAGAGCAAGACAGACAGAGGAGACAAGGGAGGAAGAAAAGCCAGACAAGAGGGCAGAGCATGGAGAAAGAGAGAGAGCGTGGTGAATAGGGGTGAGTGAGTGTACAAACCCAAGAGCGATGGGAAGCAATGGGGCGGCAGGATGGGGAAAACCATATTCCGGAATGACAGGCCCAGGATCTAGGGGGTGGAGGAGGCTCCTGGCCAAGATGAAGCCTGTGGGGTAGTTTTGGCTTAGGAGAGGAGAGTGGGATTAGGGTGGGTAAGGAAGGGCTAGGCTCTGAGCATGGTGAGAAGGATGAGGGTGGAGAGAGCTGAGGCAAGAGGCCAACGCAGGACTGACCGAGGAAGCCCACCTCGGCGGATACAGCTGCCTCTCATCTTCCACCCCACACCCAGCTGGAGCCAGGGACACAGCTGTCCCCCTGCTGCCCTGACCCAACCATCGTCTCAGAGCCAGAACAGCCGGCTCAGGGCTGGCCGGGGAAAACAGTGCCCCTGGCCAGCTGATGAACTAGGGTACGCTGGGGAGCTGGGGGTTCTTACTTTTCACCCTTCCCAGATGCTGGGTTGGGCGGGAGGCGCTCAGGTCCACGCTCAGCAGGTCCGGAGGGTCCATCGGGTTTCCCAGATACAGTCTGTGGAGAGGAACCAGGTCAGAGGGCGGGTGACCACCGTGGAGTGGTGGCAGTGAGGAAACCTCTAGAGGAGATGCCGGGCCTGTCCGGTGGGCTCAGGCAGCTAAGGGATCACCTCGTCCGAGGCGCTCACAGGTGAGCATCTGCAGCACAGGACTTCTGAGACTCCCAGCAGCGCCCTTCTACAGAGCGACACTGTAACCAGCGGAGGGCCCTGTGGAAAGGGGACAGGAAAGGGCTCCTGACCGCCAGTGAAAAAGCCTAAGGCCGTAGGGGCTCCAGGAACAACCTACAAGGGCAGAGCAGGCCCTCTGCCACCCCACGACACCCCGACCCATACCCGGCAGCCACCTGCTGGCACTCTCGTCTCTGCTGCCAGGCCCAGAGGCATCCGGCTGTGCTCCCCAGTCAGGGTGGGCAGGAGGCACCCTTCGACCCTACCGCCAGGAGTCAAGAGTGGAGGTGCCCGCTCTGTTCCCAATTCACCCTCAACCCTGTGCCGACTGTCAGGATCTGGGACTTAGTCACTGTGGCTGATTAAAGCCTGGAGGAATGGGGCTGGGCTGGCCACGGCACGCCAGGAGCAGGGCAGAGGGCACCGGGCCTCCTTCTAGAAGTGTCTGCTCTCCTGCCCCAACGCTCTCAGGCCCTCGCCTGGCTCTGTGAGTGACACACACGGGACTGCCCTCCCAGGGCTCAGTGCTCTGGTGTGTGGAACACACAGGGGAAGGGTCTGCTTCACCATGGCCCTCTGGGCAGAAACATGCGTCAGAAGTCAGAGGAACAATGGCTGCTGAGAACAGGGGCCTGGAAGCCCCTTGAGGCCAGCAGAGACATGGAGGCCTGGCGTGAAGAACTGCCAGGTGGAATCCAGGGGCAGGGCACCCAGGAAGTGACTAATCCTTCTCTGTATCCTCCCTAGATGCCCCCAGTGACCTCATCCTTTCACTTAAAGGAGACTGAACTCCTATCCTAGGCAGAGTGAGCAGCAGGTAGGGCACTGAGCTGCTGCTGCCTAACATGTGCTCTGAAGCCCCCACAGTGAGCTCTTTCTGTGACCTGTACCTTTGGGCCTGACAGGGTAAGTTCCAATCTCCCGGGATCTCGACTACCAGCAAGAGAAGGGAGACTGCTTTTAAAATGATAGGGGTCATGAAAAAGGCTTTCCCACTGAACTGCTTCCAAAAGCTGCTCCCAAGGCCAGCTTCCTAAGGCCAGTGTGCCACGGGGGCTTCAGGCTACAGCCTCGGGGCCTTTCCACCAAATATAAGTGTGGGCCATCCTTTGTCCCAACCCTGATCCTGCTGGTAGGAAAAAGCTGCTGGGCAAAAAGAGACCCTCTCCCCTCTGGTTATGGCGAGGACTTTGGAAACCTGAAAGAGCCTGCATGTCCGGGGAGGGGCTGCTGGCCGTGATCCCCAGGCGGGGGGCCCTGCCCGGTACTCACTCATCGATCCTGTCGGGAAAGCCCCAGCAGTGGCGGGGGTCGCTGTCTCCATGCCCCGTGTGGATGAAACTATTCTGCAGGGGCTGGCTGATGTCCTGGGCCGACAGGCCGGCCACGGAGGTCACCACGTTGCGAGGGAAGGGCCCCACACACAGCGTCCGCGTGTTCTGCCCTCGCCACCAGTAATTCTCAGCCCTGCCCAAGAGGGATGACATGGTAAGCACCAGGGTGTGGTGTGACAGCCCCAAGGAGTGGGACCCTTCCCATACCAAGCTCTTCAGCTACGATATCTTACCACCTTGGCAGAAGAACATGTGGGTCAAGGCCCCAGGACCAGGGTGGTCCACGATCAGCCGGCCCCGCCTAGCAGCCCCCAAGCCCGGCCACTCCCACAGTACATGACCTGGCTGTTGGCACACAGCCTTATTGTAAGATACCTAGGTGGGTGAGACAGCTTTTCCTACAGTTTACAAATAAGAAAACAGGTTCAAACAAGTGAAATGACTTGCCTACGGTTACCAAAAAGATCGTAGCAAACCCAGGATTCAAATCCAGTTGTTAGTCTGTAAAGCCAGAACCCTTCTCAAATATCACCTTGCCTCCCTCCCCTCTGACAAGAACTGGAGCCCGGTCTCTTCTGGCCACCCGATTTCACTCTTCGGCCCAGTACCAAGAGTTACGAGCTTCAGGGGCCCAAGAGAGCACCATGATCTTGGCACCGGGCTTGAGGCCAAGCCCTCCAACCCAACCCATCTCCTTCATGCCTTTGGAAGCACTGGGGCAACCCGCGCCTTCACATCACCGATTACTGTATCTCCAGCGCCTTTCACAAGCTCCTGGTAGGCCTGTGGGACCCTCGCCCTCATCCCACCCACCTCCTTGGAAGGAGCTCTAACCCCGTCTTCAACAAGGGGCGTGAAGAGAACCCAGCCTCCTGGTGTGGTTACACTGCCAGCCCCTCATTCTGACTAATGACAGACACACAACTTGCCAGGCAGCCTAAGCCCCTGGGGTGGCAAGGAAGAACAGAGCACCATCGAATGCCACGAGGCTCCTGCGCCTGCTGCTGAGGTCACTCTCCCCTGAAAATATGGGCAACGTCTGGGCTAAGGCAGAGGTGGTGACTGCCTTATGCTGCTGTGGTGGACACATGTGGCACCAACCTACAAGCCCTGTCAATCCCCCACCCGCATGCTGCCTGTCCACGGCCAGGAGTGTAAAGAGAGGTCTCCAAACTACAGCAAGACTGGTGGAACTAGGGGAGACTGGAGGCTGGAAGGAGGCAGGAAGGTCTGAGCACCAGGACCTTCCTCCATGAAGTGACACAGCCCACTGGGGCATCGTGACCCCAACACAGCCTGTTCCAGAGACCAAAAGTTGAACCCCACGAGCACGGCAGTCCTTGGGAAGCTGAGAGGTGAGGCAGGGGAGGGATAGGAGCCCAGCCTCCTTGTAAACAAGGTCGCTGACCGGCCCACCACAGACACAGCAACCCTGTGATTACCACCCTGCCTTCCGGGTGGGAAGGGCAGGAAAGGAAGGAAGAAGAGAGGAGGACAACACCCGGGAAAGGGACAAAGCCCATCCGAAAATAGCAGGGCCATTCCAAGGAGAAAAATGCTGTCCCCAGAATCCCCAGGGCCAGCGGAGGTTGAGGGCCTCCAGGAACAGAGGCTGGGGAGGCATGCCTGGCACCAAGGTACCTGCGGCTACCCTCCCCCAACACTCCCTGAATTTTGAGAGCCCCTCCACGGATCTGTCTCAGACAGGAACCCCAGGGCTGGACACTGGACTCTGCTCTCCACTCCCCTTCGGTGGTGCTCATTAACTGGGGTGAGAAATGCAGCCGAGGCAGACACGCAGTACAGGGCCAAGACCATGACCACCCTTCCTGTGTGGACCCCCTCAGCTAAGCTGGACCAGCAGGAGGTCACTCCCTTCCCTCCTTTCCTTTGGCCAACACAGCCACGCTCCTCATACAGGAGCCTCCTTTGCAGCCATTTCTGAGAACAAGAAGGGACACCAAGCCCACCCCCCTTCATTACAAGTATGACTGAGGCAAGAGCCCCCATGACCGCTGGGGTTCCTGACACTACTCCTCAAAAATGTCTTTGCTCCTGGGAGGGGGAGTCAAGAGTATAGTGTGTGTATGAGAAAGAGGTCCCTTGGGGATTACACCCCAAGCACAATGACCCTGACAAGGCTCAAATTTAACTCCTGAGATAGCCAATAAGACGGTCAAAGCTGTGTGCACTGCCCACCCGTCTCCCTCTGAGACTCAGTGGGGCCAACCTACCTATACGCCAGAAAGGACCAAGCCCAGTCCTTCCCACCAGCCTGCTCTGGCCATGCCATCCCTGCCCCCTCCAACAGGCCAGAGTCTCCATGGCAACAACAGGAGAGCCAGGCCCACCTTGTCAACCAACAGTCACTGCAGCAAAGATAGACAAAGACACAGAAGGAGAGTCCCTAGGGTGTGAGAAAAGGGCCCAGCACCTCCAGCAAAACTTCCTACTTCCTGCTGCCTGTCGGTGTCCTGGAATAAGCAAAATGTGAAGCAGCACCTAGGAAGCTGAGGCCTGGACTGAGAACTACCTAAGGATGTCCCAACGCCACTGGGGACCAGCCTCTGAAATCTCAGCCCCTTGTCCAGTCCTGGCCTAAATTAATCCAGAAATGGCTGACAAATATGGCTTAAACATTCTGCTCAAAACACCACCCCGCCCACTTCTCTCTGGGTGTCCCAGGCAGCGCCTGGCCTCGAGGAACACAGACCCTTACTGCTGCTTCTCTCACCTACCACAGGAAGCAGAGGCTCCAGGGTCCAGCACAGGCCAAGGACCTACAGAAGGATTCCAAAAACCTGTATCTCCTTTCTCCAACTCAATAAACACAGAAGACAGAAGTGCTGCAAGCCATCCCAGGCTCCAAGTAAGACCCCCTGAAAAGGGCAGACATTGTCTGTCCTCCTGTCTAGACCGAGCCTCATGAGCTTGACTCACGGAACAACAAAGTGATTCTCTGCCCACTGCCTGGTACCCCAAGCAGCACTGAGCCTTCAGAACCAGTCAGAGCCAGGGGCAAGGGGGTACCCAGGCTCTGGACTAGGAAACCAATGCTGGAGACAGCTTCCGCCAGATGGAATACAAGACCAACAGAAGGGTACAGACAGAAAGCGAGCTCCGAGCCAGACTAAGAGACAGAGAAACAGCCAGGGACCCACTGTACAACCCAGGCCCAAAGGGACACTCACAGAGAGCCCATGCACCCAGAGACATGGAGACAGAGCCAGCCAAACAGATTCAGGCACCATGGAAACAAGGGGGCAGTTAAAGCTCTGGTACCACCGACACACAGACCCACTCCCAAAGCTCTACCGGCTGTCATGGCCTCCTGCCCCTCACCTCCCACATCCTGAGCAGCTCCAGGGACCAAGGGCAGGCACTGAGGTCCAAGTCGGCTGGTGGCCCTGGAGGAGGAGCCCACAGAGCCCACACTGGCAGGCAGACAAGGAGCCTGTGACAGAAGGGCAGGGCGGGACATGCCCACAGCAGCCTCCCAAGAGGAGGGCTCCCTGACCCCTCCCATTGCCGGCCTAGCTCCAGACATGACCCAGGGCGTTAGCTCCAGAGACACACGCCCCTGAAAAATAAGAAGCTCCTGAGTCACCACTGGGAAACACTGGGCCCTGGCACACAGGCCCCCATTGAGAGCGAGGGATGGGAGAAGTAAAGACCTGGGGACCACAGGACATAAAGGGGTCAAGTCCAAAACCCTCTGGTTCCTGGAGGTGAGATGGCTGCAGACCTAGACTTCTGGCTTATGGTCCTAACATGCACCTCCAGAGGGGCCCTCACCTCTAATCTTCCTATTTCCAGAATGTTCTCCCAGAGTGCCAGGCCTGCAGTCCCTTCTCTGGCCCCTCAGCTCCAAACCACAGACTATATTCCTTCCTGTCCCCCAGGAACAGGGAATCACCTTTGCTTCCTTCCTCTTCCAGGCCTCCATGCTTGCCCCCTACTCCAAAGGGACCTGGTGCCTGCCCTGCCCCAACCAGTTCCTCAGATACCCTGAAGCACAGATAATAGAGGGCGGGGGGAACAGCTCCATGCAGGAGCTTTTAGGGGCTGCCAGAGATGCTGCCTATAGACAGACATGTGTTGCAAGGTGTGAAGAGGAAAGGGTCAGGAACGAAGCCCTGCAAGGGAAGCCCGGGGACAGAGAGGCCAGGGAGGGAGGCCTAGCAGAGGATGGAGGGGAGCCCTGGGCAAGAGCAGTGGGGCCTGGTGGGAAGGCAAGAGCTGCCAGGAAGAGGGTGGAGTGACTTTGGGGTACTGAACTATGCCCCTGTGGGTAGTCAAGAGTCCTTATCCTGGGAGGAGGCAGGAAGGAAAAAGTAGGGAGAGGATTAAAAGAGGAAGTTTAGGAGCTCCAGAGTCTCTAGTTGTGGTCCTGAGGCTTGGCTGCCTCACCATAATGGCAGTTTAGCTCTGACCCACACAGCCAGGGCTGGAGCAGAGTGAGTAAAGGGTGATGGAAGTGGTGCTAGGCAGGAAAACACCCCCAAAGCAGGAGCACCTGCATGCATACTTAACCCTAAGCACTCAGGGGCAGATCCAGGCCTGCCCTCCCATCCTTGCATAGCTCAGGCCCACCACAGCCTATGTGTTGCCATGGGAGCCATGGATGCAGACGAGCTCTTGGTCAGCCAGCCCCTCCACCCTGCACACTTCGAGACAGTGCAGGTGCAGCTCCCATGTTCTCTACCTCCCCTCGATGACGGTGATGACATCGTTCATCTGGATGTGCAGCTTGTCTGGTTCTTCAAAGTCTTGAAGGGCCCTCATGTCAGTGGGCTGGGCCTAAGAGCAGAGACATGTTATTGCCCACCCTAGAATGGGCCCCTGCTTGGACACTGCAGCCCCATGGACAGACCTGCCCTCACCTCCAGCAAGAAGTCCCGCAGGGCCACAAAGGTAGGTCTGTCCTCTGGCTTATGAGCCCAGCACTGGACCATGACATTGTAGATGTCCTGGGGGCAGTCCTCAGGCCGGGGCAGACGCTCCCCCTCCTTATCAATCTTATGCAGGATCTGGAGACAGTGATGTGGTTTGAGGACACACATAGCACCCAGCCTTCACTTCCCACCTTCCCTCCAGCCTATGCAACCAGAGTGGGCCACCATGCCTGTACCCTAAAGATGTCTGCCTCTGGGGGCGGGGCCTCTCCCCAGGCCTCTGACCTTTATCCTCGGGTTTGGGGCCTCTGGACAGGTAGCTGTGGGCAAGGGCTAAGAACAAGAGCAAGCCCCGGCCTGACCCTCTCCTGACCACTGGGGGCCCTTGTCTTTGCTCAGCTGAGAGGTCATGAAGATACAAGGTGTGGAAGACAAGACTCCAGCAGGTAAAAGCCAGTTCTTGCAGGGACAGGTTGGGATCAAATTAACCACTACCCACTTATGAGGAGCACATCCCCGCCCCCTCACCTGACTGCCATTAAGTCCAATCCACGGCTCCTGGCCATAGGTGAACATTTCCCACAATGTTACCCCAAACATCCAGGTGTCACTGGCATGGGAGAAGGTGCGTGTCTTCAGGCTCTCAGGGGCACACCTGGCAGAAGCAGGGGTCAAATGGAAGCCCTCTCAGAGCACCCCCCACCCACAACAGCCCAATGGACATAAAATGCTCATTCAGAAAGCATGTTGGTGCCTCATGTGCCAGGTTCAACAGCAAGTACTGGGGACATAGTATGCAGAGGACAGGGCAGGACATCTTGACTATGTAGATCACAGACTTGGAGAAAATCATCTCTGCTCAGGGCTTTTACCCATATGTGGCTTGGGGTCGGAAGAAGGTGAAGCTCACAGCTCAGGGAAGCAAGGAAAGGAAGTTCAGAGACTCGAGGAGGGGCAAAGGGGGAGGGCAGAGGGATAAGAGCTAAGGCTGTTTTCTAATTGTGGGAAGATGACAATTTCCAGATTTTGGGCAGGATCCTAGCATTTGGGTTATTTCAGCAGGAAGTGTGGGTGGGAAATCTGGATAGGGCTTGGGGAAGAACCAAATGTGCGGAAACAGTCACACTGGATTCACCAAACATCCGCACACTCCCTCAAGGATGCCCGCTTGGGTGAGGAGAAATGCCGTCACAGTGGAGCTGGCAAGGGGCACTCCAGGGGAGCTGAGGCGTAAAAAGCAAGGAGGAAGCCACTCTGGATGGAGAATCAAAGGATCTCTCATGGGACTGGAGAGCTAGCCCAGCCACTCAAAGGGATAGGACCCAGAGAAGGTCACTCAAGATCTCTAAGCCTCATGTTCTTCATCTATGAAAGAGAATAACAATAATCCGCTCACCTCAGAGTTATTTTAAGGGGGCTGCATAGAAATAGGTGACCTTATAATTTACCACGCAAACCAGGATGCTTAAGTATGAAAGGGGGTACTACAAGCTACTCCACGACTACAGGCATAATCCAGAATGTACGGTCCCCCTAGATATAAAGTCAGTTACTAAGTAGGGTGACCATACTTCCTGGATTAGAAGAGTTTTCTGGCAAGCTGAACTGGATGAACTCCTTCCACCCCAAAGCCGGGGACTATACTCCTTTGGTGCCTCTGACACCAGAAGACCATGGGTCTCAGCACAAGGACTGACTCACACCAGGGGAAGGGCAGGGCCAGGGACCACTTCCTGTGCTGGTGAATATCCTCGATCGCAGTCAAGGAGCCTTGTCTGCCACTAGCTCTACCTGAAACATGCTCACCAACCAGTCTGCCTGGCTAACTCCTCTTGATATTTCAGGAACTGAATACTGAGTCCTCCAGGAAACCTTTGTGAGTCCCCAAGGCTCTTATTTCTATGTAGTCTAGTGCCCGGCACATGAAGTTCCTGGATGGATGAGTGAACGGATGGGAACACAAGGGTAGAAGAGACGAGGGCTGTGGGTGTAGAGGCCTTGGAAGCTCTGACGTCTGGGTGTGCAGGGACCAGGGTGGGACAGGGTGAAGTGCAGGCCCTGTGAGCCCAAGTCACCTGCCCCTCACCAGGCAAAGGGCACCTTTCGATGTTCCTGCATGACATAGTGGTCGTCATTCTGGGGTAGTGCTCGCATCAGTCCAAAGTCCCCGATCTTGACCAGGTCTCGAGTGGCCAACAGCAGATTGCGGGCAGCCAAGTCACGGTGGATAAAGCGCTTGGACTCAAGGTAGCCCATGCCCTCAGCCACCTGAACAGCGTAGCGGCTCAGAGTACCCAGAAGGAAGTGGCCCTGGTGCTTGCGAAGCCGGTCCAACAATGATCCCAGAGGCGCCAGCTCTGTCACCTGAAGTCAGACGCAGCGGGAGGAATAAGCGAGGTTGAGTCCTGCCCCTCCTTCAGCATCCTGTGCTGGGATCCCAGTCTCCTCCTAAGGGCCTACCAAAGTCATGCTCCATGTTTTCCTGGACTATCCTCTGGGGACCTCTAGGAGTCCTACAGCTTCCCAAGCCTCTCCCTCTAAGCAATGTGGGAAACTGAGGCCCAGAGAAATAACCCAAAGAGGCTCAGGTTAGAAATTTCAAGCACTAAACTCTAAGGCCGGCTCCTCCCATGCATACAACTCTCTGCCAGTGAACACAAGCAAAACAGAGATGGACACGGGCCCCTACAGGCATAGTCGATACCAGGCTAGACCACTGTGAACCCTTTGCCAAAGCAGGATCTGGGGGACCCTGGACCTTCACTAGGATGTAAGGGGTAAATCACAGCACAGGCAGGAGGAGGGACACACCTGGGGCCTAGAGACCAGGGCCTCTCCCTCCCACAGTACTCACCATCTTCATGGGTGGTGTGAGCACCACACCATAGAGGCGAATGAGATTTCGGTGGTCAAGTGAGTGCATGGCGTTGACCTCCCGGATGAAGTCGTCCATGGCCTCTGGCTGGCTCAGCACATCGGGCTTCAGACACTTCACAGCCACACTCACCTGCCCCGAGTAGGGAGTCAAGACAGGCCCCAGTCCCCAATACTGAGCCAACCTTCTCCCTCCAACTCAGCTCAAACATCCTGCCCTCAGATCTGCTCATCGGGTGGGTGAGCATGCCACAGGTACCTTGGCCTGGCTGGAAGAGGGCAGCTGGCTGACCCCGAGGCCATCCACTGGACCTCCCCTTCCTCAGGGACTGCTTAGGTTAAATGCCAACCATTAGGCAGGAGATGACCAGTATGATGCTAGGACACTAAAATATTATAAAATATTAAAAATGGTTTTGGTATAAAAGAAAAACGCTTTCAATATAATGTAAAAATGTTAATAATCTAGGGTGACGGAAGTGCTTCCCCTACAGAAGGGGCTGCTCAGCGTGAGCAGGAGGGAGGTTCTGGCATGCCAACAATGTTGTATATCCAGATCTGGGTGTGGCTACCTGAGTCTGTACATATGTAAAATTCACTGAACTATTCACGGAAGCACTGTATGTTTTATTATATACATGCTATCTACCCCTCTGGGGAAAATTTTTAAATACAATACCAAAAAAAAGGCAAGATTTTAAAAGTTATATTCAAACTTTGTATCTTAACTAAATTCAACAAAATACTTGAAGGAGAAAAAAATTCTGTTTCTTCTGAGTGGTGGGATTACAGGAATTTTTTTTCTAGCTTTTAAATAGTTTCCAAACTTTTATAAAAAGTAAATTATTTCTATAATTTAAGAAAGAAACAGATGTGTGTAGTTAAACCTGGGTGGACTCCAGGGAGAGCCACTCTGCGACCCGTCCCCAGCACCCTTCATTCATATCCCAGCAGAGGGACAAATCCACCTCTGAGGGCAGAGGGGCCTGTACCTTTGCCACGCCTCACAGGCCCAGAAAGCTCACCGTCTTCCCTGAGGGGGCATCCCATTCGCCCCTGCGCACCACGCCGAAGGAGCCATCTCCCAGCTTCTCGAAGAGGTGCAGGTCCTTCTCCCCAATGAGGCAGGTGAGGCTCTGCAGGGGCCCCTCCCCTGCTGGGCCCCCTGGGGTGGGCGAGGTCTTCCGGAAGGTGCTCTGAGAGTGATGAGGGGGGAATTCAGCCTCCAGCCGCTTTCCACTGAACACCTGTTTGAAAGCAGCCAGAGGCCAGATGGAACTCTTGAGGCCCCAGAGACAGTCACTCAGTCCTGTCCCGCTGGACCCTTAGCTAGGCTTCCAGATAGGTCCTGGCTTTGCTGAACTGCCAGGAGGCAGCCTGGCTAGAGGCTCACACCCCTCCTGACCATACCCCCAAACAGGAACCCACGGCCTCAGTGTGGCTTCAGGGTATGCGCCAGAAATGAACTGACAGGCATGTAGCCTATGGCTACTGTGGCCCCACACCCAGCTGGGGGTCTCTGGACAGCCTGAAGCCACTCCAGGCACTACCTCCTGCCCCACCCATCCCTCCCTGTACCCCTTACCCAACAGAGACTCCAGCCCCTAACCCAAGCAGATCGGCAAGAGCCTGAGGGGCCCGCTACAAACACCTCTCTGTCCATTTTTAGCCCTGGCCCCTTCTCTGGGCTGCCCATTTGGCACTGTCTATCTCCACCCTCCCTGGGGAGTCGGCTGCCCTTCATCCTGCCAGGGGAGAGGATAATTTGAGCCTGAGGTTGGACCATGAGCGTGTGTGGGGTGCAGATGAAGCAAGGCCTTGCTGGGGAAGGGCCTGGGAAGACAGCTGGGTTTCTGGAGGGATGCCTAGAGCTGAGGACTTAGAAAAGAGGAAGACTGGAGAGAACTCTGCAGCTTGGGCTGGGGAGGGAAGGGGCCAAAGGTGAGGGGGCAGGAGGAAGGAGGCCCTGAAGGTCAGAGCTGCCTCCTCAGTTTGATTTGGCCACCCCTACTGGGCATCTAAAGCCTTGGCTTCAGGCTGCAGAATCTGCCCAGCCAGGCCCCTGCCCCCAAGGCTGGCAGAGCCTTATCTATATGGGATGTCTCCAATCTGAGGGCCCCTCCCTGCGGCTTTTCTGTCCTTCCTCCCGGTAACTAGAATCCCTTACATTTGCAAACAATGTTCAGCTGGCAAGGACATTCCCCATGGCCTGAGGGACGTGAGCTGGGCAAGTGTGGCCAGCACTGTCTTACTAAAGACCCGCCTTAAATCTGGAGAGGCTCACTGACTGGCCAGAGAACCTCTGCATGCCATGGCAGATCCAAGACCCCTGAACCCTGACACATGGGCACAGCTCTTCCCTCCTGCCTTCACCCACCCCAACACGCTCATCCTTCCCCAAAACCTGGGCAAGAGACCAGGACAGTGTCCCCAGAAAAGGCCACAGGATCCCAAGAGACATCTCTTTGCCAGATCACAGCCAGGAAATCTCTGCTGCCCAATCCCTGTCCAGCTGTTCTGTCCTGCCTGCCCCCCCCTCCAGCCCTGAGGCCAGAAGTGGGGAGGGAAGGCCCTGGCTGGTTCACTTCCTCTTGCATTGTCTTCCAGACAATGGGCAAAGTTCCACTAAGTCAGACCATGGACTCACTACTCCACAGACCCAAATTAGAGCAAAGCGGGTGAAAGGAGGCTGTGGGGAAGGAAGCTGTCAGCAAGGCCAGATGACTAGAGAAACCCTATGTGGACTAAGGAGGGTGGGGGAGGAGGGAAACAAAGCAAAGATGTCCTGGGTCCAGACAATCCCCACCACCCCATGCTGGACACTGGCCCCAACACTCAGAGAGAGCAAGGGCTCAAGTTACGGCACACTTGTCAACCAGCGCCTGTTCCATGCCTAGCATCACCGTATAGCAGGAGGGGATGTGAAGCCATGGCCACACACAGGGTATCCACGTGCTGTCCCTGGCAGAGACAGACACTTAGCCAGGCAGCTCTACAAGTACCCTGCCCGATAAGACCCTGGAGGAGGGAGGTCTGTACAAAGTGCGAGATTATACTGCCTGGGAATGAGGGATGTTTCCCAGGACTGACGTCAGAGTGGGACCCAAGACCACCCCAGCCCGTCTCACTCCTCATCCACCCACCTTGCTCATCCAGGACTTGCGCTTGCACATGGCCTTTCTCCTCTTCACAGCCTCCCACAGCCGGTGCTGGCCTGAGAGAGGGAAGGGTAACCCCATGCTGTTAAGGATGCTCAAGCCCCCCAGGGAGACTTGCTGCCCACCTGCAGGCTTCCTTGGTCCCCTGGGGTGAGTCCACCACCAGATACTGCCCAGCACAATGACACCAAGGGAACGAAGCATCCCAATCAACTAGCGGCTGCAATTAACCAGATGGTCACTGCATTCCACTATCTAGGCGATGGTTCTTGAACTGGGCTGGCGGTATTTAACTACCAAAATTGAACGGTAGTGCTCTTTTCCCAATTATCGAGAACAAAGGAAATCGAGGTAATAGAATTTTCCCAATTTTGAGTTTTTCTCCTATAAAATGTTATTATGTTACTGGCGTAAAACATCAATTATCCAGGCCAACAGTAGCACTATCAGTTAAGCACATTATTACTTATTTACCTATTTTAAGTTGAATGCACAAATAAGTTTTTAATGTCCTATAAAAAAACACCATTAATTCTAGATGCTGCAACCACTACTTTTAGGATCAATACATAGAAAAGAAATGAGTGCGACTCATAGAGCAAATTGTTGTGCAAGGGGGAGGGAGAAGATGAGTTCAAGGTAGAGCAGATCTCTGTGAGAAAGAAAAAGACACAGATTAAGAGAAAATCAGGAAACCATCTGAGTTTTCAATCTCCTCTTCATACAGATCTCTGGACACTGACCCCTCAAGATATTCTGAACAGACTCAATTCTACATGTATAAAGGAGGAGATGGAGGAAATACACCGTACAAATGTCTGAAAAAAAACAAAAAGAGGTGGAAGTTAGAGCTTTAAGTGAGACTACTCCAACTCCGCTTCACCTTTACAAGTGCAAACTGTTCTCATGCACTCGTTATGTGTGGCATCATGGGGACTCCTGGGTAGGCAGGGAGAGTTCTCAGCTATATCGCCCCTGGAACAAGGTGGAGAGGGCTCTTCCATATGGCTGGCAATCCCAAGGATAGAGGAGGTAAATGATCAGAGAGAAACAACGAGCAAGGCCAATGTCCCCACCTACCAGGCCGTCCCATGCCAATCTTCTCCAGGTCCTCATTCTTGACATACTCAAAGTGGGACAGGCGGGTAACATTGAGGTCGTCACGGAGCCGCAGGAAGTACTGTTGCAGCTGCACCTCGGACAGCAGTTCCAGCAGCCAGCCCGTGCCCTCCTCCGGCTGCATGCTGCTGCTCCCCAGCCTCTATGGGAGGGAAAAATGAGTAAGGGACCAGGAGATGCAGGGAGGTAACAGGACCCTGCCCCAAGCTCACCCATGTCTTACTATGCTGCTGCAGGGAAGGATTCAAACCACTTTCTTTCTCTTCAAACTAGCTGTATAGAATAGCTTGTGACCAACCACCTGCTCCCCTTTGCTGCCAGCAACAAGGGTAGTGTTAGGGCAGCTGGGATACAGTACAGGCCTGGAGTCAGGTCTCACTCCCAAAATCTGTGATCCGTGGCTGAGTGACCTGAGATCAACCTCTCTGTTTTCACATTCCCCAACGGTTCAAACTCTCTTGAGGTCACAAGCTGTTTGAGTAACTGCTGACGACTATCAATTTATGTCTCCAAGAGAAATAAAGTTTTGATTTAAAAATGTTGAGGGGGGTACGGTATCCCTTGGGACCCATCCATGGGCTCCCCTGACCTGATGGACCCAACAGGAAGAGCTCAGGCCTAGATGAGCTCTAGCTAAGTTCCTCTCAATGCCTGACATCACCACAGCCTCTTCCTCTAAATCCAAAGACCGCTCCACACGCCTCCACTCAAATGGACCACAGCAAGTGGAAGACAAGAGGAAGCAGTGAGGGTGAGGGCAAGGGTGAGGAGGGGTGAGGGAGGGGTGAGGGTGGGGTGGGCTTTCACACCCAGCTCAAAGAGACAGCACCGCTCAGCTCCTGTCAACCTGTCACAACAGACTGTAGCCCAGAGCTGTCAAAGCATTCAATTTTTTCAAAAAATCTGAATATATGTGTGAAATCTTGCCATTAAAATTTTTTTCTGAAAAGGTAATATATGCACATGGTGAGATATTCAAAAGGCACACAGGAGCCATAAAGTCTCATTTCCTCCCCAATTATAGCCACCTAGCTCCCCATCCCCAAAGCCAGATGTCATGAATGACTTTTACGTATCCTTCCAGACTGTTTTTCCCACACACAAGTATTCACACCTTGTTCCTTGTTTTCACTTAACATTATATCTTTCTCCTTTTTAACTATATCAACTAATTCAAATTTGCAACACACACTCTCTCTCTGCTGGCCAAACAAAACACATGTATACAGGCCACAATCAGCCAAAGGGTCACCAGTGAGTGACCTCTGACCTACCCTCTCTTAGGCCCAAAGAGGCCTATGGCACCCTCAAAGCTAAGCAGCCTGACCCACCGGACACCAAAGCCATCCCTGTCCAAGTAAGACCTCAGAGCTAAGGACTTGACCTGTGTTCAATCCCTGCTGAAGGAGCAGGTAAGAGGGCAAAGGCCAGCTGCCCACGACCCTCTCCTCCCCAAATCAGAAGTGACCTGCCCCTTAGCCCTCATCATAGGTCACACTGAGAAGCACGCACTTGCAGCTCAGGCCCAGTGTGAGCCTCCTGCCCCAATTCCCAGAGGTGCTGTCAATCCAGTGCCAGGAGTTGACTTTCCCAGGCAGCTCAGGGTAGTATACAGGGACAAATGGGAATGAGGGGTCCTCAGTTCAAACCCTGGCTCTTCACCAGGGTGGCTGGGCCAGACGCGCTTTCCAAACTTTTAAGCCATAGCCCGTTGTCCAGATGGTTCTCACATATGTTTACAGCCCTCTAGGGGATATTTTTGGTTGTCATAATGTTGGGGGGCTGCTAGTGACCTTTAGTGGGTGGCTGGGGAACAAGAACACTAGTTACCCTATAAGGCACAGGAAAGCCTCACATACTGTCTCAAATCTCACACAACTTGAAAAAATTTGTTTATAATCATCTGCACCTAGAATAACATTCTATATATGAACGGGAATACTTTTGTGGTTTTAATACATACTGAATTTTCTTAGAATTACCGTTTAACCTAAGGGAAAACTGGCCTTCGCTTTGTTCAGAACTTAACCAAAGTTGTTTGCTATTCAAAAAAAATGTCACTGAAGGCAACCCATCCTTATTAGTTCAAAACTCCCCTCGGTCAGCCCTTGTAGATGTTGCCTTCATGGTTGTTCTATAGAGGTCTTAGCATCTGACTACTTCATTATGTCAGAGTCCTGAAACATTAGAATACATGAAATAATTACCTTCCTTTTATTTCTCCTTCACATTAAGGCAGCATTATGTTGACTGACTATACACATAACACAGTAAATGAGTTATGTTTCTATTAATTTTATTTCAGAAATAGAATAATAAAAACCACTAACATACTTCAACTACTCTTACTACATGCTGGGCACGGTTCTAGGCATTTTGCTCTATTAACTCACTGTGCTCAACAAAACCATCTGCTACAAACAAGGGGTTGTGGGCTTACGAGGGCAGGGCGCCACTGCTTTTCAGAAGAAAGCCCCAAAGGTATGCTGTGAAAATCACTGACCCAAGCAAGGTCTTCCTCTGGTCTAAGCAGGTACGGTAGGCCCAGCATGTCCACTGTTATCATCCCGTCACTAGAGCAAAGTGACCCCACACCAACATGGCTCAGCCCCCCACAGGGCTTGCCACCAGCGCAAGCAGTATGAGGGTTCCCTCGTCTTCCTTCCCAGACCTCCAGTTCCAGGGGCTCCAGGCTCCCACTCCTACCCTGCCTTAGGGGCAGGAGGCAGATGCTGCTGAGAACACATCAAAGCCACGCCCTGGTGGTCAGGGCTGGGCAAGAACCAGAGGCCCCTCCCCTGAAAAGCACAGTCCAGCCTGTTCCTTCTCCCTGAAAACACCAGCTAACAAATCTCCCTGCTCTGCTGTAGACTCTCCTCCCTGCTCTCCAACCCCAGGCAACAGGGCTGCTCCACTAGGGACGCGTGTGGGAAGACAGAACACTGGGATCCCAGGGAGAAGCAGACAGGGTCCCAGCCCCATCTCCGCCACCAAGTCCAGGGTGACCCTAGACAAGTCCCCTCCCACTCCTAACTCCCCTTTCCAGCCCAGGATTCTTTGTGAAGCCGGAGCACTGCTGTGGCTCTCTGCCCCCACTTCCTGCTCAGTCAGTCATCAGTTCTGCGGGCCCAGCTCAGACCTCAGTCCGCACACCTGTGTCAGACCCGTGTCGCTCTCAGGGCTGCATGCAACTTCCCACATGCGCTTTTCTAACACTTGCCAATGACCTTCGGGGAGAGGCCGCTGGGCACTGATCTCCCACCCCCCGCCCCCACTTGTCAAACCCTCACTGGGGTGTCTCTCAGACACTCCCAGCCCTACCCTCTGCCCCTCAGGTTAGCGCTGGCTCTGAGGAGCTGATTCAGCCCGGTCTGCCTCAGCCCCCTGCCCCCCACTCACTGTGTACAGTCTTCGCCGTAGTCTGGCCAGGAGCGGGAAGGAGAGCTCTAGGCCAGGGAACCGACGAGCTGCCGGCATCTCCACGGAGCTGGACCCCCTGACTGGGTCACTGGGACTCTGGCCTGAGACGTGGGGGAGCAGGGACCTCGCCTCCTGAATTTCAGGTTCTGTCCAGAATGGAAGTCAGCCAGAGGTCTGCCCCAGGAGTCCCCCAAATCCCACACCAGGGGTGAGAAACGGGGCAGAATAGGGTGCACCCCTTTCCTCTGCTGCAGAGCTGTTTCTACAGCTGGCTAGTCTGGCAAGGAGCAGGTTCACTCCTCTGGCTGGCTGCAGCAGTCCTCTGTCCTGTTTCTCTGTCTTCTCTCCAGTGCAGTGGTCACAGCTCCAGCCCTACTCCCTGGCTCCCCCACCCAACTGCCCTCCCTCTCTCTCTCCTCCCTCCCTCTTCAGCTGAGCAGCTCTGACACTGGCTGAAAAAGGACCTTTCTGAATCATTGCCAAGAGGGCGGCGGGAGCAGGAATGGGGGGACTCTTCCTCCCAGCCACCCACACTGGCCCCCCTGCCTCCCCATACACAAGGCCCCCTGTCTCTGGCTTCCAACCCAGCCCCCACAGTTGTAGACAACTCCTAAGATTTTAGGGGGGGGCTATGTGAATCAAGCAGCAATGTACTGTACAAAAAGACTGGTTGCAGGCCCCCACATGGGCTTATCTAGGGCTTGGGGGCTAGTACACAGCCTGAGCTGGGGGCTAGGACCCCAGTCATTCCTGGACCCTGCAGGCCAACCCTTCAGAGACCCTCCCCCATCTCCCAGTCCCAGCCTTGGCTGGATGTCTCCTGGCTCAGGCTCTAATGTGGCCCTGTTACCCTGGTGCCCGACGGAAATAGGAGGCCGGCAGGCTGCCAGAGTGGGGCAGTCCAGCCAAGAGTGAGAGGAGGTATGGGGGGTAAGGAATCTCCACCCCCTCCCCTGGGGTTGCCTAGTCTGCTGCCCACAACACCCAGGCTACTGGACCAGCTGGCCAAAATCCAAAGCCCCCTCAAAACAAACAAATATGCCCCTAGACCCTGCTGGGATTGCCCCCACCCCAAAGCTGTAGGATTCCAGACTACATGATGTCTCCTGTATAGCACCCCCATACACTGACAACAGCCTCAGCTCAAGGGAACTGGAGACACTTCACCAAGCCCCCGTGGGCCCCCCATGTTCCTGGAGCTGACAAATGATCCCTCCGCCCCTCCTCAAGGGCGCCAGCTGCTCTCATACCCCCCTTACTAAAGCCCCCAGACACACCTGACAGCTGCAGGAAGTTCTCTCAGGCTCCCTCAGAACGCCCCCCCCCCAGCCATGCCTAGGGAGCCCCTGTTCTTGCACACTGCTCTCTTGTCCCTATCCAGCTGGCCACTAGCTCTGGGAGCCCCAGCTGGCTGGTGAGGCAGGCAGCTGGGGTGAGAGTGTTTTGGGGAGTTGGCATCTCAGACTCTCTTTCCAGGACCTCTCTCAGTGTTTGACTTCCCTGGCAAGGAGGTATCCAAAGAGACAGCCATTTCCTGGTCTGACCCCAGAGGGGAAGGGAGGGCATACCCCAGCAATCTGTCCCTCTTCCCTTTTCCCGTTACCCAACACCCAAAGCCTGTGGAGGTAGCCAGGTGCAGCCTCCCCTCAGTCCAAGTGAATCAACAGTCTGAGGCTGGGGTCACAGAATATGAACAAGATGAGGTCAGGCTGAGGTTACACTGAAGCTAACTTTCCCCCCAAATGCTGGCAGACAATGTCCACAGCTCAGAGAAGTCTGCCTACCTCCCACCAAGAACCACCCTGAAGGAGACCCAGGGACCTGATCTCAGGGGATAATTTAAGTAGGATCACATTTTCTACTGCAAGACAGGATGTGCTGGAGCAGAATGGCTAGATTAAAAATTCTAGACATTCCCTGAAAGATGTGTCCCAAAACCCCATGCCTGACTCTCCTTTGGAAATCTGGTAAGAACAAGCCTCAGCAGATTGCTCAGCAATACAGAAGTGGAAGGCCGTGAGTAAAAGGAAACCGTGGTCAGGGATCAGAGCCTCAGGCCAGCTCTTAGACCCCTTCTACCAGCCCTGGAAAACAGCCCCCACCTTTCTGCCCCGCTTTGCCCTGTCAGCCACTGCCCTCTGCCGGCCAAGAAAGAAAGTGCCTGGTCTCCAAGGGGAAGACAAGCAGCCCCATAAATATCGTGATCATATTTTCTAAAGCAAACAGGGACATTTGGCTTGATATGCATATGTGAAAGGCCAGTAAGCAGGAACGTCCAGGACACAGGGACTCAGTGCCCATAAAAGACTAAACCCAAATCCTTCCAGGGCTCCCACAGAGCATTGAAGAAAGCCCGAAGGGCAGCTTAATTGGGACCCAGGGTACCCAGAGATACTGAGGCAAATGTCAGCATCAGTAATTCATCACCACTGATTCACCCCACCCACCCTTAACCCTCCACCTCAATACCCACTCTTCTTTACCCAGCCTCCC
The DNA here is from genome assembly GCA_003508835.1 of Eonycteris spelaea. Lineage (NCBI taxonomy): Eukaryota > Metazoa > Chordata > Mammalia > Chiroptera > Pteropodidae > Eonycteris > Eonycteris spelaea. Next base: position 30,210,097 of record PUFA01000001.1, on the reverse strand, counting down.
TGCCCCTAGGACCTGTCCTGGGGCTAGGAAGATAGACACCCCTCACTCCTGAGAGGCTGCTGCCAAGGATGGGCCCTCAGCTCACCAGCAGATAATGAGGGCTCTGTCCTGGGTACTGCACTATCCCCCAGGCTTCCCCCATTACCTGCTGTCCCTCCTCGCTCCCCGTCAGGCGCTGATATGCAGATCTCTCCCCCATGGAACCCAAACTCCCTGCGTTAGGGACAAGGATGGGAGCCGAGCCATCCCGCAGCGCAGCCCCCGCCCCTCCAGCGGCACCGGCAGCGTCACTGCCCTGCGTCCTGAGGGGCCGGGCCTCGAGCATCCTCTAGAAGGGCAGGGCTGCTAAAGTAGCTCCTCGCCCCCATCCCAGCACGAACTGAACAGCCTCCATTCTGTCACTGGCTAACCAGAGCCTCGGTGGTCGTCTGTCTCTCCTGCTAGGCCTGCGGCCGGCCCGGCCCCTCCCCCAATCTGTCCCAGTCTCCATTAACAAGCCTACGCCTCGCCGCAGCGCAGCAGGCTGACCCCCAGAGAGAAGCAAGTGCCACGGAGCACGGAGACACAGCTCCTCTCAACCCTTCGAAGGGCCGCCTCCACGACCCCAGGGCTCCACAGTCACCACTTTGGTCCTGGGGATTCAGGGGTCCCCATATTCCATAAGGGGGTCCATCCAAGTAGCCCACAGAAGAGAAGCACTCTCCCTCCCCCGTTCTTACTCCACCTGAGACCCCTCCCTCTAGACACCCGGGCCTGAAGCCTATCCCTGCACCCGCCCAGCTTCCACCGGGCTCCAAGAATGAGCCCACCTGCTGGGATCCCAGCCGCTCTCCTCACTCCACTGGCTCTGCTGCAGGAACCTGCCCAGCCCACTCCTCACCCAGCCATGAAAGCCACGCCTCCCGCACCCGCCCCAGCCCGGCCCTCTTCTCGGCGCAGCCGGACATCTCCCTGCCTGTCCCTCTAGGAGACAGCACAGGCTATGCGCATGGGAGTTCAGGGCAGAATACTGGGGCCGACTTTTCAGGCCTCAAAAGAGTGCCCTGAGTGCTCACACTCCCTGCCGGAGGAACCGCTCCAACAGCTGCCCACGCAGAACTCTGTCACCCAGCACTCGGGAGAGGCCATTACTAGAAGAGGAAGTCCAACTGCGGAGGCTCCTCCTCTCCCTCCAGCCCGAAGGCCCTCAAGCCCTCCCGCACACCCTCTGTTTTGCTGGCATCTGAAGCATCCATTGACTCCATAGTACCAGGTACTTAGGACTGAGCTCAGGGCACCTTCAACCCTTCTGGGGTTTGGGCAGAGGAGGAGGAAGATGCTGAGATACCGTCCCTCCCCCTCCCCCGCACCCAACCACAAGACTGAGTAAAGAGACTCCAGGAGGGCACTAGGAGACTTCCATAAGCTCACTCTCCTCACAAGCTCCTTTTCCACCCTGAAGCATGCTGGGGTGGGGTCTGATCCCACTGGGCACCAGGTCTATTCTAGCCAGAAGCTCCTCTCCATCTTATTGCAGCCAGGGCAAAAAATAATTTGGGGAGCACCTGCAAGAACCCAAAGTCAGGAGAAAGAGAGGCTGAAGAAAACAGGCCCATTCCTTCTTCCTCTGGTTGGGTGAAGGGTCTGATCCAAACCATTCCTCCTTTCTCCCTATTTCCTCCCCAGTAAGCCCTCTGCCTCTTAATGCCATCCTAGTATTAAGATAGCCACAGGATCCAAACTTCCTCTAGGATTTGGGGAATCCAGCCCCACACACACCTCTCTGGTCTACAACCTGCCCACTTATCTCTAAAGGGAGCCAGGAAGTAGCCAGGTACCAGCCTGCCTCAGCTGTCTACTCCCCTCCCCCAGCCTCTCCAACAGTATCAGTGAAGTGACAAATCCACACTGAGGAGTAGACATGACATGTAATTTCCGGCTACGAGGATTTTTCCAAAACAATCTACCGTATTCTTGGGAATATATGCCAACCCCACCTCCAAGCCAGCCCTTTCCCACCTCTGCCCTCCCTCTTTTCTAAGCCTTGGGGGGGAAAACAACATATTAGGGCAGGGGTGAGGTAAGGGGGCACTTATAGCTCCTCTCCTAGCCAGAGGATTATCTTGCCTCCACATGTCAGCCCCACCAAGCCAAGTCAGCCTCAACTCACCCTCTGTGAACAGGGCCCAAGCTTCTGGACCAAGGCCAAGCTGGCTCCCCCTGGGACCTCAATCCAGAGGGAACTGCACCGGGCAACCCCACACCTTCAGGTCAGCCCAAGTCTGACATCACAGTGGTCTGGGAGGAGGCTGGCCAGAGGCCAAGGGAGAGAAGGGGATGATTCAGACACATACCATGACTGCCCACACCCTCTCCATCCTCAGGACACAGGGGCCCACTCCCTCCCAGGGGAGCTTGGCAGCTGAGGTCCTGAGGACAGGCAAGGCTGAAGCATATCTGCCAGCAATACTGAGCCCACAGGCCCTGAGTCTAGCCCTAAAGCCTCTTCACCCTTCTCCCTAAGGATGGGTATTCCCTAAGACTTTTTAACTTGCCCTTCCTTTACCAGTGGATGCTTCACTTTCTGGAGGTCATCTCCTCTCCTCCCAGGGCTACAATTATCACCACGCCCTGTCTCCATTGCTGACCTCCTGAAGCTCTAGACTCACATTTTAGACATTTAAAAGACAGTCTTAACAGGAGGATGCAGGTACCACAAATTCTGCATGTTCAAACTGAGCTCATCATCAACCACTTAAACCTAGCTAATGTGTGCTCCTTGTACCCTGACTGAAAACATTCTAAGCCAACACCAGCCACCCAAGCTACACACCTCACCCTTGCCCGCCCCATCCTAGCTTTCCTACTGGGTAGGCCACAAAATCTTGCTGTTTCTGCCTCATATTCCTACCATTAATAGCACTGGGATCAAAAGTCAGACAGACCTGAGCTGAAATCTTGGCTCTGTCACTTTCTAGTTGGGCAATTTGGGGCAAATGAATTAATGTCTAAGCCTCAATTTCCTCATCTGTAAAACAAGGATAAATATTACTTCCTTCATAGAGTGTAGCGTCAATGAGATAATGAATAGCACACTTAGCACAGCACCTGGCACATAGTTGCCTATTGCTGTTACTGTCATCTGAACACAGATCTTAAGCCCCTCTCCTGCTGACAGCCTTCTGTAACTCCTCACTGAACCAAATACAAGGCCCTTCAGATCCACTCCTTGCCTATTTGTCCAACTCCATCTCTAACCATTCCCTTCAAATGTCTCCATGTTCCAAGTCAAACACCCGCTCTTCCTTAGAAACTCTCTTCTTTAGTTTGAATGTCTTCGAGCTATTCTTTGTGACACTCTTCTTTGTCTACATGATGAACTCCTATACACCCCTCAAGACCCAAATCGATGTCATTTCCTCTGTAAATTCCTATACCCACTAATGGTTATTTTGCCATGCTTCCTAGGTTATTGTGTTAACATGATGTTTGAAAACGATACTGGTAAAAATACATAATAGTACATGTAGAAAGCAGCCAAAAGAATTAAAACTTTAAATTATCCATCAATGTCTGATCCTTAAAGGCCTTAAAGGGTCACTATTCCCGTAACACATATTAATACATAACTCTACTGAGGAGGCCCTATGCACACACCTCTACAATAGTCTGTGCATTGTAAAATAATAATGTGCTTCTATCTGTCACCCATGTGACAGACTCTGCACCAAATCAAGAGAGTTTGCTGAAAAGGACTTCAAAGCTTTGTGACTGACACTGAAGAAAGGGGGCCTGACTCTTTTCCAGTGAGCTGGGAGATACCCCTTACTTCCAGTGGATCCCAGGATTAAGCCTGGTTGCCTTCTCCTCGCCCCAGCTTTGCTCCTTGCACACCCCTGCCCCCACCATTATTTCAAATCCAGTAAAGCAAGCACCTTCATGGAAAGAGGAGTTGCCAATCTCATTATAGTCACTCCCGTCCCAGACCTGCTAAGCTGCTTTGCTCTACAAAGCCATTTCATCCCCAGGGACAACATAGCCAGTCACTCAGGCAAAATACCCTTGAATTTCCACGAAGGATGACTTCTCTGGAGGACTGCGGTACAGGCTACCACACAGTTGATAGGAAAGAGGTCTGGTCTGTCGGGCATACCATCCTTGATGAGAGAAAGAGGAGGTGTCAGGGGAATGAGAGTGGGAAGGCAGGCCACAGAAGCAGGGGTAGGCACACCAGATAACAGGGACCCCCCTATGCCTCATCTCCTTTGACTCCAATGGAGGAAGTGTAACTTTTAGAGATGAAAGAAAGGATCTAACTAAACACCATGACACAGACCCGCACTGAATTCAGCACCTCTCCACATGTACCAACTTGGTCTTGAAAGTATTTTGTAATAATTTCATGCTCCACTAGCTAAAAACTGGGTGCCAACACTAACACCCAGAGACAGGACACAGAGTTCTAACACATTCCTGGAGCATCCCCCCTCCTCTGCACCCACACACACACACTACAGTGTGACAAAAGGTAAATCCCACAGTTCTCTGGGTCTTGTTCACATGCACACCATGCACAACAGAGGGCCAGGGCTAGATGCAGGGTACTGCAGAAGCTTCCTCTTGCCACTATTCTGGCCCAGGCATCACCACGCACCAAGGCCCAAGCAGTGACTCCCAGGGAGGACGGAGGTAGTCCCAGGAGCCAGCCACTCCCAGAGCTCTTCCAGGGTTGGGCAGAGACCGCCCAGCACAGTCACCCTGCCTGCCTGCTCAGGCCTCACCCCACCCCCATGCCATCATCAGAGGCCTGGCGCTGAAGGGGCCTATTGTTGGGGCTTGGAGGTGGGGTGGGGAAAGAAGCAAGAGCTGTGAATTGTAAAGCATTTACTCTTCATGGGGGACTGCTTACCCTCTGGGAACCATGTCCACACCAGAATCCCAAGGGCTAGGAACATCGGGTGCAGGGCCAGGAGAGAAGGGTCTGACGCTGGGAGTAAGAAATGTCAGGGATGTCAAGGTGTTTAAGATACCTTAAATCCAACTATATCCTGCCCAACCATTTTAGCAACAGAGAAACCGAGACCCTAAAAAGGGAAGGGACTTGCCTGGACCATGGCACTTAAAAGCCGTCCTACGGAATGGACCTCCAGGAGCTGGGGTGGTCAGCTATTCAGAGTGATGGTAATTCTTTTTCCTCCAGGGAGGGGCAGGCCTGCTAAGGTTGGGACCTAGTGAGGTCAGGGGCCCAAAGAGACCCTGCCTCATTAGGAGACACAGCACACAGAGGATAGGCAGACAAGAAGAACTCAGTGTTTACGACACCCAGCTGAGACACTCAAGGCTCCCAGGAGGTACAGCTGCTGAAGGGAGAAACCAGGCCAAACCTCTCACCGCACACCCCTCCTCAGTCACTTATCATCTACATACTTTATGCTCACCTTGTGCTAGGGTTTGGAGGAAATATAAAGAAATCAAGGTCTGGATCCTCAAGAAGACACTATGAACAGGTTCTTCACTAAAACCTTATCTTCACTGATCAATGAACATCCCCCTTACTACTGTACATTATCCCCATGTTACAGATAAGGAAACTGAGGCTCTGGAGAGGTGATCAGGGTCACCCAAAAAGTGAGAGATGAAGCCAGGAATCAGTCCATATACAACTGTACACTACATTGCTTGGCTCAAGGATGCAGGCCCATAGAAGGCAGACATAGATTAGAGTCTTGTTTGTTATGTATATACTGGATGCTGAATGAATTCATGGATTCAATAAGGACGTTTTTTAAAGAGGGGATAGAGGTTCCAGGAAAAGACAGTACACTGTAAACATGCACATTAACTTCATCTTTCCCAAAAGCCCACCAAAACTACAATTTAAAAAAAGATACATTTTTGGAATGGCAGAAGTCCTTAAGGATGGATTAAACAGTAGAGACAATACTACAAAACTTGGGGAACTGGAAAGCAGATGGGCCCATGACAACTGACAAGATGTGCTCTACCAAAACCAGAGAGTAAACCAACAAATGGAAAAGACACAGAACGCAGGAAAAGACAAAGGACTGTGAAGGAAATGCCCAGGATGCTAAAGGGAGATCCCAGGAAGACAGCTAAGCATCAGTGATAGAAAGCAACCAACCTGTGCTGCTTCAGGACACAAGGATCTGAGACAGAAAGATGGATTTGATAGAATACCTAATGTAACTGGTAACATCTTAAGAAATTTTGACAGCTACTGGAGAGTCTGACTAAATGAAAAGTACACAGAAAACAAAGCAAACAAAAAAAGCAACCCCAAGGAGAACAAACAGTTGCGCAGAAATGGAAAAGTCATCAGAGTTTACAACACTATAACAACATAAACATGGATGGGAGACAGAAGAAAAAAATGAGATACATCTAGACTGGATGGAATGAAAGATGGAAAGGGTTAAAATGTAGAAGGGTGGGAATAAGGAAATTAAAGTCAAATCCTCATCTGTAACCAAGATAGAGTAACAAAGATCAGATTTAACCTGACTGAAATAACAACAAAAAATAGACTAAATATACAAAATGGTTTTGAAGGCACCAGACATCAGGAAACAAAGGACAGTGAGATCCATGAGACAGGAAACAAAGGAGTTTAACCCTACAGTTGGTTTTCCAAGCTACAGCACAGGGAAGGGAACTAGCTGGACCCCAAAAGACTCCCTGAATTGGGAAGACGGAGTTGAAAATCTAGGAGGCTCACAGAACAGATCATCAGAGAAGAGAGAGAGCACCATAGAGATCTATAAAGGGTCCCCCCTCCAAATATTCAGCTGAGTACTGATCATCATATGAATGTGTATAAACTACACCGAGGCTGGCAGAAAAACCCATCCAAAAGGATTAGAAGTATCAGTACCTGGTGCTCACAAGGCTCTAACAGCTAGCTAGACTGGAAAGGCTAAGCATTTGGGTAAACAGGCAAATACCTCTTGCCTCTGTAGTGGGAAATTAGCCCTAGACTGAGCACAGCTGTGGTCCCATCTAATAAATCTTAAAAACAAGACCCAAATGTATCATACTATTTCCAAGTCACTTAACTACATCCCAGAACAAAGCTCAAGAATATTTACAGGAACAGAAAAATACACAGCAACCAACGAGGTAAAATTTGCATAGTCTGACATCCAATAAGAAAGTACTAGGCATGCAGAAAAGCAAGAAACTATGACCCATACTGATGAAATAAAGCAATCAATCAAAACCAATCCAGAATTGACACATTAGAATTAGCATTCGAAAACATTAAAACAATTATAATTATTTCTAAAGACTATAATTGAACTTCTAGGATAAAAACTACACTGCATGAGATGAAAAAATAAACTGAATGGAATTAAAGGCAGATTAGATAATGCAGAAGAAAAACTTAGTGAATTTGAAGACTCAGTACTAGAAATTATACAAACTAAAACAAAGAGGAAAAAAGATTCTTTTTTAAATGAACAAAGCATCGGTGAGCATTGGGACAATTTTAAGTACCTAGGTACATATAATTGGAGTTCCTGAGGAAAGGAGGGAGTTGGAAATAAAAAAAAATATTTGAAGAAATAATGGCTGATATTTTTCCAAATTTGATAAAAACTGTAAGCCCACACACTCAAGAAGTTCAGTACACGCCAAGTGCATTAAGGAAACTACACCAAATACCCTCTAATTAAATTGTTCGAAATCAGTGGTAAAAAAGAAAATCTTAAAAAGTAGCTGGGGAGGGCAAGGAAGACATGTTACAGAGAAACAAATAAAGATGACAGCAGATTTCCTGCAGCAACAACAGAAATGAGAAAGCAGCGGCACAATGTCATTAAAATACTGAGAAAAAATTAACTAGCATTCTATACCAATAGAAATTTTTTTGTTGTTAATTCATGTCTTTTATTAATCTCTATAAAATTACTTGTCTTCCAGTTTGCTTAAGCAATAGATTAGACAACGTTTGCCAGTCATATCTGTCAAAGAGGCTCTCCATAAAAACTCCAGCACCACATTTATCTGAAGGGCACACCCAACAAAGGCAACTGATTTTGCCATTCTCATCTCCCTTCTAGTATTTCAAGACAGCCAGCTCAGCCTTCTTTCTATTAGGCTTAATCTTCTAGAGAGTAGTGTAAGACCTCTTCCTTTTCTTAGCACCACCACAAAGTCTCAACACAAGATGAAGAGTGCTATCCTTTTGAATGCTGCAGTCACACAAAGAATAAAGTACATTCATCTTCCAGTCGCTTGCCAGCAAAGATCAATCATTGCTGCATTAGAAGAAACCCCTTCCTTATCCTGAATCTTGGCCTTTACATCTTCTATTGTATTCATTGAATAATGGTTCAACCTCAAGAGTGATGGTCTTCTCCGAGAGGGTTTTCATGAAAATCTGCATCTCAGGAGTGGTTCCACCACAGATGATGGATCAGAAAGCAGAAACTATTTTTTAAATAAAGGCTAGATAAACTCTTTAAATATACAAAAGCTGAAAGAATTCACCATCAGCAGATAGATCTACACTACAATAAATGTTAAAGAAGTCCTCCAGACAGAAGGAAAATAATACCATATAGAAATATGGATCGATGCAAAGAAATGAGCAGTACTGGAAATGGCAACTACATGGGCAAACATTTATCTTAAATTATTTTAAAAAACAAACTGTTTAAACACAAACAATACCAATGTAGTGTGGGGTTTATAACATGTATAATTTGAAAATATACTATTTTAAGGCTCTTATACTAATATTTGAAAGCAGACTAAAGGGATATATTATGAATCTAACTATATATACATAGATATATAAAGAATAATATATCATGACCAAGTGTAGTTTGTCTTAGGAATGTGACGTTGCTTTAACATTTGAAAATCAATGTAATTCACATATTAAAAAAAGAAAAAAGAAAATCCTATTATCATTTTGAGAAACACAGATAAAGCATTCGACAAAACCCAACATCCATCCCTATTAAAAAGCTCAGCAAAGTAGGAACTGAAAGGAGCTTCTTCAACCTGATCAAGAAAAACCTAAAACTAACAACATGCATAATAGTGAAAGACTGGATGCTTTCCCCTGGAGATCAGGAACAAGAAATCTAATGATCTATTCAATATTATACTAAAAGGTATAGACGGTGACTCGGGCAAGAAAAAGAAATAACAGGCATAAAGACTGGGAAGGAAGAAGTAAAACTGTCTTTATTAGCGGGTGACATGACAATCTATGTATAAAATCCAATGGAAGCTACGAAAAAAGCTATTAGTTTAGCAAGATGGCAGGATTCAAGGTCAGCATACAAAAAAATCAACTGTATTTACATATATACTAACAACAATTAGAACTGAAATTTAAAAAATTAATACCATCTTATAGTGGCATTACTGACAACAGCCAAAATGTAGGCGCAACCATCAATAGATCAATAAACAAAATGCGGTATATTCATACAATGGATCACTATTCAATCTTAAAAAAGACACATGCTATAACATGGATAAACATTTAATACATGATGGTAAGTGAAAAAAGACAGTCACAAAGGACAAATACTGTATGATTCTACTCCTATGAGGTATTTAGAGTAATCAAATCAAATCATAGAGACAGACAGTAGAATCTGGTTGCCAGGGGCTGGGTTAGAGGGAGGAATGGAGAGTTATTATTTAATAGGTACAGAGTTTCAGTTTTGCAAGATGAGAAAAGTTCTGAAGATGGATGGTGATGAAGCACAATATGAATGTACCTAACACTACCGAACTGTACACTTAAAAATGGTTAAAAAGGAAATTTTATGTTATGTATATTCTATCACAATTAAGATAAAAATTTTTAAAAAATAACTCAATACGATAAAAAATACCATTTACAATAGCACCAAAAATATGTAATATTTAAGAATATATCTGACAAAAGACATAAAATATCTATACACTGTAAACTATAAAACAATGGTGAAATTCTTAAATCTAAATAAATACAGAGATCTATGTTGCTCATGAGTCAGAAGGTTCAACACTGCTAAGATGTCAGTTCTCCCCAAACTGATCTATAGATTCGATGCAATCCCAATCAAAATCCCTGCAAGGTTTTGTGTGTGTGTGTGTGTGTAGAAATTAACGAATTGATTCTAAAATGAACAGAAAATGCAAAGAACCTAGAATAACTACAGCAATTCTGAAAAGGATGAACAAAGTTCGAGACTTACTATAAATCTATGATGATCAAGATACTGTGGTACTGGGATAAAGACAGACAAATAGATCAATGGAACAAAACAGAGTCCAGAATTAGATCTGCACAAATAAAGACAATTGATTTTCAACAAAGGTGCAGAGGCAATTCCACAGAGAGAAGACAAGTGTTTTTAACAAATAATGCTGGAACAATTGGATCTTCACATGCAAAAAACTGAACTCCAATTCATACCTTGCACCATACAAGAATGAACCCAAAATGGATTGGCACCTCAATGTAAAACCCATAACTACAAAATTTCTAGAAGAAAACATAGGAAAATTGGGTTAGACAATGACTTCTTAGACATGTCGCCAAAAGTATCTATAAAAAAATAAGTTGGTAAATTGGAGTTCATTAAAATTTAAAACTTCTGCTGTTCAAAAGACACTGTTCAAAGAATTAAAATGCAAGCCAAAGACTGGAAGCAAATATTTACAAATATAGCCAATAAGAGGCTGGTATCCAGAATATAAAAAGAACTCTTGAAACTCAATATGGAAAAAATAAAACCCACGCAATTAAAAAATAGGTAAACAATTTGAACAGACTTATTACCAAAGATATACAAATGACAAATAAACATGTGAAAAGATGCTCAATACAAAATTTAAAAATTTTAAAAATAAAAACCAAATACCATAATTTTTTTAATTTTAGAATGTCTGAAATTAAAGAGACCAATCACACCAAGTGTTGACAAAGAAATGGACAAACCAGAACTTTCATAAACAGCTGCTAGGTATGTAAAATGGTAAAATCACTGGAATCAGTCTGGCAGTTTCTTAAAAGTTAAATGTACACCTACCGTATGATCAACCATTCTAGTCCTAAGGATTTACCCAAGAGAAATAAAAAGCATTTATCCATACAAAGACTTAAACAAATGTTCATAGCTTTATTTGCAATAACCAAAAACAACTCATAAACAGACTGTAGTATATATGGACAACAGAATACTATTCAGCAATAAAACGGAACGAGCTATTGGTATTCACAACATAGCTGAATCTCGAAATAATTATGGTGAGTGAAAAGACCCAGGCAAAGAGAGAGCACACACTGTATTCCATTTACATAAAATTCTAAGTAATATGAAGTAATATGTACTGACGGAAAGCAAACCAGTCTATTACTTGTTTGAGGGGATGGGAGAGGCTAAAGGAGGGGTGGAATGCAGGAATTACAAAGGGGCCCCCCAAATTTGGGGGACTTGGGAATAATGGGTATATTCATTATCTTGACTGTGGCAGTGGTTTCACAGGTATATACATATGTTGAAACATTAAATTATGTTTTAAATATGTTCCATTTACCGTATGTCATTATACCTCAAAACTACTAAAAACAAAAAAAGCACTTCATCTCCCAGAATAAAGCTCAGGGCAGGGGGTTAATCAAGGGTTGAGGGGCCAAAGGAAAACACCTGGGAACACTGACCCTTCCTCCCCAACATCTGTCAGCCAGGGCTCCCGGGGAAGTGGGCACCAGACTGGCAAAGGGTCTGAGCCTTCTGCACTGAGGACACTGTAGGGCCCGCTGCACAGACAAGGAAACTGAAGCCCAAAGGTGTTATCTCGGCCCAGGTTACACAGCTAGTAAGTAGCCTAATCCCAGATCTGTCAAAAAGTCCTTATCTTCACCTACCACAAATTGAAAAAAGTCAACCTGAAATAGGATGAAGATGTGTGCTTGAATGCATATGTTTAGAACAGACAATTCTCTCTGCATTGAAGCCAGAGAGCCATAACCAGTCTGGTCACCCCAGACCAGGTATGGTGCACACAGCACCTGGACTTCCAGTGCACGAGTGTTTGGGGTGGCAGGCAAGCGTGGGATGAACCTGACAGATAGGTTTGGGTTTGAGTGAGGGCAGGCTAACCGGCTCCTCCAGCACAGTCCCAGCTGCTGCCTGCCCAGGATGTCACCACCTCTCTCTCTGATCTCTACAAGAGAGGACTATCTCCACCTTGCCTGCTTCAGAGAGAATGCATGTGACTCAGAACCACACCTTGGGCGGGGGCAGAGAAGGGTCCCAACTAAGGCCCTGAGGCAAGCAGTAATACTGCACAACTCCCCGCCTCCCCAAGGGCTAGAGAAGCAAAAACCCAGAAGCTACCAGATAAGAGGTGAACAGTCCGAGGCAGATGAGGCCCATAAGCTGGCCAACCAAGCCCCTCTGGGCCAGGAATGAATAGGCCTGGCACTCAGGCCTTGAGGGAGTGCACACGAATCCAAATCTAGCCCCCGCCCCTGCAAACACCACCTCTAGACTGGCCTAGGAGCTGGCCCTGGTTAGTACAGAAGCCATGATACCATAGCCGCCCATCTGTCCACCTCCACATCTTGGGGCTGTTGGGGCTGAAGTCTGGGCCACAGAGGATGCCTGGAGTCCAGCAGTGCATATACCTCGTCCCCTTCCACCCCTTTTCAGGCCTGGTTCTGATAGTCTACAAGGAGACAGAAAGCCTTCCCAGTAGCTCTCTACCCTTCTGCTCACAATTCATCCTTGGCTCTGGGCCCTCAATATTAATCAGCTGTGACAAGAAGGTGTGGCGGGAGCAGGTCAGGCTCGTGCCCAAGTCAATAGCTGTCACTCACACCTCAGCTCACTTGGCCAACAGGGTTACAAGATAAGGTCCTGTTAATGCAATGCTGCCCCCTTTTTTTAGAATGTGTTTTGAGGACTTGAGGCCACAACCTGTGCTGACTGCACCATCCCAGATATGACATGGAGGCACCCTATCTGCACGGGTAAACAGGTGGAGAGGGTGACTACTTCCTCCTAACTTCAGCCTGGGGCTAACCCTCTCTTCCTTCTTTCTGCCCAGGCCTGGCAATCACCCAGGCTGTCTCACCTCCAGTCTAGACTCTAAGGAAGTGCCCCATCACTCTAGCTGGCACATGCAGTACTAAGGGGGGGGATCCTACCTCGCAGTTGTGAAAATTGCACTGCTTCTCCCTTCCCAGGTACAGGAGAATGAACAAAGGAAGTTTGGAAATCACCCTTTCCTGAGGTCACTGCAGTCCCCCTGCTTCCAAACACCAATTCCAGCTGAGCTCAGAAATGGGCGTCCTTACCTGCTGCTTTCTGCTGCTTCCCTGCAGACACAGCTTCGATGATGTCCAGGCTGAAGCGGCAGAAGAGGATCCAGCAGGACACAGCCTGCTCTCGGACAGTGGCTTCCAACGCTCCCAGGTTCACAGAGGTCTTCTGTTCCCCATTTCCCAAACCCCTACATCTTGCGCTCGCTTTGGCCCTGGAGCGATTCCGGTGCTGCACAGCCAGTCTGTGGGTTACCACCTCCTCCTTCGCCTGCGCCGCCGGATCCTTTGCCCCTCAGGATGCCCCTTTCTCTCCTGGGACTCCTTTCCTTCTAAGTATGTTTCCTGGACAGCCCGCACCACCTGTCCCTCCTGTACCCCCGGCAGCCAATTTGCTTCCTGCACCCCCAGGCGCCCCTCCCCCTCAGGCCCCTGGGGCCCCACAGGCCGTGCCCTCCCCACTAGCTCGAGTCTCTCTCTGCGAATCGAGGCCTCTCCTAGAACCACGGCCTCCCGTCTGAGGTGTCCGCACCTCTCCCAGTACTGGTCCCTCTGCTCTCCGGAACTTTCGAGCCCCTTCCCGAGCTCAAAAGAGCGATCCCCAAACTCCGACAGCCGCAGCAACCTGCGTGGGCTCCCCTCCCCGCGCTCCTGCACCCCGGCGCGGGCCTCCCCACGCTCCTGTACTGCGGGGCTGCCTCCCCCCTCCTCCTGGTGCTGCTTGCGGGGCCCCAGCCCCTCCTCTTGCACCACAGGCCAGTTCGCGGAGCTGGTCCTCAGCGGCGGGCGCCTCCAGTCCGCGCCGTCCAGCGAACCCCACAACACGCCCCGTCTGGGCTCGTGGCCTCCTCGCTCTAGCACCCCCGGCCCCACCCCGCCCTCCTCCTGCACCGCCGGACCTACGCCCCCCTGCTCCTCCACGCCGAGCTTCAGCCCGCGGAGGTGCTGCGGGCCCCAGCTGAGAACCCCGACCCGCTGTGGCTGCTGCTCCGGCAGCACCGGGCTGAGCCCGCCGCGCTCCTCTTGTGCGCCCCGCCAGAGGCCCCCGCCCGCACTGCCCAGCGCACTTGCTTGCCCCCCAAAGGCCGCGCGGTCCCGCCTCTCCAGATGGTGCTGCCCTCGGCGCTCACTCACACCGCTTCCTGCCCAGCTCCTTCTGCTCCGTCCCCGCCGAGACGGAGCTGTGCGGCGCCCCCAAGTCCCTGGCACACCTACCCCCCCCACGCCTCCGGGCGTTGACCGTCCACACACCCGGCGCCGCACCCTGCGCCCGCCCCCGCAGGTGCTGCGGCCCCGCGCGCCGGCCCGCGAGGCAGCAGCGCCCGCCTTCCAGCCTGAGTTCCTGAAACGCGCCTGCGCCTGCGCTGCCTCGAGGGGCGGGGCCCGACCCGCCCTCTTAAAGGGCTAGGTTCCACTTACTTCTCCCCGTGCCCTCTTTCTCAGTACCCCACCACTCTCCGGTTCTCCTTGCACCCGTCTCTTATCCCCAGGCCCTGCTTGCGCCTTCCCGTGATGCCAAAAAAGGAAGGAGAGGTGAAGCCGAAGGTAGGGAGTTCGTACCGAGGAGGTGTGGTCAACCATTCCCTATGAAGGAGCACTTAAATAGGAGTCTCGAATTCTTAGTTAAGCTGCTGCTGACTTACCATGTGAAAATGTAGAAAGTCTCTTTCATCTCACCTCAGTTGTTTCGTTTCTAAAATGGGAAGGTCGAATTGGAAAGTTGACAAGGTCACTATCCATTAAGTGACTTCAGAGAGGGATTCTAGTAATCTCTAAACTGCTGCCCAGAGGCCTAGGAACCTGGGTCACCCCGGCCCTTTCCCTGAAGCCAATGGAGGGCAGAGGGTATTGAAGGTTACTTAAATGAGGGAGATCTGATCTCAGGCCTGTGACATTTCCTGCTGGGAACACAGGCAGAAAGCTCCAAGGTAATGGGACCTTACTCCTTGCTCCACTGCTCTCTCTTGGGCCCTCTTCTCCTGCAACCTCCGAAGATAGAGAAAGTTCAGAGCCCCGCCCACCAGTGATAGCGCAGCCCGCCCACCCAGATCCCAGCCCAACTGGAGGCAACTTTGGGCTGTGAAGTTTAGAACCCAAAGAGATGCGGTAAGTTTGCCATGTTACTGACTATATCACATCTGTAGAATGGTAATAATAATAAAACAACTCCAGACAGAATTGTCCCCAAAGTCAGATATCAGAGATCTAGTAAAGATGGCACTTTCTGCACTCCCATTGTCTAATATTGGGCCCCAGGACCCTGGGCAGCAGACAACAGGGCAACAGAAGAGGATGGGTTTCAGACGCCAATGCGGGGGCTGGACTAGGTGGATTTGGATTATGGTATCTGCCCTGTGAGGTGAGCAAGGCAACTTTCTAGTAAATCATTTGATAACAGTTTGTGTAACAGCTGCCCTTCCTCATGGAGCCAGGGCTGCTGAGCAGGAGGTAAATGCACCCTAGCTAGACTAAGAGAAGGTTTAAGACAGGCAGGACTCTGGGCACAACCAGGTTAGGATTTTCTTCCTTGTTCCCTGGCCTCAGAGGAGAAAGTGTGGGGGAAAGATTCTGAGGTGGGCCCTCTCCCTGACCTCCCTTACACTACCTCAGAATGACAATTGCTAAGAGTAAGGCCCTGCACTTGGCATTTATTCTCACCCAGTCCCCACCACAACCTAATGAAGTACACATTATCATCCCCTTTTACAGATAACAGAACTGAGGCTCTATACGGTTAAACTAACTTGCTCAGGGTTGTACAACTGGTGGTAGTGAAGCTAGGATTCAAATCCAGTTTTCCGACTCCACAGTCTGCTCTGAACTACTAAGGCACAACAAAGCAACGCCAAACCCAGGAGCTTCGCTTTGGGAAAGCATTCATTCTGACTACATTTTAGGGGGTCAATAGATGTAAACAACTGATTGGAGCAAGTGTCTCTGTTAGTGAATCAAACTCCAGATCAAACAAAACAAGGAGTCAAAGCACCTGCTTCATGGTAGGTCCTGTTAGGTGACCCTCTTAGAGGAGCCCAGCTCCCTGTTCTCTCACCTCCTCCAGTGGCCCTCAAGAGCCAGATCCATGCCTCTTACATCCTTAGTGCAGGGTTGTCTGGAGCTTTAGGCCTACAGAAAAGAAGCCTCCTGCTCCCTACCCCCATCCTGCCTAGTCTCAGCTCCTGGACTGTGCCCAACAACCACTATGTTGAGTACTGGGACTATGTTAGGAGATGTCTCTGAGGCTGTCTCCTTCTCTGCACTGTTTTGCAACTCTAGCACTAGAAGCTGTGGAGACAACTTGGGAGCCTGCTCTGTCCCCAAGGCGCTGAGAGCATAATGGAGGAAATGAGACACAGTCTAGAAGCATAAAGCTCAGAAGATTCGGGAAGTGACTGTGGGGATAATCCCAACCCTCTAACATGCCTGTGCCAATCTCCTCCCAGATCTAGAACTTGAGCAGAGTTGCCCACAGCAGTGACTGCAGGGAGAAGGGCTTGTCAGGTCTGGTTCTAAGCAGAGGCAGACCAAGCTGCTTGAGGGAGGCTTGCGATGGTGCCTTTACAGAACCTCCGCCTTGGGATGGTTGCACTGAGGGGTAAACAGGAGGGCAAGGAAGGCAACTGTGGGGTGGTGACGGGCAGCCTGGCTCACACCTGCCAGCAGGTGCCTGGACAAGAGTGGTGGATGCTGTTGAGTGATTGAGCTAAAGGTTTTTATTTGTTTTGTTTTGTTCTCTAAAATAGAGCAATATTTTTTAAACCATTTTTGCAACCTGTTAGTAGGAGGTGAACTGAATTTAGTGGTTTGACTGGCTCTTTTTTTTAATGAAAGAGGGCAGTAATAGAAAATATCACAATGTAATTTTTTAAACTTTTTTTGAAGTTTAACATCCATCCAGAGAAGTGCAAAAACATGCACATTTTACAAAGTGAACATACCCAGCACCCAAATCAAGAAACAACATAACTAACATCTGGAAGTCCTCTCAAATGTAATTTTTAAAAGAAATTTTATTATATTAATCTTCTAGCATGCCCTTCATATGCATAATTTATTTTTAACTTTCTGACAACCCTTACCCGCACCCCCCCCCCCACGCAGAATGTAAAGTCCAGGAAAACAGGATGTTTGTCTGGGAATAGACTGGCACAGGTACCTAGAACAATGCCTAACATGCATTTTAAGTGTCAACAGTATTTACTGAATGAATAAATGGATTGAAGGTAGTAAGAGTATTGCTTTGTGACATTTTTGTTTCATTTATATATACACATGTGTACTCTACATCTTGATATGAAATTAGTTTCTTTTCTATAGGTCATAGTCAAAAACTTCTGACTGTAGTCTAAAACTGATCCAGCATGAGAAAGCTGTGGAGGCGGTGATTCAGGCCAGAGCAATGAGCACGGACGGGCAAAGCATAATGATACACTAACTAAATCCGGGCTTCTCGAGCTTCTGTGTGCTAGTGAATGACCTGAGGATCTTGTCGATGTGCAGATTCTGATTCAGCAGGTTGGGAAGGGATGCTGAGAGTCTGCATTTCCATCAACACTTTGAGGAGCATAGGGCTCTTTGCTTATACAGGCCATTTCATCCCGGGGCCAAGAACAGACCGTGCCTTAACCCTGTCGAGCAAGTCAGAGGTCCCTGGAGCTGCTCACATGCCCCCAAGGAATACACATAGTTTCAAAACCATACTAGGGCATTTGGGTGGTGGCGCTGCCTGCTGCTCTCACGTTCAGCTCCCCCGCCCAGCTAAAGAAAGGGCCAAAAGAGCCAATAGATTCCAAACCCTGGGTACTGACGCCCCCTGGCGGACACCTAGAGTTGAAGTTGGTAACCAATAAATGGACCCGTGTCTATAAGTACTCATCTATGTGAGACCAAGTCAGTGTCAGGCACAATCATGTAAGACATGGCCCAGTGTACATAATCAAGAAACTACTAGTGGGGAAGACAGGACAAAACTTATGAAAGACTGGCTCGTTTTATTCTTTGCCTACTCCTCCTTTACATCTATGAAATCTTGCTGGAACTCACTGTACTAAGTTTACAAATGAGAAGCAGTCAGGCCTTACCCTTAAATGGTGAGGTATTTTTCACTTTTGTACCTCCCTGCTGTTTTTCTCTCCTTCTTTATTTAAATCTCCCCATTTGTAGTGTAGACACAGTGCATCCTTAGCTTATTGTTTTCATATAATATAGCTCCTCGGTTAAATATAGTATGTAGTAGCAAAACAGTAGAACTAGCTTAGACGTTCCTTAAAAGGGGACTGATAAGACAAATATGGCATATCTATGTAATGTATAATATACAATATTTTTAAGTGTACTTTAAAGCATAAAGTACATTTATTTATATAGATATGAATCATTCAAGATCTATAAGCGAACAAAGCAAGATACTGTGGTGTGTCTGTGCATTTTTATTTTACCACTTTATTGAGGTAAAATTGATATACAATACATTGCACAATTTAAAGTGTAAAACTCGATGAGTTTGTCTTAAATATATACTGTGAAACCATCCCCACAAACACATTTCTGTCCTCAAAAGTTTCTTTATGCCTCTTTGCAATCCCTTCCTTCGACTCCTCCCTGCATCCTCTAGTTCTCCCACCCCATACTCAGGCAACCAGTGATTTGCCTTCTGTCACTATAGGTTAGTTTGCGTTTTCTAGAATTTTATATAAATGAAATCAATAGTTTTTTTTTTCAGAGCTAAATAGAAGTCCATTGTATAGCTATAATACATTGCAATAGCTATTTGAATTATTTCCATTTTGAACTAGTACAAATAAAGCTTCAATGATCCTTTGAGTACAAACCTTTGTGTGGTTACATATTCTCATTTCTCTTGGACAGACCTAGAAGTAGAATAGCTGGGTCACATAGTGGATGTATATTTAACTTTTTTAAAAAACTGCCAAACTGTTTTCCAAAGTAGTAGTAATATTTTACATTCCCATTAGTAGTATATAAAATCTCCAGTTGCTCAGCATCCTCACCAACACAGGGTATAGTCAATCTTTTTAATTTTAGGCATTTTAATGAATATATAGAGGTATCTCATGGTGGTTTCATCTGTATTTTCCTGATGACTAATGATTCATTTTTTCATGTGCTTATTCTCCATTGCACATCTTGTTTTATAAAGTACCCATTCAAATCTTTTGCCCACTTAAAAAAATTCGTGTTGTCTTATTACCAAACTGTAAATTCTTTATATATTTTGTATATAAGTCCTTTATCAAATATATGATTTGCAAATGCTTTATTCCAGTCTGTGGTTTGCCTTCTTATTTTTAAAAATAGTATCTTTTGAAAAGCAAAACTTTCGAATTTGAATGAAGTCTAATTGATCAACCTTCTTTTGTGTGTCAGGCTTTTTGTATTCTATCTCTGGTGCCTACCCCCAAAATTTTCTCCTATGTTTTTCTAGAAATTTTATAATTTTAGATTTTTACATGTAAGTGTATGATCTATTTCGAATTGATTTTTATATATAGTATGGAGGTAAGAGTCAGTGTTCATTTTTTTCTTCCTTGTAATTATCCAGCTGATCCAGCACTGTTTGCTAGAAAGACTTGTCTTTTTGATGGAATTGCCTTGGCACTTTGTAAAAAATCAATTGACTCTATATGGATGGGTTTTTATCTGAACTCTATTCTATTTTATATATCTACCTTTTTATCTGTACTTATTACCTGTATAAGTCTTAAAATAAGGTAGGGTAATACTCACAACTTTGTTCTTGTTATTGTTGTTCTTCTTGTTCTTCTTATCCGCTTTCTCTGTGCATCGTTTCTGGAAGTATTGCAATACTAAATCAAGGAATGAAGCAGATGGAACAAGCTCCTATTTTCTCTCTCTGTTCCACAAATCCATTTACTATATTATCCTTGGTAAAGGACAATAATGTAATAACAGATACTACACTTGAACTTAGCCAAAGGACAAGTGATTCTTCTTTTTAAAAATTGCTTCTCTAGGTCCTCTGCATTTCCATATAAATTTTATTATCAGCTTGTTAGTTTCTGCAAAAAGCCTGTTAGAATTTTGATTTGGGTTGTGTTGACTCTATAGATCAATCTGGGGACAATTCATATCTTAACAATATTGAGTCTTCCAATCCATAAACAGTGTACATTTCTGCATTAAGTCTTTAATTTCTCTCAGCAACATTTTGTAGTTTTAAGCATTGAAATTTGGACATCTTTTGTTAGATTTTTTCCCTAAGTATTGTATATTTTTAGTGGTATTGTAAATTTTTTTTAACCATTGTTTGCTGCTAATACATAAGAATGCAATTGATAGTGTATGAACTATTTCCTATGACTTTGAAAAATTCACTTAAAGTTCTAGAAGTTGTTTTGTAGACTCCCTAGGATTTTCTTTATAAACAATCTTATACTCTGTATAAGAGCAATTTTATTTCTTTCTAATCTATATGTCTTTTTTTTTTCATTATTGCACTGACTACGGTCTCTAGTACAGTGCTGAATAGAATTGGTGCAATGGGCATCATTTCCTTGTCCATAATCCTGTAGGTGAGCAATTCAGTCTTTCACTGTAAAGTATGAATGTTAGCTGCAGGTTTTCCATATATGCCCTTTTAATGGTCTGAGAAAGTTCTCTACTATTTCTAGTTTTCTGAGTTTATGTATCATGAGAAGGTGTGAACCTCCATACGCTTTTCTGCATCTATGGCATAACTTTTAAATAACTTTATTGATATATAACGTACATACTATAAAATTCACCCTTTAAGAGTGTACAATTTAATGATTTTTAATGTATTCACTGAGTCCTGTGACCATCCACCATATTGAACTTTCGAACATTTAAATCACTGCAAATAGAAGCCCCATGCCCCTTAGCAGTCACTTGGTATTCCCTCTTCACCTACCCTGTGGCAATCATTAATCTTCTTTCTGTCTCTGTAGGTTTGCCTCTTCTGAACATTGCATGCAAATGAAATCATACCATATGTAGTCTTTTGTGAATGGCTTCTTCCACTTAGCATAGGGTTTTCAATGCGCCGTGTGTCAAAATTTCATCTCTTTTTATGGCTGAAGAATATTCCATTGTATGTATACACCACACGTGGTTTATCCATTCATTCGTTGATGGACACTTAGGTTGTCTCCATCTTTAGACTCTTGTGACTAATGCTATAATGAACATGTGTGTACAAGGAGTGGAATTGTTGGGTTATATTGAAATTCTATGTTTAGCTTTCTGAAAAACCACCAAACTGTTTTCTGCAGCAGCTGTGCCATTTTACATTCCTATTAGCAATTCATAAGGGTTTCAGTTTCTCCACATCCTTACCAATACTTATTACCAATACTTTTTTTTTCTAAAAAATAATAACCATAATTTATAAAGTGCAAAGTGGTATCTCATGGTTGTTTTGATGTCTTTCTTTAATGACTAAAGATCATCTTTTCATGTGATTATTGGCCATTTTTATACCTTCTTTGGAGAAATATATATTCACGTCCCTTGCCCATTTTTGAACTAGGTCGTTTATTTGTTCTTTATATATTATGGATATTATCAGATATATGGTTTACAACTATTTTTTCTTCTCTTGGTTGTCTTTTCAAACTCTTGATAGTGTGCTTTAATGCACAAAAGATTTTTTTAATAAACAATTTATTATTTTTTATTTTATTTTCTGTGCTTTTGGTATCATTTTTATAAAGAAATCATTTCCAAATCCAATGTCATGATTTTCCCTGTTTTCCTCTATTAGTTTTATGGTTTGAGCTCTTAAGTTTAAGTATTTGATACATTGTAGTTAATTTTTGTATATGGTAAAAGGTAAGGATTGTTTGTTTATTATCTATTGACATGTGGATATACAGTTTTCCCAGCACCATTTATTGAAGACTGTTCTTTCTTCGTTGAATAGTCTCAGCACCCTTCTCAAAAATCATTTGACCATATATGCAAGGATTTATTTCTGGGCTCTATTCTATTCTATTGGCCTATGTGTCTGTCTTTATGCCAGTACCATACTATTTTGATTACTGTAGCTTTGTAGTTGGTAAGTTTTGAAATTAAGAAGTGTGAGTCCTCCAACTTTGTCCTTTTTCAATATTGTTTTGGCTGGATTCCCTTGATATTCTATATGAATTTTAAATTAGATTTCCCTATTTCTGCAAAATACACTATTGGGATTTTGATAGTAATTGCGTGGAATCTGTAGATAGCTTGGATATTATTGTCATCTTAAAATTAAATCTTCCAATTCATAAACATGGGGCATCTTTCCGCTTATATCTTTTCAAATTTTCTTTCAGCAGAGTTTTGTAGTTTTCAGTGTACACGGTTTTAGCCTCTGTGATTAAATTTATTCCTGAGTATTTTATTGTTTTTGAAGCTATTGTAAATAGAATAATTTATTTCCTGTCAGATTGATAATTAGTAGTATATAGCAGTGCAACTGATTTTTGTGTGTTGATTTTTTTTATCTTGTAGCTTTGCTTAATTCTTTCTTTATGTTTATGTGGAATTTTTATTTTCCTACACATA
Organism: Eonycteris spelaea; assembly: GCA_003508835.1. NCBI lineage: Eukaryota > Metazoa > Chordata > Mammalia > Chiroptera > Pteropodidae > Eonycteris > Eonycteris spelaea. Next base: position 30,187,278 of record PUFA01000001.1, on the reverse strand, counting down.
AAATCATGTCATCTATGACCAGAGATAATTTTACTTCTTTTCCAGTTTGGGTGCCTTTTACTTCTTTTTCTTGCCTAATCAATCTGGGTAGAAGAACTTGCAGTACTATATTGAATAGAAGTGGCAAAGTGAGCATCCCTTTCTTGTTCCTGATCTTAGGGCAAAAGCTTTATGTCTTTCATTGCATATGATATTAGCTGTGGGTTTGCTTGTCATATATGGCCTTAGCACATTGGGGAAGTTCCCTTCTATTCCTAGTTTATTGAGTTATTTTTTTTTAATCATAAATGGGTATTGGATATTTTTCAATACCATTCTGCATCAATTGAGGTAATCATGTGGTTTTTCCTAATAGTATGGTGTTCTATATTGACCAATTTTCATATATTGAACCATTCTTGCATTCTAGGAATAAGTCCAACTTGGGCATATTGTGTAATTCTTTTTATATGCTACTGAATTCAGTTTGCTAGTATCTTGTTAAGAATTTCATATCAGTATTCATAAAGTATATTGATCTATAGTTTTCCTGTAGTATCTTTGTCTGGCTTTGGTGCCAGGATAATGCTGGCCTCATAGAATGAATTAGAAAGCGTTCTCTCCTTTTCAGTATTTTTGGAAGTTTGAAAATTGGTGTTAATTCTTTAAAGGTTTGGTCGCATTCAGCAGCGAAGCCATCTGGTATAGGGCTTTACTTTCTTGAGAGGTTTTTGATTACTAGTTCACTATCCTTATTAGTTATAGATCTATTTAGATTTTCTATTTCTTCATGAGTCAATTTTGGTAGATTGTGCATTTCTAGGAATTTGTATACTTAATCTAGGTTATCCCATTTGTTGGTGTATAATTGTTCACAGTATTTTGTTATAAGCCTTTATTTTTTTTAAATTGTTTTCCCCTCTTTATCCCACTCCCCCCCCCGCCCCCCCACTGGGATGTTGCCTTTTCCCCTTAAGAATGGGATCTCCGAAGGTGGGGAATTTCCTCCCACACACTTGAGGCAGGCGAGCATCACAGCAAGGCGGCTTGCTCTCAGGGAGGTGTGCACCAGGGGCCTGGGGCCTGGCGCCAGGCACACTGTGGAGGGGGAGGCCCGGCACACCAGGATATGGACCGTGGCTCCACTTGGGGTGCGAACCCAAGACCTTCTTTCTTAGTCAATCTAGCAAAAGGCTTGCCAATTTTATCTTCTCAAGGAACTAACTTGATTTCTTTGATTTTATCTATTGTTTTTCTGTTCCCCAATTTAACCTGCTCTAAACTTTATTATTTCCTTCTTCCTCTTAGCTTTGAGTTTAGTTTGCTCTTTTCTTCCTAGTTTCTTAAAGTGTACAGTTAGGTTATTGATTTAAGATCATTTTTCTTTTTAACGTATGCATTTACAGCTATAAAATTTCCCCATAGCACTGCTTTCTTTACACCCCATTAAGTTTTGGTACACGTGTTTTCTTTTTCATTTGTCTCAAAGTATTATTTAACTTCCCTGTGATTTCTTCTTTAACTCATTGTTTAATAGTGTTGTTTAATTTCAACATATTTGTGAATTTTCTAGTTTTCATTCTTTGATTCATTCTATTCCATCGTGATAAGGAAAGATGTTTTATATTTCAGTCTTTTAAAATTTATTAAGATATTTTGAAGCCTAATATGATGTATCTTGGAGAATGTTCCATGTGCAATTAAGAAGAATATGTGTTCTGCTATTGTTGGAATATCTGCTAGATATATTTGATTTATGGTGTTGTTAAAGTTCTCCATTTATGTATTTATCTTTTGTCTGGTTGTTCTATCCATTATTGAGATTGGACTATTGAAGTCTGCAACAATTATTATAGAAATGCCTGTTTCTACTTTTAATTCTATCACTTTTTTCATCATATATTTTGGGGCTCTATTAAGTACATAAATGTTTATAATTGTTATATCTTCTTGCTGTATCAAAATTTTTATCAATATATAATGTCCTTCTTAGTCTTTGTAACCTATTTTGATTTAAAGTCTATTTTGTCTGATGATAATATAGCCACCCAGCTTTCTTTGGGTTGCTATTTGTATGGAATATCTTTTTCCATCCTTTTACTTTCAACCTCTGTCCTTATATGTAAAGTGAGTCTCCTGTGGACAGCATATAGATGGATCGTGTGTGTGTGTGTGTGTGTGTGTGTGTGTTTTAATTCAATAGGCCAATCTCTGCCTTTTGATGAGAGAGTTTTTAGTTCATATATATTTAATGTTATTACTGGATTGACATGACTTACTTCTGCCATATATGTGTATGCTTTATGTATGTCTTATGTTTTCTTTGTTCCTCAATTCCTTTATTCTTGTCCTTTTATATATTTAGTTATTTTTTGGTAGTGCATAATTTTAATTTTTTCGTTTTTATATTCTTTTCTATGTATTTTAAAATTATTTTCATAGTGGTCACCTTGGCAATTATAATTAACATCTTAAACTTATAAAAACCTACCTTGAATAATACCAACTTAGTTTCACTAGTATACAACTCTGCTCTTTTATATCTTTCTCCTTCTCTCTTTATATGCTGTTGTCACAGATTACATCTTTATACGTTGTATGCCCATTAGCATAGGTTTATAATTATTGTCTTATGTATTTACCTATTAAATTGTATAGGAAAAAGGGAAGCTACAGACCATACCAAAAGTACAATAATACTGGGTTTTATATTTACCTATGTTGTTACCTTTACCAGTGTTCTTTATTGTTTTCTCATGTCTTTGAGTTACTGTCTAGTATCTTTTCATTTTAGCCTGAATGACTCCTTTTAGCATTTCTTGTAGAGCAGGTCCACCAGTAATGAACTCCCTCAATTTTTGTTTATCTGGAGATATCTTAATTTCTCCTTCATTCTTGAAGGAGAGCTTTGCTAGATACAGAATTATTGGTAGATAGTTCTTTCAGCATTTTAAATATGTTGTCTCATTGCCTTCTTGCCCCCAAGGCTTCAAAGGGAAATTAGCTGTTCATATTATTGAGGCTTTCTTGTATGAGTCACTTCTTTTTTGATACTTTCAAAATTCCCCCTTTCCTCTTTCAGTTTTGACGATTTGACTAAAATGTGTCTTACTGTAGATCGCTGAGTTTATTAAGCTTCTTGCAAAGTATATCCGTGTCTTTCCTCAGATTTGGTAAGTTTTAACCATCATTTCTTCAAATATATATTTTTTGCCCCTTTGTTTCTCTTCCCCTGGAACTCCTCTTTCTGGGACTCCTATAATGCCTATGCTGGTATGTTTGATGGCATCGCACAGGTCTCTCAGACTGTGTTCATTTTTCTTCATTCTCTTTTTTCTGCTTCTCAGACTGAATAATCTCAAGTTTTAAGTTCACTGATCCCTTCCTCTGTATGTTCAAATTTGATGCTGAATACCTTGGGTGATTTTTTTTTTCGTTTCAGTTATTTTACTTCATAGCTCCAGAATTTGGTTCCTTTTTATAATTTCTTTCTTTACTAACATTCTCATTGGTTCTACAGTTTTCCTTTACTTCTTTTCCCAGTTCCCTTTAGCTCATTGAACATATTTAAGTCAGTTGATTTAATTTCCTTTAGTAAATCCAATATCTTGGCTTCCTCAAGGGTGTTTTCTGTCAAATTCTCCCCCGCCCCCCGTAATTGGTCTATGCTTTTCTGTTTCTGTTTCCTGTAATTTCTATATGGAGGATTGGACATATTGAGTATTATGTTGTGGTAACTGTGGAAATCTAATTCTCCCACTCCTCAGGGATTGCTAAATCTTGCTTATTGAGATTTGGAGCCGTGTTGGTGACTATTCCAAACTATTTTTGTAAAATATATATTCCTTGTGTGTGATCACTGAAGTTTATATTTTTATCTCTGCAGTCAGCCCGTGACCTGACAAAGATTTCCTTAAATGTTTTGCTCCTGAAAGGAAAGGGTGTCTCTTTAAATACTATGTAAGCCACTTCAGCCCACGGTGGGGGGGGGGTTGAAACAATGGCCAGCCCCTGTGCTCAGTGATCAAAAGCAGTAATCATCAATCAAAACACACAATCCCAATATTGGGATAACAAGGTCGTTATTGCCCACTCTGGTTCCAAAAAAGTTGCACCAGGGTGTGGGCCACTACCTCTCCTTTGAGCCACCTGCTGTGGGCCTGGGAAGCGAGGGATAGTAGCCACCATGTGAAAGGTCAAAACTCACTAGAATTTACTGAAACTTATATAGCCTCTTCATCAAGCTTTACCCTGATCATTACAAGTGTTCAACTAGCAATACGTATATAGGTGTAAAATTGCAGGACATGTTGATTTAATATTAACTTAAAACTGCATTCCTGGAATAGACCCTACTTGATAATAATATATTATCCTTTTATATATTGTTGGATTCAATTTACTACTATTTCATTAAGGACTTCTGCATCTATATTCATAGTATTGGTCTGTAATATTTGTTTTTGTGATGTCTCTTGTCAGGTTTTGGTATGTTATATTGACCTCAACAGTTCCTTCCTCCACTATTTTCTGAAAAAATTTGTATAAGATTGGTGATATTCCTTCTTTGAATGTTCGATAGAATCATCACTGAAACTGAGTCTCTAGAGTTCTTTCTGGAAAGTTTTGATAAGTTCTATTTCTACTGGCTATTCGTATTTCTTGTGAATATTGGTAAGTTGAATTTATTAAAAAATTTGTCTACTTCATGTAAGTGGCACAATTTACTGGTATAAAATGGTTCATGGTATACCTTTATTATCCTTTAATATCCATAGTATCTGTGGTGATAACCTCCTTTTCATTCCTGATATTAGTAGCTTTTTTCATTCTTTTCATTTTTCCATTCCGAAGAATCAGACTTTGGCTTTGTTAATTTGTTTCTCATTTGATTTCCATTTCATTGATTTTTGCTCTTTATTAAATTTCTTTTCTTCTGTTTCATTTGGGATTACTTTGCTTTAACTCGTTAAGGTGGAAACTTAGTTCACAGATTTTAGATGTTTTCTTTTTTCTAATATATTTAAAACTATAAATTTCCCTCTAAGCCATGACTGTCCAATAGAACTTTGCACCAGTGGAATATTCTTTCTCAAAATGTGGCTAGTGTGTCTGAGGAATTAAATGTTTTAATTTAAATTAGCCACGTGGCTAGTTGGGTTGAGCAGTCCATCTCTAAGCATCCACAAATTTTGTGTTGTAATTTATCATTAAATTCAAATTACCTTCTAATTTCTCTTGTGATTTCATCTTTGCCCCATAAATTTACAAATATGTTTAATTTCTGATGTCTTAGGGTTTTCTGGATATCTTATTACTAATTAATTCCATTCCATTGTGGTCAGAGAACATGCTGTATAATTTTAATAACTTTAAGCTTATTGAGAATTGTTTTACAGCCCAGCATATGGTCTATCTTGATGAATATACCATGCATACCTGAAGAAACTTAGTATTCAACATAGACCCTTCTGCACTTTGACCATTAGTATGTGACTTAAAAAAAAAAAAAGCATTCATTAACAACTAGTCAACAGCCCATTTGGGATGGATTAAGCATTAGCAATTTATAGGACAGATGTAGCAAACTGCAAAGGCTTTAACTCAAGCGCCTAAGAAGGTAAACCAATTGATAGCCACAAGATAGTAGTTGATATGTTAAATTCTGCGTGAAGTCTATCTTGCAGATAACCAGATGTCTTCAAGTATTTGTTTAGGGCTGTCTCCTGGCCTATTACCTTTCATGTAGGGACTTTCTCCTACAGAATACTAGAATGGCCAAAACTCAAGACACTGACACCAAATGCTGGCAAGGACTTGGAGCAACAGTAACTTCATTGCTAATAGGAACACAAAATGTCAACGCCACTTCCAAAGGTAGTTTGGCAGTTTCTTGTGAAACACTCTTATATGATCCAGCAACTGCATTCCTTGGTATTTACCTAAATGAAATGAAAACTTATGTCTACATAAAGAACTGTATACAAATTTATGAAAGCTTTATTCATAATTGCCAAATTTTGGAAGCAACAAAGATGTCTTATAGTAGGTGAATGGATAAACTATATTACACCCACACAATGGCCATTATTCAGCACTAAGAAATGAGCAATCAAGCCATGAAAAGACATGGAGGGAGCTTAAATGTATACTACTGTGAAAGAAGCCCATCTGAAAAGGCTATGTACTGTATGATTACAACTGCACTGACATTCTGAAAAAGGCAAAGCTATGGACACAGTAAAGATTAGTGGTTACCAGGGGTTAAGAGGAAGGAAGGACGAACACAGAGGATCTTTAGGGCAGTAAAACTATTCCTTAATGTTCTATAATGGTAGATATGTGTCATTATAAGTTTGTTCAAACCCGAAGAATTTACAACACAAAGAGGGAACCTTCATGTAAACTATGGTCTGGGGTGGTTAAGGATGTGTCTGTCACTGCAGGGTCATTGATTCTAACAAATGTCCTTCTCTGGAAGCAGGCGTTGACAGTGGGGGAAGGGAAGGGTGGGGTTTGCAGGCACAGAGGAAATGGGAACTCTGTATTTTCTGCTCAGTTTTTGCTGTGAGCCTAAAACTGCTCTTAAAAAACCTATTTAAAAAATGACAACTCAGTGTTCAAGCATTTTATTAAATCAGACAGGAATCTCCATTGTTGCACATACCTGCTTATACAATTATAAGGGCATTATAACTTGTTTACAAAGATGTAGCAGAGTAGTAGATTGGGAAGTCTAATAAGCCATCTTTAGCCCAGTAAAATTTCAGGAACATTTAAAGACGAAACACAGTAAAGGTCATGCAAATTCTAAAATAGTGAATCTTGACAGCTCACTCATGTTATTCTTTACTGTCAAAATGCATATATCTATAACCAGAAAAAAATCTGAAGACAAGCAGGTTGTCACTAATCAGATATACATTTCATTCAGGAATATTCAGCCTCTTACCACTTACTGGCTTGTATTTGATTGGAAATAACCAACCCTAATCACAGAAGAGTTTTTTGAGATTTACTGATGTAAAATGTATGCGCATTATTCATATTATGCCTTGAATTCACTGAGCTTTTATTAGACTATGAAAAAGCATGATACTCAAACCAGGAATCCCAGCTATGACCTTTTTACTTAGCTACCCTCAATATCGATTCAAGATAAAACACTGTGAAGACTAAATAGATTGAGTAGTGAAACAACTCAGTGAGGCTGTAATAATCTAGATCTATTTTTACTTAGGTAAGTGACACTAAGTTTAAGAACCTTGAGCCTCTGTGGACTTTTTCTTAGGTGACAGTATTAAACAGCCCTGTAACAGCTGATTATCATGACGATTGAGTAGAAAACAGTCTTTATTCATGTAGCCTCAAACTTACTTGTTCACATCTACATTTAACTTATGACCACCATATACTAACGGGTAGGTAGGCAGACATAATCAAAGACCCTCTTGCAAGCTTCGGCTCCCCATACACTTCACTCCTCCCACCCCCAACTTCCTATACAAGTGTCCCCTGCTTTAAGCTAAAAGGTCAGTTCTGGATTCAAACTTGTATGAACTAAGTTTATAGAAGATAACATGCATATAGGGAATAAAGTTAAATTCATTTGTCAATAGCAAACATTATAAATGTATGCCACTATCCCGCTAAATAGAAGACCAGAGAAACCACAAATATAAAAAACACCATGTCAGGTTTAAAAACAACCTTTGAATCAACAAAAAATATTTTGAAGTAATTTTATTTTACTGTGGTTGAATTAACCCACCAAATGTTTAATGACCACGAAATGTTTCTATAACTAAAAGAGAGAGAATTACAGGGAGCTGGAAATACATGTTAGATACTAACGATCTTCAAGCTTTGAAGATGTCATTGCATGAAGAAAATTATGGGAAACACTGTTCCCGATAATTACGTACACCCTTAGTGTAACATATGGAGATCACTGTCTCCGATATAGACACTGTGGTAGGCAAAAACTACCTTGTTCTTTATACATTATGGAAGACACTGCTCCCGATAATGTGAGTTAGGTTTGTGACAAAGGTACTGGAAATTTTGCAAAATTTGAATTAAAGTTACACCTTGGATAAAATGAGCTGTAAAATTTTGCACATGAGTACTGTCTTGGCCTTTAAGTGACATTAATTTATAATGTAGGGAAAACTACCATTTTTATCTACTTGGCTAAATAGAAATCTAATTTGATTAGCAACCTCTAATTAAATTTGATTCTTCTCTATTACTTAGCTTTAAATTTTTATTTAGCTTGAGGCTGTTTTCTAAACCCTCAAGTATTGCCCATAAATGCAAAACTTCCAGTATCTGTTGGGTTTCGTTAGCAGATGCTGCTTTTATTTTTTTAAAAAAACGACAGTATAACTGTCATAATTATGGAAGGCACTGCTTCCGATAATTATCTTCTATAAAAAAAACACCATTTATAGTGAACTCTGTCACTGATAAATAAACAATAAATATCTCAGTGCCAAAACAATAGAAAGCTTTCCCAAAAAATTAACACTTTGGCCAAAATTTGGCAGTGTGTTAAAGTCTGACAAACTGAGTTTGAGATTAAACAGCTAAAACTGGTTCTTTCAAAACACTGCGGAAGAAAACAAAAAAAAAAACCTAAACAAAGGCTTATGAGGGAGAGGACAGAAGAAAAGAAAATATGCTAGGTCTTTGGCTTCTGGTCTCCTCTTTTCATAAATGATGTGAGGTTAACACATTAAGGCCTTACTCCTGTGATAAACAGCTGAACCTTATTTTATCCAGCTTAAGGACCTCTATTTCGGACCTCATTGGCAAGTCCCATAGCTTCTGAAAGTTAACTGTTTCATTCAGGGATGAGGAAACCAGCTAAATCCTTAAAGAAGGCATATTTCTCATTTGGAGGATAAGGTCTTACAATCTGATATCTCCTTATCCAGCATCAAATGACGGAGGATCACACTAAGTTACCACTTTTAACCTTTAGCAGATATTAACTCCTTCCTCCCACTTAAAAGATACCAGCTCATGTCCTTAAAATTTAGAGCAATAGTTCATATAACTGGTTCTGACATTTTCATAACTGTAACAAGAAAGAGGCAGTTACCATTACAAAGCACTTATAATTCTGGAGAAAAAGTTCTACCATGAACATTTTTAAGTGGTTATTCACTTTAACTTGAAGTGCAGATACCTACCCTGTATTAAAAGCTGTTGCCTAAAGACTTCTAGTAGTACCAAGATGATTGGGTAGAATTTTAACAATATTAGGTTTTGTAGCCTTACTGAAAATTTAGCACAATCAGCACAAGTATAGAAACCACACTACCCAGATAAGTTATGGGTATCACATTTAAAACTCATTGTCAATGTTCCAAATGTCACCAGAGAGGGCATTTGCAGCTCCCTGAATAGTCCAAGTTGCTAGAGCCAACTGGTTTTTAAACAGTGTTTGATTAAAAGCACTGTTATTTTTCTGACGCAGCTTCAGGTGCTCTAGTAAAGCTGACAGAGTATGAGAGCCGGAGCCCCAGAAGATATGTCGGAAAGGAGAATCTCTTGGCGATACATAGGGCGAGAGGAAGTGGTATTCCACCTACAAAAACAAAACATACAAGAGAGCTTACACAGTATTATGTCTTTTGTTGTGAGGTAAGGACCTTACATAGTAAAACCACACTGTCATCCTCCCACTTCAAATGCTAAAATTTCCCTGAATTTAACAATGTTGAGAACCAGGCTAACTAATCTAACATTTAAAACTGTAAAACAAACTGTCAATGACTTTTGTAAAAATGAACTAATAAAATTATATCTCTTTTCTGTTGTTGTTGGGAGAAAATGTATGAAAGGTTTACAAGTTTCTACTTTAATGAGTCTTCTAATTCTTCCGAGGAGACTAGGATAAAAGCAGTTAAGGTCTAGATTAGACAATAAAAGACAGAGGAATGAAATGACAGCTAAAAATCAGTAATGATCTCTTAAGAATGTTTTTAAAGCCTAAAATAATTAATACTAGGCCAGATGTCTATTATATTAATAGTTAGGATATGTTGATTTTAGATTTCATAAGAGTTAAAATCTCTGAATTCTAAAGCAGCAAAGGATTCTAGACTCCTAGAATTATTATTCTTTTTAGAAATGCAAGATTTACCAAGTAAAATTTAACATGTTTTAATTTCTCTTTTTCGAAGAGCTTACTTACTTTCATAATACGGTCATTGATTCCCCTCATGACAAATCTGTCTGTTCTCTCGGCATTCTTATAATCTGTTGTTAATTTGGAAGTAGCCCGAAAAAAGTCTCCGCGAGCAGAATACAGCCACTGTAGACTCAGACCCATCTCCTGAAGCAGAAAGACATTGCATTCGTTATTAGATGTTCTCCTTCTAAGAATGATATCCTATATACCTTTCTAATTTAGGCGTAGCAACTGAGATTCTGATAAAAGGGGGTGACTCACAGGTAAGCACAAGGCCCAGAGAAAGCTAGACTTAAGTAAGCACCTTGTACAGGAAGTTCCAAGCTCTATAAACTACAGCAATACGCTCATATTTAAGCCCAACAAATAGCACAGTTACCATTCTTACTCTCATAAGAAAACCATCCTTGTCAAAAAATTTAACAACCTACTTAGTCAAAGTATAAAATCCTTCAGGTGGTAGTATATTGTTTCCAGTTCAATTTCTTGATGGGAGAACACAAAGCACTTTGGTTCAACGAACTTCAGAATCTAGTTATTCCCATCTGTTAAATCCCATTTTCTAATCAGTTAGTCTCAAATTTTAAGAAAACCATAATAATTAAGATTTGGTTATTACTTGGAAACCACTTTTGATTTTATTAAATGTTTGTATACTAGATGCACAGGATCACCACTAAATAAGGTTATAACTCCTGGCCATGTTCACTCTCCATCCATGTCATCTCCAAAAGGCACACGTGGCTAAACTCATAGGTTCGAAGTCATGGTTAGGACCTTTATAGTTTCTGGGTCCCACCTCTTCATGGGGTTGCTTGGAATATATGAACAAAAGAAAATTCGATTCTGAAATACTTGCTGTGGTTTATACAGCTCTATATAACCCATAGCCTCCCAACTTCCCACATTTCAAATGAGTTACAGATTCCAAGCAAAAGCATACCTCAGTTCACTTTAAAATGTATTTTGGTTACCAATTATACCCCTCCCCAGGAACAACTAAATATCATTCTTCAAAGTGCTTACTATTTCAGCAATAAGAACCTGATTTTAATTAGTCTTACCTTTATGTCTGTTCTGAAATGATTCATATCCCTCACAAATGAAAGTATCTCATCATTATACATCTCATAGTTCAGGTTTAATTCAGCCTCATGGGTAAGTTTAATGATGAGCTGACCAGCCACTTCTGCTGCCGCACGTGCCATTTTGTTCAACTGAGGAATTTCCCGATTCAGTACCTCAAAGGTATCCATGGTAGTACCTAAATAAGGATAATCTGTGTCCTGGAAAACAAAGCCAGGTTACTGTACTCAAGTGGGTACAAGAGTAGGAGCCTCACATTAGTTTTACCATCAAGCTAATAATAGTAACCGCAATTCTTCCCTTGCTTCTAATTAATACATTTCTATTCCCAATTTTATCTCTTATCCACTATACTTTCAGAAGACACCAATTTTGCTACTTTCTTCTAGGTTCTAATATCATCCCTGGTCTATCACATCAGATACCCGGAATAGATTTCTAGCCTTGTTCTCCTCTCTGAAAAGTTTGGCCCATATCAATGAGGAAAGAGAACATGCATGAAATGTACTTTCAATACAAAGTGTTACTCTTAGACTAACATTTACCTTCTTCTAAATCATGCAGCACTTGACCCAGTCAGACATTATCTTCCTAACAAAAATGTTTGATGCATTCACAAGAACCCTCTACCTTCATTAGACACCTTTAGTTGTCTATTGACTATTTCTTCGGCTCTACTTCCTACCACTGACAGTTCTTTGGTTTGACCTCAATTCTTTCACGTTCAGACTGTACATTTTTGTATTATCTGTACCCCCGAACCAGAACTGCTAGATTTTTGACATCTAAGAAGTCATTAAGAAGTTTTTAAAAATCATGACTTTCGAAGGTTAACAGACATCATAATTTTCTCAACCATAGGACATGACAAGCAGTTCTTAATGTTCTAAATAGAGATCATGACCAGCTATTCCAATACAACAACTCATACTGCTGCTCTAGCAGGTTAAGGGAATTCTAGCAATGTTAATCTCCAAATCTAGATCTTTCATCACTCCCTCACTTCAGACCTTTCCCTACCTATTCCCACGCTAAAACACCCAATGATAAGAAGTCTAGTAAGGGCCTGGCCTCTATTGGATCAAAAATGTGATGCCACAGTTAACTTTCCACCCTGACCTCATATACTAATTCTAGGATCTCTTCAACCCTTAGAGGAGCCCACCACAGAGCTGGTTTTCCAACTCTAGCACTTTAACATCAAAGTCTTCATCACTCTGCTCACTCTGCCTAACTTTCAGTGCCTTTTCATGGTATACCAAGCCAATCTTGTTTTTCAACTTGGTCAGTTTAAAGTTCTGTCTCATAACAATCTCACATCAGTTTGGGTTTTTGTGCTTTTACTGATAATCTGTGCTTTAAGAGACTAACATCTCTGGACAAACACTTAGGACAAGATTTCAACAGGTATCAAGAACAACACTGTCCAGTAGAACTGTCCGATGGAAATACTTTATATTTACACTGTCCAGTAAGTAACCTTGTTAGTAAAACTCATCATACTTCACTTAAGTTTTAGCAAATAAAATCAAATGCGAATTAAGCTAACTGATAACAATTCTATGTTAAGATCCATCATAAGGCAGAGCATGCAGTAACTGAATGTATGTAATTTCTTAAAACATTTTCAACACTCTAGAAGCTTGGTCTAAAAACTGATGAAAGAAGATTTAAGATATAACGCTTTAGAATTCCTCAGACTTACCTCACAAAAACAGAAAGAAACTGCTGGGATTCCAGAATATGCAAGGAAAGGGAAAGCAGCATTATCAAAAGAAAGTTTCTCACTGCAAGGAAAACAAGAATGTGTTTTTTAGAACGTTTTCTAAAGAACAGACTCTGCTACTATACAACTCAACTCTATCCCTAATCCCCCCCAAAATCTTATTGAATCTCTCTAGTAGGTAAACTCACTTCAAGGTTACATTTAGATCTCTCCCCAGCACAGCAGCACAGTAGGGTCCTACTAAGTAATTCTGCTTTTCTATTAACTGTTCATTCATTTTTCTCAACTTACACTTTGTTGATCCAGTTGCTATCCCGATACAGAGACAGCCCAGTAACTGGATGCTTCACCTATAAAATAAGAAATTAATTTATCATCTAAAATGAACCTTTCTGAAATGTTTCTCTCTATAAAAATTTGTAAAAATTAAGTTTTTATACCTTCTTGAAAAAAATTTAAGACAAAACAACCTCAAATATCTGAAGGTATTCCTACTAGGCTTGTGCTGTTAGTTCCCCTAGCTAAGGTGAGAAAAAAATGTCCTGCTTATCATTTTAAAAGTGGTTTAACCACAATTTTAAAAACCCTCTTTAGCTTTCATGATATGCCCACCTCATTTCTGGTTTCTTCCTTCTAGTACATTTTATACTACTGCCAGCCTACCCTGCAAGTCCTGCAAGTATATTATTGCCTTGTTAAAGACAAGGCAATACATTAATCCTTAGTTTCCCATAGGATCAAAAGGAAGTTCTCCAACCCTGGTTTCCTTCCAGCTTTAATAATCAATTATATAGCCTCTAATCCCATTAGGCAAATCTTGTTCCTTGCTCATTCAAAACTATGGTTGTTTACACGGCTGTCTTTATTCAATGCACATTTCATCTGTCCTTATTTAAGTCTTAGGCACATGAACTTAATGCAAGTTCATTTACACCTTTCTTAACATCCTGACTCTATAGACAACCCCCTGTGGGTGCCTGCAGTACAGCTTAGGCCTCATGGAATTCTGCTATATATTCCTAAATAAAGTATATATTGTTTGAGATCAGAGCCCTTCACATACCACCTCCCTCACCTTGCATGGTTCAATAGGCTGGGAGAAAATATGCCTTAAATAATGCTGCTATAAAATTTATTCTAAATTCCTGTTATTGGTTAATTATAATAATTTAAAATATCAATCTGGATATTTTGACCTTATATAAATTAGACAAAAAATTAAGTTATACATTTTCATAATTAGGTATATACTCACATTTTGCATCACTTTCTCAAGAAGTGAATACAACAGTGGGCTGGCAGAAACCTTGAAGTTGGTGGTACCTGAAAAGAAGATTATTTTAATATTACCCCTTCTCTAGTTAAACAATTTTTCACACTGCTACTTCTACAACTGAAAGTACAGGAAGACAACCTAGATCAGTGGCATAAGAAACAACTATTCTTTTAGGAGTCAAAGTTCTTTAGTGACTGCTAACCTTAATTTGATTCAACCAAACCTCATACTCCTTGCATACTTTAATGTTAACGATTTGTTTTATGGTGCCTTTTTGGTTCATTCATGTTAAAGCAGTCATCTGCTAGCTATGGTAAGCCTGACATACCTTCTACTGCAGAGATAAAATGACAATAATGACAAATCTAATAAAAGGTTTCATTTAAGTGTAACTCCTTTTTTCTTCCCAACAGAGACATTTCACTATTCTCAGTGCATGCAGCGGCTATATCTGCACTTTTAAAAACATCCAAACTCTTCTAAAAGTTTAATCATCTGGCATTTCTATCTTATGCCACAATCTGGAAAGATGTGAATTAGTCTCTAGAAGTACCATTCTACATGGTATGGTTTAGTTCTTTCTGGTCTAAAACATAGTCCAGACTCGTGGCTCTCAAATTTTAGCGCAACAGAATTACCTGGAATGCTTGTTAAAACACAGTTTGCTGGACCTGTGCTCCAATTTGACCCAAAAGGTTTGGGACAACACCTGAAACCTGCCCATTCTATAACTTAACGGACTGTGCAGACACAGCTAAGTTAATCTTTTGATATGGGTTTGGCCAATGTAAATTGCAAAAAAACAAGTTTGTGTTTTAGAAAGCTTTCTTCTGATGTTTTATAAGTAATTTTCCTGAATCCATAAATAGTTAATGAAAGAAATACTTACCAAGAATAGCATTATCCAGATTAATGTAAGTGAAAGCCTTTGAATGCAAAGAGGAAAGGTACCCCTAGAAGAGAAGGGGACATATTAATGTACTAATCTGCATTAATCTAATTATCATATAGAATAGCAGTTAATAGGGTTTTTTTTTTTTTTTAATTTGGTTTCCACTGAGACTAAATATATAAAGGCAGAAATGATATAATCCAATCCAATCTATGGTTTCTGGAGGACAAAAGCCAATATAAGTTTGGGTCCCATTCTGGGTATAGATGATACCTCTAGCCATTCAGTGGCACCAACAGCTCCAAAATCTCCAGCACTCCAGCTGGCAAAGACGATGCTTCTGCTGGGTTGAAATCCATCTAAAAGACAACAAAATCGTTTTGTCTTGGGAAAAATTATAGGTAGACAATTGACTTAGGATAAAATCAGAAGCTTCCAATTCAAGGCAATAAATTCAGAAATAGTTCTTTTCCTTTTGAGGCCCCAGGTGGAAACATAAAAAGGAGCAGGAATTTAAAAGTAATCTATATGATCACATCATAAGGAAATAAATGTCAAATAATCATGTTGCACACATCAAATTAATATAATATATTAATATAATGTCAACTATACTTATTAGAAAGTATTTTGTAAGGTATACTTATAATATATTAATATAATATATTAATATAATGTCAACTATACTTATTAGAAACCAGCTTACTGGAAGTCACTTTTTTCAACTCCATTTTTTGGGTCTGTTAACTTCTGGACCAAGAGGTACTTGAAATCAAAGTGTACCTTCTTGTAGAACAATTTGCTTAGAAGTCAGTCACTTAAAACACTAGATTACTTTAAAAACAATTGTTATTAAATAGAATAAAGATTCATAAGTTTAAGTTTTAAGAAAGAGTTTTTTCAGAGAATTGAAAACTAGTGACAGCTCTTATGGGGGCTATATGTACCTCCATCCGTTTCCTTTTCTGGGGTATGTATTTTTCTGCATCAATGTACTTTTCTATAAAGTTAAACACTGTGACCTACTCTATGAACCAAAGATTTAAGAATGTGATGTGGGTTTGCATATGTGTATGTGGGTATAGAGGAGTAGTAAATACCATGGGAGAAAGGCTTGAAAGTAAGCCTTTATATATTTCTAATATATATGTTCTATATCATATTTATAAATATATCAAATTATACATTATAATTTTATAACGAAACTATAGAACATCAGCACAGAGGTATACCACTACTTACTTTGAAACAGACTGCTTAGGGACCATGTTAGATATGCCATATCATTCTGAGTAGGTCAAACTAAGAATTAGGGCCCAATATAACACTTTCCAGTGTTTCAAAAGAAATTGATGATTCCCAATGTAATGAAGACACTGCATGGAAAGCTGTTTCTAAGTTAAAGGTAGTGATATAGTATACAGCATAGGGAATATAGTCAATATTGTAATAATTTTCTATGGGACAGATGGTTATTAGACTTATCATGGTAATCATTTTGTAAGGTATATAAATGTCAAATCACCATGTTGTACAGCTGAAACTAATAATTTTGTATATCAACTACACTTCAATAAAAAAAAAAGGTTGAAGGCAGATATAACAAAGGACAACCTGCTTTGTACTTAAGAACTCAGAGTCTGGCTTGAGTAACATAGGCAAAAATGAGCAAAGTATATTATAACATTTAGAACTATATGTAGCATATAGATATTCAGGTTCCCAAAATTTGCACCCTTTACCTTTTAAGACCATATCGGAGAATATCTGGGCAAGTTCCAATAGGAGAGCTGTTCCCACACTGGACTTTGCAGCTCCAGGACCCCAGGCATCCCTCTGAGCCCCTACTACAATATAGTGATCTTAAAAAATAAAAATAAAAATTATACAATCAGCTCTTAATCTGTTTTCTAATATCAAAGTTTAGAAAAAGTACATTAGTGGAAGGGTAAAAATGTAGTATATGTATTAAGGATAAGAAAGCCTTACTTCAGATCTGACTTAGGACTTTGGGGATCAAAAATTCACATGACAATAAGCAACTGAAGTCCAAAGGCTTTCCATACTACATTATATGACCATTTGACTACATTTAGATAGATAGATTTTATCCATTCCAGGGATCAGCAAACTACAGCCTGCAGGCCTATTCATTATGGCTCTTTTCATGCTACAAAGCCAGAATTAAATAATTGCAAAAGGCACTATATGGCCCATAAACTGCCCTCTTAAGTAGAAATTTGCTTACTGCTGCTCTACTCAATAATTAAAAGCGATTTTCTAGTCACAATGGTCAGTTTTTGACAAGGTACTTTCCTAGTGTCTTATTGCCTCCCAATGAAACTGACACATAAACAGTTCTCTTTAGGACTGACAAGATTTAGCATTTCATGAAACCAAGCCAAGCCAGCCTTCCTGTACTCCCTCCTCTAGGCATATCCTTAAGATGAGCAAGGAAAACAGAAATATAGAAATAGATAACAAATGCAGGGTCTTTACCTGGTTCTTCAAAGCCTTTAATAACACCAAAGACATTTAAAATTCTTATCTCTTTCAGTTCATTGCTCACAATGAGCTTCACATTTTTGTTCTGTGAGGTTACCATTCTACATGAAGAATCTGTTTTCCAAGCAGAAGGACAGTCTCCTTCCATATTTCTAGAAGTAAAAAACCAGATCAGCATTTTGAGTTGTTACTTTCTCCAAGTTTACAAAATCAGTCCTCCTTAAAGTCCACTGAAATTCTAGGTTGAAAAGAACATAAAGCAAACACACAAAATTTATTCCCTAGATGTTAACCATTTGTGTCTTATTCTGATCCATAGACAGCCATTTACTTGAAAACCATGAGTTACTTTCTCATTTAACCAATGTTTTTAAAGAATTTCTCTACCTTCCTCTTCTGATGTGTGCCTTTCTGCCAGAAATATAACTATTGTTTAATTTGAAATAGATACCAAGATGAGTTCAGAACAAAGTTCTCATATAAAAGTCTATTAATATATTCTTTTGTTTCCTAACTCCACTACAGAGGTAGTATACAGACTTATCTCAAGTTATAAAAGAATAGTCTCAAGCTGCTGGTAGTTAGATATCTTCCCCTAATTCCTCAAATATCATCCAAACAGTAACTGCTCTAAAGGGGCTTACGTAAATACAGTTGACGCTTGCAACATGGGCTTGAACTACACGGGTCCACGTATAGATGGATTTCTAAAATAAATATGTACATTAGTGTAGATGTTTTTACCCTAGCTTTATTGTATGACTATAGTACACTCTATGTAATACATATGCATATAACATACCAAGTATATTAACCGAAGGTTTACATTATTGGTATGGCTTCTCTGGTCAATAGTAGGCTATGTAGTTAAGTGTTTGAGGAGCCAAAAGTTATACATGGATTTTCAACCGTGCAAAGGGGTTGGCACCTCTAACCCCTGCATTATTCAAGAATCAATTGTATGTCCAAACATTATTACCTGCCACTACACAAGGATAAGAGGGGCCTGGCTTCACAGGATAGATGGTGGGAAGAATAACCTGATTCTAAGTTTGGTATGAGTTAATGAGAATGACCTATTACAAATGCCTCTTAGACCTAAGACAGCATTATTAAGAGTCACACAATATTTTACAAAGTCCTTACATGTAGATGTTCTTCATTTGAGACCAGGTAGCACCCTATTAGGTAGAATATATTTTAGTTATCCAATTAAGTCAAAGAAATATGATCAGTGGCATTAGAGTAACTTGCTCTATGACACACAGCAATAAATGCTCACATAAGTATCTGAAACTAGATCTACAACCTGCACCTACACCAGGTGGGAAACATGTCCAGATCAAGATAAAAATTAAATATATAGATAAAATTCAAGCTACAGATAAGAAAACTTGAATCGTTCTACTGCTAAACAGAAAATCCAGAACTAATGGATGTTACAAGGAATAAAATTTTAGCTCAACATGAATTCTAATAGATTTTCTCCAATAATTGAATGGGTTGCCACAGGCAACAAAGTGCTTTATCATAGGAAGTATTCAAGCAGATGCTACACCAGGTATATTACACAAAGAAATCACTAGGTGAACTGAACAAGGACTCCTTGAGTTTATAAATCTAATGTCTATTAACATCACTTTATGGAGGAAAAGTTTCTTTAACAATTATCCATCCCCAAAATGTTCCAAATGTGGAAAATTATAGCCAATTGTTTTAAGAATTCATCAAATCAACATAAACATCATGCCTCCCAAATCATAAAACCTCACCCTGCAAGACAGTTTTCAAATAACTTACTGAAACAGCATTTCTGCACCGGCTCTGGAAATTGTTTGGACAGGTATATTAGGTAATCCTGATGACTGAGATGGTGGAAACTGAGTGTGATTGAAGGAAGGGAATCCAGGTGTATAAGGGTCACCTGTACCCAGATGAGCCTAATAAAACAAAAGAGTAATTAGCTCTACTAGGTACTTATTAAAGTCTGAGTGGCTCTACGATATGACTCCTGTTTTTATATGACATGCCAAATCCTCAGCGGCGGGGAATATGTTCCAAGAACCTCAGTGGATGTCTGAAACTGCAGATAGGACCAAACCTTATATATACTATGCTTTTCCTACATGTACATACACTCTATGGCTTCCTCTTTGGCATA
The DNA here is from genome assembly GCA_003508835.1 of Eonycteris spelaea. Classification (NCBI taxonomy): domain Eukaryota; kingdom Metazoa; phylum Chordata; class Mammalia; order Chiroptera; family Pteropodidae; genus Eonycteris; species Eonycteris spelaea. The sequence goes on along the minus strand of PUFA01000001.1, from coordinate 30,167,452 downwards.
TCAGAATTGCCAACATCACTACTCTTACGCTTCGGGGCCATTAAGTGAAATAAGGCTTACTTGAATGTACGCGCTGTGACACCATAATAGTTGATCCTGTATCTGAGATGGCTATTAGGATGATTCACATCCCAGGATGGATGGTGTGGAATGGCTCAAGATTTCATCATGCTACTCAGGACAGTGCACAATTTAAAACTTATGAATTCTTTATTTCTAGAATTCTCCATTTCCTATTTTCAGACCAGTTGGTCGCAGACAACTAACTGAAAGCAAAACTGCGGAAAGCGGGAAACTACGATCCTGATAGACTGCTTTCAGCAATACGTAATAATGAGGTCTCAAAGTCATGTAAGCCAGCTATTCTCTTCCTGTTAAAACCCTCCCAGAAAAACAGAGCATTTAAAGAAGGCACAGTTCTACTTCTACTCATGTACATGAAGTAAGAACTCACATGTCCAAAGACTGGAACCTCTGCGTCAACAATGGGAAATTTAGTGCGGTCCATGTAAATCAAGACACCGATTGCATTTAAACTTTCAGCATTTTTAACCTAAGAGAAATGAAACACAGAAGGCTCGGAAAATGAAGATCTAATCATATAAAATTAGAAGGCTATATCCTGAACTTTACGCTGAAGGACAAAAGGTTACAGAGGACTACACTGACACTCAAATGTTTAAAACAGCTTTTATGTTTAGAAAAAATATATGCCTTAAAACTTACTAAGGAGAGTTTAAAAGATGAGAAATAATAAAAACCCACCCAAGACAAACACTATCTTTTGCTATGTTCCACTCTAGTCCTTTGTTTAGGTTTGACTTTTAACGTCCCTTTTTATAAAACAGTTATAACTGAATTCTATATATATATATATATATATATATATATATATATATATATATACTTGGTTACATAAGCAATTTAAACCACTTTCACTTAAGCATTTTTGATTAGCTCATTTTCACTAAAAGACAATGGCTGCAAAATCCTCCAAGTAGCTATGTCATAGTTCTGAAATATCCTATAACTTTAGATAAGGGAAACTTACTTGATTTTTTGAGCACTTTAATAAAATTATATTATCAGGTTTGAGGTTTTAAGACTGCTGGTTTTCAGAATGTAAGAAAATTAAGGCCATTTAACTGAAGAATGATATGATACCAATGTATTTGATAACTCATACTCACCTTTTCAGCAAAAGTGATTTTCCCTGCTCTAACAATCACTAAAGATCCATTCACAGGAGAGCTTAAATCCTCAAAGTCTTTTTTAGTGCCAAAATTAGCATGGATCAGTTTACCCTAGAATAAAGACATTAGATTTAATGAGCATCATGGTATTAGAACAGCTGCAGAGTCTGAGACAGAATAGTTTTACAGATTAAACCCAAGAGAGAGTAAAAACAGGCCAAGGCCTGGAAAGGATATATGAGAGTTCAAAGTCAAAAGTGGTCAGGGTTATTAGGAGTGAAGTCAAGGTTTCTGGCCTATATTTATGTCTTTCATTATCCCATGCTGTCTTTAATCTACATTGATCTATTTACATTAGTAATTTACATCGCTTCAATAATCTTGAGGGAAGAGAAAAGATAAGAGGATATGTTAAACAAGAGACATACCACTATAAATACTGTAAGGCCAGCCATGGCAGCACCGATTACATAACATTCCCACACTTGAACCTCAGACAATTGAGGAACATATATAGGAATAGGTCTTAACTGAAAGTTCTGATAATAAAGTTGTCCAAAAATTGTCTATTACAATAAAGTGACTTACACAGATCAACTTTCAGATGTTTATATAAGCTGTCATCATAATGTTCCTATACACTATTAGAATTTAGATGAATAATTATAAACTTACGTTAACAACCAAATATCTAAATATAGAAAACTTGAAGGAAAACTAAAACCCTCAATTTTTTTTAACACACCTGCAAACCCCTGGCTTATAGCTAGCCAGGGAAAGTGATTAAGAGCACAAGTAACCAAGATGATAAAACTATAAAACTTCATCTCGCTCAGAAGATCTACAAGATAGACCCCTGACATACAAATATGTGGCTTTTAACCTGGAAAACCTAGACAGAACTATTCTATTTTGCTGTTTAATTTCTGTAGTAATTTGGCCACATTTGCCTCAATTTTATAAGCTCGAACATTAAAGAATCAAGCTAAGGCTAGATTCCAGCTGAGATGGTTATTGATGTATCCCCACGTGAGCAGTAATCTGATATATGCATTCATTCAGCAGATACTACCATGTGTCAAACGCTGTCCAAGGCTCTGTGACACAGCAGTAGATGAAACCAACCCTGACCCCTTTGTGTAGCTTACATTCCAGTTGTGCAATCAAATGAATAATGTCAGGTGCCATAAGTAAGTACTATGAAGAAAAATAAAGCAGGATAAGGGGAAGTGATCAGAGAAAGGACATTTTGATAGGATAATCTAGGAGGCCTTCCCTAAGGAGGTAATGTTAGAGAAGAGACTTAGACAAAGTGAGGAAACAAGCCATGCTAATATATAGGGAAAGTGGTCCAGGCAAAGGCAAAGGAGAGTTTTATAAAGGCCTTGAGGTGAGAGTGTGCTTGAATTTGAGTGTTTGAGGAATAGGGAGATTAGAGTGAGCAGTAAAATTACTTAGTGCCTTATCAAAAAAGATGAGGACTTGGGATTTTATTTTCATGGCATAGGAGGGCCGAAGACAAGAATATGTCAGGATCAATTACATTTTACAACCAAATTTACATGATAACTCCTAAGAATAGTAAAGACAATGAGTTTTTGAGCTATTCAACAGGGAAAAAAGTCATGTACTATTTTGCCTTACTTACAGTAACTGTTGTAGCCTTACTATACGCCACGTAACCCGGAGGATTCTCCACCAGATATACCATTGGACTGTCCGTAGCCACTATGGTCACTGAGTTTCCAGTACTGTTAAAAAGATTAAGTTACAATGAAGTTAAGACCACATTTGGACCAAAAACTTAAATGGCTTTAATACATTTAACATTTGGCTTGCATTCTTTGAAAATCTTTTTATTTATCACACTCAAAAATAGCTACTTCTATAAGATAAGTTCACCATCTTTCAACATACCTGCCTTTGACCTGGATCTTAACAAAATGTTCATCATGCCAGACTTTGCTGAGTTTACATTTACGGAATTGATCTTCAAGGTAAAAAGCAAGGCTTTCATCTTTTTGAGATCCAGCTTCACGAGGGACATAAGTGTTTTCATTCAGACGCCTAGAGGAAAAAGCATCACTGTGAAATGAACTAAAGTCTAATTTAAAATAAACATTAAACTTGAATATCAAGCAAATTGGTTATTTTTAATTGAGGCAACATTGGTTAATAACATTATATAAGTTTCAGATGTACAGCATTATAATTTGATATCTGAATGCACTACATTGTACTCATAACCAAAAGTCTAGTTTCCAACAAGCAAACTGTTTTAAAAGCTAACTCAATGCCATCCATCACAGTCAACATACATTAACTGTGACCCAAAACTTCTAGATTGACCAGATAGATACAAAAGTAGAAGGAAAAAAAAATTGTGCCCAATATCTGAAGAAATTTATGACTTCGAACTTGTTAAAACCTCTATCAAATGTAAAGCACTCCGCTCCTTCAAGAGTCCTGTCCCAATATATCTGTTAGGGTAGTTTTAAGAAAATGAGCAGCTTCAGGAGAGCTGTTGTAAGCAAAATGAGATACTATTATTGTTGGTGAACTCAATCTTCAGCTTTCACCTACTTTGAAACACTGCGAATCCCCTGGAAGCAAAACTGCTTATTATTCTTAACTCCCATGGCTCTGTAAATATACAGAGCATGTTAGTTATTGATCTTTTTTGGGATTTCAGGGGGTAGACTATACTTTCACTTTATCCATAATACCTGGTATACAGCATACATAAAAGTATTCACTAGATGGAGTAAAAATGCCAAGATTTCTAATTTAAGACCAAAAGAATTATTATACCACTGAAACTACAGGAAGTTAGCAATAGGTAAAAGATGATTTTGTTCTCTATATAGAGTTAGATTATGTGTCTAAAGAAGACCTTAAAATCTGAGGATAAACCTTAAGGACACTTTCTAGGGTATGGATTAATGAATAAGAACCAGAGAGCAAAACTGGAGACATTAACAGGTTGGATAGACAAGTTAGTGCTGACCTAGAGGATGAAGAAGGCTACTGATGGCCCTGATGAGAGCAGCAGAGATCAGCATGACTTACAAGGGGTTAAGATGATAATTCAGAGAAGAAAATCTGACAGCAAGCAATAAGCTACAGAGAACCAGACAGAAAGATCAAGGACCTGTGAATTTTTTTTCCAAAAAAGGAGAGTCTCCACAAAATTCTAACTTTTCCCCTTATCAAGGTAGTTTGAATTCTTCACTGACTCCTTATCTCTAACTAAACATAGGGAGTCTCCTCTCCTCTAAAAAGCCTTTCCTCCAGACTGTCACCTTTGTTTTGTTTCACTGCATGCACCTTAATACCCGGCTTCTATTTAGGTATCGAGGTTGAACTTGTGAAGTAGCTCAAGATTACCTGATGGTGTTGGTGAATTGCGGCATTCAGTTTCTCTGACAACATTGCTTTGAGGTCTGTCCAAAATAAGCGGGAAGGTACTTCAGGAAAGTACTCTTCTGTTTCGGAAGGTTCTGTTCCCGTTATATTTGGAACTTCTGTTTCCCCACGTTCAACTTTTGGTTCTACACGTTTACAATAGCCTAAGTAGCCAACCATAAATCCTAAGGATAAAAAAATTCACAGCTGAAGTCACAGAATTTCATTTATAATCTATTCCTATATTAATTGTTAATATTTTCAACTAAGTCTTGAAAATATTGATTTTAATCAAATTTTAAGCAGTTTGAAAGTAAATATACCCGTCTCTTGACTTACGTGGTATTTTTCATGCGAGTTTTTTAATACATAGTAAATATCCCCCGCCCATTTATGTGGACTTTTTATACATAGTTTCCATTTACGCAGTCTCATTTTACATGGTTATTTCTTTTTTCATTTCCATTATTGGCAATTACTATTTTTTAGGTAGCTTAATTCACAATGTACAAAGAACTAATACTTACACACAATTGTTAATGATCTTCCTGTTCATTGGATGGCAAACAAAAGCATAAGTGACTACTGATGTTTTTCGGGATTGCTTTTACAAATGTTTTACTGTAGAAGCTGATAATTATATGAAGGGAAAATGTCTTCCTTTTAAAATACTTTTACTTCTAGGTAATGCACCTGGTCATCCACACAATTTAGAACATCCAAATAAAAAAGTTGTATATTTGCCACCAAATACAATTTCCTTGATCCAACCTTTAGATCAAGGCATTATTTCCACCTTCAAGATTATATTAAATAGAGTTTTAATGATATTTGTAATAAACTTGAAGATAATAAATCACTTATGGTTACAGAAGCCTAGAATATGTAATTTTAAGTTGTATTGAGAATATTGCTTATAGCTTTGAATGATATAAAGCTGTCAACTTTAGATGCTTGCTGGAAAGCAATAAGGCCAGAAGTAGTTGTACCAGAGAATATGGTTCCAATAACCAAAGAGGGATTAACTGGCATTATTAATTTAAAATAATTTCAAGAAGGCTCTGACAATATAAATGTAGATATTAATGAATTACCAGTTGATCACAAATTAACTGATAATTAAGTCACTTAAAATCTAAAGACCATCCTGCCAATGAAGACGACAGTCACCTGGAACCAGTTTCATTCACCACAGAAAATATTTACAAAGCTCTTCAACTGGCCAAAAAACTGGAAACTGCAATTCTAGATATTGCTCCAAATATCCAATGATTTCAAAAAGATTTTAAAAAACGTTGCATGAATATTGAAGAACTTATGAAAACTTAGCAAAAGATAGGGTTGGAAAAAAGAGCATCCCAAAACAAACATAAATAATGAAACCGAAGTAGTACTTCCAAATATTTCAAGCAATGAAGACAGTGACTTGTGCCAATTAAAAAGAGAAAGTTGTTTGCTTCTGATTACAGTACAGACACTGATAACAAAATTTATTTTAATTCTTCTGAATTTTCATTAGCATTTTTTGTGTGTGTGTGGAAATAGGTGAAAAATTTTTGTGACTTATCTTGACCTATTTCTTTAGTATTGTTTTTCCATACTGGTGGACTCTTCTTATGCAGTTTTCTTCCATGTAAAACATGCACAGAACAGATAATCCGCATAAATCGAGGAACAGGTGTAGTGCATATCAGTTTTATGTATTTTAAATTATTCAATCTAATAAATTAAATAATAACTTTATTTTAAACAGTTACACCTTTTCAAAGCATAAGTACCTTCTCTTCCCAGAAGCCCTCCTTGAATCCAAGCCAAACTTCTATGCTACAAATATCCTGTGTGTATTTCTAGTATAACATTTGTACATTACCTGAAACGATTCATGTGTTTCTCTTCTCCCACCAGGCTAAACTCAAAGATAGGTATAGAATCTTAATCATTGTTTGCTATACTGAGTTAACAAACTTCCTAAAGTTGGTGACAAGGAACATTTAAGTTTTGAAGGGCCACTCTTACCAATGAAGAAAAAGATGATTACAGCAATAGTCCCCCAGAAGAAAGATCCATTAAACCTTTTTGGTTTTGTGACACTGGCATGACTCCCCCTCACGTTATTGTCAACACTTTCTTCTTCGTCTACAGCTAGTTTCATCTCCACATGACTGTTATCGCCATCTACTTGCCGAGCCAGACTAAACCGGGTGTATGACAATGGTTCTCCACCAAACTGAGATTTTAAAAAAGAGAAAGAAAAAGAAGAGAATAGGAACATTTACAAAAAGTTTGGTTATGTATGATACTTGTTATTGGGCCATTACTATGACTTTCTATATATCCTTACAGAAAAAGAAATTCCCCTTTCAAACCAACATTCTTTCCCGTGACCAGTTCGATCAATGGCAGGTAGAGGCTGGATCACACTGGCCTTCTTCATCTCATTCAGCCTTTTCACTCAGGGTTTCTGTTATTCATGTCTTCTTATATACATTTTGATCTGCGCTTTCTTTAGTTCATCTATCTACTTGGTGGTCCCGCTCACTACCACGCCCCATATGCCCTGAAACTTCTTATAAGATTTTCCATAATTAACTCTGCTTAAGACTAATATATTCTTTTGTGGGGTCAGTTACACCTCAAGACCTTGAAGTTACACTTCATATGTAAATGAATACCTATGATAGCTTTGGGTATTATTTCATGCTTACTCAGTAGAAGTCATTCTTATATATTTCAATTCTTGCAAACTGGTGACAGAGAAATATAACTTAAAATATCTTACCAAGTTAGAGAATGCTGATCTAGCTTGATCCATCATTCTGAGCTGCCACACAGAAGAGCCTAGTAATAAAATAGAGAATTATTATTATGAGAAAGATGCCATTTATCAGATTAGTGAAGGCTTTTCATCACCACACTAAATTATTATAAATTAAATTTACTTTTAAATTTTTTATCACCTTTCCAGAAAGGGTGTTTAACAAGATATTTAGTTTATATGGCAACAAATATAGTGTAATCCTTGATTAGATCCTGAATTGAGGTGGGGTGGGTGTGGAGACAGCCTCAAGGGCATTGTTGGGAGAAATAAGAAATTTGAATATAGATTACATACTGGATAACAGTCTTGTATCAATGTTAGATTTGGGGAGTGTGATAATGGTATTGTGTTTTTTGAGAACACCTTGTTCTCAGGAAATTAATGGTTAAGAATTTAAGGATGAAATATTGTGATGTCTGTAACTTACTTTCAAATAATTCAGTTTAAATACGTATGTAAGAAATAAAGCAAATGTGTCAAACTGTTAACAACTGATGAATCTAGGCGAAGGGTACATGGATATACACATTACTATTATTTCATTTTTTCCTGTAGCCTTGTAGTTTTTCAAAATTAAAAATGTGGAGGAAACTAGTTAGAATATCATCCATAGTAAGTAGATTTAAGTAACTGAATTTGGTAGCCAAAGAAAAGTGGTAAATACAAGACAATAGACTGACATCTGGGGGGGGCGGGGAAACCACCTCAATCCAAAGTAGATTTAAGACAGGTCATGCAACATAGACCAGTAACAAAGCATCTCCAAACAGAAAAGGAGAGAAAAACCCAATCCTTCTGAGAAATTACTTAGCTTTTTTCAAAGCAAAATATATCTCTATAACCAACAAAGAATCCTATATTAAGTTAAAATATAGGTATTAACTGAAATCTGAATTTTCTAATTAATTTGGTTTGAGCATATCTAGATGCTTGAAAGTGATATGCTGAGATGTATAAAATGGACATTTATTTCATACTATTTAAGGTCTTTCCTATACGACAAGTACACTAAACAGTACATTTAACACCCACGTGGCACAAAGCAAGCTGAGATATGCAGATTGGAAAACAAGACATTAATAAATTGGAATTGGAAAAGTCTATCATAACCCCTTAACAAAAACATTTTTTAATCCCCAAGTTTTAAAGACCAGAACCAATAACCCATATAGATCAAATTCTTAGAAACACAGTCTCTTGCCCCATCTGGTACAAAACGCTTATCACTATCACTGCACCTGAACTGTACAAACCCAATCACTGGAGCCAGAACTAGAAGGCCCCACCCTGAGCCCATTTTAATCACCCTTTTCTAGGAAAAAGCAGCTTACGAATTTAATTCTCATCTGAATCAGCCATTCCTCAAGGTTTCTAGTTTTAAATTAATTTAACACTTAAATAAATTATCTAAAGAATTTTAAAAAATGATGAGATTGAGTGATCGCAAGTCTATACAAGTAGGTAGATATTAAAAGAACATGTAATTATGATTTTGTATAATTAAAATCTAAGTATATTTTTTATTGAGAAAACATGTTATTTCTATCTCAATCCCCAGACACAAAATTAAGACTATATATAAAAGAAATAGAGAAGAAAACTGTGACCTGGGAAATTCCTATTTTAACCTCACATCTATGAAGAACGCAATAAATCTATGATATCTACAAAAGTTATTCCTTAAGTTTTATACATAACAAAGAAAACAAGCAGCATCTTCATTCCCATTCAGCTTTCTGAAAAAAAGATTGCCAAACTGGAAGGTCAAGACCACTTGAAGTCACTGCAGTCTATTTGAGCAGTGCTCTTTGGGGAGAGCATACAGAAGGCACATACACAGAGGAGTTCCCAAAGGCCTCAGAATTATCATTTTTAACTAGCTTTCATTGTTGTGGGATCCAGAGTTAGCTGGGAATCTTGCTCCATTATACATAAGAACACTATCAGAGGCAAATAACTCCCTTGCCTTAGGGCAGAAGTCAGCCAAGGTGCTCTTCCCTATCCAGCAATCAGACACAGGCTAGAAGCACACCACTTCTTGACAAGAACTCTGCATCAGGACAAGTTGAAGGGTGCCATGCCATCTATAGACTTTTGGAAAATATTTTATAACAATGGCAAAAAATCTTTAATTATGGATTTTCTCATGAAGCACAGTGAGTTTATTATATAACCCCAAACTGAGGAAAAGAACAGCAGGACCAACAAGTACTTTTTTTGCCTAATCTTAAAAAACTTATAGAAATCATCTTAAATGCCTGTCAATAAGGTCAAATTCTTCAGCTCAGAGACAACTGCATCAACATCTAGTATTCCAAACTCATATTTAAGCCTAGAATGGTATCTAAGATCCAAATATTTCTGTAACAGGACAACTATTTCCTACTTCAAAGCCATTAGCACCCCCCCCCCAAACCCACCAAAACAGGAAAAAGTAGCAGCAATCTAATTCTCTGATATACCCAACCAAGGTCGCTACAAGTACTGGGCAGAAGAAAAATGATAATCAAAAAGAATCAAGTAACAAAAGTCTATTTTATTACCCACTCTTCCCACTATCACTTTAGTGAGCTGTCCACCAAAAACAGTGATACAATGGGCTTCTAACACGCTTAACAATACAGTACAGCCTTCTGACCATACTGCTAATTTCCTGAAGGTGCAAGCCGATTCCAATCCAAATAGCCTTTATTCAGCCTCTAGAGTCTAAGACCACAGCTTTCATAAAGAAGTCTTATTCCTATGGTCTTCCCTCTTACAGTGAGGAGAGCCCAGCAATCCGAATATTCTTAATGCGTTCACAGAACCTGAGCTGTTCAGTCGGCCTCTCCTGTGAAAACTGAGAATCCACACACAAGGCCAACAAACAGCCTGCGGCAAGAAGATCAGGTTATACCAGAGAGTTCAAATGTACAGCTTACAGAAACCCCCCATCTAAATGCCTAGGACACACTCTTCTCCGAATCCAGGACAGCTTTGTCCCTTTCAGCAGTAAGGCCTGGCGCAAGCCCCGAGGAAGAGAAGGGCTACGAGCTCAAGGTCACTCACGCACCCCGACAGCCATTCCCTGGGGACACTTCCTATACCAGCCACGTGCTTGCAGTAGAGCGAAATGAGGCGGCGGCAGCGTGGCTTGCCCCGTGCAGGGCGAACACCTCGCTTCCGAGCCCACGGCCTCGGGCTGTCCCACGAGTACCTGCATCTTTTAAGGGCGACTTAGTGAGGGCAGGGATCGGGGTGGGCTGAGGAGTCGGAAGCACGGCGCAGAGCGACAGTTGGGAACCCCTCGCCTCGCCGTGAGAGCCCTAACAGGGAAACCATTCGCTGCTCGGCGACCGAGACAAACAGGGCGCAGAAAGGACGCGAAGGGAATGGAGGCTCCGCACCGTCGCTCCACACTGCGGCACCTGCATCCCGCTCCTGGCGCCGCCGTGGCCCTGCCCCCCGCACGCGGGCCGCGCTCCACCTCGCCGGTCCCCCCCGGAGGCGCAGCAGCCTCTCTGCGCCCTCTGCGGCTCCGCGAGGCTGCTGGACAGCACCTCGCAGGGCCGCACTGAAGACCGCGCGGACCAGCCCTGCACGATGAGGGGGAGGGCAGTAGGGTCGATCGCGTCCTAGAAGCAGCGCATCACTCACTCGGGTGCCTCCTGGGTCCGCCGTTACCACTGCCTCCACCGGCCGAAGCTGACTCCCTTTGCGGGACGGCCGTCCCCCGCCAGCTGTTTATAGTCTGGCCCCGCCTTCATTCGACTCCCCACGGGCTTTGCGTCACTTCCTGCCTCACGTACACCTAAGGCGGCTCTCTGGAAATGAATCGCTCCGGGCGAAGGGTGCGCACGCACCCGGACGAGGGCTCACGTCAAAAGCAAGGGGAGGGGAGGGGAGGGGCGGGGCGAGGGAAAAGGCGCCAAGACTGCAGGTGCGGGGCGGGTAGCGGGGAACGAGTGGTTGGCACACAGCCTTCCGCCTCGCTGCTCTTGGTTGGGGTGCAGTTCCCAACCCCCCAACCCCAAGCCCTCAGTTTAACCTTAACGGATCACCAGGCCTTGCAGTGCAAGGTCAAGTGGCATTAGCGTGTACTCCTAAATGTTGGATTCTTTCACTGTAATAATTCCTTAAAGGGCATGTCCTTAATAGAATATTAGGTAGGCACTAAAGCTATATGGTACATATGTATTTTGCAGTCTCAGATACTTAGGATAAGCAAAAAGGAAAAAGAATTAAAAGCATAATGCAAATTTGTATTTAGGATATGGAAAAACTGCACATGAACGAAGGCTGGCATAGTGCTCTTAATGTTTAACGCATCAGGGGATGGAAGGGAGAATAAAATAGTGATTTATTAGAATGATAGAATTATAGATGAACTTTCATGTTCATTGTCACTGTTACTATAGGATTGTGCAATGCATAGTAAATAAAATTGAATTCTTGTCATCCTTTAAACCCTTTCCAAACATTCACACCCTCTCTCTGCCTATAGTTGGTAACCTACAGTGAGGAGACTAGATAAGTTTACAAATAGCTACAAAATGAAGAAAGAATCGGGCTGTAAAAGGGTTACAGATAAAGCCCTTTCAAAGTCGGAGGAATGCCTAAGGGTACTTTAAAATGCAAATCCCTTTCTGAGCCTCTTTCTCCTGCTCTTCCCTTTATTCCTCACTGAAATAGAGGAAACACCTTTCTCTTTATCCCTGTTCCTTAAAATCTCTCCCTAAGGAAAATTATTTAAAAAACTAATCAGGAGCATCACTGCACCTTAGTGGGTTTACATAGGAAAAAGTTAAAGTGAGGAATGGGATGGATATGGATTAGCTATGGAGGGGCCAACCTTGAAATTCAGACAATAGCCCTGCTGAGTCCCCTCTTCCCTTCCTTGACTGATGGGGGTCTTAAAAATAATAATAATAAATAAAATAAATAAAAATAAAATAAACAACAATGCTGGTATCCAGGTGAAAATTTTACAAACAAGTGGGGAAAATGGGTTTGGGAGATGGAGGTCTGGACAGAATGTATGAAAACCCAAATTAAACAAATTTATGTTCACTGAAATGAAACAATAAAGAGGACACTGATGCAGGACAGGGAAAGAGTGTGTCCATTATATTTTTATTTTCATGTTTTTACTAGTAATAACAGGCACTATGCAATTAATTTTCCTTTACTATCCCTTTCTCCCTAGAAGCTTTGCAGAATTTCCCTCCTCTGCAATTTAAGTAAATGAAAATAAATTTATCTTGCTTTGTTGCAGAATCCATACATACTGAGAGGCAAATTTTGCTTTGCCTGGAATTCCACACAAATAAATGTTCTGTTAATAGAAAACCACAGGCACAAAATGGCATCACTCGTGCTAAAAGCCCATACCAAACCTAGATTTAATACCTGAACTAATTGCAGTTTCAACCTCTCCCAGAAACATAATCTTAATCAACCAGTGTGGAATTTTCTGGTCCAGCACCAGTAAGGGAACCTGTCATGTAGGCCCTCTCCACCACCCTTCCCCCAAAGAAAGAAGACAATCTGCGTGATGAAACCCATCTGTTCTCCTGCCCCCCTAAAAGATGTCCCACCTCAAAATAATCCTTTCTTTTCTTTTAATAGCTCTCTTCCTATAAAAACCTTCCATTTTGTACAGTCCCTCAGAATTCCCTTCTAGTTGCTAGCTGGGATGGTGCCCCATTCATGAATTGCTTTAAAAAGCCAATTAGATCTGCAAATTTACTCTATCGAATTTTATTTTTAACATGTCAAAGATTTTATTTTTAAAATCTTATTTTCATTGTCACTGTTGTCATTATTACCTAGCATTAGCTCCCACTTCTGGATGGCTTTCAGTACTGCAGTAATCAAGCTTGCAAAGAAATAAGTTTTTGGTACCCTTTTATTTTCTATAACTGAAATGGATATTATTTAAATTCACAGTTCCATTACATTGGAACTAAAATTCTTGCAGTTCTTCCAAAAGGTACACAGAAATAAAAAAGATTTTTAAAGTCATGTATACTAAACTTTTCATAAAAGAAACTGGAGTTGGAGAGGAATGAACAATGTGAGGAAAAAAAGAAGAAGAAAAACAAGCAGAAACCTCAGGGTTTGGGAGAAAAGCACAAAGCTTGGTTTCAAGGAACTGGAGCTCTCGATTTTCGTGATCTTGGGTTATATCCGCTGTAAAATGGGAATAAAAATATCTGCTCACAGAATTTTTGTGAGTTTAAATGAGATGAGGTGGGTGCAAATTCCTAAAAACACAGTAAACTGGCATATAGTAAACTCGGTGAGCATTGGTTGAGTCAGTTTGGGTGGATGGTGCAGGGTCAGGTAGGAAAGTAACATGGAAGACATCTACAGGCCAGCACAGGTATTCCTTGATTTTGGAAAATTTGCTTTCTGCCGCTGTACTTTTACAAAAGACCTACATTAGTGTCTGTTAATAACAGAAGGAAATCTGAAGACGATTTTCATTTTTACGAGAAAAGTCAAAAAGCGGGAATGGGGGGTGAGGGGTGGGACGGAGGACCAGCATTTGTTTTGCAGCAGTGAGCCAATATAGAGGCAGTGTGCACCCTGAGCAGCAAGAGTGGCCCCACCAAGCTCCTTTCCCAGGAACTGGACTCAGCGTCTCAGCATCAAGCGCCATAGCTTTGAACTGTCTGAGCATCTGTGCTTTAACTCGATGTATTTTATGCATCGTAAGCAATATGTGATCTAAGGCATCAGAAAAGCCTAAGAGAGCTCATAGAGGTGCTATGCTTAGTGTAAATCTGGACGTAATTAAGTGTATTTGGTATGATTTGGTAGGTTATTTTGAGGGTTTGGGAAAGCCCCCAATTTTTTTCTATATGAATTCATGGTCATTGTTTCTTCTTTTACACCATTTCAGCTTAGGAAAGGTTTCATAGGAACACTCTACTTCTAGATAGTGGGGAAAACCTGTGTGGGATTCAGGTTGATGAAGAGGAAGAAATAAGGCATTCAGCCAAGGAAAAGGCTTGCCTGAAGACTCTGAACTGGAATAAGCCTGTGGCAGGTGTTAAAAATTCTCCTCTATGGAAATACCTGACAGCTACTTCAGGGGACTTACTAGTGGAAGAGAAGACATGGGAGTCATCAGCTGCAAAATCCTCCCTTGCTGTCTTTTTTCTTCACCTGAAGATGAAAACAGGAGTCTTGGCAGGGAGAAATGGCAGGGGAAAACAAAACAGAGAAGCCACTGATAGGAAATCAGCCTGGAAGTCAGTAACTGGTCCCAGTGCTGTCACTGACTGTGCTGCGTAACCCTGGGCTTAATGGCTCTGTGCCTTGGTTTCCTCATTGGCCACGTGGAGGTAACATCCTTTATTTCTTTCACCAGTGAATTAAAAAGTAAGAAAGTTTCTTAAACTACACGGTTATACAAATATAAGGTGCTGCTAGTTCCGAGCCCACGCTGCGAGTGAATGTGGCCCTGGAAGCCTGGAATGGAAAAGTTCTAGGCAAACTAGCAATGAAGTTATTGCTCAAGAGCAGGAAAGTTTTCTTAAACGGCTTTTGAATACCCTGATTCTAGAAAAAAAAATGACTCAGTTATTGATAATGGCTGAGAAGGACAGCTAATTAATTACCATCAATTTTAATTTGTTGAGTAGTGTCCTGTGTCAAGCAATGACATGTGAAAAGATATGAAACAAATCAATACCTGAAAATGGTAACAATGTTGCTGGGGAAACAGAATTTATATTTAAAGGACAAATAAGAAGGATGTAAGTGTTAAATACAAGCAAAAAATAAAAGTGAGTCAGGGTCTGTGACAGCCAAATGCCGAAATCTAAAAGGAGAGAGAACGCTTTGGTATGCTCCCAAAAGCACACTTGGAGTCCTCTAAATCTTGTTCCAAATTATATGCCCATTTAGATTCTTGCTCATCTTTATGCTTTTTCTGGGGTCCCGTCTGTGGCCTAAATAATGCTAAATGGGGTCTCTTAGGTCAGCATTTCTCGAACGTTTTTGACAGCATTCCATGGTAAAACGTTCATTTTACTTCACAACCCAGTATACACATGTGTATGTGTGTGTATATGTTTGTATATATACATGATATATATGTGTGTATGTGTGTGTATTCACATGAAACTGAAATAAAAGTTTCATGAAATAATACCTTTGCTGTATGCAAAGCAGTCTGGAATTCTCTATTTAATTTTTTAAATTTTAATTTCAACCTATTAAATTGATTTCTGGGCTGTGACCTGTGTTTGAAAACCACTGTCCTAGCTTGTCTCCTTTCTCAGAGCACCAGTATTTTTAGTGAATAGGACAAATGACTTGCTCAAAGTTAAATTTCAACTCCCAAGGTTTCTCCCTGTTACTTTGCCCACTGTTTCAACTTTCTACCATTTTACACTTCAGCAAATATTGATTGAGGTTTTATGAGTTGGAGGGCAGAGTTAGGAAACATAGATAGATAAAGTCTTTTCAAATACTTACAAAGGCTGGCATACGCTTTGGTCAATTATGGCAGAACTCTGCCTAGCATACAGTAGGTCCTCATGGCAACCACTACAGAAGCCACTCTAACCTGCATTCAGCTCTGTCCACAGCTCCAATTGACAAGCTACATCCACTTTCTTTACCTTGGAATCCTAAGCCTAGGGCAATCACTTTAGGGCCAGAACCATAAAACCATAAAATAAAAATGTGGAGCTCTGCACATTGGAACAGGATGCACTCCAGAGAGTGGAGGTGGACTGTCAGCTCATATACTTGAGGTTGGTACTATTTTCCATTTTATTTTGCATTTTTTCCCTTAAAAATGTACTTGGAAACCATTAGTGTCCTGTCCTAATACTGCTGACTAAATTATTTTTTGTTTCCCTGTGCTAAAAGGAGGCTCGCACAAAAAACATGGAACAGGAGCGATACAGATTAATATGAAGGAGTTTGCCCCTACTTTATAGCAAGTGGCAAAGGTTACTCAAAGCAAGGAAAGGAGGATAATTAAATTTGAAATTAATTACAATGATATTTATGCCAGTGAATACAGTGGTCTAGGTGGAGTTTTGAGTAGGATATGAGGTTCTATTTAGTCCTATCTGGGCAAAATAAAACTAGTTTCATAATAGAATTTCCAGTTTGAGAGGAACTTTAACACATGTACCATCTCTGGCCTATAATAGACATTCAATAAATGTATGTTGAGTTCACTGAACAAAATCCCACTACTTTGCCCTATCAAGTGGTTATCCAGCTTCTCCTTAACCTTTCCAGTGAAAACCAATCTATTACTTCCCATAGCAAAGAGCCTTGGATAGTTCAAACTGTTAGAAAATTTTTATCTGTATTAGACTGAATTCTCTCTCCCTCTCTTTTCTATAAATTGATTGTTGCCTGAAGACTGCTCTCATGTCCACAGCTATCGTCTCTTCTTCAACCTAAATATCCTAATCCCATCTAAGGGCCACCACAGGGCACGATTCCATATCCCCCCTTCCACTGGTCACTTTGACAAGCATGGTTTGACCAGTCCAGATGGAGCAGAGCTACCATTCCTCTGTTTCAGAGGCTACGACCTTTACGAATCCCATCTGTCTGCCACCACATTCACTATCTTAACAGCCACTGCATATTGTAAACTCATGTTGAGCTTTCAGCAGGTTCAGTGGGAACAGATTGGCCTTTGGAGCAGAGAGACCTGGGTTCAAAATCTAGTGTTGCCCTGTACTAGCTAATTGTACTAGTACTCCATATTTTTCCCTTTTCGATGGATAACATGATATCCACATATTGCTGTAGTCTGATACACTGTACGTAGACTATCTGTTCCAGGTTATTGCCAGTCTAGGCAGCTAATGATGGAAAAGAGCCTAGTCTATTTGTCTGGCAACATCCTCGCCTTTAGAGCTGAGTGACAACAGCTAAGATTTATTGAGCATCTACTGTGTACTGGGAACAATTCTCACCTTTTACAGTATTGGCTCATGTAATCCTCATAAAAATCCTTAAAAATAAAAATTAATATTATCGCCATTTTCCAGGTGTGAAAAGTGGCATTATAAGAAGTTAGCGAACTTCCCAAGTTGCATGACTAATAAGTGATGACAACCACAATTCAAACCTAGGCAATCTAGCTTCTGACCCCAGCCCTACACAATGTCACTATACTGTCTCTTTACAAATCTAACCATGACACAAACTGACTACATAGACAGCTTCACAGACTTCTCCCCAAGGCAGAAATCTTATTAAAGAGGCTCAGGGACCATCCAAGTGGGGCTATTTGAGAAGACTCAGTATTTGGATGGACCCATTTATTTTTCATTTCAGATTTAATTTCATTTCAAAATTTGGATACATATTCATGTCGAGGGGACCTCAGATAATTCTAAAAATGTGACCTTGTAGTATAACTGATGCTTTAGAAATCAGGTCTGTTTGACAGAATTGTAGTACGTTCATATTGTCCCAAGAACATAGCTAATTTCCTTAAATTCTCAGAATGTGTACCTCCCTTTGATAAGGAAAGTTATTAAATTAAAAGAATTATATTAACTTTGTTTCCAAAATATGAATGAGTCAGTTTGGTTTTTCTTATTTTTTATCATCTTCCTTTCAACATCTGGAGCTGTCAACTCTTTTGTTTATGTCTGAGTTTCCCTTCATCTATGGTGTAAATCTGGCACCTTAAATTTCTGATAAACTTTGTGCCATGTGGCAAAATACTGCCTAAGTTGAAGACTTAAAAAAAAAAAAGGCTAAAAAAGCGGACTTTGAAAGAATATTGTGAAATGCTGATGCTGCTGATGTAAATAGGGAAAATGAACAAATGTGTAAAGAAAAAACTTGCAAACAGATAATTAAATCCAAATCTCAAGTCAGCAAATCCAGCATTCAGAAAAAAAACATATCATCAGAAACTTTTTGGTTTCTTTGGCTTAATATACCTAAGCAGACACATTTTCCCTTGGTTTGGAAAACGATACTGCCAAGTTTTAGTTCTCCTACATGGAAATGTGGTCAACGAAGCAACTGTTTGGTGGTTACATCTGTGAGGGGGCCTGGCCTCCCCGCCGCCGGCTCATCTCAGATAGTTCCTAAATGGCAGGGAAAACCACACTCCAGAGCTAGGGTTCCCAGGCGTCAGTCTCCTAACATTCACTGAGCCCCTACCCTGTTCAGGTACTGGGCGCTTGTACTGTGTTATCTTATTTTAGCCTCCCAACAATACTGTGAAATAGGTATCCTACCCCATTTTATAGATGCATAAGTGGAAGTGCAAAGAATACAAAACAATTGGCTCCAAGTGGCACAGCTTTTAAGGAGCACAGCCCAGCTTCATATCTTGGAAATCTTTTATCTTTTTTTTTTTTTACTTTTATTTTTATTCATTTATTTATTTTTATTATGGTGACATTGATTAACAAAATCCAGTAAGTTTCAGGTAGACAATTCAACCATAAGGCATATATATATATATATATCTCACTGTGTGTTCACTGCCCATAGTTTGAAATCTTTTATCTTAAAACCACCCTTTACTACATCTCAGGTAGTAAAGCACTCTCCAGCAGGCAGATGGTTGAAACTCTATGCCTAAAATAGAATGGCTTACTGCCAGGCCTTAACCTGGACCTTATAACTATACCCATCTTAGGAAAGTTTGAGTCCAGTTTATAATTGAATCTGATGCCACAGGCACAAAATGAAAGACCCCAAATTATAAAGACATAGTCACTGGTTGCAGTGTGCCTGGGGGTAACTATCTCCCAGAAATGCTTCCTGGAAATAATCTATGCTAGAGTGAGATTTAGAATCTGCTTAACTGATGAAAGGAAGGTCCACCAGGTAATTGGAAAGCAGCCGATCTAAAATGGAATCATGATAAACCATCTCCAAACATGAGATTACTGCTTCTCAGACTGAGTTCAAACAAGAAAACATTTGAAGAGACTCACTGGCTTCTGTAATAAAGTCAAACCCAGGACCGAGGGTAGGCAATGGCCGCAGAGAGCTCCGAGGGGAAAGAGAATCCCTGGGACAGGAACAGAAGGCAGCCCTGCTGAGCCCAGTGAGCTCCTTCCCCCACCTCGTTTCAGGCGGGGGATCCGAGTCCGGTTTTGACTTCGTTAAGGGACAGGCAGGATTTCCTGCAGGTGTTGAGATGAATCAAGCAGAAGCGGATTTTGAGATCCACATGGAACTTAGACTCTAGACCAGGGCTTCTTCAATTTTAATGTGCACTGAGTCTCCTGAGGGTCTGTTAAAATACAGATTGTGACTCAGAATACCTGAGTGGGGGCACATGAGTGCATTTCTAACAAGATCGCTGGTGATGCCCAGGCTGCTGGTCTTCAGAAAGCACTTGAACCTGTTTTAGAGGAAGAAGAGGTTTTTACTCACTATTCTCCAGCACTTGCGGCAGAGAGGGCACCCTGCAGCCAGCTGGCATAAAAGTGGGTTCTGCTTAGCAGCTATAGTTATGCAGCTGTGGGGGCCGATTATATTCTACAAAGCTTTTCAGCAGACAAGGGCAATTCCTGGGGCGATCACAGCTTAAGCAAAATACCTCTTAAGACCAACCAGCTCCTTTGCTGGGACTCCACAATTGCCAAACGACCCACCCATCCTCGTTCTTGAGAGGATTTTCCCTCCTGAGAAGATACTAGATTTGGCCTAGACAACTGTTCTCTTGCTCCACATAGATTAATGAACAGGCCTTATGAATCAGTGTTTTGTGCCCTTGGGTAGCAGATTTACCTGATAACCCTGTGTGAACTGATAAAATTGAGTTTCTGAAACTGAAATAGAGGCACAACCGAGACCTGTGGGGAACTTCACCAAGCACCCAGGAAGGCCAGCTGAACAGCCAGTCCCTGCAGACTCTGCCCTGGGACCCCAACTGCAGATGAGGCCAGGGCTGGAGCAAAGGTAGGATTTTTCAAAAACGATCAAAACCCACCACCAACCGCCTACGAGCAAACAAGGAGATTTCTTACTGAGATTTCTTACTGAGAAACTAAAAGGAAACAAACACTAAATCACTACCCCACCCCAACTCACATACTCACAGGGTATGAAACACACAGATCAGAGTGTACATTTGGGAACCCGATTTTGAAGTTTCCTTATAGGTTGCCTTGAGTAGGGCACCGGCCTTGACCTGCTCTCTCTTCTTCACCTCTCGGAGTTCTAAGAGAGAGGTGGCTTGTGGGCGAGGACATTTATCCTTGGGACTGTGGGTCAGTGCTGGCACAGTGCAAGTGGCATTGTTAGCCCTTGCCTGGGATGGGCTCTTAAGACTCTCCTTTCTGCCCATGCTATCCCTGGGCCACTCAGGCCTTCCCTCAGAGGTGAGAATGGCACTAACTTATGTAGCCCCTGATTCCTCCCCTGAGGCTCTGTCTTCCTGCCCTGAGCCTGCAGACACTGCTCCAACCTGTCTGGATATCTATGTGGTTACATCCTAGAAGGACAGCCCTTTCTCTAACCCATTTCCTCTGGCCACTTAGTGTAGTCATTGGGCTGGGTCATGAATGGCCCTAAACCAGCATCCTGCCTGACTGGTAGGAGGCATCCATCTGGTACTTGTCTGCATGGCATCAGCTCCCTCTGTCAGAGAGACTGTATTACCTCATCCTGTTTCTAAGCCTGAGCCTGCTTTGGGGTAATCTGTCAAGTCACTGCTCCCTGTCTGAGGGCTACTTCTGATTTTCCATTAGCTCACAGAAGGAGACTGAGTCTGTGAATGTGTCGAATGTTTACAGAGGATCTACTGTATCATGTGCTGTGTTGAGCCCTGATGATAAAGAGTTGCCTCAGAAGACTTCCCTTGGGTTCTCTCTGATGACTTACGTGTCTTCCAGAAGCCTGCCATTTCACTTTTATGGCATCAATAAAGCCTTTGAAACATTAAGATATCACTTAGAACAGACAAATGGCCAGCACAGAGCATCCATAGAAGTGCTCCATCGTACCTATGTCCAAGAATTTTGTAAAAACCAGGTAGGCAATATATATGCAAATGCCATGAATTATCTGAGCGAAGGTATGTGATGACTTAAAGGTCAGGTACCCACCTGCTCCCATCTGGATCTCTACAATGGGATTCCTTCTGCTCACTTTACAAATACCAATTTGTATCCTCTCTCTAAGTGCCAGATCTTTATTCTCAGGTGCCTGCTGGACACTTCCACCTGGATGACTTATTCAAATTCAACCTTTACCAGAAAGAACTCAACACCCTCCTTCCCAAAGCTGGTGCTCCTGCCTCCTGTCTCCTTGTTTCATGACACCATGCTTTGCAGATTCAGAGGATGGTCCTGGCAGACCTGGGGACTTTCCCCATTGAGCACTTGGTAGGCGCTCAATAAATGTTTATTGGATGGAACTCCTTGGCACCAGTTTGTTCCTGGGCTCCTATGAAACCAGCTCATTTATTGGATAACTTCTGCTCTGAGTTAGAGAGAATCACAAAGCTGAGTACTACTGGTAACTAACATCTAACAGATTCCAGCATCTCCATTTTTATTTTTATTTTTATTTTTTATCAGAGCTCTCTTCTGGAAGAGTTTCAAGTTTCCACAGAAAGGAAAGGAGATGTTGACACATTCTGTCCTTCTAGATGAAGAGTAAGAACTTCACCTTGGTCCAGCTCCACATGGCTTGGCCTGTGTTAACTGATAGTTTCTCTGCAGAACACCAAGCTAAACTCTGAAGAAGAAGCTGAGACATAACAAATAACACTGTGTTTCTAACATGGGAGGGGGGAAGAAAACAACAAACTGTGTTTCTAGAAGTATGCACTGTCTATATTAATGCATGGAAAATGGTCAAAAGGGAGACACATCACACTAATAGGTAATAATAGGGGAAACTGAGTGTGGGGAATATGTGGGAACTCTGTACTATTCCACAATGTTTCTGTAAATCTAAAGCTCTTCTTTAAAAAAGTCGATATAAAAAAAAAGACTAGAAAAAAAGACATAATATATGAGTTGTTAAAAGTTCAGGAGTTGCATAATAAATGCAAAAGCTGAAACTTAAGGCAAGAGGAGCTTGCTGGGAAATCATTGGACAAGGGCTTCCGGAAGTTTAGAGGAGGGAAGACTGTGATCAGGAAGATCTAGGGGGGCTTCTGGAGGAAATGAGACCTGGAAAGTCTTGAAGGTACAATTTGGGCAGGCTGGGTTCTTTAATACCCCACCCTGGAGCTTAAGTATTCAAAAGAGCTTGAAGACACAAAGAAAGCTTTGGAACCAAACAAGCCTGGGTTGGAATCGCAATTGGAAGGCTCTAAGATCTTAGAGATCCGTATCTCTAAGTATCTTAAACTCTCTAAATCTCAATGATCTCTTATCTACATAATGGGAATAATAATGCTCACAGAGCAGATTTAAATGAGATAATACATGGAAAATGTTTAGCACAGTTTGGTCACATTAGAAGAGCTCACGACTTGTTAGCTATTGCTAATACTGCTGTCAGAACTTCTGGTCAGAATGACTCCTAAATTAACTGTGCTCCTCCTGGTTTCTTTTCCCCAAGAGCCTCGCTCTCAGCTCCTATTCAGATCAGAAGGCATTTGCCCTCCTGTCCTGACTTTCCAGCCTGATTTCTTTCATTCTTCTCCCTCTCCACATCTTCCATTCGGGCCCGTAGAGGCTCTTTTCCTCCTTCCCAGATAGGTTCTAATTCTTTTTGTCTCTCTCCATCACTGATCATGGTTTTCTGACCCCCCTTTTTCCTCTACTGGTCCTAATACCTGTCAGTTTCTCTAGGTTTCGTTAAAACCGGCACACTAATGCCAGACTCACTTGCCTCTGTCGCAGGTGTGTCTTAAGATTCATCTCCTACTGGAATTAAAAATTAATAAGAAAGGAACCATCTTATCTTATGATACTTCAACCCAAATATATAGTTTTCCTATTACAAACAACAAAACCAAAAGAGATAGTTAAGCATTTTCTGAGAAATACAACATCTGTAGTACCCAGTAGAATGGCACCCATCTTGATCATTGGAAAGGGGTGCAAAACATACATGGTCTTGGGGGAATCTAACACAAGAGGGTTTGAGATGATCAGTTTAGTAAGGAAAGAAGCTTCCTCTATGTGATATAGTCCTTTGCTATTAGCAGAATGAGATGTCATTGTTCATCTGGTGTTCATAAGGTTAGCCATTGGCAGGAGACTGATAAAATTTATCAAAAGGTTCGTATCTCCCTCCCAGGCACACCCTTATTTTCCTGTGGTTTCCCATGGCCTTAGATCTTTCAGAACACCAAAGAGCAAGATTAGCTGAGGGCCATAAATTTAGACCTTGAGTCATTTTAGCTGAAAAGTCCTCTGGCATAGTGTATAAAAGCTCTCATTCATTGCCGGTGGGAATTCAAAATGGTAGAGCCACTCTGGAACTTAATAAGAAACAGTCTGGCAGTTTCTTATAAAGTTAAAATGATCTGATTATACAATTCAGCAATCACACTCCTAGGCATTTACTCAACTAATTGAAAACATATCCACACAGAATTTCACATGTGAATGTTCAGAGCACTTTTATTCATAACCTCCCCAAACTGGAAGCAACCAACATAGTTTACAAAAGGTGAATGTGATGAATTACAAAAATTTTTGTAAACACACTGTGGTACATTCATACAAGGAAATACTATTCAGCAAGAAAAAGAAATGAGCTCTCAGTTCACACAACAGCATGGAAAACATTGCTAAATCAAATGCATATTGTTAAGTGAAAGAAGCCAGTCTTAAAAGGCTGGTTGCCAGAGTTTTGGGAAGTGGGAATGGTTGACTAGGTAAACTATCTTTTAAGGGAGTAAAGCTATTCTGTATGATACATGAGGCTGCATTTGTCAAAACCCATAGGAGAGAGAGCACGTCAAGATGGTGGGATAGATAAATGCAGTGTTTGCCTCCTCCCATGACAGCATTAAAATTAGAACTAAATTATAGAACAATCAACTTGGAGAACCATCTGACGTTTAGCTGAACATATCATCTATACCTGAGGGTATGAAGAAGCCACATTGGGACCAGTAGGAGGGGCGAAGATGTGAACCACCTTGGCCCGGCACCCACATATGGTGGTTGAGGACCAGGAGGGATATTTCATCTGCAGAGGCCCCTGGCCCTAGTGAGGGGCCCCAGCCCCATATTGGGGCTCCCAAATCTAGGGTTCCAGTGTGTGAAAGAGGAGTTTCCTTAAAATATGACTGTAAAAATCAGGGGAGAATCCGATAATCCAGGCAAAACGGAAGGAATTGGAAATACAGACATCCCCTTACAGGGCCTGCACACGGACTCATTCACTCTCAGACACTCACCCTGGGCTCCTGTGGAAGGTCAGCAACTCGGGAGGCACAAGAGACATACAGGGAAATACTGAGTTGTGTGGCTTCAGGGTAAGGGCCGGAGGGACAGCTGCCATTGTCCCTTTGTTAGACCCTCCTCCTGTGTAGCCTACAGGTGGGCACAATCTTGCCTGTGTTGATATTGAATCCTCCCCCACACAGCCAATGCTGAATCTGCAGTGGTCTGGTGATATCAGTGACTCCCTGAGACCCCACCCCACCCAACTCACTAATTACAGAAAACATATTCAGGGGGGTACCAACCCCACCCAGCCCTCTCTGTAGAAGGCTCTTTTAGCAACAATCAACAGGTCTCTGCTTTCACACCCTTGAAGACAATCCCAGTGGTGGACAACCAACTCTGGCCCGAGTTGCAGTATTACTTGAACAAATCTTGGATGTCTGCAGGCCCAAGGCAGGCGGTGGCTAGCCTCACTGTGATCTGAGACTTTGCAAGAGTCTAGAGGCTCAGCACCGGCACCAAACCTGAATCTGCATTGACCAGGTGGAATCCATTTGCTTTACCCCAGTGACTCCCTGGGTCCCTACCCCACGCAACTCGCACACCACCCAAAGCCTCTTTCAGTGAAATAAGTCATACAGAGAAAGACAAATACCATATGATTTCATTTTATATACAGAGTCTAAAGAATAAACTAAATGAACAAACAAAATGAAAATGGACTCATAGAAAGAGAATGAACTGGTAATTTCTAGATGGGAAGGGGAAAAGGTGAAGGGATTAAGTAGTACAAATTGGTAGTTACAAAACAGTCAAGAGGATGCGGGGTGCAGCATGGGGAATATAGTCGATAATATTGCGGTGGCCATGTATGGTGTTAGGTGGGTGCTGGAGTAATCAGGAGGATCACTTCATAAATTGTGTAAACATGAGCTGTTGTTCTGTACACCTGAAACTAATATAAAATAAAATAAAATAAACCCATAGAACTTTACAGCGTAGTCAACCTTAATGCACACAAATTTAAAAAAATAAATTAATAAGTTGGGGGAATTCTAGAGTAGAATATAGACATGATAAAAGAATCTGTTTTTGAAATGTATGATATGATCTCACCGAAGGGAGTGGAGGGAAAATGTATACATAAGTGAGTTGGAGAATGAATGAACACTGTAAGACTAAAGACAAAAGGAACTGTACAAAAGCACTGTACTCTAATTGGTAAAGTTGTTTCTCATGAGAGCATGGGTTAACAATTCTGAAACCACTACACACATATTCTGGGATTGAACAAATAAGTAAATGAATGGCAGATATTGGGAGTCAAATTTCTCACTCTTGGAGTGTTAAGTTATAGATAAGCAAAGGAAAAAACTAGAATAAATCATGTAATACTACATTAGAGTTGGACACATCAGTATGAACTTGTGTTTAGCTTAATATAGATACAGCTGGATAGACATAGTAACAATTATGGATGTGTATACATATACAGATTAGTATACACATATAAAAGCAATAAAGTCAATAAAACCAGTGTTTCTTTGAAAGCATCAACAAAATTGAAAAACTTTAGCTAAACTGACCAAATTTAAAAAGAGAAAAAACTCACTCAAAATATGAAAATTAGGAATGAAAGAGAGAACATCATTACCAATCTTAAAGAAATATAAAAGATTATAAAGGAATACTTTGAACAACTGTATGCCAACAAATTAGATAATTTAGATGAATTGGACAAATTCCTAGAAAGAGACAAACTACTGAAACTGACTCAAGAAGAAATAGAAAATCTAAATAGACCCATAACAAGAGATTAAATTAGTAACTTTTAAATTCCCCACAAATAAGAGCCTGCACCCAGACAACTTCACAGATGTATTCTAACAAATATTTAAAGAAAAGTGAATAAAAATTCTTCACAAACTCTTCTGAAAAGTAAAAGTGGAAGAAACACTTTTCAACTTATTCTATGAGGTTACTATTACCCTGATACCAAAACCAAATCCTTTATAAGAGAAAAACTGAACAATATCTCTTATGAATATAGATGCAAAACCCCTCAACAATATACTAGCAAACTAAAATCAGCAACATATAAAAGGAATTATATACCATGACCAAGCAAGATTTATCCCAGGAATGCAAGGTAAGAAGAAAATAAAAGGTATCCAGATTGGAAAGGAAGAAGTAAAACTACCTCCATTTACAGATAATATAATTTTGTATAGAGAAAATTTTAATGAATCTGCTAAAAAACCATTAGTATGCAGATGTACATTTCCTAGCTCTGTTTACGTAAAGTTACTAGAAGCAACAACACCCAGGTACAAGGAGCACACTCAGGATCAGATCTTTGTTTCCAATACTATTCAATAAAAAGAAACCAGGCTCCTCAGAGAAATGGCCAGAGTAGGGCATATACAAGATTAGTCTGGAGCATCTGCTAGTGCCAGAAAATAAAGAAGTACTCAAAGAACGAAAAGATGGGCTATGTCTATGGCACAGGAGCCAACTGAAGGAGCTCCCAATGGCCAAAGTTGGAACAATTTGAGCAACAAAGTAAATAGCATAATACTAGATTATAACCAGAAGTATAAAATGAATATTCATTAGATCCTACTGATACAAATAAATGATAGACTACATAAAGAAGTGGGAGAGACTAATCTCCTGTACAGAAGGATTTCAAATAATATACCGTATGTAGATATCGTTTCATTAAAGAGATAGAGCAAACTCCATATCCCTAAAGTATGACCTTCCAAATAATACAGTATGAAAGGGAGAAAAAAGAAAACTTCACAAAGAGTACCTCAACGAGGTGATCAAAGTCATCATCAACAGTGATAAGCTATGTTGGTAATATCCTTGATGTGATGTGATGAAAATGGCACTTTACTTCTTTGGTTCCACCCCTACCCCCAACCCATAGATAACCCATGATTATCCCTAGTCTAATCATAAGGAAGATATCAGACAAAGCTTAATTGGAGGACATTCTACAAAACACGTGAACAGTACTCCTCAAAACTATCAAATTCACACACACACACACACACACACACACGCAAAATTTGAGAAACTCTTACATTCTAGAGGAGCCTAAGGAGACATGAGGACTACATGTAATGTAGTATCCTGGATGAAATCCTGGAACG
The DNA here is from genome assembly GCA_003508835.1 of Eonycteris spelaea. Lineage (NCBI taxonomy): Eukaryota > Metazoa > Chordata > Mammalia > Chiroptera > Pteropodidae > Eonycteris > Eonycteris spelaea. Next base: position 30,139,569 of record PUFA01000001.1, on the reverse strand, counting down.
GAAGTGAAACTCTACGTGAAAACAAAAAACCCAAATTAAGTATGGACTTCAGTTAAGACTCATGTATCTATATTGGTTAATTAGTTGTAATAAATATACCATAGTATTTAACAGAACAGTAGGGTAAACTGTGTGGAGTATATGGGAACTCTCTGTATTATCATTGTAATTCTTCTGTAAATTAAAAATATTTTAAAGTAAAAGTTCATTTTAAAACATAATTATGGGTGACATGGGTAAAGGTGGTCAAAAGGTACAAACTTCCAGTTAAAAAGTAAATAAATCATGGGGAAGTAATGTACAACATGGTGACTATAGTTGGTAATGCTGTACTGCATATTTAAAACTTTTTAAAAAACTGTATACATGTATTATATGTACATATATACACATAGGTGTAGACATAGAAAAAAATATGAAATTAATAGAAGATAATTAAAAATTTTTTTCTTTTTCATTAAATGTTCCTTAATGAATACGTATCACTTTGAACATTAAAAAAAACTTTGTTGTTGTTTTTTCCAGCCTTATTGAAGTATAGTTAGCAATTAAAACTTGTAAATATTTAAGATGACAACTTGATAGATGTATACATTGTGAAATATCTACCACAATCAAACTACTTAACATTGTCACCTCACACAGTTACCATTTTCTTTTCTTCGGTGATGAGAACACTTAAGATCCACCTCTTAGCAAATTTCAAGTACACAACCCAGTATTATTAACTATAGCAGCATTGTTGTACATTAGCTCTCCAGAACTTATTCATCTTGCATAACCAAAATATTGTACCCCTTAACCTACATCTTCGTATTTCCTTCTCCCACAACTTTTTTTTAACATAAAAGAAGAAAATGATGATTTGTTTAAAAACTAACCCTAGCTTTCTCACTTCTGCTATATCTACTTCTATTATATAATAGGAGAAACATCTTTCTCTTATGCTGAACATGATGCAGATAATAGTTCCATGCGGGTAGCTAACTCATACTGAGCACACACTGTGTGCCTCACATTGTGCATATAATGTGTTCACCGATTCACTTAACAACCCAATGAAGTGGGCACTAATACAACTATCAGGCCCATTTTATAGCTTAGAAAACTTAGAGTGGTTAAGCCTTGGAGATAGCTGAGAGAGCAGTCACACTCAGGAACCCTCACCAGTACTGTGAGTGCCAATTTAACAATAACGACAAAGAGAATATAAATCTCTGTCTTGGGACCACACTGTCGACCTCAACTAGTAAGGGGTAGAGCCAGAATTTGAATCCAAGTCAGTTGGCTCCGGAGCCCATGTTGACCTGTGCTACAATTAATCCCACATCATGAGGGCTGGCTGGTATTGGTTAACAGTCAAGTTTCAGAGTGCTGGCAGAATAGTAGCTTAGCAGGTCCTGAACATCTCTGTCTGGCAGCCTTACAGTTCATAACTCCCTTTGGGCTCTGTGGTTACCCCCAGGGCTCAACCACCGTCCCAGCCATGAGGCTGGGGTAAAGCCTTTTCTTCCCTCCTTGGCAGTAAGCTCCCTTCTTCCCAACAGGGAGAGTAAGGGGAAGTGGGGTCATTGTCGACAGGGTCACTGCATTGCACAACATTCACAGCTGTGAGTGATGCTCCCTGGAGCTGTGCAATGCAGAGGTCTGGTGGCTGGTGAAGGTGTGTGAGATAAGAGAGTGGCCATCCCAAGTGAGGGAGAAGGGACCGCAGTCTCGGGCGACCTGGGCTTGCATAGGACAAGTGAACCCAGGTTTCCCAACCACTGAATCCCCTGTGGCCCCAGTGTGCGTGCACCAACAGCTTCCCTGTGGCAGTGGTTCAGAGCCAGGGACCCAGGGCAGCCCCAGACACAGACGGCCTTGGAGAGCGCTGAGAGAGCGGTCCCACTCAGGAACCCGCCAGTACTGTGAATGCCAATTTAACAGTAATGACAAAGAGGACACAGAGCTTTGTCTTGAGACCGCACCGTTGACATCTCAAGCCTTCACTAAATTCTTTAGCATCATGCCTTCTGCCTTCATTGAGGGACGATAATGAAAAGTCACACGAAACTCAATAGTGAGCTTATTAGGGAAGCAATTAAGGCAGCTATTAAGGAAGATGGTCATCACATCACACATAGTGTTTTCTTATGAGTCTCTGGGAATTTTTCTAGGCTTTCAGTACCAGAAAAGGCTGTCCTTCTCCTAATAAATGGTGTTGTTTTATTTTTGACACAATTTTGATAACATTTTTTTTTACTGAAGTAGAATGTACACATACTAAAGTACACAAGCCATAAGTGTACAACTTTTGAAATGTTCATACACGATTACACCTGTGTAACCACCTCCTGGCTCATAATGTAGAACATTACGAGCACCTGGGAGCCTCCCTCTTGCCTCTCTCAGTCAATACCCTCCCCACAAGTCACCACAATTCTAACTTCTATCATCCTGTGTTTGCTTTTACTGCAGAAGAGCTATTGTGAATCTTGTTCATGATCCTGTTTCTTTCTCTGCTGTAGCCTCAGGAGGTCAGGCCCTATTCCAGCAACTGTTTAGGGTGTGCATTTTTGAGATAGGGGCCCTACCCGCCTGGTTTTATCTTATGTTCCTGTCATCTTCAATAGGACTGAATGGTTAAAACAATAGACCTGAGTCAGTCCAACCTTCTGCATTGCCTTTCACCAACTGTGTGACCTAAGGCAAAATGCTGAAACTAGTCGTGTCTGTGTCCTTATCTATAAGATAATAGTCCCTACCTTACAGGTGGTTCTGAGAATTGATAACATAATCCATATAAAATCATTAGCCTAATATATGACCTATAGTAGTATTTAATAAATGGTAGCCAATATAAGAATTTAAAAGTTGTATTCCTCCCTGTTGCTACCTCAGATCTTCTTTTGGAATGATATAGGGGTAAAATCAAGTATAAAGATAAAACTATCAGGTATTCCAGACGTTTCCCATGCACCTGTGTGGGACAGTCTTTTCCTACCTGACAAATACAGAGGAAACAGAAATGTAATCAGAAGGATGCTCAGTAGAATGAGTTTAAGACAAAGGAAGTCTCTCTCTGGAGATTCTGTGAGGCTGAGGAGAACTGCCTCACCCAAGGTCACGCCCTCCCCATGGAAAGGCTATCTCAGCTCAAGAGCTTCTGCCATAGAATCAAGGGAGGCCTGCATTACACCTGCTACCCAGGCCAACCACTGCCCAATTGGCTGCCCTCCTTTCTGGCACATGTAACTTCTGAGGGCATCTCTAATCAACTTCCTATGTGCACATCTCCCTCTCAGTCTGTTTCCCAGACACCCTCCCTACAACAGTTGTAAGTTTGATTGTTAAACGGCCCTGTCTCTGACAGTCTCCAGTGTTTGTCTCCACAATGGGCATGTACCCTCCTAGTCCCCCCGACAGGGCACTGTCTCCTCAGGGACGTCTCTAGACTTGTGTAGAGACTCATCCAAGTTAGAGACTGGGAGAAAATAGAGAAATCCTAATATTCCCTCTACTCCGACCCAACTGAAAAAAAAAATTTCAATAATCCCATGAACCACTGAAGAGGAACAATCCAAGTCATACTTCTCAGAAGTCCTTGGCATTGAAGTTGCTCCACTCTGAAAGGCTCTTATGTAAAAACTGGGTTTTTCGTTTCCCCCTGAAGTCCCAAGTTAAGCAAAACAGAAAAACCCACTGTTTGCTTCATGTAAGAAAAGTTGCAAAAATCTTCAAGGCAAATGAAGATTTAAAGTTTAATGCCGATGAGTTTCTTATAGAGCTCTAACTTCAGGAATTGCAGCAGAGAAGGGAACACACACAGAGGCTGCAAAATGAACCATAACCCATGAAAACATGACATGAACTAATGCCTGCTCTCCTGGGTAACTTGCAGGTCACTGATCCAGCTAGAGAGATCGAAAGGAAAGCATCTGCAGCGGTTCGGTTGAGAGGGCCTGAGTAGTAGCAAATCTTATGGGACTCAGGGGTGACTATTCTAGATTTCCGGAGAGGGTCCTTGAAGCTCCTTGGCACAGTTCACAATTGTGTACATGTAAAGTGTGAATGTGTCTTGAAATGTATATTTTACCTCTTCCTGGGGGGCCATAGTCATTATAATAGTTATTTAACTGGACAAAATTTTCTCCAGTATATTTTTGGGGTGCTAGTAAGCAGAGGAGCAAGTGAGAGAAGCTCTCCTCTCCATGGAAATGGTTCACTTTCTTTGGTCTACATTCCCAGTTTTAGCTCTGTTTTTAGAGGAACCTGGTCTTAGGCCTATTGACCAGGCTTATCATGATTATCTATTGTCAGGTGAGAAATGTTCTGATTTCCAACCAACACCCTACGTTATGGACCCCGAAGTTCATGCATAAAACTACACTAGTTACCAAGATGACATTCGCTTTATTTTGATATAACTTAACTTTATTATTTGTTTTACTCCCACCAGAATCACATATTTGTTCACTTTTCTTGTATATAATCTAGAATATGCTTATTACTTAAGTAGGATATCAGATTAGCCATTCCTCTGTGCTATAGGCTTCATTATATATCGAAGCAGCTTTTATTTTTTAAGGATTTATTGATCTGGAGTCCCTCTACCTCAGTTCCTTTTTGTTGGTTATTTTAAGAAATATTTTTAGATTTATGCCCATAATTACATTTATTCATCTACTTGTTTCCCTTGAGCATCGGAGATCTTGGAAGAAAGATCCTTGGAGGCCATCTTTTTGCTCCCCATAATGTATAGCTGCACACACCGAGGTCCAGAGAGTCCCTTCGAAGAGAGAGGGTTGGTGGATAGCACAAGGTTTTAGAAATACTGTATTTGTTGTAAAATCAACAGTGTCTACTGTTGGCGGTGGTTTCTTAATAGTAGCACCATCTTACATTGATACCGAGGGATTTGGAATTTAACTTGATGGAGCAGATTTTGCCAAACACAACCCCAAAAAGGTTAAGATCAGAGAGGGGTCCAGGCTGAGACGGAAGACCCATGCGGCTTCATGCTGAGAGACTGCCTCACGGTCACTTTGAATTTAATCTGTTAAGTTTACAGAGTTTGTAATTTTTTAACAGTAACCTTCTTAATGTCTATTTATAAGGGACTTTGATAAATCCATGTCATGCGTGCCATACGACTGTTGAAAGGAACAAGGTAGAGCTCTCTGCACCGAGAGCCAATCGTATCCAAGATAGAAAGTGAGGGCAGTGGGAATTGACTGGAAAGGGTGCTGAGGAAACCTTCTGGGGTTTAGAAATGTTATATATCTCATTCCGAGTGGCGGTTACATGGGTGTGCACAATAATCAAAACTCGTCCAAACTGAACAATTAAGAACAGTGAATTTTATTGTCTGTAAATTATATAACCATAAAAGAAAGTAAGTTGCAGAACAGAGTATTTAATGTGATTCCATTTATGTTATAAAAGAGGAAATATAAATATTTTTTGGCTTATATATGCTTAAAATAATTTCTGAAAGGATACATAAGGTATTATTGATAATGAGTAACTTTAGGGAATGGACGGGAAGAAATTTGTTTTTCTTTTTATAGTCTCTGTAGTATGTTTTCTTCCCCTTTCTGCATATATTTTATACACACACACACACACACACACACACACACACACTTTATTGGTATATAATACATTATACATATAGTGCAATGTTTTAAGTGCCATTTTTGTTGCATTAGGAGTCTGGCTCAGGTACCATACTTGTTAGTAAACACCTATTTCTACTTGTGAAAAAGTAGAGGATGATTATAAGATCTTAAGAAAAATGTCTGGACCAGAGCATATGTCCATGGAGAAAGATAAGTAACAAAACAGAATGTGAACAAGAATCATAGGCTTACTGCATCATATCATTGTTTACCAGACTCATTTCAAAAGGAGTGGGTTTGGGAATCCCAGCTGCTGGTAGAACCCATATAAGCTCTCTTTATATGTGGACACAATAATTCAGGAAGCTAGAAAATATATGGTGTTCTTCTTAACAGTAAATTCTTTATTAATTATTCAAAACATTAACAATCCATCATTTCCTTCCAACCCCAAACCCCTAGACAGGACGTACTTCTAGATATGCCCACAGTGGATAGTAGATAAAATCTTGTAAGATTCAATGGAAAGAAGTAAGCCTTGTGTGTGTAGTTCCTGTGTGAGTTTAGAGAGCATACACATTGTCTGTAACTTAATAAAATTGAAAGAACAAGCATCCTAGCTTACATTATGCTCAAAAAAATTTTTTTTAAATCTAGGGATTTAGTCTACGGTCATGCCACCCTGAAGAAGCCGACCCCGTCTGATCTCGGAAGTTAAGCAGGGTTGGGCCTGTTAGTACTTGAATGGGAGACCACCTAGGAAGACCAGGTACTGTAGGTGTAAAAAACAAAAAATAAGGGATTGTAAGCTGACAAGGTCCTTGCAATCTGTGAGGTCAACCAAAGGTTGCCTCACCTAAAAAAAAGAAAAAAAAAACAACAACTAGGGTTTAAAGACATAAAATTGAAAAGCCAAACTAGAAAATAATATAGAAAAACATCTTTATTAGATGTTTTTCTAGGAATTATTAGGAATTAGAAATGATTTTTTAAATAAGCTATAAAAAGTGCAAACCATAAAAGAAAATATTGATAAATTCTATTCTATTAAAATGAATTCATTTTTGTTAAAGCATTTCATTAAAAAAGCAAAAAACAAGCTACAAACAAATATATTTCTAACATATATAACCAACAAATTATTTGTATATAAAATATATATTATAATTCGTTAAGCCATTTATATATGTCACATATACTATTTTAAGAATATATTTTACAGAAAAAAAAAATCAAGAAAGACAAAATGCAGATTTGGAGCTGGAGTGAACCTGGCTCTGTGACTAAGTTACTGAATCTTTCCAACCTCATTTCTGTCATGTTATTATACATAACCTTAATAACAGTTCCTTCCTCATAGGGAGGCTCTCAGAGCTTTAAATGACAGTACATGTGTAAACACCTGACACATGGCAAGAGTGCAACAGATGATGAATGATTATGATTATAGATAAATAATAGTGTCAGAGCAGGATCAGAATTAAATTCAGCTCCTTGTATCCTCCTGATTCAAAACAGGATTGTTCCCAGAACACATGGCTGCAGTTAAGTGGCTGGGCAGGGGCAAGCGGTATGGACAGATGGAACTTTGGGGTGCTTCTAACATAGCCGGCGAGGTAAGCTCGAGTTATTGCTCCTGTTCTTCCCCTTCACTTGCTCTGAGGCAAGAGGTATTTACTCCAAAAAACACCTCCCGCAATTAGTCCCTTCAGGGAGCCACCAGCAGGCCTGGCCTGGGTGGGGTGGACATTTGGGAGGAGAAACCATCTCCACCTAAACACCATCCTGGAACAAACGCCCATCCCCGAGGATATGAGCCTCTCTCATCAGCAAAAATATTCCTGAGTGGTGGATACCCACCTTATGTTTTTAAAGAGGAGGAAACTCACTAGGCCCTCAGTCAGTAGTACTGAAACCAAGAACACTTACTTTGAGCAGGTTTCAGTTCTGAGAGAAATTCCCCCAAATTCTTGGCTCATTCTGAAATCATCTGTTTTTGTTTACAATCACTCTAGGAAATATCAAGTAAGATAAAAATACACAAAGGAAAGCCAATGGACTAACAATGACAGAAAAAAGAATGACAATGATGAAGCCAGTTTCAATCCTACTGCTTGAGGCGATCAGGGTCAGGCCAGCTGAGAAAGCCCCAGGCTCCCGGGGGCTCTTTTCATGGGAGGACCAGAACCAAAAATGCCCTCCTCCTGCTGGGACTGTGGAGCCAGGAGTCTCCCCCGCCCTCCCCCCGGAGCCTTTTAATAAAAGCTCAGTGCTCAGTGGCTGGGGTGAATGGAGAGTGGTGTCCTGTGGGGGTTGGAGCAGATGACCTCCATGGAATAAGCAGAGACAGCCCCATTCACACCATAAATAAGCCCGTTCTTATCTGATCCTGTGTCCAAATTTTTTATTCCAAAAGTATAGTCACCATGTCCCTTTCATTCTAGGGCTTTTTGAGGAGTCGTTTGTTTGTGTAATGAGAGCTTAGGTCAAGGAAGTTTGGTTCCTCTCCAAACCACTGAGGGAAAAATGAGCTTATTGTAAATGGCCAAAGCAGCTCTGGCCCCAAGGCCAGAGGACAGGCCATGCAGTCCTCGTGCCCCATAGTCGCCAGTGGGGACAGTTGTCCTATCCACATTGTCCCACCCTCACATTCGAGGACTCAGAGAGCTGGGTAGGATCAATGGAAGCCAGAGTGGAGGCCACTCTAGGTCTGCTGGGTTGTAGCTAGGCATGGGCCATTAGCTGGACAACAGGAGGCCCAGAGCTGAAACTGAAACAAGTGCTCTCCTCTCCTGTCCCCTTGCAGTCCCCCCTTGGCTCCCCCAGCCCCCAGACAGAGCATGGGTCAGACATGTATGAGGGAAACGGGGCATCCAGGCCAGGTATCCCAGGATGGCAGCTGATGCCAGCAAGGAGGTCAAAAAGGGAAAGGTCCAGTTTCTTGAAATCCATGTGGCACATGCCTGTGGGTTTCTGTAGGGAATTTTATGTGAGGAAGTTGATCTGCAGAACATGGATTGGTAACTTCCTCTAATGAGTCTCTGCTAACATTTTGCCACTCTTCCAGTCTTTATCTAAACCACAGAGCATTGCCTGTATACCAGAGGAAGAATTCACTGCATCAGGAAAATCTATTGCAATACCATTCCTAGCATTAACACATCTCTTTATTTCAAATCTTTATTTCTCTGTCTGCCAGGTCATTAGAGGACCTGAAGAAGTGTCCCCACACTCCAGAAACCTGTCCCTACTTCTCAACAAACTGATCCTAAAGCAAGGACTGAGTTGTGCTCCAAAGACAAAACAAAAGGTTTAAACTCTGACATTTGGTAGCAGCAGTAGAGTAGAAGTATGATATATTTCGCATATGTAATTTAAATCTTCTAGTAGCCACATTTAAAGTGTAAAAAAAAAAAAGAAACAAGAAAAAACAAGTGAAATAAATCCCAACATATCTAAAATATTATCATTTCAACACGTAATTGACATATGAATGAGATATTTTCTATTCTTTTTGTCATTCCAGTCTCAAAATCTGGTATGTATTTTACACTTGCAGCATGTGTCAGTGCAGAGCAGCCACCTCTCAGGTGTTCATTGCCACATGAGGTTAGTGGCCATTGGACAGTACAAGGTTAGAGCATCGCGTCTGCATTTCACAGCTTGGTCTTCCATTTATTCACTTGACTTTCATTTACCAATTCAGGCATGTCTACCCTTACTGCTGGACAGAGAGAAAGGATCTTAGAGGATTTCCTTCATTTTATATCTAATCCCATGTGAACCCAGACATGAAGACCTGCTTGAGGTCACACAAATATTTAGTGATGCCAAGCCATGCCAAGGCTTTCCTGACTTCTAGAGGAAGTGAAACTGTTTGAACCAGGTAAGTCAATTAAAGTGTAGTCACCTATAAAAACGATATGGGAAAGAGTTAATGAGTAGATGGTTTCTTCTTTGCTCTGCTGAGTGCTTTTACTTGATCCCAACTTCTCAAAATTAGTCATCCCACAGCCAGCCCTATGACTGTCCCAGCAGCAGGGTGAGCTGATCTTGCATGACTATCCAGAAAAGTTGCCTTGAGCTCTATTGCCGCAGGAATTTGAAGGTCACCCTCAAGCAAAACTGGGGCTCCACAGAATATGCACCACCAACTCTCTGTTCCAGGTAAACTCAAGACAAAGCCAGGGCCTCCTCTGTGCTCCCACCTGTTAGACCCAACCAGAGCAAGGGAAATGGAGGTGACATCCAAAATGTGCAGAAAGCAGGAATCAGGATGGAGAGGCCCGGGACCAGGCATCTCCAGCATGCAAGAGAGAGATGTTACACAGCAGCTTAACATAACTGGTCTCAGGACCAGGAGGGCCAGCAGGATCCTGGCTGCAAAGCCCCTCCACTGGGAGATGCTTTCAGTGCCCATGTCAGCAGCCTGTCCCAAAGCTCCTCAAATTTTCATGCTCACCTGAATCCCCTGGGGATCTTGTTGAAATGAAAATTTTCCTCAGTAGATTTGGAGTGGAGTCTCAGATTCAGCCTTCCTAGCCATCTCCCAGGTGATAGTTACTACTGGTCCAGGGACCACATTTAATAGCAAGAGCATATCTCACCTGCCCCTGCAGGTGAATGAATGGCCAGACTAGATACGGTTGGGATGGATATTTCTTCCAACTGGCATTTATGGAACTGTTGATGATAGCTAACACCGACAAAGTGTAACCATCACTATAAGCCCTTACACTAATTCATTTAATCTTCGCAACAGCCCTATGAGTTGGTGACTTATTATTGTGCCTATGTACAGATGAGGAAACCAACACATAGAATGGTTAGGTGACTTGCCTACAGCTGGCAAGTGACGGAACTGGGCTTTGACCCAGGCGGCCTGGGTGGTTCAGCACATTAGGTGAGCAGTCTCGAAAGATGCTGAGACTGGCGTGTGTTGGCTCAGCGAGGTGAGACAGCTAGATGGCAAATATGTCTGTGGTATATTAGAATCCTTTCAAACTGTGATGAGCTCGCCAAAGTTTGCTTCGAAATACCTGCGAGCCTTCCTCTCACCAGCCTTGGCCCATAAAGGATCTTTTATCTTCAAACAACTTCAAAGCTTGTTGGTACTTTTGTAAATAAAAGTTTAGTTTCTTAGGAATTCTGAAAGGGTATTAAAAGAAATCAGTGTGGGCTTAAGGAATTTTATCTTTGACTTCCTGGCTCTGGGGGACAGGCCCTATTGATATGCTTCAAACGTTGTTGATCTGTCTTCTCTTTGTTTGGGGGGAAGCAGGGCTGTGTCATCCTGTTGGGCCCGGAGTTTTCTCATTTGTTCTCTGTTTGATCCATAGCCATTTGTAGTTATGAGAAGAGCTGAGCGCGAGTCGAAGGACCAGACTAACTGGGGTGCGGTTCTGCTCTGCCTCTAGGTAGCTGTGTGGCCTGGTCAGCTCACATCCCTTCGCAGGGCTGCTTCCTCATTTGTGCCACTACAGGTCTGGTTAGATTCTCTGAAGTGCTAGCATACAGCATGTTCTTTCTGAGGGTTTCTGATCTTTGTCAAGATTTTCCCAGGAGCCATTCTCAGGGTAACAGGTGCCCACAAAACAAGGAGTCCCTAGAGAAGGCCCACAACAAAAGTGAGGAATTCTTTGGTGAGAAAGTCTTGATACTAATCCTGGCTCCTCCTCAGGGGTCTGGGTCCTTCTGACTTGTTCCCGACACTCACCTTTCTCTATGGAGCCCAATCACCCAGATGTTTTGGAACCTTGACTTCCTCCAGTTCCTGCTTTTAGCCCTTATTTAAACTCCTTCACTGGCACCCTATTGCCCACTCGACCAAGGCCACACTCCTCATCCTAGCTCTTGATCCCTAGTGTTCTGCTTACGTTCCCCTAGATGCCTTATCGCTTCTCAGCCCTCTGCAAGTGGCCCCTCGAACCCTCATCCTCCTTCTTGCCTCTATTCTTTTTCCCATGCTAGCCTGGCATGCCTCTTTTTCCCCTGACTGCCTAGCTAACTCCTACTCATCCTTCAAGACCCTTCTCAGAGGTGTTTTCTGAGAAATCTTTTATGATCCACCTAGGTAAAACAAATCATCCCTCCTTTGTGCTCCACTGTATCTCGTGCTGATCACATGAGCTTTAATTTGATCAGTTTGGATGCATTCAGCTGCACGTAACAGAAAACCTGTCTGATAGTGACTTAACAATAGGAACATTTCATTGTCTCTCAGACAATGGGTGGTGACCCTTCAGGGTTGGTTCAGCAGCTCAGCTCTATCATCAAGGACCCAAGGCCCCTTCACTTGTCATCCTTAGCATGTTGAGAGTATCTTACCTCATGGCCACAAGATAATGGCTATAGCTCCAAGCATCACATCATCACAGCTTCCAAGAAGAAAGAAAGGGGGTTAGGAGAAAATGGGCCTTTCATTCCTGCACTTGCTCTTGGACTGCTGGTGTCTGTCCCTTCATACCCCTGGTCTCTGTGCTCTATCAAATGTCCCAGTTCTAACTACTCAACTTAACCAGGCACCTTTAAATGTTTATACTTAAGACCTGACCCTCTCAAGAACAAGAGGCACCTCCAAGGTCTCTTTTGTCCTTAAAAAACAAAATTTCCCCCACGGTCTGAAAATATTAAAAGATTTTGACTGTCTAGACATTTATTCACTTTTGAATAGTTCGGTTACATGTGTGGCTTTTATTGTGAGCCACCTCAAATATGTTTTGGCAGTAGGTGTGGTATAAATAATAAATAAATGAATGAATATCTGGAAGTGTGGCTGTTTTTATTTAATCTTGGGAGAATACAATTACCTCTGTGATAAGCCCCTCTGGCTAAGAGTAAACAGGATGGCCTGGCTCCTGTCTAGAATCTAGAAGCTGCAAGCCGATGTAGGGGATAGGACCAGTAGTGGGTGGAGGTGAATCTAAGCCTTTGGGTCTTGGACTTGCTTTTTGGTGCAGCTTGTGGGGTGTATGGTGTGTGAGTTTGGAAGAAGGATGAGGTCTGAGGCCTCCTCACTGACTTCATAGTGACTGTCTATGTGATGAAAGGGTCCCTGTCTCGGGGCATCAGTTTCCCAAGTATATGACAAGGGGTTGTACTAGATAGCCTCAAAGGGCCCTTCTGACTTGGCTGATGTGTACTGGGGAGCAGGGTCAAGGAGGTGCTTCCCAGAGGGATGGAACTGTCCATGGGTGGGGGGTGATTGTGGAACAGGAAACAGGGTCTCTGACCACTTTTCTCTCAACCACTGTGGCACTGACCTTCCACAGCACCCGGGAGGGAGATTCACTGCCCTCCTGACAGCCTTAGAAGGGTGGGGTTTTCACTCTTCAGGCTGTTCTCTCCTTGGTGGGAAGGTCGACGAGGCAGCCTCTGACACTCCTGCTCTGAGCTGTCAGCTTGAGGACTGCCCCCTCCAGGCTCAAACAGCTCAGGGGTCGCCCCTTCCCTACCCAGCCTCAACTAGGACAGGGTAAGCAGAGAGAGGGAAGGAAGGGGGGCAAAGTGGGGATGCCAGGGGGCCAGATATCTCTCTCAGGTGACTGGGGGATGCAAGGGGATTCCTAACTGCAGGCGGAGAAGCAGCAAATGCCAGGCCATGGTGCCCTGGGTGCTGGAGCCAGCCGGCTGAGATTGAACAGCACCTAAAAGAGGAGGGGCGAAGCCTAAGGGGAAAAAACAAGCAGACAGGAAAGTTCTTTGGGAGGGCAATGCTGCAGGCAATGCTGCAGCCTCGAGACAGAGAGATGAGCTGAGCTCTAGGCATGCCGCTGTTTACTAAACACCACATGATCCTAGTTCCCCTGAATATCCTTCTCTGGGGCATAAACAGTCTTGTTTACAAGGCTGTAAATCACTCCATTATCTTAAAAGGATTTCTTTAGGAGGCAAATCTCCTCCCCAGGGTCAGTAATGTTTAACTTAAAATCCTGCTTCCTAAAACCATTGTTTAAGCAGATTTAGCAGCTGCTTCTAGCTACGTGACTCCTTCAGTGCCTCGAATGGCTCCCGACATCTGGCAGGCAAAGTGGGGTTCACCTTTCCCTGGAGTCTCTGTCTTTGCCTCATCTTCACACACAGCGGGGCCTGGCTTGCTGAACTGAAATGAAGCAGGAAGAGAAGGTAAAGGCCGTCGGAAGTGTCCATTGGGAAAGTTCTGTCTCCTCACTTTAGCCTCACCTCTCCTTACCTTGGGCGTGGCTATCAGCGGCATGGCTTTTTTGAGTTTGAGGGCAGCCGGGAGTATTCTTTTCGCCCTCTCTGACCTGGGCCCCTCTCTTTCCTGCAGCTTTGGCCACAGTCATGATTGTGCACACTGGGGTCATCCAGGACAATCTTCCCATATCAAGGTGTGTAACTCAAATCATCCGTTAAGTCACCTTCACCAGGTAATGTAACACATTCACAGTTCTAGGGATTAGGGCATGGGCATGCTTGGGGTGCCTGCCACAGAGAGGTTTTAAAACCTATCGCTCAGCTAGTAAGTGGCAGAGGCAGAATCTACATTTTCGGGTTACAAAATACATGCTCTTTCTATGACATTTCAGCCGCCTGAGGAACTTTTGGGGCATCATTTAATTTATCATGTTTCTTTCTGGTAAGATATACCCCCACTGGGCCCAGGAAGAAAACTATCTCCAGAAAGAGTGATTCTGCAGGCCCTCGGTGCGCTGGCACCTCACTCCCTGAGACGGTCCTAGAAGCTCTCTGATGTCTAACCTAATTGGCCCGAGATGGAGGCTAAGGCTGGCCAAGGACATCTCCGTCTGTTTATCTCAGAAGTCTCCAGGAGGCCTCGCATCGCAGGCAGATGTAAAGTGTTTGTGTGTGTGGAGCCTGCTTCCTTTCCTTTCCAAACTGGGCAGTGTGAGAGAATGAGCTGGAGATTACAACACAAACTGGGAGCTCGGGCTGCGGTAGACACCTTCCATCGGATGTCTGCCTCTGTCCCAAGTAAAGGTACACTTATTCCTCCTCATCAGGAATCTCTTCTGATCAGCACATTGAAGTCTAAATACCTTTCGTTCATTCATCACTCATTCAATAACTTACTTTGTGTGGGGCATCATTCTAGGCACTTAAGATACATCAGTGAGCAAAAGAGACAGAGATGCCTGCCCTTGAGGAGCCTGTATTCTGGGTGATGGGGGCTAGGATGGCAAAAAAGACATACTAAATGAGTTAATTATGTTATATGTTAGAAGGTAATAGAGCTATTAGTAAAAGAGAGTAGAGCAGAGCGAGGGGGATCAGGAGTGCTGATGGGAATGAGACTGCAGTATTTATTAAATTTGGGGACAAAGTGGGCCTCGTTGAGAAGCTGAGGGTTGGACAAGGAAGTGAAGGAGGTAAGAGAGGTTGCCAAATAGATACTTGAGGTGAGAGCATTCTAGGTAGAAGGGACAGCCGAGCAAAAGCCCCAAGGCAGAAGCATGTGTGGGGGATTGGAGGAACAGGCAGCAGCCCGAGGAGCTGGAGAAGACGGCCATCATAAGGACTCGGATATCACTGTGAGTAAAGAAGCAAACTGTCCTGAGGTTTCAATCAGAGGAACAAATTGTAAACAGAATTTCCATGGAATGCTGTTGCAAGAGGGCAATTAGAAAGTAAAGGTTTGGGGATTGTGATGAAGAACCAGGGGCAAATGGCTGGGCTGGAGGAGAGGTTTTATGCTTTGCATAATGTGGCCTAGGGAGAAATGTGGGGAGCTGAGGGAGCAGGCATCGTTTTGGGCCAGCTCAGAGGGGTAAGAGGGTGGGTTGCCAGGCTTGTGTAGACTAGGCTGGTGGGGCCTGTCTGGGGGCTGGCATCAGGCTACATGCCTTGGCAGCACTGGGCTATCTCAAGCAGACTGGATGCGGGGGACACAGATGGCAACTCTTCAGGGTCTCAAGCTGAGTGAGCCACATAAATAGCCCAGCATTCAAGCCCGATGGTGGGAACTGCCTGCTCCCACATCAGAGAATCAGTGACAGGCCAAGCTTCGTGAGAGAGAGGAACAAGCCAGAACCTCCAGCTTTGCCTCTATGAGTTACCAGCAACAAAAACACGCAAAATCACCACTATTTCATTGGAACTGTTAGCGTCAGCGAGGCAGACCTCAGGAAGTCTGTGCAGAGCCGGAGCCAGACAATGGAAATGGTGCTGTGAAATGAAGGATGTTACTGGTGTTTCCTTTGGGCAGGGTGCTATCTTCAGAAACAGAAACACACAGTTATAAGGGCCTTCCTAGTCTTAATCCCAGATTGATACCTTCCCCTCCAAGTGCTCTTCCCCGAGAGAGTTTAGTCGTTAGCTGAAGAGGTCTTTTTCCTTGCGGGTTTTCGGACAGCACATGCTGAGGAGAAGAGGTGTCTTTGCCTCTACCAGGCAGGTGTCCGTCCGGACAGTGCTCTCAGCGTGGCCCAAGCCCTGCCTGCAGAGCAAGGCCCAAGGAGTGAGGCTTCGAGGCCTTTCTCTAGGTACTTGGGAGACTGCATGCTTGAGGAGATCAGGACCCCCCAAGGGCAACGCAAGGTGATGCCAATTACACCAATGTCTATGAATTGAAGTATATAGAAGGAAATCTAAAAAAAGCAAGTAGTTATATTTTCAGGACATGGATTTTTCAGTGATATTTTGCTTCTTGTTATTTATATACTTATTTTTATATCTTTCACGTATTCTATAATCAGAGGGAAACAATGAAAATATTACATTTATAATTATGGTGCCAGAAAATTTAATTTAGTATAAGGAAGAATTCCCTGAATGAGGAGTAACAGGAAAGGGGTCCTTAGGGAAGAAGCTCTGCCACCTCTCCCCCTGATGAGGGTCAGACACCCCAGTCCCTAAAAGAGTTGGCACTTGCTTGGAGGCCGATATAGGCAGTTTAACTCTACCCCACACTGCCACCTCGGGAACAGGCCCTGTGATCCTGAAATCAATTTTGCATTCTAATCCATTATCTCTGCACCTGGCAGGCTAAGCCTTGAGTGTATTGAATGAACACTAAGCTGATTAGAGTCAGTCGATTGCCTGGGCTTCAATACCTTCCTGTTGCAGAGGCTGATTTGTTTCCTCTGAGGATGGATGGCAGCTGAGGTTTCTCCCCTGGGGATCCTGCTTCCTGGAATGGCACACGATTTTCCCTTTATTCAACTCACACCTGACAGGTCGTACCACCTAACTCCCATCTACAGAGGATAGCCTAGATCTTATTTTCTTTTCATTTTTATTATATTTATTGCAGAAAAGTTAAGGGGCAAAAAAAAAAAAAAAAAAAAAAAAAAAAAAAAAGCAGAAAAAGGGGAGAAATCACCTGTAGGCCAAACCAGAGATAACCAATATATTTTATCTCAGACATTGATAAAAATGGTTAAAATGACATATCAAACATACTGTTTGAGAATGTGGTTTTTCATGGACTATACATCTTGGGTACCTTTCCAAATCTATACATATGTAGGTCCATGTATGCAATTTAATGTGTATGTAGCTCCGTCATATGACTCAATCATCGTTTAACCATTTCCCTATGGTCGAACAGGCTTTCACAGCTTGTTGTCATTATCAACAATGCTATGATGAATGTCCTTGTACTCATCTCTGTCCCCATCTCCTTATTATTTGCTTAGGCCAAATTATAGGAGATAAACTGCTAATTTGAAGGGAATGCAATCTTTTTAAGTATGTCTCTTTAAAACAGGTGAAATATAAAGCCATGGACCACTCACTATATCCTGTCACTCCCCTCTTTGGGTTTGAAGGGTCTTGTGTGTATTCGTGACTTCTTGCCAAAGAAATATACTTCCCTCCCTTTCCCAAACTGTTCCACATACAATTTCTCTGTCCCTTCTCCTCCCTCTGAAATCATTGCCTCCTCTCCTTCTCAGCTCAGCTCTGCAAGGTCTATCACGGTGCCTGCAACACTTTTATTCATTCAGATGATTCAGTAAACAGTAAACATGCATGAAGCATTTACTCTGTGCTAAGCGCTGGGAAACACAGAGGTGAATAAGTAAAGTCTCATCCTCATGGAACTTATAAATATGAACAGAATTTCAGACAGTGACAAATTATATGAAGAGCCAACAGAATAACGTGAGAGTGAATGGACATGGAGAGACGTTTTAAGATAACATGGTCCAGCGCGTCCTCTCTGAGGTCGTAACATTTGAATGGAGAGAGTATTTCCTTATACTTCTCTGTTGATGTGTCTTCTTTGTTAGATGGGGACCGTGTCATACTATGCATATCCCGGAGGCAGTACAGTGCCTGGTACAGAGAAATGCATGGAATAATGAATGAATGAATGAACAAATGAACGAACAAACAAACAAGTCAGTGGAGGTTGATGGTCCCACGTGGAGCTTGGAACCCAGATCCAGAGATGTGGGTTTTTCCTCCAGGTACCTCATCTCATTACCTAAAAGTGAATAGGAGACTGGAGGTGTTAGGGAGCTCACTCCACTACACAGCAAGCCTTGCGGCAGTGCAGCACAGAGGTTAAGAGCAGAGGCTCGAATATAGTCTGCTTTTTCTTTACTCTGCAATATTGAGCATGTTACCCAATTCTCTCTGACTCAATTTCAAATCTAGAAAAAGGAGATAATAGCACCTATTTCAATGAGTTGCAAGCATTAAATGGAGATAAAGTATGTAAGAGTTTGGCAAGGAGGTGGGCTCAGCAAAGGCAAGGAGCCGGCTAGGCTCTTCCCACAGTGTGTCAGGGGCTGGGGCCTGCTGGTGGCCTAGTAAAATGGAGTTTACCTGGCTAGCTTCTCTCAGGACTCTCCCAGGGTGTGGGCGAGACTTCAAGAGAGAGAGGAGACCGCATGTAGGCATATTTTCCACATTATTCCAAGTGTTTACTCACATCCTGACTTCTCTTTTAAAAAATTGTTGTAAAAACAATATAAAGACAGTAAAGGAAATTTTAAAGAAAAAATTAATCACCTATGATGTCAGCATTCTAGCCCAAGGATGTTACTTTTCTGTCTAGTCCTTCTTGATTATCCTTCCTGATGTACATATTTTATATAATTGCAGTTACGGTGATCTATTTTATATTTTGCATGTCACTTAACATTTTTATCATAAATGTTTCTTCAAAATCTTGTAGTGTTAATACATAGAATTTTTAATGACAGCCTGATCTTCCAAGTTGTTGAACCATCATTTATTTACTCCTCTTCTTATTGATAAATAGTTTTCTTCTTTTTGCTGTTAAATATGTATTTGTTTCTGGCTTTTAAATTATTTATGGCTATGTTCCTCCCCAGTGTAACAATTACATTTTATAAGTATACGAGCACACTCTGGCTAACTGTGCAGAAAGCTTCAGTGTTGTTAACATGGCTGAATCTTGTTTACTTAATCCGGTACATCATTCTGTTTATTTACTGCTTAAATTCCTGTTGAAATAAAATTTAGTTCACAATCAAAAACAATGGTGTAGATGATAGAGGCCCTGTTCATCACACTGGCGACCAAATCAAAGTTGTGTTGTAAACAGGGAGCAACAGCAAGAAAAATTTGCCTGGGATCTAGATGAACGAGCCATAAAACTAGGGAGAAATCCAAGAAATCACCCTGCAACGGCAGGAGGTAGGACTGGGCGAGGATGTGGGGCTGCCCTGCGTCAGCAGCTGAGTGAGATGAGGCTGCGGCAGACGCCTCTTAAAGGGGCCGTGTCCGTGAGTGGATTTTTCGCGGTGACGGACTTGCTCGCTCTGAGCACCAGTGCTATTTGGCTGTGTGCAGGGGCACCAGGGACTTACAGGGAGACATTGTGAGAGTGAGGGCTGAGGTGAGACTCACTTTGTATAGAAGTGCCGGTGGTATCCATTGTTCCTCTGTTGAACCCTCCTCCACACCAGTGTGCCAGACACATCACTGCCATAGCCGTGACATCATCAAACTGGATAAGAGATTGCTCTGCCCAGAGGACTCCCTGACTCCTCCTCCAACTCACAGCCCCACCCAAGCCACATCCAGGTATATCCTCAGAGTCAGGTGCTCCTTGCTGAGCAGCGCCTAGACTCACACTGGAGGCAGCTGTCCTCGGTTTCTGGTGTGGCCTTTTGAGGCAACTATAAGCACAGCATCTGTGGATTGCTTGCTGAATCTTAACAGGTGGCCCCGAGAGGTAAAGGCTTGGGCTAAGTTTGGCCTGCAGCTGAACCTCTCAGGACTGTGCCACTGGACACCTACTTCACAAATCCACACTAAGACCGGGAGACTTAGGAGCTTTGCTTAGTACATAGAAACAGACACAGAAAGGCAGCCAAAATGGGAAGACAAAGAAGCAGAAACCATATGAGAGAACAGAACAGAGATCCAGATATAATGGAGTCAAGTAATCTAACAGATGCAGAGTTCAAAACACTGGTTATAAAGATGCTCAATGAACTTTGGAAGTGTAGATAAATAGTGAGAACTTCAACAAGAGAAAAAAACATAAAATGGAAATGAAATTATAAAAGGGAACCAGTCTGAAATGAAGAACACATTATCTGAGATGAGAAGTATATTAAATGGAATAAACAAAGAATAAACAAAGTGAATAAAGAAAAGGATCAAATGCCCTATCTAGAGGATGGGAAAGTCAAGGACACACAATCGGAATGGCAAAGATAAGGTGCAAGACAAAAAAAATAATATATAAAAAATAAATAATTTAAGGAGAATATGGACACTATTAAGGGTCCAAATATCCATCTGATTGGCATAACTGAAGAAAATCAAGATATTGAACAGCTGTTTGAAGAAATAATGATGGAAAACTTCCCTAACCTGGTGAAGGAAATGACATAAAACCCCAGGAAGCTTGAGAATTCCAAAAATCAGGGATCCAAAGAGGCCCACACCAAGACACATCATAATTAAAATGCCAAAGGTTAAATACAAAGAAAGAATATTAAAAGCAGCAAGAGAAAAACAGATAGTTACTTATAAGGAAACCCATAAGACTGGCAGCTGATTTCTCAAAAGAAACTATGCAGGACAGAAGGCTTGGCAAAAAATATTCGACAGGATGAAGACCCAGGATATACAACCAAGAATAATTTATCCAGCAAAGCTATCATTTAGAGTTGAAGGACAGATAAAGAGCTTCCCAGACAAAAATAAGCTAAAGGAATTTATCACCACCAAGCCAGTATTACAGGAAATGTTGGAGGGACTTCTTTAAGAAGAAAAAACATGTATCAAAAACAGGAATAAAGAATGGTATACATTCCTATCAATAAGTACCTTAAATGGAAAAGAATTAAGTGCTCCAACCAAAAGATAGAGTGGCTGAAAGGATAAGAAAACAAGACCCCTACATATGAAAAGGAAGGGATGGAAAAAGATATTGCTTTGATGGACCTAGAAGGTATTTAAGTCAGAAGAGAAAGATAAACACTATAGATTTCACTTATATGTGGAATCTAAGGAATAAAAAGAACAAACTAATCAAAAACAGACTCACAAATATAGTGGACAATTTGGTGACAGACAGAGGGAAGGAAGGTTTGGGGGCTGGGAGAATGGAGTGAAGGGTTGAAGAAGTACAAATTAGTAGTGATGGATGGTCACAGGGATGGGGAGCACAGCATAGGGAATGTAATTAGCATTAATATCTTGGCTAGGTGGAGGGTGGGGGAGGGAGGGAGCAATTGAGGGATCGTTTTTATGAACGATATAGATGTCTAACCAATGTACTATATACTTGAAAATAATTAAAATAAAATTTTTTAATTTAGTTCATATTCTTTGTTCATTATCAGTCTTTATTAGCTATTTGTGAACCCAATCTTTTGTCTTATTTGTAACAAGCTTTTCCTCCAGTGTTACCTTCTCTTTTTTCTTTCTCAAAATTCCATTTTTAATAAATTAAAAATTTTAAAAGTAATATATTTCATGATAGAAAAATAAAGTGTTAAAACGTATGTCACCAGTTAGAATTAACCTTTATGAATTTTTCCTGGTTTCAAAACCAAGTATAAAAATATGTTTTTGAATCTACTGGAAGATGAGAATATGGACTGGTTATTAGATAATATTAAGAGGTTATTGTTAATTTTGTTGGGTATATATTAGTAGGGTGTATATGTAATTAAAAAAAATAAGTTTATTAGTTAAGACTGGTGAGGGAAGGTCTCAAATTTGCTTTTAAAAACCCTAGGACAAAAAGCAAGCAAAAGTTGGAGAAATTAGATAAAAACCAGATTGGCAAAATGTTAGTATTTTTTGAAACTGAGTAATTGTGTGTGTGTCTGTGTCTAGTATTCATTTTATTATTCTAATTTTGTGTGTCTTTGAAATCTTCTGTGATGAAAAGTTCAAAATGTTATCTTTGCCAATCTTTGATCTTCTAGGCTCCTCTACTTAAAATTCCAACCCATCTCTTGAATTTTCCTTTTGTATTTCTCGTCCCTGATTTAAGTATTTTTCTCCTTAGCACTTTACTGCTGTCTACCATACTCACCAAGATCTTACTTCCTGGTTAATCTCGCTTATTGTCTGTCCCCAACTGGATGGCAACTCCATCAGGATTTTTGTCCGTTTGGTTCACTGCTCTTACCACCAGCAATGTCTGGCTCCTCAAATCATTGTCAAATGAAGAACAAAGTCACTGTTAGCATTTAAAAATTATAGATATTCATTTTGACTTTAAATTTAACAAAAGAAAAAAAGACACTGTAGTAGTATAAAGGAATTGCTGAACAGCAGATTTTGGTTCCTAAAAACCTTCTGAAGTTTAATATATATATACGCACAAAATCATCAATGTTGAAGCATGAATTTCATTTCAAGCAATAAAACTTAGTTATTGCTTCATAAACATCGGAATAAAAATCACTAACATTTAAAGAAACAAACCTTTTCTTTTCTTACTTATGCATACACCAGGAACAAAGTGGAAAATATAGGCCTACTTTTACAGTGATTCTCTGGACACAACAAACAGGGACAGGCTGATCTGTGAGCAAAATATCCTATAAAATATCCTAGCTAAGGGAGAATGTCTCCTATCATGAAGGAATAATTAGAGCTACTGTATTTCCTTTGTGTTTCTTTTCGTTACTTAAAAAAAAAAAAAAATCCATCATGGCCACCAATTGCTTGCCAGTCTAGAAATAGATGTATATGGGCAGAGCTAGTCAAGGAGCAGGAGAAAGACACCCTCTTGCTTCCCTATCACCAGCTTAGTCCCCCTCTTCCCCTGCCTTCCCCACTTCGCCCATCTAAGTCTTCCCAAAGTAGGTTCTCACTTTGTCTTTCCTCCTCCTAGCCCACCCTCAGTCCTTCCTTTGCCAACAACACACTGGTTTCCAACCCTGGGGGTTGGGCTCATTTGAGAAACTATAAAAACACAGACACCACCCCTTCCTCCTAGGGCCCCATCTTTGCAGATCCTGAGCCTGCAGGTCTGGGTGGAAGTTGGTATTTGTCTTTCTTAGAGCCTCCATGTAGTTCTGATAAGCAGGTTTAGGGATCACTCCATAAGTGTCTTTCATTCTTCTTACATACCCTAGAACCTACCCCAAACCTGGCAAATGATAGGTGCTTAATAAATATGTGATGAATGAAATGAAGGAAAAAACATTTTAAGTCCCTTGTATATGTATACAAAAGTCAGTGTCACCTCTTTTAATGTTTACAATTTCGTGAGGCAGAGAATAATGTAGATATTACTGTCTCTGTCTCACAGAGGCCCAGAGAGGTAAAGGGAGTTCCCCAAGATCTCAATAGAGGAGCCAGAGATTGCCTCCTTCCACCAGACTGGTTCCCAGAGGCTTAAGGTGAGGGACAGAGTTTAATGAGGAGAGAAAGTAATCTGTATCACTATTGCTTAGTGGGTAGAGGGGAGTGGAGGCAATGGGGGGAGGGGAGAAAGAAGAGGGGAACCAGAAAAGAAGTATTGGGAAGGTTAGGAGTGCCTAAAAGCACGGAAATGAATCAAGACATCAAAAAAAAAAAAAACAAAACAAAAAACAAGACTCTAATGTACACACAGGTGGGGACCAGATTGATTATGGAGAAGGTGCCAGCCAGCTTTCTCACAGCAGGCAGAGGGGAACAGAGGAGGCTCTAGAGAAAACAGCTCAGAAGGTGATAAGCCACAACAGCTATTTCTGGGGAGCAGGCAGGTGCCACTGGTTCCTGAGTTCGATATTTCTCTTGGGATCAGAACGCTGGGCCCAAAGTTCCTGTGGAAAACACACCTTCTGCTGACTGTGGCCTCTGTCCCCAGGCCGCCTCCCCTAGGACTGTGTGTTTAGGCAGCTGCACTGCCCTTTTAGAACAATTTTTAACTTGCCGGCTACACCTGTGGAACCAGAATGTCTGGTCCAGACCAGTTACATAACGTCTTCAGGCCTTAGCGACCTTCTGGCCTTCTGGGTGGTAAGGGCAGCTGCAGCTCTGGCTCCAGAGAGGTGTGAGCTGGGCCTAGAAGTGAAAGGACGGGGTCCCCTTCCCACCTGGAGGAGGCCGCACTCTGGAGGAGGAAGCTGAGCGGGGCAGGGCAGGACTCAGTCTGTGTTCTGTCCAGGTGCCCTTAAAATGTAGCTCTGCTCTGTTTTAAAGCTTCCTGAAGAAGGGTTTAGGCTAGATTTAAGAGACTCTCACCACTGAAGATCTGCAAAATATGAATATGTTACATGAAAGTGTGAAGTTTCTTCTGTACCTATTTAAAGGTATCTCTGATGAATAAAGTAGTCCTGCCTGGAGCAGGGGGATGGACTATATGACTTCCAGAAGATTCTGTCTGGCTGCTGGTTCATGGTGTGCTGGGCAGGTCCTAGCCCAGGATACCCCCGTCCTAGTACCTAAGTGCTTAGCTGGGAACAAGACCAAACCTCAAAAAAGGTTTGCAGAATTGAAATAAGCAGCTGAGCTCACTGTAGCCTCTGCAGCTCCCAGGGGCAGGCCTGTGCAGAGGGAAGGAGGAAATGCTGACAACCATTAGGGTGGCTGGAATGCAGGCTACAGAAACAGCCTGGAGCCTACAGATCCCAGAAGGGTGGGCAGCAGATGGAATCCCTGCAATCCAGTGCTGGAAGGGACTATGGGGAACAGCTGGTCCAAACTTCTCATTTTATAGGCAGAAGACTAAGAAGTGACTCACTTGCCCATAGTCATTTAGAGAACAGGGTGATGAAGCTGGCAGATCAGCAACAGGCAGTTAATTCAGGCATTGGGTCTTCCATGAACTTCAGAAGCCGAAGGGGAGCCTAGCTCTGAAGGCTGCTGGGGTGGGTTTGAGGGAGGGTTCAAGAAGCCCCTGTAGAGCTCTAAGCCCTGGGTCTGGAGCTGAGCTTTGGCTGCAAGACACAGATGGGAAGCCACCTAAGAGGTGTGAAGGAAGAACAATTAACAGGACCTAGAAATGGATCTCCTAGGGCCAATCCAGGGACCCAAAGTGGTGGCTGGCATCTCTACACCAACCTTTCTTAAGCCTCCAAGGTTACCTCCCAACCCTGTCAAATTTCCCATAATGCAGAACAAGATCCTGCCTGTCATCATTTGTCTAGCCAGTAAACAGGCATCCATGGAGCCCACATGCTCTGGACTGTGCAATGCCTCCCTCCAGTCACATCTGTTTCTTCCTCCCATCTTCTCCTCTATTCACCTGGCTCACAGGCCGAATTCCTTTCTGCTGACACTGTGGAAGTCCCATTAGTCATATTTACTTCACTCTGGATTCACCTGGATACCTGCTATAGCCTCCTCACTAGTCTCCTGATTCCACCTCTGCTCTTCCAGTCCTCCTCCACTTAGCCAGCAACTGGAGAGTGTATTAAAACACAAAATCACTCCCCTGAAAGCTAGTCATGGCTCACCAGAGCCTCCAAGATGAAGCACCACCTCCTTGGGAGAGCAAGCAAGTCCTTCAGGAACTGGGCTTGCCCGCTCCAGCCTCCCATCTCACCCTCTACTCTGTGCTCTGCTGTGTTGCTCCCAAGACCCACCAAGCCTTTTTGTACCTCTGACTTTTGCACATACTTTTTTCCCCTCTGGGGTGCTCTTTCACCCCCTGGTCCACCTGGAATGTCTCCTACTCATTTTCCAAGACTCTACCCAAAGCTGCTCCTTCTGGAAGCCCTCCCTGATCTCAGGCAGAAGCTGGCATTTCTCTTCCAGAGCTCCTGGGACAGCCTGCACTTACTTCTCTCAGCACTTAACACATGTGTTTTAATTGCCACTGGCCTGTTGTGGTGGGCTGCCTCCAATAGGATGACTCACAAGGATCCCTGCTTCTTGGTATTTCTCCTGTGGAGTGCCCTCCCCTTGAGTGTGGGCTGGGTTCACTGATTCCCTTCTAACGACAGGAATACAGCAGAAGTTAAGGAATGTCATGTCTGAGATCAATTATAAAAAGATCGTCTGTGGCTTCTGATGTGGGTCGGTCCTCTCTCTCTCTCTCTTAGTCAGAGAGCTCACTCTGGAGGAAGTAAACTTCCATCTAGGAGTAGCCCCTTTGGTGGGGCCCAAGTGGCAAGCAACAGATGTCTCCAGCCAATAGTCAGTAAGGACTTGAGGTGGGTCGACTGCCACAAAAGTGAGCTGGAAGTATATCCTCCCCATTCAAGCTTCTGGGGTGACTATAGCCCCAGTCATTATGGACTCCTTTTGCTGTAGGAGACCTGAGTTAGAAGCACCTGGCTAAGCAGTGCCCAGATTCCTGACCCATCGAAATTGAGATAACAAATGTTGTTTTAATTCTCTAACTTTTGGGGTAATTTATTACACAGCAATAGATAATAAATATACATGTCTTCTCCATTGGCGTTAATGCTCCTTGGGGACCAACTTATTCATCTTTAGATTTGCCAGGCAGCTCAATGGGGAGAGTGAAAAGATCCTACAAGTTTTGAGGAAGCAAAAGTAAAACAACAATCCCCCCAATAAAAGATTTCAATAAAAGAATCCAGAATTAGAATGGCATCAGCCTTCTCAACATCAATGTTGGAAACTAGAACATAATGGAACAAGACCTACAAAATTCTGAGGGAAAATGATACCCAGCCTACAACAATGAAGTGTGAGTGTGAAACATTTTCAGAGAAGATCTCAAAAATTTACCTCCAATGCACCTTTATCAGGGAGCTGCTTGAGGATGTGCTCTGCCAAAACAAGAATGTAAGCCAAGAAAGAAGAAATGGGAACCAGGAAAAAAGAGCCAATAAAGTGAGGAGCAAAGGGGCTCTTTAACTGATGGTGAAAGCCGATCCCAAGACAACAGCTGTGGCGGAGAGCTGGAGGGGACCAGTCCAGACTGGAGCAAATCAGAAGGCTAATGTTTTGCACATACTGACTAGAGATTTACATACAAATGGGGAATTTTGGGGGTTGAATTAGTAACAAATATATAGAGTACTAGCAAATAAAAGAAGAGAGACATTTATTAACTCTAGCAAAAACAGAATGTTGTGCAGGAAAAGTAATTATAGTATACTGCTTGAGCTGTGAATAAAGTTTTCAAAATATAAAAGTGAAAAGTCAAAATTTAAACAGTGACTATTAACCTAAACATAATTACAACATAACTAAGGAGAAAAGGAAGATGGGAAGCTTGACTGGCTAAGACTGTGTGTGATGGGAACAAGGAGACTAAAATGAGCTAAATCCTAAACTTCCACAAGAAAAGTCAATAGATAAAGAATCAGCTGAAAAAATTGAAAGTGGTTGCCTCTGAGCAGTTGGAAATTGGGTCTGAGTTTCAAAAGATAGTTGTTTTTCATAACAAGTCTTACAAAACTATTTAACTCGTTAAACTATGCGCAAGTTTAACACCATTAAAAGTTACACCAGAGAAATAAACTTAAAATAAAAATCTACCACAATTTTACATATATAAGGTACTCGATAAATGTTAACCATTATAATTTCTTCCATAAGACATCTTCATCGACAGCTTGCTATATTTGCAAGTGAATGTGATATTCAAGATGCTTGATGGCAAATGACAAAGCTTCAACTCAGACTGGTGAAAGTATAAGATGGGCTTGTACTACGTCATGTCGCAAACACGCTTCAGTCACGGCTGGATCTTTCCGTCTCCATTTCTTGGCTCTGTTTCCTGTTTTGACTTCATTCTCAAGCAGGCCCCTCTCACGCCTTGGCAAGCTGGCTCCAGCACCTCCAGGTTTCTATCCTCCCAGCTTCACAATCCTAATGGAAGGAAAGGGTCTCCGCCTGGTAATTGCAACAAATGTCTGGGATAAACATTCACTGATCTGGCTTGGGTTACATGCCCATCCCTAGACAGATCGTATGGCCAAGGATAGGGCACTCTGATTGGCTTCTCTGGAGTCATGTGCCCACTCCTGGAACCATGAACAATCTTGAGGGTGAATGGTCTCACATAGGAAATGTAGGTGCCAATATTAGAAAAAGTGAGGATAAATGCTTCAAAATCAATAGTTGTACCCCTGCCTAAAGACTGAGAATGCTGCTTGCCATCATCAGTGTAGGAGCCACTGGTTAGGAACCCTCTAGAACACTACGCGGTTGACCCACTCTGCTTCATGAGAACCGTTCAGTATTTAATACATGTCCCATGTTCCCAAATCTTCTTGTCTCCAGGGAAACAAGCATAGATCTTCTAATTTTCCTTGTATAACAGTTTCCGAATCCCTCACTTTCCTGCCTCTCTCTCCCTGGAGGCTGAGCAGTGTCAAGATACTAAACTGTGGCACCTATAGCTGAACGAAGTTCCAGATGTGGCCTGACCAGCCCAGAGGCTTATGGATGCTTGTCTCATTTCTCCTCATCCATGGAGCACATAATAGGTTCACTAGCTTCTTTAGTGACTGCAGTGCATTGCTGGCTCTTACTCAGCTGTAGTCAACACCTTTTATTACATGAGCTGTCATTAATCTACGGTTTCCTCATTCTGCATTCATACAATTGGTTCTTTGAACCTAAATAAAGGATTTTGTCCTTGTTGAATTTCAACTTATAAAATTTGGTCCATCATAGCATAGCAGTTCACTGAGGTGTTTTTGTATACAGATCCTGTCTTCAGTATCAACCATCTCTTCAGGTTTTGTATAATCTACCTATTTGATTGACAGACATTTTTTTTATTTTCATCCAAGAGGATAATAAAATAAATTAGAGTCAAGGATAAAGCCCTCTGTCCTACTACCCAAGTCCACATGATATGTTGTGATTGCCTAATCAGCTATGGAGCAACCGGATTGTTTAGTTTCCTAGAGCTGCCAGAACACATTATCACAAACTGAATGGCTTAAAACAACAGAAATTCATTCTCTCACAGGTATGGAAGCTAGAAGTCCTAACAAGTTGTCAGCAGGGCTATGCTCCCTCCAAAGACGCTATGGAAGAATGCTTCTTTGCCTCTTCCCAGCTTCTGTTGGTTGCCAGCAATCCTTGACATTCCTGGGCTTGTAGCTGCATCTCTCCATCTCTGTTTCATCTCCACATGTTATTTTCCCCGCTGTGTGTGTCTTCTTTGTGTCTCTGAGTCCAAATTTCCCTCTTCAGATGAGGACACCAGTCAATGGATTTAGGGCTCACCCTGATCCAGTATGAATTCATCCTACCTAGAATACATTATGAAAAGACCCTATTTCTGAATAAGATCACATTCACAGGCAGGGGGTCAAGACTCCAATATCTTGGGGGGCGGGGACACACGATTCCATCATTATATAAACGGTACCAGTTTTCATCTCCCATGTCTCGTTCTTGACCTCCAGGCTCTGAAGAACATCTCTATCGAAAGCATTGCTGCAATCCAGATGGCCTGGGAGTCTACACACCCCACCCTACATACCAGTCGACCGTATCTATTAACCCAGTCTGAAGCAATGGTTGCCACCAGGAGTTCCACATGGCTGCCCATTCACTCTCTTCCTACTTTTCAAAGATTTTGAGAGACTCTCTCCCTGGGGAGGAGGCCAGAATCTCCTGAAGGTGGAGCGGGCAGTAGTTGGAGAAGGGAAGCCAAAGAGTGGCATGGTTAAGAGCTTGGAATTTGGAATGAGACACAACCTGTGACTTTGGGCTGGCTTACTCAACCTCTCTAGCATCCCATTTTCCTCGCTGGTACTAAAACTTATCATTCTTATGAGGATTAAGTGACATCTCAGGGTAGCAGTGGCTGTTGCCACAGTTGCTGTAGCTGTCCTGCCTTTAGCTGCTTGGGATTTGGATGAACCTAGATCTGACTCCATAGCTTCAACATCCCCCTGAGGCAAGTTTCTTAACGTCACTGAACCTGTTTCACGTTTCTGTGTCCTGTAAACGAGAATCCTAATTCTTAGGGTATTGTGAGCTCAGAGTATACACAGCACAGAGCCTGGGGCACAGTTAAACAGCATACATGTTTGCTCCTTTCCTTCCCTTCCTCTGTGAACGAAAGACATAAGCTACTCCCAGGAAACTCAATGCAGCTACTTCATGATCACTCTCTTTTCTCTGTCCTTGGGGAGAGACCTTGGATTTCACAATGAGCTTGTCTTTATAAAGACTTTAAATTGTGTTTAAAAAACAAATGCTAATCAAAACATATATAATCGTTGCCACTAGTTCTTCGCAAAGTTCTCTCTGGTTGCTGTTTTTATTATGTTCATTTCACCAACTGAAGGCAGGCAGTTAAATGACAGCCTCACGGGCAGGCAATAGGAGAGGTGGAGCAGGGCTTCGATCCGCCCCCCTCCAAGCCCTTAAGCTTGGCCTTCACACACAAAACATCTAGGTCTTTAAAAAGAAGTTTAAGTACATAACATACATAAATGTTTTTCTTTAAAAAATTAGAAATATCTTGAGCAATCTAAAGTTTATTTGTCCATCAATTTCAATCCTTGTTCCAGTCTCTGCCTCCTCAAGGGTAACTCCCGTTTATGGGTTTGATGTGTCTGCTCCAGAACTTTTAGAAAACTTCCATTTCTTTGTATGTATGTATGTATGTATGTATGTATGTATGTATGTGTGTGTGTGTATACACACATACACACAAATTATACTGTATTGTGTTTGTGTGAGTGTTTTCACATAGATGGCATCATGTACCACACGTGATTTGGCTACTTGCATTTTTTACTGCACAACACATTTGGAGAGTTCTCCTTCTTGAAATACAGAAATCTGGGCTGCTCCTTTGGTCCTCTGTATTCCACCTTCCATGCTGTGCCTGATTGATCCCGCCCCTGTTGATAGTCTCCTGCTTATGCCCCATTTCCTGCTGTTTCTGAGGGCTTGAGGCTTTGTTGAGAAGGGACTGAACAGCCTTCAGGAAGTCCCCCTGGGCTCACAGACTTCCTCAGCTGTAGAGGCCAGAATCATGGGGAGTTCACTTTGAAAGCAGGACCACCCACAGACCCTAACTGTCTGGGCTCAAGATCAAGAACTTCCCCCAGACCACCTGCCGCAGTAGCAGGAAGGCCCAGCAGAGCTTGCTTCGCCCTTAGCTCCGCCCTGCTGGGACAGCCCTGCACACCTCTGCTTGCCAACAGGACCTGTGAGCAGAAAGATGAAAAGAGAAGTAAAATAAATAAACAAGATAAAAGATAAATAGGATAAAGGTTACGGACTAAAATGGCAGCAGTAAAACAATAAAAATAAACCAACTCAGTACAGTCCAAATACAAAAACAAAGAGATGAAGCCCTTCTTGACCAGGCCTTGATCTAAACGAGAACGAGGCCTGAGGCTGGAGGTGGGGAGCGGTCCCCTCTTTCTTGGACGGATTCACTCTTGCTGATGGAATATTTAATATGGGCTGTTACCATGTTGTACTTTGATATAGCGTGCAGGAGATTTCTGCAAGGAAGTATTTCCAGGGCCTCCAGAGGGAGAGGAAGAGGAGGCGAGTCTGGACTAGCAGGAGGTGGACAAGCAGAGCACCAGCTCACTGACTACGGAAATCCTCTGCGGGACCCGCAGTGTCCACGAAGCACTTTCATGGAGAAGGAAACTAAGATTCTGAGGGGTAAAGCAACTTGCTCAAGATCACATGGCAGGTCTCGACTGAGAACTTCTGACACCAGAACCAGGTCTTTTTCTAAAACACGCGGGAGCCCACCCAGAATCTGAGGTCCCAGCTCAGGTCTGGAACCTTTAAAGTTCAGCAACTCCCTTCCTTCATCCCTTTCTCGACCCTCAGCAATGTCCTGCAGCTGCCGGCCTGGCAAGAACACAGGTGGGTCTCACCTGAGCCATGAGTGCCCAAGAGGGCAGCCTGTGAGCCTGCAGCCTCCTGATATTCAAGGGGAAGCCTAAATTATATATCTGCCAGCAAGGGTCTCCAGGACAGGAGCGGTGCCTGTGGGGGCAAGAGTAGAGGAAGCCAGGAAAGCTTTTAGACATTCTGCTAAAGGTCAAGAGGCCTGTGGTGTGGTTTAGAAGCCAGAGCTGTTGATCTCCAGGGTAAGCCCACACTATGGGAGCTGCTCCCTGTAGCCGGAGGAGGGGGTATTATATAACCCATGAGGTCAGCCAGGCAGGGTGGAGGTCCCTGTGGAGAAAGTGTTCACACAAGGGAGGGGGCCATTCCCCCACCCTCTGCAGTGAGCCATGCCCCCAGGGGCTCTTTATAGTTCATCCCTTTCAGCGGCCCCCACCTTCCTGCACTGGAGAGGGGTTGAGGACTTCCTGTGTGGGTGCAGCATTGCCTCAGTAGGAGGGAGCCTAAGCAGAAGAACACGGCTGATTCCCTCAAGTATCAGCTATCCTGGCCATCTCTGGGTTTGCCCAGGGCAGGTGGGGCCTGAGGAAGTATCCCCAATAGCTCTCAGGGTGGCCCATAAGTCCTGGCCTCCAAGGTCAGACACTGCTACTGAGAATCCTGAAAAAGCTCTGCTCTCATACCCTCCTTGGCACATGTCCTAGAGCAGGCCAGCTGGGCATAGCTGGGGAGGAAGAAAGGGCAGGCTTCCCGTGCTCTGGTGAGAATGTCTGATCTCTGTGGCAACCTCTCCTGTCTCTAAAATTATATGTGGATTAAGAATACTCCATCTGGCAAGAGCAGATGGAATCTGGCAGAAGCATAATCGGGACACTGGATTTCAGATCTGTTGGTCTCCATTCACCAAGACAAAAAAAAGACAAAGAGGCGAGGAGAGAGGTGTGGGATGTGGTGTGTGTGTGTGGTGTGTGTGTGTGTGTGTGTGTGTGTGTGTGTGTTGGGCATTTTTGAGCCACATGATGTGGAGAGAAGACACTGACTCAGTGTGTGTGATAGGCAGGTGGTTTTGAAGGGAAGGGATTAACTAAAGGAAATGGGAAGTTGAAGTCAGAATGGAGAAGGGAATAGAAAAATGGGGGAAACTGTGGGTGGTCAGAGAAAGATGAGGATCCAAGTTCAAAAAGTTCTGACAAGTCTGAATAAGGAGAGGAGAGAAGCCCTGCGGGCACCAGGAGTCCCTCAAGAGCCTAAGGGCATCCCTCCTACCCGGAGACAGCACACCTGAGTGAAAGCAGAAGAAAGTGTCACTTGTCAGTCAGGCCTAAATATGGCTGCAAGCAACCGAAACCCTGAACCAACAGTGGTTTCTTTGACTTTATAAAATATCTGAAAGTGAGGGTTGGGGCTGGTGTTCAGCAGTGTCGGGGCTGGCATCTCTGAGGTTCTCTTGGCCTTTTTTATGGAAATATGGTTGCTACGATTTCAAAAATCAGGAACATTTTCAAAGAAGGGAGATAGAGATGATAGCCTGCCTAGGAGTGCTCCTTTCACTTGAGTCCCATCGGCCAGAACTGGCCACGTGGTCTCCCTTGGTCACAAGGTAGGCTGGGAAAACAGCTCAGGGGCGCCCTGGCCATGGCTTAGCCTTGCTAGCCACTCTGTTGCCCCAAACAAAATCAGGGTTTTGTTAGTAAGGAAGAAGAGGAAATGGATATTAGGAAGGCAACCAAGCCCCAGAGATTCGAGACAGAGTGGCAAACATTTCGGATAAAACTCAATTCATATTCCAAAGTTGAGCTGAGAGAGTCTCCAGAAAACCGTGAGGCTCTGCTTTGGGAATAGCAATCCAAACCCCAATATCTAGCCCCTTGTTGCAAGTCTCACTCATCACTAATTTTCTCAATTAACCTTCATAGCAACCCCACGAGAGAGGTGCTATTGTTTTTCCCATGCTGCAGACGAAGAAAGGAGAGTGTCATCCTTCACAGGACTATATCTGAATCAAGCATTTACAGGCTCCAATCCAGGTACTCCTCAGCTTTTGGGCCCTAAAGGCTTTGACCGCTCCGTACAGGAAGTTGCCCCACCCTTCCTTCACTGAGTCTTGATCTCTGGCCCTTCCTTAGGATCCAAACACCTGTAAGGAGGCCTCTGAAATCAGATAGACCTACATTCAAATCCTCATTTTCTACTTGTCAGTGTGGCCTTGGGCAAGCTACTTGGGTCCCTGGGCCCCCTAAACAAGTGGCTACCTCCTCCAGAGGTTGTAGGATTAAACAGGAGATGATGGGTGCTTGTACCCAGCCCAATACCTGGAAACAGCAGGTGTGTAATAATATCAGTGCCTTTCTAGAGATGCAGCAATGTGGAAATTCAGCCATGGGCCAGCTCTGGTTTTGCATAAGCCAACACCACATTATTTCCCAAGCACTTTCCTGATAAAATATAACTCTTTGTAATCAGGAATCACCTGTTTTGCCTTCTTTTGCCATTAAAAAATCTGACTGTGTTCGAAGTCCTCAGTAGTTACATCAACTAATGTTTATTGAGCATCTACCAAGTGCCAGGCTCCCGGTGTGTGGAGGCCTGATCCTTGCTCTCTAGGTGTTTACAGTCTAACTACAGCATGGCACGTGCAGGCAAATAACTCTCAAACCAGGCAGAGTGTAGTGAGGTAATTCAAAGTGCTGTGACTTCAGAGGTGGCCGAGCTACCTGAGTGTGGCATGATCTTGTCATTCCTTCTCTAGGGAGCGGTGCTCCACGGCTAACACAGAAGAGGCACCACTAGGACTAGCTACACAACTTGTGGGGGCCCTCATTAAAAATTAAGTATTTCAGTAACAGCAGAGCCTTAAACCAAGCGTAGGGCCCTTCTGAGCACATGGCCCTGTGGCTACACACGTTTTATGCCCATGCAGCTGGCCCTGGGTGCCGCCATTCCGTGACCCTCTTGCTGTCCCCTCAGGTCCTGCAGAGAGGGCAGTTGTTACCTCTGGGAGATTCCGGCACAGGGCAGACCCTGTGGGAGAGGGGCCAGCAGGCCTCCTCCCAGCTAGTGACCATGCGTCATGGCTCCTCATTTCTGCCCGAGGAGATCATTTCAATCTGATGTCACCAGGAATGACTATGGGTTTCCACAAGCCAGAATGTAAGGCAATTTCCCCAGCATGAGAAAGAGTCACCCCACAATAGTCTTAGGTAGTTGCCAATGGACTATCCCTCACTGTATCTTTGACTTCACCACAAACCACCAGCAGGAGGTTCAAAGGGATGGAAAAGGGATGGAAGACAATGAGGCTAACAATCCTGAAAGGGAAGTCCCAGGGACCCGCTGGCTTCAGAGACGGATGCCATGGACAGAAACCCAAATAGGATGTATAATAAATTGTATTGGCCACATAAATACTTATGACAGGCACCAGTATAAAAGGGAGATATTAAGTTACCTTCTTGGGCTGGTTGGGCCCTAGAGGTCAACTAGGCCAGCCCTCCACCTCTGGGTATTTCAAGATAAATGTACAAAGTTCTGTGACATAGAGCATACTGGGCACCAACTGTGAAGGAGACCATCTCACAGATCTGTCTGGAGATGTGCAGGGCTGATATTCCTGCTCCCATTTACTGCTCTGCTGCCCACTTATGACTTATTTGACCCTCCTGTCAATACCCCAACTTAGCCAGGGACCTTCATTTCTATGCACAGTCTTTGGGAGCAGCTCTTACTGAGGGCAACCCAGCCCCACTCCTCTTGCTTCAGCCCCAGAGACCAGACCAGAAAGACATAAGGCCAGGCATGCGATTCTCCTGGCAGTGATGCCAGAAGCAAAGAAGCCATAAGTATGCATGCTTAATCCTGCTGCGCTTATCAGGCCGGTACTGAATGCACCTCTCTATGGCCCATGGTGTAGGGTGGGTTACAAACCCTCCTCAGCTCAAGCTCTGGCACGAGCCTTCCCAAATGCCCCTCCTTTGAAATGAGTTTAGGGTGTGTGGCCAGGTCCTTCCAGAAGGGTCCTGAGTGATGGATCACAGCCAGGGCAGTTCTCCTGGCTAGCCCATATGTTCCAGGGAGGCTGGAACTTTGTAATGAGGTATAAACTCTGCACTGAGCCCAGGAATCAGCATTTGGCACTCAGAGGAACAAAAAAATTTCAGTTCGCTCTGCTCACTTTTAAAAATGATATATATATATATATTTTTTGGCTACTATCAAAAAATAATAATAACAATAATATGGGCCAGGATATAGGAAAATTAGAACCTTTGTGCACTGTTGGTGGAATGCAAAATGGTGCAGCCACTATGGAAAATAGTACAGTGATTCCTCAAAAAATTAAAAATAGAATCACCACATGATCCAGCAATTCCACTTCTGGGTATATATCCAAAATAATTGAAAGTGGGGTCTTGAAGAGATAATTGCACACCCACACTCATAGCAGCATTATTTACAATAGCCAAAAGGTAGAAACAACTCAAGGGTCTCGATAGATCCATGGATAAATAAAATGTGGTATATACACATAATGGAATATTATTCAGCCTTAAAAAGGAAGGGAATATGACCCATGCTACATTACAGATAAATCTTGAGAACTTAAGTAAAACGAATCAGTCACCAAAAGACAAAGTATGAGCTTTGATATGAGGTGCCTGGAGTAGTCAAATTCGTAGATGCAAAGAGCGAAATGGTGGTTGCCTGGGTGGGAATGGGGGTTGTTTAATGGGCATAGAGTTTCACTTTCACAAGATGAAAAAGAGTTCTGGAGACTGGTCATACAACAATGCGAGTGTACTGAACACCACTGAACTGTACACTTAGAAATGGTTAACGTATTAAATTTTATGTGTATTTTACCACTATTCAAAATTTTACCACTATTGATAATGAAATAAAAATTTAATGACAGTTTTGTTGTTTTTTTTTCTGCAGATAAAAGAAATGCTTATTAAAAATCTTGAACTTATAGAAAAGTCTAAAGAGGTAAGGATGTATTAGATCTCGTATATTACATGTAAAACCTCATTAAAAAATCAAAATTATCCATAATTCTACTACTCAGAGACAACTGCTGCTAATAACATACTTCCTCTGTATTTTGAAATATCCATGTGTACATCTATCTGTCCATCAATGAGTTACATCATTCAATAGATACAATTATATACACTACTTTTTCACTTGTTAGAAATATTTCCAAAATCTCCTATAATATGATTTTTAATGGCTTCCTGTATTTGATCATATGGACATAACAAAATTTATTCAGCTAGTCTTTTATTTCTGAACATTTTAGGTGGTTTAAAGTTTTTCAATATTTTAAGCATACTATGATAGACATCCTCATGTATATACTATTATCCATATTTCTGATCATTTCCTTAGAATAATTTTCCAGAAGTGAAGGGCCAGAGTTGAAGACTGAGTGTTTTGATGCTGACGGCACACACTGACTGGGGCCTCCACAGACAACCCTGTTTTTTTACAGGGCCACTGCTTGCCTAGTGCTCTGTACTCTGTCCCTTCCAGGGCTCATAAGGCCCCAGACTTTCTCTTCCTTGAATTCTCTGAAACTAAATACTCTGGAATTTCAGCAAAGTAAAAGAGGGCCCTTGTGCCTCTAAGAGCTAACTTTGCAGTTTCAAATGACATCTTATAAAGTCCAGAATCTCTGTTGCTGGAAGGGACTGAGAGATGGCCTCATCCAACCCTGTCACTTTACAGAGCAGGGAAATGAGACTTATAAGAGGGGAAAACATTCCCCTTTCTTGATGGATGGGCTAAACTAAAACTGAGCTTGGTCTGTCTCCCCAGAAAGGACTGGGGTCATAGCAGAGAGTAAATTCTTCAGCTCACTGGACCAAGCGCCAGATTCCAGAACAGCTGAGGGGTCAGTTGGGGCCATCTTTTGACAGCCGGAGTAACAACTGCCTCACGGCCACATCCTGGCACTCAGGAGGTGCCAGTAAAACTCTCCAGGATAGCAGCTCAGACCCTTCTCATAGAGAAAACCAGGTCTAAGATTTGCAGCACGGGCAGCCCCTCCACAGGCAGGAGCATGGGTGGGTGGTCTGGACTTGGCCAGAGAGAGGCAGAGAAGACCCAGAATTGCCATGTGCAAGAAATGAGGTAGGGGAGCGGCAGGGAAGGTATCCTACCTTACTGAGCACCTGCTGAGTGCCAGGTCTTGTACTGGGCACCCACCTTATTTCCCTCAGTCCTCAATACCACCTGCAAGGTAGGCAATCACCTCTTTTTGGATGAGGCTCAGAAAAGGTAAAGAACTTGACCAAAGGTCAAGGTTATAATAAATGCCATCAGGATTCCAGCCCACGTTAACCACCTAATGGCTGTAGTGTTCATACCACATCACTCATTCATTTCATTCATTACTCACAAGGATGTGTGAGGTACACCATCACGTACACACTGGAAACTGATTTCACATAACAATAAGAGGACAAGTCAGAGGAAAGTCAAAGTATGTCAAAGTATGTCAAGAGGTTGCAGGGTGGTCCCTTCTAGCTCCAAAGATTCATGAACTGTGGAATTCTGGGAAGAATAGGAGGACCAGCCTGAGGGCCAGTATTCAAGGACCCTGTTGATAACCTCAAGCAAGAGACACAGTTGTGGGGAGGAAAGGGCATTGCAATGGGGATTGGGGACCTGGGAGCCACTCTTGGCTGAGCCAGGTCAGAGGTATGAGCCTGGTGAGCCACTTTACTTCCCTGAACTTAGCTCTTCACATGTAAAATGGGAAACCTCATTCTCCTCCAACCATCACTCCATTTTACTCCTTCCCTCTACAGCAAAACTCCTCTAAGTGTTGTCTATACTTACCTCCAAGCCCATTTTTCAGATTCTTTTTTAAAAATGTGCATTTATTATGAATTACTTCTTAAATAAAGATAACAGTCCGTATTGTTATAAAGAATATTAAACAAATCTATGCACTTGCCAGTCAGCTTAAGAAATAAAGGATATGCCAGATGGGAGGGGGTTTGGGGGAGTTGGTGAAAAAGGAGAAGAGATTAAGATGTACAAATTGCCAGTTATGAAATCAGTCACAAGGACATAAAGCACGGGGAACATAGTCAATAACATTGTGATAACTGTGTGTGGTGTCAGATGGGTACTAGACTTATCTGGTGATCACAAGTTATATAAATGTCTAATCACTATTTTGTATGCCTTAAACTAATATAATATTATATGTCTACTGTAATTGAAAACAAAAATAAAATTAAAAGTTAAATTTAAAAACTTTAAAAAGAAATAGGGAATATTAAGGCCTACGAAGTCCCCATCACGTCCCTCTCTCCTCCACCCAAGGGTTTCTACTATTCCAAATTTAATATTTATGATTTCTTCCTTTCATTAAACTTTTAAGTATTTATGTATCCCTTAACTTCATATAAATTGTATCTCATTATATGTATTCTTTATTAATTTGTTATGGATTGAATCATGTCCCCCCAAAAAAGATTGTACCATGGGTCCTAACCTCCAGTACTTCGGAACGAGAAATTTTTTGGAGACAGGGCCTTCACAGAGGTCATCGAGTTAAAATGAGGTCATTAGGATGGGTTCCAATCCAATATGGCTGGTGTCCTTATAAAAAGGGGATATTTTTGACACAGAGACACGTACATGGGGAGAACACCATGTGAATACTGGAGTTATGTTGCCAAGGAACTACCAGGAGCATGGGAGAAACCTGGAACAGATCCTTCCCTAGTGCCTTCAGAGGGAACGTGGCCTTGCCAGCACCGTGATCGTGGACTTCTAACTTCCAGAACTGTAAGAGAATATCTTTCTGTCATTTAAGCCACCCAGTCTGTGGTATTTTGTTTTGGCAGTTCCAGGACACGAATCGTCATTCGATACGATATTCTTGAAATTCATTTATAATGAATGAAAGCTGAGATTTATGCATTTTCTTTGTCATGTTTCATTACATGATATACCACCATTTACCCATTTTACTTTGAAAAGCTATATGGCTTGTTTACAGGTTTTGTGGGACATTACAGGTGGTGCTGTCTTGAACCTGCTGCACAGTGAACTCTACAGGGAACAGCCACTCAAATCTACAGGGCAAAGTCTTTCCTGGGTAGAATAATCCTAATTGCTATCGCCTTTGCCAATCTGATGGGTGTAAATTGGCACTTCCTAGTGTCTTCTATTGCATTTTCCTGATTCGTAAAGTAGTTAAGGATCTTTTTTATATGTTTACTGTCAATGTATGTTTTCTCTTTTGCAAGAGTTGCCTTTTCCTTGTCTTTTTTCTTATTTATTTCTAAGAGTTCTTTGTGTTCTAGACTCTAATCCTACATTGGTTATGTGTTACAAGTATCTTATCCTATTTTGCGTAGTTTTGCTTTATTTATAGTTTTCTTTAAGGAACAGAAGCTTTTTGTTATTTTTATTTTTTTCCTTTTAAATAAAGACTTTATTTCTGAGAATAGTTATAGTTTCACATTAAAATTACAAAGCAGAAAGTACAGAGAGATCCTATACACCCCCTGCTCCCACACACACACAGCCCCCACTTCCAGCATCCCCCACCAGAGGGGTACATTTGTTACAATTGCTTTACCTACATTGACACATCATTATCAGCTTTCATTTGAATGTAGGAGGATTTATTCATCTTTTTCCTAACAGTTAGAGCTTTTAAGAAATTCTGTGTACCCGAAGGAGAGATATACACTCCTATACTTACCTCTTAAGGGTTTATATCCTGCCTGTCACATCGTTAATGGACCTGGGATTGATTTTTGAGACTGTGTAGCGAGGATCTAAAATGGAAGGAGCACCGGCCCCGCTTTCCTCACAGGGTTATGATGAAGATCAGGCGTGTGTGCAAGGGCTCTGAGAACTAAAAACAAGCACAAATATGAGTATCTCTGATGCTGATTTGATGGCAGATGAGAAAACTATTGGAGAGAAGGCTGCTTCGGTCCTTGATCTGCTAATTAATTTGTCTGCATAGGCTGCCAATAGGCCAGGCAGAAACACAACTGCTGTCCCCTTCTGAGGCGAGAGGACAAGTGTGGTCTTTGTAAGAAAGCGAGTTCCAGTAAAAACGGTGGTCGGTCTCCCTTCCACCCACAGTGCTCACTCCATCTGCTAGCTTACATTAGCAAATGAGGTTACAAATACTGCCTGAGTCATAGAGAGATGATTAGATTACACTCAGGAAATCCTGCTCAGCAATGTGACCACTAAGATTTAGAAAGATGTCTGTCAAAAGCAGCAAAAAGCAAGAGTGGGTGCTTCACAGGGAGCCTGTGCATCCCCCCCCCCCATAGCCTGCCCACTCATCTTACTCGTGCATCACTTGGAGAGGCAATAATAACTAAAGATGCACCCGAGACACCTGCGACTAGGGACCCAAGCAACCTTTCCAGATACTGTTACAGAACCCGAGGAGGATGGGCCCACGTCAGGGAGATGGAAGATTCAGATCCAAGGAGGCAGGTCTGCATGATGGAGGGCTGGTTAGACGGTGGGGGCTGCAGGATGAGGGCAGCAGGCGCCAGAGAGCAGGCCAAGCTGCTGGAGGAAACCGGCAAGGCCCAAAGGCACTCTTTGGCCTGCAGGAAGTGGTATCGTGCGCATTCCCTGAAGCATGCCGTGACTGAGAGCCTGAGCTCAGGCAAGGCTCCTGGCCAGGTGCCCGCCATCCAAGCCGTGACACTGACCAAAAGTCCCCCCATTCCAGGATGTCAGTACTAGGAGGGGAGTGGAGGGAGGCAGGATATGAGTGAGGCTCAAGGAACTTTTGGGGGGTGATGATGTTTTTGGTGTCTTGATTGTGGCAGCAGTTTCACAGGTGTACACACGTGTCCAAACTTACCAAACCGTACACCTTCAATGTCCATTTTAGTCAATTATATGTGTACAAAGCTGTTAAAAATCACAAAACCGTGGTGGTAATTTTTATTACATATGCATGTCGATAGAAGAAAGACTAAAGGATGTTTTCCAAAATGTTAACCGTGGTTAGTTCTAGGTTGTGGGATTACAGAGAATTCTAATGTTCCTCTGTGTTTGTCTATAGATCTTGTGAAGATGAGCAACAGTGGAGGCAAAGGGCTGGGTGTGTGGTGGGTGCCCAGCACGGAGCACCTGCAGTAACTGAATCAATCAGCCTTGGGCTGAAAAAGCCGGCCCTTGCAGTGACTGCCTAGGTTAAATCTCAGCTCTGCCATTTATTTGCTGAGTGCCTTGAGCTAAGTGTCTGACCGTTTGGTGCCTCAGTTTCCCCAATTATAATATGGAGATGATTGTAGAAGCCTCTAAAAGTGGCAAAAATGCAGTGAGCCCATTCAGGGGGCTCTTGGCCGTGTTCCTACAGCACAGTAGAGACAGGTGAACAGTAGCTGCTACTCCCTCTGTCTTAGCTTCAAAGTAGTAAAAAAAAAAAAAAAAAAAAAAGAGGAGAGAAAGAGAGAGAAAAAAGAATTGACTTAAGAAAGTTTTACCTTTTTTTAAAGATAAAAACAAAGAGAGTTGAGTACTCTCTGAAACTGAAAGCTAGTTCTGAAATAGAAGGGTTTTGAGGTTTCTCTTACCTGGTCCTGGAAAACTTTATCTCCCAGCCAACTCTAACCATGTATGTTCTCCTTCTGCCCCACCATCAAGTGTGCCTCCTCCTGCCCTCCTACAGATCCCACTCCACTACCCCTCTGGTCTGAATTACCCCAGCTGGCTTCTCCTAGTGCTTTCTGTGCTGCTTCTGGGGCAGAGACCGTATCTTCCTTTTTCATTCCCTTATTTGTTCCTTCCTGCTGACCTGGGATTCACCATCTGTGCCCCACTGCTCCCCACATGCCAAGGCCAATCTTTGACTTGGCCTCCTCTTCAGGCATCTGGATGCTATCCTTAGTCTGCTTACCTGGGCTTCTAAATGCTTCCCTGAGCCTCAGTTTCCTCATCTGTCTTTTAGGGCTCATTACTCCTCCCCAACTGGCTCACGGGGAATGTGCTGTGTAACGTGTGCATTAAGCCTCACACAACATAAGTGGGAGCAAATTCTTCTCCACTGGCATCAGTGCCCTGGGAAGAGGAAACCTTCCCTGACACTCCACCCTCCACCTGAAGTTGGCTCCTGACCCCAGGAACGGTCACACGTGTTATTGTGATCACCCTTCTGTGGTCAGTAGCCTTCAGGTCTTATAGAAATCTGCTGATTGGTTATTTACGCTTCCCTCCCCTCCCCATCGGGGGCTCCCAGTTCCTTGAGGCCAAGGCCACCTTATTTATCTTTTGCCCATCCCCCTTTCCTTTTCACCTAACAAGTCCACACCTTGCATGGGGCTAGCTCATCATGTGAGCCCATTATTTGTTAGTTTTATTTGAACCACATTTACATCTCTGGCGACCGCAGGCACCCAGCTATTCAGCTTTGTAGTGACAGTAGAACAAAGGCAGAGGATAGGGCAGCAACAAATCATTCCAAAGGTGAAAGCACACACCAGGGGTTTTTAAAGAGGCATCAGGACAAAAGGTCTGCCTTGGCCACTCAAGTAGGAAGATCCTCTGACCCCTTGTCACTCAAGGTGTGTGGGGGGTGGGAGGCGGGAGCAGGGCTGTAACTAGGACAGCGTCTGTGTGTCTGGTGGTGACTGTGGATGCATTTGCAGAGTTTATAGCTTTCCTTTGACTCAAATTGTTCTCACCTACTCTCAGATTGGGTGTTAGAGGCCTGCTAAAGGTCAATTCAGGCCAGACAGTGGTTAAAAGAATCTGGGGTTAGAGTCATTTTGCTCCTACACATCCTGGGTGCTTTGATGGCCACCTTGGTAGGCCGCTGCCTCCTTTGTCTCTG
Organism: Eonycteris spelaea; assembly: GCA_003508835.1. Lineage (NCBI taxonomy): Eukaryota > Metazoa > Chordata > Mammalia > Chiroptera > Pteropodidae > Eonycteris > Eonycteris spelaea. The sequence continues at coordinate 30,095,997 of PUFA01000001.1, read as the reverse complement.
CCGGGTTCTCTTTCTCCCCATTTCTCCTCCCTAATCTCCAGTCAGTCCACGATGTGTCCTGTCACACGTATGATCAGCCAGTCTGATACAAATGTTTCCAGTCTGAGGACAAGCTGCCTGGCACAGCTCACCCGCAGAGAGGTGAGCTCTGACTGTCAGCCCAGGCCTCCACAGCCCCTGGCTCAGTGGTCCCGGGCAGAGCCCTCTCTCCAGGCCCCACCGACCCACTGAAAATCAGTCATGGCCGTTGATTGGCTCCTCCGTTTCCTCACTGAGTGACCTTGGGTAACTCACACCTCACCTCTCTGTTCCTGTTTCTGCTTCCGTGAAAGGAGACAGTAGCACCCACTCTCAGGACTGTTTTGAGCATTAAATGAGAAAACAGTCATTCCATTTCTCATCACCATTTTCACCATGTCTGCACATCACCTGTTTTTTACTTGGTTTTTATCACTAAATCAACTTTTTATCATCTCACTTTATGAAAAATACACTTTGCTAAAGAACACAGAGCTCATGCAATAGATCTGCATATGTAGCCTCCCTTGTTCCTTTGAATTGATTTGTTCTAAAAACTCCTGTCTCTGAATCCTTCAGTTCTTGTCCAGGCCAGGCCTCTTTTGAGATAGCTATGTACTTTTAAAATATTCATTACAATAAATACTTAATTATTAAATACAAAGTCCTCTGGGGAAGGGACTTGCAGGCGTTGCGGCATGCTTTGGGAGACCCTGTAGCAACAGGTGGGCGTCCTGGGCCCGTGCCTGTGCAAGGCAGGCAGCAGCTGGGGGCCGTGAAAAACCCTGCTTCGGGGAGTCACTGGCCAACTGGAGAACCAGGACCAGGGCCTACCACCACCACCACCACCACCACCACCACCACCACCACCCTCCCCCGGCTGGGAGACACAGGGACACAGGGGCCAAAAACACTAGGGCCTAACTGTGAAGTGAGATGTTAGCTCATCATGGAAGTCACCTCAGGCAACTGTCATAGTGCACGCCTCCTGCCAGCTGGTGCCTGAGAACCAACTGCTGGGGAGGCTGAGACCAGGGGAGGGAACAGGGGCAGAACTGCTCTTCATTACAGCTCAGGCCTCTAGAGCTGTGTGGCCACGTAGAGCCAGACTCCGCGAGCTAGGAGTGACTGAGAAGGATTTAAGTGTTTGAGGACTGGCGCTTTAGCTCTTCAAAGACAAGTCAGTTACGCTGTGCAATGCGGCCTGCATGTAACAATCCCTTAACCGCAGTCTGCATCTTCAGCACGGAAAGCACTCCACTCTCCACTTGGTACCTTACAGCCACCCTAGGAAGTCATCCCTTGGCATCCTCAGGGTATTGCTTCCAGGACCCCTATGGATACTAAATTCCTCGGATGCTCAAGTTCCTTATATAAAATAGCATAGTACTTGTATATAATCTACACATGTCCTCCACATACTTTAAATCGTCTCCAGATTACTTATAATACCTACTGTGTAAATGGTATTTAAATAGTTGTTCTACGGTACTGTTTAGGGAATAATTACAAGAAAAAAATGTCTGTACATGTTCAGTACAGATGCGACAATTTTAGGCCCAGCTATGTAGTACATATCAACAACAACATAACTCTTTTTCCTCATATTTTCAGTCTGAGGTTGGTTGAAACCACGGACGAAGAGCCCACATATACAAAGGGCTGGCTATAGTCAGGACAACTCCAGTACGCCTACCCTCGTCCACAGGTGAGGAAACCGGAGTTTGGAGCGAGACGTAAACCCCTGGGATAGTATGGAGTGGGAGGCAGCATGGATATTCACTGAGGACCCATGATGTGCTGCCATCTCCCCACACCTCACCTTATTTGATCTTTGGGACAGTCCTGTGAGGTATGGACTACTAGCCAAATAAACAAGGGTAAGAATCCTACCCAAGATGTAGCAGAATTGAATTTGTTAAGAATTATAGGCAGCCCCCAATTTCCAACTAGGTTATATTCCGAGATGTGGCCAAAAGACATTTTCCCACTAAAAATGTTATTATGGTATTTAGGTACTCAGTCTAGTCCAAGGAGGGCCAATTAACATAATACCCCAGAATACTTGAACATGTACAGTAAACACTAGGAAAATATTACAATACCTGTAGTCAAAACAGAAAAACAATACCGTTTGATAAGAAATCGCTTTTTATTTGTCTCAAATGCCTGCCTGAAACTCCGAGGCCTGATAAAAGAATGAACATAATTTCCTCTGCCCTCCTATTTTAGAATTTAAAGAAGAGGAAGGGAAAAGGTGGTATGTGTGTGTTGGGGGTGGGTGAGGGGAACACCTCATGGGGAGCAGGCTGGGTAAAAGGACAGTTAGTGGATCAAATATGGAAGTTGTGAAAGGAAGAAGCCAGCGCCTGGAGACAGCTGAGCATGCGGAGGCTGGCAGGATGGCCGGCAACCCTCAATTTTTCCCATCCAGAAGGCTGCTTTCCCATGAGAATGAGAGCTCCAGCCTCAGAAAAATGACAGGTACTAGATCTTCTGACTGCTGGGGAGTCGGGGTGACTCAGAGGCCTGAGAACAAGAAGGGGAGAAGCGATTTTGCTGCTAGGATTCTTTAGGGAAGAGAAATGCGTTTCCCATGAGTAGAATCAGAAGTGCATTTAAATCCTTGCAGCCACATACAAAATTCTGGCAGCGGGGGCAGGGGTGGGGTCTACAGCCGCTAGAAATCCTCGGAGAAGTAACCTAGGACCGGCTGTTGTTGACTCTGATGCCAAGACAGTCGGTTCCAGTCCTGGAGCCTCACTTCCCAGCTGTGCGACTGGGCGCAGCGCCTCTCCTCGTGAGCCTCACCTCTTCCTGCATGAGGCGCTAATCAGACTTCCCACCCAGGGCTGCTACAGAGGATGAATGAGCTGGCGCCAATAGAACAACTAACACGTGGTGTCTGGTGCAGATGGGTACAGGTAATCAATACGTGCTACCTCCCTGCCTGGCTGGCTCCCTCAGCTCGCAACCGAGATTTCAGGGCCATCAAAGCTGACGAAGCTGAAGCCGAGGCTGCAGTCCTGGCCATGACCCTCTTTGTTCCTGGTCGCCAGGCTGCGGGTGAAGAGATGAGAGACTTGATTCTAATTTGAGATCAGGGCCCAACAGCTGCTCGGGCGGGAGGCCTCTCTCTCCCGTCTGTGGAGCCTTCCAGGAGAGGGGCCTGCAGCAGGGTTGGACATAGCTCTGGAGGCAAAGCAGAGCAGCCCCAGCCAGGCCGTCGTAACTGCCATAACCCCCTAGTCCCAAATGTTCTTAGGTAAATCAGAGCTGGGAAGAGCCACAGATCTTCTGGTTCCGCTCTGTCACTGCACAGATGAAGGAACAAGCCCAGAGAGGGGAAGGGCTTTTTGTAGTCACACAGCCAGGTGCAGGAAGAGCCGGGCCTAGTAATCAGGTGTCCTGACACTCAGGCCGGTAGCCAGAATCCCCCTAATTAGGGAACGAATGAGTTAACACCTACAGAACTATAGTAACCACTTGCTTATGGCCATTAGCATTTGATAAATTTGCTTCCAAAAGTACATATATACAATTTTAAATTAACACTTAATTATACTATGCATGAACATATTATTTTTTAAAATTAATTTTAGTGCCTCCTGGTTACATTGTGGTTATTCAGTGTTTGTTGGATGAATGAATCCTTGGTTTCCACTAACCCACTTCAGGCCTCAGCCTTTTTATCAGCTCCTTCCTAGATGACAGTAAGCCCTTGATTCATTTCCCCTCTTCACCCAGTATCCTCCTTCCCCACCCCTACCCAGTCCTACCATGGCCCCCACAGCAGCAACCCAGGGGCAAAGAAGGCAAAGAGAGGCTGCTCAGAAGGGTCCTCTAGTCCTGCTCCTTTCTCAGTCAGTCAGCTCTGAGACTGGGCTTGGGACAGGTGTGACACACTGAGATGCCCTCTTCCCTGGATCCTGACCCTGGCACCTTGCTCAGCTGTTCCCTCACACTAACAAGCACTCCTCTTAATGGCTGGTTTTGCCTCTGCTTTTTCTCTTTTCCCCCATGCTGCTAGGACTTGGGAAGACCCTGAGCGTCTTGTGGGACTCCAAGGGAATGATTTAATCATTGAAAATGAAGGCCAGCTTGATAGTGGGGAACCTTTTGCAGTGTATACATATGTATCCAATTATTGTACACTTTAAGTGTCTTAAAATTTATTAATTATAACTTGTAAAAGCTGGGGGGAAAAGGGAAGAAAATTAAGGCCAGAGCATGGGGCACAGGCAGGGCCTAAGAGCCTAGCCAGAGATAGAGTCTCAGCCAGGATTGGCACTGCTGAGGGCAGGGGAGGGAGGGAGTTCTCCAAGAGGGTAGGCATGCCCTGAGCATGGGACCTGGAAGATCTCCCTGTAGGAGATGAGAGGAAGAATCATAGATGAAGCATCCGAGACTCAGGAGGAAAGTAAAGAGAGTGTCTGATCCCTGAGGTCAAGGGCGAAGAGTTTTCGAAAAGAGGGTTTGGTCCACAGCGCCATCACAGCTGAGGATGGAAGGAAAGTGGCTTCCACTTCCTGAGGTGGATGTGCACAGACCCTCCTCTGGGATTCAGGCCCGGCTGTGACTGGAGACCCTCAGTCTGTGTCTGGCCCTGAGGAAGCCTCCCCGGGAGGCCAGATGGGTGAGCCTGGAAGGGTGTGGACCCTCCACCACACCTCATGGGCAAGTGCTGGACCCCGCTGTGCAGAACAGGGTGGGACGGAAACCAAGCAAATTGCTCCTTTAAAGCCACCTGACATTCATGTTTCAGGAATGTTTGATTTTTGGCTTCTCTTTCCTGCAGCAGGATATTTAAAGAAAACAAATCTTTTAAAGCTTCAACTCCAAAGCAAAGAGCCCTCTGTGTGTCTACTTATGGTCTCCGCTTCAGGAACAAACCTCCTTTACTTTTTGGTCTGGATTGTGTCCAAGGCAGATAGAAACTCTTGGCCAAGATGGGCACAGCCCAAGTCCCTGCCGAGGGTTCAGAGTGAGTTGGGCACGACCAGACCTTGAGGCTTTCCAGAGGCTTCCATTCAAGGGCACTCTGAGGCCAGGTGCCTGGGCTGGCTGACAGAGATGGTGATGCCAATTGAGAGCAGAGAGGGCCACATTCCTGCCCCAAACCCAAGTCCAGCCAGCTCTTCCCCTGAGACAGATACTTGGTGGGGAATAGGGGAGCTGAGAAGTTACCCAAGGAAGGTGACCCAGACTTAGTACGTCTGAGATTTAAAATAAGATGGCCCATCTTTAGCCTTGGACACTTTCAAAGGATTCAAATCCAGAGCCTGAGAAAGGAGGCCCAAGGAGGGGAGATGGAGACAAAAGGGAAAAAGAGTTACTCCTGCCAGGGTCCCAAGCTGAGTTTGGCCTTCCACTGCTCCCTTTAGAGTGACCCCACGCCCACCCAGTGCCAACCTGCAACGGAAGTGGAAGTGCTGAGTGTCTTCCACTGAGCCCCGCGTGATCCCACAGCGCTGTGAGGTAGGCCACTCGGGCTTTCGTTTCCCTTTGCAGATGCAGCAACAAACAGCAGCTCTAAGAGGGTAGGGGCTTTTCCAGGACCACAGCACCAGGAAGCCGCAGAGCCTGCTTTCCGACCCAGGCCTCCTGAAGCCCGGTCTGTGCTCTCCCTGCAGCATCCCTGCCCCAGCTGGCAAAAGAGTGCCAGGAGAGTACCTTCCCATTTCTGTTAGTGCCTGAGGAACAGACATCTAGAAAATATTGGGCAGTGGGCTTTCCCAGCCCAGATGGCCAAGGGTCCTGCTCAGGAGTTGGTACCCTTGCCTGGTGATCTAACATCCCCCAACCCTGCTATTAGGAACAGGTGAGGTTCAGGTAAAGGACCCTGATGGGCCATGGAAGAAGCCCTGCCCAGGGCCCTGTCCATTTCAGGGCTTGTCTACAGACCAGGGCCCCTCCTCCCTGGTCACTGAGTCATGGACTTCCACGAGGTCAAGGCAGGAGTAGTCCTGAGGATCCTCTAGAAAATTCTGTCCTTGCAGATAGGAAGATGGAGGCCTGAGGACTGCCTAGGGTCCCGTCCCTAAAAGTAACAGTAGCACCTGCCTACAAGCCATTTTGAGATAATGCAAGTGAAGCATTTAGCCCACACTTGCAAACTGATACCATTACTATTGTTCTCACTTGTGATTTTGCCCACCTGAGTCAGGTCAGCAGGCCTCCAGGAGAAGAAGGAGTCAGTCCAGGCCTCTGACCCATCTGGCTTCTTGCCATGGAGTAGCGGCAAGGCTGAGGAGGCGATCTGGGACCAGCCTGACCCTTGCCTCTCATTAGATGTGCGATCCAGGGGAAGCCCTGCAAAACCTCTCCCCCTGTGCCCCGGTTTTCTTCTTACTAAGAAATAAGCTCATCAGTGGGTGCTTTTGAGTTTGTGAATTCCCAATTTCAGCAGCGAAATGGCCCAACCAGAAAGCAGCTGGGAAAGTATGTGCCTGGCTAAGAGGAGGAAGCCCAGGTTGGAGACAAAGGCGCCCTGTGCAGGCCTGGCTCAGAGTTCTGCGGGTTTCCATACCCAGGCCCAGGGGCTTCCAGGAATCACAGTTAAAAGTTAACACTCGAAGGCTGCCAGACAGTTTGCTTTGGGTTCCTGGAAGCTGTAGTCCAGGAAAGGTTAGGGGGAAATGGGGAAAGAGGCAGAGTGAAAATAGGAAGAGGGTAAAAGGCTTTAAAATAGGAGGAGGAAGAGGAACAAGGGAGAGAAAGGAGACAAAGTGTAAAGGTGAGAAGAGGTGAGGCAAAGACAGACAAAAAGACAGACTGGGAGGTGCACAGAGACAACAGGCAGAGGGCAGACTGGGTAGGAGGGGGCAGTGCCTCTCACTGTGGCCCAGACCACCACAGCTTCTGACTTCCTTCATCCTGGGACACGGCCCCGCCACAAAACAGAAGCTGCAAGGTGCTTTCTTAACAGGAACGCCCGCTCCACGAGGGCGGGCAGAGCCACTGGGTGGTCCTCTTGCTGCTCCCTTGGAGATTTTCAGCCCAGGCGTCCATTCTCCTTTGGCCCAGAGGCACCAACGTTGGTTGATTTTCTGTAAACCGCCACCTCAAACCTCCCTTCTGAAGCAGCACCCTTCACCTTTGCTGCTCAGGGAACCCACTCCAAACTGAGCAGGAGCAAGCCGCTGTTGCCATGTGCCCGGCATGCAGAGGCCCCAAGCAGATCACAAAGTCCTGACTCGGGGATCACCTAGATTGTATTGGACCCTCAATTAAGCATCTGCCACCTGTCAGTGTGCACGCCAAGCTCTTTACATGGCCTGCATAATAAATCCTTATAACGGCACCGTGAGACGCAATTGTTCTCTTTAGGAGGAAACTAGGCAATCTGGCTTCAGAGCTCATGTCTGAACCACTGCTCTAAATTGAAAGAAAGTTTATTTCAATAGTCACTAAAATCGTGCCTATGAAGCTCATTGCAATGTTAAAGGCTAAAGGAGTTTTGGCCCTGCCACGCAGAAGCAGTGTGCCTTTGGGACAGTGGCTTGTTTGCTGAGTGCTAGTTTCTCCTCTCTAAAACAAGAATTAACAGCTTCAGTGTTCTTACGAGGATTAAAGGAGAGCCTATGAACCACTTAGCACAGGTCCTGGCCCGGGCAGTGCTCAATAAAGTTTTTGAGACCCCGTAGAGGTGAGAACCCTTTACCCCAGGGCCAATGCCCTCCAGCCACACTCTACATGAAGGGACTAAAGAGGACGACACGGGTGCTGCTGGAGCATCGCCTGGTGCCAGGCACCGTGTCCAGGTGTCCAGGATGGTCAGCTAGCGAGGGGCCTGTGTCCTTTGAGATGTTAGGGTTCTAGCGCCTGATCCAGGATACTGCTGCAACTTCCTCTGCCCCATCTGCCCCTGGCCTGCCCCACTCTCAGCCACCTGCAGGGCCCCTTGGGTGGGGCGGGCAGGGCAGGGCAGGGCAGGGCTGAGCAGGAGGCAGCAGGGCGTCATTATCACTCCCAGCACAGGGCTGAAGACAGAGTTAAGCCTGGCCTTCTTATCAGCTCCCCACGACTTGTCCTGAAACGTACAGCCTGGTTCTGAGGAATGGAGACTGGAGGGTGGGGCCCCCTGGTCACTGCCCAAGTCCTTACCCCTCTGGAGTGGTTCCAGGAGCAGAAATGGGAGAGGCAGGCAGCCTGGGAAACAGAGTGCCACCGCGTGATCCTAGGCAATTCCTCTCCCTGCTAGTTCCTATCTGTGAAATTGGGGTGGGGGGCAACCGGATGAGGTGACCCCTGCATCCCTGTAGCTGTAAAGAGTTAGGATCCTGTGACTGCCTGTGAGGTAGCCATGATCATCCTGTTAATAGACAGGAACCTGAGGCCAAGCAGAGGGAAGAGACTTGTTCCCATAGCACTGGTTGGTAGCGGAGCTGAGTGATGCCTGACTCTCAGCCCAGGGTTCTTCCCACCCCGACCCTCTAGGCAGCTCAGGGAGGAAAGGTCTGTAGATGATGAGGGGGCAGCTGCCTCCAGGCTCCACAAGACTCCATCAGGTTCCAGGAGTTGGCTATGTTCCTTTCAGACGGGTTCTAGACATGTGGGAGGGAACCTGGCAGCCACACAGAGTGGGAGTCACTGCTTGGCTTGGGCCCAGGGAAGGGCAGGGATGGCATGGCATGGTGTGTGGAGAGCAGGCCCAATCACTGGGCCCTGATAACATCCCTCCTATCAGTGGTCCTAGGACTGCAAGCGGCATGTCTGAGCATCACGGGCACGTTCATCAGAAATGAGGAGGAGGCAGAAAAGAATTGTAGGGGCAGCTCGACTGAGGCCTGGCAGAAAGAAACTCTGAGGGAGGCCCAGTGCTTAGGAAACAGGGTGTCAGGAGTGGGGTCAAAAGAAGGGGTGGGCTAGGTCCCACTTACCCCCATGAGGAGCAGAGGAGTCTGATCCAAAGGACTCTGCCAAGAAAATCTGAGAAATCTCAGGTTGGCAGAGACTAGAGAGACCCAGAATCTGCATCTCAGAGCAGGAGAGGTCGTGGCCTCCTTTGAGAATCTAAGGAAAGTTTTATCCCTGCTCAATGTGGAAACCGAGGCCCAGGCTGCTAGGGGAGATGATTCACACCTGGCTTAGAGCTTGGAAGTCCCTGCCTGAGGCTGGGTGAGTCCCCTATGTAGCTGGAGCCAAGGACTCAGTATTAAAGGGAAAACCACAGGCTCAAAATGGTGTCACTCATGCTGAAAGCCCATGATACCAAACCTAGATTTAATACCTGATCTAACTACAGTTTCACCCTCTCCTAGAAATGTCATTTTAACCAATCTGGAATTTTCTGGTCAAGCACCAATAAAGCAATTTGTCATGTAGGCACCCTCTGTCCCCCACAGAAAGAAAAGGCTATCTGAATGATAAAAGCCCTTCCTGCCCCCCCCAAAGATGTCCTGTCCCCAAAATAATCCTTTCTTTTCTTTTGCTAATAACTCCCTTGCCCCACCCTTCTTTCTATAAAAACCTTTCATTTTACACAACCCCTCAATGTCCTTCTAGTTGCTAAATGAGGATGCTGCTCAATTCATGAATCATTTAATAAAGCCAATTAGAGCATCACATTTATTTGGTTGAATTTTGTCTTGTAACACAGGTGAGTGTCGTCCTGATGACCAGTCATCCAGTTCTGTACCAGGCCAGGCAGCAGGGCAGGGCAGGACTAGGCTTCCCCGGACCCTGAGACCTGTTCTTCTTAGCCCCCTGCACAGCTAGGTTTCCAGGCAGGTGTCATCCTGCACCCTGCCAGTTCCATGACTCTCTCTCCATCCAGACCCTGGCCCAGGTTCCTGGATTCTCTATCCTCTTCCACTCTGGCCCAGGCCCAGACTATCCCGAGGATTCCCATTTGGGAGGGAGCCTGAGAACCCTGTGGGACCCGATTCTCACCACCTCTCCTCAGTGCCAGGCAGCCTGAGCTGAGCTGTGCCTCCTGAACACAGACAGGAGACTCACACAGATCTGTGTGTCACATAGACACCTGGGCTCAGGGGCCAAAAAGGCCTCATGCCTTCCTTCCCTCACCATGCAACCATGTGCAGTGGGCTTCCCAGACTACGTGAGGCTGCTTCAGGTTTACTCATAAATGTGGGCCCTACGAATTTTCAATGTGCCCACTTAAATCATTTAGAGCAAGGCCCGGATTAGGCTGCCTTTTTGTATGCCAGGGAATATCCTTCACCCCTCTCCAGAACCCAAGCATAATACTGAGTTAAGCAGGGATGAGGAGTGAGGAAAGGCATGAGTTCCAAGGGGACTTGGGACTTGGGCAGACACTGAGACCAGGGCAAAGGGGATAAGAAAGAGCTGGAGTCCCTGGGATTGAGCGAGACTGGCAGGGAGCCCAGAGAGCCAGAGCCACAGTGACAGGTGAGGCTGGGGCTGGACACGGAAGGACCCAAGGCCGCCACAGCCAGTCGGGGTGGGAGGAAGAGAAAAGGACAGCCTTGTGGGGAACTCAGACTATGAGAACTGGAGCCACGTCCTACATTGTAAGTCACCTACCTCCCTGGCCTAAGCTGGCACCCCCAGAAGATGAGCTCCTGTCCCCAGCACACAAGCATGTGCATGCCCACACAGGCACACACCCCTCCACTGGTCCCTGGGGCATTCGTCTGACAGCCTCACCTTCACCACACCCCAATTTCACCTGAATGTAAGGATGGCAGGGAGCGATGTCACTGGTGCCATCCTCTCCTCCTAAGGCAGCAGTTCTAAATCTTCAGGGTAGCAAGATTGCATGGGGCACTTGATAAAAGTTCCAATTCATATTCCTCACCCTACCCCCACCCCGCGAATCTGAGTTGATGGGTCTGGGGGCCCAGGTAGATAATGCCAGAAGGTGGTCTTTGGAAAAACACTGGGTGGTCTTTCAGCTGGGTGGCGGAGCAAGTAATCATAATCGTACCGCTGCATTCATTGTGTGCCTACTGTGTTTTGCGTGAACCATCTTACTTCATCCTCTGACACCCTTCTAGGAATGTGCCCTTATTTCCATCCGCAAAGTCACAAACTGGTCCCTAGAGGAGGAGTCACAGTTTGATGTCCCTCCCACCCACCCCACCCAAAGGGGCTTGTCCACTCACAGGGCTTGGCACCCACGTCAGGGACAGGAGAGATCAGGTGAGGGACCAGGTGAGACCCATTAGCAAGAAAGATGGAATATGACGGAGGAGACCCTCACCCTCCACCTCCCAGGGATGAGACAGCGGGAGGGCACACTCCCAGCCAGGGCCAGCCCCGACACACCCAGGAGGCTCTAGTGCCTTGGGGAAAAGGCCAGGCTTGACGAATTCCCAGGCAGTGGGCGCCCCCTGCAGCCAGACGGGTGAAGTAGAGCAGGGGCCGGACGGCTCCAAAGGCTGACGTCCTGACAGTGCTGTTTTCTCTTCCCTCGTCTACAGCCCTTACAGAGAAGTGGCCAGGACAACCCCTGTGGTTCTCACGGTTGCCACATTTTAAGAATGGGGGAAATGTTGAATGTCTTGCCCAAGGTCGTAGAGCTAGCTAGTAGCGTTGGACCCTCCTCCCTCCCAGGGTCTTTGTCCCAATCCCTTGTAGAGGTCTCCAAAGCTTTTGGCACCAGTGACCGGAGCTCCTATGAGAATCTAATGCCGGATGATCTGTGGGATGATCGGTGGGAGACGAGGCGGTGATGCTAGTGCTGGGGAGCGGCTGCAAGTACAGATGGAGCTTCTCTCACTCACCCAGTGCTCACCTCCTGCTGTGCTGCTGCCAGCACCGGTCTGCGGCCCGGGGGTCAGGGACCCCTTCCTTAGCGCACTCCCATCCCTATTCTCCCTCACATCCAGGACAGACATGCATAGCAGGGAAATTCCAGGAGGCAGGCAAAGGGTGTTTAATGAGCTTTGGGGGACTTTTGGCACTTCCTCCAGGGGAGTGGGCAAGGGTAGAGCTCAGGAGGTGAGGTTTGGGTGAAGGGGCTCCTGGCATCGCCGGGTGTGAAGGGGCGAGCTTCGTCGGGGAGCCTCCCGCAGCATGGGCGGCAGCACTGGGCCTGTGTGGAACTAAACACCAAGTAGGGGGATAGGCAGCCTTCCCAAGCTCCCACCCACAGCTCAGGGCCCACCTGCTGGGGAGCAAGAAACTGTCCAAGCCACTACTACCCCAGGTAGAGCAAAAAGCACCACCGAATGACACTGCACCCCCACTTCATTCCTAATGCTTCACCTCCGTGTTTCATATATTGGGCTTCAGAGTAAAACCTGCTTTCAAATAAAGGGAACTGACCCCAAATTATAAACCACTGGACTAGTCTCGATCCTCATTTTAGCTGAGGGAAGGAAGGCCCAGAAAGGGGTAGTGGCTGGGTTAAGGCTAACCAGGAGTGAGGGCCCCTGGTGTATTCTGGAGGGCTGTGACTCCAATTCCAACACTCCTTGGGTCTATAATCCTCCTCCCTTGAGCTCTGAGTGCTCCCGCTTTAGGGCCAGTCCAAAATGAGAGGGAAGCTTCCCCCAACAGCTGTATAGTCCGCTAATCCCCCTCTCCCAAAACACATACGCATACCACACACACATGCACACGCAAACGCACACACTCCTCACCTCCTGGAGAGCTGCAGCCTCGCCACTCCCTGGGGGACCTTTTCCTGGCTTGTAGAGAGTCAGAGGTTGGGGCTGGTGGCCAGCCCCAGGCCCAGGTAGGGCTGAGGGACTGAGCGAGGCGGGGCACGTCGGAAAGTGCAGGTTCTGCATGGGCACCCAGTCGGGCTCTACCACTCTCTGCATGCGAACAGCTTCGGCCATGTACCTGGGAAGCAATAAGTCGGATGCAAGGAGTAGTGACCTCCCTGGTCCCCATGCCTCCTTGGCTTGGGAGACACTCATCCCAAAGCTTGGTTCTGCAGAGAGCTGGGGCCAATCTCACCCAGGCTGCAGTCCCTTTACCCCATTTCTTGGGGCAAGAATGCACAGAGGCAAGGAAGTGGGGAGGCTCCCACAATGCCCTGAGGAAACCCCAGAGGAATGTGAACAGTGAGTGAAAGGGCCTGGGAGCTGTGCTAAGAGGCCAGGGGAGATGACCCAGCTTCATCCCACCCTACCAGTCCCAGGGGCCATACTGCTCAGACCTCTGGTTTGCCAACTCACTTGGGTCCCAGCGGCGCACAAATTGTTAAATACCAGTTGCTGGCACAGCCATGGTCGAAGGGGTTGTATCCCTGCAGGTATCGGCACTGGAGGGGGGTGAGGGTGAGGAGAGCAGCTCAGAGCCAGCAAGACTGTGCAGGCCACCCCAACTGGCCCTCCTTCCTGGAGCCGGTCAGCCCCGCCCAGCGCTCCAGCAAAACTCCCAGGACAGAGAGGCGGAAGAGTGAGCTGAGGCCACCCCTAACCCACTTCACAGTGGCTCTCTCCAGGCAACGCGGGCACTGCACCCACCTCACCTGCCTTCTCAGGGATCCTTCCCGTCAGCTCTTGCAGTATCCTCCTTATCTCTGTCTCCTTTGGCTACACACATCCTCCTGCTACCTCCTTCCAGACAGATGTTCAGATTTTTCTTTCACTGCCAAACTGCTCCAAAGACTGTCTCTCTCTCTCTCTCTCTCACACACACACACACACACACACACACACACACACGTGCACACGCACACACCCTGCTCCCCCCACTTCTCTACTTTCCCACCTCTCATTTTTTTCTAAACTTGTGCTTGCACTGAATTTCGCTATCTGGAAGGGCAGTTGTATGGCACCCAATCATATTCCCCTAACCAATCATAGGACCCTGGAAAATCAGGGCTGAAGGTCCTGAGTGCCCAATGCAGTAGATGTTAAGCAAAGGTCAAGTCCTCCCCTGGGCACTCTTGACCAGATTCTCCTCCTCCCCTCCCGCCTTCTTCCACCCATGGTCCTCACCCGCTTCCTGAGCCCCCTCTTAATCCCCTAGTGCAGGATGAGTCTCACTCAGACTTCAAGAGCCTTAGCTACAAAATGTTTGGCATGACCAATAGTGGCCCAGCAGCACCCCTGCCCACCACCAGCTCCCCTGTGCCCCCTGTCTGTTACTAAGACTTTAATATTCAACACTATTCTCCACCAAAAGGAAACAGGATTCCACACAGGGTACCTGACCCCTGGGGGAGGAAAAGTCAAGACAGCTCCAGAATGTCCTACTGTTGCCAAAAAGCAACACTAACCATTGTGATATTTTGAGTTCTGCCTACTTAAAGGTGTTTAAAACATTTAAGAGTGGTGTATCGTATTTGCAATTTTAATTAAATGGTTTGGAGAGTTTCATCAAATTTACAATCAGAATTTTAGAGAAATACATGTTGATTTATTAGATGGACATGAAGTATAAAAATGTTGATGGTTCAATGCTTAAAGGAATAATTGTTTAGTAAATTCCTAATAACTGACTAATAATAAAGCAGAGCACCTTCCTTTCTCTCCTTCTTGGGACCCCCTCAGACATGAAAGGAATCCAACAGCTCTGAAGTTTCTAGACTGTTCTCTCTCACTGGCTCCAGACCTGAGTCTCCTCCTCCAACCCCATGTTTCAAATGCCCTTCTGGTCCACAGGACCAAAACCAGACTGGGCTTCTTCCCACCCATCTCCCTGCTGCCCCAGCTCCCCCCCTCCCCCAAGGATGAGAGCACAGTCTTCTCTTTCTCTTTCCTTCCTCCTCTACCAAAGCATTATGGAGTCCTTTGTTTGTATGTTCACTCATTTACCATAAATATTTAGGGGCTTTAACAATGTTCTAGGCACTATGCTGGTGGAAGAGCAGGCAGCAGGCCAAGAATGCAAGGTACAGGCAGAGCAGCGGCCCAGGAGGCAGCAAGAGCTGGGCCCGGAGAGACTCGGGTAGGGCCACTGCAAGTGCGTCCAGTTTCAGATGCTGCTGTGTTCAGTTGGAAAAAATTAGTCTACGGGCTGCCTGCCAGCTCTGGTCACTTGGAAAGTGTGGCATTGGAGTGGCAATGAGGACAGAGGCGAGGGTGAAGAGGGCCGAGGAAGGTGAAGAATGGCACCAGTGAGCACAACCAACTTTTTCAGGAAACATGGCTGAGCTGGAGGGGAGAGTAGATGGAGTGGAAGCCTGTGATGTTAAGGAAAGGCTTTGCTTTGCATTTGACATGAACATATGCAAATGATGATGGGGAGGAGTGGTAACAATAATAACAGCATATACAGCACTTACTTGTACTAGCCACTATTCTGTATGTCTTATGCACATTAATCCATGCTGCCCCCTGCTTTACAGATGGGGAAACCGAGGCACCAAGTAACATACCCAAGATCTCCATGATGGTATGTTGTAGAGATGTGATTCGGGTTTATGTGGTCTGTCTCCAGAACCCTTGCTATCATCTACTAACCAAGTGTCCCCCGAAGAAGTTGTGGCCAAGGGATGGAGGCAAGATGGAGGTACCTGAACTGGGGTCTGCAGGAAACAGGAAAGAGCCTTGCCTGGTGAACCACAGAGTGCAGACCACATTTAGGTTTCTTAGGCTGGAGCTCCTGGACTGGGAGGTCCCATTCTCAGCAGTGGAGGGAGGGCAGGGCTAGGGCCTGACTGGGGTTGGAAGAACCACAGATGTGGGGAGAATGAAATGTATGATTTTCTATGTAGAATCAACAAAAAAAGCTATTAGAATAAGTGAATTTAGTGGAATGGTAAGGTTCAAGACCAATGCACAGAAACACACAGTCTTTTCTTATCAGTCATGTGCTGCATAACTATGTTTTGGTCCATGGCAGACTGCACATGCCATGGTGGTCCCATTAGACTGTAATGGAGCTGAAAAATTCCTATCTCCTAGTGACATCACAGCCATTGTAACATAACAGTGCAACACATTACAATTACCTACACTATTCAGCACCGTAACATGTTGTACAAGTTTGTAGACTAGATAAGCTATATCACACAGCCTAGGTGTGTAGTGGGCTACACCATCTAGGTTTGTGTAAGTACACTCTACGATGTTTGCACAACAAATTTACTTAAATATGTTTTCTCATAATATATTTCCATAGTTAAGTGATGCATGACTATAATAATGAAAAAATTAAATTAAAAAAATTTATAATAGTACAAAAACATGAAACATTTAGAAAAAAATGTAAAACAATATATGCAAGATCTATTTGCTGAATGCTGCAAAACACTAATGAAAGAAATTGAAAAAGACCTAAATAAATGGAGAAGTATACCATGATCATGAATTTAAAATCTCAATATTGTTAAAATATCAGTTTCTCAAACTGATCTATAGGTTCGGTGTGATCCAGATGAAAATCTCAGCAAACGTCTTTGTAAAAATTGACAAGCTGATTCTAAGATTAACATGGAAAAATCAAATAAACTAGGATAGCCAAAAGAATTTTAAAAAAGAATAAAGTCAAGGAACTGAATATACAGCTACTAATCAAGAGTGTGGTATTGGCAAAACAATAGAGAGCCCCCAAAATACACCCACCCTCATATAGCCAATTGATTTTTGATAAATGTGCAAAGGTAACTCAGTGGAAGAAGGGTAATATTTTCAATAAATAGTGCTGGAAAAACCCATACGCAAAAAAAATAAAGCTTGACCCATACTTTGCATTACATACAAAATTTAACCCACAACAAATTGTAGGCCTCCCTATAAAATCTAAAATTACAAAACTTCTAGAAGAAAACATAAAAAAAATCTTTGTGACCTTGGGTTAGGCAAAGATTTCTTAATTACAACACCAAAAACACGATCTGTAAAAGAAAAAAAAAACTGTACATCATCAAAATTTAAAACTTCCAATCTTCAGAAGACACTGTTAAGAAAATGAGATGACAAGTCACAGACTGAGAGGAAACGTTTGCAAAACACGTATCTGAATCTAGAATATGTAAAGAACTCTTAAAAGTCTCTAAGAAAATGACCCAATTTTTTTTTTTAATAAGCAAAAGGCTGGAACAGACATTTAATCAAAGACAGCAAATAAGAGCATGAAAAGATGCTCGACATCATTAGACATTAGGAAACTGCAAATCCAAACCACAATACGACACTTTATACGCTGACCCTTAAGACTGGCTAGAACGAAAAAACAACCGGCAATGCAAAGTGTTCGTGAGGGTGCAGAACAACTGAAATTCTCACACATTACTTTTGAAATGCAAAATGGTACCGCCGTTTTGGAAAACACTGTGGCAGTTTTTTATAAAGTTAAACATACGGTTACCATATGACCGTGCAATGTCAGTCCTAAGTATTTTTACCCAAAGAAACAAAAACTTATATTTACATGCCTGTACACCAATACTTTTACTGGCTTGATTTATAATCACCCAAAACTGGAAACAAACCAAATATTCTTCAATTGGTGAACCGATAAACCAGCTGATACATACAAATGATGGAATACTGCACAGCACTCAAAGGAAGACACTACTGACATGGGCAACGACATAGATGAATCTCAAATGCATTATGCTGAGGCTGTAATTCCATTTATGTGAGACTCTGGGAAAGAAAGAAAAAAAAACTGTAGGGATAGAAAATAGATCAGTAGTTGCCAGGAGCTATTGGCAGGAAAAGAAACTGACTGCAAAAGGCCCTAAGGAAATTTTTTAGGGTGATAGAACTGTTCTAAATATTGGTTATGATGGAGGTTACAGGATTGTAGGTGTTTGTCAAAACTCATGTAACTGTGCACTGAAAAGGGGTGCATTTTATGTATGTTAAAAAGAGAACCCTATCATGGCTTCCAGGTTTCCAGGCACCCAGACTATAAATTCTCCACCTGACTTTTTGGACGTTTTAAATCTGGCCAACCCCAAGCAGTCCCCTTGACATCTTTGCCACCTTCTGCTCCAATTATGACTGTTTCTTCACTATCTTATCCTCATTCCGCAGACCTTCACTGTCTTCTTGCAAGCTGGCCCCGCACCTGCAAGCCCTCCACTAAATTCTGCGCATCTCTAATCACTATGTGGCAGGCCCTGCTCCGCAAGGCGGTCCTTCCTGAACTCTATTTCCTCTCCGCGTCTGCGCGCGCAGAGTAGGACAGGACCCTCAGACTGTCCACGGGTGTCTCGCGGGTATTATTCTGATTTCAGGTTCTTTATCAACACACGCACAGAATGTAGCCCTGCTCACCTCTACACCCATCCCTCAAAATAACGCACACGTGGACCAGCACACAGTAGGACCTCAATGCAGTGCACCCAAGAAGGAACGAGATCGAGATCCAGCAGGTGGCGCGATTTGAGCTGAGTCTGGGTCTGGGTCTCGAAGGACTAATGAAGCAATTTTGAGGGAGGTCAGGCCATCAAGGTTTAGGAGAGGGGAGGGAGTAAGAGCGGAAAGTGAGAAGGTCCAGGGGGCCCTACGTGAACACCCACAGCCTGGTGCCATGGCGCCCCGCTCGGCCCCGCGTACCTTGCCCTCGCAGGAGCGCTCGGCCGCGCTCACCGACATGGCCTGGATCAGCAGCAGCAGGAAGAGCGGCACCAGGAAGCCGGTGGCGGGTACAGCCACCACGACGCTGTGCACCAGCTAAGGAGCTTTGCGGCCGACTGTCTTCCCTGGCCCCGTTCCTCACCTCCGACTTCGCCCCAAACAGCCCTGCCTACAGCCAGCCCGGTCCATCCACTCCCCCCCCCCCCGCTCCAATCCCGCGTAAACTTCACCCCAGCCTGCGGTTCAAGCTCCCGTGCCACCTTTGGCACCCCTTATTCGTGACCCCGCTAGACTCTTACCTCTTCTTAGTTCCTCCCAGCCCTGCCCATCTCCCTGGCCCCATTCACTCTCACCTAGTCCCAGCCTGGTCCTCCCATGCAGCTTCTCTCTTTAACTCCGCCCACCACCAGCCCTGCCACCGAGACCCCGCCCCCCGGCTCTCCCCGCCCTCCCCACTGCTCCCTACCAAGGCCGGGAGGATACGCTATGACTTTGTCTATGGAGAAGGGCAGGTGGGTCGTGCGCAGCAGGAAGATCACGCAGGTGACCAGCATGGCGCCCGAGTAGAGGCATAGGGACAGGACGAGCAGCATAAAGAAGCGGAAGTTGCGGTGACCGATGCAGTTGTTGACCCACTTGCAGTGATGATCAAAATCCTGGGCGAGAGGGGGCAGGCCTCCAGGACCCGACCTCTGGCCTAGCCTCCGTAGCCCCTACATCTGAGGTCTTACCTCCACCCCTATGCCACCTGCCCTTGGCCCCACGGACTACCCTTGCGCCCCACCCTCACCCCGCGACTGAGCCACAAAGCCCTAATGCTGGCATTCCAGTAATTAGAGCACTGTTAGGGCTCTGTGGCTCACAAGGTCGCCTGTCAAGAGGCCTTTAGAAGCAAGGCCTTCCTTGTCTTCTGTGGGACACATCCTGGTGGAACTTGGGCAGGACATAGAGTATCTCTGTGCAGTATGTTTTCTCATCAATCGAATGAGGATAATAACACCCTTGCCCAGCCAGCCCTCTAGAGTTGTAAGGACCACATAAGACAGTACATTTGTAAACCTTCGCAGGCAGGACAAGTGAGAGAGACAAGCCCTCAGATCCCAGGAGACACCCGGAGGAGGACAGGCAAAAGTTCCAGGCCAGGCTTGCAGCCAGTCTGAAGGCCTTGGGTATCTAGTGGCAGTGAGCCTGGGGATAGGACAGGGGTGCCTTCCCTCCTCCTAGCCTGACCAGGCCCAGCATAAATGTGGATGCCTTTGTGTGTGTCAGTACCAGCGCAGGCCAAGGCCAGACTCGCAGGACAGGTGCAGGCAGAGAGGCAGTGACCTGCATGAGTGGCCAAGAGTGGCTGGGAGTCACTGTCACCCTTGGCCTTTTGCAGTGCCTAAAGTGGTTTCATGCCTGCCACTGGCCCCCGTGTGAGTGGGCCTCCTGGTCCAGGCCAGATGCTGGGGGTAGGGGGGCACGTGTGGGCAGATGAGAGAGACACTCACTTCCACACAGATGTTGCACCAGGGGCAGTGGTAGGTCCGGGGTGGGCGGTGGAAGCAGCATTTCTGGCACCAGTGCAGGCGGAAGGCCCTGTGGTTCACCCATACCACATGCACCATCATGGGGCCCTGTTCATTGGAGCCTGGCATGGGAAAAGAACTGGGCAGTATCAGGAAGCTCTTCCATCAGTCTGTTGCGGTGGTAGGAGAGGCTTCCTTTCTCCTGCTGGCTCTGGGAACCCCATGGCCACAGTATCACTGGACTCCAGGAAAGGTGGAGAGGAGGTAGACAGAGAAATTCCTAGTCCCTGTTGAGTAAGCTGACCAAGCTCAGAGAGGTTGTCAGTCAAAGGCGGGTTTCACAAGAGGAGTTCTGTGAGAACTCAGGCCATTGAAATCGTGATTAATGCTTTAGGGAGTTGCGCAGTTGAAAGAGGAAGAGAAAACTAAGCTGTTGTGAAGCTCTGGTTTCTCTCCCTGACCTGTCCCGGCCCACCCCTCTAAGGCACCTAGATTTCTGTTTTGCCACATCTCAGCAGCTTGGGAAATGAAGTGCCAGAAATAGGGCCTGAACAAATGAGGCATGGAGTAAAGGGGTCCTGAGGCCCAGTGAGGAGAGATGGGAGAAGCACTTCAGAAATCATCCTGCAAGCAGGAGCCATTAGGATGCTACCTCCTTCTTCCAGGGGACCCAGGCCTCACCTTGATGCAAGATGCCGGGGTCTGAGAAGTTGAGTGAAACAAGACTGAAGAAGGTGAGCAAGAAGAGGAGACCCGTGACGATGGGTAAGGCCCACTCCCCGTTCTGGGCCAGCCACCTGCAACTAAGACCAGAGCACAACTCAGCCCCGATCTGAGGTGGCCTGAGGCTGCCCCAGGACCCAGTCGACCTCTCAGGGCCCACAGACCTTAAAACCTGCTTTAAATATCCAGGCTATTGACAGATCCATAGAGGCTCCACCAAATGTCCCTCATTATTATCAGCCACCAGCAGCACCCAAATGCACCAAGCACTCAATACATCTGTGCCCTTTTGCACATCCAGTTCCCTCGACTTAGAATATCCTCCCTTTCCTGACTGCTGTTCTGAACTTCCCCTGTGTGCACACTGTCAATCAGTATCTGTTTTCCTTTCTCTCTGTAAGAAACCTGCCAGCTTGTATGGTAGACTCACGGGAATGCAAAGAAGAGGCCGCTGAAAACCACCAGCAGAACAACATTGAAGGCAGCGAACAGCTTGGGAGGATCCAGGGAAGTGGGGCCTGAGGCGGAGGATGGGACTCCTTCATGAGGGGCATGGCATCCTTCAAGACGGGCATGGCTGGACGTCCGGTGCCCCAGGGGAGATCAGAGCCACCAGGCTCCCTCTCCCCTGCTGGCTCCTGGAGCCCCATGGCCACAGCTGCCCGGAAGCCACAGCTCAGGGTGGAAGGAAAGAAGTCCCAGTATGACATCACAGAGGATGAGGAGAATGAGGAGAATGAGGGCCGGGGGCTCTTCAGCAGAACTGTCGGCAGCCTGTGAATGTCACTTCCACAGCAAACCCACCCACTCTGGGGACTGAGAGGTCCTGCCCCTGAGAGGAGGTTAGCTTCGAGACTATATGAGATTAGAGAAACACGGAGGAAGAAGGCAGGTGATTTTAATCACCCCTTTGGGCTCAGTGTTGATTAACACAGTACTCATTGCTTACTCTATCTCCATTTTTTTCCTTTTTGTTGTTAAAAAATTCCACTTTTGGGGAGGAGCTTCTCTCATTTCCAGGGTTGGCTTCATGACACAATTCTGATCAATGAGACATCAGTGGATGTCTGTCAAGAGCTTCTAGAAAAGCCTTTGCCTTCCTGATAAAAGGGGCAAAGGACACAGTTGGCACAGCTCTGTTCTTCCCTTCCTGTCCTGAACCTAGGCGTGCTGGCTGGGGTTGCCACATTGGCTCCATTAGGCAATAAGCCCAACACGCTACGCAAACAGAATGACATCAATTACATTGTTGAGTCTCTGTCCCAGCCTTGAACTGCCTTCTCCAAGCTGCTGATTATGTGAGAAAACAACTAGGTTTTCTGTTGCATGCAGCTGACATTTGTCACTCGTTTTAGCTGCTAAGTATCTGAAACCCTCTATGTTTGAAGGATTTCCTGCACTGTAAATCTTGATGAAGGGCAAAGACCATTTCCCCATCCCGTTGGGGCTGAAAATGCCAGACACTTTCATTCAAAACCTCTTTTGCAGCAGCACACAGGCTTGTGACCTAGGTGCCATCAATTAGCCTCAGAAATGCTACCACCGACCGATAGAGGAGCCTGCTGAGACGTAGCAACCGCACATATTGTCAGAGCTCCCATGTGTTGAAGTGTAATGGCTATTTCCAATGTCACTTTAATTTCAACAGAGACTGCATTCTTCTTCAACATGGATAAAAATTGTAATTCCAAGATCCTTTCTTTGAATTGAGCTAAATAAACTGGCACATTTTGAGGAAATTAACTAAAAACAGCAAAAATCCCTTATCATACAATTACTGTTACTTACATTTTCTTGTCTATTGAAACATTTTTTTCTTCATGTTATTCAAATTAAGAGATGAAAATCATTATAGTAAAAATATTAGCTTATAATATACTTTAAAAGATTACATTTTAAATATTGAAATTAAAAGCTTTAGGTATTTTCATTTATTATTTACTTTAACTACATATGTATGCACATTTAAAACATCTGCATATCAAAATATATTAAAATTTTAAAGATATATGTATGATAGGAAAGAACTGGTAGTTTTGAAGAGAAATGATCTTTGCATAACACTGTTTTCAACATGATAGATTAAAAAGTTATTATTTGCTTTCTGCCTATTCTACCCAATAATAGAGAGTTATTATCTCATCTAATCTAAATGAGTAATGTTAATGGAGTCTATTCACTTTTTTTTAAAGAAATTTTACATCCTGTTTTTGGAAATTTTATGATCATAGACAATGATTATAAATAAATAAAATGATAGTAGAGTTCTCACTTCTAAAAAAAAAATGCTGAATGTTAGATTACCTTCTGCTATGCCAAGACAAAGATTGTTAGTCTGATTAACAATACTATAATCATTTCTTATCCTCAGGTGACTGTACTCTTATGTAGCAACAACTTTTTTTGATGTTGCTTTTCTGATACTGGGCCCTAAATTCAGAAGAATAAAATCGACCTTGTGTCTTTTTGACTGCTAGATAATACTAAAGGCTCACTCTTCCACCTATAACACATGACATGGCATTCTCAAGTATGGATGGATATTCAAAACATAGATACAATTAATGTGCTCCATTTCTTTATATGCTCAACAATCATGTAAGAGCTGCCCTATTTATCAGGCCCACATTGTCGGGCAAGTTTATAAATAAAAGAGGATTTAATCTAAGTTTAGTATAGCTAAAGAGTTATCAACATGAATAAGTTTTTCAGTAACTTGCATACTCTTTCAGAGTGGGTAAAATCACACTGCAGTTCAAGTGCAAGGTCCAACACAGAGACTGTTAATAAATTGCCTTTCTAAGGGTATTTTATTCCTTGGTTTAAAACAGTCATGTCGGTTGGCAGCAATTGTGGCACATTTCACAGAACAGATTTATCAGTGTTTTCACTGTCCATTAAACATTTTCTACTCAGGTTAATTATCATCCCATGTCAGCCAGGCTTACTGGCCTCCTTGCTGTTATCAAACACACCTGGTATATTCCAGCCCTGGGTACTTTGCACTTGCTGCTCTCTTACCCTGGAAATCTCTGCTACAAATATTCGCAGAGTGTGCTCCCTTACTTCACCAACCTCTTTGTTCAGTTGGTACCTTCTGCCTTTATCCAGATGCCTGCACTTGCAATTATTTCCCCATGGCTGGAATGGGGGTCGATAAATGTAAATATTTAAACAGCTCTTGCATAATTTGTAAGATGTTTTCCAGAAAGTGTGTACATGTTTATACTCTCATTATGAGCATACATATACTAAAACTCAAAATTAATATTAACATTAAATAATTTCTCTAATTTTATAGATGACAAAGGCTACTTTGATCTTATCATTTATAGCTCCTTAAATCACTTATCAAATTAAATATTTTTATGTACCTACAGGTCATTTTATTGTAGTTGTTTTGTGACTTGCCTATTTATATCTTTTGTTTGCTCACATTTCAATGTGGAAATGTTGGGGTATTTTTCTTTTTTTTTAATTGTAGTAAATATATATAACATAAAATTAACCATTTAAGCCATTTTTAAGTGTAAAGTTCTGGGTCATTAAGTACCTTTACATTATTGTGCAGCCATCACCATCATCCATCTCCAGAACTTTTTCATCTTCCACACAGAAACTCCGTACCTATTAAACACTAACTCCTTCTTATTGCCCTTCTCACCCAGCCCCTCATAACCACTGTTCTCTTTCTGACTCTATGAATTTAAGTATTCTAGGTACCTCAAATAAGTGAAATCACACACTGGCTGTCCTTTTGTGTCTGGCATTTAGCATAACGTCGTCAAGGTTCATCCTTGGCCTTTAGCAGCTCTGAAAATTGGTATGTTGTAACATGTGTCAGAATTTCCTTCCTTTGTAAGGCTGAATAATATTTCACAGTATGTATATATTGCATTTTGTTTATGTATTTATCTGCTGATAGACATTTAGGTTGTTTCCAACTTTTGGTTATTATGAATAATGCTACCATGAACATGGATGCACTAATAGCCATTTAAGTCTCTGCTTTCAATTCTTTTGGGTATATATCCAGAAGTGGAATTTCAGAATTATATAGTAATCTTATGTTTAGTTTTTTGAGGAACTGCCATACCATTTCCCATAGCCACTGCACCATTTTACACTCCCCCAGCAATGCACAAGGGTTTCTAATTTCTCCACATTCTTGCTAACTTTTTTTTAGTGATGTTCATGTCACTAGGTGTAAAGTGGTATTTCATTGTGCTTTTGAAGAAAGTGTTTTGTTTTGTTTCTTTTTCTGATTTGCAGGAGTTTTACATTAAATTTTTGGCTAGATTTATTGCAAAAGTGTTTCCAGTTTGTTATTTGCCTTTTAATTGTGTGTGCACTTTTTAATATAAAGTTTTTATCATTTTTATGTAATCAGATATATTGATCATTTCCCTAACGTCATCTTACCTTACTTCTAAGTCTTTCCCTCTTTTTCTGATAAATATTTAACATTTCTTGTTTGCTTTTTCATTTGACTCTTTAAACTACCAAAAATTAATCCAGGTACTAAGTTCCTCACATATATTAAAGTCCATGAGTGGCATTGTGAAGTACCTCCCAGATCCCCCTCCAGAAATGAAGAATTTATCCCCCCAGCTGTTGAAAGACAGACTTAGCTTGGGGGTTTGCCCCCCTAAAGAAAACTGCTCACCCAAAGTCCCACCTCTTTCCAGGGGGCAGCTTGTATTCAAGGAGTGAACAACATGAGGATATAAAGGCCCAGCTACTTAGCCCCAGTAAAGGACAATTCTGAAGGACTTTCCCAGGCTCCAAGTGACTTTGGGGGTTAGCTAAGGCTTTCCTTGGGCCCTTATTACAGATTGACTGCTCCCTTTGCTCAGTCCCATTTCCTTCCCTTCCTTTCCACAGGTTTTGATCCCCAAATCATTCCCTAATAAACATTCTTCACGCTAATCTCTAGAGTCTGTTTGTGGACTTTTTGTTTCATTAACTTACTGAGTTTAGTACCATGTATTTCAATTTTTGTAGTTTTACAATTCAGAGGGCTTTTTGCATTCTTAGTTATCATCATATGAATCTCTAAAGTTATGTAGCAAACAAAAACTTCATAATGCAAAACTATTCACTAATAAATAAGAAATGAGGTCCTACTCAAAGATCACCTTTTATTTTAAACTAGCAACTTCCTTTCCTATCTCAACTGCAGTGTAAAACAATACCAAGTACAGATAAAATGGCAACTTATTGCAAAGTTCAATTAAAAATTTTGCTCCCCAAAAAGGAGAATTTTTATGAATTTGATAGAAGTGATATTAGAATACCATTTAAATCACCCCAAAACTCTAAAACATCTAAAGATTGAAGAAGGGAAAATCAAAAAGGTTGACAAAAAAGGATGGCCTGTGGTGTCACTGGTAAATTCTAAAAAACATTAAGGAAAGAACACCAATCCTTCTCGAACTATTCCAAGAAACAGAAAAAAAAAAAAAAAAAAGAAAGAAAGAATACTCCCTAATTTATTCTATGAGGTCAGTTTTACTCTGATACTGTCTGATACCAGACAAAGACATCCCGAGAAAAAACTACAGAGCAATATCCTTTATGAATATAGATGCAAAAATCCTCAACAAAATACTGACAGACTGAACCCAGCAGCATAGTAAAAGGATTACACACCATGACCAAGTGAGATTGATGCCAGGAATGTAAGAGAGATTCAACATACAAAACTCAATCAATGTACTACATCACATTAATAAAGTGAAGAAAAAAATACAAGATGATTATCTCAATGCAGAAAAAGCATTTGGCAAAATCTAACACCCTTACATGATTAAAACACTCCACAGACTAGGAATAGAAGGAAACTTTCTCAAAGGCATTTATGAAAAGGCCACAGCTAACCTCATACTTAATGGGGAAAGACTGAATGCTTTCCCCATAAGATCAGAAAGATTAGTGTGCTTGCTTTCGCCACTTCTGCTTAACATTGTACTGGAAGTTCTAGCCAGAACAATTAGGCAATAAAAAGGAATAAAAGGGGGGTTGAGGGGCTGAATGAAAAAGGAAAGGGATTAAGAAGTACAAACTGGCAGTTACAAAATAGTCAAAAGGATGTAAAATACAGCATAGTAAATATAAATCATAATATTGTAATAACTATGTATGGTGTCAGGTAGGTACTAGACTTATTGCAAGGATCACCTTGTTATATATGTCTATGCTGTACACTTGAAACTAATATTGAATGTCAACTATAATTTTTAAAATGTTTTAAATTTTTGAGGAAAAAAAGTAAAGCATATACACTGGAAAGAAAGAAGTAAAACTATCTCTAGTTACAGATGACATAATTTTTCATATAAAAAACCTTAAAGAATACACACACAAATACACAATTAGAGCAAATAAATGAGTTCAGCAAAGTAGCAACACTATTCATAATAGTGAAAAAATGGAAATAACCCATTAATTAACTGATGAATGGATAAAATATGGTATAAAAGAATGTTACTTAGTGGTAAGAAGGAATGAAGTATTGATATATGCTACAATATGGATAAACCTTGAAAACATATTAAATGAAAGAGGTCAGACACTAATGACCACATATAGTATGATTCTATTTAGATGAAATATCGAGGATAGGCAAATTCATAGAAAAAAAGTAGATTAATGGTTGCCAGGAGATGGTGGGAAGGAGGGATTGGGAAGTATGAGGTTTCTTTTCGGAAATATTCTGATGATGGAAATGTTCTTCAATTAGATTAATAGTGATAATTGCACTACATTATGAGTATACTAAAAACAAATGAATTGTATACTTTAAAATGACTAAAATTGTTTTATGTTATGTGAATTTTATCTCAATAACAAATTTTTTAAAAGAGGGAGACCAGCTTTTAAATATCACATGATTATATAGAGCCCTGAGAAAATCGATGAAATTCATGTATTTTTTAAAAAATATTTTTTCATTTTTCAAAAAATGACACTTATACCAAGCAAGAGAGCCCAAACTGAACTTATAAGTGTTCTATCATGTTACCATACAATTTTGTAGGGAAAATTAAGCCAAAAAAAAATGAAGAATGATTCATTCTTCTTGGCCCTGAAAACCAGTGTCTGACAGCTTGCAGTCCAAAGTTAGCAAGAGAAGACCGACTGGCTGGTCCACCTGGTCTTCTCTTGCCACACCTTAGCTATGGATGGGCGGGCCTTGAGTTAAGGGCATCGCCCTGGACAAATCCATGGGTCACACTGTATAGAAGATGACCACTGAGGGGCTTTGGGTGGCGCAGAAGCCCCTCATCAGAGCTCAGGTCCTCTCTCTCACCAACACCCTCCCATTCCTCCTCCATTGTCATTCATCCTGAGAATTGTCCAGTCTCCCCTAGACCTCCCAGCCCTTGCTGCCAGGCTGTGGAAGACTAAGTGGCATCCCAGTTGCCTTCCCTTCCCTGCTCCCTCCTGCTCTTCAACCTTCCTCTCACCGCCCACAACCCCACCCCCACCCCACACTTCTATTCTGAAGAAGTTTCAGGAGAATATCTCAGCACCTGTTATCTGCTCTAGGGAAGTTCAGGGCTTTGGGCAATTAAGCTCAAGGCCTCTCTGGGCTACAGGTGAATGACCCAGGGAACATTCCTGTGCAAATGGTTTTAAGAAGCTGAGTCAGCCAGCATCTTTGTCAGGGCTATGAGGCAACTGACCCTTCGGGGGTCAGTGCCCTGTCTTCCTTGTTGTGCCCTAACCTCCACCTTAGGAGGTAATTGGGCCCCTGAGACTCCTAGATCACTACATTGTCCTCTCCCTAAGAGGCAGATATGTCGAGGTGTTTTGGGACAGGAGTAGGGAGTCCTTCTGGTACCACATTAGCAACAAACTGTATCTACTTACCAGTCCCGGTCAGGGAGCCTTCTCTGCCCTCCCAGAATTGGCTCTTTTGATCCTTGCATTGTCCCTTCTCTCACGATCAAAAATCGTCACCTGAACCTCAGCTGAGCTGTAACCTAGGTCCCTTCCACCTCTCTCCATATCTCCACGGCTTTCACCCAACCTGGTGCCATAACCTCTCTGAGCCTCAGTTTCCTTATCTGTAAAATAGTAATAAAGACAGTACTTACCTTTTAAGAGTAGTTGTAAGATTTTAAACAAGATAAGGAACATGCTGCATTTCCTACAGCACCTGGTGAGCCATAAATGCTCAATAGACATTGGCTGCTATTGTGATTTTATTATTTTATCAGTCATACAACCAATTCTAAGAAGCACTTAGTATGTGTCAGTCCCTGTGCCAGGAACCTAGGGGTACTGTGCTTGGCCTCAGATAGATTTAAATCTATTTGGAGAGAGCAGAGAGATCACAAATCAATAAAATAGTTCATAAGCATATAATTTGATACGGTTTTCAAAAATCTGTAAGTATGCTCAGAAATCTTACTCAGCAACTCTGCGTCTTAAAATATAGTCTCTCTCCCATCTGTTTGGCTGGATAAGTCCATCATCAAGATGCAGCGGGCTGGGCTTTGGGAAACTCACAGGGGCCAAATCTGGCTTTTCCATCTAGTCCTCTCTTCCACATGCCAAACCACCAGCACCAACAGAGTCAGGACACCAACCAGGATTCTCCCACCTTCAGGACCCAAGAGCCTAAGTTCCAGTCAGGTCCTGGGGTAGAGGGAGTTGTTGACCAGAGGGTATTGAAGGGAGGATCAAGAACCTTGTCCTTACCAAAGACCTAGACAGCTCTTAGGTGGGGGATAGAGGACAGAGGTGGGGGATGGAGAGAAGGGATGGCCAAAGGCATTTGTGGGAGGGAGGCAGGAGCGACCACACCTAATGACCGGGAGGAGTCAGAAACCTGGGAACCTGGCCAGCTAAGATCAAATTTCAAATTCCTCTGAGATGAACTGAGAGGAATTTGTGGACACTGGGAAGCCTGAAAAGAGAGAAAGCCAGAGGGGAAGACTCAGCCACTCCACCTCCCTTCTGCCTGAGTCCACTGGGAAAGGGCAACAGGCAGCAGGGCCTGGAGCTGCCTCCCTAAGGGCACTCACCTGTCCGCCCTTCCTTGTCCTTCAGTATCTGCTGAGAGAATCGGAGAGGGAGAGAAGACATGGAGCCAGACAGGATTCAGATAAAGCTTGACCCCAGGTGAGTGAGGGCAGCAGGCCCTGAGCCAGGAGCCAGTTGCTAAGCAGCAGGTGGCCTCCTCTATCGCTCTGGCCTGTCCCTACCTTCCTCCCAGGGCCTTTTGGTTCTCAGCACATGGAATGAGACAGGACTGAAAATGGTCCAGCTGTCCCCGAGGTCCTCAGGGACATGTGGTATTGGGCCAGTGTGTGACCTCTCAGAGTCTTGGCTTTCTCTCCCCAAATGGGAAAAGAAATACCTCAGAGTTGGGAGCTGTAGGGAGCATGTAGAGTACCCATCCTTAGTGCTAAGGGCCCACTCTTTCTCTAGGACCCTGCTCTTTCTCTTTAGCCAGCCCCTGAGTTACTGCCCACATGAAGTAAAGAGAATGAACCGTGGGCTCTTTGGGCACTGCAGCCAGGCCTGCCCATGGCCAAGTGGCAGGCTGCCTTACACACTGGCCTGGCCCAATCTTCCATTCCTCCAAGGATCAGGATCTTGAAGGGAAATGGAGAAGCTCCCTGCACCCAGGAGTGTTTGAGGGAGTGTCAAGTAACTGGTGTCCCTTCTGTACCTTCTTTCCTCCACTAGTCCCCTTATTCTGAACACAAGCTGGTGTCTCTCCAGGTACACGGCAGACCTTCTGGAGGTACTGAAAACCAATTACAGCATCCCCTCGGCTTGCTTCTCACACCCTCTCACTGCAGCCCAACTTCTGAGAGGTGAGTCAGGGACCCTCCCCAGAGGGAATCAAAAGGAGGAAATGAACATTGCAGTGGTAAGTCAGGACAGCTGAGAAGGGCAGAAGAGGTAGCCTTGAGCTGGCCAGCTGAGGAGATGGCTGGCCAGGTGTGTATCATGATTAAATCACGATTAAAGCCTTGGAGAAGATTAACTCCTTGAGGATCCAATAAGCCAAAGAGGGTCATGACAACCGAGCCCTGGAGAAAGGCTTGCATGTTGGGCCTCCCACAAATCCTAGCCTCCAGGCTCATTCAAATTGAGACCCTGGCCTGGAGCAT
The DNA here is from genome assembly GCA_003508835.1 of Eonycteris spelaea. Classification (NCBI taxonomy): domain Eukaryota; kingdom Metazoa; phylum Chordata; class Mammalia; order Chiroptera; family Pteropodidae; genus Eonycteris; species Eonycteris spelaea. Next base: position 30,065,193 of record PUFA01000001.1, on the reverse strand, counting down.
TTTTCAGACCCCAGGAACATCCAGGGACTCCAGATGGCCCAGCATGACCCACACCTCACAGAATCCCCTTGAGGCCTGCATAATATCCCCTTGAGGCCTGCACAATAGCCTTCTTAGGAAAAGACCTCTACCATTCTAGGGAGTGGTTATTATGAATAATGTTCTTAAGACTTAGGTGAACTTGAAAAAGTTTTCTGACTATGCTAGGCAACTAGATTCCTATCACTGAATTGATTTTGAAAGTGAAAGGCTGAGGATGGGACTCACTTTATTCCTTGAAGGTGCCTAAAACAAGACAATTGACCCCAGCATCTTCAAAGCAAATGTAGCTCATTCACATTTTACTTTGTTTTCTTACTACGTGATTAACTACTTCTTAGACATTGGTAAATAATGCTCAAAAAATGCTCAGAAAAAAGAAAGAAAACGTATCTGTTCAGTGTTTAGAAAGAATTTCTAAAAAAGTTAACATGTTACATTCAAGTGTTCTAATTAAAAATAATTTCTGATGGGTAAAAAAGAGGACGGGATTAAGATTAATGCTTTTCCCAGCCTCCTTCCTGATGTAATCTCAAGGAGAAAGCTCTTTCTGAACAGCGGGCTATGATCAGTGTGCATTAGGAGGCACACATGGGCATGTGCTTAGACAGTGTTCAGCCTTGTTTCAGATGCTCTGTACCAAGCTAATGTCGACTGCCAGAGTGTCCAGGGAAACCCTGTAGCTGCTCTGTGGTTCGTGCCATTAGGCAGGTGCTACATCTAGCTCCCAAAACCTCTTATTCATAGACTACAGCTGGTGATACAAGTCTCTCCTTACACCAGAGGTTGTAATCCAGAGGCAATTTTGTTCCCTAGGGGACTTTTGGCAATGTCTGGAGACAGTTTCTGTTGCCACAACTAGAGGATGCTACTTGGCATCTAGTGGGTAGAGGCGAGGGATGCTGTCCTGGAAACAAAGGAAAGCCCCTCATGAAGAGGAATTATCAGGGCCAAAGTGTCAGTAGCAGTAGCGCTGAGATTGAGAATCCCTGCCTTACAGTGAAAACAGATCTCACATTGCTTTGCTACAAAATGTGCAAATAGAAGCACCGATGATGTTCAAAGGGAGAGACCATTCTGGGCCTGGTAGTCTGGCAAGCTGCTTTATTCCCAGGTGGAACTGTTTGGGTGGGTAGCAGTTAAAGCATGGTGAGCAGGCCATGGGCACTGCTGGGGTGGGGATGGAGATAGAATGAGCAGGCAGGCTCTCCAGACGCTGAGGAACTAGGTTTGGCAGGATTCAAGATAGCTGGTGGGGAAGGAGGAGTCAGTTGAGAGGCTGGGAGGGTAAGGTGGGGCCCAATGAGCATCTGGCAGAGAAGTTGTACTTTGTCCTGTGGACTGACAAAGTCGTCTGGGGCTCTGAGATTGGGAGGGGCAAGACAGTACTTCTGGACCATTAATCAGTAATCAAGGAAGAACTTTGAGAAGCAGAAGTGTGAACTGGAGGTTATTGACCCAGCTCAGCATGAGGGACAAGAGTCTGAAATAGAGCACTGTCAGGGAAAGGAAGGGAAGGGTGGAAAACAGACAATCCAAAGAAAGAGTAGACGATCAGGTAAATATCTAGATGAGATAAGTGAAGGAAAAAGAGATTCCAATGATGACTCTGGGGATCTGGGCAATGGCGATGACACTGACAGACACTGACAGAAACAGGCGAGTTGGGGAGAGGCGCCCATTGGAGGGTGCCAAGGCATGGCTTTTCTCCTTCATTTGTAAACTCTGTTGTTCCCTAAAATAAATGCCATCTAAGAAAGAGCTATTCTGGAAGAACTACTGAACTTTTCACTAATCTGTTTTTGAAATGCAATTTGTGATATGATTGTAATTGTCATCTGTAAAGGACTTTTTAAATATATATATATATATATATATATATATATATATATATATATATTATATATATATATATAAAACAGACTGATTCAAACATGTATATGGAACTGTAAAGGACCAGGAAAAGCCAAGACAGTTTTGAAAAAGTATAAGAAGACTACCTGCCCTACCAGAGATTAAGGCTTATAATAAGACTGGGGTAATTAAAGCAATGAGGCAATAACTACAAGGGGCTGGACAGGTGGAAAAAAGGAACAGAATAGAGGGCCCAGAAGTAAACTCATGCCCACTTGGGGACTTGCTCTGTGAAAAGATGCTCTATACATCAGTGGGGCACAATGGACTCTTCAAGAAGTAATGCTGGGCAATTGCCTGTCCCTATGACAAACAAATGAACATGAAAATAGTTCCAAAAGAGCTTTAATCCAGGTAGATTAAATACCCAAATCTAAAATGAAAACATTGTTACAAAAGAAAATATAGAAAAGATATCTTTATGAGAGAAGAGAACACTTTTTGAAACACAAGAAAGCATAAGTGATCATGGAGACTGACTACATAAAGCGAACAAACTCCTGCACAACTAAAAACCCTATGAACAACATGAAAAGCCAAACTATCGACTGGGAGAAGATATTTTCAAGCCTATAACCAACCAACAAAGGATGAGTAGTCAGTATAAGAAAAATTACCAAATAAGAATTGGATAAAATATATGAACAATTTACAGAAGAGGAAACCCAAACAGGCAATAAATATACAAAAAGATTATCTATTTTGTTAAGACTTACGGAACCACAAATTAAATAATAAAACATAATTTCGTTGCTCTCTTATAGGCAAAAATAAAAGCCTGATAATCCCAAGTGATGGTGAATTTGAGGTGAATGGTGAACCCTTACAGACTGCTGGTGGGAGTATAAATTGGTATAACTACTCCAGAGATTAATTATATATTCGTAACACGGAAGATTCTCATCTCCTACAACCAAGCAATTCTAATTCTAAGAATATGAATAGAAGAGCTCTCCTGTATGTGCCAAGGAGACACATCCAAGAACGCTTATTGTAGCATTTGTTGGTCATAATGAAAAGAATAACAATCATGAAAACAAGTTCGGTGGAAAAAACATTTTGTAGGGTCTTCCATTTACATAAATTTTTTTAAAAAAATGCAAAGCAATGTAGTATGTTGAGTATGTACATATTTTGTGAAACATTAAAACATAAATAGAAGCGATATATATGAATTTCAGAATAGTAGTTAGCCCTGAGAAGTGAGGTAAGGAAGGGAAAAGGATTCAGGAGGTATATACAAGGATCTTCAAATACATCTGTAAAGTTTAATTTTTCTAAAAATAACTTTTGAAGAAAAATTGGCAATATTGCAACATTTTAAAATGGGTCGTGGGTATATTATATTTGCTCTATTCTTATTTTTGAAATGTATAATTTTAAAAATTATTATAAAATCATTTTTTGCAGGCTGTGATGGTATGTATGTTCGATTAAAAAAACAGAAAAGAAAAAAATTTTTAAGTTAGAAATTATTTTATTTTGAATTACAGTTGACACACAATCATGTTAGTTTCAAGTGTACAACATAGTGACTAGACGTTTATATAACTTAAGAAGTGACCACCTGGAAAAGTCTAGTACCCATCTGACACCATACAGAGTTGTTACAGAATTATTGACTACATTTCCTGTGCTGCACCTTACATCCCCATGATTATTTTTATATTTGGCAATTTGTATATCTTAATCCTTTTTTTACCCATCAGAAATTATTTTTCATTAGAACACATGAAAGTAACATGTTAAGTTTTTTATAACTTTTTCCAAATGCTAAACAAATATTTTTCTCTCTTTTTCCTTTTTTCTTTTTTTGAGCATGCTGAAACCAGGAACCAAGTGTGTATGTGGGGCTTGCCCTGTCATTGTATTTTGACATAGGTTCACTTTTTCCTCCAGCGTCAGGAACAATACTTGTTTTATTTGTCCATCATCTGACTCTCCCAGCTAGAATGTAAAATTCATGAAGGCAGAGAGTGTTTTGATTTTTGCTACACTCCACCACCTAGAACAAAAACCTACGAGCACTCACTAAATAGTTGTTGAATAAAATAATTTATTGACTGTTTTGTAGCAGACGTCAAATAAGTCCCATGTAACCACATCATTATTCCTTTTTCTATCCAAAGCACCCAAATTCAGGTAACCCTTTAAAGAGGAGAGAAAAGAAACTACCCTATGTTCTCAGATATTTGTTTTAATGTAATTTTTTTATGGCTTACAAAATGCTCTTCTGGGGTTGATAGGTGGTATTCCCATTTTTCAGATTCAGAAAGACAAAGCCTATCTTAATAGCTTTGCAAATTGATACAGCAGATTATTGGTAGAACTAGTATTAAAATTTCCCTCTAACTTTGCTTTTTTTTCTTTTTTTTTTTGCTAGACCCATCCCAGCAGATGTTTTGCTGTTGTTTCAGCTCTGCTTTGGTTTTCTAATAATTGCCACTCTAAGACTACTTGGATGTTTTTAATTTCTAGTTTTATTTTAATTATTAAATATTTTACTATAATAGATTCTGTATGTGCCTCCTGTTGTCATCTATTGCTATTGATAAAAACACAGCCATCTCTTTTTTGTTCCTTTGTGGATGGGGGTTATGCTGACAGTTGTTTCTTCCCTATTTCTGTGTCTGTGATTTCTTTCCCAAGAGGACGTTGAAATGCTTTAAAATACATTGGCAATGCACAATAAATCTTTCCTTTTGCCAGATGCTGGTGTAGCATGTGTAATACTACTGAGATGGCTCTCCCAGGCTCCAAACCAGACTAGACCAGCAGCACCTCTCTTTGCAAAATGCACAACTACAGTTTTGCTGATTACAGTTACAGAGTAATTTCAGAAAACGCATGTCTCCTTTGTTCGTCCCTAACCCTGATAGGGTAGGGTATCCTTTTCTCCAACACTCAGGGTCTCCAGTCTGTGACTCCCAGGGCTTCCCCTCTCTCTAAACCTCACTGGTACCTTTATAAACTGGTACCTTTATAAACTGGTACCTTTATAAACTGCGTGAGAAGGTAATATATTTGCTAGTTGGTAGATCTGAGAAGTTGGATGAAAAAATGTTGGACTAAAACGCCTTTGTATGAGAACTTAGGGTAAAGGTAAAGCATTGCTATGGGGAAGCATGCTTTCGATGTTAACTCTGTGGCTGGGAAGGGGGCGGTGCTTTCGCTTCCTAATGAAGGGGTTCATCTCTATATTCCAGTAGACCTCAAAAAAAGCAATGAATTTTACCACGATAAAAAAAGGGGTTGGATTTAAAAATACGCACGTAGACACACACACAGCTACAAGTGGAGGAGGTGGTCCAAGTTGGGAGAACAGCAAAAGAGACCAGAGAAGGAAAAGAAGTCGGTAGTAGAGACTGGGACTCTCACAAGAGCGGGATCATTCCTGTCTTGCTCTCTGATGTATTATGCCTGGTATCATGTAGCAGGTACTAAGTAATATTGTTAAGTAAATGGGAGGGTTAGATGCAGGAGATAAGATGAACAGGACAAAAGTGTTCAGGAAAGTGAGTTATTCTTTAAATTTCTATCTTAGTAAACCTAATTTTCAGGAAGGGTATTTTCATTTTCTCTTCCTCTGAGTTCTTTAGCTTCTGGCAGTGAAGAGATAAAGTCCTGTACAACAACATAGCACTATAGTCTTACACACAATATCAAAAATGTGTGAAACAACAGGTGTCAGAACACAAAATTTTACAGAATGACTGCAGTGATATAATACGTAGGCATTTCAACCAGGATGATTTTTTTTAATTACTTTTTATTAAGCAAAAATATTACATACCAGGTGCTGTGCTAAGAGGTCTGATGAGAGGATAAATAACTTGTTCCAAGGTCAAGCAGTAAGTGGAATTTTACTTTGAACTCAGGTGTCTCTGTCTCCAGAGTCTAAGCTTTTAACCTCCATGGAAATAAATATGCAAAAATAAAATAATTTTTGGTTAGGAACAAGCTAGGATTATGGGTGTTACTCTTTCTTCAAAATTTTAATGTTCTTATATTGTTTCCATTAGTTAAAAAGGTAATCTTCACTAATTCAGAGACAGGAGGAAATTTGCTAGTTGCTATAGGTATATAATTGTATTCAGAATGGTCAGTTAGAGAATCATTTCCCAAAGTGTGTCCTTAGAATACTAATCCCAAAGAGCGCTTCATGAAAAGTCTGCAGTTTTGTAAAAGCTGTATTCCAAAACCTCCCTTTTTTTTGGAAATTTACAATATAAATCAGATTAAACACTTTAGTATGCTCTGCAGGAAAGAAACATGTTTGACTTTGTTTAAGGCATTTCCAGAAATCCTTTGGCCATAGAACATTTTTGTCCCATAATATCAATTAAGGTACAGAAAAATAAGGTAGGGACAATCTTCTAAAAAGATAAATGAGTCTAATGGAGAGCAGTGGTGTCAGGCCACGGATGCTAAGGAGCTTCTCTCTTTCTTAGCTTTTGCACCGTGGAAGTGGATACAAGAGCTTGTAGATACTGCAATTCTGAGAAAGAATAGAATACCAAAGCCAGCAGTTATAAGAACAAACAAATGCTAAAGCACTTCTGTATTGGACAGTCAGAATATGCTGCACCCCCTCCTTCGTAAACTTAAACAATCTTTTAGGGTTGCATTTGGTTGTTTATATCATTCCATATTCCCTCCTATAACTATGTGAACACACACCAATAGTCAGCGTGTATAATGGTTAAAAGTCTGGGTTTAGCATCAGGAACCCCAACATTTAAACCCTCGCTCCTTCACTCCCAGGCTGTGTGCCCCTGGGCAAGATGCATAGCACTTTAAGTCTTGTTTCTTGAAAAAGCTTAAAAAACAGAGATGACCATAGGAATTCTCATGGGGTTATTTCATTCAACAAATATTCACAGTTGCTGTTTCAAGCTCTAGGAGATAGAACAGAGAACAAGCTTGACAAAGTCCTTGCATGGGTGGAGTTTACAATAAGGTGAGGGGACAAACAATAAGCAATTAAATAAATATGCAAATAACCTCATTGGGTAGGGGGAGGGGCAGATCGCACAGGGCACATATAGGAGGCTGGTGGAGGAGGGGCATTTGAGCGGAGAGCTCAGAAGTATGAAGTCCTGGAGGTGGAAACAGCTCACATGCTTGTTGGGAGCCTTAAGGAGTAGTAGGAAAATGCTAAATCTCAATAAACAGAGAAGAGCTGAGCTTCAGTGACTGAGTTTGGAAAACATAAGGTGTAGGAGAGGATGAGGAATCGGTAGAGGAGACCTAAGGTCAGAAGCCAGGAAGTGAACGGGGAGGATTGTGGTTCTGTGAGTCAAGTGGGGAAAGATTTTCAAGAAGGAGCAAGCAGTCAAGGACAGTGAAGACTGGGAAAGGCTTTGGCCTTGACGGCTTGTGTGCAAAAGGGCAGTTTCCGCTCTCAGCTCTCAATGAGCTGAAGTCAAGAAGAAGGCGATGCTCAGGAAAGGAGAGGCCTGCAGCAGTCTCCCCCTCCAGCAATGGAGATTCATTTCAGAAATCTACAGAATTAATTTTGGTTTCTGCCTATCTGGACTTTACCTTTTGTCTCTATTTTTATTGAATAATTTCTTTAAAAAAATATATTTTTTCAATTTAGTTGACATTCAATATTATATTAGTTTTAGGTGTACAGCATAGCAGTTAGACATTTATATACCTTGCAAAGTGATCCCCCAGTAATCTAGTACCTACCTGGTACATTACATAGTTATTGACTATATTCCCTATGCTATAATTTACAACTCTGTGACTATTTCATAACTACCAATTTGTACTTTCTTAATCCCTTCACCTTTTTCACCCAGACCCCTGACCCCCTGCCGATCCGGCAACCATCAAAAAGTTCTCTGTATCTATGAATTGGTTTCCGTTTTGTTTGTTCATTTATTTGTTCTTTAGATTCCATGTATAAGTGAAATCATACAGTATTTGTCTTTCTCCCACACTATCCTCTAGGTCCATCCATGTTGTTGCAGATGGAAAAATTTCTTTTTTATGGCTGAGTAATACTCCAGTGTGTATATGTACCACCTCTCCTTTATCCATTCAACTATCAATGGACACCCAGATACCCTCTGTATCTTGGCTATTGTAAATAATTCCGCAATAAATATATGAATGCACACATCCCTTCAATGTAGTGTTTTGGGTTCCCTCTGATAAATACCCAGAAGTGGGGTTACTGGATCCTTCTTTGTTTCTTTTTATAGTCTTTGTGTTAGAGTCTATTTTGTAGTATAAGTATTACTACCCCAGCTCTTTTAGTTTCCGCTTTCATGAAATATCATTTTCCATCCCTTTACTATCAGTCGATGTGTCTTTCAATCTGAAGTGAGTCACTTGTAGGCAACCTGTGTAATGGTCTTGTTTTATTATCCAATCAGCCACCCTATGTCTTTAAATTGGAACATTTAGTCTTTTTACATTGAAAGTAATTGTTGGTAGATATGTAGTTATTGCCATTTTATTATTCATGTTTTTGATCTTTTTTTCTTGAAGAAGTCCCTTCAATATGTCTTGTAATGCTGTTTTGCTAGTGATGAACTCCCTTAGCTTTTTGTCTGGGAAGTTCTTCATCTGTCTTTTGATTCTTAATGATAGCTTTGCTGGGTAGAGTAACCTTAGTTGTATGTCCTTGCTTTTCATCACTTTGAATATTTCATACCAATCCCTTCTGACCTGCACAGTTTCTGTTAGCTGACAGTCTTCTGGAAGCTCCCTTATAGTTAAATAAGTGCTTTTCTCTTCCTGCTTTAAAGCAGTTTCTCTGTCTTTAACTGTTGACATTTTAATTATGTATGTCTTGGTGTGAGCCTCTTTGGGCTCATTTTGGGCTCATCTTGTTTGGGATTCTCTATGCTTCCTGGACTTGTATGTCTATTTTCCTTCACCATGTTAGGGAAGTTTTCTGTCATTATTTCTTCAAACAGGTTTTCAATTCCTTGCTCTTCTCCTTCCGGTACCCCAATGATGTGAATGTTGGCATGATTGATGTTATCCCAGAGGCCCCTTAAACTATCCTCATTTTTTTGGACTCTTTATTCTTGTTCCTGTTCTGATCAAGTGTTTTCTACTACCTTATCTTCTAAATCATTGATTTGAACCTCTGCTTCATCTAATCTACTGTTAATTCCATCTCTTGAATTCTTTCAGTCATTGTAGTCTTCATTTATGACTGGTTCTTTTTTATGTTTACTATTCCCATTTTTATGTTTGCTATCTTTTTGTCGAAGTTCTCTTTGAGAACATTGAGCATCCTTATAAACTGGTGTTTTGAACGTGACATCTGGTAGATTGCTTGTCTCCATTTTGCTTAGTTCTTTTTCTGGAGCTTTGTTCTGTTCTTTCACTTGGACAATAAACATTATCTCTCAACAGAATAAAAATAATATATCACTGTTATTTTACTCTTCTCTGACTACTAGTCAGGTTGACTATTTTCCCACATGTCCTAAACTGTGTTAATGTCATTTTCCCATTTTTTACAATAGCCTCCTGTTTTTGTTATCAATTTTCTTTATATTAATAAAGATCTTAAACTTAAAGACACATTTATTAATAATGCTTTCCCCTAGGCTGTTTGCTCCCCCCCTTTTTTTTAACATTCAAAAGTTTAAACTCTTTATATCAAATTTGATCATCCATCTCTTTTTTCTTGGATTGCTCCTAAGCTTAGAAAGGTCTCTTGTCTCCAAAGCTTTGATGAACATATAATTCTCTCTCTCTCTTTTGTCTCTCTCAATTTTCCCTGTTTGATTTTTAAAGACTTATTTCTTTAATCTGGAATTACTTTTGCAATATGGCAGGTTTATGAGTATCTCCATAATGGTTTTAAACACACATTTTTATTGTAAAAGGGTAAAAATGTGTAAAAAAAAAAGTCCTCTGGTGTTTATATTTTAAATATTTCAAGAAGAAAATGGTAAAGTCTTTTTAAAAAAACTGCAATACCTTTTTAATATTCAAAACTTGCAGGGCCTACTAGAGCAATATCTGAAGAGGTAATTAAGAAAGAGGCAACATTGCTAAACAGTGAAAGCAATGCTAAGCCAGTATTTAGACATCCAGAGGGTTGTATCCTAACTAAATGAAGGTGGGTGGAGGAAGGATTGAGTAGGTAGGTGGAAAGAAAAACAGCACAGTCTTGCATTTTATGGCCTGTGACAGAAAGAAAAAGTTAATTATTGACTTCAGAAGTGCTGCCTGGGAGCTGGAATCCATGGGCCATCATCCCCATGGCAGGTCCTCTGAATTGGTCATTAGACCTAACTGTGGTCAAAGATAAAGAGCCTCCCTTGGGTAAAGCAGAGAGAATAATGTGTGCCCTTAAATAAAAGCAATCAGGATCAATGTGGTATTTTTTGACAGATTACCTTTGATCTAGTGCCACCAGGTATGACTGGCCCAGACGACAAATCAAGTCTTTACTGTGATGTGGTCTTTCCTCCCTGGTTTGGTTTCAGCAGTAATACCTCTCTGAGCGGCCCTCAGTCACTAAAATATAGGGCAGACTAGCCAATACCTTCTTCATTCTTTACTCCCAATACAATACAATAATGGACTGTCTTCCTCCCCTGCCTTTTTCCTCTCATCTAGCCAGTTAAGAAGTGGTAAGGAGAGAGTCTGCCAACTAGGAAAGACACTTAGATAAATGAGGGTCTGGGTTTAGTCACAGCACCCTTTGAAACTAATTGTTGAATCGATGAATCACATGTTCAGAAACACATGTTGCAAGTATATGAATTTTTTCCTGTTAGCAATGGTGAGGCCAGAGAAGTGTCACTGGTGTTTGTCAAAATATTTGTTATCCCTTGACTATCATCAGGTGAGCTTGTTAACAATGCAGATTACTGGGCCGACCCCAGACCTACTAAAGCAGCATCTCTGAGGGTAGTGCCTTGTCAGCTACTTTTTAATAACTCAAATGATTATAATGAACACTAAAGAGAGCTACTGGGCCACATTTAATGTAAGATAAAGTTGTGAGGCCAACATAGGTTGAATGTCCTTGGAGTCTTGTATCCATTTCCCTTTTGTTAAAAATTTTTATAATGTCCCAGTTTCATAACATAATTTTTGGAATCCAATTTAAACAGCCCTAAGGTATACCTCTAATTACATTCTGCTTCAATTATAATGTTAATTGGTCCATGTTTGCTAGCATGACACCTGGCACTAGAGGTAGAAAAGTGAATAGGCCCTACCGAACTCCTAATTCAAAATTTTTGCTAATTATATAAAAACCTGCTTGGTGTCTAGACCCTGGGTCATGTAAGCCTCACCATATCTGGAATTGTCTTGTCTAGTGCCCCATCCATGCAAAAGAATGACTATGTCTTAGCAACATGTTGGATATTCTAGATCTAAGAAAAAGCTATTATTCTGCATGGATGGGAGGGTAGGCCAGATAATTCTACATAAGATAAAGTGATTTAAATTCAAGTGAGGAAGCTACATCTATGCCCTCTGTCCTGGTCTTCAACTCACTGGAATCTGTCCTCTCCACTCTAGCATTGAGCCCTGCAGAAATTACTCTCATGGTCATAATGACCTTGCTTGTCTTGGGCTCAATCGCCATCTTCCTGGAAGATGCTGTCTACCTGTACAAGAACACCAGTTGCCCCATCAAGAGGAAGACTCTGCTCTGGAGCAGCTCTGCACCCACGGTGAGGGCCCCTGTAGCTGCCCTTTGGGAGGGACTGAGAGGAGGTAGGGACCATTTTGAGAATTCCTCTAAACTCAGCAATTTAGTCAGCAAAGTGTTGCTGCCTCTACCACCTTTGGGTGGGGTTTGTAGTCTAATCTCCATTTACATTCAGGACCCATGCTTGGAAGTCCAACAGGCAGTAGGATGGAGCATTTGAATTCTTAGAGCCACAGAGAGAGCTGAAGAAACTGCTCACAGCCACCAGCGGTCCCCCTCACCACTCCCCCATCACAGTATTGCTGTTGATAGCAAGCCTCCTTTCTGTATAAGCAAGCAGTGGATGCTCAGAGTGTAGAAGGGAATTTTCCCCATGGGGTCATACTTTACCCTTATACTGTAAGCTTTTTAAATGTCCACAGCCATTGTAGAGGCCTTCGGCTTGCTCGTAGACTGTGAGATTGGACTTCTCTTTCTTTACGGTGAGCTCTGAGTGTCCGTTGGGATGAAGAGTAGAGTCCTTGAGGTCCTTTCCTGCCAAATAACTTCTGCTTGGGCCATCTCAAGTCATCAGAGATGCTCAAATAACATGGGATGTTGAAAAGGAAGTGTTGGATTTTGATCCATTTACTCCTAAAGATTAAGTTACCTACTCCTATCCTAGGGATAGAGGATGAGATAGTCTTCAAAAGAGCCCTGGCTCAAAGTGACTTGCTGTCTCTAACCCTAGACATAGAAGGAATTGGCAGCTGAATTAGAATAAAAAATTTTAATTAGTTTATTTAAGCAGTGATTTTTCCACCTGGCCACTTTTAAATAATGGTGCCTCAAACATTTAGGTTTTGCTTCTATGAGCCCTGTCACAAAAGTTTTGAGAGAGCACAAAACAAAGTCTCCCTCCTTGCCCTAACCAGCTTCTTGCTCCTGTGGAAGCAGGTGGTGTCTGTGTTCTGCTGCTTTGGTCTCTGGATCCCTCGTTCCCTCATGTTCGTGGAAATGGCCATAACCTCGTGAGTGTCCTGTCTGCCCCCAGCTCTGGGCCAGGTAGCTTTCTGGGGTCCCCTTCTGTTCCTCAATCACGACTCCAGAGTCTGTGTCTTCTTTTGTCTCCTATCCCTTCCATAAATCCTTGCATAGTAATTGATCACGAATCAGGCCCTTTCCAACTTGTGCTCATCTGGGTCTCCTGAACTTCTAGATCTGTTCATCCTCAGCCACCATTTTGTTCTCACAGACTGAAACTCCCCTCTTCCCAGGGCCCTGGTCCCATTCTCTCTCTCACTCTTCTTGGGTCACACGTTCAGAATGCCTAGTTCCTACCATGATCCCCTCAGCACACAGCACCTCTCCCTGCTCCCTTTGCAGTCCATCTTTTTTTGGCAGTGAAGGTGTCCCCTCAGCTTGCTGCCTTCTCCCCTCTGTGTTCTCTTAGGCCCACTTCTCCCTCAACTCCAGGTTTTGTTTTTTTTTAATTCCCACCCCCTTCCACCCCTGACCTATGGATGTTGCCGTCTCCCCTTAAGAACTGGATCTCTAAAGGTGAGGTGTCTCCTCCCACGCACTCGTGGCGCACACCCAGGGCCTGGTGCACCTGGTATATGGACCGTGGCTCCACTGGGGCAGGAACCTACGACCTTCTGCGTTTTAAAGCAAATGTGCTAACCACTACTCTATGGAACCACCCCTCACTCCAGGTTTTACTCAGTGTGTTTCTACCTGCTGACACTAGTCATGGTGGAAGGCTTTGGTGGGAAGGAGGCAGTAGTGAGGACACTGAAGGACACCCCAATGATGACCCACACAGGCCCCTGCTGCTGCTGCTGCCCCTGCTGCCCCAAACTCATGCTCACCAGGTAAGTTGGGAGGGAGAGTTGTCCTCGAAGAATAGGTTACTCTTTCTACACTCTCCCAAGAGCATCTGTTGGCTCTCTCATCCCTTCTTCAAGGCTCTTGGAATAAGGCTTGTATGGAACAAACCCAATGATGAGAGTGGACATCCCCCAGCCAGGATATATTGGGTACCCACCCTGGTTCGGGGAGCAGAGGAAGTACTCCAAAGTTCTCATCACTTAAACCCACTGCCTCCTACAAGTTTTAGCCACACAGAGCAAACTGGGCTTTAGGCTATTTACTTGCCTCCTCGGCCCATTTTGGTTAATGAGGCTGGGTTGACACTGATAGTTCTTACACGAAAAAGCAGTATTCTAGTCCAGGAGTTGAGTGGGAGGCAAAAGGGAATATTTCCAATGTCTCAGCATTCTGTCTTTTTCCTATGTCCCCATCCATTTAACCATTTTCGTGTCTGTGATGACAACCAAGCTTCAACCCAGGAGGGAGCTGGAAGACCTGGCGTGGGTAGTTTATGGGCGCATGTTCCTAACCCTACTCTCCCCTCAGGAAGAAGCTTCAGCTGCTGATGTTGGGCCCATTCCAGTATGCGTTCTTCAGAATAACACTGAACTTGGTGGGCCTGTTTCTCATCCCTGATGGCATCTATGACCCAGCAGATGTAAGCCAGGCATAAAGGGCAGCAAAGTCCAAGAGGCATTTAGTACCTCTGAGTTCTAGAAAGAATAGCTAGAGCCAGCATCTCCTTATGCACAATCCCAGGGACAGAGTCATCCTGAGGACAGGGTGGCTGTGGAAAAAGAAAGGCGCCAAGACTCTGGTGGGGAGAGAGGAGACTGAGATAGGTCACGGCTTTAGAGCTTTTTTATTACCTGTCCCACTATGGGAGAAGAAATAGAAGAAGAAAAGGGCTTGCCTCCCTCACTGACTCCTTTCTGGTCTGCCACCAGATTTCTGAGGAGAGCACAGCTCTATGGATCAATACTTTCCTTGGTGTGTCCACCCTGTTGGCTCTCTGGACCCTGGGCATCCTTTTCCGTCAAGCCAAGCTGCACCTGGGCGAGCAGAACATAGGAGCCAAATTTGCTCTGTTCCAGGTAACTACACCCTGGGAGAGAAAAGATGGTTCATAATAGAGCTATAAATAATTGAGGTTAGGAGGTGAGACTAATAAAGGCTAAAAGTGGGTCTGGGAATCTACTTAAGCCTCATGTTTCCTATGAGATTTGGAAAATGACCCCGCCCCTTCCCAGTTTTTGCTTTTCTGTGTTATGATCATTTGCTACAGCTGCCATAACAAAATACCACCAAAAGAGTGGCTTAAAACAATGAAAACTTATTGTCTCACAGTTCTGGAGGCTAAAGTACAAAATCAAGGTGTCAGCTGGGCCACGCTCCCTCTGAAACCTGGAGGGAAGAACCCCTCCATCCTCTTCCCAGCCTCTGGTGGTGTGCCAGCAATCGGCATTCCTTGACTTGCAGCTGTATCACTCTGATTTCTGCCTCCAACGTCACGTGGCATTCCCCTCATGTGTCTGTATTTTGTGTCCCTTTTCCTCTTCTTATAAGGACACCAGTCATATTAAAATAAGGACCCACCCTACTCCACTATGACCTCATCTTAACTAATTACATATATAATAATTAACCAGAACTTACGCTGTTTCAAAATAAGGTCACGTTCTGAGGTACTAGGGGTTAGGACCTCAACCATATCTGTTTGGGGGGGAACGCAATTCAACCCATAACGTATGTATTATCAAATCTAAAATTCTTCTGCCTTTGCTTTTTTCCTTTCTTTTCTACGGTTACTTCCTAAAACCCTATAATCCATCACCACCAGCAGCATCAGCATTATCTCAGCTACACCTACCTACACCATGTGCTCGGCACTTTTCATACATTACATTTTAATTTTCACAATAATCTTAGAACTCATTATTTTTGTTTAAGAAATGAGAAAACTGAGACCCAGAGAAGCTGGGTCTTGCTCAAAGGCACATAAGGATGGGGCTAGACCTTAAAACACAGATCTAACTCCCCAATCCATATTACTTCTCATCACACTGCCTCTTCATCTTCACACCTCTTCTGAAAGTTCTCTCAAAGGCATATTTGTTCACTTTTTACACTTTCCATTCTCTCGGTCCAAAGATAAGTTTCCCACTAAATGCAATGACTTGTAGCCCAATCTTGTTTTCCTTCTCTCTCCATTCTTTGTGTTCTTGCTGGGCCTTCTCCTACCCCTCAGACATAAGGACTGTTCTATAGTTAACAGAGCGATTTTACATAAATTCTCATTTGATCTAAGCAGATGCCTCTGCAATGTGAATTTCCAGGCATGTAGTAGGTAGAATTGAAGGAGCTAGGGAAAGAGAGAGAGAAGAGCCCAGAATGGAATCCAAGACCCAAGGGGCATAAAGGATCTGGGACTCAGAGCACTTAAGGTCAGGCCACAAGGTAAAAGCCTGAGATTACTGAACCTGCCTGTAATTATTGTAGGGAAGCTTGGACAAGCTAGTCCGTTTTGCCTCAGGGAGGACAAGCACTGAAACAAATCATCCTCCTGGGGCCTCTGGACAGAGACTTTTTCTCCTTTTTTATTGTGGTATAGCATACATAAAACTTACAGCTTTAACCATTTGTAAGCATACAGTTCAGTGGCATTAAGTACATTCACATTGTTGTGCAACCATTACCAGCACCCATCCCCAGAACTTTTTCATCTTCCACACAGAAACTCTGTACCCACTGAACACTAATTCCCCTTTCCTTCCTCCCCCAGCCCCTGGCAAGGTAGAATTCTTAAAGGGCCCTTTAATGGTTAATTGCCCATCATTCTATTAGTAGGGAACTCAGGTACTTGAGGTAGATGGAATGACTCTTCTCTAATCATCCACCCTTTTCATCTATTAAGTGCTCATTAGTAGCCATGGCTGAGATAGGGAAATAGACTTGAACTTCCAATCAGCTCTTGTTTCTTGTCACAAATTCTCATAACATATTAGACAGAAGATGAGATTCTAATTTTCTTAAAGATTAAAACTTCACCAAACTTTAATCAAGTGTGAGTCTCAACCTTCTATAACTACACAGATCTGACGGTTGGCCAAGTGCACAGTGGCAGGACAAGCACAGCAGTGCGTCAGTTGGCCTCAGCACTCCCTTCTCCTTTCCCCTCTGTAGGTACTCCTCATCCTGACTGCCCTGCAGCCATCCATCTTCTCAGTATTGGCTAATGGTGGGCAGATTGCTTGTTCACCTCCATTTTCCTCTAAAATCCGGTCTCAAGGTGAGCACATAGGAACTATCCCATTCGAGAATAAGCAGGAGGGGGAGGGTCAGGCTGACTGCTGTTCAGAATACCCAGAAAGGGATCTCCAAGAATCCCAACAGAGACTAAGGAGACTATGACTCTGATCACACAAAGGAGAGCTACAATCCCACAGCTTGAGGCCAGCCTTGAAGGCCAACCCAGGAAGCCATGGGTTCAATCCTTACCTCTTGGGAGAGGAATAGGTGTGGTTAGGAAGCAGAAGGTCATGCCAATAAAACACAAAAGGAATGAGGGTTAATGCTAGTGTCAGATTGTAAAGATAGAGAGCCAAGTTCTGGTTCTGGCTCTACCATTAACCTGCGATGTTATTCATGCCAACTTACCATCCCTAGATCCTGGTTTGAGAATAAACTGGAGAAAATGTTGTTCAACGCACATGCCAGGACTGCTGGTGGGATGACATCTATTTCATTTAGCATAACCTACATTATATTTCACCCCACACTGCAGTGATGAATTGCCACCTCCTCATACTGGAGACTTTTCTGATAACTGTGCTGACACGAATGTACTACAGAAGGAAAGACGACAAGGTTGGATATGAACCTTTTTCCTCTCCAGACTCGGATTTGAACCTCAAAGCCTGAGGTGGATGGCTTGGACAATGAAAAGGACACTGTATTCGTGAGACAGGCATAAGAGTTCTTCCCTGTTCCTCAAGCTTGACCAAATGGGGAAGGATTTCATTGTCTGCACAAGCTGGCCAATTATATTTGACTACAGAGATGAAGGTGAAATGTGCAGCAGGATGAAATTGTTTGGGATCTTGCCTGCTGACGGTATTTTAAGTCTTATAATACACAAACAGGATGGAGTTTGAAACTATAACTGGGCACATTGCCCCTGTGGGTGCCACTATTAGCCCTTAAAGCTTGTGTATAGACAGGTCACTCTGAATTTTCTCAAAGCAAATAAAAGGGAGAAGAGTATATGGTAGTCTGTCATATAAGAAAAGGAGTAAAACAGAGCCACACAAAACAGTGCAAGCACAAAGTCTCAAAGATACCAAGCTTCTGAGGAACAGATCAAAGGTGTTCTTTCCTCAACAGATGTGTCATCAGGGCACTGACAGCATTAGACTAGGAGAACTGCATCAGCCTCCCTTTGTAGGACACTGGCTTTTTAAGTTTTCTGTGCTACGCTGCAAAAGGTGTCCCCTGACAACATGGTCATGGAGCTTGATTTTGAGGAGATAAATTAGGATGCAAAAATAAAAGAATTGAGAGTACAGGTAAAAGCCCCAATATATAAATTTTATCATATGCATGTATATCAGGTCAAAAACACAGAAAATAAAACATTAAGGAAAACCACTTTGCCTTTATTTGCCTCAATGACAAATGCCAAAATAACTCTGAACAAATTAATAACACTCAGACAGGAAAACAATATACTGAACACCAATTGAGGAAAGCATTCCTATGGATACTGGCACCGGTGACGGGGCTAACTTTCATGCCAAGGCCAGCATTCCTTTCCAATACTTTTGTTTGTTTGTTTTTGGGCTCCTCAATATAACACAATCCAGCCAATCAAATCTCTGTGTTCAAAACAGTCAGTGCCTCTGAAAAGGGGTGGGGAAAGCCCACTTCAAACCTAAAGAAACACGACCTGGATCATCCTTTCATGTTCAACCCTGCACTTTTGTTTTCTACACCAATCTGAATACTAACCTATAACTTTGGCAGACAAAAAATCTTTCTTCTTTTAAAGAAGATTAACATTTAATAGTATAATCTCAGGAATATGTTCTACTTTTTTGGAAAAATAGAAGCTAGGGACCACTATTTATCCCATGACAAGCTATTCTATGAGAGAAAACAAGAACAATCATTGTATGACTTTGAAAAATATAACCTTCAAAAATACTTATATCGGTAAGCTTAAAAAAATACCATTAGTTAAAAACATTGTTATGGGAGGTTTTCTTCCTACCTGTATTGATTCAACTTCTGGTAAGAGTGTGTGCTGACAGAAAATGTTGAAGTTATGGCTTTTAGGGAATTAAAGAAAAGCAGCAAAATATAATTTATTTAGAAAGATTTTAAATATGGGATCTAGAACAGGATTAAAAAAGCAATGAGCTCCAGAGAATCAAAAGCAACCCACAGTCAAGGTAATCCAGGAAGAGAGTAACAAAAGCACTGTGAAGAATCGCTGTACAGGGAACAGTCAGAGAATGCCTGATCAGCTGTGTGGTCACAAGTTACATTTAAAAAATGTAACTCAGGTGCTAAGGTCAAAGTTCTCTTCACTTTCCTCATATTTTTCCTTCTCTTCAGGATTTTCAACCTCCTCACATCCCCGACCTTCTTACTCAAGCTTCAGCAAAATAGTGGTCTTTGACTCTAGCTATCAGAAGCAGCTGTAGCAGCACAAATGATCCATTTCTATAACTCTCAAGTTTCAACTTCTATTTTTCAGTGCTACTGAGTCTGGTATATGAAAAGAGCAATCTTTCTGTCCAGCCCATCTCAAGGGAACTGCTAAATGGTACCTCCTCAGCATCAGCTATAGGACTTCCTTCTCCATTCTCCTTCTCTCTTGCAGAGGCTCTGAAGCCAACCAACTTTTAAGGCTCTCCCATCTCTGCCACATTTGGCCTATTTGGGCTGACAGTTTTGTGTGTGGGATTCACATACAAACTTCCACAATCTCAAATATTAATATTAGAAGATTTACAGATCACAGGTGTGGTCATGGTATGTGAATCCTTAACTTCATTGAATTAAGCACAAATGATCAAATAATGCATCATCCCAATAGCTTCCTCCAACTACCCATTCTTGTCTGGCACCTAGGATCACATTTATCTCAAAGTATCTAACATGCCACACTATAAAAGATTTTGCTTTCAGTCAAAATTATTTGAAGATATACTAGTGTTAGGAGACTGAGGCTATAGAGGCTTGAGAAAAGGGGCAAGAGAGTTTTCCAAGAATGTGTGCACATGCTGGCCCTAGTAGTCTCACAGAGCTTACCAGCCTAGAGGTCATATTCCAAGGGCCGGGCATGCCAAAAGCAGCCCATTGACAGAGCATTAGAGAAGGGCCCAAAGATTTGAGACCTAGACAATACACTTGAGAGGAGTGATGCAGAAAGGGAAACCACATTTTGGGGCTCTCCCTTTCCAAATATACTAAATGACTTGTGTACATTGAGGGAAAAGGTAAGTGGGCTTCAGTGTTGATTTCATTGCCTTTCTATAGCAGGTAGAATAAAACTGGAATAGGCAGAATTCTCAAAGGAAGACTGAAGCAGAAAAGTTAAAACGAGTTCATATGAAGCTGAGTAATGTAGGCAAACATTAACTTCACCTGTTTCAAAAAGGATTCCGAGCCAAAGATGTGTAAACTGGATTTGATAGTAAAAATAGCCTTTCTATACCAGGTAGAATAAAACTGGAATAGGCAGAATTTTCAAAGAAGGAAGACTGAAGCAGAAAAGTTAAAACGAGTTCATATGAAGCTGAGTAATGTAGGCAAACATTAACTTCACCTGTTTCAAAAAGGATTCCGAGCCAAAGATTGTGTAAACCGGATTTGATAGTAAAAACAGCACTTCATGAGAAGGGTTAGAAATGTAGTTTTCACAAGCCATCAGGACAAGAGGTTTCCCTCTCTTTGTCCTTCTACTCTGCCATGATCTGCTTCTGGGTCGTCTAAGTTTTAAGAACCTACAGTAGTCCTGTTGTGCAAGCAGGCAGGCTCTACCAAAAGTGTTTAGGGAGGTGACTATGAGATGCTCACAGCCCTAAAAGAGGGGCAATAAAAGATAAAATGTGGTTTTCCTAGCTGAAAACACTAAAACTCCACCCCCACAAGGGGTATTTATGAGTGACAGGGTGGGGCCTGGATATAAGCAATCTTCCCTGAACCCAGCCACAGGATTATTAACTGACGATGATCTGCTAGGTCATGAAGCTATAGGATGCTGGAAGTTTAAAATGAGCTCATACTCAAAAGGAAGTGTTAAGCATCAGCATTCTCTGATGTGAAATTTAAGTGATGAACCTTCCCTACCCCCTCCCCCAGGCAAGCTAACAGGGGAGGTGGGACTATACCCACCAGGCACATGTGGGAGAGGGAAAGAATCTACCATACTCTTCTACTGTGAACACTTTCATTGTGGCTTGCTGGAGGGGTGTTGGAGGGAAGTAAGTCCCTGCCAGCTGCCACCCTCAGAGGGAATGAAATACTGTGTGGGGCACTGGTTCCAGTCAAAAACATTTTTAAGAGGGACGGAGATCAAACTAAGGCTTTAGGAAGTGGTGCGGGGGGCGGGGGGGGCGGGCGGGGAATTCCTTACTCTTCTGACTCTATGTTCTGTGCAAATTTCTCTAAATATTCAATATGGCTATGAGAAACACAGATTAACAGATCGTGTTTAAACTGCAGACATTTACAAAGTATCCTTTGTAAAACACTTGGAAATAGGCATAGAAATAGGAGCAGCAGGGCCAGGGACTTAGTCCAGGGGGAAAATTAATCTAAATTGACTTTGTATAGAATTGAGTATTGTCCCACTCCCTTCCTTGATCACAATAAACCTGTAAGTGTTCCTTCCTTTAAAGGTAGATTGCAAGAAAGAGACTGACAAGAGTTCCCAAATAACTGGGCAAAAGAATTTTCTGAGAAGATGAACACAGCAGAAAAACTTCAGCTGATGCTACGAGGTCTTGTTCCATCCCCATCAGTGTCTTCATGGACCCCATTGGGTCCAACAAGAAACTCCTCAGGGAGTAAGAAAAGTTAGGCTCATATCTCCTTCCTTCCACAGCCACATTGACACATGTGCCAGCAGTACATTTAGGGTACTTGTGACTGTTGCCCGGCTTTTAGCGTTTTTTTAAAAGGAAACCAAAATTATATTCCCCCACCCTCACCCTCAATCACCCATCAGCATGGCTCATTGCTTGAATGACTTGGCAAGCCACTATGCCTCAGAACAGAAGTCAAATACTAGAGCATATCAGGAAGAAAAGGCCTTTGGGTATTACAAGTCTTCCTTCTGCCCACTCCGCAGGGGCAAAAAATTAGTTCTACTTACTACATTTGAAAGACTAATTTTTAAAAAATTAACAAAAACGATAATTTCCCTGTCAAGATCACATGAACATAAACAGTAAAGCAAAGTCTCTGGGGAGGGTATATGAGTGCAGAACAGGCTTCTAAGGTATAGTTAGCCTCCTTCTTGGAGTGGGTGGGTGATGCCACCTGGAGGATGGGTTGTCTGGTTCCCCCATCCTAAGTCCTCTTGCCCCAATTGTTTTTCCTTTGTAATTGTCCTTAGGTTTAGTGTTGGGATCACAATTTAGAATTCAACAGAGAGCTTTTGAAGATGAGGGGACAGAGGAAGAGGAGACGAAAGGAGGGATGACAAATTAGTCTTCTTCATCCTCACTGATATCATAGGCTGCAGCCTTGTGCCTGGAGAGGTTCGCTGGGGAAGAAGGCGGGGAAGTCTTGCCAGAGAAGGGCCATCGGAAAGAGGGGGAAGGGGAGCGGTCACGAGTGGGGCTGCTGCTGGGACTCTGCTTTGGACTGATGGCCTGCAGCATCCGGCCTTTCCCCTCTTTCAGCATATGTTTCTGGGGAGACCAAAAGGAAGAGTTAGAAGAAACCTATAGATCCTACTAAATCACTCTGAGGGTCTGAGATTTCAAATTACCATGAGTGCCCTCTGAAATGTCAAAAGTGATTGAGTAAGCCAGAGGAGGGACATAGCTATAATTCCAAGTAATTTGCTCCCTAAAATGGCCTATGCTATACCACTTATCAAGAGTTCCCATCTGCTATCCATAGTCACCCAATCCTTGACTTCTATGTCAAAGCCATTCTTAAAAGGCTACTTGGCTTGTGCTCCAGGCAAAAACAAAGGAACTAACTCAGACAAAAGGGTACCTACCTATCCTAGTATTAGAGTTCTCTGAAAAAAAAATTTTTCCATATTCTCCCTGAATAATCTATTCTGGTATCCAAACACACACAGTCAGATCCTTCCTTATATTTAAAAACTAGGGCTCACTTGCTGAATAGCTACATGTACGCCCTTTATTTGGCTTGAAGAGGCCTTGTTACTCCTCAAGGACAGAATTCCTACCTCACCCAGTGATTCTGAAGCAGCTGTTTGCAGTAGAGGCAGATTTCTTTGTACTGTTCTTTGTTCTCTCCTTTCCTTCTGTCTAACACTATAATGTAGAAGATGGACAAGGCTACTTGCTTACTTTGTTACCAGATGTGGATGTTGATAGGGAGCTGGCAAAATTACCTCTTTCTGTAAAGATTTTTAAAAACTTTTTGAGGAGAGATGAAATATAGTTCTTCCCAATAAGGGAAACAGATTAGATAATTTCTTAATGTCAGTGTCCCTTTCTGCTCAAGAATTCTATAATTCTTTCCACAGCATGAGAATTCCCTAAATTTTTCTAAAATTCCCTAAACTGTCCAACAGGAAAAAACATACCAGCGCTCCTTCTGGACCAAACATTTCCAGGAAACTTCCAATGAATTCTCGGGATTTCTCCTCCCATTTCTGAATGAGGTCAATGCTTTTTTCCTCTACTTTTTGAACAAATTCTTTTGACTTTTCTTCCACATCTTTCACTTTCTTCTTTACTTTGTCAACCCGCTCCTGCAAGTGGTATTTCTTCTCCTAGGTAGAGAAATAACTGGTTTGAGAAATATGCTTGCTCTGAACTTCATACCAAAAGGGTAAAAAAAAATATATGCTTTGGCACTCTATTGATACTTTTTTAGTCTTTAGAATTTCACTTTGCTTTACTCTATCCCACACTTCTCTAGCATAACAACATAGAAGATATGCTCTGAATGGTCATCTTATACAAAAGTGTGATAACATTGTGGAGCCCAGGACTGAACTAAATAGGGCAGGCCCAGTAATATGCATGTAGTCAAATGAAGTCACATTTTTAAAGACAAAACATAAACTTAGAACAAAAGCATGCCCAACATAACCCAAACCCCATTCCAGATGGAATGTAAAAGGAGCAGTAAGATCACTGCGCAGTACTGCCAAGAATAAGCCAACTATAATAGATCGAAAATGGAAGTAGTAGTATTTTTTATTTAATTCATTAATTGTACTAGATTTTTTTCCTCTGTCACTGGCTTATCCTATGATTTAAAAAAAAGTTGTTTTTAGTATCTGGAGGTCTGTTTGCTCATTAGTAAAATAAAGGTGATACTCTTTGGTCCTACCAGCTTTCCTGAAGAGAAAATGGCTGAACCCTCTGGGGATGGGGCATGAGAAGGGGAGTCTTTAGTCAAATGAAACGTATCCTCATAATTTCCCAATCATACAGGGGAATGAGAAGGTGTTTAGGATTTTTAAACACCTGAAAATAAAAATTCTGTAGAGGAGGTTAACAACAGCTAAGGTTTATCTGCATAGATCAATCATATTTAAATGAAACCATTTTACCTATTCATAATCCACAGGGCTGGGCGTAGGTGAGAGAGCATGGTGAATTACTTATGTAGGAGATATAATTAGCAGCTTTCTTCTTTTTAAATCAACTTTGAGGAATAATTTATAAGAAAACGTATAGAGTTTTTTTCTAAAGAGCAATATTAAGCTAAGATAAACTTGCTTTCATAAATCAAATTTTAAAACTAGGTCCTTGTGACCTGAGATATTGCATGCAAAATGTGTGTCACTGTCCACAGAAAGAGAATCCACAGCTTTTACCAGATTTTCAAAAGACCATCCAATCAAAAAAAAAAAAAAAAAGGCTAAGAACCACTGTTTTAAACGTATTTATATACATACTGTTAAGTGTTCTTATTCATTTAATTGGCTATGTGTCCTTATATCAATGTGTACTAGAGCATAAAGGCAGAAATACCTGTTTTATTCTCTTTGTAAAGAGCTTAGTATAGTGTTCTTTGCAAAGAGGCATTCATTGAGCTTTAGGAGGTGATAATTATAGCAGACTGAAAAGCAAGTTTATCTTAGATGAAGTAGGAGGCAACGTGTGTCCTATAGGGCCAGAGAACTCTAGGATAAGGTTGGAACTCACATTGATAAAGCTGACATTAAGCTCCTTTGCCGTGTAGCCCCTCTGTAGGTTCCGTCTGGCATATACATCATAGTCCCGGACAATTCGTGTGATGATGTCTGATGTGGAGATACCTTCTGTTCTCTGTGTTGGAGCAAACATGCCTAACCCAAGAATACATACAAACACTGTGACATTCTGGTTAGCACAGGCAGTAGGACTAGATGTAAATGGGGAGCAACATTTCTTTCCTTTCCTCAAAAAGCAGAATCTGCTATTACGTGGGAAGTCTGGAGATACTGACATATAGGAAGACTGAATCAAAGGATAGGAGTTAAGGAAAGGAGGAGCTAAATGGTTCTAATATTGGGACAAATATGGGTTTGGAGACAGGTTTCCTGAAAGTAAAAGAGATATCAAAAGTAGATGTTTAGACTGAGAACTCGTAGATTTCAGTGCTATGCTCACCTTAACTTCTCATCCAAAGTGTTACCTAAAAATAGATGTTGAATACCTCTATGTATAAATTTTTCTCTGTAAAGTAGCAATGTGGTTGAATCTTTAGGCAGTGCCCCTGAGAGTCCATCAAGTGAGTATGCATATCAACTTACCTGCTTCCTTAATGTGCTTATAGACATCATCACTACCAGCAGAAGAATAAGGGATGTCATCATGGGCTACAAAGTCAATCTGAAAATAAGAAAATATTATTTAAAACCCAGGATAACTGCCATTCAGAAAGAACCAGTAACTATTCTTAGGCCCAGAAAAAGGACAAGAAGCCAGGCCCAAAAGGACATTTTCTCTTTATCTCTTATTGCTTTGCTCATAAATCCTACAATTCATTCACAAGCCACCCAACTTAATTACTTATGGATCATAAATACAAAGTTAGCCAGTTTCTTTTTTAGCTAGTTCTGCTAGTCTATTGTAGCTGCTACCCTCAAACTGTATACCAGTCACTGTGCTTGGAAAATAGGGCTGGAGGATTTGCTGCTGTGCTCGTGGGTGGAGCCAAGGAAAGAAGAAAGGAAATCTCCCCATCTTCCTGGGTCTATAAGAATTGGTCAGATTACGGTTTCTAAAAGTATGAGTGAGAAAGAGGTCACTTCTTTGTTAACTGGTTTCTCTCTCAGTCCATGAGATGAGTGGGAATATAAAAACAACAACCAAGAACCCTTTTACTAGAATAGATATATCTGTACTCCTGAGAAACACAAAACTCAAAGCCATAAAAGACTTAGGTTTTGGGATCTACCATTTTACTACTGTTAATACCTCTTGCAACAGTGAGAAGAGATCACTGGCACTGGGACCAATAATCTTTCTGAGAAACATATTAAACCTCACATATTTACTCCTTCCTAAATAGGCCATATGACCTTTGTTAATATAATTGCTACCACCACCATACTCAACTCCCAGAAGCCACCCTAGTGTGAAGCATGCTCATGAGGACTGCATCAGAGACCCTCACTCAGCTAATATCTCAATTACCATGAGCTTATCAGGGATACATGGGCAGCAAAGTAAAACAGAATGGTAGGCAAGCAAGACTCATGGTTGAGGATATACTGCTAACAAGGAGAAAAGGGGAGTTGGAAGTTCCCCTAATCTCTTCTGTCTGGGCCTCCCTGATTGAGAATAATCTTGCTCATTACCTTTGGTATCACTGGTTGCTAAGTGTTGACATGGAAAAAGCTAGAGAACTGTAAAAGGTGTGTCCTAATCCTAAATAGATACAACAAATATCCCTTAGCTTTGGGCTTACCCCAAGCACTGCTTTTGAAGCACTGTGGCCACCTTTGTTATTTTCTGTCTCACTAAACAATTCACCTTCAACATTCCACACACGCCCGTAGAGAACTCAGAATATGCTGGTGCCTCAAGCTTGAGGGCCTCCAACCTGATCTGATAAATCCCTCTCATCTTTTTTTAATCATCTTTTATAGGAAATCTATTGCTTTAATGTGGGAGAAATAAAAGGTGGTAAGGGGTTTTATATTACTAACTCACTGAGCAAAAGTGAGAAAACTCCCTGGTTGCTGATCCCACAGAACTTCTAGCCCAAAATCAAAGACCTGAAACTAAATTTAAGTCAACACAAGAGAAGTCTATGTTTATCTGTCTTATATCTGGAATGTGAACTCCTTGAGAGCATGGCTGGGGCTATGTATATTTTAATGAGACTGGTATGCTATGAGGATAGACACATAATACTGTATGTGGTGGGTGGGGAGGGGTGTAAAAAATGACATAGCTGGAGAGTTCAATTTCTAGTCCTGCTACAGTGTGACCTGGACCAAGTTATTTGGTTTCTCTGACTTTGTTCTCATATATAAAGTAGAAATAGTAATTACCCAATAGGGTTGTTATGGGGAGAGCAAATGAAATATAATGAATGGATATAAAAGTGCTTGTAAAACATCAAACCCCATATAAATGTCAGTGATGTTAACATTAGTAATATCACTGCCATCTCCTCTATATGAAATTTATATATAAAATTTAAAAAGGCTAGTGGAAAACTAGCTCAAGTGTCAGAGGCCTTGAGAGTTGAGGGAATTCCAGAAGAGGGAATGGGGACATGTGCTCAGATTCTCACCCGGTGCTCTGCCAGGAACTCTGGTGTCAGGGTCCAGGGGGCATTCCTCACCACCTCATCCACATAGCGGCAATGCTGCACTGCATCATAGCGCTCATTTTCATTCATCACTGTGAAGCCTTTGAAGTTGTGCGTTAACTCATCACTGCAAACTGAGTTCACCACATCATTAAGTTGAAAGTCAAAGTCCCCTTTGCTTAACCATTCCTCAGTAACCAACCTCTCCCATTTTCTAAGACTGTACCCATTCTCCCCTCTTGGAGAAATATCTGGATGTAGCTTAGTCTGAGTAACAACGCTTTTCCAAAACCAAGATGCACCTTCAGGAGCAACACTCACTAACGGTATGTTCACACTTTGGAGAAGAGAGGATTCAACAGAGGGTTAAGATCTCTGGCTTTGAAATAAACCTGCTGTGCATTTTTGCATCAATTAAGTTTTTAAAAATGCTTTCTTTTAATATTTTATAAAAGTGGACCATACAACATCTGCTTAGCAGACTTCTTTAATGCAGTTGATTCAAAATGAAAAGCTGAAATCCAGAGTAAATGTTCTTAGGTAGGGAATAAGGGTCAGGGTCAGTGTTGCTCCCATGACTGCAAAAACTCAGCTAAAAACAGTGAGATAAACACTGAATATTCCAGGTCAGTGAGCTTGGAATTTCTCTCTCTAGGTTTATATACTTCATGTTTTAGAGAGGCTGTATTATAATTCTTACTTTAAAACTAAAGCAAGGGACAATATACTCAGGTTATAAAAATAGGAAAAAAAGGCTACTATGATTTTTTTCTGAGTAGCACCTAAAGTCATCAGATATTCTCTTACCTCCCACAATGAGGTATGTATTAGGGAAAAGGTTCTTTGCTTGCATCAGAGCCCGGGCGTGACCAGAATGAAATAAGTCAAATATTCCATCTGCATAAACTCTCACAGGCCGCTCACCTAAGTCCAAAAAAAGAATCTGTCACAGAAATACATTGATTCAATTTCTCATATTTGAAGAATGGAAATATCATTGTGCAAATGTTCTATACCTGCATGCCCCTCTCTTAAAAGTGTTCTCTGAATAGTCACCCTGATTTGGGGGTGGATTGGGGTTGTAAGAAATAATATCACAGACTTCCTTGGCCACAAAGATCCTCTTGACATCATATCCACTAACTCTCCTTGTCAGCCTGGTTGTATGAAACTGTTCAGGTAATTGAATTTCAAGACCACCTTTACTTAAAGTTATCTTAGAAGTAAAAGGGAAGAATTATACAACACATATATCCAAAACTTCAAAATCTTCACCTTCAGTTTATGTTTAAACTTCAGTTCTGTTAAACAGCATAGTTATACATATTCTTACTGCTTGCTCTCTCATTTTCAAGTTGCCTTGATTACTAATGACTAATGCTTTGCTTTGAAAACAAACCTCCCTACTATTACCTAGAGAGTAAGGAATGATCCAGGAAGGTAAGTACCAGTTATCAATTTACTGCTTCGCAGTCCCAGATTCACTCTAAATACCTGCTCTGAGATAACAGATGGAACTCCTCCAAGCATTTCTCCTTGAAAGTGAGCATAATGTTACACTTTCTCAGTAGAGGGTGATATACTAAGTATTTGAAAATCAAATATTAATATTTTAGGACTTTATATTAGAGCTTTTCCTCTTCTGTCCATTAGTGAGAACAAAGAACTGACTGTCAATTTATTTTTTGTGGTAGTAGACTATGAAAGAAAAGCCGGGAAATGATCTCTTAGAGTATAAGACTAATTCCAAGCCAAAAATCACATAGAGAATAAATTTATATAATGGTTCATCATGCTTCAAATGATAAATCTGAGTCCTAGGAACATATTTCTACTACGTGAATAAAAGAAGAACTATTTCCCTGTAGCAGCAGAAAATAACACTAAGAACATCTACATCATTCTGGGAAAGATGTGCCAGAGCCTCATCAGATACACCATGCTGAAGGCAGGGATAAGATATATAGTCCTGTCCTGCCTGTCTTGAGGACAGTGAGTCGCGGAGGAGAAAACAGGTTCTCAGACGGTTTGTGGGCTTCTCTTTCCAGATAGCTTTATCCATTAATGAGTAGCTGTTAAACTAAGAAATCATACATTGCTAAGAGAAATATAAATTTTGTACAACTTAAGAAGGGCAATAGGCAATACCTATCAAAAGACAAACAACAAATGCTTATATCCTTTGGCCCAACTATTCCAATTCTAGGAATTTTTCTCACAGACATATTTGTAAAAATGTATCTTATTCATTGCAGCTGTTTGCAATAGCAAAAGTTTGGAAACAACCTAAATGTCAATGGGCAACTGAAAAAACCATGATATACCCACTAAAAGGGCAGAAGGACATATACATTATTTGCTTAGATAGCCACAAGAAAATGGTAAAACCAGTTGCCAGTAAAAGGGATACTGGTAGCTGTGAGATGGTGGTGAGAGGAAGACATGTCAGTTTATATCCTTTTCATATTTAATAAATGTAGGCCATGGGAATATATTTAATTTATAACACAGAAAGTTTTTAAAATAAAATAAAAACACTAAAACAATGAAAAGCTGAGAAATAATATGATGGATTAAAGAGTCAGAAAGGTTCTGGCTCAAGTTTGCCAACCAGCCTCCTTCCCTGTAATCTTAGAACCTAAGTCTCAGTTTCCTCACCTATAAAACAAAGCAAACAAAAAAAATCTGAGTAGTATAATTTCTCATCTTCATCCTAGAAATCATGACCATGAAGTAACTAATATACTTCCATCTTCCCTAAACAAGTCCACAGTGGCTACGATCTCACTTTATTTGTTCCTAAAAGACAAAGGATAGAATATAAATTAAGAATATTTTATTGTTTCTTTGCCATTAGTGTACAGCAAAGGCAAAAGGAAATGAGGGAGACTTAGCTCAGTGAACACCTTTCCTGAATGGTGGCAACAGCACAGAATGCTGTTGATCGAGTGGCTATCATCCCATATTAGGCCACATCACCACTGAATCGCTTTTCTAGGAAAAACCCCGGATGTGCTTCTTGCCCTCTTCAGTGTTTCCCCAGCCTCCCAACTTCTCAATTTTCTATGACTTAACCCCGTCTTTAGTGGATCCGGACTGGTATATTAACCAAATGGCCAGAAGGGGCCACTGTTGAACTAGAAGATCTGAAGAGAAAGCACATGGTATTCATTCTTTTATCAAGTGGCTATTGGCTAGCATAACAGATTTACATCTGTTATCTCAGCATATGATTAAGAGCAACCCCTTTAACTCTCAAAAGGGACCTGATTTAGATTAAAATGATAGTTCTTATACTACTACTGGCTAAGTAACTAGATTTTCTCCTTCAGGCAGAATAGACCTGGGTTTCAATCTATTGTCTCTTTTGATATATTCTCTCAAATACCTATCACTGAAACATTTTGTCCCTAAAAGAATTTCATAAGCCTTCGGACTCTGCCTTTTTCTTCTTTTTTCTAAGAGAACATATCACTGATTTTTTCCCCATCTTTCAAAAGAAATCTTCTTATCTCTCAATCCATATTTGTTTTTTCTTAGGGTAGTACGTTTTCTCCTAGATTATATAAACTTCCTCTTGTACTCCCTTTACCTCCCAAGTGAAAACCTGGGGGCAGAGGGAGGTGCCTCCTTGTACCAATCATTGGTTTAAAATTCACTAACTGGCATGTGTATGAGTAGATTCATTACTGGTTTATCCCTTGTCAAGCACTGGCATGAATTCATTCAGTTGCTTGGTTATTTATCATAAAAATGAACAGAGATAAAATGACACTGGTAAATTTTATAGGCTAATTTGTGGCTATTTGTACTGCCTAAAATACAACCAGTTTGCCGGATGGTCTTTTATTGTTTATAACTAATGTCTACAAAGTGTAGCACTACTCCAGGGTGAAAAGAACACAAAGATGAAAAAATTTAGATTTTACTTTCAATTCTATCACTAATTATTTTTTTATTGTAGGGGAGCTTTCACTTCTAAGTTTCTATGGACCTTAATTTCTTTATATATATAACGAAAGGACTATAAAGTAGATTATCTCAAAAATGAACTTGTAAAATTCTATTGTTTCAAAATTTTTAAAAATTAGATTTAATAGTGCTTATTAATTGTAAGGTTCTAAACCTGCGAAAAGTACATATACACATACATATATTTTATGTATCACAAATAGTACGAATAGATTAGCAACAAGCTAGGTAAAATAACTAAAGTGATCAGATCTGAGTGAGGTACTGCATTCTGAATGTGTGTCATTAGAGAATACATGAAAAGTCCTTGCCCTTAACACACTATTATCAACTGAATGTGATCCTTGAACTGTCTGGTGGCATTTTGAAATTTGGCCTGTCACCATTACATACTGTTACACAATAGCCTGTTTTTCCTTGGTGTCATTTTACCTGCCTCATTAGCCTGCTTATTACTCAAGTAAAGGGAGCCAAATTCAAATAATTTCATCATGAATTAGAAGGGTTGTGGTCAACATGAGCTATATCTAAACATTTTTGCAAAAGGAAAGCATTCTCTGGAATTTTGAGGACCCCAAAACTATATTCCATATAGCCAAGATATAGTCAAGGGGTACTGGGATCACTGGTCCGATACTGTCCAGCATTCATTTTTATTCATATTTCACTTACAGAGAGCAAACATACTAACACAATTAAAAGTAACCATACATATCTTCCATATACTGGATATGTATAGATTTGTGGCTATAACTGCTTCTTATTCCCTAATGCTTGCCTGGGTTTGAGTCCAGCCTTATATTTACAGAGTAGAGAGAACATTTACCATAGTAATTGGAATTGAAAAAAGATTGAAAAGACCTAATTGAATAATTTACACAGAATTAAGGATAGCTCCCTATAGGACTCTGTATTTATAACAAATACTCATGGAAATTTCTATTTATGATAATACCTAAAACCAATTGCCCAAAACACTAAGAGTATCTAGAATACATATATAATATAAACTAAACATACAAATAAAGAGTATGGGCTTTGAAAATAATAAAGCGAGTCTTTAAAAAAACCTGGAAAATTATAGTATCAATAAAGATAAAGTTAAGTGATGAGCATCTCTCAACTTGGGATATTTTTGTCCGCTATCATCAACAGTATCATAGCTAGTGTACTGACTGATTGAAAGGAAGATTTGGGGGAAAATTCTGAAGGCTATTAAAAATGTGATGTATTATGTGGAACTTTGTAAAAACAGATAAGATTATAACCCAGCTCAAGATAATATCTTATTGTCTTTGCTCTGCTATATCTCATGGCTGTGACAATAGCCCAGGAAGCAAGTGTGTACCACCATACTGCATAGCTGTGACAACACCCTGGGAAACAAATATATAATAAGAAAAAGTACAATTTTATGGAGTATAGTTATCTTCCCAAATAAAACAGCAAGGCAGTTGGAAGGAATTCCTTCCCCTTGTCCCAATTAGTCTTTACAGGTAAACTGAGGAAAGAATATTGAGAGTAAGTATATATTTGATAAATAAAATTGAATGCTAAAAACAAGAGTAAAACAACAAAATAATCAGGCATTTACTTACAAGGAGTTCCTCTGTTGGCTTCTTCCATCGTTACTCTGACATAGGGTTTATTAAAATCTACCTCGATTTCATCAGAAAAAGGAGCTGGCTGCCGTAAGCCCTTAAGAAGAGGAAAGTGCAGGCAAAGAAAGTTAAACTCAATGGTACAAACTGAAATACTCAAAAAAGTGGCAGCTTTAAAGAACAATCAGATATTCAATATGCTGTGATTAAAATTCTTCCTAAAACTTCATAACCGAAAGAAGGCATTCGACTAGGGGACTGGGAAAGCTAACAGCTCCTGTGAATTTTTATTAAGTACAATTATCACTGTGTAATGCTTTGCGTTGTATGTTCTAATGCTCATAATAGCCCTGTGAAGCAAGTAGTACAATAGTTAGTACTCTCAATTTAAGGATAATGAAAATGAGGTTCAGAGAAGTTATATAAATTGTATACAACTACTCAGAGGCAAAGAATGCAGGTATGCTCTTTCCTCTATAGAGGAAAGCCTTACTTAAGAGTTTTTGTTAAATTTCTTCCTAAGTATTTTATTTTATTTGATGCTATTGTGAATGTAACTGTTTTCTTAGTTTTATTTTTGGATTTTTCCTTGCTAGTATACAGAAATGCAATTGATTTGTATGTGTGTATGTGTGTATAATTTCAGTTGATCTTTCTATATTGATTATATGTCCCATGACTTTGTTAAACTCAATGATTAAGTTTGTTGGTATATTCCTTAGAATTTTCTATATATGAGATCATGTTGTCCGAGAATAAGGACAGTTTTACTTATTCCTTTCCAATCTAGATGCTTTTAATTTCCTTTTATTATCCCTTCTTGTTCTAGTTGGAACCTCTATTACAATGTTGATTAGAGTGGGAGGTCCTTGCCTTATTATATCTTAAGGGGAAAGCATGCAGTCTTTCACTATTATGTTACTTATAAGATTTTAATAGATAACTTTTATCAGGTTGAGAAATCTCCCTTGTTTTAGTAGTTGGTTGAGTTTTTATAAAGAATGGATGTTGGATTTTGTCACATGCCTTTTCTGCATGATTGAAACAATCATTTTGGTTTGTTTTTTATTAATTTTGGTAATATTGAATAAATTGATTTTAGGATGTTAAACCAACCTTGCATACCTGAGTAAAACCCCTCTTGGCCATGTTGTGTACATCATTTTACATGTCTCTGGCTTCAGCTTGATAATATTTTGTTAAGGATTTTTGCATCAAAATTTGTGACAGATTTTGAACTATAGTTTTCATTTCTTGCGCTGTTTTTGCCTGGCTTTGAGATCTGGCTTCATAAAATGCCTCTGTTTCCTGAAAGTGTTTGTATAAGAATGGTATTATTTCTACCTTAAGTGTTTGAAAGAAATCATCAATGAAACCATCTGGGCCTGGACCTGTCTTTGGAGGAAGACTTTTAAAGACTAATTCAATTTTTTTTTTTTTAACTTGGGATAGACCTATTCAAATTTTCTGTTTCATCTTGGGTCAGTTTTAGTAATTTGTCTTTCCAGGAATTTATCTATTTCATCTAAATTGTCAAATTTGGGCATGAAGTTGTTCATATTTCCTTAATTCCTTCAATTTCTGTTGGGCTATAGTAATGTTCACTTAGAATTTTAAATTCTAAACAGACCACATTCTGATTAGGCTGAGTCCAGAGTTTAGAAAGACATTGATTTGTTTTGTTTTCACATAAGGATGGATTTTTAAAATTAGGTTTTAAGATTAAAACATACTTTTTAAAAAAATATTTTACGTAAATCAAGGACCCTGGGATGATTTTCTGACATTGTTAGTGATTTACTTATGGATTACAAAATTTATTTTCTAGAAATTAGTACTCGCGAAGAGTTACTTAACAGTACTTTGTGTTTCTAAAAGTATATGCTATTCACAAAATAATATATATTCTATGATTTCATCTATGTGAGGGTCAAGAACAGGTGAAGCTAATCTATGGTTAATTGAAGCCAGAGGACAGAGGAAATTTAGGGAAAGAGGATACTGGCTAGCAGGGGGTATTAGAACGTATTCT
The DNA here is from genome assembly GCA_003508835.1 of Eonycteris spelaea. NCBI lineage: Eukaryota > Metazoa > Chordata > Mammalia > Chiroptera > Pteropodidae > Eonycteris > Eonycteris spelaea. Next base: position 30,030,158 of record PUFA01000001.1, on the reverse strand, counting down.
AGGAGAACAGGTGATTATATGGATGTATATATATGTAAACATTTACTGAGCTGTATACTTAAGGTTTATGTATTCTACTGTATGTTATACCTCAAGAAACAAATGGCATTTGGCCATAAAAAGGAAGGCAGTACTGATACATGCTACAACGTGGATGAACCTTGAAAACATTATGCTAAATGAAAGAAGCCAGCCACAAAAGACCATTTATTATATGATTCCATTTATATGTAATGCACAGAATAAGAAAACTTATAGACAGAAAGTAGACTAGTGTTTTCATTGGGCTGTGAGGGTTGGGGAGAAACGAGGAGTGACTGCTAATGGGCACAGGGTTTCTTTTTGTGGGGATGAAAATGTTCTGGAATTAGTGGTGAAGGTTGTGCAACATTGTTAATATACTAAAAACCAATGAATTGTACAGTTTAAAATAGTTAAAATGGTAAATTTTATGTTAGGTGAATTTTATCTCAATTAAAAAAGGTACATTAAAAGTATGCTATCTTTCATAACTCTGTTTCTTCCATCTTCTTTGTAGTATACCCTGCATGTTCCAAGATAGAGAGCAAATGCAGCTGTCTCTCCTGGCAAGGGTTTGTGCTGAATCAATTCCTCCTAAGAATAGAGAATGAAACCTAGGGTTCTTTAGCTACAGGAGATCAGCAAAATCTTCATCTCTCTAGGGTTGCCTCCAGTTAGAAGGTGAAGTATTTTTTAAAACACTGTTATTCTCTTCTCGATTAGAGAATAGTGTCACTAGAAACAGGTTTATAAAAGTAGGACTAAGTATTTCTACTTTTGTTATAAAACATACCTCCTTCATTTTAACCTCAAGGGAATCTTACAGAATAATATTGCTTTCAAGTCTTTCTACTACTGGTAGTAAAGTATAAAAAAAAGGGTTTAGGACTCAGATCTAAATCTCAGATTTATCACTTAAAAGTTGTGAAATCACAGCAAGCTTCTAAAGTTTCATTTCATCTTCTATAAAACAGAAGATAATACTACCTGCCCCACAATATTTCACATATAGTAGGCACTCAACAAATTTAGTTCCTCATCAACATTAGCTCATTTTTTCTTCCATTCTATGAACACAGTTTTCATTATGCCAACAAAATTAATTAATTGTATTAATCTAAGAAGTTAGCTTCTAAATGCTAGTTTCTAAATCTATGCAAATTACAACTAATACTGCTAAAAATCATAATTAGTAATGATCATCATCCTCCAAATTATAAATGATCTTCTGAATGCAATACTGCTTCCATAAAAATTTTTCCTGATTTTGATTATATACATTAACGCACTCTTCTTCAAAATTCCAATGAAAGAGAAGAGATTCTCGTATCCTTATTAACAGAGAAATGGAGATAAATAATATAAAAGTAGAACTTGATATTAGCTTTCCAGTCCTCTTTCTACTTCCAAAGATTCTTAAACATTTTTCAGCATAAAGTTTCGGAATGCCGCAGAGAGAGTTTCTCTTTTACCCAAACATTCTGCACAAGTAGTAACAGCTCCTCCTGAGATCTAAATTATTACAATAATGCCAAGGGAAAGGCTATACAGTCAAGAGGAATACTATGTGGTATGAGAAAAAAGGAATAATGAACAGAGCAGGCTCTACTCCTGGGGAGGGATGGAGGAAGAGAAAGAGAGAGAGGGAGAGAGAGAAGCAGTACTTCTCCCTGACTCCAGTTGCCACTTCACTGACTATAAATGAATGTAAATGAGCTCATCTAACTATATGAATGTCTCACACACCTTTAAATTTGAACTTGTACTAAAATAAACTAAACTCATTGTCTTCCTCCTAAACCAGTTCTTCCTCCTTGTCTGAGAAGCACCCCATCTACACAATCTACCTAAGCCTGGAATTTAGGAGTCATCCTTAATACCTCTCATCCTCTGCATTCTGATAAAGTTAATCTGTTGATCCTCTAGATAGCCACTGTTCCTCTAACCTCCTTCTACTTGGCCCTTTTCATACTGTATCTTAATTATGTCTCTTTGCCCTATTCATCTGCAAGCTTCTTAAGAACAAAGTCATCTTTTCATCTTTTAATTTCCAATTCTAGCAATTGGCACATAGAGTTTCTCAATATGTTTATTGGAATGAGATTAAGAGATCTGCCTCCATAAGAAGAACTGTGGCCAATTTTCCCCAGTTTAGGTACTTTGCGACTTATTCATACATATGATAATATTAGGATAGGCTGAATGTTTTATTCTTTGTAAATATTTTTGCAATCCTTTTGATTATACCTTTAAAAACATCTGCATCAGCAAGTTCTTTATACTTATAGACAAACGAGCCATAAAGTTTTCCTCAACTCTATTCTCTCTCCTATCCATTTCATCCTGACTCATCAATGCAGCTATCTGATATTTGGTGATCCTCTCTACTTGTGAGCAAAGTACTTTTCTGAAGATAATGAGCTCTGATTTATTATGGGGCTCTACATCATACTCACATCCCTCAAAAGTAAGGTCTTTCTTATCTTTACACTTCTAATACGTACTGCCATGCTATCACGTTATAAGTGATAAAGTTTGCTCAACACAAATGTCAGCTAATGAAAGTATAAAGTGTGGTATGTGGTATATGATGGAATGCTATTTGTCAATAAAGAGAAATAAGTACTGATGCATGCTACAACATTAATGAATCTTGAAAACATGCTCAGTGAAAGAAGCTAGCCACAAAAAACACATACCAAATGATGCCATTTGTATGTAACATCTAGAATAGGCAAATCTATAGTGATCAAACGTAGATTGGTGGTTTCCAGAAGCTGCTGAGAAGGTTGGGAGAAAATAGGGAGTGACTGCTAATGGGTACACAGCTTCTTTTGGAGTGATAAAAATATTCTAAAATTGGTTATGGTGATGGTGTAATGGCTGAAAAATGACTGCTAGAAATTTATTACTTGCAGGAAAATTACTGCTTGGCTATGCCCATGGGAACATGGCTATGTCCATGGGAACATAGGCTGTCACCCATAGGAACATGACATTCTAACAATAAGCTTTCTGATTCTGTACCCCCACTTACGCACCTGACCTGTGAGTTGACGGGCAGTGAATAGAAGAAAGATAGTCCTCTGTGTTTAGACAGAATGAAGAATGGGATTTGGGGCTTAAAAACTCTGTACCTCTACATTTTGGGGATGGTTAATTTGGGGTCTGTGTACCTCTGGCAGACCCAGCTGGCTGAATAAAGAGTGTGTTTCCTATAACTCACTGAGTTCTGGTGGTCCGTGTGTCTTTCAGGGGCTGGAGGCTACAACAATGGTTGTACAACTCTAAATATACTAAAAACCACTGAATTGTACAGTTTAAATGGGTGGATTAAATGATCTCAATAAAGCTATTATTTTTTAAAATGTTTGCTTTTGCTACAGAGTTGAAAGGGATTCAGAGAAAGTACAGGTATACAGGGGAGATGAAATGCAAGTTTACTTAATAGCTATTCCTCAATAAGATTGGTCCAGCAAGCTGGGTGAGTAAACCTTTAACCATTAGCACATGCTAAAGAGCCAGCGTGTACCAGAAAGGAATGTGAAAAAGGTAGCAAGTTACTCAACTGATCTGTGACATGAATATATGAAGTACAGTAATTTAAAGCACTGAGATTCATCGGATTCTAAGGACCAAGAAATTTAAATCTTCTCAGAGCACATTCCACTAAGACTGGCCTTCTTTGCTCTATTACTGGCTATGGTGATTCGCTGAGAGTCTCATAACTTGTCTCTACTCCAAGTGAGATTGCTGAATTGGTGCCTACCACCATCTCCTTAACCTAACTCTCTAAGAAACATTCAGAAATTAATAATGCCCTGTTTTTTTTGACCGCTAAGTCATTTTCTGAGTTTACTTGCTGTAATATGCAAATAAAATGTCTACATCTTATTCTCTGGAACCTATGACTATACTACCTTACATAGCAAAAGGGATTTTGCAGATGTGGATAAGTTAAAGGATTTTGAGACAGGGAGATAATCCTGGGTTATCCAGGTACATCCAATGTAATCACAAGGGTCTTTATAAGTGAATGAAGGAGGCAGGAGAGTCAGAATCAGAAGATGTGATGACAGAAGTAGCAGTCAGGGTAATATGGTAACACGGTAACACGGTAACAGGATAACAGGGTAACACAAGCAAAGAGATGTGGGCAACCTCTAGAAGCTGAAAAAGGCAAAGAAACAGATTCTCTCCTAGAACCTCAAGCCTTTCAAAAACTTTGATTTTAGGCCTCTGAGACTTATTTCAGTCTTCTGACCTCCAGAACTATAAAATAATATATCTGCATTGTTTTAGGCCGCTTAATTTGTGGTAATTTGGTACAGTAGCAGTAGGAAACTAACACACTTGCCCCCACCAATATTATCAAAATCAGGCCTGAAACATATGCATCCTATTTGTGGAGTCCAGTTGCTTTTGTTGCTCAAGATAGGGGATTGGTTTGGAACAACTGTTAACTGTGTCAGAGCAGAAATGTTTTTCCCTTTGGGCTATGAAGCTCCAGAACTAACCAATGGAAACTGCAGGTTAATCAGTGGCTAACGGTCTGTGTAGGTAAAGAAAATATAGAAACATGCAATTCTGTCACTGAGATTTCAAAACGTGGATTTCATAATAATATTGTATATCAATAATAACTTCAATTGTGTGTTCTTTGACATGTTTTTTAGGGGAAGCTTTAGGAAGGGTACCAACCTGACACAGGATAAGCAGTTTGGAATGGGGTCCTTCATCGAAGGCTTGGCAATAGTTAGAAATACAAAGATAACATCCCAGAGATAAAGGAAGATAAGGTAGGCAGTAATAGAATAAGGTTCTCATCTAAAATATAACCAGTAATAGAGTGGATGAATAATATGGGAGAAAAGATAGTAAGACACAGAAAACCACGAGATGATAACAAGATAGATCACTGCCTGGAACCCCAATTTCACTATTTCATTCGTTTGACCTTTAGCTTAAAATACAACATAACCTCCAAATTTTCCTAATATTATTTTTTCAATTCCAATGTAAAGCTCTTACAACTGAGCTGTGAGTTATAATCTAGTGAGAAAGCATAAGATTTCTAACAACTGTAAAAACACTTACTTACTATTCATTCTCTCCATTATTTAAGAAGACTAATACTGATATCATCAATGTTACATCAGTTTTCTACCTCCCCTTGCCAGGTAAAGTGTGCAACACAGAAATCTCTTACTTACAACTGCACAGCGTGGAATTTTTGAAGAAATTCCATCTTCCTCTGTTGCCCCATTGGGTCCAGGTGTCTCTTTCCTCCTCTTCCTTGTGTTGACTTTGGCTGAATTCTGTGCATCCATATTATTTTAACTGGTCATAGAAAGTGAAAAAGAATTTTTTTCTCATTGGGGTGGGAAAAAGTCTGTCACCAGTATTTTCGAGATGTTATTAACACAGATATACTCAGCAAAAGATCAATTCCATAGTACACACTTCACAAAGATGAGCCAATTGCATCAGGCAAAAACAAAGTTTCACAACAAAAAGGCTCTAGTAGAAACACTGCAATGCCTCTCTGTGGAACAATGGCCACAATTAATCACCTGACGTTGAAAATTATTGCCCCTAACCAATGAAGCCTGAATATTAACCACTGATTTCATATCCTGACTACATACAGAAGATTGGAATAACACGGCTAAGAAAGTTAGTTATACAGACTTTATACCATTACCCCTTATATCATCCCTGGGACACCTGGAGGTATGACCAATGAAGGAAATGTAAAAGGTTATGTGTTTGGCACAATGGAGAAAAGAGCCTTTTGTAAAGGAATGGCCATCACCAATTCCTAGTTTAACAAAGCAGAGATTTCTTAACTCTTAATGTTCTGTGGATTTGAGAGTCTAAATCTCTGAAAATTGTGGTGAAGTATATGGTATCTTTTAAATGTCCTTCCTTTTCCTTCTTCAATACTCATTTCCCCTTCCTTTTTAAAGTCTTAGCGCCTTAAGCTTGTTCAGATTCCCCAACTTTAAAACCCCACTCGGGCTTCTCCTTCTCCTGAGAAAAAAATATTTACTCCTGTCTCATTTAGCAAAGAGCATCTAGCAACTAGTTATCACATAAAAGTTCTAAATAATTGATGTTTCATGTTTAGATATTGGCTTTGCTACCTCTCCAACCCCCTTGCAAGGATATCTACATTTTTCTTGGGTAACATAATTTGCACAAATTAATTTCTTGATATTGATGAAATTTCAGGCATCAGCCAAAAAACTGGGGACAGAGGAACTTTAATAATCAAATGCCATCTCTGGCCAAGGTATGGTATACTATAGAAGATATAGAAGAAAGATCCTCAGAGCAAAGATAGAAAACAAAACAAAAGCCAGACAGAATGAGGACATTCTACTCTGCCTCACTTCCTCTAATAAGCAGTCCTGAATAAGATGTTCATCGAAGCAACAGCAATTGTAACTCATTTTCTTTCCTCCAGCTAAATTCCAAGTGAAGAAACCTGACCTAATTCTTAGAGACTGAAGGTGACACCCCATGAGTCGTGGCTAGATATCAGGCTGACATGAAAAGAATGTGAGTCTAAAGTGAAAGATGGACACCGCCCAGAAACTTCCTTTCATCACAAATGCAAATTAAAATGGAGGCAGGGGACTATATATTTAATGAGTTTTTCCAGTGACAATAAAAACTTTTCTTCATTATTTATTCTTTCAAAAGATCCAGGTCAGTATTACCACTCCAATTTTACTGGTCTGAAAAGCCTGCTAAGAATGCCTAATGTCCAACCTTTCTAATTTGTTTAGGATAGGACTTCTCTGTAAGTATCTGTTAAATTCTTCTCTGGGTAGGTAGACAAAATCCATTCCAAAAATGTAATCAGCATTCTAGTGACAGGCAGTTCAAGTTCAAGTAGTCAATAACCTTAAGTACTTGCTGTGTACAAAGTACTATAACAATTTTTACAGTAAAAACTATTTTCTCAAGAAGGCTTCAATCAGTTGAAGAAACCACATGTTTGGGATATGCAAATGTTCCTTAGGATTCTAAGACATTTGGGGGAAAATTTGTTGAGGAACAGGATATTTACACAATTTCAAAGTATTTCCCCATAGACTGCTTATCAGTTACAAAGGGAAAAGAGTTACCTTTATAAGTGAAAAAAATCTCTTAGCCAAGTGATCAAAATGAATTAACATCACCAGTAATAATTCCTGATATGAGGGAATTAAGGACACATTACCTGCCCCCAAAAGCATAACCTACGTGGATCTATGTGCAACAAGCAGACTAACCTTAATTAAAAGGCACTCTACAAAACAATAAGCCTGTATTCTTCAAAAAATGTCATTCATGAAGAATAATAAAAGGCTGAAGGACTGTTGAACGTTAAAAGAAACCAAAGGAATGACAACCTAATTAATACAAAATTCTAGACTGAGGGAGAAATTGTTATAAAAAATAGTTATTAGGACAATCAGTAAAAGTTGAATATGGACCGTGTATTAGATAACACCTATCAATGTTAAAATTCCCAAATTTGATAGTTACACTGTGTTATGTAAAAGATTGTCCTTGTTCTTAGGAGATAAATGCTGAAAAATCTAGGGATAAAGGGTCATGATCTCTGCAACTTACCCTCGGCTCAAAAAAAAAAAAAAAGGCATATGTTACATAAAAAAGGTAAAGTAAACATGGAAAATATTATCAATGTATGATTCTAGGTGGGACATAAAGGAATTCATTTTAACATTCTTACAACTTTTATATAGGCTTTACTTTTTTTGATCAAAATAAAAGTTTAATTTTTAAAATGCTTTGTAACAATTTCTACACAGATAGGCCCTCATATAAGATTGCCTTTTGGGGTCTCTGATTCCCTTGCCTTCCTCTTTGAATCAGTATACATGATACATATTCCAAGAAGTACGTTTAGTAATCTAAATGTCTTTCATGGAAGATAATAAACAGCAACAGTCATAACAATGGCTATGTTTTTTGAACACTTACTGTGCTAGACAAATTATATACATCATTTTCATTTAACCTATATAACCTGAGAAGCAGGTATCCTTAGCCCCAATTTACAAATGAGAAAACCAAGGATCAGGGAAGTTAAGCAACCTAAAAGATCACACAGCTAGTAAGTTAGTCAGACTTGTCTAATTCCAAAGTCTTTACCAGTATATTCTGCTGTCTCCCAGAAACCCCAGATTTTTAAAAAGAAGCTGTCTCATCATCAGTTGTCTCATCATGCTGCTTTCTTCTATCGAGAACAATCTATCTACTGCACAGGTCCCTTATGCTTTTGCACACTTAAGTCAGACAAGCCTAACTCAACAGTGGAGTAAAGATCAGTTACCTAAAGGTAAACAAGATCCAAGGACCAATCAAATAGAACTGACGTGGCCACTGGCCTGATTCAGAGGCTGCCTGACTTGTCAGCTATACAGATTTGCAGATCTTTCCTACTGGATAGTTTTGCTAGGATTTCCTAACAAGCTTTCAATTTAAGCAATAAAGAATTTTTAAATCTCTACTCCTCCCTGTTCTGACATTACAAATGGGTGGTATTTTAAAGGCACCCGTACTTTTCATTCATGATACAAAGCAGTTTTAAGTGTCAGAAATCAAGGGAATAAATGCCATGTCACATTTTTACCAGTTATTTTCCATAACTGCAAGTTAAAATTCCTTAATCTTTAATAGACAAATACTTAACATGTACAAAGACATGTTTACAGGAACTTCTCAGAAGTCATTGCTGCGTGTGAGGGGAGGGTAATTATATGCTATATTTTTATAGATTACTAAAATATAATTGACAAACAATAAACTATACATACTTAAACTATACAATTTAATGAGTATTAACATAGCTATACTCCTGTGAGATCATCAAAATTAAGATAATGAACATATCTTTCACTCTCAAGTTTTCTCATGCCACTTCGTAATTCATCTGTCCCTCCCCACTCAAAATTTGCTTTGTTTTATTTTTTTTATATAGTGGTAAAATACACACAACATAAAATTTGCTTTACTTTTTAACTTTCTGAAGGACTGAACCATCTCATCATATGATTCAACTTAACCAGCCAAACAGATGGTGGATATCATTATAATAGAAAAAAGCAAAGACTCTCCTTCAAAGACTTAAAATACTGCCAGTGTGGTTTTAAAGATATTCTAAAGCCAAATTAATATCTGGAGTCGCTAGATCTTGTGACATTGGATCTATTCCATCAGATTAAAAAATCTTACAAAAAATATAAAATATCACAAGGAGAACTCAAGGCAAGAGAAAGGAGTTGTCTGACTAGCTATTTAAAGATAAAGTAAAACTCACAAACATAGGAAGAATCAAGACAATCATATTACTAACACATTACAAAGGCCTTTGGAAATAATAGTAATACTAATATATTTTACCTGTATTTCAGTTGAGTATATACATTCTTCAACAAAAATCTCTCCATCAGCCTATATAAATACCTCTAATTAAATGTCTATGGCAGTATTATTACTCAATATTTTTTATCTATGTAACAGTATTAATGTAACAGTATTATATGTAACAGGATTAATGTAACAGTATTATAAAATATGAAGTATGCTACATTTCCCTATTCCTACTCAGAATCCATTTAAGAATCACTGTTGTAGCAAGAACTCTTCTAGAGTCTGGTGCTAAACTACGAGGAAGAAAGAAACATTATTACTACTACTACTGGTAACAGTGAGCACTTATATAACATCAGTATGCTTGAACACTTTAAAAATATTAAAACTTTCAATATTCACAATGCTTTGACAAAGGTATTTTATTTTTATCACTATTTTACAGATGTGGAAACTGAGGCACAGAAGATAAAGTCACACCACAGTAAGTAGTGAAGCTAGAAATCAAATTAAAAAAAGAAATTCTGTCAGTCTGGCTGTAGACTACATACCTTTAACTACAACAGAATATAATATAATAAAAGAAGGTACCTGTTAATTATTTCTAAATATCTGAATGCCTGTTATGTTGGATAGAGTAGACGCTTATTCTGTGAAGGTCCAAACAATAGAACATGGATAGCTGGTTGGAAGAAGCAGAGACACAAATTTTAACTAAACATAATAAAAAATCTTTTTAGGAAAGCGTTATCTGAAAAGAGACTGGGTAATCTCAGGAGACATTTCATTTTGACAAACCAGAATATTCAAGCAGAGGTTGTATAGAAATACATTTATTTCTTCTGTTGGTCATAATCCTGTTAAAATTCATTTTAGTTGATCTTTTTGTTCCAATATGTTTAAAAATTTTTCAAATCTTGACCACCATCTATCGTATTAGCTTTTATCACAATTGTATATAACCTATAAACTTTAAAGGCATGGTTTTTATGCCTCTATCCAAGTCACTGCTGAAAATATTGATCAGGAGAGATGTATGTCACCATACACAAATGTGACATATCACTAGAACCCTCTCTCTTCACTGAGATCTACTTTTAATACACTCTAGGTTCAGATCCTGAACCAAGTGTGCCAACCATTGCATTCCCCTATTTGCTTAAGTCAGTTAAGCTGTGGTTCCTTACCACTTGGAACCACAAATATCATAACTGATGCACCCAATACTTAACAAGGATCCCTAGCACACAGTAGGAGCTCAATAATTATCTGAATAAGTGTAGTAAGTATAGAAAACTGCTTTGAATTTTTGAAAAACACTGTATTATTACATTTTTTGATTTGATGAAAAGGGATCAAGTACTTGTCAATTTATGCGTCTCAAAATTGGGACAACAAAAACTCCCATCCTGTCCAAAGTATTTTTCCTTATCTGCATATACCATCCCTTATCTGCTTACATACAGTTCTACTTTCTAAAGATGACTTTGGTGCCTTATATTTCATATTATACTTTAAAGTGAACATTACACATTAGTTTTAAATTGAAGTCTTAAGATCTCTTGAATTTAGAACACACCTAATACTTTTTGGTTTTTAATGTAAAACATTATATCTTATCCACTTTCTTAGTAGATGGAAAACACCAAGGTCACAGATATTCCATAACGATAACCGTAAAAGGATTTAGAAATTATAGAGATTAACCCTCACACATTTCCTCTAGAACAGGGGTCCCCAATCCCTGGGATGCAGACTAGTACCAGTCAGTAGCCTGTTAGGAACTGGGCCGCACAGCAGGAGATGAGCGGCAGTGAGTGAGCAAAGCTTCATCTGTATTTGTAGCTACTCCCTTTTGTAGCCGCTCCCTAGTGTTAGTATCACCTCCTCAGCTCCACCTCAGATCATCAGGCATTACTTTCCCATAGGGGCACAGTTCCTGATGCCAAAAAGGTGGGGACAGCTGCTCTAGAACTACTACTAATTTTAAAACTTTGACTTTATAGGTCTCTCGAATTTTTTCATTTTTCACTGGCTCTCTTAGACCATCAGCATGTTCCCTCACATCTTACTTACGTACCACAAAGCATATGTAGTAATTTAATAATTAACACCTAAAATAATGTCAAAATTACTCCCAGTTTCCCTATGCTGGAACATATCAACTTTCCTGCTAAGAAAAGGTATGTGGGAGGATGAGGGCATACTGAGGATAGTAAATACATGTTGGCTTTTTTACTGAAATTTAGCTGTACCTAAAACCACACCACCTTTACAATAAATGCCCACTAACCACTGAATACCTCCAACAATGAGGATCAATACTTCCCAAACTCTCCATTTAAGTAAAGGTGCAGTGATAGCCCTGAAAATGGAGGTGGCTTTAAATATCTACATTTAAGAAGAAAGAAAAAATACACACACACACACAGGCTGGCTTAAAATTAGTTTGTCCAGCAGGTGATGGGGTTGGCAAAAGATGGCACCTCCTCAAAGCCAATACAGTAGAAAATCAAAATGGGGATGAGAAGTGGGTAATTGCCTAATATTTTGTAGATGGATCCTGGCTTCCAGCCATAATGCCCACATTAATTAAACTGAGATGAGCCAGAATGAAAATAGTTAAGAGATAGAATACAGAGCCTCCCTCATGAGTCCATTAGGTAGGCCAAAACTTCCTGTTTCGTTAGTGGTTTATCTTCTAATTTTTTTGTTGTTGTTGTCAAAATTAGATATAGCAAAAGAGACAATGGGAGCTGACAGTCAGAATGCAGCATTTGTAAGGCCTGATCTTTCCAATACTGCTACCTATTCAGTCCCTAGTCAGTCATCTCCTCTTAGTCACTTAAACTTCCCATTAGAGCACAGATTCTAAATATGGACATAACTGCCCACACCATCAACAACCACACTGTCTATTAAGTGTATTAATGTCTCCAAATTGCTTTCAAGATACAGAATGTAGTACTGTGCCTGTGATTTTTACTCAGATTCACAAAATCTGGCTCCACTTCTGCTGACTCACCTTCCAATACACACTGCTTGCTTTGTTCTTTCAATGTTCCAACAGATGCCTACTTGGATGCAACAATTTGCTACTAAGGAAGTACAGAGATTAAGTGGAAATGTGCATGAGGGAGGAGGAGGGAGAAGATACGGAGAATAAATACAGTCAAATATTTTTCCAATATGAATGTCCTGAAGGACAAAAAATCTGGGCACTGGCATATACATGCTTGTGTTTTAAATACTACAGGCTCCTAACAAGAAGCTGTTTTTAGGGACTCCCACCCAATCCTCTCTATTCTGCTTTCTTGTCCAAAGATCTAGTAAGCATCCCAGGGTGATACAGTTGGACTCTGCTTCTTAAGCTATGAAACAATTTAAATAGTTTCAAAATTCTAATTCAAATTTGGCTGAGTACTACGGTCATGCCACTCTGAATAAGCCCAATCCCATCTGATCTTGGAAGCTAAGCAGGGTCGGGCCTGGTTAGTACTTGGATGGGAGACCACCTAGAAAGACCGGGTACTGTAGGCGTAAAAAATAAACAAAGAAACAAATAAATAAATAAGGGATTGTTAGCTGACAAGGTCCTTGCAATCTGTGAGGTCAACGAAGGGCTGCCTCACCTAAAAAAATAATAAACAACAAACAAACAAACAAATAAATAAATTTGGCTAAGTACTACAGGGAGCTACCTGCAAAAAGAGGAGACATAAATTTTTCCTTTGCATTCTATTCCTGCTTCCCCCATCTCTGGGCCTACGTTATTATCTTCCTCAGTAATACCCTATGCTCAGTAATTTTCTACTAGCTCAGTTCTAAAGCTGAGTAAGCATACTTCATATTCGGGATCTGTACGTGCTTCTACCATCGTAAAGCTTAATAAATTGGTGCTCTAAGAGGCCAATTTCTGTGAATGCCTACGTTAAAGTGCAGCCAATACTCTTGGTATTAACCATGTCATCTGCTGTATATTCAGGCCCTTCTACAGATAACAGTGTAATCACAACACCCCTTGCCTTTGAAGCCTGAAGCTTGAGAGAGGCTAAGTCTAACACATAATGGGGAAGAAGGACTGGATTCAAGAACCATCAGACTTCCTAGATCAGAGTTCAGCAAACTACAGCGCAGGCCAAAAATGGCCCACTGCCTGTTTCTGTAATTCAAGTTTGATTGGACTACAGCCATCTTCATTCCTTGATGTACTGTCTATGGCTGCTTTTGGGATTCAACTGCAGAGTTGAGTAGTTGCAATGGAAACCATATGACCTGCAAAGCCTAATATCTATTATCTGGCCCTTTAGGATAAGGCTGCCAACTCCTATCGATGAAGACAGGACCAGGTTTATTAATAATTTGGTAGCAAATTCTACCTAGATTGTGCAAACAGTTCTAAGTGAAAGACAGTGGTAGGAACAAGATTATTTCAAGATTGTACCATAACTTCCTGATACAGGATTATTTCAGTTTATGTCACTAACCTTATATCATTACACTGTATAGAATAAGAGAAAAGAATTCCTGATTTGGGAAATTCTAAATGTAAAGGTAAATTTCACAAATTACTTGCACTGACAGATTACTTTTAAAGAAGAGCTCAATGTTACTCCTCAATATTTGAGGCAAGTAAATTGCCACATCTTAGATCTTAAGATCTTAGCTTTGAATTTGACCTCTTCCCTCTAATTTCTTCAGAGAACCCTTATTCAACAAACATTGAGTGGACACATACCTTGTGCCGGACCCTAGGTTAGGCCTGGAACCAAATACAGCTTATACTTGGGCCTGGTCACACAGGAGGATACTTCAGGAAAGAGATTATCCTAAAAACCATAATGGACACTTGTAATAGTTCTTACAGCTAAACGATTTTGTTCCGCCACTATCCTATCAGAAGACTCAGTGAGTAAACACTGAGTTTAGATTGTGCTCTTCCTAGAGTAGGTTGTGGAACTTACATGTCTAAGGCAAAGTCTATGATAAATTCAGGGAGTCTGAAATTTGGACAAAATATTATATGTTCATTTTTAGTAACCTCTGGCAAATTCACAATGAACATATGTGACAACAGTAATAGTATATTTAGTAGAATAATACTTTGTCACCAACAGAAAACATAGATGTTTTTATACCATATTATACTTGTTACAAATATCTTGTTTAAACACATGATCATTTAAAAATTATTATAAGACTATATATATATATATATATATATATGCCTTACCTGTTCAATTATACACCTCAAACTTACTGGATTTCATTAACCAATGTTACCAAAAAATAAATTTAAAATAAATTTAAAAAATAAAAATTTTAAAAAATTATAACCCACTGATAGTAAACATTATTTACTATATTAATAAAAAGCACATAGTGTTATATCACATTTAAAAGTACTGTGATAACTACATTTCAACATGTTTCCTTTATAATTCTATGTATTTTATATTTTGCATATAAAAATATTATTCCAGATGGAGGATTTCCAGTCAAGACAGTGGAGCAGGTAAACACTGTGTTTGCCTCCTCTCATGACCATGCCAAAATTACAACTAAACTATAGAACAATCGTCATTGAAACTGCCTGAAATCTATCTGAACAGAAGTCCTACAACTAAGGCTATACAGAAGAGGCCACCTTAAGACTAGCAAAAGGGGTGGAGACACGGAACGAGCTGTCTGACATTTATGTGCAGCAGTTGAAAACTGGGATATCTGGGCTGCAGGGGTCCTCCCAGAGGAGCGAGGGGTCCCAGCTCCATGCCAGGCTCCGCAGTCCAGGGTTCCAGTGGCAGAAGAGGAGTTGTCAGAAAACCCAGATGTGAAAATCAGCAGAGATTGTGGCTGAGTGAGGCAGAGGGCTGTGGAGGTTCCAGGAGTTCCTCTTGGACAGCCTGCGCGGACTTACTCGTTGACAGACTCACTCTCTCTAGGCTCGAGCACTAGGGCAGAGAGGCTCGATGGGCCAGGGACATATGGGGAGGAACTGAATTGTCTGGCTTCAGGGCAAGGCCTGGAGAGGCAGCTTCCTCCCAGATAGAAGTGCTGGCAAAAGCCACTGTTCCTTTGTTGATCACTCCCTGTTCCCATTATGCAGACCCAGGCAGGAATATCTGAGTCTCCATCAACCTGGCTTACACTGATCACCCTGCCCTGGTGATTCTGAGATCCCTACCCACCGAACTTCCAGGCCCACCACACAGGCCACTGCCAGTGGCTAGTCCATTCAAATGGCCTGTCTTGGCTCATGCTGTGGACTTTTCTGAAATCTCTCAAGGGGTCAGAAAACCCAAACAAGCAGCATTTGGCCTCAGCATGCCCCATACCTCTTGCTGAGTAGCCTCCAGCCTGGCACTAGAGCAAACAGCCTCAGTTCTTGGCCTGGCTTCTTGAGACACATCCAAGCCCAGCATAGGTGGTGGCCATCTGCAGATTGCTTGGTGGTTCCTGCCAAGTGGCTTTGGGCAGTACACAGGCTGAGGCTGAACTTGGCCTGTGGTGGAGCCCCTCCCAGGAGGCCCCAGAGCCAGCATACCCTGTGGAAATCTTGGACTGAGCTGGAGTACCTCCCAGAGCCGCATCTTAGGACCACACAAAGGCAGACTGGGCAGGCACTAGAACCCTGGTAAAGTGAATCCTGCTCCATAGGGTCAGCCCCTGCACAACAGCTACTCTACTGTCGTCACTAGCCAGTTCTCATAACTGATCAGCCCAAGGGTTAATCTCTCCCACTGGTGTGCAAACAACCACCAAGGCTCCAGGAGGACACACCTGGAGCATCTGGCTCAGATGACCAGGGAAGATTGCAACTCTGGGTCCCACAGGACACCTACGGTATAAGCCTACTCTACTAAGACCAGGAGACAAAGTAGCCCTACTTAACACAGAGAAACAAACGCAGAGAGGCAGCCAAAATGGGGAGACAAAGAAACATGTACCAAGTGAAAGAACAGAACAAAGCTCCAGAAAAGAACTAAATAAAGTGGAGACAGCAATCTACCAGATGAAAAGCTCAAAATACTTGTTATAAGAATGCTCAAAAAACTTAGAGGAAGAGTAGATGAGGCAGTGAGAATTTAACAAAGAGACAGAAAACACAAAAATGAAGATAAAAAACATAAAAAAAGAACCAGCCAGAAATTAAGAATATCTTAGGAGGAATCAACAGATTAGATGAAGCAGAGGCTCAAATCAGTGACTTAGAAGATACGTTAATAGAAAACACCTAATCAGAATAGCAGCAAGAAAAAAGAATCCAAAAAATGAGGATAGTTTAAGGGGCCTCTGAGACAACATCAAGCATATCAGCATTCACATCACACGGACCAGAAGGAAAAGAGTGAGAGCAAGGAATTGAAAATCTATTTGAAGAAATAATGACAAAATCTTCTCTATCCTGGCAAAGGATATAGACACAGAAGCCTGGGAAGCACAGAAAATCCCAAATAAGATGGACCCAAAGAAACCCACCCCAAGTCACATCACAATGAAAGTGCCAAAGGTTAAAAACAAAGAGATAATTCAAGGGAGCTCCCATAAGACTGTCAGCTGCTTTCTCAACAGAAACTTTGTAGGTTGGAAGGGACTGGCATGAAATAATTCAAAGTAATGAAAAGCAAGGACCTACAACTAAGGTTACTCTGGGTAGAGCTATCATTTAGAATCTAAAGACAGACCAAGAGCTTTCCATACAAGAAAAAGCTAAAGTATTATATAAAAGTTCAAAGGACTTCTTTAAGAAGAAAGAAAAAAAGATTAAAAATATAAATAAAATGGCAATAACTACATATCTACCAACAATTATTTTAGATGTAAATGGATTAAATGTTCCAATCAAAAGATAGAGTAGCTGAACGGATAAGAAAATAAGACCTTTACATATGATGCCTACAGGAGACTTCAGATCGAGAGATGCAGACTAATAGTAAAAAGATGGAAAAAGATAATTTATGAAAATGAAAACAAAAACAAAGAGCTGGGGTAGTAATACTTATACCAGACAAAATAGACTTTAAAACAAAGGCTATAACAAGAGACAAAGAAGGACCCAATAATCCCACTTCTGGGTATTTACCCAAAGAAAAATACCAAACCAAAACCTAAAACACTACTTCGAAGGGATATGTGAATCCATATGTTCATTGTAGCATTATTTACAATAGGCAAGATATGAAGGCAACCTGGGTGTCTATTAGATAAGTGGTACATATATACAATGGAATATTACTCAACCATAAAAGAGAATGAAATCTTGGCACCTGCACCAACATGAATGGACCTAGAGGGTATTGTGCTGAGTAGAGTAGGTCAGAGAAAGACCAATGCCATGATTTCACTTACGTGTGGAATCTAAAGAACAAAATAAACAAATAAAACTGAAACTTATAGATATGGTTACCAGACAGAAGGGGGTTGGGAGGTGAAAAAGGGGAAGAGATTAATAAGAAATACAAACAGGTGGTTACAAAACAGTCATGGGGATGTAAATTATAGCATAAGGAATGTAGTACATAATATTGTAATAATGATGTATGGTATCAGATGCATACTAGATTTATTTGGGTGATTATTTAATAAGTTATATAAATGTCTAATCACTATGTTGTACACCTGAAACTAATATTATATGCCAACCGTAACTGAAAAAAATTATTAATAAAATGCAAAAAAAAAAAAATAATATATATATATATATATATATATAATTATTCCAAAAAGGGAGTCCACAAGGTTTCACCATATTGCTAAAGGAGTTCATGACTCAAAAAAAAGATTAAGATTTCTGCTCTAGAGCCCATAAATAAACAAATATAATCACATCAGGTAATTATGTGTAGATTAAAAAAAATAAACTACCTCCCTTCTGTTAAGTGTAATACACTCATTTTGTTCTCTAGTATAGAGCAAAGATCATATGTCACTATTTTTAGTAGCTCTCACTTTAAAAATGGTTTGCAAATAGTTGTGAATGTGATATAACAGCCTAGTGAACCCATGGGTTCCTCTGGTTCATTGGTAGTCATTCTAGTCCAAACAGAGAAAGTTTCAAACTAATGTAACTTTCAACTTTCAACAAGAGTGTTACCAAAAGGAGAAAAAAAAAGAAGCATGCCGCGCGCACACACACACACACACACACACACACACACAAGCCTGCTATATTTCTACCTACTAATCTGAATTTTAAACGTAAAATAAAGTCAATTCAATTATTTATAATAATGAGATAATGTACATAAATTAACCTTGCACAGTGTCAAATATATATTACAGACTCAGTTTTTTTCTTCTTCTGTAGTAGAG
Source organism: Eonycteris spelaea (assembly GCA_003508835.1). NCBI lineage: Eukaryota > Metazoa > Chordata > Mammalia > Chiroptera > Pteropodidae > Eonycteris > Eonycteris spelaea. The sequence goes on along the minus strand of PUFA01000001.1, from coordinate 30,011,435 downwards.
CTCTGGCATATACTGCGAAACTGAGTATGTAAAAATGAGCATTCCCTGAATTTACTGACTGAATTGTAGAAGGAAGTTAGGATTTGAATTTTGCCACAAACATTCATAAAGCAATTAAGAAAACAAATCAAACTTCAAACATGTGTCCAGGTACTCATTTGACAGGAATATTGTGAAAAAAAAAGTTTAGGACTGGAAACAGAAAGGCTCAAGCTTAGGAAAGAAGAGGTGCTAACTGGAAACAGAGAGGTTTAAGCTTAGGACAGAAGAGGTGCTGGAAGTCATCCTCTAAGCAGATAAGCAGAAGGATGGAGCCTAGAGCCCGGATCACATTCTCTCCCTCCTAAGTCATATTGTTTTTCTAATGTGACTGATGTGGTAATAACATAAAAGATCTAGAAGCAGCCACAATTTTGAACAAAAAAGAATCTCACAATTCAATGCTCTGAGTTTACGGTTTCTCTAATTGAAAAAAAAACTATCAAAAATCATGACTGCTAGAAAAATTTATTCTTTCCAATTTATTTTAGGTAACGCAAATGTTGGTATAAGAAAGACATTTCTGTTTGGTTCAGAAGGGAGAATTAGCTCTAGTAGAAGAAAAGCCAGATATCTGACTTCAGATTAGAGTTATGCAATAACAATGGCAAGTGATTGTGCTTTTTCTACAAATATTTCATATATTAATTTTCATCAGCATTTAGAACATGGAAAAGTTATTCAACTCCCTCAGAGAATCATGTCTAACCTAGAGGTTAGGCAGCTCCACAGGAGAATCATGTAATTTACATACTCCAGGAGACTGTATAAAAAATTTGGTGAATATACATACATTTCAGATTATTAAAGGGCTGTTTACCCAGAAGTACAGTTACCTCTGCCACAGTTACAAAATCTAAAACAAGAGAAAGCAGTAATTCTCCATAGCCACAGATGAGTCAGTGTTAACATCAGATAAAGCAACCTAGGACTTCTGAATCCAAGGCTCTAGCTGACTAGATCATTCTCCTTAACAGGTCAAATATCCAGAAAGGAGGTCCCCAAAAAAATAAAACCTCATCTGTTTATGGGAGGAAAAATCATAGGCTGAGGAAGGAATAAAGTTTATTCTTTATTAATCAGGCCATTATACTGGTTTTTGGAGGTAGTTTGCAAAGCAAGGTAGGTCAAAAAGAACCATTTCATTCAGCAAACACAAAAGACCCCAGAGGCAGTGCTGTAGTCCCCAGACTAAATGTCTTCTCTTCTATGGTCGGTTACATTGAAGCGTTTATTTTATTCTAGAAAGAAATTCTTTAGTATTTCCTTTTAGTTATGTAGAATGTAAGCCAAGTAAACATCTAATGTTCTAGAAAACAAGGTGTAACTAGCCATTTTTAAGCTAAACAAAGTCTATCCCTCACCATTCCCATTCAAGAATCTTTCTGAACTCTCTTCTCACAAAGTGTATATGTGTATAGGAGGTGGTGGGTAACTATTAGGTTAACAGATACAGTGTCTGATAAGTTAAAATTACCTCAAGCTTCTTCTATTACATATTTAAAAAAAAACATTGGATGGCACAATTAGTAGCACCTTCTACAAAGGGCTATTAAGAGAGGAGGAGGTAATAAAACCACTTTAGTTCATTACATCTGCATCATCAATAGCTCTCATGAAAAGGAATCAGTAGAAGATAAAACCAGCAGGGAAAACATCATATGAATTACCCACAGCATAGTATCATTCCCAGTACTAGTCTTGCATAAATCACTGATCTGAATAGCTAAATACATTAAAGCCTCTCCCATGTGGCATTCCAGTCATCATCGTTGACCTCCCCAGAGTCATCTTTTCTTCTACGTGATGGTCATCATGTTTACCACTGATTATTGCACCAAAATCCATTCTCAGCTAATATCTTTTTACTAGCAATTCTATGTACTTGCATAATCACTAAATAACAAGATTTAAAAAAAAAAAACCCTGAATGACATATCTTCCAACTCCCATTTTATTTTTGGCAGAATGTTTTCTGTCTCTATTTTCTGTTCCCTTCCTTGTTCCTACCCTCCCTAAAGCTTCCCCTTCTTCAATGTCTGTTCCTAGCAGTTTTTCCTATCATAAACCCTCATATCCTCACTGCCTCTATACATATCACTGTTCCTATTTCAATATAAGTTCTGGTTCTCCCAAATGAGATCCTCAGTTTTAGACCTCAATCATAACTATTCCCTTCAATTATATTTGGGAGCTGTCTCCAGTTAAGTCTATCTGACAGAGCCTGTGTCTCAGCCATAGATCCAGTCCTCTCAATTGCGTCTTTGTACTTCCAAATGGTTCCCTAATCATAGAATCATAGCATTTTACACTTGAAAAAAAAAATCAGTAATAATCTGGTCCAATGTCTTCAAACTTTTTTACATTTTACTTTATGTATTTTAAGATATAGGAAATCCATTTTACATAATAATCTCATACACACATAACTGAAACAAGTTCCCGAAACAATACTTACCCTTGCTATGTGAACACACTGAAAATTTACATTCTACTGCATTTTTAAACAAACTCTGGTGCCATCCACTAAATGGATTTCACGACCCAAGAACGGGATGGAACCCACAGTTCAGGTAACATTAATGTAGTCCAAACTTCCCATTCACTGAGAAAGAAACTGTAGATTAATGGTAAGTTTCCCAGCCACGAGAAGATTGTCCATAAAATTAAACCCAGGTCTGTATAGTAAGTCCTAAAGACTTTCTCTGCCCAGTCACAGCCACTCAATCGCACCCGGCGCCCAAACTGCTGTAGTGGACAGTACCATGTCCACTACACTGGTCCCACACTCTTCTCGAAGTCAGCCCCTCAAAGTTACTGCTGGTTAGTCAGAGTCTCTCCACAGCCGTTGCTTCATGTTCGATTGGGTCAGAGTCTCCTCACAGTCACCATCCATAGATCAGTCTCCTCTGAGTCATTGGCCTTTGGTCACAATCCCTTCGCAGTCACTGCCTCATATGTCCTTGGTCATAGTTCTCTAGCAACCTCTGCCTCGCGCTCTCCGAGGTCAGAGTCCCTTTGCATTCACTGCTCCTGGGTCGCAAACCCCTCTTAAGCAGCTAGCTACATCTTGGTCACAGTTCCCTCACTGTCACTGCCCAGGGGTCACAGTAGCCTCGCAGCTCTCGCCTCACACTCCCTCTGTCACGGACCCACTCTTTCAGTCTCCTCGCAGTCGCAGCCCCACAGTTTCTCCTCTCAAATAGAGTCGCAAGGATATGCACACACACCGGGTCTTTACCTGGAGCTCGCCTTACCCCGACCCCTGTCTGGTCGGATTTCTCCCGGGCGCAGCGTCACGGACAAGGGAAGTTGAGGAGGTTGCGGGGAGACGCCCGGGAAAGGCAGCTGAAGGAACAGCAGGCCGGAAGTCCCGCCCACTGGCCGCCCTCTTGTCAATCCGACCACGACTTTTCCCTGAAAAACCCGACCCTTGACACAGTAGTTCCGCCTCCACAGAGCCACGGAGGGACGGAGTGACCGCAGAAACACCAGACAGATCACAAATTTGGCTAAGGGTCGGTCCCCGTGCAGACCTGGAGTATCCGGTGAAGACGCCTTCTCCTAATGGGATGGATGGGAATGGTCACGCGTGCTCCCATGCAATTCGTCAAGAAGCGTTAACTCCACCACTCCCCTTTTGCCCAGCGTTGAGCTCTGGTCGCCCGCAGGCAGAGCTGTCAGTCGTGGTGCTTTTCGTCCCAGCCCCAGCACCTGGCGCAGTGCTAGGCAATCATACCGGGACATCCATAATACAGGTGACCCTGACGCCTTCCGCAAAGATACATGGTCTACGACTCCTTCGCCACAGCGCCAATCTCTCCCTTCTGGGTGATGTAAAGAGAACCAAGTCCAGTGAAAACCTGTAGCTGGCCCCAAACCCTTTCCTGAATATTATGAGCCTGTGCACCTTATTATGAGCCTATACATCTAATTAATATAATGAACTCTGTTATTTCTGACTAGGGTCAGCTCACCAAAAATTATCCCTCGGAATCAACTGACAGCCCATTAAGCAGGAGCATGTGGAAGAAAAAGGGTCCTATGGAAAGTAACTTCACAGGGGATCTGATCATAAATTCCTAATTGGGCAGGATTATCTTTGCCTTAAGCAAGCCCTGTCCACTGTTTCTATGCATCAAAGTTAATATGCCTTTAAAATCCATCTGCCACCCTCAAGACTAACAATCCTATAATAACGTCCCTGCCTTGCTTTCTCCCATCTTCATATAATCTTCCATATGTTCCCTCCTTAAAATCACATGCATAAAAGAAACGGCAAACTGCTGCAAACTGTTATTTTGGGGAACATTTGAGATATTGCTCTTTGGCATATGTCATCAGTTTGGCTCAAATAAATTCTTATAAAAATTCTCTACAGTTTGGGTGTTTCTTAGGTTGACAAGCAGATCCAAGGGAGTCTACGGGTAGGAAATCACATGACAGGGTATAAGGTGAAGAGAAACATTTCCTTTACTAGAATGAACCTTTGGAGGGTCCCTTTAATGTCTATAAATGTTAAGGCAAGTAGATACTCAATGTTATGGACGATGTAAAGTAACTTTTTAATGTATTTTCTTATTTATTCATTTTTATCTTTGTTTACATGCTTGTCTTGAAAATGGCTGAGAAGAAAGGGTGGGTAAAACATGCATTTGCTAAGGAAGCTCTAGGGAGAAAAAGGATTTAAGTTGTGACCCTTTCCCTTTTGAGTTTCGAATAGTTATTTGAACATGTCTCTGTTAAAAAAAAAAAACAACTGAAAGTCTTTTTTTTTTTTTAAAGAAAGGTTCTATTGGACCAAAAATGCTAGTCGAAAGACTGGTTTTGGGGAATGAAATCCAAACCACCAGAGCATGGTTAGGTGAGAAAGACATACATTTCTGTTGTCCTGGAGTTTGCAAGTGTTTTTTATACATCAAATGGAGGGGGAGGGGAAGTGAGCCATCTGAAAGAATTTACATTGGTTATAGGCAAAGGGGGTGGTAGAAGGTGAAGCAGGCCAGCTCTGGGATAGGCACAGAGCCCACAAGGAAGATGTTTCCTCTCCTTTGTCCTCTTCTTTGGACAATAGTCCAGAAAGTTAATGTGCAAATAAGAAGTGGAGGCTCTTAGGGTTCAAAGATACCTGCCTGGCCGTTCTCTCTTTTGGTTAATTGTGGAAATAATAAGTTCCTCAATAAGGACATGGCAAAAAAAACTAATGGTATAACCTAATGGATTAAATACAACTATTAAACTATGCTTATGAAAATCATAACAAATAAAATGACATAAAACTGCACAACAGAGAAGCAAAAAATCAGGTTACAAATTGTAAATATATTTTTAAACCCTGCAAATAAAAAACACTGGTAGAAAACATACTAAAACATTTATAGTTGGTTATGTAGAACAATTGAATTAAGTATTTTCCCCTACTTTTTTCTCTACTTTCCAAATGTAATAAAGACATAACAAATCAAAACATTAAACTATAAGGTCTAAAACTCAACAGACTAAGTTACCAAACTGCTAAGTTATCTTTATTTTGTCAAATTTAACAATATAAAGAAGTTCATATTTCTTCACGGTCATATTCTTTACCAGCTTTCAAAGATTCAATAGTAGAAACAGCCAAAAGCCGCTACACACAGAACAAACTGTCCTAAAAAACAAACAAAACAGAAAACACATATAAACAAATCCAGAACTGGGATGAATAAAGAGTTAGATTTTTTAAATGAATAAATAAAATGCAAACTAATGAACTTTATGTAACGTAAACTCGCAAAATAAGTATTCCCATTTTTCTTGATTTATCAAAGAAATAATATGTGAGATGCTTTGCATTTCTTAAGAGTAAATGCATTACCCAACCCACAGAACTATATTATAGTACCACAGATAATAAAATAATAGCACTTTATCATAAATTCTGGATAAAGTGAAATGGTCTCTGGATGTTTGTTCTTAATTTATAAAATTCATTTGTCCATCTTTTGGCTCCCTGGGTGGGATAACTGTGAGCTGTGTTCTATAGCAGCACTATCTGTGGTGAGGGACCTGTTTTTTGTTTTCTAATTTCCAATCCCTCACACACCGATACTTTTGTAAAATACAATAAAAATTAATAACTAGAAAAATGAAATTAAAAGAAACATACAATATAGCCTAAACCTTTTATTATAAGATTCAATAGACATAAAATTATTTTGTCAAATTCCTATAAGAGTTTCCAAACCCTTACACTCATCTCATCTATAACAAGCTATAACAAGCAGTTCACAGCACTGGTCTGTGGACCCCATTTTGATTGGCACTGTTCTACAGTGCCACCCAGAGTTTTCTGCAGGATTTAGCTCAATTGTCCACACTAATTATCAAATCAATATGCCTTTTTCTCTTTCTCTTATTTCCTCATCCTCTGTGTGTGCTTCCCGAAATCTTCTCCAAATAATAAAGTGCTTTAAGAGCTGAAAATAACACCTAAATGAATTCAACTCAACCAAATGGACTATAGGTACTAACTTAACAACCTATACCAGTTTCTCAAAAATCATTTTTAGACATCTCCCTCACCAATCTTGTGCTAAAACCCAATCCTGAAATCTTTAATAACTGATAACTGAAGTTTTCATTATTATTTGTTAATTTGAGTACTGTCTGGCCTCCATGGTTTATAAGCTCTCTATAGACAAAAACTATGCCTATCTTATTCATCATTTTATTCCTAGCACCTGCGGTATGGAGGTTGGCACATAACAGGAGCTCAGAATTATATGTTGAATGAATGAATTATATTGTATAAGACTCAGGGAAATACTCATTTTTAACTCCAAAAAGATAGAAAAACCATTAATTTAGCTTGACCCTTCCCCCAAGAGAGCTATAAAATGAAGATTTATATAATATGTACCGTGGGTCAGTTCTTGATCCCAAGGGTAGTTGAGCATAAAATGAAACTTTGGTAGGACCATAGAATTTTAAAACTAAACAGTACCTTAAGATCATCTAAACAAGCAGCTTCCAAACAGGCAGGAAGCACAAGCATGGGGAGAACTTTTTTAAAAATTCGGATTAGCTGATCCAACCCCTAGCTTATTTGATTAGAATCTACTTGACCAAGGCCCCAGCATCTGTATCTTAAACAAGTTCTCAAATTATTCTTAGGCAACCACAGCCAGTGTTTGGAAAAACCTAGTACAGTTTCCTAACGTTACTGACACAACCAGAAAAAAATCGAATGACTTACCTAAAGTAAGTCAATTAGAAAGTTAGAGTGCTGGAACTGAAAATTCCCTTTTAATTCACTCAATCCAGTTTCTGTTCTATGCTACAATACTTAGTTCTGACTCTGCTAATTCACAACCTGGGAGCATTTAAATAGACGAGGAGATAATTTCTGGGAGTATAAAATAACAACATATGATTAAAATATATAAAATGAAAACTTTTTAAAAATTCCTCTTTAATTTGCCTAGTTTTGAGAAATGCTCTAAGATAAATTAATTTTATTACTGAAAGAAAATCACCTTTGTTCATAGAATCCCACGACTCAAATTCCTTTGCATCTTAGCAAAGTGCTATGTATCTATTAGCACTAACTAAACAATAGCCTATTCCCAAATTCAAACTTGTGAAGAGTTACCTCATCTGCACACATACAAGTCTCCTTGCCTATAAGCAGCACACTAGGTTTCTGCTTTAGTAACATAAAAAAGAACAGAAAAATCATCTCATCCAGAAGGAGAAAAGACAAACATCTAAAATTAATAATCTTAATAAATATTAAGTAATTTGATTTGGAATGCCCTGGTGTCTCTGAAAGGAAGAAAAGGTTTCCAAATAGACTTACATTCATGAAAACATCGTGAATGTAGTTGTCAGTGTCAGCATCCCAGAAACAGCGAGCAGCCATGCTAAAAAGTCAAAGAATGAAGAGTTATCAACATTAAAACAAAGATCTGAAATATATATATATCTGCCAGCAGAAAAAGTTTACCTTGATACATTCTTTTAAATTAGTACTTCCAAACCTTTTCACAGGTTGGCACACAGAAATTCTTTTTATACAGCAGAGTATACTAGGTAAACTAGAAGGAACTAGAGTCATAGATTAAGCTGCTTGCAGTTGGAGGTGACCAACCCAGGGGTCTAGCAGCCTCAGACCCTACTAGCTGCCTGATGGATCAAGGGGTCACTACCTTCAAGTCTCTCAGTAGTAAGCTCTGTTACATAGATTACTTTAGTTAAAATATTTGTGTGTGACTTTTAGAGGAAATAATACATAAGAATTACAATTAAAATGAACTTAATTCCTGCATAATAACATGAGAAGGTAAGTCTGGAAAGGATCCAATAGATTATTACTCTAACCTAGAAAAGAAAGGGGTAAAACTATAAAGCAGAATTTGATCTTCTAATTCTAAACCATATTATCTCTACAGCATGCTATGCAACCTCTAAATTATCAGTTTGGGCATTTTCCTCTCCCCATTCTTGGATAAGAAAAAATGTCAGTCAAAAGCCAATGAAAAAATGCAAACAATTTAAATGTTCAGTAGTAATAGATTGGTAAATGAAATTAGAGTATTTCTTAGCAATGAAATTCTATGCAGCCCTTAAACATATTTTTTTACCGTCCCCCAAAATTTAACATAAAAAGATGTTCACAATATAATGTTAAATACAAAACGTAATTTCTATATTTTTTATTAAATGTATGTATATGATTTACTGATAACATTTATTGAGTACTTATTTCATGCCAGCCTCTGGCCTAAGTGCTTTATATGTATTAACTCACTTAATTCTATGAGGTAGGTACTATTATTATACCCATTTAATAAACATGAAAACTGAGGTCAGAGAAATTAAGTAAACTTGTCAAGGTCATTCGAATAGTAAGTCACAAAGCTTCACTTTGAACCTAGGCAATTTAGCTTAAGTCTATAATAAAAAATATACATATACCATATTATGTTGGTTCATTTTTAAAAGCTTTTTAAAAAGTTTTACATAGAAGAGCTCCCCCTAGCCTAATATTTTACACATTCTTAAATCAAAAAATTCTGTCTACAGCCATGCTACCCTGAACAAGCCTGATCCGGGAGTCTGATCTCGGAAGCTAAGCAGGATCGGCCTGGTAGTACTTGGATGGGAGACCACCTAGGAAGACCAGGTGTTGTAGGTGCAACAATAACAATATGAAATAAAATCAATCTACTTAATTAATCAATCAACAAGAATTTACTTAGCAACTACTACACCAGAAAAAATAAAATCTGGCTCTATCTTCACTTTTTAATTTAATTAGGTGAAAAAAGTAACACACACTGAAAGAATAAGATAATGTAGAGTTGGTGCTAATTTATCCATTATTAGGATTAAAAAGGATTGTGGTGCCTATGTAGTTCCAACCTCCAAGACCAAGTTACAAAATATTTGAATTAAATCTGTAGAAGTGCTACAAAAATTTAGGGAGTAGAAAAAGAAAACTTCATGAAAGAAGTAGTATTTAAGCTGAGTAGAACCAAGTAAAGTTATAAATATAAAAATTTATCTAACAAATATTTGTTGAGTATAATATATGTGCAAGTGCTAGGTGTAAATAATACAGAGGACTCTGTACACCATTTTCCAATAAAAGGACCAGAGGTCCTTGGAAAAATAGCCAATTCTAGGTCTAGGGTGGAAATGTACAAGATAAACCAGAATCATCTGGGTCATATCAAGACCCTAGGCTATATAAAAAAGAATGCTATATTCAAATATATATTTACATTTATACATATTTATAAAGTTGTGTCAAAAGTACTCAGAAGAAATATGATTGAACAGTTTGTAGCAAGTCAATGCTTCCACCAAGATCAATTAGAAAAACTGGATAAAATGAATCAGAGAATTGCTGAAGCAAATAGGACGAGAGCAGCCAAAATTCCAGAGAGATGAACCACAAGGAGATAAACTGATATTCTGCAGCAGAGTTCTCCCTGGGGCATTTGCTAACTCTGGGAGCATGGCTAGAGGCTGAGAATCTGGTTTTGGGTTTTGCCAGGTAGAGGACCAATTACTGAGTGAAAAATATACCAGCACGACTGTTGGCTGTCTTGCAGGATAGGGAGATAAAACTGGGACATGAAGGACCAAGAGCCCTATAAAAAAGGAGAGAGCAGACTGAGCCTTAATGTTACATGATAGGTTTCTCTCAAGACATGTGCTGAATTCTGAAATTGTGTAGCAGGAACCTAGAAAACTAAGTGTGATGGGCAAAATAGTGCAGCCACCCCCACACATGCACCAAATAAGTCCTAAACCCCAGAATCTGTGAATATGCTAGATTATATGGCAAAAAGGGTTCTACAGACATATGATTAAGTTAAGGGTCTTGGGATGGGGAGAGTAGCCTGGATTTCCCAGGTGAGCTCAACGTAATCACAGGGTCCTTATAAAAGAAAGAAGGAGGCAGGCAGGTCAGAGACAGAGAAATATTTGAAAACAGTATACTGTTGGTTTGCAGATGGAAGAAAGGTTTATGAGCTAAGGGATGCAGGTAGCCTCTAAAAGCTGGACTAAGCAAGGGAAGCCTCCAGAAGTAATACAGTCCTGCCAACATCTTAATTTAAGCTTAATGAAACCTTTTGGATTTATGATCTCCAGAAATGTAAAATTACATGTGTGCTGTTTTAAACCACCTGGTTTGTAATTTGTTACAGCAGCAATAGGAAACTAATACATTAAGGAAAGAAATTCTGAAATGAAGATTAGTTTTATGCTGAGGAAACAAGTACTGGAAGTCAGTACTTGCCAGGGTTTAGGTTCCAGTGAACACTCTAGGTTCTTGGTTGAATGATCTGGAGGGCTAACATTCAAGAAAGAAGGATACTAAATTAAAGATAGAGAGCCTTATCAAAACTTCAACCCAACCTCAACTCAGCTCAATATCTGATTGGATTAAAGTAAGAAGCTAATACTCTACCAAATAGCAAAGGAAACAGTAAACCCTCTCTGGAAGAAAATAATATTATCTGGAGGTTCTACAATTCTTTTAACATAATGTCCGGGATTAATCTTAGCATGCCAAGAGGCAGAGCATTATGAAGGATTATCAAGAAGAAAAAAGAACAGAAACACTTACACATGATCTAGATAATAGAGTAAACAGAAAATGACTTTAGTTACTATAATAAGTAACTATGAGCAAATGTAAAAAGGAAGGAGAGGAGGATAGAGATAAAGAGTAAAAATAAAGAATCTCACTAGAAAATTGGAATTTATAAAAAAAAATAAATGGAAATTTTGGACCTGAAAAATATAACTGAAATTAAAAATTCAGTAGGTGGGTTTAACAGCATATTAGACATAACAGAAAAGAGGATTAGTCAACTGAAAGGTAGGTCAATAGAAAACTATCCAAACAGAAGCAAAGAGAAAAAAGTTTAATCAAGAGCATGAGAGACATGCGGAATACAGTAAAAAAGATCTAAATACATGTAACTGGAGTCTAAAAAGGAAAGCAGAGAGCGAATGGAGCAGAAACAATATTTTAAAAGGTAATGGTCACACCTAGCCCCCAGACCCTAGATTATAATGCTGTTCTCCAATAAAAGGAACAAGGGCTTCTTGGAGAAATGGGTGATTCTAGGATGAGGCATGGAATGAATAATACGGAGCATCTTAAAGTACCAGTAAGTAAAGAAGTGCTCAAAAAAACCTGCAATAGTAGAATACATCAAAGGGAACCAGGAGTCAATTGAAAGTGCTCAAATGGCCGAAGATGGAACAATTTGAGCAAAAAGTAAAGCAGTATGGGATTATAATCCAAAGCAGTAAAATCCACAAGTCCATGCTGTAATAACTAAATGACTGAATAAATGAATAAATGAAAGAGAAGGGACAAATCTCCTGTGCTGAAAAACTCCAAATAATTTATGTAGATATATGCCCTCAAGGAGGTGCAGCATAATCACAGGGGTTTCTTTCTGTATAGTACAAAAGGGGAAGAAAGAGTACCCTCACCATGGAAAACCTGACAAACACTACCTCAGGCAGCCGATCAAGGTTAACGTCAGTGGTAATATGTCATGTTGATAATATGTGCTATGAAATGGTATGAGAAACAGAACCTTATCTCTGTGATCTTCCTCCCAAAAACCTATAATCTCAGACTAATCATGAGCAGACAAATTCCAACTGATGGGCATTCTACAAAATACCTAACCAGTACTTCTCAAAATTGTCAAGGTCATAAAAACCCATAGAGTCTGAGTAACTGTTGTAGCCAAGAGGAGCTTAAAAAGACATGTAATGTGATATCCTAGATAAGATCCTAGAACAGAAAAAGACCATTAGGTAAAAACTTAAGAAATATGAATAAAGTATAAACTTCAGTTAATAATAATGCGTCAATATTGGTCATTAGTTGTGACAAATGTACTGTACTAACGTAGGATGTTAATGACAGAGGAAATTAGATGTGGAGTATGTGGGAACTCTGCAACTTTTCTACAAATCTAAAACTATTTTAAAATAAGAAGTTTATTTTAGTCTACGGCCATGCCACCCTGAATGTGCCCGATTCTGTCTGATCTTGGAAGCTAAGCAGGGTAGGTCCTGGTTAGTACTTGGATGGGAGACCACCTAGGAAGGCCAGGCTGTAGGTGTAAAAAATAAAAAATAAAAAATAAGGGATTATAAGCTGACAGGTCCTTGCAATCTGTGAGGTCAACCAAGGATTGCCTTGCCTAAAAAAAATAAATAAATAAAAATAAAAAGTTTATTTTAAAAATAATAGCTAAATGTTTCATGTAAAAACAGTGTATACAAAGCAGCTTTCCAATGCTGAAGGGGCTGAAGGACAGAGAAAAGACAAGTCCAGCTTGTTGGTTAATGGGTTTAGTAGGGAACTTACAGTAAAAGAAACACTTGTCTTGGGCAGCTATGAGACAGTGAGATTTCTGTCTCGCCCTCTTTGATCCCCTTTTAGAAATAGACCTGGTGCTCTGAAGGACTGCGTGGGAGGTGAGGGGGAACAAAGAAGCCAGATACCAGCAGATCCTGGCGCCAGAATGAGCTAAGAGATAGATACATCTAGAACTTCTTGCCCTAGAGGAAGAAATAATGGAAACTCTGTGGCTAGCCCAAAATCTCTGTGAACATTCCAGAGTCCACTAGGGAGAAGGGAAGAAGGGGAGAAGGGATCCACAATCCAATCTGGGCTCATTCACTCAGAAGTTAAACTGGTAGATTGGCTTCAAGATGGAGTCAGCTATGTCCACAGTCTAAGAATTTTCCTAAGCTGATATAAAACAGATTAAAGAGCCCCAAGAATAAAAACAAAGAAAATTATAAATAGCAGAATAAAAAGACACTGAGGAAAACATTTTAATGTGGCTAGAAAAAACAAGACTCATGACCTCCAAAAGAACAATAATAAGACTTATAGTTGACTTCTCAACAAAAACAATGGAAACCAGAAGATAATGTAATCACATCTTTAAAGTGCTGAAAATGGAAAGATGCAAACCTTTCCTTCTATCTCTCTCCCTTAAGGAATGTAAATGTAGTACTGAGCCATCTTTAACCATGCATATGAGGACACAGCAGAATAATAAGACAGGAGAGTATGTCCTTAACACTAGTGAGGCACAGCACCAGGCTTGGACTCCTCCCCAGTGTGGTTTGTTTTGAGAAGAGAAATAAATCTTCTGTTGTGTTGGGAAAAAAAGGAAAAAGAAAGAAAGAGAAAAGAGAGGAAAGAGAGGAGGGAAGAAAGAAAAGTGGGCAGGCAGGCAGGAAGGCAGGCAAGAAGGAAGGAAGGAAGGAAGGGAAGGAAGGAAGGAAGGAAGGAAGGAAGGAAGGAAGGAAGGAAGGAAGGAAGGAAGGAAAGAAAAAAGAAAGAAAGAAAGAAAGAAAGAAAGAAAAAAAAAAACAAAAAAAACAAACAAAGAAACAAAGAAAAAACAAAGAACGAAACAAAGAACGAAACAAAGAAAGAAACAAAGAATCTGGAATTAATTTGAAGATACTACCAATGGCCAAAGATGGGACAATTTGAGCACCAATAAGGATAATAACTACAATGGATTTAAACACATCAAATATATTTAAAACCATGGGTTCATAGATAGAAAAAATTAACCAATAACCTTTGGAGGATGCTAGGGAACCAATTCATTATTCTGAAAATTGGTAAATTTATCCTCTTTTCCTGTACAAGCTATACCTCACTGTAATGAAAAAGTTGAAAAGGGGGAAAAAAGTCATTCTTAACAGAATTTCAGCTAAAAAATAAAGAACAATGGTAGAATTAGAAGATCACCATTTTGTAACCTCTGATAAATAATGGATCTAAAACAGGCTGCTAAAATCATTAATTGTAAAGATCCTAGGGAACTTTATAATGGATCTATCTGACAACATCTGAACTCCATGATCAATCTTAACCAAAAAAAAAGGGACAACTAGACATTCTGTGCCTAGTGAGGAGATGTAATAGGATGTATATTAAATACCTATGTAATATTCTTGCCCAAACTCGACCTCTGACTGATTAAGACTAGATCTAACAATTTATTTACAAGAAATACAGGAGATAGAAGACATAGTAAACAATGCCATGGGATACAATCAGCAAATGCCAGAATATAGGAAACTCTACGGGACAAACAATCCAATTTCTTCAACAAATAAATGGCAGGGTAAAAAAGAAGAGGAAAAGTGAGAGAGAAAGAGAGAGAGAGAAGAGGGAGAGAAATGATACATTGAATTTAAGAGATGTATCAATCAAATACAATGTGTGGACTTTGGATCCTGAGTTGAACAAATTGTAAAAGAATATATACACACACATAAACATACACATAATGTATATGTGCATATGTATATATTTAAAAAACAGGGTTATCTAGCTAAGTAAATATTTTATAATATTAAGGACTGGCAATATTTAGATGTACAATATTTTATATGTTAAAAAGGCCTTTATGTTTTATATATATACTGTTGTATTTACAGATGAAATGGTATGATGACTGGAATTAGCTTCAAAATAATCTGGTGGGGGCAGGGAGAGTAGGTGGATGTACAGATGAAACAGCATAGGTGTGTGTTGATAACCTTTGAAGCTAAATAATATATCTATAGGAATTCCTTAGTCCCTAAACTTTTACATGTTTGAAATTTCAGATGATACGCATTTTTAAAGGGACCGAGGGAGACCTTGTATGCCATGCTTTAAAGTTTCGCTTGATCACATTTAACCAAGACAGTTTAAGGAGTTTATACTTAAAAGGGTTTGAAACAAACTCTATATAGAATTTGTGAAAAGAAAGTGAGGTGTACTCCTGGGAGATTGATCTGGTATGCAAATTATAGAGGAGAGAGATTAGAGTCAAGAAGTGCTGATAAGGGGCTGCCAAGTAGCCCTGGCATCTGATTAGAGTGCATTCAAAGGGAGAGGGTAATAGCTAAATAAGATAAAAAGAAGACTCCAAGATTTTAAGCCTGAGTCAGTGGAACCTTGGTAATACTGAGAGAGAATTTAAATGACAGGCTGATTTCAGGAGAGGAAGAGAAAAGAAATTCAGAACTTTGAACATGTTGAATCTGAGGTGATGGAATAGTAAAGAATTTCTTAGTCTCTCTACGGTGAGGAAATACCTGAATCCTTTTGAATAAATGTAGAGGACACCAGAACGAGGGGCATTGTGCTGGGAGTCAGAAGGCTAGATTCCACCAAGGACCCTGACACCAGCCATATCTAAAATTTTGAACAAATCATGCTAAACCTCATGGGTGTCATTATAAAATAAGGGAGTCTAGATACTAGAAAATATCTGTAGCTCCTTTTCTATCTAACATTCTATAGTGAAAATTCTCAATGATATTATCTACCGGTATTTTTAAAATTCCTTAAGCAAATATTTTAGTACTTGCTTACAAAATACTGTACTTGGCACTGTTTACAAACAGAAACAGGAGATTAACACTTGGGCATAGGAAAAAACAAGAAATACAGATTTTGAACTCACCAATACAAGAATGACAGTTTGAGGTCATGAGAATGAATAAGCTCATTGAAAAAGCATAGAGTAGAGCAAAAGAATAAGAACTGAGCCTTGAAGGAAGCTCGCAGCTGGGGATGTAGGGGATAAATGGGAACCAGTGAAAAAAGAGAATAACAGGTTAGAAAAAACAGGAGAGAAACAAGTCAGATAAGTGACATCAGAGCCAATAAAACCAGGGTGAATTTTAAGAAACAGAAACGCAGGCCAATAACAAGAGCTAAGAGGGAGCTGTCAGATTTCTAACAAGGAGATCTCAGACAACGTTAAAGAAATTAATTTAGGAGAGTGGTAGGACCAAAACACAGGCAACAAAGAATATGGGAGGAAACGAACATGCATAACCTCATACTTTCTTTGGGAACATATACATAGACCCTAAAAGACTTGTTAGCCTACAAATACTATGAAAGGTAAGTCGCCCCAAGGAGCTCACCTAGCCTGTCAACCTCACTGTGCAGTATCAGGATCTCTTGGGGTCACAGCTGCATTTTGTTATATTGTCCTTTCCTCTCGCCCTTGCAGACACAATCTTATGGAATCATCCAAAGGATGAATATCTAATAAGAAACATATAAGGATAAAAACAAGAAGGAAAAAAACAATTACTCACAATACTCCTTCACCTCTTTGTTCTCCAATCACTACTTGCACCACCATTTTATATCGGTCAAATCCCATTTCTAGAAAGAAAAAATAAGAAAGTTACCTATAAAAAAAATATGGTAAAATTACTTAATGAAGGCAAATTTTCCTAGAAACAGACATAAACATTCAGTCTATAAGCACTTACTGAGTATAATGATAAACTTGGTAGTCAGACACTTGAAACAAATTCTAACTGTAACCTTAGTAAATATATAACCTTAGACAGGCAAAATCCTGAAAATTCTCCATAAAACAAATCTAGAGAGAAGAAAAGTGAATGGGTATTTTTATCTTCCTCCTTTTCTGACCAGGGAATAATGGAAGCAGTAACAACAAAAACATGAAATGGGCAACATTGAAACAGAGCCAGCTCTCTTCAATGAAAGTAAACTTCAGGATTATATGGTAAATTAGGCAAACACTCTGAACACTACAGGTACTCACTCATATTGGACATGAACCCTAATTCAGGATACTTAACAAAATCCAAGAAGATATGGCCAAATTATTTTTAAAAAACACTGCATACAGTTTAGCTGAGCTTCCTCCTTTCTCTACCCCCTTCTCTTCCTCTTTTTCTCATACCCATGCTTTAGAATTGTGGCTAGAATATTAACTATTCTGCCCTTAAATCACAGTTCTGACAGAAAAATAAAATAGTCTCAGATAAGTGAGAGGAGAATTTTAAAAATCATCCATACAGTATTAAAGCAAAATGAAAAGAAACTGAATGACAATATGCAAAGGTGCAACAGCAAAAACAAACAAAGACTGTCAAGAAAGAAAGAAACATACTGTTTAAAAGAGAAAAAACTCACCCTAGGAGGTAATATAAATCAAAGAACAAAGAGAAATTCCTCACAACTGATTCATAGTGCAGAACAACATATGCTCATAAATTCAATACAATAAGAACTCAATCAGATTATAAAACAACAGAGATAAAAAGGGAGATTAAAGCCCTAAGAAACAAACTAAATACCCACACAACAGCAGTGCAGAAGTAATAAAATTAAAATGGCAAGAGACAGAACAGCCACAGATGAAAACTAAATTACTGGCTTAAGAGAAACACAAGTTAGAAGTGAAAGAAAAAGGAAGAAATTAGAGCAGAGGAAAGCTACTAGACATAGAAGACAAAGATGATTCAATATATCAGTATTTGGTGTCCTGAAGAAGAGAATCTAACAAATGGAACAGGAAATGTATTTAGCGATACAAGAAAATTTCCCTGATATGTGAAAAATAAAATTGCAAAGTTTTAAATGCTCAGTACCAAGCCATATCCTAGAAAAGCTGCTGAGCATCAAGGTTAAAGATAGGACTCTCTATGCAGAGAAGATCAGACTGGCCTCAGATTTCTCCATAGTAGCATTCAATGCTAGAAGACAATGAAGCAAACTCTAAGATTTTCAAGAACATTCATTATTACCTCACTCTATTGTAGTCATCCAAAATATATGCTGTTTTAAAAGCATTCTCAAACATGAAAGAACCTATGGAATATATAGCATTTCTGAGCCCTTCCTGAAAAAAACTTACAACAAAACCTTGTAAGGTAAGGATTGAACCAAAATATAGAACTCAGCAATGGTAAAAGGACTAAATAGTGAGCTATCATTCCATTTAAATACAGAATGAACACTATACCATATGGGAAATGGATCTATACCATCCCATTGTCATTAAGAGTATTTCTGTACATATAAATAGAGAAGAGCTCTGGTATAAAATTCACTTAATATTAATAATTATTTATGGGTAGCATTTGGGGTGATTTTTCTAATTTTATTCATTTTTCTATACTGTTTAAAATTTTTAATTACCATTTTTTAACAATAATTTTAACAGTTAATTTTCATTTAAAAAACCTGAAAACAAAAATGCTAATATGCTTAGTTCAGTGATGAAAATATATCGAATACCTATTTTCTTCATACTTTTGTATATTTTTTCATTTCTAAAAATTAAGGCATTAAGAAGAAAACATGCCAAAATATTTAAATAGTAACTACTTTTAGGTAATTAAATTTTATAAAATTTTTTATAGCTTTCCTCGATCTCAATTTCCTGCAGTCAACTGCAGTAGAAAATATCAAATGGAAAATTCCAGAAATAATTCACAAGTTTAAATTGTGTGCCACTCTGAAGAGCGTGATATAATCTCACAGACTCACTCCATCCGCCCAGATCTTGAATCATACCTTTGTCCAATGTATCCACAGTGTATTCGATACTTGCCTATTAGTCACTTAGTGGCCATCTGAGTTATCAGATGACTGCTGAGGTACTGAAGTGCTTGTTTTTAGTAACTCTTATTTTACTTAATGATGGCCCCAAAGGAAAGAGTAGTGATGCTGGCAATTCAGATAGGCCAAAGAGAAGCTGTAAAGTGCTTCCTTTAAGGGAAAAGGTAAGTACATCAAAGTAAGATATTTTGAGAGGGAGAGACCACACAACTTTAATTTCAACATATTGTAGTAACTGTTCTATTTTATTATTAGTTATTGTTGTTAATCTTACTGTACCTAATTTATAAATTAAACTTTATCATAAGTATGTACATACAGGAAAAAAACATTGTGTGTGTGTGTATTTTAGTACTAACCATGGTTTCAGATATCCAAAGGGGATCTTAAAACATAGCCCCACAGATAAGGGGAGACTATTGTATTGTCCAGGTTTATTATAATGAAAATGGATTATTACAAAGACATTTCTTCTCTTCAAGAAATGGTATTTTTAAAAAAGGGCAGAGAGAAAGAGGACTTTTCAAATGTGAAAACATTATTTAAAAAGAGAGAAACATAGAAATAGATAAAGAACAGGGAGGAAAAGCACAAGATCTGCTCTGAATATGTAGGGTTTGGCAGGAGCGGAGGGTTGAGTAGGACAAGTAGCAAGGATTTGACTGGAAAGATGGACTGAGGTCAGATTGAAAGGGTACTGAATGGCAGGCTGAGGACTTGATATCTTGGTGGGAAAAACAACCAAGAATTATGGGGGAAGAGAGCCCCTGTACTTCCTGGTCATTCAGCATACTCATATTTCCTGGATGTGGTTCCATACAATGTTTTATTTCACATCTTTACTCTTTTCTACCATCTGCAAAAACCTACAAGAGTAAAAGTTACCAAATAATCAAGAAGACTAGACATTAAAGAGAAGTTTGTCTTTAATAGCATCTGTCGCTTGTTTAAAGATAAGAAAGAGGACAATGGGTAAAACTGAACGTTTGAAGAAACAAGTTGTTTCCAATATCACTAATATTACCTTTTAATTTATCTTTAACATTTTCTGATAAACGTTTTGTGAGCTGAGGCATTTCTTCTGGAGAATATTCAACATTTGCCAGTTCCTCTTTGAGCACAGCATGGATACAGTCTTTAACCACAGAGGGTCTGAATCTAAATGAAACAGTTCAAAACATTTAATTATTATAAAAGGATAAAAACAAATTATGAAAACAAGTCATATTCCAAATTTGTATCTCCAGCCTGGACCTCTCCCTCAAACTTCAGACCATATATTCCAACACATATTCCACCTAGATGTCTAGTAGGCAACTCAAATTTAATACATCCAACACTGAGCTTCTGATCATTTCCTTTCCCTAAAATTAGGTTCCCCTGCAGCAGTCCCTATCTCAACCAATGGTACCTCCGTTCTTTCAGTGGTTCAAGTCAAAAACTTTGGTGTCAGTTTTGTCGTTTTCTCTCTCACAGCCATATCCCATTCATAAGCGAATCTAAACAGTTTCTAAACCTTTCAAAAAATAATCTAAAATTCAATCACTTCTCACCATCCTACTGACACCACCTTGTTCCAAGCTATCATTAATTCTTTCCTGGATTACAGTGGCCTCCCAACAAGTCTCTCTGTGTCTGCCTTTGTTCCCAAATCCTGTTCTCAACATAACAACTAGACTGGTCCTGCTAAACTACATGTCTGATCATGACACTCCTTCAATGCAAAATACGCCACATATTTCCCACCTCACTCAGAGTGAAAGCAACATCCTAACTGTGACTTGCAAGGTCCCATATGGTCTATCCTACCAAACTCTCTGACCTTGTTTCCTACTACTTTCCCCCTAGTTCGCTCCAATCAGGCCCCACTGACCTTCCCTCAGTTCTTTAACCACACCAAACATGCAAATCTCAGTGCTTCTGCACTTGTTAACCTCTGCCTGAAGTTCAATTCCACTATTTAAGCATAGCTAGCTCTCTCACTTCTATAAAGTCTTTATTCAAAAGTTACTTTTCCTAGCCACCCTCTCTAAAACTTCAAACTATTCTCCTACCACAACATTTTATATCTCCCTCCTGGTACCTCTTACTATCTGATACACTATATAGTTTATATATTTGTTTGTTGTCCTTTTATCCAGTTCCATGAGGGCAGGGATTTTTATCTGTTTTGTTCACTGTTATATCTCCATTTCCTAGAACAGCACCTATCATGTAGTAGACAATAAATATTTTTTGAAGAAATGGATTATTGAAAGTAGAGAAAAAAGTCTTCTCTCATTTCACCACCCTATCAATACCATTAGCATTTCAGTTGTATTTATGATATATTACAATACTAAGGTCCTATGTGGGCTATACAGTCCATCAGATGATTTGTCTATCATGTGCCAAGTTAACAGAATGTTTTAAATTTTGAGTTGATAATGTGGTTTAATATTTGGTAGTACTAGTGGCTCCTTATTACTTTTTAACATTATTTTCTTTGGTCTCTTGCCTGCTTATTCTCACAGATGAACTTCAGAATCATCGACAATTTCCAGGACTTGATCTGTTTAAAATGTGGTCTACCTACTAATAAATGTACTATATCCAGCTCTTCTCTTAAGCCTTTCCCATTCTCAGTAAATGTTAAAAGTTTTCTTCAAACAAGTCACAAATAATTTCATAGGAGTATTCCTACATAAGTTTGTTGTGAATCATGTTCAGCACTGTTTTGCAGCAGAAACACAGGCATTCTACGTATTTAGAATCTTTTACCAAAGTAACTGAACATAGCTATTTTTATGTCCATTCTACTCAACCAGAAAACTGATGCATGAAATTTTTTTATCTCATTACAACCGAAATTCCTGGCTTCCAGTATTTGCCAACTATTTGATTCAGCAATTTGGTTTCAAACAACAGGAGAAGCTTGGAAAATATTTTATTTAAAAATTCTTTTAACTTGTGAAAATGAAGTTTATGATGTATCCCTAGAGGTCTAGCAGACTGTCCTCTGCACTAGGCTATGTGTCTTAATTATGGGAAAGCATCGAGGTGGCAGGCCAAGGCCTCAATATACTACTAGACTGTATACTAGACTGTACAGGTCCCTTGCCCTGCAGAGGAATAAGTGTATTCTGGCACATGTATGCACACAGTAACCCTCGAAACACGGCTGAATGGGATTCGACACAAGCCGCTTGTTTTCTGTTCCGCTATTCTATCCATCTCCTTTCCCCAGTGCCCCTCATCCTGGGTCTCCTAGAGCCAACCATCCTCACTGCGCTAGTTTTAGGAGCTCTAACACTGCAAGGGCAAGTCGGGTCCTCTGCTGCCCCCTGCAGCTGAAAAGCCCAAGCACAGCGCCCCTCTCTCCGACGCGCCCCTCCCTCCCCCGCCCCGCCCGGTCCCGCGTCGTCCCGCGTCGTGTCGCGCCAGCGCGCTCCTTCCCCAAGCCCAGGCTTCTAGGCGAGCTCTGCCTGCATGACCCAGCAGTCTCGCAGGTGGCCCCGCAACAACCCGTCCGCTACCCGCCTTTGCTGGAAAATGGGCCGCAGAATATAGGTGTTCTCGGACTCCCCTGAATTCTTCTCAGTCTCGGGCAACCCATCGAGAGTTGAGAAGGACGCACGGATCGTCGAGGCCATGGCCAGGGCTTCTTGACCCCGTGTATCTCGCGATGACGGCCTGGCGGGTTGCGGCACCGACCAGGGAAACCGTCGCCACGGCGACAGGGCCGCCCTGGGCCCTAACGTGTCGCCGCCATGCGCTGTCCGCAGAACGGCCCGCCCTTCTCTGCGGGCTCCGACCGCCCTGCCCCGCGCGTGCGCACCGCTGCTGGGCGGGAACTGGCCGGGCGAGGACCTCGGTAACTTCGGACGAAATTGATGTCTCTGCCGGGTTTTCAAAAACACTTTAATACGCGTTACCTGTGATGAACCGCTCTTAAGAAATTGACACGGAACCTACGGCGCATAGAGATCCAAGAATACACAGCTAGTGAGCAGTAGGCCCGTGTTTCTAATTCAAGGGTCTTCAAACTGATCTGTGGGCCAAATGCAGCCTTCATCCTGTGTTGTACGCCTTGTGAACAGGTTTTGAATGGTGGGGGAAAAATCAAAAGAATATTTCATGACAGGTGAAAATTACAGGAAATTAAAACTTAAGTATCCAGAAATAAACTTTTATTCTAACAACCATGATCACTCAACATATTGTCTGTTACTTTTGTACGGTATTGGCAGAATTGAGCAGTTGCAACAGAGGCTTTATAACCTTCAAAGTCTAACATATTTGGCTCTTTACAGAAGAGTTTGCAGTGCCTGGCTCTAATTTATAACTGCCGACTTGCAGTTCGCTCAGCCTCACTCACAGCCCTGCTCCAGTGCAAAAGTCAGAAGGAACAGATTTAGGGTGCATTCCTGCTAATGAAGCACCAGTCTCTGGTCCTGCTTTAAGACTGTAGTATCCTGGCCTCTGCCACCTTCAAAAACTAAGAAAAGAAATTCCCCCAATATCTATTGGGGATTCCTTTAGTAACCTTTAACCTTTCATTGGATCAACAAATTCCAAACTTGCCATTCTAAGATGCAAAGGAGGTAGTTTCTATAAAAGTATACCTTTGCAAGTTCTACTAGAAAGCAACTAATTTTACTATTTCAGGTTTTGTTTTACAAAGCGTTTTCTTGATAGTATTGCCTTCAGTGGTCCCCTACATTCCAGTAACCTCACCTTCACCTTCACAGTCCCTCATTCACACTGTCCCCAGTATGGCTTGCCTTTGTCACTGGTCTGTTTGAAATCTTTTGATGCCTCCTTATGACTGTTCCCCAGAATTCACACTTCTTTGCTTGCAGATAAGTTCCTCTATGATCTGGATGGGTTGCTGAATATTTCTCCTGACACTGACCAGCAGAGTGGGGTCTGTGCAAGGGCCACAGAGCCAGATGTGCACTCAGCACCAGCTCAGTGCTGCCTCAGTCACACCCTTTTTGTTGCCTCCTGGTGTAGCGGCCCCACCTCTGGCTTGGGTCATGCATCCACAGACAAGCATGGTCCCTGCCTGGCACAGAAGTCCAGTATCTCCTAGGCTCAAATCATGGGTTTTCTCCTTGCTGTTTCACCAGCCTCAAGAAATTATATCCCTAGAATGCAGACTTTCTCTCACATTTTATGAGTTTTTCAATTATGTTTCTCTCACCCTATTTACCACAGTCCAACTAAAAACATAGAAGATCCAGTACATAATTCAGTTCAGTAAACATTTTATTATGCCATCTGTGCTGGAGGCTGGAAATACAAAAATGAATAAAACCCAGGCCTTGCCCTAAAAAGTGAATAGATTTGGCTGCGGAACAGTAGGCTAAACTAATTATTACTAAATGGAGTGCCACTTTCTATAACAGAAAGCTGAAGGACAGCTTGTTCCCAAGATGGCCTTACTTTTCTCTGAGCACTATTAAAACAAGGCAACATCCTCTTCATTTCAGGATGATATTCAGGAAGGCACATACAAGGTAAGGAACAGACTTTTCTTTGGAATAAAATGTTTACTTAATACCATCCTGATAAACAGATTAGCATCAGCCTCTCAACAAAATCTGGTTGGAAGCCAAGCCAAAAACCAGATGGCACTTTTGTTTGGGGAGACAAAACCAAGGTAAAAGCCCATTGTAAGTGTGAGATGGTCCTGGGATATAAGTAGGAGAAAGGGGGTGCAAGTACTCTCTAGACTCTCTAGACACAGAGGGCAGAGAACAGGCAGGTGTGGAGGGCTGTGGGGCCCATAGCAGAATGAATTCAGAAACCCCTCTCCTCTCCTCTCTTCTTTCTCTTCTCTTCTCTTCTCTTCTCTTCTCTTTTCTCTTCTCTTCTCTTCTCTTCTCTTCTCTTCTCTTCTCTCTCCTCTTCTTCTCCTATTGCCTCTCCAAGGCCCTTCTCTCTTCCCCCCTAAAAGCTCTTCACAATCCACAATAAACTGAACTGTGAAGAAAGAAGTTAAGTGAGCTGTTCTAGCTCATCTCTAGTTAAGCACATTGCACCCCTCACCTGGGCAATTGTACTTCAGACTTGGAGAAGGTGCTGTCAACTTTACTCCCAGACTTCTGTTTTTGGCCTTGTGCACTTTGAGATCTACGAGTGTCAGCAGCCAACCACAGGAGGATCCACCCTAAATGTACAGAATCTGAAAGTGAGAATGATAGGCCTAGCTGAGGCAGAGATTGGAGACGCTGTCCTTAGAAGTCGTATTAAGTGCTACAATAGTATTAGTCTGAGGTTCCTGAGGATGAAGGAGACTCAGGCAAGAGTCACCTCTTCACTGAGAATTGTCTTGGTGCCAAAAACTGACATCTCTCACCTCAGTGTCCCGCTGAGCCATCAAAGCAGGGCCAAGCCAGGATAGATTGTGAACCTGGTGTGTGTGTGTGTGTGTGTGTGTGTGTGTGTGTGTGTGCACCTAATATGTCCAAAACCAGACATAAATTATCTTTAAATTCTCCATTAATTATGTGGAGATGTCAATATCTTTCTCCTGCAAGAGAAGTTCCTATAGATCAGGTATGTCCTAGCCATGACCCTGAAACTAGATCAGCCACCAGGGGCATGTGAGACAGACACAGGCAATGCTTCTTGGATGTTGTATGTGGGTATATGATATGTTATCTGGACCTCAGGACACCCTGCCTGATCAAGAGACTGTGCCTTTTTCTGTTCCTGACAGTTTTATCTGTCTACCTTCCCCACTCAGGACAGGCCTGTCAGGCCAGCAGCTCCAGGGAGGAGAGGGTGAGATGGTGTTTGGAGGGACCTGACTTCTTCTGCTAGCTTGCCTATCAGAAGACAGAATCATGCTCCTCAGTCCTGCTGAGGCACCCTGGGAACAGAGGAATTGCTATATTCTGGAAGCCTCTGGTGTTTCAGTGGCTCCTCCCTGACCTGGGATAGTGCTGGAATGGATCTGGGGTCCAAGGGACTGTGGAGGGGATACAGTACCACCTGGGCCTCTAAATTTCCTTCTAGGAAATTTCCTGGACCTACCCACTACCTATTCTTTTGACAGTGCCCTTCTTCCTGGTTTTTCCCAGGCTGCTTCTGCTTGCTTCATCCTCTTTTCTAACTATCAGATCTTCCCCACCAGGATCTCCACCCCACTCCTGACTCTACTCACTATCCTACAGTGTGAGAGAAAGAGGCCTTCTTCTTTCCATGTCCCTCATTAGAAGCAGCTGTGGCATCCCAGTTCTTCACACACCCCATCCCATGTATCCCCTCTATGCCTTTGAGTGTACTGTTTCCTCTGCTGGGAAAACCCTCCTCTCTTTTCCAAGCGATTTTAAGAATCAGCTCAGACACAATGGAAGCCTTCTGTGATTTCTCACTTATCCTCCCCTTTGGGGTTCACTGTTCCCCCAAGCTCTCATTACACCCTGTGTTGATATCTCACGTGGCCCTTGCAATGTGGCATTTAAATTATTGATACATGTGTTTGCTTCTCTAACCTGACTATGAACTCTTGACACTATGAACTCAGGGCAGGGTTCAAGGTCAAAGACCATGTCTCAGTCATCTTTGGATTTCAGCATGCACAGCAGTGAATGCTAGGCACACCATGGCTATTCAGTATATACCACTTATTGAACTTCACTGAACACTAATGAAAAGAACACTGGTGGATTAATTAGCTCAGACTGCCATAACAAAATTCCACAGACTGGGTGGCTTAAACAACAGAAATTTATTTTCTGGAGGCTGGAAGTCCAAGATCAAGGTGCCAACAAAGTTGGTTTCTACTGAGGCCTTTTTCCTTGGCTTGCAGATAGCAACCTTCTGGCTGTGTCCTCACATGTCCTCTTCCTCTATGCCCATGTGGAAAGAGAGATCTGGTATCTCATCCTCTTCTTATAAGGATTTAATTAATTGTCTCTAGCATTATCTTTTCCTTATGACCTCATTTTAACTTTAATTAATTCTACAGCATTCTTATCTCCAAAAAAGTCACATTGAGGGTTAAGGGTTCAACCTGTGAGTTCTGAGAACACATAGTTCAGCCATAACAAGTGGTGACCTTGAATTTAGAAGATAGGGACTCAGGTTCTTACATTACCTGAACCTAGCTGAGTGCTTTTGAGCAGCAAGCCCATTATCCTCTAGGAGCCTTAACTTCTGTATCTGTAACATGTGGTAGATTTTACGAGAGGCTGAAGGAAGATCATGGCTGGAGGACATTTTATGTGCAATAAGTTCCTACACAATAATAATGACTTAATTATTTCTTCTACTAACATATCATCCTGCAATTTGCAATGTGATTTAAAATGCATTGATATATGTGCAAGGAATTATTATTGTTAGTATTCCTACAGGAATACCTGAAAGGGAAGTTTGTTGATGATTCATACCCATAATCCTAGTTGCGGAAAGGATCCAAGGAAGCTTCCGATGAAAACTCCTATCCATAAAAGGGCATTATGACTTCTCACAGAGGCTACAGAAAAGGCCCAAGAAGCTGTTGAAGAAATGAATGACCACCAGGAGAATCTGGAAGAAGCTGATGCACAGCAGGGTGGAGAAGAAGCACACATGCCAAACGACAGCTTTAGTAGGCTCCAGGCAGACAGAGTTCCAGAGTGAATGGTCATACATATAATTCCTGTTTCAAAATATAAGGAGACCAGGTTTGAGGAATAAGTAAGAAAAGCCAAATAAGCAAACTCAATGGAGAGCAGAGGCCTCACCCAGAACCTAGGTCATAGGCCTAGACTCTTGAGGGTGATCACTGCTGCTGCTTTTTCAGCTGTTAAGCATCATAGGCGTTAGATGCTAGAATGCCTCACCAAAAGGAGTTTGTAGTCCACCTCTCTCTCTCCTCGCTTTCTCCCTACCTCCCCTACTCCCTCCCTGAAACAGCTGCAAATCTATCCAACTCTCCATCTAGTTACCTGTTATTCAGGCCTTTGAATGGGTAACCATACTTCCAACCTTGCGTCTGGTTGAAGGCTGAGACAGAAAACATGCAAAAAGGGCCATCTTTCAGGGCTACTCCAGAAGTGGTAAAGCAAATCAAGGCTCCAAGCAAAGCCAGGCCACTTGACAACAGAGCAGTGAGCATCTGTAGAGGGAGAGAAGAAACAATGAGCCTGAGATGTGGTTATGACTAGCTAACTTGTGGGGCCATTTGGACAATCTAACTTCCCTGGTGCTCAAGTTTTCCCCATCATATTTATCAGGCTATTCCATGGCATCTCCTTTAAAGCTTAACCAAGGTAGGGTGTCTAATGCGGGGTCACTGGGTAGAGCTAGGAAGGGGTGGGACAGAAAGAATTGAGAAGGGGGAAACATGACACTTGAACATGAATCTCCCCAACTCCACACTCAGCAGGCTCTTCTCAGCAGGCTTGCATCAAAAACTTTTAAGCTCAGACTAAGTCATTCGGCCTGTGGGTTAAAGGGTCAAATTGGTTATTGCATGCCCACATCTGAGTCTTTGAAGGAAAAACTATATTTTCCAAAGTTCCAAGTTCCTATTCCTGATTCTTGTCTTTCTAAAAGGAAGGGAGGAGAGAGAGACAAATCATAGGAAAGAAAGGAAGGAGAGAGACAGCGACAGAGAGGAAAAGAGACAGAGACAGATAGAGAGAAATTACAGTCAACTCTGAATGACACCAGTTCTGTCACTATTTTTTCTAGTCAGTACACCACTCTTCCCTCATAAAAGATAATGACGAGTTCGTTTTCCTGGCAAAATTCTACCTTGCTTCCAAATTGGGATTTGGAATTTCACAGGATACTAGTTTTTTTTCTCCTTTCCAAAGACTATGTATTTTTAAAATTTAAATAAGGCATATAAATAGTTTTTATATAGAATCATGGAGTCATTTCCCCATTGATGTCAAGCCATTTTGGAGCTTGGGAGGGCACAGAGACTCTAAGTGAAAAGATTCAGGATAAAATGGTCTTATACAAGCCTAGAACAATGATTCTCAAAATGTGGTCCCAGTTCCAGCAGCATCACATCACCTGGAAACTTGTTAGCAATGTAAAATTTTCCACTCACCAGACCTACTAAATCAGAAACTCTGGGGGTGGAGCCCAGCAATCTGTGTTTTAACAAACCTTGCTGGGATTCTGATATGCACTCATGTCTGAGAACCACTTCCCTAGGGGAAAACCAGACTTGACTGAGAACAGATAGTGAATGGAATGTGTGGGTGTTTATATTTAATTCTGAATCAGTGGGGTTCCCAGTATATGGGCTGCAGATATCAAAGCAAGCTGTGGAGTTACTATAGGAGGTTAGAGATTCATGTGTCTGAGACTGAATAAACAATATTGTGTGCGATCAAACAGAGTTCTCAAATATATAGAGAGATGCTTATGTAATTAATAAAGTGAAAATTAACTATGGGCCTCAGTTTCATTATCTGTAAAATGGAAAGGTTAAACTGGAATCTAGTCATTAAAAGATCTCTGGAGAACCTTCTAGCGCTAATAAAAATTAAGCAAAGTACCAGGAAACTTTTTCTCAATAACACATGATTACAATGTACATAACTCATGTCCATATTGTTCAATAGGCTAAAGAATAATGATAACAGTTCCCTATATTTGTATAGACATTTATGGTTCATTATGACATTTATGGCTTATTATATGACAGGATCATTGACTTGACCCTGTTAACTCCCATTTTTCACGTGGGGACCTGAGGCTCGGAAAGGTTAAGCAACTTTCCCAAGAGCTTAGGATGATTAAGGGGCGTGGTCAGAACCTGATTTCAAACCCCAAGGCCAATATTGCCTTTTTATCACTCCGCCTTGAAAGAAATAGGATGTAAGGACATGCTAGGTATTAGAAGAGTAGAATCTGGTGCTTACACTTCGGCAAGGCCCACTCTTACTGAAACAGCCGTATCTCCATCCCATCAAGGAGATGAGGATAGCTGCAGTGAGTACCTGGGAGAGGAGAGAAGACTGTTAAGAGACTGAGTAATTTCCATTGCTAGCTGCCAGCTGCGGCTGTTGAAAAGCGTGGTTGGTCCCCTCACATGGACTGGATTATTCTGTCTTTCCCAGAGGGTTTAGCTGTGACTGTCAGGACCCAATTTGGGATGACTAGCCTGATCTGACTTTATTGACAACAATGTTCATACCCAGCCTGCCTATTCCAAAATTCAGCAACCCTTGTCAAGTTTTCCTGGAGCCTTCTATCGCTTGGAGTTGCTAAAGACCCAAGACCAGCTTGTTAAACATTTTTTGCAAGGAATCAAAACACTCCTTTCCCCAACCTCCCTGCTCCACGCCTGGGGGGCACTTTGGGAGTTCACACCCAAGGAACCCAGGACACTTACCATGAGGCCTCCTCCCCAGAGCCCAGAGCCCAGCATGGCATGCCTGCCAATGAGGCCTCTCAACAGGTAAGTCACATCCCAGTTAGGAAAGAGGAGCACCATGTTGACCCCTGCAGCAAACAGGGCTGTAGTACCAAGGCTCAGCCCCAGGATGCGGGAGCAGGTCCGTGAGCATGCCATCATGCAGCGAGACGACAGTGTCCTGGAACCAATGGAAGGAGGGTCATGGGGGCTCTGCTGCTGGGAACATTGGGTGGGGGCAACAAACTACAGATATTGTCACCTCCTGAGGTCAGTAAAAGAAGAGCCAAAGAACTTGCTAACTCTCACATACACACTCCTCATTCCATTATATTTTGTTTGTACCTCTATTACAGCCAGTGATTATCTTATCTGGAACGGAAAAAAACCTTTTTTTAAGGTGTCATCCATCCTCTCTTTTTAAAAGATGTCATTTTAAAGATGTCCACTGTTACCACTTCCATTCAACATTAGACAGGAGGTCCTTTGGAGTGCAATAAGAAAATAAATAGAAGCAAAAGCCATACATATAGGAAATAAAGAAATAAGAATTGTCATTACTCATTAGTAACATGATTATCTATATAGAAAACCCTAAGGAATCTATCAAAAATTTACTGATACGTGAGATAAGCAAGATCACAGAATAAAAACATTGATATACAAAAACTCTATTGTATTTCTATATACAAGCAATGGCAACTTGTAAAAAATTTTTTAAATACCATTTACACAATAGCATAAAAATAAAAAAGAGTTATGGATAAATTTCACTAAATATGTGTAAGACCTATACACTAAAAATGACAAAACACTGCTGAGAAGAATTAAAGAAGA
This sequence comes from Eonycteris spelaea, assembly GCA_003508835.1. NCBI lineage: Eukaryota > Metazoa > Chordata > Mammalia > Chiroptera > Pteropodidae > Eonycteris > Eonycteris spelaea. The sequence continues at coordinate 29,980,263 of PUFA01000001.1, read as the reverse complement.
CCTAAATAAATGGAAAGATATATTATGTTCATGGGTCAAAAGAATCAATATCATTAGCATGTCGATTTTCTCTAAATTGACACACAGATTTGGCGCAATCTCAATCAAAATCCCAGCAGGATTTTGTAATACAAATTGAAAAGCTAAATCTAAATTTGTATGGAAATGTGAAGGACCTAAATTAGCCAAAATAATTTTTAAAAAGAAAAACAAAGTTGGAGGACTTATACCATAGATTTTAAGACATTATAAAGCTACAGTAATCAAGATAGCGAAGTAATGCATAAAAAGACAGACAAAACGCTGGAACAGAGTAGAGAGTTCAGAAATATATCTACATATATGATCAAATTATTTTTGAAAAAGATGATATTTCATTGGTAAAAGGATAGTCTTTTCAATAAGAAGTGCTAGAACAATCCATATGCAGAACAAAAATATATATACTTGAGTATTACTTCAAACCATATTCAATAATTAAGTTTAAATGGACCATAGATCTAAACTTAATAAAATTTCTAGAAGAAAACAAAGGAGAAAAATCACTGGGGTCTTGGGTAGATAAAGATTTATTAGATAAAACACAAAAAGCACAACCCATAAAAAATGATAAACTCTTTAAAATTAAAAATTAGCTCTTTAAAAGACACTATTAAGAAAATGAAGGGGCAAACCACAGGCTGAGAGAATACTAAAAATGTTTTATGACTGTGTATGTGAGTGTGAGTACATACATGTCTGAACATAGAAAAACTCTTAAAACTCTATAGTAAGAAGATAACTTGATTTTAAAAAATGGGGAAAAGATTTGAAAAGATACTTCATTTCATCTTACAGAAAAAGATGTATAGATAACAACTAAGAGCATGAAAAGACATTCAATATCATTAATGTAGGGAAATGCAAATTAAAAAAGCAAAGTAAGATCCTGCTACACATCCCCTGGAATTGCTATAGTTAAAAAGTTGGACTCTACCAAGTCTTGGTGAGGAAACAACTGAAACTCTCATAAATAGCTGGTGAGAATATAAATGGTACAACTACTTTGAAGAAATGAAAACACCTATCCACACAGAGATGAGTACTTGAATGTCCATAGCAGCTTTATTCATAACAACTAAAAATCAGAAATATGGAAACATCCTGTCTACCAACAGATGAATGGATAAATAAAGTGTTTATGTATATATATGTGTGTGTGTATACACACACATACACACACAATGAAATATTATTCGGCCATAAAAAGGAATGAAGTTGTTACATGCTATAATATAGATGAAACTTGAAAATCATGCTAAATGAAATAAGCTAGACACTAAAAGGCACTTATGTATATAAAATATCTAGAACAGGCAAATTCACAGAGTTGAAAAGTAGATTAGGTTACTGGGTCTGTGGGAATTGGGGAATGAGTAGTTGTTTAATGGTTACAGAGTTTCAGTTTGGGGTAATAAACAATTTTTGGAAATAGAGTGGTGATGGTTACACAGGATTGTGAATGTAATTAATGCCACTGAATTGTTATTTTAAAATGGTTAAGATAAAGCTTTATTTATATACATTTACCATAATAAAAAAATCAATTAAAAATGAGAAACAAAAATACAAAATGAAATAACTCAAATGTTCATCAATAGTGAATAAATTGTGGTATATCCATACAAATGATACTACTACTAGGCAATAAAAAACAATGGACTACTGATAATGCAATGACATGGATAAATCTCAGAAACATGCTAAGTGAAAGAAGCCAGAAACAAAAGACTGCTCACTGTATGATTCTGTTTACATGTAATTCTAGAAAAGGCAAAACTAGTGACAGAAAGCAGATCAGTGGTTTCCAGGGGCTGGAAATGGAAGAGGGGATTAGCATAAGGGACATAAGGAAACTTTTTGAGGCGATTGAAGTGTACTAAATCTAGATTCTGGTGGTGAATACACAGCTATATGTATTGACAAAACTCATCAAACTACTCTTAAAATTGGTGAATTTTATTATATTTTAATTGCATATCAATAAAATTGATTAAAAATTAAAATGTCTATATAGGTTGTAAAATGCCTCCTTTGCACCTCTACTTATAACCATTACAATTTTTTTATATGTTTACTGATATATGAACTTCTCAGTTTTTTTTTTCTGGCTTTATCGAGATATAATAGACAATTAGTTGCTTGTATTTACATTGTACAATTCAATGAGTTTTTTTTTTTCAATTATAGTTGGCATAATATATTAGTTTCAGTTGTACAGCATAGTGATTAGAGATCTATATAACTCACAAAGTGATCACCACACTAAATCTAGTACCTCTCTTCCCTCCTACATATTTATGACAACATTATTAACTATTTTCTTTATGCTACACTTCATACGCCATGTCTATTTTATAACTATCCATTTGTACATCTTAATCCCTTTGCCCTTTTTTGCGATCTCCTCACCCCCCCCCATCTAGTAGCCTCAAAATAGTCTCTGTATCTATGAGTTTATTTCCGTTTTTGTTGTTTATTTTGTTCTTTAGATGCCACATGTACGTGAAATCATGTGATATTTGTCTTTCTGTGTCTGATTTATTTCATTCAGTGCAATACCCTCTAGGTCCATCAAGGCAATATCTTTTTCCATCCCCTTCCTTTTAGTCCATGTGTGCCTTTTAATCTGAAGTGAGACTCTTGTAGGCTCCTTAAATTATTATTATAGTGTTGGCTTCTGATTGAGTGTCCTTGGCTTCCCCATTCTCTATATCAGCGGTTCGATCCTTTTCTTTATCCACTCTGTTGATTCCCTCTAATATATTCTTTATTTTCATTTCTGACTGGTTCCCTTTTATAATTTTCGCTTTCATTTTTATGTTTTTTATCTCTTTGTTAAAGTTCTCACTGAGTTCATTTACACTTTCCCTAAGTTCACTTTATAACCAGTGTTTTGAACTCTGTATCTGTTAGATTGCTTACTCTATTATTCCTTGCTCTCTGTTCTGTTTCTCATACGGTTTCTGCTTCTTTGTCTTCCCGTTTTGACTGCGTTTCTGTGTCTGTTTCCATGTACTAAGCAAAGCTCCTAAGTCCTCTGGTCTTATTAGTGTGGCTTTGTGTGGTAGGTGTCCAGTGGCACGTCCTGAGAGGGGTTCAGCTGCAGGCCAAGTTTAGCCCCAGCCTGTGCCCCTCCGGGGCCACCTGTTAAGATTAGCAAGCAATCCACAGATGCTGTGCTTATAGTTGTCTTAAGAGACCACTCCAGAAACCGAGGCCAGCTGCCACTGGTATGAGTCTAGGCACTGCTCAGGAAGGAGCACCAGACTCACCAAGGACAAAACTGGATGTGGCTTGGGTAGGGCCGCAAGTTGGAGGAGACGGAGTTTCAGGGACTCCTTTGAGCAAAGCAACCTCTGTATCCAGTCTGATGATGTCTCAGCTACGGTGGCACTGAGTCCACACATTGGGAGCGGGGAGGGCTCGACAGAACAATGGATACCACCAGCACTTCTGTACAGAGCAAGTCTCACTTCAGGCCCTTGCTCTGACAACTCAGTGGCCCCTTGTAAGTTCCTGGTGCCCTGCATGCAGCCAACCTGATGCTGGTGCTCAGAGTGAGCAGGTCCATCACTGGCAGCCTTTGTCCCACTCAGCCACTGAGGACCACGCAGCCTTGCGTCTTCACCCCGACCAATCTTCTACCATTACAGGGTGACTTTTTATTTCTCTCCCTAGTTGTAGTGCTTCGTTCATCTAGATCCCAGGCAACTTTGCTTGCTGTTTGCTCCCTGTTTCTGTCACAACTTTGATGTAGTCGCAAGAGGGATAAACGAAGACTCTATCATCTATGCATTTTTTTCTCTTTGAATTAGCATAAGACTAGTAATATTTGGGTAACTCATATCAGTGTGGATCTGAAAAAGTCAGTACCATGACATTCCCAAAAAGTGGTCTGTTGCCACTTCGGAATTCATTTACATATCTGTGTCACCTTAAGGCTCTTAACACTCCCATCTAACACATTGCTTTGCACATAATTTTTAAAAAATGTATATATCTCTCTCCCCCTCTCTTTCTTTGTGTGTGTTTCTTACACATATGTATACACATACATATATAATGAAATATTTCAGAGTTTAAAGAATTAAACATACTGTATATATGTATCTGCACTTGTAAGTTGTATGGGATAATTAAACAAAACCCATGTAAATATAACCAGTTTACAAAACAGGTCATTACCACTAATATTATTGAAGCCCAGGTGTGTGCTCTTTAATCCTACCATCTTTCTGAATTCCTTCCTAGAAATTACTATCCTAAATTTTTATTTTATTATACCTTTTAAAAACAGTTTTACAATTTATGAGCTCATTTTTAAAAACCCAAATGATTACCGTAGCATCTTCTATTTGTCCAGACTGAAGTTTACAGTAGAGAGACTAGTCCAGACACAGTACTGAGTAGGGCATTTGGTTGGGGGGATGCTCCTGCCCTTCTCCCTCACTCACCAACTCCCAAAGGCCTTGGTGACTTGCTTCCTCTAATCTCTGAGCCCATGCTTGGCTCCTGCATTTCTCCCAAAAGGGAACTTCCTGATGCAATGACATTTGCATTTTAGTGTAAAGAGTTGCCTTCACCAAGTGCGCCCTCCACAGAATATTTGTCCTCTACACCATGTTTCTCACAATGAGTTAAATAACTTGTCCTTGACTAAGAAAGTTCAAATTCCTGTGGAGGGGACATTGCTAGGGGAGTTCCTGGGTAGGATATGATAGGAACAGTGGCCCTACTTCAGGGATATAAGGGGCCTGAGGGGAAGGGTGTGAATTAGGGATCAGGAGAGACCATGTGTCTTTCTCCAGCCTTCTCTCCCAGCTGGTCTACCAGGAGACCTCTTTTCATGACTTAGGCCCCCTAGTACCAGCTGCGTCTTCCTCGGTCCTCAGGGTGAGGCTTGCCCTGATGTCAGGAAGCAGGACACCTGTAGGATAATAGTCCTCCCCCTAGTTTGTAATGCAAGGGCATGTCTGGGCAGCCTCTCTCCCCAGACTGTCCGTCTAGAGTTCAGGGCTCTCAGTGTACGTCTCAGCGAGTTAACCAATTGAGGGTCTTAACAAGTCATTACTTTAACCTACACCCTCCCAATGACTGACATTTTGCCAGGGCCCCAACTGAGGACTGGTGTGTAGTTGGACTTAGGAGCATGCTCTCTAGACCACAGGCTGGGAGAAGCTTTTGCTTAGGAACCCTTCGTCCACCTTTAAATTATTCCACTTACGAGTAAGGCCTGTCTGGACACAGATCACCAAAGTAACACACTCTCTGATAATCTCTTCTATGGAGACTTTTTCCTATCGGGACAGAGTTTTAGAAGGGAAACTAAAAAATATGGACATGAGAGGGAAAACTAAATTGAGCATAGCCTTTGGATGGGTGGAATTCAGAGAATCCTGGCTGTTCCGGAGATCTTACACTGAAAGTAATGTAGTGAGGAGGCAAGAGAATTAAAATGTTAATCAAGCTACATTCAGAGACTATACAATATGCTGATCAGCCCCATAGCCAGGCCAGGAGGGCACCTGCAGAACAAAGGAAGATTTCTGCTGGAATGGCTAATAACAGGAACAAGTCTTTTGAAGTGGGCCCTACACCAATAAAATCGTTCATTCCCTACTGCTAAAATCATGGGGAACCTATGGATTAAAGTCTGGGAACTGACAGCAGGCCTTTTCGCACTATACACTCTTCCCTTTCGCCTTCCTCATTGTATGTCCATATCAAAGGAAATGGGAACTAAAGAATGATCTATAAACTGAATTCCCCAACAGTCGAACGAACAGTCAGAACTGTCAGTTGTGGTCCCTTCTCACTCTCTGCCTCCGAGTGTCTGTGCATTGTTACCCCTTTTCTAATAACCTTACCTTTTGACTCTGATTTTGATGTGTGTGTTGAATTCTTTCTACACTCTCTGCCAAAGGACCCTCTTCTCTCGGTGCAGGGCTTGGTCTCCCTGGCACTCCACTCGGGGAAATTCACCCTGTCCTGCATCAAAAGCACTTGTTGTGTGGCTCCACCCCGGAGGGCTGAGGCTTAATTCCAATTTCACTTCCTCTCCCTGACTTTATCTCCCTAGAGATCACAACATTCTGAGAAGTGCTTCCAAAAATCTGAGCCAGGAGATAAGCAAGAAAGTTGCCTAATTTGATATCTAAAGGGACAAGCAGGATCATAGGCTTTAGGGGAGGTGTGTTCCAACCAGAGATCCTATCTGGATGAACAAAAAAAAATTGGCTAGATGTCTGGGTAACAATATAAATGATCAGCTAAGTCCTGGGCAGGAAGAGACTGCCAATTCTCTCTGTTTTGTCTACCTTACTCATTGTCTAACCAGGCTTTTCTTTCATTTCTTTATGAACAGTCAAACATTTATTAAGTGACCACTTACTGCCAGGCACTATGCTAGGGCCTGGGGTACAATCGTGAATCGGATGCGGTCTCTTCTCTTTAAGGAACTAAAAGTCTGGTGGAGACACTGTCAAGGCAATAAGCAAGTGCTGAGCAGAGGTGTCCACCTTCAGGTGTAATCCAACTTAAGGTTTAATAGAAGGAGGGACAACAAATCCTGTCCTGCAGACTTGATGTAAAAACTCCTGGAGGAAGTGCTGTTTAATCCAAAACCTGACTGATAATAGGCATTAGACAGGCAAAACTGGGAAGGGAAAAGTATTCTAAGCTTGTGTAAAGGCCTGAAGTTGATAGACTGAGGCCAAGAGAAGTTAAACAATTGTCTGAAGTCACACAGCTGCTCAGTGGCAGAGCCAGGGCTCCCTTGAGTGGAAGTCTGTGCTAGACCATACTGTTCTCTGGCCATTACCTCACTGGCCCTTTCATCCCTGCTTACCTGCATCCAGTGGCAAGAATCAGGATGGGAGAGAAAGAACCTGGAGAAGGGCTGTCTTCAGAGTGGGCCTGCACTCCAGCGAGCCCCAGCTGGCACTCCTGCAGGACCCAGCCTCTTCCAGGACTCTCAAGAAGGGTCAGGGAAGCCCTAAATACATATAGGGGTCAACCAGGCGAGTGTGGGCATGTGTGTATGTGTGTGCCCCTGCGCCACTGCCTACAGGCTTCCATTGAAGGAGCTTTCCTCTTCCTGGAGCACTCTCCTGATGACCTGTCTCCTGTTCATTTTCATGTGACCCTAAAGGAGGAACCAGGAGACATGGCCTCGTGAGCTAAAATGTCTTGAGTCAGAGAATGTACCTTTGAGAAATACTGTAATGCAGGAACCCCAGGCCTGGAACTTGTACCTGGATTTGGATATTCTTTAAAAACCCCCAGGAGGACTAGAGGGGTGAGAAATGCCGTTCATTACTCACGAGGCACGGAAGCTTCAGCAGCAGGCTGTTAGTTCAGAGCTGCAGGAAGAAAAATTGCGGCTGACCAACTGCAAGCAGACTTTTTTATGCCCACAAGCAGAGGAGGGGTTATCTCACTGGGGGAGTAGCCACCTTCTCCGAGGGATGGAAGCAAGATGTGCTGCTTGGTTACAGGAGCAGATAACGTCCATGGGAGCTGCAGAAAACATCCTCGGGAGCAGGCACTGCTGAAAGCTCTTTGTGTACGGCCTTCCTTGGCTGCTGGCCCGGGCAGCTCTGTCTTCTGAGTATGTGAAGGGGCTATGTTCTGAGTTAGTCCTACAAATACTTTACCTTCCTTTCTTTACCAAGCAGCAATGCTGCTTCACAAACTAGCTGTCCATATCTGTTTCACTCATTGCAGAATTTGGGGTCTTTGGAAAAACAGCCCTGACAGGAGTGGCCACCATTGGTTTCTTATCACCCTCCTTGCTTTGCCCTTTGCTCACTCTATGTATTGCATGGTTCCTTTACTTTTATATGGTGCCTTCTAACATTTTCTTCAAGCCCCAGGCCACCATCATCTTATAGAACAGTCACATCAGACTGCTGACATTTTGTGGTGCTCTCTGCATGGGAGATCTGTGACTCCATTTTTTTCAAGGTTTAAAAAATAACTTTCCTATAAGGGCAACCTATAAGAAATAAGAAAACTTTCACCATAATCCCGGCTCTTTTGTACAACTATTTTCATATTTGTATGTTTCTTTTTCGCCTTTGTCTTTACGTATAGTCTATTTTACATAGTGATATTATAAATATTGCCTTTTTCACTAAATAAGAAATCATAAACACTTTTCTTTGATTTTACAGCTTTCATAGTAATCCTTGTAATGTTGAAATAAGATTGCCTAAGCAATAACTTATTTTTTTATTATACTTAGATTGTTTCTGTTTTTTTGTTTTGCTTTGTTTGTTTACATTAGAGATGATATAGCTTTTATCTTATGTGTAATGATTTCCTTGGGATAAATTGCCAAGAATGGGATTACAAGTCAAGGGACAAACATTTTCATAGTCTTTTTCTTTTAGGGGTGCAACATAGTGTTTAGATATTTATATAACTTACAAAATGATCCCCTAATCATTCGTTCCCTATAGCTAAAACGATGGGGTCCTCGGGCTTAAAGGCTGAGAACGGCCAGCTGGCCTTTTCAAACTATGTACTCTTTCCCTTTCTCCTTCCTCACTGTATGTCCATATCAAAGGAAATGGGAATTAAAGAATGATCTGTATACTGAATTGCCTGAATACTTAGGGTCTCTCTCACTCTCTGCCTCTGAGAGGAGACCACATTCTGTGCAGTGTTATCCCTTTTCTAATAAACTTTCCTTTTGGCACTGACTTTGGTGTGTGTGTTGAATTCTTTCTACACTCCCCACCAAAGGACCCTCTTCTCTCAGTGCAGGGATTAGTCTCCCCTGCACTCTGGGAAATTTGCCTTGTCCTGCATCACACTGATAGCTGAGATATTCCCTCCCACCCCTGCCATGCTCCCAACTCAGATCCCAACTATCTTAAGGTATTTCTTCTTGGAGGCAGTACTGTAGTTCTGACACTTAAGAGATCTGGGTCTCAATCCTGCTACAAATATTTATTAGCTATGTAACTTGGGTAATTTAATGAACCTCAGTAATCATCTGACCCTCGGTTTCTCATTTATAAAACACTGCCTACCTCACAAGTTTATTTTGAGAATTAAATAAGATGCAAGATGTCTAGAGTGGGTTAGTCCTCTCAGGCTCTTGGCCTCAGCTTAGCAAAAGGGATTTTATATGCAGTGACTGTTAGGACATCTTGTAGTTAGGCAATTAGAATGACCTGGATATCACTCAGATTTTTAGAAGGTATTTCTGTTTTGAATTCAATGGCTTATCTAACAGCAGACAGTCTCATATGGATATTAAAATGGTGCTTGTGAAGCAAAGAAAAGTGCTGGATTGGCTTTAACCCCTTAAAGTGCCAAACTTAGTTGGGGCTGATGATGACAACTGCAGGTCTTTCTTTGTTCTTTAAGGCAAATTTGTGACAATTAATTCGATTATTAATCTTATGAACAAAAGACTTCTTTTAGAAACTATATACTTGCAATAAATTGTTTTACTAAGTAAGGCCAGCTTTAGGTTAGGTTCTTCACTTCTCTGTAGTAGGACCTCTGTGGTAACAGAGGCCTGGGCACTGCCATGAAAGAATTAAAGCATTACCTTTTCACAGATGTGTTAATAACCTTAGAATTGGCTCTATTGGAGACATAGCTACCAGTTATCACTTTGTTGGTAGTATTTCTAGGGAGACACAAATGAGAGTTTGAGACCACAAATTAAGAATGGGGCCCAGGTAGAAAAATAATTTGCCTAATGCCATAAAAGGCTTGGGAGAACAGAATAGACAGATGTTCCATTCTGGGATCTGGGGGTGGGATTTGGGCAAGGAATAGAGGAAGTTGAGGAAATGGAATTCACTGGCAGAAGGAAAGGGGAAAAGATGACAATCAACCAGTCTTTCCCAGATTAAGAGTGACAGACTAATCAGCTTCCTTGTGTGTGGGCTCCAACCTCAACTGACAGCTAACTAAACAAAAGAGCACATTCCCTTAATTGGAGGGAGAAAAAAAGGAAGCTAGGAGATGTTGAAAGAACTGCCATTTATGCCAGTCCACCAAAGAGGAAGTTTTTTCTTTGTTCTTCATTAGTATGAAAATATTTTAAACCTCAACCCACTCACAATAGGCTTCTGTCTCCAACATCATTCTGAAATTGTTCTTGGTTTCCAGTGATTCCTTTTACTTAATGAGCACTTTACTGTCCTTTTCACTTGATCCCCCTAGGCAGAATTAGACATTGTTGGCTGCTAGAGTCTTCTTGAACATCCTCACTCTTGGCTCCCTTGACACCGCACTCTGGTGCCTCTCCTGTTTCACTGGTTGCAGCTTCTTGACTGGGCCTCTTTAAGTTGGTGACCTTCAGGCCTGGGTTCTGAGCCCTCTTCTTTAATTTTCTCCTTACGTGACCTCATTCTTTCTCATAGGACTAAACTCCATCCATAACACTGATGATTTCGCAAATCGCGAACTCTAGTCCACCTTTCCTCTGAGCTTCAGACTCATATGTCCAACTTTCCTGTACTATATCTGCACTTGGAAGTATCACAATTAAAATGTCTAAAATGATCTCTCTTCCACCAACCTGCTTGATCCACCAGTCTTCCCAACTCAGTAATGATACCACTACCTACCCACCTGCTGGAAACTTGTCAATCTTGATTTCTTTCCTTCCCTCACATCTAATCTAATTGTGTCTTTTAATTTCCACCTTCAGAATGCATCTCTAATTTATATACTACTTCTCAGTTCCATTGCCACTACTCTAGTCCAGGCCACCTCCGTTTGTACCTTGATCATTGCAGTAGTTTCTACTCTCCACATAATAAATGGCTTCTCATTACACTTGCAACATTATCTGGGGCCCTTACCAGGGCCTAACAAGGCCTTGTATGATCTGGCTTTAACTCATTTTATTCCATTCCCTTTGTTCACTACATGTCAATACATTGGCCTTCCCTAAATACCTCAAATACATCCGAAGCTTTCCTGCTCCACAGCCTTTGCATTTATCATTGTTTGGAAATTTTCTCCCTTCTCTTCCCATGGCCACCTTCTTTTCATCCTTCAGATCTCAGCCTAAATATTATTCCCCAATACCTCATTTAAAGAAGTCTCTGCTGACCCCTTATTTTTTTTCTTCATAGTATTTGAATCAAATCTGTATTTTTTTTTTGCTTATTGTCTATATTCCCAACTAAAAAGAAGTACCTTGAGGGAAGGGGCTGTGTGTGTCTTGCTCATCACCATCTCTACTATTTGGCACAGTGAGGCTAGTTAAGGCTAAGGAGGAATGGGAAAGGCATCCTATTGTCCCAATCTAGGTAGGATGTTCACCCCTTGACCAGTCCATGTAGCCCGGGAAACAAGGTGCTGAAAGCAGATGGCAAGTCCCGTGAGGATATGTTGCTGAAACACGGGTGTGAAGACTAGTTCCACACGAGGAACAGCACAAACTAGTCTCTGGGGTTACTGTGAGCTAGGCAGCCATCCCGATCTCTACTACACGATATAATAATAGCTCCTGGCTTTTCTCCCATTAGTTTGTAATTACTTTTTCCTCCACTTGCTTAAGCTAAGTCCTTAGTCATTGTTGGTTTGAAGAGCTGGACACTTGAATTGCCTAAATATCAAATATAGAATCTTACTTTCCTAACAAAGCTAGCAAATCCAATGACTTCATGACAATTCGACCAACATTTATAGAACACTCACCATAAATGTCTAACATACTACTAAGAGCAGAAAAAAAAAATAAAACTAGCAAGCATTACCCTTGACACGGGACCATGAACTTTTTTTACTACTACCGTCCTAAACATGAGTATGAGGGCAAGCTTTTGAAATCCGAACTGTATTCATAAAAGTAATATCCATAGTTCTATCTCACAGAATACAAAAAACTAATACTGAAAAGTTTTTTATTTTATTTCCAAGATCAAATATTACAACAGGACATTTACATGTATTTATAAAAAATGCAGCAGTTGAATTTATAGATCAGAGGTTTCCTTGAGTTTGGTCCCTCTCTCAGCACAGTGAGCTGATGTCTTCAAAAGACTTATTTTCCCACTCCCCTTCCTCCCCCACCCTAAAGGTCCCACCCCCCTCCCCAATTCAAGTTGCAGTATCAATATAAAGCAACTGGGTACAACACAGCAAGAATATTCACAATTTGGTACAGCCAAAACCAGAGGATCACCAACTGAGAGAAAGATCCTCATTTTTGAAATTATTTACCTATAGACTATGTGTATCTATAGATATATCACACCCAGTTATGTAAGATTTCCCTGGTTTTAGAGCACGTGGAAGTTCCATTGAGTCTTAGCCAGCAGTTACAGCTCTGCTTTATCTAATGGCATGTTTTTCTCCTCCTACAAGTTTAGATTTCCTACAGCCTCCGTGTGTCTTCAAATTTAAGGCTTTCCCTAGCACCTTTATTATCACTCACTAGATATATAGAAGGGTCTCTAGTTGTGTCTTGAACAAAAATATTTAGTGGATAATCCCCTTATTCACTGGTCCAATGTCTTCCTCCCACTTTAGAGAAGAGCTGTAGAAACAGTATCTCCTAGCACCATAGGATTAAAAACCCAGAAAGCTGAGAACTACATGTGCATTTTAGGGAGCACTTGCCAGAAACACTACAATAGGAGCACTCTGTCCATTACCTTCTTGGATTCGATAACAAAGTTACACTACCTATAATATTTAGAGCCTGTCCTGCATAAAGAATGCAAATCTCACTAAGACGACCACTTTGTCCAGAATAAGCTGAGTATACAAATATCCCAGGGAATCTCTAAATACTGTTAGAAACTGCTTGAGAAACACTTTAAAGCAAATACCCCAAGCTGACTTCACTCAAGTCCCCAACCCACCCTAATCCCTATCCCCAAATTTCATTTCTCGATTAACCTCTCTGAATAAGATGGGAAGTGAGGTTTGAAAAATGACATGAAAAATGTTTAAAAAACAGTGAAGACATGCCAGAATTGGACATCCCAGATGATTCAAAATGCATTGTTCAAACTGAACCCATACAAAGCATGCAGAGCCTACAAACACTCCTGAGTTTCCATGGAACAATTAATACCTACTTGAAAACAGACTTCGTTTCTTAAAGGTTTAAAAAAAAAAAGACACCAGATGCTTAGAAGTTAACAATCAAAAAGAAAACTGTTCTAAGAAAAAACATTCTTAAAGGAGTGAATAAAATTTTGTCTAACAAATTCATGCCAAAACTTGGATGGAAGCCCCTTAATGTCTAAGTATCATGTTAGTATCAACTGGTACTCATTTCTCTAAATCTAAGATTAGAGGATTATCCATAGCTTTACTGTTTCCCAGCAAGTGTTTTAAACAGCTTTTCCAAACGGAAGGGACAAACCTAGAAAAGTAAAAAGGCCCAAGTCCCAAAATGGATATGACAATGGGCCCCCATTATAAACTTGCTATTCATTAAACTAAAAAGTGGAGGTCAAACACTACCTTCATTCTAATTAGTAGGTAAAAGAGGATTTTGTGGTGGCAATGATCACTCCATGTGAGGTTTAACTTACAGGTCAATAAATTATCAAAAAGTTAAGAGCATATGATTATTGTCAAAAACCTATTTATATTTTGAATCACGCCATTTATTAATATTTTCCATTATTAAGAACACAGAAGCTTTGAGAAAGCATACTATAAAACCATTTTGTTGAAAACAGCAAGATATCCAACTGAGCATCAACATTTCAATGTCATTAAGTTGAAACAGATCCTGGTGACAGGTACTCTAAATACAGTGACTCTGTGACAGAGGGAAAAAAAGTATAATGGCAGGGAATGGTTCCAGATCAAGAATTACTCCCTTATCAGTTAAGATGCCCCTACTGAATCTATGAAAAAAAGCAAATAAAAAAGATTTTAAAGAAGGGAGAATTGAATTCCAGGTCAGAATTTATCTAATGATTTGAAATGCTTCCCATTTTATTTACCATGCCTAATATATTAATGATTCATGGTAGTCCAGTTAGATTAGTAACTTTTGATGGAGATGAAATTTTTATGTTCAGTTCAGCTTAACTTGACTATTCTTATTTGAAAACCCAAGTGACCTTATAAGAGATATAAAAATCTTCAGGCATTTTGATCTCTGTAGAGAAATATCATTAAGCAAACAACAAAAACTTGCTGTTTGTTGCAACAGAATTAAGTACAAGGCAACCTCCCATATTTATAGATTAATATGTGACTGTTCTTAGGCAAAATATTACCATTGGTATTTGTATCTCTAATCCTACAAGTAAATGTAGTTATCCTTTGAAAATGCCTTACAGATATGCCAAATTATTTTATTAATTAGTACATATTGGATTGCCCGAATCTACTTTCAGATCACATGGCAAAAAAAAAGCCTGTACCAAAAATCATGTTTATGAGAATGACTGAGATTCTAAGCAATACAACAGCATTTTGTAGGCTAAAAAAAGGGGAGAGTGTCATGGAACTAGTAGCCATTCTCTATTTGGAATAAGAGAGTTCTTAAGTAGACAGAGAATGAGCTATAAAAATGATATTTGCCTCAGATTCTTCTTTGTATATTAAATTATAAAAAATTTAAAACATGAAAATATAGAAATAAATTTCTTAAATACAGCCAATTTCATTAAAAATAATGACTAATTTTCAGAGAATGGATGTCAAAAATCAGGAACAGACAAAAGTAAAAGAGAAAGTAGAATTAACTAATTAAGGATCCCACATCGTTATATCCAATAATTTTAACCATAAGTTCACTTCATGGGAAAACTACCAAAGTCATCATAAATCATAATCTCTGTGAAAAATACTCTTGGATTCTAAGCTGTCTTTCTAGCAAGACTGACACACAGATGAGTCAAAAACCAAAATAACCGTCATTAAAATACCAAATTTCTACAGGAGAAATCAACATATTGGCTTGGTACTCTGTCGTCGTTATTTTTAGTACTAAGAACATTCTTGCCACTGCTCTAAAATGTGTATAGTACAATACTAAGTTTCATGGCAAGACAATAAATGAAGTGCTAAGCAAGGCAAATCAATAAAGTTGAATATTCATAGTATATAGCTGTCTTTAAGTAGCCTTTTCATCAAGGCTTCTATTATTGGAAAATTGCCATGTTCATCAGAGGTTGGTTCTTCTGACTTTCATTTACTTTTACACAAGACATTACTTACTCATCAACCTGTGTCCCATGATTTACTATTGAGTAATCAAATGAAAGAAGGCCAGAGAGAGAATGACACAATAGAGATACACTCTATAAGAAATATTTTTAAGTCAGCCTAATTGGATCTGAAAAAGTTGTTTCTGACAAAACTAAGTGTAAATTCTATAACTTACACAAATCAATTTCCTAACAATTGCTCAGTGAGTAAAGTGTTTTGATTAAGCACATAGGTAAAATAAAATTTAACTCTGGTGTTCAGTGAAACATTTGGTTCTCATTAATTACATTTTAGTCATACTCAACAATGATTAGGAATATTGCATTAAGTTTTTAAAATTAATGAACTGCATTTAAAAGATCATTATCAGAACTGTAACTATTATACTCTCCACTTTTCTGGAGATTTCAGTCACAGTGAGGTTAGATCATGTTATCAGGCAAACAAAATCTGGACACAGAAAAATGCAAAAGAACTGATCAGCAAGTATAATTTTAATTAGCCTATGGATAATATATTAAAGGGGAGAGACTAAAACCATAAAATCTTGGAGTGGAAAGGACTTCAGAAATAATCTTATCTAGAGTTTCTACAAGGGGTCTACAATTCCATATGCACAGTAACATTTTCTCCATCTATGGAATAAGAATTTATAGGCATAGCTCAAGTCACATAACTTTAAGGAAACAAAATCAAATGATACTTTACACAGCCAAACAACGGGAAGATTACCTTTTGGGTCAATTCCCCTGTTGTAGGAGACTATAGCATAGGAGTGTAAAGAGCATGGACTCTGGATGTCAATTCTGATTTGCCACTTACTAGCTGTGACATCCTGAACAAGTTCTCTGAACTTCAAATTTCTTTCTTATCTACAAAATGGGGGAAATACGCATTTGGTATAGTTCTTAGGAAGATTAAAGGAGAAAATGCATATAACGTACCTAGCACACGCTAGTTTCTTAAAATTAGTTCCTTGTTCTCTCATTTGGCTGTTCTTTCTCTTATCTGGTTCCTTTCTAAATCAAGTTTAAAAGATATTTCCTGTCGCTTTTCTCCCCACTCATTTTCATTTTATCTCCCTGTATATGTCTTGTCACTTACTCTCAAAATCTATCTTGTTCTTTGCCCTACCTTTTATCATCTTTCAAGTTGTTTCAAATCCCTACAAGGAATAACTGTTTTTAACTATTTTTAAACTACCTTACTAACCTCATTTAACCTATTCAATAAAACCTCTCCTCCAAATAGCAAAGGAATTTGCAGATGAAATAAGACAAACTAAAAGAGGCACATTCTCTAAGTGAATTAAGTTCTTGAGTTTAAAGCAATATTCTTATTCACTCTTCCCATGTATAATCCATAATCCTCCTCCCACAGGCCTCTATATTGAGCCTAGGATAATTATACTCCTGCCTCAAAACAAAATAAAATCCTTTACATCTTGTACTCTAAACACTCCAGCTGTATCTAAGTTGGGTCAATATCTCATGCCCTATCTCTTTGATATGCCTACTTAATCACTTTATGTATATATGTGGTCATCTCACAGTTGAAAAAGTCACTTTGGTTTCTCATAAATGGATATCCTAGGGCTGAGCTTATCAAAAAGAACTACATCCTATCATTAATGAACATGTTGTCTCAGGTTCTCCAGATATGTTTTATAGAGAAGCTACTAGGTAAAAAGAATGAAACAAAGTCCTGTAGGGAAAGCTCTTGACTTCACATTTTTAACAGATTTTGGCTTTAGCTGTGACTTTGCTGAGTGGAGATGGGTGCAATCACAACACCAAAGCTGGGCATATCCTCACTTTTTACCCTGTACCTCCCTGAATTTTTAGATTTCTGACTTGGTCTGCTACCGACAATTTTTTCTACCCTCTAATGCACCTTTGATAGCATCATAGCTCTATTCCTTAGATAGCAAGTATATTATCCAAGTTCAGAGACATAATCCGAGGAGTTAACATGAAAACCATGTTTCCTCAATAATTCGGAAGCCACTAGTTAGCCTCGAGAGCCTATGAAAAAACACCAAAGTGGTATTACTCAGTCATCCATCTAAAGAGAGAACTTTGACTCAAGGTATAAATGAAATTGTAATTATATAAATATATTTATAAATATTTATACAATTATATACTTATACATAAGCACTTACACAGACTTAGAAAAAATGTAAGAACATTAATTCAAAAGGACTCACTGAAGAATAAACAGAATTTTCCATGATTCCTTGAGGAGAAATATTACTCATTCTTTAGGCAGGGTCTCTCAAAATTCAACCATTAGAAACGATATTCTCTAATTGTGTACTAGGCAACACATAAGCATCTTTTTGTTTAAATCCCCTAGTTACCAAGAGAGTGATTTTAAAGTAGATGGAAACCTAAAGGTCTCTGAGCAATAGCAATTTATGTTCCTCAAGTAGAAGAATCAATCAATCTAAATCCCCAATTGACAAAATAGGTCCATTTTATAGCAAGTTCAAGTTCTGATTTTGCCACCAGAATCACCACTACCCTTTCAAAGGATTCTATTTAAAGTTTAAAATAAGAACTGAGCGTACAGTGAAGCTGATAATTCAAATAGTATTATATAGATTCAAGATGGCATCTTCTAAATAATACTGAAAAAAGCATTCACCAACTATAATTTGAATGTGGCTTTTGTTGGCAGAAAAAACCCACAACATCTAAAGACTACTGGTAGTTTCCCCACCTCTCTTAGTAAATGTTATTTTATGAATTGAATTGAAAGGTCTTCCCCATAGAGAGACTATCAGTTTAGATACCTTTTGCAAGAAAACAGCATGAGGCATTAATTAAGCTCATTTAGTCACCACAGCCTTTTAGAGACTGTTCCAACAAAGGGTAAAAAATGAATCATTATTTCTAACCAAAGGAACATGGTTGGTTACTCTCAGCTGCATCTCTTTCTTTTCCCCCAGGACATACATAAGTATGCCTTAAAGCACATAGGACAATCAATAACCATAGTGGTTAAAACTACAAGCCACTCTGTACTGCATGATTACTGAACAGCTGCCTTCCTCCTATAGATCACCTGTGGACCCAAACAGTGGAAGGGCCAAAGGAACTAATATGCTGTACTGGCAAAAACAGCAAGCATCTTCCTATCTCAGTCACCACAATACGCTCACTAAATGTCCATTCCAGGAGTAGCAGGATCAATATAGTTTATACAGTAATAATGAAGAGAGCTGTTTCAGGCTAGGATACTGGAAGCCACCCCATGCTATTCACCCCACATTTAACACTCATTCTGCCAATAACACATATCATGGAAATAATTCTAGCTGGAAGGATGAAAAAAAATTTAAATATGATGAGTAGTAATTATAAGGGATGCTTTTTCCATGTAAACAAAAGCCTGGATAGTTTGTTATGTGTTATTTCCTACATGAACAATAAAACAAAACATGTGTTAGAGAATTTCTTCTCTCTACTAAAAATGGGGCTTACAAAAAAGGGAGGGTTTTCTTATTCTGAATCTAGTCATTCTTTTACCAAAGGAGTCTGAGGAATAAAATCATTTGATCCCGAAAAAGTGCCGTGCAGGAGACCACTTCTTGGAACACACATTTCCTGCTGCCAGTACTAGGAGGTCTTATCTCTTTATACTTCCATTTGGTCACCCGATTAGGTAAGAAAGAAAGAAAGAAAAGTAGGAAAAGGAAATAGGAGAGGAAAGAAAAAAAGCGGGCAGGGAGGTAAAAGAGACTGATTATAGGAGAAAGCAAGAAATAAAAGAGAAGCAGGTGACTTGCTTGCCCAACTTTGGCTCTATGGTCCTATGAGCCAAAATGCATACTCAGTGACATGGTATCTCACAGGAAAAGGGAAAAATGTGGTAAGCTGAGAGAGGTCAGGCCATGATGTTAATTTCTTTCCTGTACAAAGACAGTCTCTTGAGGACAAAGGCCTGCCTCTTGTAATGTAATATCATAGTCCAGGTGAGAGAGTTTCCTTCGAGGGAAGTTGGTGAGAAGTTCAAAACGTTCATTTGGATATCCTTTAGACTGGACATGCTTCACCAAAGCCTTTGAAAAACAAAAGAAAGATAAAGTTGTTAGATGGACGTAGAGAGAGCATATTAAAGAATTATATATAACATTCATTTTCATATTAGGTAAGATCTGAAGTTTAAGTAAGTCTTCCAGATAGGCAAAGCTACCTTTATGGAAGGGCCAATATAACCCTTTGGGTGGGGAGATAATAAACCTGTATCCAGTAAGTTAGGGCCATTAAATGATACTGAAATATACAGGGTTGTCTACGGCCATGTTACCCTGAACAAGCCCAATCCCATCTGATTTCAGAAGCTAAACAGGGTCGGGCCTAGTTAATACTTTCATGGGAGATCACCTAGAAAGACCAGGCTGTAGGCGTAAAAAATTAAAAAAAAAAAAAAAAAAAAGGATTATAAGCTGACAAGGTCCTTGCAATTTGGTTGGGTTGCCTCACCTAAAACAAACAAACAAACAAACGAATAAAGTAAATGAAATATACAGGGTTGTTTGTTTCCTCAATAAACAAATCTACTACCTATTTATAAAGTTATTGTCGTTTTCCTTCTTTTTT
Organism: Eonycteris spelaea; assembly: GCA_003508835.1. Classification (NCBI taxonomy): domain Eukaryota; kingdom Metazoa; phylum Chordata; class Mammalia; order Chiroptera; family Pteropodidae; genus Eonycteris; species Eonycteris spelaea. Next base: position 29,960,452 of record PUFA01000001.1, on the reverse strand, counting down.
TATAAGGGAAGTTATGTCCTTCATTCTATCTATAGACAATCTTGCCAACTGTGCACTAACTCCCTTCTGGCCTCTTCAGAAACCATGCCTCTATAGAATATCCCCTCTTTATAGGTATCTTCAGCATCTCCCTCTCTATAGACGATTACCACTAGGCTTAAACATGCTGTCTCCCCTTCAATCATTTTTATCTCCTCTGATTATTGCCCACTCTCTTCTAGCTTCACAACCAAAACTTCTCAAAAGTGGTCTACACTTGCTCCTTCCACTATTTCATCTCCCATTCTCCTCAAAATACCAGACATGGGAGAGAGTCAGGGTATTAGTGCCAGTGACCAGATCCAACTTGCATTCCAGTCATACAGTCTTCAAGAATCAGACTATCTTCTCAGAAAATGGCCAGGTATGATGACCCAACCCAAGGGAGATTCATTTATAGGCTAAGCTAAGCTCATCAGACTTACTCTCTTTTCCAGGAGTTGAAAAAAGCAGAGGAAATGTCCATCAACTGTGAAGTTGAGAGAAAAAGGCCCTCAGCATCACTATGATGGATGTACAAGCTGAGGTAAACAAAAGCCACAGTATAAAGAGAGAAGAATGGTGTGAAGCAGAGAATTACAAGGAGGAAACCAAACAGGCTCCATGAGAGAAACACAAAAAAAAACAGCCTTGGTTCTTTACCATTTTGCAGTTCCAACTACTAGAAAAACCAGGAACCCCCATTGTCTTCCCTCCCTTTTTCCAGGTAATAATTTCAATTGGAAAATTAAATGTAGCCATGGAATAGAAAAGCCTCGACTGGAACAGACCCTATGTGCCTTGCCTAAGGTAAGTGAGGAAGGAAATACAGTAATTAGAATTATGAGTCACCTCAGTTAAGTTTCTAGTTAGAGGTCAGAATGAATACCTAACACTTATTTCAAAGAATCAAGCCAATTACACCAATTAGCTTCCCTGCTTCAAGCAAACACTTCCGATTAGATAAACTTACTAGCAGTTTAGCTTGCTCTGGAAGAGTGATCTGTTCCCTTTTTCCATCTGGATATCGCAACATCAGTTGTGCTTTTGGTCCTAGGGTTAAGGGGATAAAAAAAAGGTACAGGAGCTTAACGTAGAAGACTACTTTAAACAAATAAATATATCCCTTCAGTAACATTCATGCTTCAAGTAAAGCAAATCTAGAATGTAACTCACCATTTACATCTATGCCCTCCACTATTCCATCTGATTTTTCAGGTGACATCTCCAATATTTCTGAATCTACTGCTGGCAATCCTTGGTGGTTTGTAGTTGTTCCTGCCTCAGTTCTGGCTGGGGGCTCAGTCAGCGGCCTTCTATTCTCCTCTTTTCTATGCCCCAAATCTTTGTGGGGAGACTTTCTGGACTTGGCAAGATTCTCTATCTCCTCTTCTTCATCAGAGCCACAAACGGATATGAATTCCTCACTGCCAGAAAAAAGTTCAGATTCAGATTCTTCATCTGAACGGCTATCCTGTTTTGTTTGTGATGAATCAAAATGTGTCTCTTGTAAGGAGGCTCTGATGGCAGCTTCTAGCTGGCTGTCTTCACTTGCATCTATTAGGCTCTCCTGCAAAATGCAGTCATAAAACATGGGTGGAAAGAAAAAGAAAACAGTTAAACCAAAAAATAGACGGTCAAGTCAAACAGGGCAAAAGAAATATAATAATCAGTTTGCCATTATTATTTTTCACCGAATGTATCTCTTCTACTAAATTTCTACTAAATTTTTAGCTATTTATGGGCAACAACTTTGTCTTACATAGCCAAGCTGGAATAGATAGTTTAGAAACAAAAATAAAAACTGTTATACGACCTGCCACTATGATGTTGCAGGCATAGGCAAGATTTTTTTTAATATCAAAATGAATAAAATTAAGAAACCAGTTTATTCCCGGACCAGAAAAAGAATTAAGATTTTAAATATAAAATCAAAACATTAGTTTTTAAAATGACTACATGCTGAGAAACATGTCCACATTGCTCACCACTGTATTTTTCAACAAGCAGTTTTGTCACATAGGATATCAATAAATAACAGTAATGATCATTTTGCAAAAAAATCTAAATCTCTAACATTTAAAACGAAACAAAATACTACACAATAAATAGGGAAAAACAACAACTATATTTTTCCAAGCTTAATTGGAGTAAGATTTTCATTGTGATGAGAAATGCAAATTTTAATAGTTTCCTCTTGGTAAAGTTCTAATGTCACAGATTTCATTAAATTTAGTCATAAAATATGGGTTGTTTGCCATATTTTGTTTGCAATCTTGAGAAAGAAGTTGAAGGTGTCACACTCCCTGATTTCAAATTGTATTACAAAGCTAGTAATTAAGACAGTATGGTACTGGCACAAACACAGACACCTAGAGCAATGAACAGAATAGAGAGCCCAGAAATAAACCAATGCTTATACGGTCAATTAATTTATAACAAAAGAGGAAAGAATATAAAATGGGGAAAAGACAGTCTCTTTGATAAATGATGCTAGGAAAACCAGACAGACGCATGCAAGAAAATGAAACTAGACCACCTGCTTACACCATATAAAAAAAGAAACTCAAAATGGATTAAAGACTTAAACGAAAGTCCTGATACACTTGATAAAAGTTATTACCCAAAAATACATAAAGACCTCATAAAACAACACTCAAAAAACAAATAATCCAATTAAAAAATGGGCAGAGGAGCTGAACAGACATTTCTCCCAAGAGGAATACAGATACTCAACAGACATGAAAAGGCGTTCAACATCACTAATCATCAGAGAATAGCAAATTAAAACCACAATGAGATATCCCCTCATATTGGTCAGAATGGCTATCATAAATAAATCAACAAATAATACGTACTGGCGAGGATGTGGAGAAAAGCCAATCCTTGTACACTTTTGCTGGGATTATAAATTAGTGCAGTCACTATGGAACACAGTATGGAGATATCACAAAAAATTGAAAATGGAGCTGCCATATGACCCAGCAATTCCACTTCTGGGTGTTTATCCAAAGAAAATAAAAACACTAATTCAAAAAGATATATGTTCACTGCATCATGTTTACAATACCAAAGATATGGAAGCAACCTAGGTGTCCACTGATAGATGAATGGATAAAAAAGATGTGGTATATATATATACACACACAATGGAAATTACTCAGCCATAAAAAGAATGAAATCTTGCCATCTGCGACAACATGGATGGACCTAGAGGGTACTGTGCTAAGTGAAATAAGAGAAAGACAAATATTGTATGATTTCATTATATGAGGAATCTAAAAAATAAAACAAACAAAATGAAACAAAAACAGACACATAGATATAGGGAACAAACTAATGGTTGCCAGAGAAGAGTGGGATGGGGTATGGGCAAAAAAGGGGGAGAAGAAGATTATATAAGAAATAAAAGAAATAAAAGTTATAAAAGCAATCACAGGTATTTAATGTACAGCATAGGGAATAGTTGATAATATCATAATAACTGTATGGTGAAAGATAGTACTTATTGTGGTGATCATTTCATAAGGTACACACATGTTGAATCACTATGTTATACATCTGACACTAATATTTTATGTCAATTAAAACTTAAAAGTTAAAATATAATGAATGAAACAACAAATTCTGAGATTTGCTTCAAAATAATGTGAATAGGATGGGATATACAGATAAAACAAGACTGGCTACTGGTTAATAATGATTAAATTCATTTATGGATACACGGAAGCTCAACAAATTTTTCTACTTCAGAGTATCTTTAAAAAATTCCACAATAAAAGGATTAAAAATGTATGGGTTGCTAACAACAACAACATAAACTAAAGGAACCTCATTTTGGCTTTCACTAACTGCCAACCATATAGCAAAAAAAAAACCTTTCAAAAAAAGTTAAAGTTAATTTATCACCAAAAAATAACAAATAAAATAAATGTGCCCATGTGGCCTGCAATAGCTTAGGTGGACTGTGGGTTTACAATATTACATAGCACATAGCTTGATTTAGAGATTGTTACCATGGCAGACAATGCTGACTTCCTACCCAATAGCCATTCCCCTCTAATTCCTTGCTTATAAAATCCTAATCACGTCTATAAAAGAAAACAATAAGCTGGAAAAAAAAAAAAACAAAACAAACTGTGGTAGGGAGCTAAAACAACATGTACAGAGAAATTATAGAGCTAAATACCTATTATTAGAAAAAAGGTCTCAAATTAATCACTAAGTTTCCATTTTAAATTTAAAACATACCCACCTAGAAAAAGAAAATAAAATTAAAGCCAACTACAGAGAAGGAAAGAGAGAAGGGACAGAAATTAATCAGTGGCCTAAAAAGAAGAATAATCAATGAAACCAAAAGCTAGTTCTTTTAAACCAATAACAATGATAAGCCTCTAGACAGACCGTCAGGAAAACAGAAGCCACAAATTACCAATAACCGGATTGAGAGGGGATATCACTACAGATACTACACGCATTACAGGAATAACAAGAAATTATAATAAACGAATTTATGTTAATAAATTCATCTTCTTAGGTAAAATGGACAAATCCCCAGAAAGACACAACCTATTAAAGCTCATTATATGAGAAATAGATACCCGAGAAGTCCTATATCTATTAATAGACTGAATTTGTAGTTTAAAACTACCTACAAAGAAAACTTCTAACCCAAGTGGCTTCACTGGTGATGTCATCAAATATACTGAAAGAAATAATACCATTCTACACTCTCTTCCAGAAAACAGAGGAGGAAAGACTTTCCAATTCATTGTGAGGCCAACGTTAACCTCGCACTGAAACCAGACAAAAATATTTTTAAATATTACAAGGAAAACAAACACACAAGAAAACAACAAACAATATCTCTTATGAACATGGACACAAAAGCTGTTGACAAAATTTTAGTAAATCAAACCCAAAAATATATTAAAAAGTAATGCATCAAAACCCAAATGGGTTTTAGCCCAAGAATAAAAGGTTCATTTAACATTAAAAAAAATAATAATAAATCAACCATCAGAATTCACTGAAAAAGAAAACCATATGATTATCTCAATTGATGTTAAAAATCATATGATAAAATTGTATCATGATAAAACTTAGCAAACTAGGAATAAAAGGGAATGTCTTTAACCTGATAAAGCATATTTATAAGGATCATAGCTAGCATCAAATATAATGGTGAAAAGACAATACTTTCATCCCAACACCAGAAACAAGGATGTCTAATACATCTATTTCTATTTAACTTTGTACTAGAGGTTCTAGCTAAGAAAGGAAAAAAAAAAGGCATAAAGATTGGAAAGGAAGTAAAATATGTCTATTTGCTGACAACATGACCACCTACATACAAAGTTCAAAGTTTCTACTAAAAGGTTACTAGAACTAATAAGTGAGCTTAGCAAGGTTGCAGACTACAAGGTTAATGTATAAATACTACCAGACACTCCTGAGAGAAATTCAAGATTTAAATAAGTGAGGATATATATGTTAGGTTCATGGATCTGCAGACTCAATATTGTTAGGATGTTAATTTTGTCCAAATTGATCCATAGAGACAATGCATTCCAATCAAAGTGCTAGTAGTTTTCTTTTGTAAAAAAATGGCAAGCTGATTCTAAAAGTTACATGAAAATGCAAAGGAGCTGAAATAACAAACTACAAAGCTGAAGGACTTGACCAGATTTCAAGACTTATTATAAAGCTATACTTATCATTAAGACAGTGAAATACTGGTATAAAGAAAGACATATCACTCATTGGAAAGAACAGAGTCCATAAACTCACACATAAATGATCAATTTTTAACAAAGGTACAAAGGCAATTCAATGGAAAAAGGATAATCGTTTCAACAAAAGGTGCTAGAACAAGTGTATAGCCCTATGCAAACAAACAAAAAACTCCAACCTGGTCCTACCCTAACACCATTTATAAAAATTAATTCAAAGTGGACCATGACTTAAGAGCTAAACTATAAAAAAAAAACCATGGGATTAATTAAATCCTGGTTTAGGCTAAGGGTTCCTAGATAATACACAAAAAGCACAAAATATAAAAGTTGATAAATTGGATTTTGTTAAAATTTTTAATTTGCTCTTCAAAAGACATTATTATGAAATAAACAAGCAACAGACTCAGAGAAAATATCTATAAACCATATATCCAACAAAAGACTTTTATCTAGATTATAAAAAAAACCCCTACAATTCAGTAAGATGACATACAACCCAATAAAAAATAAGCCAGAGATCTGAAAAGATACTTCATCAAAAGAGACAGACAGCAAAAAAGGACATAAAATATGGTCATATCAAAAGTCGTCAAATTTTAAATGTGTTCAGTTTACTGCTCATTAATTATACTTCAATAAAGATATGAAGTTTTAAAAAATAAACTTAAAGCTAATTTATCATACAGAAAAAAGCAGATGTGCCCATATGACATGTAAATGGCTTGGATTGACTACAGATAATAACACTGTGTACCATGCAGGTTGATTTTAAAGAATGATACTAAGATGGACATTGCCAGTTTCCAATCTCACATCCAGTCTCCTTTGCTTTCTCATTAAGGGAACCTGAATTGTTTGTATAAGAAATGTGTCCAGCTAAAATCTGTGGCTGTTTACCTTTGTAATAGAGATGCCACCCTATTACTCCTTGTCCATGCTTAGATATGATACCTAGGAGTATAGCATCTAACTACAACCATGAAGACAAAAGCGAATACTAAGGATGAAGAGGAAAAAAAAGAAGAGGAACCTGGTTCCTTCACTCCCAGCCTTTGGTAAGCAGTCATAGCCTTTCCTTAAATATACACTTACTTCTAGGTGAAAATTTAAAGAACGGTTTCATCACTGTATAAAATAACTGCTAAAATTATATCTTCATTGTCAATCAAACCCAAACAGTGCCTATACCTAATGTGAAATTTTGATATCTTTGAAGGTCTTTTACTAGCAATTAATCTTGATAACAATTACTAAATAGATTTGCCTAATAAAAACATATTATAAAAATTAAGTATAGAAATAATCTCTAGGTGAACCAGAGAGCCAGGTTTTAAAGCTATATAACCAGTAATAATGCCCCACTATACCATGATAGTAGTTCTAGCAAAAATACCATGTTCACTGCTCCTTAGACCTGGATACCAAAAGTCCTGGCAGTGATGCCCCTGAAAGAAGTAGATTCCTCTGTCACTGGGCTTGCCAGATCAGTTCTCCTGCTCATTGCTACATTCCATTGTTTACTTCTAAATCCAGGTATTAGGTCACATGCCTGTACCCCAGCTGCAAGGGTGACTGGGAACATAAATCTTATTATTTCACTGAGAAGACAGAACCCATATGAGGGAAACTATCAAAATGTAAGGACAGCATTTTGTGCCGTCACAAATTATAACTATCCAATACTTATATTATTGTCTTTACCATCTTAACCTCATTTACATAAGACATCTATATACAATTATACTTAATTGCCTATCACCACTTAGTTATACTTACTGAACGGGCACATTTTTTGGGAGGACTGCTAGAAAGTCCATCCAGTTGCCCATGTTCACCGAGGAATCCTGTCACTTGGTCCAAGAAAGAAGATACATCTAACTGGTGCCACTCTACTAGCTTCTGACCTAAAAATTAAAAAACCAGGACATATAAATACAGTGAAATCAACATGCCTTCTGAACATTCCCATTAAGTATTTCTATCAGCATACACATAATTAAAATTTGCTGGAAACGCATATCCCCATCCCTCACCAGCTTAAGTTGCACATGTTTTCAAAACCTAGAGGATATCTTAATTATAACCAACCTGAAAGATTCCCAATCATCAAAATAGGGCGACTAATTTATTTGCTAATATCACTTATTGCCATTTAGGAAGAAGAGATTCAAACAAAGCAATATCTATATGGAACTCAATCCATTAGAATAAAATCAACTCTACTCTTGCCTCTGGTGGGATTAAAACCAGTACCCAAATATTTTAATATTTTAACAGAAAATCTAAGGGGATCCCTTATAATATGACAAGAAAGATAGATCAATTATTTAGGTAACTGAAAGCTAAGTCATAGGTCAAAGGCTGTAAGCTGATATAAATCTCACCTGTCCGTGGATCCAAGATGGAAACATAGGGGAAATCCCCTAGCTTATAAAATTGTATGTATCTCTGACCTTCCTCACTGTCATGATAAACCTGTTAAATTATTGACATAAAAAAAAGTCAGCCTCTAAAAAAAAGTACCAAGTATATCCTTGTTACATACCAACAGCAATTAATTCTCCAAATATACCTTTGGTATATGTTAGGATCCTGCTGATACTTTAAAGAGAAAATGAAGGTCATCTGGTGTGAACTCTCTCAACTTCCTAACCTCTGTCCCTCTAGAAACTTATATATCAATTCACTTTTCCTCCCTTCCCAGTTCAGGTATTACTCTTCTTGTTCAAGTTACTGCTTTCTCTTCCTGCTCAAGGTATCTGTCCACCTATGCCATTCCTAACTCTCAATCATATACATCTTAATAAATAACAATATATTGACAATAAGTTCAAATGCAGCTTATTATCTGAATATACTGTAATTTATTAAGTGCCTAGCATTGTGCTAGGTAAAGAGATGCTCAGTCAATAGTCGCTGAATAAAAGGTTACCATTCAGAAAATATAATATTGAATTTAGGGAACTGTGAAACATGAACAAGCAAATTAATAACAATAATATATATCTTACAGTGGGAAAAAAATTAAGTTCATTCAGACATTTTTATTTTCTACAATTTTTCATAAAATAAAAAACTGAAGCAAGATCATCTAACCTTAGCTTGATAATTTATATAAAAAGAAATCAGAGCCGGCAAGTCTAAATGACAAGCCTAAGGACATACGGTTAACAGTATCAAACTCAAGCTAAAATCCAATTCTTAATCATATGTTTTTCCATTATTCCAAGATCTTCTACATGCAAACTGTCAATTATAGTAGCCACTACAATCTATGCTATTAAAGTACTTCGAATGTGGCTAGTCTGAACTGAGCTGTACTGTAAGTATAAAATATACACACTGGATCTTAAAGGCTTAGTACACACAATCAAAACAGTATTTTAATATATTAGATATTTTGATTTTAAAATATATTAAAATCAATTTCAACTGTTTGATCTTTATGAATGTGGTTACTAGAAAAATTTTAATTATATATGTGGCTCACATATATCCCTACTGAACAGTACAGCTGTACACCCGATCAAGATATTTAAGCTCTTTGACATATAAATATTATGTGCTCACACAGCTTGGTTTATTTCCTCCTTCCCCTGGGAGTTCTTCACTGCTGCCCTAATTTTCACTTGTCCGTGCTATTTCAGCCATTATGAGTGGTTTTACTTTTTCATGTCATAATTTAACTCAGTTATTAATTTTTTCCAGCTTATAACTAAGTTCCTCCTTCTCAATATCCCATACTACAAAAGCAAAGCACTTTTAAAATTCTGATAAATTCTTCTCACCTGCCAGAAAATAAAATGTTCCCGGATAATATTCTTCACAGCTTCATTGCTCCATACATCACGGTTGAGGCACTGGCATGCAAAGTCTTGTACATTTTGAATGTTTATCATCAGCCACTTATTCTGCATCTGGCCACACTCTTTGGCCTGTAAGAATAAAGTTACACAACATTTGTTAGAAATAATTTTTACACGGTAACTGATATGTTTCAAAGATCAGACGCTATCATCTTTTCATTTAAATACTACTAGGTTTTTTTCTCAATTCTGACATCTAGAGTTTTTGGTATCTATACATTATTTACATTAATTTGTACATGTGTATGTAATTATACTGTCACTTGCAAGCATTTTCAAATTTAAATGAACTGTTATTGTTATGATAGCTGAATTATTATTGCACATTTAAATACCTCTACCTGAAAAAGAGTCCAAACTTAAGGTTGATAAGTCACATAATTCAGTCATACTATCTCTTCCAATCCCTATCCACAAATACTATCTCCTTTTTACTATATGTAACTAGTTGTGTGTGTATATTACTTTGTTTTATTTTCTTTAATATTTTTTATACACATTCCAAAAATCATATTCCTTTCTGTTATCAGGCATGTGCTATTTTATAGAATCACCCAAAACATTGCTGTAAAGCTGCTAAGGTTTTATCTCTTAAAGTTGTTTTCCTAGAAGTGGATTTCAAAAAATGAGATTATAAGATCAAAGAATGTTTCAGAATGGTCTTCAAAAGACTCTCAATTTATAGCACAAATATCAACCACGAGTCTGTTATTTTCTGCCTAGCATTCCACTTCATCATTAAAATGTAAAAATGCTGAATGTAAAAAGAATGGCAGAAAAGCAAATGAGCAAATGCTTCTTTAACCTCTGCATAGAAACAATGAAATAAAAGCCATGGTTTTGAATAATACTGTCTTGGAACAATATTCTTTTCCAAATCAGTTCGACATAAGAAAATTTTAAGAATCAATTAACTCAGGTTAATAACAACTGAAGAACATATATCATTTTGGAGTTACTGAAAAATATGACTATCTTCTGTTTTAAGAAGGTTTACACAGTCTTAAAGAACCTGTAATTCTATTTTTTGGTATGAATCCCCTAGAGAAAATCATTTTCTAATACTCAGTGTTGATTCCCAAGTGCAAACCCAAGTTCTAAAAGGAAGTATCGTTGTACTAAGTCAGAAGGCTGTACTTAACTGGTCAAAGGCTTATTTTAAAGTATACAAATATAAAATTACTCCTAGGAAGTAATACTGTTCCACTTACTTCCTACCTATAGCATGTACAAGGATTTAATAAATGGGTGATAAATGAGCATTATATTACCTTAACTGAAGAAAAAGTATTTGAGAAGAAAATAATTCACACGCATTCTAGAGATAGACTAGAAAGTACTTATCACTATAACAGGGTAAATTTACATAAGTCTGCCTATAATACTGACAAGAAAAAAAAGTGTGTAACACTGAATAAAAATAATAAAAGTCCAGAGTTTTAAAATAATGGAGTCATTTGCTTTTGTTTTTAATAATTCATTTATTCACATTCATACTTTCATTAATTCAGATTCATTCATTCAACAAATACTTATTGAGTACCTACCATGTTTCGGGTATAGTTACAAACGCTGGAGTTACAGCAGTTACCAAAACACAAAAATCCCTGCCTTCATGGAGCATACATTGGGGAGGAACCTTATACCACCAAAAGAAACTGAAGGTGCTCTTAAGAAATTACTGCTAGAAGGAAAGACCCAAAAGACACGAATTTCATACAAAGCAGTGATGTCTGGAGGGAATAAGACACTCTCACACAATCTCAGTATACTAAGTATAAGTCAAGTACTGAAAGTGAGAGTGGGCCATAGAATAAATGATGTACCTTCCCTCTTGGAATCTGTTAGGTTGTTCTGAATTAACATTCAAAAGCCACCACAGGGAAACCCAAGACAAGTGTGGCTACACCAAATAAAGAGGTATGTGATACAGATGATCTGTCATGAGGGGGAACAATGGGAGACTAACATCTCTCCCAGTTCCGAAGAGATCAGTAATTTACATAGAAGAAAAAGTATGTTTCAGTAATAAAAAAAATGCATAAAGACAAGAAGAAAATATATTAAAATATGCGTAGTACTTTTTAATGAAAATTAAAATTTTATTATTTTTCCTTACTAGTTTTCAGATTTTTCTATTTGTCAAATTTGAATAAAACTAAATACAAACTATATATAAAGTTTATTTAGGAAAACTAACATATTTTGTTATTAAATTGGTTCTTTACATTTTTAGCTAAAATAGTTTTACCTGCATTTATAGCAAGCACTTTTGAAATTAACAATGACAATAATATGCATTTCTTATGAAAATAAGGCATACAGAAATTGTTCTGATTCTTTCTGTACAATATTTTCCAGATTATGCCAAACATTTAACAAAGATTTAATAAGTGCCAATTATGTGCCAGAAACTCTGCTAGGCACTAAATACACAATAAATAAACTGAGGTTTCTGTGTTCATGGAGCTTACAGTTTAAACGTGCCCTTGCCCAAGTCAGATCATTCTCCTTAAATGCCTTGCTCACTAAGCTCCAGCTATACTGGTTCTCTTAGCTGTTCCAGAAATGTGCCTAGCTCCCTCCCACAAGTACCTTTATATACCAACTATCTGCTCTGCCCCTGGATGTTCCTATGGTTAACATTCCCTCATTTATTCAGGTTTCCATTCAAATCTCATTCTCATCCTTTCAGAATCTTCTCTGATCTTCCTATCTGAAGTAGTCTCCTCTCTTCACAATTTCAAACATATTGGAAACCTATAAAATCACCCTTGCTTTTAATTTGCCTAGGAGAACACATGCACCTTAGTAGTCCCAAACAAACAAAAAGCTGCCCTCTCTCTTTCCCTTATTCTATTTTATTCTTTCTCCCAGTACCTACTATAATCTGAAATTATACTCCCTACTCTCCTACATATACATAAAATATATACACACTAAATATGTTTACATATATATGTATATAGTTTTTTATTTGTGTATAGTCTGTTTCTCCCTCTTGATTAAAACTCTTTGATCATAAGAACGCTGTATAATTTGTTTACCACTACCTCCCTGTGGCAGAAACTGCTCATAGGCACCAAACACCCATTTGCCCCTTCTCCCTCTTAGTAAGAAAATCTCCAATTTTTAGCTAAGTGCCTGGATTTCCTAGTGTCCCCTTGCAGCTAGGTGTGGCCATATTGCCAAGTTCCAATTAATGGGATGTGAGCAGAAGTGATGTGTACAATTTCAAGAGTCTTTAGAGGGAAAAGGTGTATCCTTCTCAGCCCCCTCCCTCCTTCATACTGGCTGGGAAGCAAACATGGGATAATCATGTTGACAAAGACAAACAAGACCTAGGAAACACAAGAAACTAGAAAAAACTGCACTTCTAGTAACTTCATACATGGAGGAGAACCATCCCAATGGCCTGGAGTTCTGTCTTGTTTAAGCTACTGTTTGTTTTCCTTCTGGTCTCTCTAGCATGCAGTAAAATCTTTATCCCGTCAAATATAATCCCTATCACCTAGAACAAGGCCTTGAAATAGGAGGCCTCAGTAAACATTCACTGAATGAGCAATTAATCAGTCTCTCATTTGTTTAGCATGAGCCAGAATCTTTGAATATGTCTACCTCTAGTTACACAAAGAAAGTCTAGTTTTAAACCTGTAAAACTATGGCTCAGATCTACATCTAATATTGTGCCCAAACCTATGGGCCCTGCCTGAACCAAAGAATGTCACTATAATTTTAATATTCATCTCTCTAAGCTTCAATAACTTAATTTTGCATATTACCTCAATTTATATAAAACTAATGGATATATCATTAGTTATCATGAAATGCCTACTTTTTCTGGGAGTGTTCATATCATTTAAAAACCCTGAGTGATAAAAGTTTACTACTATCAGTGAAAACATGATAGATCATTGCAAACAACACAGATCATAAACTATAAAGAAAAAAAGGTGATATAACTTAACAAAATGAATCAAACTTCTGATGACAATATCAAAAAAGTTCACGTTTTCCCTAATAAACAAGCAGCAGAATAACTGCCTATGAACCCAAAGTGACTACATTAAATCAAGTTCAGAGTTATTTCATCAAGCCCTAGAGCAACTCAAAAGCTAATGAAAATGGAAAATACGTCAAAACAAGCTCATATCATTTTTGTCTTTCAAACTGCTGCTATTCTCTCTCAGTGGCTGTATTATCACGAGAACAGTAGAAAGGATAGGCAGACAAGCTGCTTGGAACACTAAAAAGTATATGCAGCTGCCATGTTTTAAGATTACTAGGGAATGATGAAGAAAACTGAGAAATCTAACTTGATATCTTTGAGCTGATGAATGAACAGTAAAGACTCTCTCAACTCTAGACATTTACATGACAAAAAGAAACCTTCTTTGGTCAAATCATTTGGATTTTCTGTTACATGAACAAGTTTCTAAAGAACAAGAAACTAAAGAACAATGAAAATCCTAAATTCTTCATTTAGACTAGTGTGAGAGTATGTCAAGGGACAACATTTTTTTAAAACAATCATAATTCATGATCAAATGTGTAGCTACTAATATCATTTTTGTGGTTATTGTTTGATCTACTTTATCCTAAGAGATAAAACTTACCTGAAATTTAAGTGACTTCTATCTATGGAAATGCTATTCTGATTCAAAATAACATTATTAACATGCTAGTCAACACACAAAAGCCCTTTGAACACCTCAACATAAAAATATTTAAAATCCTAATTAAACTCATTCGTTTAACAAATACTATGTTTGCATTAAATGCCTGACGCTGGGTCCCAAGGATTACCAAAACAAAAAGAAGGCTTCCCCTCCTCCCATATCAACAAGCTTATATTTCCATAGACAATCAAAAAAACCTGCTCTTGAAACTTTTTCTTTTGCATTAGCCAAGACAAAGCCAAAAACTGAGTGAGAATGTATTCTGCAATTGCAGATAGTCTTTTAAAATATACCAGGACCCCCAAGGAAAGTGGGAAAAGATAATCTACAAACAATTCACCAATGGACAACAAACACACACAGACTATTTTCAGTAGCAGGCAAATATATATAAACTAAATGAAGACTAAAAAAATAAAACAACTACCCAAATGGCAAAGATTCTAAAATGATACCACACAAGGCTCATCATTTATCAAACAATTTCTGCTGGTAGTCTGCTGGTAGAAAGATAAATCCATGTAACCTTTTAGGTATATCTCATACTTACATCATACTTAAGATGTCAATTCTCTATACAGTACACTGAAAACTATTTTTGCTCTTAGAAAGAAAAAATAGCATTGAAAATGCAAAAGGATGTGTAGTTAAGGCTCAGAATTTCCAACAACTTACTGTTTCAAAGCTGCCTTTATGCATCAAATCAATGGGTGGCCGAAATAGATCTGCAAGGGTCGTTAGTTTCTTATCTATTGCTCCTCCATTTCTTAATTCCTGTTCTTGCCGAACTACAACATAAGAGGAGAAAGTTCAATTAGCCATAAAATAAAAGACACAAATCTCGCAATATGGAAAATGTGTCAATTCCAAGAATTACTTAACAATGTGCTTGACCTCAAATGCAAATAATAAATGCTAATTCTAAAAAAAAAAAAAAAAAAAAAAAAAAGCAAAGTAAGGTAAGAAGGGAATCTGAAGACTCGGTGATGGTCCTCTACCCCAAAGGTAAAGATAAAAGCAGACAGAAACCTGTACTAGAGTCACCCAATCAAAATATTTCCCCTTCACATATTCAAAACTTTAGCATAGGAGAACACTTTCATCTCCATTTATCTAGCTCTGAAAGTGATCCTAATTTATCTGTTGTTTCTAGCCACATTTCCAATCTTTAGATTCTGGCAGTGCGAGAGAATGACCACTGGTGTCACCTTTTCCTAGAAGGATTGCCCTGAGTCAGTTTGGGTTCCCCTTCAACTCTCTCCAAATTGTAAGACCTATGTGTGCTTCAATGAGCTCATTATAAATTAATTGCAAAATCAAACATTGTCCAAGAGTTTCTCATATATTCTCTAAACATAACTGTCTTTTTCTTTAGAATTCTGTTCCTAAACCAGTACTAAATCCTCTAAAAGTGTAAGGCCATGGTTCTCATTCTAACTTATTCCAAAAAAAAGATATAAACCTGTTTTAAACAACTGGAACCAAAGTGGCTTTTTGGGAGGTATGGCTTTTTCTTCTTCTATTTTTCAATCCCTTCCAATAACCATTTTCATTGTGGTCATCGCTTTAATTGACTGATATTGGGATCCTGAAGGAAATCGTTTTTAAATTATAGTCAGTATTTAATTACCCATTCAAAAGCTGATTAAGTTTGAACATTACCAGATTTCTTACATTATTTCCATCTCTCTATTCTTCTACCATCAAATAGGTTAGAATTTGGGACAATTCAGCTCTAGGGGAATTAATAACAATTACAGACCAAATTCACAACTTCATTTTTTAAATAAAGTGACTCCTCAAAGTAATTAGTTCTAATATGAATCATCTTTATCTTTTCAAAAAAAAAAGTATATAAAACAAGCTAGGATCTTGACTTGTAGGGGACTGTATGGGTGCTTTTTCACCGTGTGGTTTTATATGTGGGACAGAGTAGGAAAAGGAGAGTAAGACAAGGAAGAAGGGAGAAGGATGAAGAGAGAAAGACAGACATAAAAGATAATATGGTCTACAGATACCTACTAGTTTCAGTTTGAAAATCCCGGAAACCATCAAATATTGACCTTGCAGGCCGTCGTCTTTTAGGAGCTTTAGGGGAAAGAACAGAATTGATACAATAATTTAAACATTAATTTTAAAACAATTCTAAAACTTCCTTATTTCTACATATTTCTTGTTTTAAAACACTCACAGATGCATAATGGTGCCCTCCTTCAAAAAACAAAATATTTTAAAAACCTTCGAGTCATTCATACATAATTAACTCAATCATCTTCAGCCCAACCATTTTGTTTTACAAGTGAGAAAATTAAAGCCCAGTTAAGAAAACTTGTGTAAAAGATAGGAAGAAAGAACATTTTGAGGATGACTCTCCATGTAGATGAAGCAACACGGTATCTTTTTAAAAATTTGTTATTTATTATTATTATGCCTACAGCACCTGGTCTTCCTAGGTAGTCTCCCATCCAAGTACTAATCAGGCTTGACCCTGCTTAGCTTCCGAGATCAGACATCAGGCTTGTTCAGGGGGCATGGCCACAGACCATGGATCACGGCTCCACTGAGGCACAAACCCAGGACTTTCTGCGTGTAAAGCAGACATGCTAACCACTACACTATGGAACCGTGTCCGCACACAATATCTAATTCAAGTTAGCCTGAAGGAGATGACTATTCTTTGGGAATACCCTTGAATAACTAAGTTCTAAACCACGATATCTGAAAACTACTTCTTAGTGAATACGCATGTAGAATTATAAATACCAAAACACAGTTTTAATTTAAAATTTAAAATTTTAAGTTTAAATTTAAAATTTTCCACGGTTATATAATGGTTAAGTAACAAAAAAGTGACTAGAACCAAGGTCTTTTAGTACCCCTGTAGTGTCTAAAGCCCAATCCTCAAGTATTTCACAAAGTCTATAAGGCAACAGTCAAAATGTTATCCTCCCATATGTATGTGTTTTTAAACTTAAAATAATTTGCCAGATCATTTATACACATTACAATAAATAAGGACATTTAATGATTCTTTCAATATGAGTAACAGTTATTAAGTTGGCTTTTTGCACTCCTGAGCAACATGTAATCAGAACAATGTTCCATGTTAATAAACGATGATTAGTAGTAAGATAGAAGTATAAATTGAATTTTTAAAAACTTAAATATTGCATTCCCCCCTTCCCTTTATTTATAAATAGGCAAAGAATGTTATTTTTTTCAATCTTGGAACTATTTTTGATCAAGAGGTCCTATTTCAAATGTCCGTTTCTAGCAGAAATAATATAGTCTCTCAATAGTGCCTCCTTAAAGCTCATTATCAGATACTTTTTAACTGTAACAATTAAGAAAGTAAGAGTATCTTAGGATAAGACATAGAGTAGCTACTTAAGAAAGCATATTATTATTGGGGAGGCAATAGTTTTGTTCTACTTTTAAATTGCCAAAGTCAGTATTCTACATTATCCACACCCCCCTACACACACGCACACACACACACACACACACACACGTGTGCACATCTCCCAATTTAGCTCTTCTCTATTAGGCACATAATCTCCTAGGATTCTCAATGGTTTCTTATTGCTAGCCTTCTACCCAACCCCTTTTATTTCTTGGGCTCATAACCTGCTCCCAACTGTTTCTCCCTTATTTATCCTAAGACTAACCAAGAACCTCTCCTCAGGCCACAATGCTTGTCTTAGGACCATTATTACTCCTGCCTACCTCTTCAATATGTGGTTTCCTGATTCCTCCAGACCATTTGCTATAAAGCAAATATCAGTCCTCTGTACTCTTGCTCTAATTCCCACATAATAGGAATGCTGATCACTGAGGTTACAGGCTAAACTACAAAGAACTAAAGAAGATTCAAAAGAAGCTTCATAGTCAAAATAGGGGAGAGTAAGACAGGTGGAGAAAACAATTAGTGAGAAGAATGGCATTGTTTCACAATTTCACAAATCTGTTAATAACTAACTTAGAGAAGATACCTGGATTTTCGGATCTGCTTCTGCATTCAATCTGCTGCTATTCCTTTAGTTTAAGTATATGAAGAAAGTTAAAATTCAACCTCACACAGACATGTAGTTATAAAAAGGAAGAATATTTTAACAATATTTTAAGATAATAATGAATATTCTTTGATACTACACCAAAACTCAACCAGTGGTAGTTTCTTAAAGGTTAGCTGCAATGTGGAATCTGTAATCTTATCAGTGAACTTTTCATACTCTGCTCCATTAAAATCTATTGGCCCACGTGATAAGGCAGTCTCTAATGTGGCTCCCAATTATCCCTATCTCCTGATACTCATAACCTATGAGTGAACACCCTGAGTATGGGGCAGGATCGAACAGAATGTGACAGAGGTGATGGGATGGGATGAGACGTCACATGATTAAATTTTAAAAGATGGTGGCTTCCACCTTGGGATTCCCTCTCTGGCTCTCACATTTGCTCTGTGATAGGGGCCTGATGTCCCCAGCAAACCAAAAGTCACATGAGTGGGCTCTGAAAAACTTCTATTCAAGCTATGAGATGATTTTAGCCCTGGCTGACCCCTTGATTATAATTTTTTAAGAGACCCTAACCAAAGGCACCTGGCTAAACCATACCTGAATTCCTTAGTTCCACAGAAACTGAGAAATAACAAATGTTTGTTTCAGAAAGCTAAATTTTGAAGCAATTTGTTCACAGCAATAGATATATAACCTCTCTCTATACATATGCAATCCATCTTCCAGTCTGAATAGATCTTTTACCTATGCATGATTTTGAAACATCATATATTGGTCTTTTGGAAATATCTGTTCATCGAGTTATTTAAACATTGCAAATATTGATCATTTCATTACATGATATTTTAAAAAAAAAATCACCATTTGTTAATACCACCACTAATCTTATCAGAAAGCCTTTTAGTGGGGAGCTACCAAGCTCACAATAGTGAATATAACTTTCTAAAAGTCCAGTTTATGCCTGAAAGCTTTTTTTTTTATTATTTTAATCACTGGAAACAATATCAGTTGTTTGCCTTAGAGCAGTAATAGGCTTTGTTCATATTCAAGAAAATGTCTGCCAGATGCCTGAACCTAAATAACTATACTTGGTCAGCAATCTATCCAGGAAAAATAATGTTCCATGTACAAGCAGCTAGTTCAGCTTGCAATTCAAACAACTATACAAATGCTTTTCCTTAAAGTAACTGCCTTAGTTCAGCATGCAGACATGCTTTACACACACATCTATTTCACCAAATAGAACAGGTTAAAAGTGTGTACTGAAGGTCAAAATTTAATGAAATTAATTTTTATTGTTTCATCAAGAACATTATTAAATGAAGTTAGCTTTTATTTTTTAAACTGTGAATGTGTGGCAGGAAAGAATTCAATGAATAGTAGTATAGTTAGTGTTAGTGGCCTTTTTCAGTTAATATGTTGCTTTTGAATCATCAGTCCAAATATCAACACAATAAAAAAGGCAAATAACTTCTAAGTATTATTATGAAAATAGCTTTCATCTTACAAATCCCCTGAAAGGGTATCAGGGACCCCCTGACCACACTCTAAGAATCATTCTTCAAATCAATACTGTCCTAAAAAGAAAATAATTCTCCGGAGGTCTTTCTTAAGTTATAATAATATCTAATAATGACAGTTAGGGCTGACTTCCTCACTGTGTAAAGTTATTCTCATCCCCCTCCTTAATGTATATTAAACCAGAGGTAAAAGGAGGAAAGTAGGGTTTCAAATGTAAACTCTTTTGTCTCTGTTCAACAGCAAAACAGCATAAAATCTATTTCCTCTAGTCTTCTCCGCTCAAAGATCCTGCCTTCTTCCTTGCAATAATGAAGATAAAGCTTTCAAGGGTATTACTCCTTAGCTCCAAACTCATAACGTTTATATTAAACAAATTATGAACAATGCTTTATTACTGCTGGTATATTAACAGCATAATGAATGGTTAAATCAAACAGTCCAGAAAGCACATATCATATTTCAATATTCAGATCAATATTATAGTTTTCTTCCTCCCATCTTTGTTTCTGAATCTAGATAGCATATTTTTTCATTTCTTGCTACAGTGAAGTTCAAAGCTGCCAAGTTAAAAATCAATCTTAAAAAAACTCTCGAGGTGCTTTCTCAAGTCAAAAGATATGGTTTATGTATTTTTTTTCATCTTTGACAACTTATTTGTTCTCCTTTAGTCTAGTTTACCTGCAAAACTTTTCATAGGCCTATTTCTCTGCTATTCTCAATATGTGTAATAAACATTTCTACGCATTTTTCTGCCTAACCAGATTATTACTTTATCTTCTATATTTTAAATATATCTATTAATGCCTAAAACATTTGGCTCACAAAAGGTAAGTAAGTGTATATTAAATTGATTAAATGTCCTATTTTCTACCATCTCCTCTATGCACCCAGATTGATATCACATTTTTTTTTGCATGGATTAGGTATTACTTTCTCCTTTTTTCAAAACAGGAATAGCATGTCTAGAAATTAAAAAAGAGTCAAAATAAGGTATAATAAGACTAAATATATAGCAGTCAGGTAGGTATCCAGAAAACAAAATTATCTGGAGTCTCATATCTAATGACAGATTGACTGGTTTCCATTAGAAGGCAGTTCTTTTTGCTAATTTTCGTCCTTTTGGCCTTCTGAAAAGAACCAATCGTGCAACTTTCCTGAGGGGAGTACAGAATTACAAGATAAGAACTGACTCTATACCTGATGTAGCAATTTTTGAGTAAGTCTTCATACCTTTTGATAGCTTCATTAAAATTGTAAAGACAACAATAAAGTCAAACAAAACTAAGGAAAAAAGGTGAACTTACCACCAAACAAAGGTTCTGGTTCCACCAATATTTCCTGCTTTTGTGGAATTGGGGCACGAACTTCTTCTCTATTAAAAAAAAAAGTAGGAAAATATCAAAATAAAAACTGGGTTTTTTTTGCTACCTATTCTCTTGTGAATGCATTCAAATTAACAAGTAAAATGAACACCAGACTTAGTGACTTGGAATCAGAGTGATGAATGATTGTTACACAGTTTCCATACAGAGATCAAATGGAATAAAGTGCCTGACATAGATAGCTCAAGTGATTTCTAAAGAAAAAACAAAAATAAAATGTATTTCTCCTTTTCCTCTCACGTTCCCTACCCTAAATTCTTTCAGAAAAAAAGATAGGGAATTAAAAAAAAAAAAATCAGGCAAAAAAATTAATTGAAACATATAGGCTTAATAAAAGCAATATTACATTACTACATTAAGTAATACTTAAAACAACAAACACTAAAATATGCTTAAATAAGCATGTAATGAATTTTATGCTTGTTATGAAGACAGCACTTTAGAGAATTTAAAGCATGTAAATACGAAAATTTCTACTGGACACTTTTGCAGACTTTCAACTTATAATTTTTTTCAAAAACACAGAATTGACCTGATAAAAATGCAACTACTTAGAAAGGGGGTAGGCTAACAATAAATAATAATTCGTACTCTGTGTGTGGTCTAACAGTAGAGACACTTGCTGAACTGGTACTGGGCTCTTCAGCGATTCCTCCACCATCCAAAAACATTGTGACTGCCATCTCCAGATTATTGTTGCAGGCTTCAAGCATATGTTTCCCTACACTTTCACTTGCACCTGAAATAGTGAAAAGATAGAGAAAAAAGTTTTAAAAAGACACCTTCTTACATTCAGTTATTAGAATACAGAATTCTCAAGCAAGTTAACAGTATAGTACTTTTTTTCCCTTATAAATGAATGACCTCTTTAAAAACCTGTTTCTTTACTTCTACAGTTGACTGCTTAGTGTGAAATACAGAGCTAGCAAAGCAATTAGCAGCATTAAAATAAGTCTTCCCTCATAATAAAACAAAAACTAAATAAAGCATTTATTTCCATTTCTTTAAATGGACCAACTATATATTTGTTAATAAATTGAAATAAGAAATGAAAAACTACATTCTAGAAAGTTGGAAATACTTTGTTAGAAAGAATGCACTTCACAGTTAGTATATCTATTTCATTAAAAGTAAAGCAATTTTCCTAACAGTTGGGAGAGAAGTGAGATAGAACATTTTGTCAAAGATATAACTAAGTCAGAATCTGGTAAAAAAAAATATATATATGTCAATCTTCATCATTTAAAACTGGCCCTATCACACACTTACTAATTTGTAAAATCAGCAATTGTCTGTTAGATGCAATGTAAACTGATAAATCCTTTAGGAAAATAATTTTACAACACATATCAAGAAACATAATAATACTCATTCCTTTCTTGACCCAGTAATATGGGCTTCTAGTCAAAGAAAACTTATTCTTTTTTTATTATTCTACATAATACATGTACAAACATGTTCATATAGGTGTCTAGTACAGCTTTAGCTAATATGAAAAATTGGAAACAATGTCTAATAGCAGAGTCTGAATTATAGAATCCATCTGATGGACTATTTCGTGGCCATTAAAAAGCATCTCAGGCTTTCCATTTGGAGTGACTTCTACCTGAATGAGGTCTCTTACAATCTACTTTTATGAGTGTTAGTGTGTGTTATGTGTTGGGAGGTGGTCTGAAATTGTCTTTATTTTGCTGTCTTTCCTGAAAGACAGTTTTACTGGATATGTATTCTATTTTAAGGCTGAGAGCTATTTTCTCTCAGTACACTGAAGATAGACTTCCAATGTCCTCTGGTCTCCTGTTCCTGAGAAATCAGTTGTTTCTTTCCAGATGCTTTTAAGATCTTCTCTGACTTTGGGCTTCTGCAGTTTTACTCTAATTTGTCAGGCCTGATTTTATTTGTCCTTGTTGGGATTCACTGGACTTCCACCAGATATGAGAACTGTTATCTTCTATTGATTCTGAAAAATTATCAGGCATTCTACTTAACAATTACCTTACTCCTGTCACACCTACTTCCTTCTGGAACTCCAGTTAGACATATCAAAATATGCTTAAATAGATGTATGCTAAAACTTTCCATACTGTTTTTTATCTGCTCACTAAGCTTTTTAATTTCAGCTTGTTTTTTTATACCTTAAAAGTTCTATTTTTGTTTTTCTTCCTAATCTGTATGGTCATGTTTCAGAGACCCTTACTTAATACTCATTTTAATATTACTTAAACTTATGGGAGTGACTAAAACAAAATACAAATTTTCTGCAGCGTCCAGAGGTCATTGTCTTGTTTCTGCTGCCTCTTGTTTATTGCACCAGGGTTTTTGTGATTTTGTAATTTTTGGCTGAGATCTCATGTGCCTTGGAATTTTAATCTGTAGATTTTTGAAGCCTGGGTTGAAGGTTTCCTCCTAAGAGGATATGATTTGATAAATTTTGTAAGGCATCTGTGGGCACCACCAAACAGGGACCACTTCAAATACACGCTTGATTTTAAGTTTTACAAGACCACATGTAAATGTGAGAGGGTAATCCATCTTTCTAGTTTAGCCCTACTGTCAGAGATGGAAGTGCTGATCCTACTCTTAATATCTCTGATGTGTTTTCTCTTCTCTACTACTACCTCTAAGGCTTTACAGCAAGCCCTTAATACTTCTTACTTGGATTACTACACTAGGCTCCTATTCTATCATCATTCTATCTTCTGGCTGCTGAGGTTATGTTCATCATTCTATCTTCATTCTATCTTCTGGCTGCTGAGGTTATGTTCCGTAATATGAGTTTGATTATATCACATCCCAATTTAAAATTCCTTACTCTCTGACACCTACAAAGTCCTTTGTGATCAGGCCCAGTTTATTTCTCTGGCTTTGCCTTTCCTCTTCCCTGTACTACACAATTCAGTATAGTCATACTCAATTACATGTTTGGAATATCCTTATCCTTCCTCATCTTTCTTCCCCTCTTAATCTAGTTCATGCATGCCCAAGAATCACCCTAAGTGATTACTCTGTCAATTTGTGTGCTCAGAATTCTCTACACTACCTCTTCACTCCCACCCCTCTGACATGCTCTATAGTACACATGGATATACTACTAAGCAGTAAATGGTTTACCTTCTGACTTCTCCAAAAGAGAAACTTCTTGAACACAGGGATAGGTCTTGGTATCCTCAACACCTAGCATGTTTGCTTGCATATGATCGATATCTAATGAACTGACTTAGACCTATGTTATAGTAGTTCAGCTCACCACATATTACACCAGGAAATGAAGAGCCACTCTTCAGCCAAAACTCTTCTACATCCTTTAAATTTTACACTGTGGGCATATATTTATGTTTTAAGTTTTAAGTTTTACTTATAAAGCAATATGGTAACACTGTGTAAATCACAAACAGCAAATGGGTACCTAGGATAAATGGACTTAAGAGTTAAAAAAATTATTTTCATATAACATGAGTGGAAAAAAGCATTAATATACGATATTATGATTTAATATTAAAAAAATAAGGCATCTGATCATTTCACTTAAATCTCTAGAAATTTACATATTTATGTTTGCCAAAACTCTTTTTGGGAAATTGGACAAATACAGACTTGCCTTTTATTTGGGGTTTGCATTCTATCTGGGTAAATATGGCAATTTAAGTTACATAGGACCAGAAATGGTTTTCCTTTAAAACGCTTCAGATATTACTAAAATTTGAGAAACTATCTTCAACTCTTCTCTCTCCTTCAACTGCAAACATCCCATTGGTCAGCCAACAAATCCTACAGTTTCCATCTAATTAATCCTATCCATCTTGTCCTCTCTACGTCCATTGCCATAGTCTTGATCCAAGCTTTCAACATCTCTTACATGAACTATTACATCTCTCCACTCTTGGTCATGTTCCTTTGATATATCTTCTACACTGGAAAATAATGGAAATGTAATTGTCTCCCCTTTTCAACAGTTGCATTGCTGACTGGAAAAGTTTCCATTTCTCTTGAGATGTATACAATATTTAGTTGTTATTTACTGCTCCCATTTTATATCCCTCTGCTCTCATCTCACTTCTATCCAATTTCCTCCAGCCACAAAGGTCTACATAGTCTAGACAGATCAGCTGGTGGCACTTTATAATGCTATGTATGCTCTTGTATGGTATGGATAGTGATATTAGTCAAATCAATCCCTTCCTTTTTCTCGACAATGCACCAAATACCCATCTTTCTGTTAAGTTTTGGACCTTCCCTCTCCCTCCTCACCCTGAAGTAGATATAGGAACAGATATATATCCTTTACCATGGTGGCTGGTCTCAATCTCTATCGTTGTCTCTGCTACCTTTTTTACCTTGCAAACTTTAAAAACTCACTGAACTGGCCCAGTTTTAAGTTCTCAGTCAAGATGACCCCAAAGTTCTCATGTTCCAGCATGTACAAATTTACATTCTCAATATTAGAAAACATGCTTTAAGAAAATAAGATCTCAAAAACAAATGAAACTTTTTGAGGGTATAAACAATAAAGGGAAACCTCACCGATATGGAATCAGGAGGCCAGAAGGGGGAGCTCCCAGTAGTACTACTTTATGTCAATTACAAGAAGAACTGTCAATTACAAACCCCCAACAAAAGAAATCTTCAACATGAAAGAATGGATTATAGGCCCCAACAGGAAAAGATGTTCTCTGACACTATATCTCCTACAAAAAATCAATTACCACAGCGACTCTGCTAATAAGAAACCTTATCTCCTTCAACTGTCAACCACCCAAATGAATTATTGCTTTCCTACAATGGACTTTCGTTCAAAGCAATTGCCCCTCAACTTCCTCTTTTTCTCCATGAAATAATTTTCCTCTCCTTTGTTTGCTGGATCTGCCTATGGCTTTTGCTAGAGCTTGCTTGTCCCAAATTGCAATTATTTGCTGTTCTCAAATAAACTTTTTGCTTGTAAAATAATCTTTATTTTTAAGGACAACAAAGGCAAAGAATTGTTCATATATCCCAATAACCAACTTTATGTTAGATATTGAATACAAACTTTTGAGGCAAAAACAGCATAAATTTGATAAACAATGTCAAGGCTCATGTGCTTCCGTATTATTTCTCATAAAACTGAGGCTTTGTTTCAGTGCTTTTCTAATATTTTTACACTATGTCTAGTTATACTGTGTTATACAATTATACTTCTTAAATGCTAGTCTAAAAGTTCAGTGTCTATTGTACTGCACCATTTTAATTTACTTATCTACAAAGCAGTTCTGGAGAGTTAAAAGGTTCCTATAGGCAGACTACTCTGGCAGTTTGTTATAACAGAAAGACGCTTGAACTGTTACATTTGCCTCATGATAAATGTTAAAACTAGCTTCTCAAGGCATCTACTGATCTTTTTCTTTTCAGTGACTTAACTGGCTGAGTTCATACCATTTTGGCTTTGGTCCCTCTAAGTGCTCACGATGCACTAAAGCACCACAAAAAGCACAAAGAACATGCTGATGGCAAGTGAAACTTCCATGATAGCAACCAATACTGGCTGCTTTCACTCCTTATAAATTTATTTGTTCATAAGGAAATTCGACTTAAAAATGACCACTGCATACAAAGTTGTTCTCATCCTTTGCAATACCCTCCAACAATCAGAACTCCAATACCACTGACATGGGAACCATTTAAACAATTTGTGGGTTCTGAAGTAAAATAAAAGGTGCTATGAAAATCAGGAACTTGTTAAGCCAATCCCCAGGCAAGCTAGTCTATCAATAATACAGTCTGTCTCAAGTCTTTTCCTAACTGCCTAACTTTTTTCCATTTTATTATGCTGCCTAAAATGCTACCACTTAAGAAACTAATTTGAGTAAACAAATATCCTTTTTAAAAATACAAACAGTGAAGAGTTAAGAATGTATCAATTATTTCACATTGTGAATTAATTCAATCATATTGCTTCCCCTTAAAACAGTAACAAACTAAAGGAGAAGATAAAAAAGATTATGGGAGTTGCTTCAGGAAAAAAGAGATGTAGTTTAACATCCCGAGTGTCTCTTGGGAGAAAAGTAAAGCCTTATATGAAATGACACATTGGTGGGGTGGGGCAGGTGACTTAAGAGCACCAAAAAGACACTGGGTACCCTGGAAATAGAGACACCAAACACTTGAAATGAGGTACTAAAAATCTTCCTCTTATAAAAGATAAATGATGATGATGATGATAGACAGATGACAGATCATAGACAGACATGACAGACAGAAATAGATGACAAATGGATGATAGATAGATAGATAGATGATTGATAGACTTGAAAAAAAAATTTTCCTGGCTAGTCCTACACCTAGTAATGAAGATAAAACATTCTTCATGTTCCCTTCTGTTCTCAGGCTAGGGAGTATAGCATAAACATTAAGAGTCTGGATAGTACCTAGATAAACCTGAGTTTGAATCCTAGTCCTATCATTCACTAGTTGTGTGGCTTTGAGGCAATTAATTTCTCTAGCCCTTAGTTTCCTGTTATAAAATGGGGATATTACCAACTTCATGAAGTGCTTGTGTGGGTTAAGAAAATTCACATTAAATAACATGGCACAACTCCTTACTGGCAAATAGTTGGCTACTAATAAAAAAGACTGTTGTTCCAAGTTATATGGTATTCAAGCTATACATCAATTATAAATGAAAAATCCTGGAAGTATTTTTATACAGTTTATGGAGATCCACATCTTGTCTGATAGTAAACAGGCAGAGTAAGACATCTCAGTTTTCTTTCCCTCATTCATGTGATGCTATGAACATGTGTTTCACTCATGTCATACACTTATTTTTTCTTATAAAAAAGAGAAAAGCAATACAATGAAGAAAGCAAAAAAATACATATTACTCTAGGGAAAAAGTCAATGTTATGGATGAAAAATAAAATAAATGAAAGGGACCTGCTCCAAAATCTGTAATAAGTAAACAGCATTCCAGTGTGCTGAAGAGAGGCATAAAGAGTTGATGCATAGAGGCAGTAGAAAACTTAAAGTATAAGTATTCTCAAATTTTCAAGGTACATAGGTCTATTGAACTATAGATTAAAATAGAATTTATTAAAAGGGATTATACAGGGAATGACTTTAAGACACAAAAATAAAGCTACAACACGTAACTGTGATATTTTGGGAGCCGATGGTATCAACACTAGAAGCCCATTATTGTCATCCTATCTATAATCCTCACTTAACCATTTAATGCTAGAAACTAAGCTGCAGGCAGCGTACCCCGAAAATGGCACTATCATACCTCTGTTGACAATTTCACAGGATCAACTTCCATCACTGGAGCTTGTCACAGTGACCTGAAATATCTTTAAAAAAAAAAAAAAAAAAGAGGGGGGTGCTCTTCTTGTGAAGATTTTTCTTTTTCTTTTTTTAAAGAAGCATACGCTAAATTCTGGCAAGACTGAAGAAGGCAATGTTAGAGAGGGGCCCAAGAAGCAAAGTACACCATTCACTTTCTTAAATAAAGCCAAATTATCTGAACCATCTGTACTTGTATAATCAGTTATTCTTAGTGTATCACTAATTGTATCATTTTAGAAACAGAAGATAACTGAAAGATAATTAAACATTCCAGTGGTTCTTAAGGTCGGGAAGTAGTAGAGACATTTAGTAATGTGCGACCTTTTTTTGGTGTTTCATGACTTGGGGGTGGGAAGCACCACCAGCATTTAGTGCAGAGAAGTTAGGGGTGCCGTAGTAGGTTGAAAAATTCCCCCACTACTCCAAAGACTGTTTACATCTTCGTTACAGACTTCTGGCCTCTAGAACTCTAAGAGAATAAATGTGCGTTAAGCCATGCAGTTTGTGGTAATCTGTTACGGCAGTCAAAGGAAACTAATACATGTGCTAAATCTTCTGCAATGGATATAACAGTCTTACACAACAAAAAAGTATTCTAGCAGAAATGCCAATAACACTCCCAGAGAACTAAACGGAGGAATATGAAGTGAAGGCTAACTGAGAGGACAGAGGAAAAGTAAGGAGAACTAAATGATACAGGGGAAGGAACAGTGATAGTTACAAGTCTCACCTTTATACTAAGAGATAATGACAATTTCTGATGGGTCAGCTGAAGAACTCTGAACTTCTATCTCATTACATTCAGAATAAAGAACACATCTTTTTAAAAGGAGGGTAATAAAACAAGTTTGCAGATTTAAACTGTCTGTAAATTTCTGTAAATGGGCTTATTTTGAGGTCTCTATATGTTAGGTAGCAGCAGGATAGCTTAATCTAACCCAGTGTTCAAACTGCTATAATAAAAATATCATAGACTGGGTGGTTTAAACAACAAACACTTATTTTTCACAGTTCTGGAGGCTGGGAAGTCCAAGATAAAGGCTCCAGCAGATTTGGTGTGTGGTAAAGACCCACTTCCTACTTCACAGACAGCTATCTTCTCACTGTCTTTACGTGGCAAAAGGTACAAGAGAACTCTCTGGGGTCTCTTTTTTAAGGGCACCAATCCCATTCATAAGGGCTCAACTCTTATGACCTAATCACTTTCCAAAGGCCCCATGTCCTGATAACATCATGTTGGGGACTAGGATTTCAACACATGAATTTGGGTGAGGGGAGACATAAACATTCAACCCATAATCTATGGCAGGAGTCCCACTTTATTGTTTCTCATAATATGTACCCTTTTTATTTATCCCTTATCTTTTCTTTCTGCCATCTATTTTAAGCTTGCTAATGGCACCAAATAGCATTATTTAACCCAGCTTCTGGCACACAATTTATCAGTGGCCATTTCCTTGCTGCTACCTCTTAGTTCACACTCTCTCTGTTAATGAGAGAGGAAATAGCCCCAAACCTGTGATTCAGTCCATGTCTCCACCATAGCTGAAAGGAAGAATCAAGACTTTGTAGTCTCTTTGCCTAGTCTCTATACTACTTTCAGTACCAAAGGACAGTCTCTTCACTACTATCAAGGAACAAACGTGTAGGAGTCACAGAGTTAGAAAGAGTAAGAAATGGAAGGAGGAAGGTAAAAAGAGAGAGGGAGAGGGAGGGAGAGAAAGGGAGAGGAAAAGGGGTAGAGAGAGGAAGGAAGGAAGGAAGGAAGGAAGGAAGGAAGGAAGGAAGGAAGGAAGGAAGGAAGGAAGGAAGGAAGTCCGTCTACAGACCCCTTGCCTCAGAGCGATAGAGCACAGATATGATAAGGACACAAAGAGGTTACTTTTTGGTTCTATATTTCCTATAGAAATGATAACATAGTAAGCTAGACTGGAAAGGGAGTGGGTATTAGTTCTAAGAAATAAAGTGAAAGTTAAGCATTTTCATCAGTCTCCCCTCCTGGAGTTTTTAAACATTCAGAAATAGAAAACACGCCTACGGCCATGCCACCCTGAACACGCCCAATCTCGTCTGGTCTCAGAAGCTAAGCAGGGTCGGGCCTGGTTAGTACTTGGATGGGAGACCACCTAGGAAGACTAGGTGCTGTAGGCATAAAAAAAATAAAAATAAAAACAAATAGAAAACATTTTTTAAAAAAAACACAAAACCTCTATATACAGAATAAATGTATTAAGTACAAGAGCAATGAAATGATTAAGTTAGGGGAACAAAAATTGGTTGAACAAAGCTAATTTTTGTCAGATCAACAAAAGGAACCTACAGTGAGGGTAGTAACATGAAAGAAAAATGTATGGGCCTGGGATTAAAGATAGCAGAGTTCTAGTCCCTGTTTCACCATTACCTACACTAGTGCAAACCAGCTATTACTAGACAGTGCCAAGATAAAACCAAAAATTCCAGTGTAAGCATTTAGACACATTTACAGCAATTCAATAAGAGTAATTTTATGTCTGTTGAATCTAATTAAAAGTTGAGGCTTCAAAGATTTATGGATGATAAATTATGATATGAAAAAATGACCAATATCATTAGTCACTAGGGAAATGCAAATTAAAACCACAATGCCATACCATTACACACCTATTAAAATGGCTACAAAAAATTAAAAATACCAAATGGGCAAATGGAATTCTCATACATTGCTGACAGAAATGCAAAATGGTAATACAGACTTTGGAAAACAGTTTGACAATTTCTTAGTTATACAAGTATCACAAATCCAATAATCCCACTCCTATATGTTTATCCAAAAGTAAATAAACCTTATAATTCACACACTTGTACACTAATGTTTTTTAGCAGCTTTATTTATAATTCTCCAAACTGGAAAAACATAATTAGCCATATATTTAATGGATGGATAAACAAATCGTAGGATTCCCATACAATGGTATACTATTCACCAAATAAAAAAGGAAACACTCATTGCACAACATGGATGAATTTCAAATGCATTATCTTAAGTGAAAGAAGCCAGACGCACAAGGCTAGACACTGTGATTCCACTTATATTCTGGAAAAGAAAAACAACAGACAAAAAGATTAGGCTAAAGATGGGGAAAAGGGCTGAGTATAAAGAGACAAGAATTTTTGGAGAATGATAGAACCGATGCTGAGTTGACTGTGGTTACGTGATCATATGCGTTTATCAGATCTAAAGAGAGTAGATTTTATTGTATGTAAATTATAACTTGATTTTTAAAGATTTGGGCTTACGTTTTCATTTGTCCTTCTATTTCATTTTTAAGCGATTAATTTTTATTGTTTTTAATGAAACTATTGGTCCATGAAGATTGGCTTTTTTTTTTTTTTAAGGTCCTTTTCTATAAATAAGTTTGAGAGGCACTGACCTAAGTCACTTCATTTCTCTGGGCCTTCAATTTCTCATATGATTAACTCAGAAATGGGTCAGGATGGCTACTAAGGTATCTTCTAGCTCTAACTAAAAAAAAAATATCTAAGGTGAACACACAGTATAAATATATATGTGCCTTACTGTTAAAATGTACAGCTGAAACTTACTGGATTTGTTAACCAATGTCACCATAAAAATAAATTAATTTTTTTAAGAAGTATCTATGAATATTTAATGATTTCTGGTTTCCTAAAGTACCTACATATTTGAGGTATTACTGTACTCCTAATGATGGAAGTTCTATCACTTACTCCTGATTTTCCTTCTATATCTTTGGCTTCCTTTGCAGTCTGTTAGATGTTAGTGTTCCTTCAGTTTTGTGTCCTGGAACCTAATATTTTCTCACACTACACTTTCCCCTGCAAGACCCACTTTTATAGTTTCAACTGCCATCAATATTACTCCTCCAATGTCACTCCTCCTTCCAGACCCAAATATTCATTTGCTTACTGAACAGCTCAAATTGGAAGTCCCACAGGCAGCAACTAACCTAAAA
The DNA here is from genome assembly GCA_003508835.1 of Eonycteris spelaea. Taxonomy (NCBI): domain Eukaryota; kingdom Metazoa; phylum Chordata; class Mammalia; order Chiroptera; family Pteropodidae; genus Eonycteris; species Eonycteris spelaea. The sequence goes on along the minus strand of PUFA01000001.1, from coordinate 29,927,944 downwards.
CTTAACTAACCATTTCCCCAAATAGCTTCTACACCATACCGTCACAAACATCAGCATGTGTACCTAGATGCACAAAACAGAATCTTAAGCTTCATTCTGATGCCTCTGACTTCTTCCCATATCTCTGAGTCCACTTCTCTGCCACTAACTTTTCAAAACACTAGTGTCTTCCTTGGACTAATGCAACAGTCTTCTACTGATCTCTATGCCTATCTCTTCACTATGGCCAAGTAGCTCTAAATAATCCAAATCTGATTATGTCACTCTAATTAAAACTTCATTGATTGCCACTACGCTCAAAATAAAGACAAGATTTCTTAAAATGGGTTACAAGGCCCTTCCTAATCTGGCATCCACTTAATCTCTTCAGTTCCCTTTACTACATCTCCCACTAGCTATGCTCGTATTCATCTGGAATTATCATCAATTCCCTAAACCTATTGTCTCTGCTTTCTTGTCTCTGTATGTATGTCTGTCCCTATCTCCTCCAGGCCTTTGCCTCCAGGCCACCTGCTAGAAACAACTCTCCTCTAAGTTTTAGCTAAAAAATTATTTCTTCTGGGAAGCTTTTCTTGACCTCCCTCTTCTGTGCTCCATAATAGCTCCTTACCATTCTCCTTCTGTATTATAATACCTAAGTACGCATCTGTATTCCTGTTAACCTTTAAGCTTTTTTGAGCACATCCATCATGTCCTCCTCATGGCAGTATTCCTAGGATCTATCTGAACAATGGCCAGCACACAGAAATCTATCAATAAATACTGAATTTAGGAATAAGATTCCATTCACAACTCAAAATTATTACCTCCCTAAATTTCTATTCGAATATCATTATCACTCTTTAAAATAGTTCTAAAAATTCCAAGAGAATTTCGATATCTAGAACACTTGCAACCACCTTTCCTGACAGAGAACTTAACATTTTATTACTAACCCAAGAGAAATGTAGAAAAGACTACGAATGGAAATTGGCCACAAAGCCAGATACTACACACACCAGTTTCTAAATTTCTAAAACAAATATGCATTCATTTTACAACTTTAGAGAAATATTAAACTAAGGTCTCTTCTACAACTGAGGTTCTATAATTTAGACACCTACTATGCACAAAGCTATCAAATGCTTGTACTCTTCTCAGCCTCCACTTTCTATTCCCTCACATTTTGTCCTTACCTTTTGATGATGTTTATTTTTACCTATTCTATAACATTTATGTATCTCTTATCTCAAGAATTATACTGATTACATCTGTGTATTTTGTATGTGTGGTAAGATGTCCGCCTAAGTTGGTGTTGATTGGTAATGCCATGGTTCAAAACATTTTTAAAAACTGTACTTTTGGAATTACCTTCATATCCAGCAGCACATTCTTGCCTCATATTTTGGGAATTGATATGACTTTTGAAAGCAGTCAGCAGTCAGTCATTCAAAGCCATGTATGATGAATCAAACTGAGTAATACCATAAAATGCAGTAAAGTATAGTAAGACTGATTTCCTATGTAACTTCGAATGATTTTAATGGCATCAATGGTAAAGGTGTACAGCTTCTCAATGTGATTACTTCAAAGAGCATCATTTCCTTTGGCTATTTGCTTATCAAAGAGTTTCATCATGGAAAAAATGTCTATATGTTAACCAAAAATTTCAGAATTCTAAATTATGTATACTATGATCTACAATATAACAAGAAGAAAAAATAAGAAAAATAAAAGTATCTAAACTAGAATTGGACGATTAAATGTAAAATAAATATTGCTGTTGTGAAAGTGGATTACTTTTTCTTTTTAAAAAATTTCATGTTTTTAATAATTAAAAAAATCTCATTACTTCACACTCACTATCATATAGAGAAATCTGTTCTATTTGGTGAGAAAAAGACTTAAAACTCTTTAAATTTGTTTGATTTCTAAATGCCACAGAAAAGGCAAGACTCATATTTTTGAAAACGTATTACTTTTACCAAAATGTTGAGTTTCTCGATAAGTAAAACATTTCTGAAATCGGAGCATTAAGTTCACTTTGATTCATCCAGCAATTAATAAATATCGAATACCATTTTATCATCAATACAATTTAAAATACACGCAGACAGAACTCCCAAATTTCTTTTAAAGATATGTGAAAAAAACTAATGGGGTCAATTATGTTTCTAATAGTTAATCACTATCTTAAAAAAAAAATCCCAAAATTACTAATAGAAATTCATAATACATTAGTAACAATCTAAGATATTTTCCCTTTTTCTAGACTTCCAAATGCTATGTTCTCCAACTTGAAAAGGAAATAGATAGGCCTGTTACAAGGAACCAAGCCATGTAGACTAGCAGACAGAAACAGAATTAAAGGAATTACGTGAATCACTTCATCTTACTACACTTTGGATTCTGTCTATATCTAATGAAAATGTAGCATCAGAAGAAATAATATGAAGTTAAAACAATCTGAGTTCCTGAAGGAGTGACAGCATTAAAAACTGAAATTAAATAGGTAGCATCTTAAACTATGTCTAAAAAACTTGAATAAAAGATTAATAATGATAATCACTTCAATATATAATTCATTACAAAGATTTTCTTGTGTAAACATAATGCAACTATATTAACATATATACAATAATTTTCTAATTTTCTCCCTAACAGTGATTGCTTGGCCATTGGGAAATGCATTACATCTTTAATAGTCCAATCACAAAAGTTTAAAAATATTTCAAAAGGTTATCATTCCACTCTTCATCTCAATTTGATTACAAATTTTACTTTACCCAACTGACATGATGTTTCATATCCACAAGCTAAATAATTCATCAAACATCTAGTTATTATTGCAGAGTAAAAAATAAAATTAGCTTTAATTATAAAACAACCTGTCCATAACCTGCAGTAGCTAAAACAATATAAAAATTTACCTAACCAGGTCTTGCACGTCAAACTACGCACAGTGGAAACGTTTTCTGCATCCAACAAATTAACAGATAAAGTATAGATCTGCTAAGGGAAGGAACTAACATTTTGACCTCCTTCCAAAATGACAAACTAGAACGGCAGAATTACACTCAGGCACATGGAGTACTCTTCTCTCAAATCACTCCACAGAGAACTTCATCATTTGCTCCGCCCTCTAATAACTCATGCAAAAAAAGTTCAGCACCATCAGAGAGAAACAAGTCATAGAGAATTCACAGAATGGCTCAGGGCCTTTCCTCCAGGCGGTTAGAGGTTCTGTGTGTGCCCTTCGCAGGAACCAAAGGAAAAGAAAAACCGAAGGTTTGGGAGACTCTGACATCCAGAAACGGATTTTTTCTCAAAGAAGTTTCTGCCGCCACCCCTATTTTATCAGCAAGAGACCCCAGCGCCATGGCTCAGTCTTTACGATTTTATTATGGGGAGGTGGGAAACGCCACCCAGGATTCCTCGAGGCCTTCTCCATTAAGGTGTTTGGGGGGGGGGAGAAAGTTCCCCCTCATTCTTCTCTTAAAACCTCAGTTTTGAAGGTACTCCTCAGCAGCCCCCCTTTCTGGCGGCCTATCCCGCGGGATCCGTGAAGGCGCTGCTGAACCCATCAGCCTCGCCGTTAAGGCGGAGGGCCCGAACACGCCAGGGCCACGGCAATGGCTCCGAGGGGCCCAGAAAGGGGAAGGGCAGGCCAGGGACGGGGGGAGAATGACCTGGCCAAAGAAGAAAGGAAAAAGGAGGTGAGAGGATGCACTGCACCTCAGGGCTGCAAAGAGAAGAGATGACGATGGAGGAGGAGGAGGGCGGTGGCCCGGGTGCGGCCCCCCACCTCTCCCGCCCCCAGGTCCCTGGGCCGGCGGGGGACGGTCCATTCCTCGGGTCTAGGCTGACGGGGTGAAGGAGTCCCTCCCCATTACGAGATGACCAAGAACTAGGGTTTGAGGTGCGCGCGCGGGGGGGGGGGGTGGCAGTCTCCCGCCTGAACCCGGAGACCCGACGCCGTCGTCGTCTCTTCCTCAGGAGGGAGGACGGGAGCTGTGGGTAAAGCCCTAGGGAAGAATGCATGAAGGCATGGGGATGCCCGGGGCGGACCGGTCGCTCCCTCCAGACCCCACTCTCTACCTTCCGGTAACCGCGTCTCTTACCGGTGATGGCGGTGAACTGCTGAATTAACCCCTTCAGCGCCGACGACGCCGCGGAGCCCCCGTGGGCAGCCATCTTACCGCCGCCGCCGCCGCCGCCGAACAACAACACAGACACACACGGACCGCCCTCCCCACCTCGCCGCGCGGTTTGCGCAGGCTCATTGACTGCCACAAGCCCCGCCTCTCACGCCCCGCCCACCCCGCGGCGGTCGGCGCAGGCGCACTTCCAAGCAGGTCGGAGAGCGGACTGCGCTCAGGCAGCCTGTTCCGTTGCTCCCTGCTGCCGCATCCTTCTTTGCAAGCTCTGGTGGTGACTTCCTCTGCTCTCTCCAAGGCCAGACTCATAGACACGATATCGATTTCTGGTTTCCGAGGGAACCTTCGGGTTCAGCAGGTAGTAAGCTCTTCGCGTTTTAGCTTCACAAGCTTTATTGACAGACCCAACTGCCGATGACAATTTATTTTTTTCTTTTTTTGCAGGTCCATAGTCCTCTTCTAGGTTTCCTGCAGCTTCCATCAAAATACAGAACCTATATCATCGCCCTGAAACGACCTTAGCACCTAGTTTCCAACCTCTAAACTAATTGCTTAGCTAACCTAGTGCGGCGACCCATCCAACAGAAGTAAAAACCAGAACCCCTGGTGCCAGTAAAGCACTGGGTGCAGAGTCTGACACATGGTAGGTTTTAATAAACTATTTACGTCAGTAAATTTGTCAACCTTTGTCTCCCCTCAAGGTTTCACTTGGTTTCCTCGCCTATGAAAGAGGTGTCATTTATGTAAAAGGAAAATGGGTATATGTATATACAGTAAAGAAATATATAAAAGGGCACTGTAAAGGTGTCCTCAAAACGAGAGGGGTATAATACCATTGACTACAAAAACTAGATAACAGTTATTACTGTACCTCCATTAAATGGAGAGGCTAACAATGAGATCTGTACGTTTATTTCCAAGGTGTTAGAATTTAAATATAGTGATATGATTTTTAGATTACTCTTGTGAAAAAGTGGTAAAGATTTGGAACTGTAAAAGTAAAGATGTGGCATCTGTAACTCTAGAAAAATTTTGTAAAAAATAAGTTAAAAGAAAATGAGGCAAGAAATTAATAAAACGTTGAAAACTTTTTTAGATTATTAAAAAATATAGAAGAGCTTTAGAATCACAGAAAATATATTTAAATACATTCCAGATCATGGAAATGGTTATTTATTTATTTTTATTTTTTAGGCGAGTCAACCCTTGGTCGACCTCACAGATTGCAAGGACCTTGTCAATTTACAAGCCCTTATTTTTTTTAATTTTTTAATTTTTTTATACCTACAGCGCCTGGTCTTCCTAGGTTGTCTCCCATCCAAGTACTAACCAGGCCCGCCCTGCTTAGCTTCCGAGATCAGACAGGATCAGGCTTGTTCAGAGTGGCATGGCCATAGAGAAAATGGTTTTTTAAAAAAGCAATTATTATCAGAAAAGAAACTGAAAATATATTACACATTGAATAATGGAATATTGAAGTTTTAGATGACAACACATATCCCAAAGCTAAATCTCAGTTACTATTTGGATTATTTCACCAAATTACTCTAGGATTTTGTTTTTAATTTTAGCTCTGGTTTTAAGACACTTTATCTCAAAACAATGTGTAACCTGTTTTTGCAATTTAATGGAATGACAGAGTAAATGAGCTTAAAGGGATATTCAACATAATCTGATTCAACACTTGTATTTTATCATGACTCTTGAGATTCAGAGAGTTTGAGAGTTCTAGGTTATACAATAGTCGAGTAGAGCCTGGAATCCAAATACCTTGAATTCTAAATAGATGTACTATACTTTGGTTGTAAATTAAAATGGCAACATTTCTTTTGTTTAAAAGAACAAATAGATTACATAGTTTTCAAAATCCAACTATCGGCTATTGACACAATATATATTTAAACGTAAGAATAAAGAAAAGTTAAAAAGTAAAAAAGATATACAGAGGTAGTATTAAGGAAATGGAATAGCTATATTAATTTCACACAAAATAGACTTTAAAGCGAAATGTATTATTAGTGATAGAGAGGGTCACTATATAATGACAAAAAGAATAAATCAGCAAGAAGAGAAAATTCTAAATCTATGTTCCAAGTAACGTGGTCACAAGTGTATATAAACAAAACTGAAGAAATTTGTCAAATGTACAATTATACAATGCCCTTAGACAAAAGTAGTAAAGCTATAGAAAATGCTCATTCTATTCAAGCACATGTGGAACAAAATAAAAATTGACCATAAAGCAAGTCTCAACAAATGTCAAAGCAGTATTATAAAATAGAACATATTCTTAAAGATCAGTTAAGTTCAAAATTAGTTTTAAAAGGATAACTTTTAAAAAAACTCATATACAACTTGGAAAACTGAAAACAAACTTCTAAATAATGAATGGACCAAAGACAAAAATGGTGTATTGTTCAGGGGCCCAACAGGTAACACATGATCGCTCAAATGATTTATAAAGGAACTAATTTTAAAGGTGAGGGAATATATGGGAATCAAGAGAGTGAAGGATCTGGGACTAGCAACAGAACAGTCACAACCTCTAAGTCCAAAGAGACAAAGAAAGGAGTTACTGGAATCCCAAGGGAGAAAGAATCAGAAGAGCAAGTCATGCCATCTTTTAAGAAGCAGAGGCTTATGTCAAAGGATACAATCAGCCTGAGGCAATCTCACGAGAAGAGACCAAAGAAATAATATCCTGAGCTCTCTCTCCTCTTCCATTTCCTGCCGGAAATCCTTAACTGGCAGAACCCAACTAGAAGACAGAGGGCAAAGTCAGCCTGTGGGACAGAGAACAGGGTGGAGAAAAGAGGAAGTGAATAGTTCTACAGGAGCAAAGGGAAGTTGATAGGTACAAATGGAAAGTGGAAAACATTTAAAACTGAATGGTCATGGAAATACATATCGAAATTTGTGGAATGCTGTTTTAACAGTATCTTAAGGAAAAATACGTAAACTTAAATGGTTATATTAGAAAAGACTAGAAAATAAGTAGCTCAACATCTAATCAAGAAGCTAATAAAGGAACAACAGAGTGAACCTAGGGAAATTCGAAGGGGAAAATGCAGAATCAAAAAAACACACACAAAGGAAAGGATTCATAAAACCAAAAGTTGATTCTCTGAAATAACAAAATTTAAATCCTTTTGTCTAATTAGATTAAGAAAAAAAAGATAAGAGTGAAAAAAGGACATAGATATAGCAGTGATTTTACAAATAAGAATATTATGGACAATTTTATGCCAATGAATTAGGAAATAGATAAATCTCAATTTCCTGAAAAAAATGTAATTTACCAAAACGGACTCAATTATGACTAGACTTATGGTGATTAATAAAATTGAAGTCATCACACAAAACAACCAGACTCAGATGATTTTACAGGTGATTGCTACCAAAAAAATTAAGAAACAGATGATCCCAAATTCAAATTATTCCTGAGAAAGAAACAAAGGGGACACATAGCTCCTTCTATGAGGCTGGCATAACCTTAATATCAAAACCAAACAAAAAAGTAAATGAAAGCTCAGCCTCACTTAAGTGTACTGAACAAAAATATTAAATGAAACCAAAATTTAGAAATCTAGTTACACACGCATACATACACATATACATACATACATACATACATGTATACATTTATTTTTAAATTGATTTATCTCAGGAATGCAAGTATAATTTTATAGTATAGAGGTCCTTCAGTGTAATTCATGATAGTAGAACAAATGAGAAACCATTTGATCCATTTGATTAGATACAGAAAAATCAGTGAAAAAAATCATTCCATTCACAAAACTGTAACAAAAAACCTTTAACAATCCTGGTAGGAAAAAGGAACTTCCTTAATCTAATAAAGTGTATTCACTAAAAAAAAAAAAAAAAAAAAAAAAAAAAAAAAAAAAACAAACCAGACTAAAAAAGCGTTACACTTAATAATAAAACACTTAAAGTCAAGAATAAAGCTCTTCCCATAAGTGGCCTGAGGTGACCTCCAAGAATGGTTCACTATGACCCCAACCACCCCCCCACAATAGCATGCAAATCCAGAGGTTCAAATCTTCGTGTTCACTTTAAGAACACTTGTGAAACTGCCCAGGCAACAAGGGTATGCATATCCAAAAAGCCACCAAGTATCTGAAAGATGTCACTTTACAGAAGCAATGTGTGCTATTCCATCATTACAATGGTTGAGTTGGTAGGTGTGCCCAGGCCAAATGATGGGGCTGGGCACAGGCTCGGTGGCCTAAAAAGAGTGCTGAATTTTTGCTGCACATGGAATATTGCAGAGAGTAATGCTGAACTTAAGCGTTTAAAGGTAGGCCCTCTGGTCACTGAGCACATCCAGGTGAACAAAGCTCCCAGGATGCAGCGCAGAATTTAAAGAGCCCATGAGCGGATTAATTCCTGCCTGAGCTCTCCCTGCCACATTGAGATGAACTGAAAAAAGAGCATATAGTTCTTAAAACAGAAGAGGAGGTTGCACAGAAGGAAAAGATACCCCAGAGGAAACTGAAGAAACAAAACTTACGGCCCAGGGGTAAATTTAGCATTAAATAAATGCTAATAAAAGTTAAAAAAAGAAAGACTAAGTATGTACCCTATGACTATTGTGACTATTTCTATTAAAAAATATCCTAGCGATGCTAGCCTTAGCAATAAGTTAAGAAATAATATACAAAAGTATTTTAAGAGGACAAAATTATTATAGACTATGATTATTTACATAGAAAATCTAAAAACCAACAAATTTTTGAACCAATAAAAGTTCAGGTACGTTTCTGAATATAAAACCAATATGCATATTTTAAAACTATTTCTAAACATGAGCAACAATTAGTTTGAAACTGTAATTTAAAAAATATCCCATTCACAATAGTAAAGTGCCTAAGCATAGATTTAACAAAATGTATTAGGTCTTATGAAGAAAATGATGAAACTTTAATGATAGGCATTAAATGAAGAAATCTGTATTAATGTATAGGCAGACAATTATAGATGCCAACTATTTCTATATACTAATCAATAAAGTCAATGTAATTCCAATCAAAATCCTACAGAGATTCTCAAGATTTTAATAAGGTGATTTTTAAATTCAGAAACAAAGGAGGATCAAGATAGTCAACACACTTTTTTTTAATCAAATATTTAAAAACATTTTTATTAAAATATAGCTAACATACAATATTATATTAGTTTCAGGTGCACACCATAGTTATTCAACATTTATATACTTAAAGAAGTGATCACCATGATAAGTGCTACAACCATCTGGCACTATACAACACTATACAATATTATTGACTATATTCTCTATGCTGTACATTACATCCCCATGACTTATTTGTTTTATACCTGGAAATTTGAACCTATTTATCTTCACCTTTCTCCCCCTTGTAAAAATTTTTCAATTACAGTTGACATTCAATACTATTTTATATTAGTTTTGGGTGTACAACATGGTGGTTAGATATTTATGTAATTTACAAAGTGATCCCCCTGACAAGTCTAGTACCTGCCTGGCTCTATACATAGTTATTGCCATATTATCAACTGTATTCCCTATGCTTTACGTCTCATGACTATTTCATAACTACCAATTTGTACTTCTTAATCTTCATCTTTTTCACCCCGCCACCAACTCTTCTCCCTTCCAGCAACTATCAGCTGTTCCCTGTACCTATGAGTCTATTTCTGTTTAGTTTGTTCTTTAGATTCCACATATAAATGAGACCATATAGTATTTGTTCTCTGTCTGACTTATTTCACTCAGCATAATACTTTCCAGGTCCATCCATGTTGTCTTAAATGGTAAGACTTTTTTTTTATGGCCTAGTAATATTCCATTGTATATGTACCACCTCTTTTTAATCCATTGTCTTTTGATGGGCACTTAGGTTGCTTCCATATCTTGGCTATTGTAAATAATGCTGCAGTGAACATAGGGGTGCATATATCTTTCACATTGGTGTTTTGGAATTCTTCAGATAAATACCCAGAATTGGGGTTGCTGGGACATCAGGTAGTTCTATTTTTAATTTTTTGAGGAAACTTCATACTATTTTTGACAGTGGCTGTACCAATTTGCAATCCCACCAACAGTGCATGAGGGTTTCCTTTTTTCCACAGCCTCGCCAACACATGTTTATTGATTTATTGATGATGGCTATTCTGATAGGTATGAGGTGATATCTTGTGGTTTTAGTTTGCATTTCTCTGATGATTAATGACAGTGAGCATTTTTTCATGGCTATTGGCCATCTGTATGTCCTCTTTGGAGAAATGTCTATTCAGGTCCTCTGCCCATTTTTTAATTGAATTGTTAGTTTTTTTGGTGTTAAGTTGTATGAGTTCTTTATAAATTTGGATATTAACCCCTTATTGGATATAGCACTGGCAATATCTTCTCTCATTCAGTAGTAGGCTATCTTTCCATTTTGTTGATTGCTTCCTTTGCTGTGCAAAATCCTTTTATTTTGATGTAGTCCCATTGTTTATTTTTTCTTTTGTTTCCCTTGCCCAAGGTGACATATCAGAAAAAAATGTTACTAAGGACAATGTCAGAGTTTACTGCCTATGTTTTCTTCTAGAAGTTTTATGATCTCTGATGTTACATTTAAGTTAAGATACTTTTGAAGTAGAACAAGGTGAAAGTTTTGCCCTACTAGATATCAAGTATTATTATAAAGATATAATAACTAAGACTGTGTGGTATTTGTGGGGTATAGGCAAATAATAGAGCCCAGAGAAACAGACACAAAATATATGGACACTGTAACAGAAGTGACATTACAAATCATTGGAGGTAAAGAAGGTCTAACTGATCTATGATCTTGGAACCAAATAAAATTAGATTCAAACCCCATATCAGATATAAAAATAAATTATAGATTTATCAAAGATTTTAGAAGAATAGCAAAACTTTACAACTTTCAGAAGAGAATATAGGGGCTTGTTCCAGTAACTTCAAGTAGAACTGCTTTGTGTAAATTAAGAAGGGGGGATAACATTCATTTTGTACTCCAGGGGGCACCATTCACATAGAACATGGGTTACTAAAAAGCCCTCAAGTTGTGGATCATGAAAGTCCTGACGAAAAAGGGAAAGATTTCTTAAAGAAGACATAAAATCACATGCCATAACAGCAAAAGTAATAAATTTGACTACATTAAAATTAGAAATTTTTGTAATGTAAGGGGTGAGACTGGGATTTAACTCAAACAAAAATGAGCTGACGAAAAGGTTGCAGAGTAGTGTGCTCAGCGACTTTAAAAAAAGAAGAGTCTATGGCCGTGCTACCCTTCATACACACCTGATCCCATCTGATCTCAGAAGCTAAACAGGGTCGGGTCTGGTTAGTACTTGGATGGGAGACCACCTAGGAAGACAACATGCTGTAGGAGAAAAAAAAAAAATCCAAAGAATAAAAGTATCTAGGGTTTTTTTTCAGCATCTTTCAGGTGGACCCAGTATTACTGCCACCAAAAAAGGTATGTTACATTGTGGGACGAGGATTAAGCTGTTCAGGTTTTTATGAAACCCCAACTCAGCTGGCTTAAACAGTAAGAAAAGTTCGGGCAGGGTCTATGTCCATGACCACAGTGCCCCAGCTCTGCTTCGCTCTTGACTTTCCCTCATCTGTTTAAGCTTTGTCCTAAGCCGGTAGTAAGATAGCTGCAGGAGTTCCAAGGATCACATTCAGATACCATAACATCTAGAGGAAGAAGAGCCAACTTATATCTTCTGCTTAGTCTTTTTTTCTTTTCCCCCACTGGGAAAGGAAACAAGCAAATGTTTTTAGAAGTCCCTTGGGAGACTCTCCTTCAAAATTCAATGGTCTGCATTGAGTCACAATTCTGTTCCTAAAGCCATGCTTGCCAAGGGATGCGATATAAACATTACTGGTTTAGTAAAGCATATGGCTTTGTGGAGGAAGGTGGATACCTCCCTAACGTCTGGTGCTTTTAGGAAGAAAGAAGAAGGGAATGGGTGTTAATTAGGCAGTCAGAATCTGCACCATTCATTCATAAAGCCTTCACTTTGAGCAAGATGAAATATTCCTCCACTTCCCTTTGTTTTCATTCTACCTTTACATAGAATTCATTTGAGTAATACTTAAACTTTCCAATTCCTTGATACCTTTCAGAAAGTGGTATAAGATGGTCCTTTCTAATCCCTGACGGTCAGCCTATGGCCTGCCAGGTTTTGCTTGTGGACCTTAGGAACCTTGCTGGGAGTGAGGGGGACAGTGTAAAAATATGTTGGTCACTGGCAACTTCTATCTCCCAATATGAGATTTTAAAAATGGTATTTTGGTGTAGGGTTAGAGTTTTCTGTTTCTATGGTTTTTGTTATTTCCAAAATGTTATATAAATGTAATTATATACATTTATGTAATATATGTAATTTATGTAATATAAAATGTACCCTTTTAAATCTAGATTCTTATATTTAGCATAATGCTTTAAGATTCATCTATGCAGTTCAGTGTATCAGAATTTTATGCCTTTTTATTGCTAAGTAGGATTCCACCCTAAGAATGTACCCTAGTCTGTTTATCCGTTCACCAATTGAAGGGCATTTGGGTTGTTTCCAGTTATAAACTGCTATAAACTCAAGTACAAGTTTTCATGTAAACAGAATTTTCACTGTTCTTGGGAAGATATCTAGGTGTAGAATTGCTGGAGCATATGGTGATGTATGTTTGACCTTATAAGAAGCTGATAAACTATCCAAGAATTTTTAAATTTCAGTTTTGGCAAATATCACCTAAACTGAGTGATCAAACTTAGTATTACTAGGAATGGCACAACCCTATATTTTGAATTCCTAATGTAATGTGTTAGGAAATTTACAGCATCACCTATGACATGTTCTTGGCAAAATTGTTACCCTGCATCTAATTAAGCTTCTAGGCCTAATTTCCAGACTATCTACTACCAGTGTAAACTGACTTATGACCTCCTTTGATTCTAATGCATAAAATAAGCTGCAAAACTGCCATTCTCTGGAGCATTTTCTCAATCCACTGAGATTTTGCTTCCCGGTAACTGTTGTCAGTTTGGCTCAAATTTGCCGACAGGGGCAAACTGAAAATTTTAATATGGATTCAATATGAGTTGACCTTAGGAAATTATTAATTTTCTTAGTTGTAATAATGACATCATAGTTATGAAAAGTGTTTTTATTTCTCAGAGATGCATTCTAACATATTTGGGGGTAAAATATGATGTTTGTAACTTTTTAGTGGTTTAGCAAATTTAAAAAATATATAAAATATGATAAAATGTAAACAACTGTTAAATTTAGGCTAGATAGTAGTATACAAGTGTTTATTATATTGTTCTTTTAACTTTTCTGTATGTTTGAAACTTGTATGAAACAGCTGAAAAAGTTTAATTATTGTATTTTCTTATTGCTATAAGTTCTGTTCATATTTCAAATCTGGTTAGCTATTTTTTAAAAACAATGTGTTGTTCCTTGCAGATGCTTTCAAGCTAACATTTTATTCCTTTAAATGTGATAATCACAGTTATTTTTTAATCCATGTCTGATAATTTCAGTACCTGAAATTATTCAGTATCTCCACATCTGTTCATTCTGCCTCTTGTTTATACTGCTTCTCATACATGGTACCTGGGTTTCTGTGTGTGTACTTAGTTTATCTTTTTTTTTACTGTGAGGTGCTTATTTTTTGCAAAATTATTTATAGAAATTTTTGCGATCTAAGATGAAGGCACATTTCTCTAGAGGGAATTTATTTACCTTTATTCCTGCCAACCACTTAGGGTCACTACCATACTGAGCCCAATTTAAACTAAACTTATAACTTTTTGAACCACACAGGTAACATGAATTTGGGCTTCAAAATCAACATTTGCAAGATGGGCTGGGGCTGCAGTTTCTCAGAGACAGCCCCCAATCCCCATTACCAATCATCAATGCAACCTTCCATGCAGCCCTATGATGATGGGGAGTGGAAGGATTACTTCTGATTCTCCTACCAGAGGGGTCTTACTGTTATGGGGAATGGTTATTATACTCCTTCTATGGGTCAAATTGTGTACCTCTCCAAATTCTTATGTTGAAGCTTCAACCCCTGGTACCTGAGAATGTGGCTATATTTGCAGGTAGGGCCTTAAAGAGGGGTGGGCTATAATCCAATCTGACTAGTGTATAAGAGGAGATGTAGGCACAAAGGGAAACACTAGGGATGACATGCACAGAGAAAGGACCAAGTGAAGACACAGTGAGAAGGTGGCCACCCACTAGCCAAGGTGGCCGCATTTAAATCAAACCCGCCAAAATCTTGATCTTGGACTTCTAGCCTTCAGAACTGTGAGAAGAGTAAATTTCTGTTGTTTAAGCCACTCAGTCTGTTGACATAAGAACACCCAAACCTGTAGAGAATTTTATGAGTTTGAGTGAAATTGATGACATATGCCAGCTAGCAAGATCTCAAATGTTCTGAACATTCAGTTTTTCAGCTTCTTTTATGCACTTGAAATTCAGTTAAAGAAGATTGGAGAAAGCAAGGTGAGGATTGGATTACAGAATGGTTAACAGGATTATACGCCCCCTTAAGGGTTAATGCCCCTTGAGGGGTATTACTTCTATGATTTCAAGGGCGTGTTAACCTTCATGCACAAGGACAATGGACAGGGCTGGCTTAAAAACCTTTCACTGAAGAATTTATAGTCTGGGGCAGGACTACACCACAACCCGCCCAATTTGGAATTTATGACCAGATCACTCTGTGGGGTTACTTTCCATAGAACCCCCTTTGTCTTTCATCCACAGTCTGTGGTGTTTTGTAATGCTAGGCCTAGCAAACTGATTCAACCTTTTGTGGCCTTGGCCTTTGACTTCTTTACACCCCAAGGGGCTGTGAAAATTGTAGCTCAAGTTTGCCCTCAAAGAGGGGAGATTTTGCAGCTCCCTTTTCTTTTCAGAGGTTTCACATTCTCTTTGACCTTGGCCCAATAATTTCTTACTACCTCGTATCTCTTGAATTGTTTTAAGAGGTTTTGTTTGTTTTAAAATAGTATCCAGTATTTTTAGTTGTTTTCTGTGGGACAGTCTATCCAGATACTTCCCTCCACAGACAGATCGGCTTTGCTGGAGCTGCAGCTCCACTGTGGTGAGGAATTAATGTACTGAAGATATCAACAGCCCCAATAATGGAAGACTTCAAGAAGGAAAGGTAGAGGGAGGTAGAGTGGGATAGTGAGGAAGGGAGAGAGGGAGGCAAGTGGAGAAAGAGAGAGCAGAGAGAGTGGGAGATGGAGAAGGAGGTGAGAGGGAGAGAAAAGAAAGTCAAGAAACAGATATAAGAGGTAAAGAAGAGGGAAAAGTGAAGGACAACCTCACGTCTTTGAGCCTGGGAGGATTGAATTGCGGTTTCTATCAAGAAGTCTAGACGAAAAGTGTATTTTCAGAAAATGACCATGAGTACTGCTTAAAGTGATAGTAAGACATTAAAGGGTAAAAAGGAATAATATTTTCAGTGAAACAAGAGCTACCATATAGTAAGTATAAATCTTAGTGTACAAACTCCTATAATTAGAAGTGTAGTTTTGTTTTCCCATAACTCAATTTAACTTTTAATCATTTCCAGAGCAGGGAATCTTTATGTAGTCTAGGAGTGGGTAGCCCGCTTACTAGTCATTAATTAATCTCCCAAATCTATTGCCATTCTTTGTGATTGCTTCCGTTTTTGTTTACCACCCTGAAGACTAGGTTTTAAAATTTAAAAGCTAAGAATTGACTCCTTTCCTTTTTCCTGTTTTCTACTATGTCATTGACATTAGTTAAGACTGGCTCTGGCTGTCAGTAACAGAAAACTTGAATACTAGTGGCTTAAGTAATAGAGTTATTTATCTCATGTAACAAGTTGTCCAGGGTTGGCAGGCTGGTCCTGGTTCAGTGAAGTCAGGGCTGGTAACCCTTGGCCTTTTAGTTGTGTTTGCATGATAGCTTTTGCAGATCCAGCTATCATACTTAAGTTTGAGGCAAGAAGAAAGGGGAAGGGCAATGACAACAACCTAACTTTCCCAGAAACCCCCTCCCCAGCAGATTTCTTTATTTTCTCATTGCCATGATTGTGTTTGAGGGCATAATTGCAAAGAAAATTAGTTCTCATTCAAAAGTCCCTGCCTTCATGATGATGTAGTTGTACAGTAGCTTTACTCTTCTGTAATTCAATTTAATTTCTACTGTGAAACCCTGGGTATTTATCCCAAATTAGATTCCACAAGACAAGAACTCCCTCTTACAGAGCAGCTCAGGGCTATGTTCATCATACTACCTGTGGTGGTTTTTAAAAATATCTACAAATTATTTAACACGTCTTCCTCCAAAAAGTGGTGCCTAATCCCTCTCCTCTTTCGTGTGGACCAGATTTAATGACTTGCTTCTAATGAGAAAAACATGGTAGAAATGAGGGCATGAGACTTCCAAGACATGTTCATAAAAGGTATTACAGCTTCTACTTTGCTCCTTCTTCAGTCAGTTGCTCTGGGGGACACCAGCTGCCATGTCATAAAAACAGTCAACCAGCTCTATGGAGACCCACATGGCAAAGAACTGAGGCCTCCTGCCAACAGCCAGAACTGACTTGTCAGTTCCAGTCAACTCTTCAGATGACTGCAGCCCCAACTGAAATCTTGTCTATAACCTGATAAGATCCAAATCCAGTACCATCCAGTTAAGCCACTCCAGAATCCCTAACCCACAAAAACTAGATAATAAATGTTTATTGTCATTTAAGTTACTAATTTTTTGGAGTAATTTATTATGCAGCAATAGATAACTAATAACACATTCCCTCTGGGCTCCTTGGATTCTTAGGTAAGCCTGGATCCAGGATGATATGCTCACCTGCATCCATGCAGATGATCTTTTTGTTATCCCCTGAAGAATCCTCTACTGGAATACTGGTTCCTCTCCTCCACTCCCCAGGCATGTGGCCTTCCTTGGACTGGGCAAATCCTCTGGTCTCGTTCAGCTAGAAGGAAGCGTGGAGGCACTGGTTCAGTTTAAAGGCAGTAGAGTCTAATGCTTCAGCCAAGCCATCTGCCATCTTTTTTTCTCAGACAATATAGGCCATTTTTAAGGCTTTGGCTAGCTATCTAAGAGGGAAAATTGGTATGAGAGGACTCTGGTTATTTTCTGGCTTCTGAGACAGTATCTTCCCCAAGGCCTGACTTAGCTTCTGTAATAATAGCCGTAGATTCTCTGTGAATTTAGGAGTTGTTCATTTTTAACCACGTAGCAGCAGCAGCAGTCGTAGTAGTAGCAGCAGCAGTAGTATCAATAAGAAATGTTTGTACTTCCTTAAAGTCTGAGCAGCAATATTAAGGTCTTAATAATTAAATAACTCCTCTCCTGGCCATTGGGAGCTGAACAGTGCTGTAGAGACTAGCCTCATCGGCTAAAACTCAGTTTAAGGCCACCATTTTTACAGCAGATTAAGAGGTGTGCCAGTTTTGGAAGGATTTTGAGGGCTTCTCTAATTTGGCAGCTGGGGTGAGTGCGATTGAAATTACTCTTCCTTTCCTCAAAAGAGGCTCAGTCTTTTTGAAATTCACCCTAAGACAAAGGCATTATAATGCCTTATTAGTTTCCTACAAACTGAGTGGCTTAAACCAATAGAAATATATACTCTCTTAGTTCTGGAAGCTAGAAGTCCAAAATCAAAAAGTTAGCAGGATCATGGGAAGAATCTAGGAAAGAATCTATTACATGCATGACGCTTGGCTTCTGGTGTTATCAGCAATCCCTGGCATTTCTTGGCCTACAGCTACATAACTCCAGTCTCTACCTTTGTCATCATTTTTCATTCTTCCTATGTGTCCCTGAATTCTTATAAGGACATCAGCCATATTGAATTAGAGGCCACCATAATCCAGTATGACCTCATCTTAACTAATTATATCTGCAATGATCCTATTTCCAAATAAGTTACATTCTGAGGTACTAGGGGTTAGGACTTTAACATGTCATTTTAGGGAGGGAGCATAATTCGTCCATAATAATGATCATATTCATCTTCTAGTAAGAAATTTAATTGTGAATGCAAACTCAAACAAGAGTGCCTTTATCCTCTTTTTTGTCTCTCTCTCTTTTTAGTTTTTAGTTTTTTTATCATTTTAATTTTTTTCTTTGCCTTATTCTTTACTTTTACCTTTTTTCATCAGCCACCTGTGTCTTTCGAGGGAATTTAATCATTCTGTAGGACTCTTATGCTTGGTCTCTTTACTATCTACTGGCATTTCTGAAATCCACAGAGACTTCTGAGGGGTCACATGAGCTCTACACACCACATTTCAAGTCAGATCATGGCCTTTGTGTCAAGATGATTTCGCTCTAATCCTAGTATAGGGTTTGTATTCAGTCCTCAAACAGATATGCACTATGCTAGAATTCTAAGACATCCCAGACGAGCTCCACAAACAGCTGATACTAATCTTGAGCCAGAATTAATTGTACAGTAGCTTTACTCTTCCATAATTCAATTTAATTTTGCCGTGAGTCCCTGATATCTGGGGTGGCAAAAATACAGTTTCAGTTAAGTTGGTTTCCTCGTGCTTTACCTGAGGTGTGCCAAAGTTCTAGGGGGTCTTGCATTAGGCCCCCTCACAGATACTTGTGGTCCTTGGTTGTCATCTAACCACACTAACATCATTGAGATATCAGCAAAGCCTATCTCGTACTTAGTGGCCCCCAGGCACCATGGGGCTCTCCCTTGTTTCCATTTGCAGGATTCCTTTGGGTCCAAAAGCCTTCTGGGCTACATGTCTGTGTCACCCTTGAGCACGTAGGAAATATTCAACTTCTTCCAGCCCACAGTGAAGCAAGGGAAGCTCTAAGGTTGTTGAAAGTTCTTTGTTCTGTTTTCATGTTATCTTGGAACATCTTTCTGAGACAGGCAGGAGTCTGGGGCACGGGGTCTCCCTCTCTGGGGACATATATGCCTGAACTTGTAATGCCTCCCCTCCCCCTCTACCAGCTGAGACAGTCTTTATTTGTTCTGAGATCAAGGAAGCCTCCCTTACTCACTTAGGGGAGGAAAAGTATTTTTTCTCTCCCCACTAGTTCGGTTGCTGGGGCCATGAAAATTAAACTGAAAAAAAAAAAGACATTAATAAGAAAAAAAAGTTTTATTCATATGTACAATGCACACACATGCAGGAGAACTCAGTGATAAGTAAGTCAGAGGAGGAGTTAGAATTTGGGGCTTATATACCATCTTAATAGGTAAAGGGAAGAGGGGAGAATAGCACTTACAGGAAAATAAATGACTTTTTGAAAAGATGAAAGTTTTGGGGGTTTTCAGGAAATAAGAAAGTTTTAATACTGTTTGTCTACACAGGTGTGAGTGGTCTTTCTGTCTCCTTCAGGGCCATAAAATTTCCCTGGAGAAGGAATCTGAGGTAGATTTTATTCATGTTCTCTCTTCTTGGAGTAGATCTGCCCTGAAGGGGAATTTGTGGCAGCCTTATTTCCTAAATGTTTTTACTTCTAGTAACATAATGGAAGCTCCAAAAGGCTATTTTTCTACATCTGTTGAATCTCAAATGTCTTCAGCTTAAAATAATCTTTAAACCAAATGGCCTATATTGGGGTGGCATATTGTTCTTGTGTTGTTTTTATCTCGGGGTGGGGGCTAGATTTTGAGACTCAAAAGACTAGAACTAACTTCTTTTTCCTCTGCTTTTTCTTAGATGAACCTTTCCTAAAGGAATAAATGTCGAATAGCCCAGCTGACTAAATGTGGGAAGGACCAAATAATGCAAGGACAGGGTAAAATATTGGTTAATATTGCAAAAACTTATCCTGCCACGCATGTGCTATATCATTTCATCTCTTCAACAATTCTGAGAGGAAGATTTTATTGTTTCTGTTTTACAGTTGGGGGAAACACTTAGGTTAGGACTACACAGCTAGAAGCAAAATGTGAATTCACATCCACCTGATTCTAGAACCCTAGTCTTGCCATCTCGCCACACTATCTGCAGGCATTTGTAAGTGTGCGCTGAATGCTCCAGGCCTTATCAACCTCTGAGTGCAAATGAAATCACATTAGCATTTACCCAAATTTCCCTCACTTCCTCACACAGGATCTCAGCCTCCTTCAAAATGTCTTCCAAGAAGATTCTTATCAATGTCCAAGAACAAGTTCTCTCTTCTCTTCTTAGCAAGAACTGACCCAAAAATAATACTCATGCTGCCTGTTGTGCCATAAATGATAAGGAATCATTTATGACCCAGAATCTCAGGTCTTCTGCCAGCATCCACAAAACAGCAATAGGCTAACTTCCAAGCTTGTAAGTAGGGTAAAATCAAATCCCAGACCTGACACCGGCACAGGCTTGAGGTCAGGTGTTATGTGGTGGCAATCACATGAAGCTGTTCAGAGCCTAGGCAGAACTGATTGCTGTAGCAGTGGCTAGAATAAGAGGCAGCTAAAACCAAGGGAATTTAAAGGGGTGATGAGGTGTCCCTTCTATGTTTTTCTCTCCCCAAGTTTTGTACAGCCGCCCTCTACACTCACTCTCAACGGAGGATGGGAAAACTGGAGCTATCAGTTAAGAACTCAATTGACCTGTGGCCACTGAACCCACAAATCTACACACAACTCCACTCATCCAGTTCTCTCTTTCCCCCTCATTACAAAAAAGCCATCTGTCCTATTATGCAAGACCTATTCCTTCTTTTGCCTGGGTGTGTACATGAAAATGTTCCTTCTCCACTGGGCCCTATCTACCAGCACTTAAATATGCCCGTTGTTCTCCCATAACAGCTAATACCCTAATCTTTCTCTACCTTCTTTCAAAACCAAGCTTCTCTACATTGTTGTCTATACAACCATCTCCATCTTCCCTCCCATTCACTTCAGAACCTCCTTCGATCTGCATTCTGGTCACAGTGGACCCAATCTACTTTTATTGGGGCCACATAAGACCTCAAGTTGCTAATTCCTATAGACATTTATCAGTCTTTATCTCAACCAATTTTTCAATAGGATTTGGCATTTGCTCCTTTTTAGAACAGTCTCACTCTTGGCTTCCATGGTGCCATACCTGATTTTCTTCCTATCTCTCTGCCCCTTCTCTTCTTCCCTGCAGTGTATTCTTCTCTACCAGCCATTCACTGTGTCCTCAGGCTTGCCCAGACCCATCTCTTTTCCTCTGTAGGATAGGAAATTTTGCCATCCCTCAGCTTTAATCACCAGAAATAAATATGATTTACAAATTTTAGGAGTTATATATTTAATCTTTATTTTTATAACTTATATTTAACAAGGCAGAACATTTTGCTTAAAAGAATGTGGGCCTAAGACTCCAATCTTGATACAAATCCTGGACTTTTCCACTTACTGTCAGAATCCCCTTGGAAGTGTCAACTGCCCTGGTCTCAAGTTCTTCCTCTATAAAATGGGGTACACCATTCCCTTTTTAGGTGTCTAGAATTGCACACAATCCCTTCCTTTTTCCGTATAAATCACATTCTAGCTCATCTTATTCTTGAATAGAATAAAGTAGTGAGTCTGAGTTCAGTCTCTAGGGTCAAATAATCCAGTGTTCAAATCCTGACTCTGCCTCATTCTTGCTATCTGGTCTTGGGCAAATTACTTAATCTCTTTGTGTTTCAGTTGCTGAAAGAACTAAATGAGATGTTAAGCACATAGCACCATGCCTAGCCCATAGTAATTTTTCAAAAATGTTAACCCTTGGAAATATTATCCTCTCCTACCTACCTTTAGGCAGTTTTGATTAATTGGAATTCTATAGTTGTCCCCAAACAAGACATAATTTAGAGGTGATGAATTAAATGGAATAGCTTGAAGCTTTTGACACACATTTTACCAAGGTTAATACCAGAATAAGTTAGAGCCCTAAGTGTGATTCATAAGAGTATCAATCCAAAATCCAGACATTTGATGCCTGTAATTAGGACTTTTTTTTCAACATATAATAATAAGTTAATTTCTTTTCTTTAGAGTGAGGGTGGAGGAACTGAATAGCTTCTGAATTCAACATTCTTATATTTATATCAAAAGAATGTGATATTAATAATGCAGTGTTTGACTAATATCCCAGTTATAGAAGACCAATGTACATGAAACACCACAGAGTCACTTTCTTCCTTGACACCGCTCCTGCATCCCTCCTCATCTAGAACCCTATTACCACAGGAAGCCCTGCTAGACATTTACGAGAACTTGGGCTGTACAAACGGGAGAAGTGTTTTGAAAAGCAGAGACAATTCTGGAGAAAGTGACTTGAAAGGAAGAGTGAATATTGGGATCTTCCTCGGCAAGGTCATTTTTCAACAGCATTTCCAGAAACATTATGAATTTTCACTTTTCTTCAATGCCTGAAAATCTGTCATCGAAATTAATAAAAAAAAGTATTTTGGATACAATAGGTAGTCACATAATAGTGCATGTGAATAGGCTTCCTTCCCCCCTAATTACTGGTTGAAAATAGCTAAACTGAGGGGTAATAGAGAGAGTAGAAGAAATAGACAACAGCCTCCAAATTTAAAGGCTATCATTTACTGAGATCTACAGACAGGAGGAAGAAATAGAGAAGCACACACATACCTGAAGTTCAACTCTCAGCACCTTAACATTACAAACTTTTAAAAGTATACCTTATTCAGAACAAATATGTGGAACTATCATAACTTGAGTAAGCTGTGAAGGTTTTTTCTTTTTCACTCTCAGTTAAGTATTTTTCTCATTGTTCAGGGATATCTCGAGACACAGGGGAGTATGAAGGCGGGGAGGGGTCTCTTGTGATATGGGAACTATGCAAAGGATTATCGAGTGACCCATGGGAACCAAGGGGCATGGGTCACAGATTTCACAGACTAATTTTTTTAAAAAATCAACTTTATTGAGGTATAATTTACATGCAATGAAATTATACATCCAATATACAATTGGATGTATAATTTACATCCAATTTAAATGTACCTTTTAATGAGTTTTCATGATATGGAACATTTTCATGACTTTTTGCTTTGTTTTGTTTAGGCAAGGCAACCCTTGGTGGACCTCACAGATTGCAAGGACCTTGTCAGCTTAGAATCCCTTATTTATTTTTTATGCATACAGCACCTAGTCTTCCTAGGTGGCCTCCCATCCAAGTACTAACCAGGCCCGACCCTGCTTAGCTTCCGAGATCAGGTGAGATTGGGCTTGTTCAGGGTAACATGGCTGTAGACCATTTTCATGACTTTTAATATCTGGTATGCTTTGTTGTCTAGCTAACAGTACCAGCCAGGGGCCTGGTAAGAAATAGATGGCCCGGTTAAACTGGATAATTTGAGAAGAGGGATTATTTACAAAGGTGTGGGCATGGTGTAGGGAAAGCACAAGATGGTTCCAGGCAGCAATGCCAGAGAGCTGTTACCACTTCTAGATCAGAGGGGAGGAGAGGAGGGAGCAGAACCTGGAAAGAGAGGCTGTGTGGAGAGCACCACCTTACAGGAGCTGCCTTTCAGTTGCGGGGCAAGCCAGCCAGGCTGGGTTCTTCCCACAGAGGAGTCAGGGAGAGAAACAATCCAGTCACACTCTCCTCTCTCTCATTTTCTATAGGGCTCCCTTAGCATGGTTCAACTAGAACTCAGAGGGTAAAGGAGCCCCTTGATTTAGTCCTTATGGGTTATCCTCTTGGTTCAGCTCTCATCTTTTTTGGTTGCTTTTTCTATTATGCAATATTAAAATTGCCACTTCTTCCCCACTAAAGACATAAATCTTAGGTAATTAGGCCTTTTATCTATTTTTTGGTTTGTAACCTATACTTATTGGCACAAAGGAAATTTTTTTCTTCTGAAAATAAGCCAGTGAGTCATGTAATTTTAGCTTTATATAAATAAAAGCTTTAAATATGTTTTCTAAGCATTTGCCAGTAGAAGGAATCGCGTAAATTTTTTTATTTACAAGATGCTTTTTTCAAACAATCATTCTTGAGATCCTGAGATTTTTGAACATAGTTTTCAATCCAATAAACTTAGAATATAGTTGTATAAATTATAGTTCTTCAAGCTCTTTGGGAGTGGACTCTCTTAAAACAAAATTAGTATTATCTCAGTGCCTCTTGCTAAAATTATTACACACTCCTCTCTCATCTATTTTTTTGCAATCTGGGTTTACTCAGGAGAGTTACTTCATTATGATCAATTTCAGTTATTCAAATGTCCTTTAAGTCTTATCTTGGTGTCCTAACTCTATAATTTCTGGTGTATAATCTCCTAGGAGCTCTAGGAATTGAATGATACCTGACACTTTAATTTTCTATAGAAGAAATTTCAGAGAGGGGTTCTTGCCATCCCTGTAGGTGAGGAATTGGAAAACTTGTAGGGACTCAGGACAATGGTGGCTTTAGGTGATTGATAGTCTGTGTGTGGGGCACAAACAAACCTTACTCTGAATCCTCAACTTTGGTCAAGATGGGGACACTAGGGTATGATCAGGGCAATAGAAACTGAAGTTTTACAGATACTTGGGAAAGTTCTCCACAATTTTCTTCCACGATTCTTAATGAGGTTTTTACCTCTCTTAAGCATTTGTGTTTAAGCACCATTTCTCCACACATAATACTCCATTTTGTCAGGATTTTTTTTTTTTGGTTTTTTTTTTGTTTTTTTTCCTTTTTAAAGGAGCTTTCCAGGTGTTTGCCTTAGAAATTGCAAGACATCTTAGTCCTAGAACCCATTAATAGAAAACATCTCTAGTGTTTTTCACATCTTGTCTCTCAGGTCGAAGATTGCCACTCTAAACTCTGCTGACACAGAAAACACTTTCCCACTCACCCAGACTCCTTTATCAGCAAATTTCCAATGAAGTTCTATTAATAAGAGGTGCTAGAAGGGAATGGAAAAAGGGACAGCTTGGTTTTTTTTGACATTCTTATTAGTGATGTCCCATTAGTGATAGTTGACTCCAGCTTCCAAACTCCTTCACGTCTTCTAGAACTAGGCTCACTAGGCCCTTTCACAGTACCAGCAGCATCTGGGAGGTGCTTCTTTCTTAAAGGTATGAACCCGGGTCTGCAGCATCCACCTTCCCCCACCTCCTGAGCTCCTCATTCTAGTAATCAAAACCCGTCCCATCTGTTTTCCAGCTTTGAGGGTGTCAGCCACTTCCTGCAGTTAGCATCTTTGGATTATCGCAGTTCTCTTTTACTCCAACATGTCTAACCAATTCCTTGTAATACTGTATACCTTCTGCTGAAATACCTGTTATGCTTCTTGTTTTCTTAGCTGGATCCCCATCAATATACTCAGTATAATCTGCATTTGTCTAGTACAAACTGAGCAAAGAGTGGGTTTCTCACCTTTATCCTGGGACTCAGTAAAGTCCAAGGTAAGTCAGTCTAACCGAGTAAAAAAGATACCTCAAAACTTTTTATGGATGATCCTCAAGAGAAAGAAAGCCTTGTGAACTGAACTAGTTTCAGGAAGAGAGGCCTAATTGTGGCCTGGGAGCACAAAAGCCAAATTGAAGAGAAATGTAAATAAAAATGTAAAGAGAAGGTTTCCCCTCAGTTGAACTCAGGGTCTATGTTTCTCCAAGTCCAGCCAAGACAAGGTAAATATATTCTGGGGGAAAAAAAAATCAGATTCAAACTTCGAAGTCATGATTGTTTATTAAGATCTTTACACAAGAGTAAAATATGACTATAGTGGCTCAACTCCCCAATTTCTTTACTGTGTTTAGTGTTTTACATACTTTTACACATATCAAATGTGTAAAACTAGTATAAGAATTTGAGGAAGCCACTAAGTATTTCTGAAAATTGGTTTCCCTCTGGGGCCAAGATCTCTTGTGACCTGGGAGCTATGACACTGGGGAACTTATGGGCAGAGGTATTTTGTAACACGGGAGCTGTGGACACATCTGGCAGGGGAGCGGTGAGTGGATTTTCATCAGTAGATGGAAGATAATTGCAATTTATTTATGCCACTGGAGACTTATGGGAGCACAAACACTGGACGAAGCAAAACTACTAATGGAGTTGAGGGGATGGAGAACAGCCAGAGGGAAGGGACCATCACTTATTGAAGTTTTTTTGAGTCTGGGCCTGTGCCAGGTGCTCTATGTATATTACTTAATTCTTGATAACAACTCTATTGGTTATATTGATTTCCACTTACAAATGAAGTGAGGTAATGAAAGCTAACTAGCTCACCTAAGTTCATACAGGTAGAGACCAAGGGAATTTTTTTTCCTTCCTGCACTACATGTCCTTGTTTTGATCCAAAGCTCACGCACAAATTACTAGTCCTATCAATTCCATAATATTTGTGAACTAATGAATCTAAAAGCCATTCTTAAGTCACAGGCCCCATATAAATAGGTGACCCATAGGATGTAGTTTGCAGATCCCTGTTCCAGGACTTTCAGTTGAGACCCTGGTGTTAACAGGCTCCCTTCCCTTGGCAGGTCTTGAACTTATTGCCTCAACAGCAAAGCCTGATGACAACTCTCTGCTTTTCAGAGGTTTTCAGCCTTTTAACATCTGCCCTGAGGAATTTCAAAACTGCAATTATTTTGATGGGAAAGCAGCCAATGTTTGATGACCCTGAAGTCTCCAGTACTGTCACTCCAACTTCATGAAATGGCCAAGAGCTCCACCAGTTTCTGTTCACCTGCAGCTGATTCTCGTCCTGCATTCAGAATAGGCACATGCTGCCAGCGAAAATGTGGGTGCAAATCAGTCACCTCTCGTCTCCCCTCTCTAGAATCTTAGCCCTAAATTAGTCCTCATTGTTTCAGTAGCTCTATGATACGTTTAAACATAAAATTTTACATTTTTATCTAGCTTTTTCATTATTAGCAGGATTTTAGAAATGTTGCAATGCTATCTGGAAAGCATGTTTTGCTTTTCAAATAATTTTAAAATAGTACATTAAATTCAAATTAATTCACTATTTCCAAAAATTCACAATGCTGAGAAAACCTTCCTGAATTGATTCTTAAAATTTAAAGGCAAAGGACCATCTAAAGTGGCACAGGTTGAGATATATATAGCTTCCTTTATTTTGCAATATTTTAAGAACATTTAAATTTTTGACTAGATATATTCAGTATGATTGAAAATTCAAAAAGTATAAAAAAATATAGTAAAAGTCATTCTTTCACTTCTTCTCACAGCCAACCAGTCTCTCTCCCTGCTAACATTTATTTCTTCTCCTTCTAGACATATTTTATGCAAATACATATTCCCTTTTTTGGACAAATTATGTTATTCTACATCTTGTATTTTTATTTAACTCTATTATCATTCTTTTCATATCTGTAAAAGTGGATTTTTAAATGCTATGTAGTATTCCACTACACATTCATTTATTGTCTATTAATGTGACATTAAGGTTGTTTCTAAGTTTGTTATTATAATGCCATATAAAAATGTTTTATACACGTCATTCTACATGCGTGAAGATAGCTTTAAGTAAGTCCTAGAGGTAAAACTGCCAAGTGTACCTCAAAGGGATTAAAATTTTTCTGTTCATATCAAGCAACGTAAGAGTCTCTATTACCCCACACTCTTGCCAAGATAAAAAACAAAACAAAACATACATACATACACACACAGAAAAAGCACCTTTATCTCTACTAATCTGAAGGGTAGCAAAACTATGAGCATTAGTATAAGTGATATCAAGTTATCTTTTCACATATTTAAGCCATTTATATTTCCTTCCCTGAGAACTATGTTTCTTAGGAAGATAAACTTTCCTAATTTCCCTTTTGGGTTGTTAGTCTTTTTCTAAATGTATTGGCAGACACTTTTATAAAAAAAAATTAGCTCTTTGTAATGACTGCATCTATTTCTTCCCCAGTTTGCTGTATCTTCCAATTTTCCTTTATGGTAGTTTTTTTTAATGTATAATTTTTTAATTCTTATGTAATTTTTATTTTTAAATTGGGGTAAAATGTATAAGTCCCTTTTTATTTTTAATAATCCTCTGCAGTTTTAGTATTCCTGAGAAATTAAACTCTCATATCCCTTTTACAAAAATGAGAGAAAAAGTAGCAATATATTCTAATGACTATCACAAATCATTTATTATTTTTTAACAAAAAATACACATGGTAGGACTATCAGAAAGACTAATAGAGAAATTAAAATTTATCTTAAAACCAGCTTTAGTAAGGAAGACTCTTCACAGACAAATGAGTGGTTAATTAATATAAATCCTAACCACATCACAATATTCCCCCAACCCCTTTTGGTCATGGACTATTCCAGAAAGATTAAATTATGTAACTTTATTTAAAGGTATTCCAACAATATCTACCCCCCCCCCCAAAACAAAAATGAAATTGCTCTAGAAAAATACTGGTTTGATGATAGACAGATTTTAGTTTATTTTACACAAATTTGGTTAATTTCAGATATACTTCATTTCAGAACAATCATTACTCAGAGGGCAATCGTGATTTTTTTTTTGAAAGGGCAAACTAAATTTTAAATTACGATCAGAATTCTACTTACCCATAATTACTCAATCGACATTGAATCAATGCCGCCAAGTATGCAAAGAGTAACAGAATTTCAGTTATAAAATTTGGAGGGGAAAAAAATATCAATATGATTAAAATATCGACAAATTTAAGCTAGTATTAGCTCTAGGTCATTTTGTTGTGTTTTTACCTTAAAAGGATGGATAACTATACATCAGCAGAAATGCTGTTAAAACTGGTTTGCTCAGTTATTCATATTAATAAAACTAAGATTAATAATTGCTAAATTTCACAAAATGAAATCATTACCTCTGATAACTTTAAGGGGTAATATAGGGCAAAACCTAAGTATCATACTTTCTATTTCGTCCATAAACACAAAAGTCGCTATCAATAAAAATGATAATATAAGGAAATAAACACATGGTTATTTATGTTTCAGGTTCTACAACACAGGAATCTCTCTACAGTAAATTCTAATTTTTTCTGGGATAGCAGATTAATATTAATGTAAATTTCCAAAATTTCAGGTAATTTAAGTAACTAATTTTGATTTTGACACCAGATACTATGCTGTGAAAAGCTGTAAAACCCCATGTTTTCTGTGGCTAGCCAAGAAAGGGATGCTTTGCCAAACTATACCTCCTACTCCACCCTGGGCCATTTCTGATCACCCACTCAGTTCCAATGCTTCTAACTTAGCAGTCCATTGCATTTAGCCTCACCCCAACTCTTAACTCCTTTTACATCAAGAATCTAGTTTTCTTGTCAATTGCTAATTTTTCAGAAAACTTTTTATGATTCCACATTGATCCTAACCCATTTTAAATAATAAAAAATGCTATAATGCTTAATTAAAAAGATGGTAGTATTATGGAAGATGAATTTCAAGAGTTCTATAAGTACACAGTAAAGTAGCAAGAAAACTTAGATTTGAAACCTGAATCCCTTTACTATTTCGTATAGTATAATCTTGCTTTGCTTACCAGTCAGGACAAAATGATTAGTATAGGCCATAAAACATGCATTTTTGGGGAAAATAAATGGCACTTGAAGATTTCTTGGGAGTTAGCCCAGGCATTTTTGTATCTATTGTCTATAAGGACTGCCAAACTTGGCACATCAATTATTAATAAAGCTGGGACTTTTGCTTACACTGAGTTTGGCAGAAAACACACTTGTATATTCCATCCTGGTAACTGCAGTCCTTATAGTTACAGACAATGAGTGTGCCTACAGAGCAGAATTAATGAAAAATTTATAAAGATTCTACGATAAAGAGAGCTTCACAATCCAGCTTTACTAGATTATAAAACACTCCCTTTACCCATGCATTCATCACTTTGTGTTATCTCTGAAACATCTGAAAATACTTTTCTGTGACCTACTAGGCTGCAGGGAAGGAGCACTTTTAGATAAGTTATAATTATCTCTAGATTTTGGCATCTTTCTTCTGGTAACATTAACTGAATGTTTCAACTGGTTCTTAAAAGAAGGCTGCCAATTTTCATTTTTTGAGCTTCTCTGAGGTTCTGAATGCTCTCTATCAGTTTGTCCTCTCAAGTTCCTATCTTTGGGATTCTTCCTCTGTCCATTTAGCAATTTGTCTGGAGGTGAGGGTGTAGCACGTAACTGATATTCATCTGGGGATCCTTTTTGCCGTTTGGCTTCATTTGTTCTTTATCCACCTCTTTTTGAAGCTGTAACGCTAATAACCTATCCTGTTCTTCTTGTTTATGTCTCTCAAAAAATAGATGTTCCAAGTCTAACAGTTTTTGGGTAAAGTTGATTTCTGCTTCTTTGGTCTGAGGAAGCTTTGGGGAACATTTTCCTTCTTTTTGCAGAAAAGCATGGATCCCTGACTGCTTCAAATGACGATTCCTGGTTTTTTCTTTTGGAACTATCTTCTTTACTGATCAGTAGGTGAGACTCTTCAGTTTCTGTCTCAACTGTGTTATTTCCAATTATCTGTGTCATATCTGATATAGTGCACTCACTCTCTGTTTTGCCATAAGGCTTAACTGCAGCTTCTCTGGAATAAGGAATGCTGGCTTTAGGTCGCCTCATGATTTATGACATATAACTCTTTATCATGATGCTTGGTTTTACTTTTGACTTCTCCCTCAAGGCCCCATTCTATACCACTGGCACATAACTGAGGCATAGGTGACTCTATTGAAGACTTTGCACCTTGTTCTTGAATTTCAAGGCCTATTTGTGGAGAAAGTGTTGGCATATCTTCCTCAATTTCTGAGTCTTGCCAGGTAAGGCTCTTTATATCACTACTGTCAGTTTCCTGTAGAAAATAGAAAAATACTTGATTGAACCAGAAGTACATATCAAATCATAACATATAAGTCTCACATTGACACCACAGTTGAATCGTCACTATTAAGTGGTTATTATTACTACTAATTAGGTATATTACTTCTTATTAGTATTTTTATTCTGTGTGCCCATTTAGATTAAGGCATTCCTTTATTATTACTCCCATGAAAACCTACAGATTAAAACCCACAAACTAGATTCTATATATGGCCAATAGCTGGCGCCGTGACCTGACCTTTTTTTTTTTTACCTTATAAACTTCCACTAGCTTAGGTGTTTTTAAACCTTTTTGAACCACAAACTCTCTTGCTTTGGGCATTTTTGTGAAGCTTACATTTTCTGAGAATAATATTTTTAAATATAAACATATAGGATCACAATTTATAACACATTAAAATGTTAAAAGTTATGTTGTAATGTGTATTTATTAAGAAGACCTAGTGGCAAGTCTAATAACTTGTAATATTGAAATAGGGATGAATATAAATGATATTTCAAGAGATCTACGACAAATGTAATATGATAAAAACCCATCCTTTCTGTTGGTGACGAAGTCACAGGTACTATTAAAAGTACAATGGTTTGTTGTCTACATTCAAAATTAAAGGGAATATTAAAATGAGAGGTCAGGTGAAAGTAGGGATAAACTTTTTCTTCTAAGTTCATATGTACTCCCTGGATTCTAACCATAAACTTCGGGTTGAGAACCCTTGCTTTAGCTAGTAATAATTCTTCTCACTCATAAGTCTTAGGGAAGTCAAGAGCTAGGATTAGTTTTGACCATGGGAAAGCCTTAAGAAGAAAAGTCTTCAATAAGAATTTGCCTCAGAACAAAAATTTCTCACTGCTGGAGATATTAAGTCTGTTCTTTTACCTTCGTTGCATTGCATTTATCATTCCTGACAGTGTTTAAGAACCAAGGAGGTGTGGACTAAACAAATTCTAGGTTGCTTACCTAGTTATGTTATGAATATGAAAAAACAGAGGAATGAAAATAGCCCAGCCCTACAATGCCTCTTCCATCAATTCTCAGTTCCCAGTACGAACCAGACTGTCTGAATTTAAATCCTCCCTCCATTACCCCTACTTAATAGACTTTGGGCAAGTCTCTTATCTGTGTGCCTCACTTTCTCAACTGTAAAATGGACACAAGAAGGATACCTATATTATAGAGTTAGAGGTTGTGATAAAGATTTAAAGAAAATACATATGTTATCTGGCACATAGTAAATGTCCATTAAATGTTAAATGCTGTTTAAAATCACCCAGCTGAATTGAAAAAAAAATTAGGAACCTGTGAGTAAAGAGTTAACAAACTTCTGTGAAGGAAATAGACCTTGGTATTAGCTCACCTTCCTAGTTCTATTTACCTGGAAATCTGATAAAGGTAGAATGTCAACTGTGTTACTAGGCTACATAGCTTATGGTAAAAAGGACCCTTATTTGTGAACTGCATCTGTACTAGGGGACTATGAGTGATCTATAAACACCAAGCAGGAAGTCAAAGCTTGGGGCTTCTGTATAAGTGACTTACAACTCTTTTGATTAGGTGTGTTTCTTACCAGGACTCCTGGAAGTTATAACCATGGATTGTTACAAGAAATGGTTTTTATGGGGCATCAGGCTTCTAAGCCAGGTGGTTACTGTAACATTCACCTGCGTGGTATCATTTCCAGACCATCACTTAGGAGCTCTGCAGTGAAGACTCTTACTGAACAACATGCCTGATGTTGCCCTAATAAACAAAGCATGCTTTGTTTCTCATCCTATAATCTTTTAAGGGAAGCTGGTACTAGCAGTAGCCTATTCAGTTTTGTGAGTCTGATCGTCTAGATCAGGGATCCACAAACTATGTATGGCCCATGGACCACATTAAGCCTGCTGGTTTTTGTAAATGGTTTCACTGGAACAAAGATAAGCTCATTTGTTTACATACTGTTAATGGATGCTTTCATATGACAACAGCATAACTGAATAGTTTTGACTGAGACTATATGGACTGCAAAGCTTAAAATATTTACCATCTGGCTCTTTAAAGAAAAAGTTTGTTGACTCCTAGTACAGGTAAGCTTAAGATGACTAAGAAGGGTGTCCCATTTACTACAGTGACTTAAAACAAAAGTTAGGTACCTACGCGTATTAGCAATCCATGGCATAAGTAAATGTGCCAAACTAAGAACATCTTTAGCATCCACGTACCTTAGACATGGAGTTATTCTTGCCTTCTTGTACAACTTCAGACTGTGATGCTAAACCAAATTGAGATTTAGGTGACAAATACCTAAAAAAAAGTTTACCAAAGTTTGAATGCTTTGAAAGACAAGTGGTATGTACCCAATATAATAAAGCCACATTATCTATTTATGCCAAAGGTTGTCTGGTTTGCTGCTTGGCTGGTTTATCAGAAGGAGCATATTCTATTTCCTTGTCTCAGGTATTTTGTTCTAACTCCAGAGTGAAACTTAAAAGGCTGAGTATTGATATTTTAGTAAAAAAGCAGCAGAAAAGGAAGTCAAATCTAAACATTTCTTAATTCTCAAAAAAAAAGGTAGATAACATCAAAACAACTAAAACTGTACAGTCTTACCAAAAGTAATAAAAATGAGAAAGGATGTGTGTGTGGTTTTTTTTTTTTTTTTTAATGCCAGTAAGTCTACATTTTAATTTCTACTATGGAGGAAAAGTCTATGATTAGATTCTGTACCATTTTTATATAGAGATTTTTGTTATATACACATTTTATATCAACTATCTGCTTAGAGACAAACAGACATAATCAACATACCAGCATAAGAGCATAATTCTAAAGATCTAAGCATTGTTAATAGGCTGTTTGCCACCGAAAATATAAACTCTGTAATATAATGGAAAATGCTGTAAAGAAAAGAGAAAAAGGTTACAAGAGGGTAGGCATATTTTTAAAATTGTGAAAAATCTAAACACATAAACAACTATGCTTAAAAATGGCAGATATCTCCCAAAATGTTGGCTGTCTTTAAGTGGTGGTAACTTTGGGTGATTTTCAAAGAGCAGCTAGCTCTCTGATTTTTACTATCAGAGAAAAAAACCTAAGTCCCACAGTATCTAAAGCACCAATTAGTATTTGGAATAATTAAATAAAATCTAGACAAAGGTTTCATCTAAAGAACATGAATATCCCTTACAGATAAACTACAGTAAATAACCCACATATTTAGTTACATCAACCTAAACACTCTGCAAACTTATGAGAACAAGAACCACCTTCTCAGTTAATAAAACAAAAGTCCAGGTTTAGTCTTTTTATTTTGTTTCCCAAAGCTGAAAAATCCCTTCTGCCAAAGTTACCAAGTATATTTGTACCAAGACAGAATTATTATCGTATGAGTTGTTTTGAAATCAATAAGCAGAGAACCAAATGTGATCAGATACTTACCCAACATAATCAATGAAGATTTATGAACTCTCTTGCATATTCTTTTATAATAATCAAGTAAAGTATGTACACATACTCATTCTAAACTAAACAGAAATGTAGGAAGTATGTCATCACCCCCTTTCCATTCCTATTTACTACCTCATATGTAACTTATAAAATATATATGATTTCTATATAGTATACACTATCTTTTTA
Organism: Eonycteris spelaea; assembly: GCA_003508835.1. NCBI lineage: Eukaryota > Metazoa > Chordata > Mammalia > Chiroptera > Pteropodidae > Eonycteris > Eonycteris spelaea. The sequence continues at coordinate 29,893,383 of PUFA01000001.1, read as the reverse complement.
AAGCAATCATTTTTCTGTGATTTCCTTTTCACTTGTCTTAAAGATCTTTCTAAAAGAGTATATATCGGTCTACTTCCTGAAAAATAGTTTACAAGAGAATAGGCGCAAAATATGTGTTATGAATGACAATACATCATGGTTATAGGAGAGAATACTGCCTGGGAAAGGGCGCGAGTGAACTTTTTGGAAATATTATTTTATCTTAATCTGGAGAATGGTTTATACAAATGTAAAAACGTAAACAGTTAAGTACAATTAAGATTAGTGCATTTTCATGTATGTTACATTTAAATAGTTTAAAATTTTAGATGATCATGAGAACTCTTATAGTAACCACCCTGTTTAAAGGGAGAAAAAAATCATTGATCTTAAAATCACGAATGGGGCCTCCTCCTTGTCCCCCACCTCAGAGATGACAACCATCAGGAATTATTTATCTCTTGCTTTTAAAAAGTTTTACCTCACACCTGTACTCCTAAGCACCTTATCACTTATTACTGCATGATTTTAAAAACTTATGTATATGGAATCATACTATATGTACTCTTCCAACAACTTGTTTGCTTCACCTAGCATTTTCCTGAATCATGTACATTTTCCTCAGCTAGAATTCATTTTCACTGCTGGATAATATTCTGTTCTTTTCTACTGTTGGAATATGGGTGCTTCTGGCTCTTTACTGTTACAAATACTGCTGCCGGGAACATTCCTGTACTTACTTCTGGGATTACTTCAGAGCAACTCCGAAATAACACAGCTTCAGCCTTTTATACTACCCCCAAGCTTGTTAAATGCTGCTTAGAAAGTTTAATTTTTCCAATAAGGTGAGTATGAAATGTTACTTCACTGTAATTTTTTGTTTTTTTATTGCAGTATAACTGACATATAACATATATTGTTTCAGGTGTGCAATATAATGGTTCAGTATTTGTATATAATCAAAAATAACCTCACTATAATTTTAACTTCCATAAAATTAAATAAAAGCCACAGTGCCTTTTAGAACTTAGTCTCTAAAATGTACAATGTCTTCTAGAGCCATGGGACCCTGAATGTGCCCAATCTTGTCCAATCTCAGAAGCTAAGCAGGGTTGGGCCTGGTTAGTACTTGAATGGGAGACCACAGGAATACCAGGCACTGTAGGTGTTAAAAAATAAGTAAAAATAAAATAAAATGTACAATGTCCCTTCTAGTAATTATATTTGAATACTAAAGTCCAGCCCATATTCAAGGAGAGGGAAACTGGGCTCTACCTTTTGAAGGGAAGATTATCAAAGAATTTGTAAATATTTAAAAACATCAAAGCTAGCCAGCATAAACCGTGGTATGTTTCTAAGCTATCTATTATGTTACCTCAATCATTTTGTCTGTTTATCCCTGTACAAATACCATAAACATTTGCTCATTACAAATTTGAAGCCATAATAAAGAATGAAATCTTGCCATTTGCAACACAAATGGACCTCAAGGGCACTTTGCTAAGTGAAATAAGTCAAGGAGAAAACCAAATACCATATTATCTCTTAGCATGTTTCTGAGGTTCATTCACATTACAGCATGTATCAGTATCATTCCTTTTAATGTTCCATTGTATGGATACTGGATATACATTTTATTTATCTGTATGCATCCCTCAATGACCTGTTTCTACCTTTTGGCTATTTGAAGTCCTGACACAAACATTTGTATACAAGTATTTGAATATCTGCTTTCAATTCTTTGGGGTATAGATTTAGGAGTGGAATTGCTGGGTCATATGGTAATTCTGTTTAACTTTCTGAGGAACTGCCAGACTGTTTCTACAGCAGCCATATCATTTTACATTCCTACCAGCAATGTACAAGATTCCATATTTTCCGCATCCTTGCCAACACTTATTTTCCCTTTAAAAAAATTTTTTGGATTATAGACATCCTAGTAGGTGTGAAGTGGTATCTAATTGTAGTTTTTACATTTCCATAATGACTAATGATATTGAGCATCTTTTTATGTGCTTACTGACCATTTGTACATCTTTGGAGAAATTCTATTCAAGTCCTTTGTCTATTTTTAAATTGAGTTGTTTGTCTTTTGTTGTTGAGTTATATAAGAATTCTTTATATATTCTAGAGACTAGACCTTATCTGTTTTTAACTTAATTTTAAACCACTAGTTTCTCAATTCCTTCAATTTCTGCTTTTAAATTCATCAGTTTATTAAAATTAATTAATTAGATCTGTTGTATTTCTAGTAATTTATTTTTATGTATTTAAAAATATATTTAGATACATGAAAAGTTATGACAGTTATATCCTTTAAGCAGAATGTAACATTATCCAATATCTCTGCTTTTCTCCTTTTATTGGTTTTTCTCTTGATTCTACTTGGTGTAATATAAGCCTTAACAATATTGATATTGCCATATCTATTTTTCTTTTAATAGCAACCACTTCATTTAACTACCACACCCCAAATTAAAGTCTCCCCATCCCAAATTTCCACCATCCCAAATCCAAAATTTCTATACATTCTGGAAGGAGGCAAATTACCTGCACATATTTATCCAGTTGCAACCAAAAGCCCTGCATGTTTTTGAAGTCTAGATTGTGGTTTATAAACTTTTCCAAAGATGAATTACAACAGGAACACTTAATCCTCATAAAGGCATCAACTCTACCTGGTGCTACAGGGGTATTGTGGGGAAGCTAAGTCATCACTTCTCTGTTCACTACCTGGCTCATGCTTTTGTACAGTAGAGAAAAATGTAATGCATAAACTAGGAAAAAGAAGATAGAAGAATGACCTACATGCCAAATTGTAAACTCCTTTAATGAGAATGACCTTATGTGGGACTAGCATTTCTCACCTGAAACTAAATCAAGAGAAAAAGAAATCCAGCTGGTTAATTTTGAGAAAATGGGTACATGGAAATCCTGAGCAAGGAGAATAAAAAAAGACTTTATATTTCTCTTTGTGCTAGCCAGGAATCTAAGCTATGTGAGGAGCTTTCTTATTTTCATTTAACATCAATCTCAGACTATCTCAGACTCTTTCATGCAGACTTCATGACATAAGTTTTGAAAGTCAGTGGACATATATGAACAAAAAACACTGGCATACAGTAGGTGGTCAATAAATAACTGATAAATAGCTATGTTCACTTACTTTTGAATATCTCCAGTATTTATTTGTTTGTTCTTACTTTTCTTTTGTGACTTGGTAGTGACTGGATTAGAGTTTCTGGAATTCACAGGAGAAGACAAGACACTTCCCTCACAGAAATTATTCTTTAACAACAGAAAAAGCATACAAGACATTATTAAAAAGAATTTTACAAATTAAGCTATTAATTTAACTAATTCAGAATCTACAACAGAATTTCTCAGGAATTATGCTCATATTTAAAGTCCATACATTGTCTGAATAATATTGACTGCGCAAAAAATTAGTATAAACTAATTAGTATAAAAGATTACATCCATCCAAATTGGTCTAAATTTAACTGCATTTTTACTCTATATTATGGGGCACAAAAGGCACAATGATACTAATCTTATCTGATAATCTGTTAATTTTTTCTAATGAATAATTTCATATTAACTACCTTAATCTATAGGGGAAAATTCAAAGAGCTGTAAATACACCTGTAATAGAAGTTAGTTTTATGTAAAAAAATTTAATTTTTTACATAAATACCATGAATATTTACTTGCTATACAGTCTCATAAGTTTCTGATGATACTATTAGAAGAATGAACATAAATGGTAGTGGCAGGCAATTGGTCTTGGACTACCAATCTTTCACAAGTAAACTGAAAATTATTCTAAAATATCAATAGATCTACTCTTATAATCCTATGTGAAATAAGGATTAGAATAGACTCTTGAAAGACAGGTAAAGAGTTTCCTCTCTGACATATTTTCTTATCTCATTTATTATTCTATTGATCAATGTCTTATTTAATTTCCTATTGTATATCTTTATAAAGCTATTTAAGTTAAAAAATACATAAAATGGCATACAATCTAAAACTTGGGTATAGATGATGAAAGGTATATTATTATGAAAGGCCTCTCATAAATGAAAATAGAAATCCCAATTCTAGGTATACTTCATTTTAGCAAGTATATTTTAAGGTACTTATTTCGTTCGAAAGCAGAGGAATTGTTTCTAGAGGCTCTCAAACATGAATGCACATAAAAATTCCATAGATACCTCTGAGAATGGTATTCCCTAAATCCCATACCCAGAGATTCTAATTCAGTGGATTTAGAACAGGTATGAGAGTTTGTATTTTAAAAGAATCCCAGATGATTCTGCCAGGTTCTTTCAAATCACTGGGTCTCACTGTATTCTTTGGTCTTAAAGTATCTGTTTTATCATTCTTTTATTTATCTTCCGCTAGGCAGTAATTTAACTATGGCAAGATAATAAAATCCAGGTTTAACATATTAAGAATTTAATATGCTTCATTTTCTAAAAATGATTTGCACACATCCACACAATAGAATACTATGAAACTCTTAAAAAGAATTAGATAGATTATATGCAGTAATACAAAAAATCTCCAAGATGTGTCATGTGAAAAAAGTCAAGGAAAAAAGTGTGATGAATAAATCCTTTTTAGGTAAATAAGACAGAAGAAACAGTTAACAGTGGTAATCTTTAGGGAAAGAGACTGATAAAATAGAACAGAGTAGGAGGGAAGAGATGGGAGGAGGGAAGGGAAATTTCATTTTTTCAGTGAAAAGTTTTCCTACATAATTTGAATTTACTAACAACATATAAAAAAGTTTTTAAAGTATACTTGGATTAGAGAAAATACGTACAATAAGCAAAAACTGCAAACATATGTTAAAGAGTTTTAAGTAAAGCAAATACATCAAAAACAGCTTGGAGTCATGGTGAACACTCCTTCAAACCTGAAAACCACAGTCAAAGCAATAGGAATGTTATTACTTCAAAGTTCTCTCCTAAAACTTACAAGATTAATGCTTAGCTTTCTTGCCAATTCTTCATCACTTTTCAGCTGTTCTTCCATCTCTCTTCTCCTTTTTTCAGCCTGTCTTTTTTTTCTTCTTCTTCTCTCTGCCAATAATTTCTGTATGTATTCTTCACTGGCTTTGTTTTCTTCTTCTTCATTGGCTCGTCGCTCTGCTTCTACCTTAAAAATGATTACAGAGAACAATCCTCCTCTGAACTTTTAGTATATTTGCAATATTTCTTAAGAATAGTAAAAGTAAAAAAATAAACAATATGACAGAAATAAAAATATCTCAAATGATGTATAAATCCAGAGAGGCAAATTCCTACCAAATAGTTCAAGATGTCTCTTTTTAGGAAGCTGTTCCCAGTCAGCCAATGAAACCTTAATCAAACCTTCATCCCTCCTCATCTCAGTTCTTATCACCGTTTCTACTACACTGTCACACATTTATGGACATGTTTCTAGGTAATACTTTTCCTCAGTTAAAAGAATGCCATGTGTTGACTTAGGCCTAGGTTCCTCAACCAAAAAACCCTACCAAAGGGTATATAATAGTAAAAAATGACTTGGACTAATAAGGACATATCCTTGAAGTTGAGATGAATCCCCAACACAGTGGGCAGGAGTGGTATGGTTGCTTTAGAAACCACAATGGTTATTTTATGATTTATAAATGAAAACTGACACAGAGAAGCAAATAACTTCTTCAGATCAGTAAACGGCAGAGTAAAGGCTCAAACTCCGATTCTAGGATCTAAGGCCATGCTTAAGGTCATTTAAGCTATTCTTGCTGAAAAAAATATGAACCACTTTAGAATTCCAAAGGATATGATGCAAGTACTTGATCCAATCCAACGAAAAAACTGAGGTTCAGTACTGTGCAGCCATCTTGCTATTAGCCTGAAGATAAAAAGTTAGCAAAGATTTGGAGCTAAAGCTCTGAATGAACCCTCGTCTCAGCACATTATTTATAAGGATTAAACTATCCCCTTTAAAACCCTTACTTAAGAACACTGTGCTTAGACAACTATCATAATTTATTATTTGTTAGTTGTCTAGACCTGCATGTTCCAATACAGTAGCCAGTAACTACATATGGCTGGCTATTGAGCACCTGAAATGTGACTAGACCAAAGCGGTATGTGTTGTAAGAACAAAAGACTGTGAAGACTAAGCAAAAACAGTGTAATCGCTTCTCGGCCTTTTGGCTAAGATCATGTGCAAAAACAGTGTAAAAATCTTACGATTAATTTTTACATATAACTTTATATAATTAATGCCTGACTACACGTTCTATGATTATATAGTTAATATATAATTTCATATGCTTTCTATATTGATAATATAATAAAATGTTTTCAATATAATGGGTCAAATAAAATATAAATTAAAATTAATTTCATTTTTTTTTGAAAAAAAAATTTTTTTTAAATTTAAATTCTATGTAAGCCGTATTGCCTTTCTGTTGGACAATACTGCTCTACACTAAGCAGGAGGGTAGGGGATAACAGTGAAGTTCAGACTTCACTGTAAGCACTACTCTGTCTCTTCCTATCTAGGTAATTCACAATTAGCTCTGTTTTATCTTTCCTCATCTTAACTCATTGTTGTGTCCCCAATATTCATATGCTGAAGCTCTAATCCCCAATGTGATGATATCTGGAGGTGGGTCCTTTGAGAAGTAAATTGGGTCATGTCCTTATGAAAGTGATGAGTACCCATATACTATAAGACATGAGAGATGATCCTTGATCCATCTCTCTCTCTCTGCCATGTAAGGATAGAGGCAGAAGGCGGCTGTTTACAAGCCAGGAAGCAGGCCCTCACCCAATACCAGATCTGCTAGTATCTTGGATCTTGGACTTTCCAGCCTCCAGAACTATGAGAAATAACTGTTCTGTCATTCAAGCCCCAAGTCTACGGTATTTTGCTATAGCAGCCTTAATGGACTAAAGCACTCACAATCTACCAATTTTACCATCCTTTAAGCTGAAATCTTCAGGATAATGAAAAAAAATCTTCATATTTAAATACTTAAATATCGCATAATAGTATCAATTATGATAATTTAAAGCTAGTTGTAACTATCTCGAACACGTGTAAAAAATAGAACCTTTATAAAGTACATTACAATTACTTACCTTTCTATAATTTATATAAGCACATAAAACATGTAAAATCTGAAACTGAAAACACAGACAGAGAATTTTTCCAAAAAATAATTAGCTCCTACCTTGCTAATCTCCTCTTCATATTCTCTTCTTAATTCCCCAGGTTTACTAACAGACGAATTGGCTGATAGTCATCAACTGTTTCAGATCAAGAAAGAAAATAATATAACAGGCATCACAGAATTTTATGGCTAGCTTTGGTATTCTACTAAAACTATATTAATATAAAATGCAAAATTAAAATAAAATGTACAATTATTAACTATTAATTTTAAATTTTCCCCCCATCTACCTCCCTCATTCTCCCCTCCCCTACCCTCTGGTAACCACTAGTCCATTGTCCATGTCCATGAGTCTCTGTTTGTTATTCCTGTTCATTTGTTGCTTTTAGGTTTATGTCCCACATATAAGTGATATGTGATTTTCAACTTTTTCTATCCGGCTTATTTCACTTAGAATGTTTATTTCAAGGTCTATCCATGATGTCGCAAATGGCAGTATTTCATCTCTTCTATGGCTGAGTAATATTCCATTGTATATATGTACCAAAGCCTCTTTAGCCAATCATCTATTGTAGGACACTTCAGTTGCTTCCATGTCCTGGCCACTGTGAATAATGCTGCTGTGAACATCAGTGTGCAAATATTTTTTCAGATATGAGTTTTCAAGTCTTTGGAGTAAATACCCAGTAGAGGGATTGATGAATCATATGGTAGGTCAATTCTTAGTTTTTTGAGGCCTCCATACTGTTTTCCATTGTGGCTATACCAATTTGCAGTCCCACCAGCAGTGTATGAGGGTTCCTATTTCTCCACAATCTCTCCACCATTTGTTATTACTTATCCTGTTGATTATAGCTATTCTAACAGATGTGAGTGGTATCTCACTGTGGTTTTGATTTGCATTTCCCTAATAGCTAGCGATGTTGAGCATCTTTTCATATATCTGTTGGCCATTTGTATGTCCTCTAGGGAGAAGTGTCTGTTCAGGCCCCCTGACCATTTTTTGATTGGATCGTTTTTTTTGTTTTTGAGCCATATAAGTTTTTTGAACATTAGGCCTTATCAGAGGTTGTTGCTTGCATCCCATTCAGATGGTTGTCTCTTTACCTTGTTGATGGTTTCTTTTGCTGCGCAGATGCTTTTTAGTTTGATATAGTCCCATTCCTTTATTTTTGCTTTTACTTCCACCTTGCCTTTGAGGTCAAATTCATAAAATCCTCTTTAAGCCCAAGGTCCTTGAGTTTAGTTCCTATATTTTCTTCTATGCATTTTATTGTTTCAGGTCTTATATTCAGGTCCTTAATCCATTTTGAGTTAATTTTGGTGTATGGTGATAGACAACAACAGTCTAGTTTCATTCTTTTGCAGGTGGCTTTCCAGTTTTCCCAGCACCATTTATTTATTGAAGAGACTTTCCTTTCTCCACTGTATGTTTTTGGCTTCTTTGTCAAAAATTATTTGCCCATATAAATATGGGTTTACTTCTGGACTCTCAATTCTGTTCCACTGGTCCATGTGTCTGTTTTGCTGAATACCATGCCATTTTGATTACTGTCGCTTTGTAGTATAATTTGAAGTCGGGCAGAGTGATGCCTCTTCGTTCCCCCCTCAGGATGGCTTTAGCAATTCCAGGTCAGGTTTTTGTGCTTCCATACAAATCTGATGATTTTTTGTTCTATTTCTTTAAAAAATGCCAATGGGATTTTGATGGGGATTGCATTAAATCTGTATAACAGCAATATCTTTTTTATGGAATTCCATTTTGAAAGAAAAGCCAGAGGTCTAGTTAGAAATAATACATGAAAATATATACTTAGCTCTCTCTAGAATCTATGAAAACAATAGTAAAGGAATTAAAAAAAAAAAGTAATCCTACAACAGCAAAGAGTTTAGGAGAAGAGACACTCAGTAAACAAGAAACTAACAAATTTCTAGAAAATGGGAAGCCAATGTAAGAGAGGTGAACGGTGCAGCAGAATCAAGAAAAATGTAGCCCTTGGAAGGGAAGGCTACAGTGGAAGTGGGAGGGATCTGCTCCATATATCTGCTCACAAACATAAGGCAGAATACAGTTCTGAGTGAGTTAAGTGTCCAACATAGAACTCATAAACTGTTAAATTAGAATACTTGGTTAGTGGGCATTTCTTCCTGGAAATATAAGTGCACATTCGAAAGTTATTTTTTTAAAAGAAATTGAATTGTTTGGATAGACCCAGCACAGCCAATTTAAGAGGAAGTGATCCAGAGCAAAAGCCCTCTGAAATCTGGCAGGTAGGGGGCAAAACATAATGGTTAGTTTCTATCTACTTAACCTTAAACAATATCTGCCAGTCACCAAAGCCTCCAGTACAGAGCTTTTTTCTACAGCCTCGTTTTTAAATATGAAAGCAAAACCAAGGATCACCAGATGTTTGAAATAAATCTACAGGACTGAAGAGAAACACTAAGCTATACAAAGAGTGGGGGGGAAATCACCCTGGAGTTAAAGGCAGAAAAGGGACACAACTGCCTATAAAGGGCGGCTGTCACGCAATTCCAGGTGACTTCTGCTATCAGAAAACCTGGGTCTGTCACCGCCACATTTTTTTTTCAGACAATCCAGAAATCCATATTTGAATGTAAAATCTCCCAGTTTTAAAGGTTGGCACTAAAGGAGTCACAGAAAACATGTCTGCAGGCTTTATAAGGCCTGCATGCCAACGGTTTGCAAATTCTGCAACAGAGGAACTAAAAACAGTGATGTCATTCCGTAACAAGAAGGGCTAAAGTACTAAATTCTTATTTATTTTAGCCACTGAAGATCCATTTGAGACAAAATACAGTGGAAAATACAGGAGAGAGAAATGTAAGAAAATATAGGCAGGGCTAGGCTGAAAACCTGGTGAGACAGGAGGGACAGCACTTCTATGGTAGAACTTCTAAAAAGAAGGACAAAGCATGTGCAGAGAGGTGTAATATCAGCTGTTACAGCTTCGGGGTTTGCAAATTTTTCCTGTAAAGGGCAAGATAATAAACACTTTATGTTTTGTAGGCTCTGCAGTCTCTGTCGCCATCACTCAACTGTGCCATTGTCGACAAAAGCAAGTCATGGACACAGATGAGTGAGTGTAGTGCCTGTTTTCCAACAAAACTTCATTTACAAAAATAGACGTGGGTCAAATTTGGCCTGTGGACCACAGTTTGCCAGCCCCTGGCTTAAAATATTTCTAACTACTAAAGTTCTAAGTGAAATTCTGTGTATGTGGTGTGTGTCCAGTGGTGGAGGTGGGGGTTAGTAAATGACTGTAGAGAACTGTAAAGGGAAGATTTTACCTTTCTTTTTATTATTAAAAAAGCTCACTTAATAAAGAAATAAAAGTAGCCAAGACATTAAGAAAATAAAAAGACAACCCAGGAATGAGATAAAAATATTTGCAAATCATACATTTGATATGAGATTAACATCAAGAATATATAAGAAACACCAACAACTCAATAGCAAAAAAACATCAACCACCCAATTAAGAAAACAGGCAAAGGACTTAAATAGACATTTCTCTAAAAAGATATACAAATAACCAACAAGCACATGACAAGATGCTCAATGTCACTAGTTATTATGGAAATACAAATCAAAACCACAGAAACCACTTCATACCCTTTAGGTTAGCTATTAAAAAACAAAAAACAAAAAACAAAATAAGTGTTGGCAAGGACTTGTAGAAATTGGAATCCTTATATATTGTTAGTGGGAATGTAAAATGGTACAGCCATTGTGAAAGCAATGTGGCAGTTCCTCAAAAAATTAAAGAATTACCATTCGATCCAGAGTTTCTTTTAGGTAGGTACACACCCAGAAGAGTTGAAAGTAGTAACTCATACAGATAACTGTACACCAATGTTCATAGAAGCATTATTCACAGTAACCAAAAGGTGGAAATAACCCAAGTACTCATCAACAAATGGTAAACAAAATGTGGTAAATACATACAATGGAATATTATAGTCATAAAAAGAATTGAAATTCTGACACATGGATGAACCTTAAAGACATTATGCTAAGTAAAATAAACCAGATACAAAAGGACAAATACCTATTATGATTCTACTTATATGGGATACTCAGAGTAGTCACATTTGACAAAGTAGAATTGGTGGTCGCCAGGGGTTGGAGGGAAGGGAAATTGAGGAATTATTGTTTAATGGATAGAGGTTCAATTGCAGAAGATGAAAAAATAACAGATAGTTAAAAATAAGCCAGAATTCATTAAAAGAAATTTATCTATATACTTTTTATTTTATTCCCAAATTAAAGAATTCAAATCCCAATATTGACCAAAAACAGTCTACAGCCATGCTACCCTGAACAAGCCCGATCCCGTCTGATCTCAGAAGCTAAGCAAAGTTGGGCCTGGTTAGCACTTGGATGGGAGACCACCTAGGAAGACCAGGTGCAATAGGTGTAATAAATTTTAAAAAGGGATTATAAAGTGACAAGGTCCTTGCAATATGTGAGGTCAACCAAGCATTGCCTCACTTTAAAACAAAACAAAACAAAAACAATAAAACCTAACTTGAACTTGAATTAAACTATTTATAAAATTATTCTTCCATCCCTTGGTTCCAGGATGCCCCATGGATACCAAAAATCCAAAGAAGTTTAAATTCCCTATAAAAAATGGTGTAGAGATCAATGCATACAGCTAGCTCTCTGCATCCAGACTCCCAAATATGGACTGAAAACAGTATAGGTATTATTGAAAAAAATCCACATAGAAGTGGACCCATGCATTTCAAACCCATGTTGTTCCAGGGTCAACAGTACGTTGTTGCTGGAATTAGAAAATATACAACCACTTAAAAAAATTATCTGTTAGCTTCTTACACAACCAAACATATACCTACTCTATGACTGAGCAATTACACTCCTAAATACCTAAGAAAAAATGAAGGCATATGACCACGGAAAAACTTGTGGTCTTTACAGCAACTTTATTCATAATAACCAAAAGATGCAAACTGCTGAGGTGCCAGTAACTAGAGAACAGCCAACAAAGTATAATATAGTCAACCAGTAGAAAGATACTTAAAAACAAAAAGAAATAAACTAGTAATACCCACAACATAAGGATCAATCTCAAAAAAAAACTTAAGTAAAAAAAACTTACACAAAAGAATACCCACTGCATGATCACCGTTATGGTTTGAATGTGGAAGTCCTGACCCCCTGCACTTAGGAACGTGACCTTATTTGGAAACAGGGCTGTTGTAGATGTAATTAAGTTGGGTTCATACTAGAGTAGGGTGGCCCCTTAGTCCAGTATTGCTAGCGTCCTTATAAGAAAAGAAAGAAAAACAGAGAAAAGATGGCCATGTAAAGGCAGACACACACAGGGAGAAGGCCATGTGACTATGGAGGCAGAGACTGCAGTTACACAGCTGCAAGGTAAGGAACCCCATGGACTGTCAGCAACACTCAGAAGCTAAGAGAAAGGAGTGGTACAGATCCTTCCCTAAAGCCTTCAAGAGAACATGTCCTGCTGACACCGTGTTTTTAGACTTGTAGATTCAAGAAGTGTGAGAAAATAATTTTGTTATTTTAAGCTGCCTAGTTTGTGGTACTCTACTATGGCAACCCTAGGAATCTCATAGAATTCCATTTATATGAAGGTCTATAACAAGCAAAACATCTACGGCGGGGGTGGGGGGGACAAAAACCCAGTTATTGACTTTGGCAGGGAGTGGGGATAGGGATTAACTGGAAGGGACATGAGGGAACTTTCAGGGTGATGTTCTGTATTATAGGAGTTTATATTACAAAGGTTATACATATGTGAACACTCAGTGAAGGTACAATTAAGATTTGTGCATCTCATATGTAAAATCTTATACTGAAAGAAAAAATTATAAGCTAATATGTATACTTATATATTTAAGGGGAAGTGAATTAATAAAAAAAATAAGACTGATGGATGGATGAAAATATATGCAACACATCAAGTATGTCAATTGTTACTGTTTAATGGGTACAGAATTTCAGTTTGGCAAGATGAAAGATCTGAAGATGGTCATGGTTGCATACCAATGTGAATGTATTTAATGCCACTGAACTGTACACTTAAAAATTGTTAAAACTGTACATTTGTTATGTAAACTTTGCCAAAATTAAACAAAACAGGCTAAGATACCATTTCACGCCCAAAAGGATGGCTATGAAAAAAATAAAACAGAAACAGAAAGTAACAAGTGGAGAAATTGGAATCATTATACATTGCTGTAGACAATGTAAAATGATGCAGCCCTGGAGAAGTTTGGCAGTTCCTCAAAATGCTAAACAAGGAATTATCACATGACCCAGGAATTCCGAACTGAAAACACATTCGAACAAATACTTGTACATGAATGTTCATATCAGCACTATTCAAATAGCCAAAAGGTGGAAACAACCCAAATGTCCACCAGTGGATGAAGGGACAAATAAAATATACCCATATCGAATATTACTCAGCCCTAAAAAGGAGTGAAGTACTGACACATGCTGCAATGTACATGAACCTTGGAAACATACTAAGGTGGAAGCCAGACACAACAGATCACATATAGTATATGAACACACCTATGAAATATCTAGAGTAACCAAATTCATGGAGACAGAAAGTAGATTAGGAAGGATGGGGAGAAAACATGGAGTCAATGCTTAATGGTTAAAAAAAATTGGGGGTTTTGAAAAAGTTTTGGAAACAGCTGGTGGTGAAGTTTGCATAACATTGTGAATGTAGTTAATACCACTGAATTGTACACTTAAAAATGGTTAAAATGGTAAATTTTATGTTATATGTCTTATACCACAATTTTGCAAAAATAATATAAAATGCCAAAACCACTGAACTGTACCCTTTAACTGCATCAATTTTATGTGCATATCTCAATAAAAGCAGTTTTAACAAAAGGTAACTACTGTTAAAAACATGATTAAAATAGCAAATTTTGTTATATATACTTACCACAATAAAAATAATTCCAACAAAAAAAGGCAAGTACACCAGAGCAGACACCACATTTAAGACAAGAAACACTGTGTGGCTTATTGGCAATGGCCTCTTGATCACATAAGTGATCAAGGTGCTGGAGTCAACTGATTTATTTATTTAGCTGTTCTGTCCACACTATGGAGGAGTTTGAATAAAAATTTGACGTAAGGAGAGGGAATTGGTCCCAGAAACCTAGTTCAGGCTCCTTGTATGCTTAAGATGCAGATGTAAGTTAGAGAAAGTAACTGAAAGAAGAAATATCAACACAGGAATCCAGCAGTTTCCTCATTTCTGCTGTTGCTGTACTACCACTACAGCTCATCTTCTCTTAAGAATGAAAGCTCTACGCAGGCAATTTTTTTTTCCTTTTACGTTTTAACCCAACAAACACCAATTTAACATCTCCGTGAATAATTTAGGCAAATACTAGTCGGGCTTTCTTTTTTTATCATTTAAAAATAGATTAGCAGTGATTCATTTTTAAAAGGATTTTGGGTTTTTAGCCAACAAAGACGCTGGGTTTTACTCACCGATTTCTTCTGATTCTAGCCCAGAGACTCTAAGCTTGCATTCCTTTGGATAGTGTTTTTGAATGATCTCCCACAGCTCCTATTAACAAGAGAATTTCTTCGAGTATGGTACCGGGTCCACGAAGAGACTCGGCGGCGACAGAAGGGACAGCATAAATTCGCTTTTTCGACAGTCGATCGGAAGCATGCATTACAGAGCGTGTGATTACAAGGTAGTGTTACGGGCTCGATCAGGATTTCCACGCAGATCCCGCACTGGCATTCCGATAAGGAAGGGATGGCGTCTTTAGGTACAGCCATTTTAATATGCTAAAAAAGGCATTTTCAATATCATCACCCGAAAGATAGAATAGTATTTCCGGCCCATCTACGGAAAAAGCAAATTAACAGTTTGTGTTTAAATATTATGCCCAGCAGCGTATCAGACAGAATTCAGAGACTGAAAGCATCAAACACGTCTTGAAGCAAAAAGAACTCTGAGGGCCAGGTAGAGTACTATCCTGGAAAGTGATGTAATCTGTCCATGTTTAGGACAAAAGTAGGGTAGGAAAATAAACGAATGTTTCTGTAGGTAGACCTTAGCTGTTCCGAGGCATTAACATGACTGTTTTGGCAGTGCGGACGGTGGGCTTCAGCTCTCTGGCGCGGGATATGCGCCAAGTTCCCCTCCTCCCTCTCACCAGATGAGGCTGCTCCCGTGGCTGCGGGCAGAAGCCCGAGGCTGCCAAGGCGAGCAGCCCCCGGGCCACGGCTCGTGGAAGGACGCTGCTTCCGCTCGGACGCCTGGCTTCCAGGGGGTCTTCCGTTTTACCGCGCTGTGGCAGCAGCGCGAACCCCTGCGTTCCAGCCTTCGGCCGTCTCGCGCCACTCTGTTTCCTGGTGCCGTGAGGCCGCTCCCCTTCTCTGGAGTCAGCCAGAAAGCTTAATCTTTTTTGTGGTGCCGCAGCAATCAGACACCCACTAATGACATCACAATTACCCGCCAAAAAGGCCCCGCCCTCCAGAGACCGCCCAGGGGCAGAGACCAATAACATTCGGCAGGGCGGGACTTCCGGGGCCTGTGCGCACCGCCGCTTCCGTCCTCCTGCGCAGGGGAGGGACGTGCTCCGGTCTCGCAGCTCCTCCTGATTCAGCTTGGGTGGAGTCCGAGCTTCACTTGTGCTCTCTGCTGCGCTGAGGATGCGGAAACCTTGGAATATCGCGAGATTTGGTCTCGGCAGAAAAGGGAAACCTCTAATAAACTTTAAAAACCGTACAGTAATTTAAAAAATGTCTTTCCTCGGTACTTCCCAGACTACTTTTCTGTTTTTCTTAATTTGTAACCTAACCTCTTAGATCACTATCAGAGTCCTTAATAGAGCGTCTCCAGAGGCTAACTCTGAGAAAGGTTGTCGTCAGAAAAATCTGCAAATTGGTACAATTTATAAAGACACGCTTCCTTCTATAGCCCAGCCCCTTCTTAAGTCTAGGCCCAGAGACAGGTTGCTTTAGGATTGCCTGCCCTCCTAAGGGCTTGGGAAACAAACTGCAGGTCTTCATCCTGAGGGTCAGTCATGTACATCATTTATAATATAGTACTGGTTATTAAATTTCAAACTAGAACAATGAAACTTACAAGGAGCCAAAAAAAGTAGTTTAACATTCTATGCATTTTGAAATGAGCTTTTCCATTTAGGATTAAGTTCTTGACCAACAACCGATCCTACTGAATTGAGTTATATGAAAAAAATATATTTGCCTAGGAAAATGGTATATTAAATACTGATCCTTAGTACTTGAGAACAAGGTCTTTGTGCATCAAAAATAAAAGGATTCTGTGGAAAGTAACCTCACCAGTTTACCTGATCATAAATTCTTAACTGCCAGGTCATGGTCACACCCCAGGCATAACTTTTTAGTAAAGGGTGTATCTTTGCCTTAGGCAAGCAATATCCATTGTCTCTGTGTATCTAGGTTCACACCTTAGAAATAAGCCAAAACCATTCCCAACACAGCACAGAATCTTGTTAACTATCCTGTAATCCAATCCTCACCTTGCTTTCGTCCACCTTCATATAATCTTTAATTTCCCTCCTTAATTTCAAATGCATAGAAGAAGCTACAATCCTGTTATTCTCCAGAGCATTTGAGATCTTGCTCTCTGGCATTATGTCATCAGTTTCGCTTAAATAAATGCTTACAAAAAGTCTCTACAGTTTTGGACATTCTTATGTTGACACCTCACAAAGGTGTTTGCCAGGGGCTGGTGACATTATTGTTTAATTGGATGTAGAGTTTCAGTTTTATAAGTTCTAGAGATGGATGGTGGTGATGATTGCACGACATTATAAATGCATTTAATACCACTAAACTGTTCACTTGAAACTGGTCAAGATGGAAATTTTATGTATATTTAACCACAATAATAAAAAAAAAAATTGGAGAGGAAAAAAAGAACCAGGCTTGAGTCTTTTGAGGAAGAGAAAAGAAAATCAGTTTGCATTAAAATAGTTCTTTTGGATTTGTTACAGTCATTCAGGTTGGGAAGGTGAGTTGGTTTCCACATGGAACCAAAATAAGAAGGTGTGGGTCCTTGGTAGAGAGCTTTGTTTTGTTTTAATGTGGGTTCAGAAACCTTGGGTTACTATCCAGTTGTTCATGTATCAGTCCCTTAGCCAGAATTTCAGCTCCCTACTATGATCCTAACTTGCTTTTCCTATGGAATTTTCCATTATTCTTTGAAACATTCAACTCTGATCTATTTGCTGTCATCTTGTGTTTTCAGGTCACTGCTTTCTCAACTTATCCTAAATGAGTTGGTTTGTGGCTTTGTCTACTTCAAGGATCAACTCAGTGTACTTCTTCAGGCCATCTTTCTCCATCATACAGTGATACTCCTCCTCTGAACTCATCCAGTCATATACAACCTAGTGATAGAGGTTTATATTGTAGTCTTATTATTTAACTCTTGCATTTTTATTTCTATTTTTAGGTACTCATGTCTTCTATAATGGATACATTTTATATGCTTCTTCATTGGACTTGTTTACTTTCTGGACCCAACATCCCTTGGTCTGCCTAGGGCTCACTTGCATTCCTGGAATCTCTGGCCTCTCCCGCCACTTTTGGACTCCTGTGAAACACTGCTGACTCTGACTTTCCAATGGCTTCCAGGAGGGCTTAGATCATGCATCCTGGAACTATGCGGTGTCACTCCCACAGAGCAAACTTTGGCCAGTTGAAAACAGTGGACTGAGTGAGTATGACAGAGAAATTCTCTTTCCTTCATGATTTCTCCAAACAGTGTATCTGGAGTAGGACCAGACTGAGTGGATGTAATGTATCTGCCAAGCAACCTGCCATGTCTCTCACAGCTCATTTTGAAGAGGGGCTAGCAAGGTAACATACCACCTAGTGTTACTTCTTAGCCTTCTCTACCTAACATCTTTCCAGAGTTTTACCTCATTCTGGCTGTCCGGAATTTGTAACTCCAAAATAAAGCATCAGCACTTAACCTTTGCCTGATGGACAGGCCTACATTTTTTAATGTTTCTGTTATTTATGGCACCTAGCACATGGCATTTGGTATTTAATAAATATCATAAATATATGGTCAATTCGTGCGAGTTCCCTTTCTGGTATGAATAACTGTAGTACTATATAGAGAGAAAGTGTACATCAACATATTATATGTGTATATATATATATATACACATATTAGGTAATTTTTATTATTGTTTTGTCTTTTAATAGATAATACATTCACGAGGTTCAAAATTCAAAATGTACAAGATGAATTAACAGTAAAAGACTTCCTCCTATCTTTCATCCCCTAACTGCTTAGTTTTTTCCTCTAAGACAATAAATGTTCCTATTTTTTATGTATCTCTCCAGAAGAAGTTTATAAAGTTTATGGATATATTAGCTTATATATGTGTGTGTATATGTGTGTGTGTGTATGTTTGTGTGTGTGTATTTGTTTTGCCCTTTATTTCCATTTAAACAATATATGTTGGAAATAAATATTTTAAAATAACACATCTTGTTGATAACTCCACACCATTATACAATAAAACAAAGAGCTTCATTCTCTTATATGGCTACACAGAAAGTATCTATCATATTAATTTATCATAATTTCTCTAACATTTCCCTCACTTTTGCTATAAAATAAGCTCATAACAAAATTGTATATACACATTTTTTTTCACATTTGTAAAAAAAATTACTAGAAATGGAATCACCAGGTCATAGGGGAACAGATTAGTTTTTGGCTAATGGTATCAACTCTTTTAGGCATGACTTTTGCTCTTCAGGGGCCGTCACTGCTTTCCCCTTCTCAATGACCTGAACAGCTTTTAGCAAACCATTCTGTAGAGCCTGGTTCTTTACCATGTTGGTAATCATGAAAGTGACATCCCTGATATACATCTGCCTCACTCTAGCACTGTAGTGTTCTGCCTTGTAACCATGAGCAATAAAGAAGGTACAAAGTGCTGTGATATCACCTTCTTGCAGCCCACATTCCTCCAGGACAGACTCCCACACAACTCTAATGCGTTTGTTCTTAACTTTTCGTCTAAGGACAGAAGCTAAAGTGGGAAGACCTCTTGCCAAGTCTGGCAACTTCTCAAGTACATGAGTGTGCAAACAGATGAGTACTTCAATAACGTAGCTGTATAAAATATTCAATTCCATTGAAGTGAACCTACAAAAAATGGGAAGAGCTTCTTAAGCAGTAGAACACACTATGTTCAAATATAAAATGAATTCTATTAGGATAACTCAAAGAAGTACAAACCAGTTGTTGTATTTCAGAAAATACTTACTTTAGAAATAAGACTTGTGCTAAAGTGGATATGTTAGTTCTCTGACCAGTCAGTCACAACAATTTTCTCAATGGCAGAAGAGTTATATTATCCATCTTTGTGTTAGTAAGACTTCAGCAAGCAGGAGATTGTGATGAGTACTACAGTGCCTGGCATATAAACAGGTGCTCAAATTAATCTTTTTTGAACGAATGAACCAAAGAATATGTATTCCTTCACAATCCATTGTTGGAACCATATTAAGAAATTCAGTTTTAGAATGACCATTGCAAGCACTCAGAATGCCATAGAATTCTACTGATTTCTCATTGGATACTCACTTGAGTGCCAGGACTGCTGTCCACAGCTCATCTTGGGCTGCCTGGCTTGCTAATGTCTTGCTATGATGTTCAAATTTCTGTGTCAAATTATTCTTGGCGAAGTCCAGTTCTTTAAACTGTGCTTCTAAAAATTGGAGTTTGTGATCTACTCTATAGGATAAAAGAATAAAGAGTTAGTTTAGGTCTGGGGACAAAATTAAGGTGTTGCCTTAAGGTAAGACTATAATATGGTATTCAAAACAAGTACCAATTTTGGGGGAGCTATTTAAATTTAAGATTATGAACAGACTTTCCCATTTGCCATTCTCTCTAGCCACCATCCTAGTTCTTCCATTCCTTATATTGTCAAACTTTTGAATTGTCTAATTACTTGAATTATTTGCCATGTCTTGTCTTCATATGGCATTTATGCTTTAAAAAGTATTTTATACAAGCATTACTTTGAGTCTCAAAACCACCATAAGTAATGAAGCAGTCAATTTTACTGTTTTACAGATAAAGAAATTGATTCTCAAAAAATTGAGACCTATTGTCATATAGCTAGCTAGTGCTAAAACCAGGGTTTAATAAGGTGGCTTTCTCTACCTTATCCTTCTTTCAAGGATAAGCTCAAATTCCACTGCCTTTTTGAATCCCCCAGCCTTTCTACCTGGAGATCTCCTTCCTGCTTGCTTCATTCTCACAGGGACTGTCTCTACTACCTGTCACCCCCACCTCCTGCTTTATTTTTAGAGTTAGTTTTCATGAACAAAATTGTAAGCTCTTGGAGGGAGGGACTCAGAGACTTTCTTGGACATCTATATACCTGTCCCCCAACAACTAGCAGAGGCCTTACGCAGAAGTTACAAAATGTTTTTGTATGATTGAAATCTGTAATGTGAATAAGATGCTGAGCAGTGTAACCCAAGGGGATCTGAGTAGCTCTGAACAGCCCTAATCATCAGAGGGCGCTGTGGCACCAGAATTATGTTTAACTGAACCACAGAGAACTATAACAACACCATAACTCACTTGCCTGAAGCCACCCACATTGTCTTTTATGAGAAAATGATACACTAACACACGTATCTCTTCCCTGAGTTTCAGCATCCCCAGTGACCTGAATACTGTTGTGGTTGCCTAGATTCTATCCTTGAACTTTCTCCCAAGGCTAATTCAGCTTTCAGGTACCACCCACCTCTCTCCTAAGCTCTAGATCTATTTATCTTCAACTCAGTTTTATACATCTCTACCTGGATGGATATCAAACTCAACTGTCCTAAATTTAACCTACTAACTACTCCCTACCCTGTTCCCATCTTCTGAAATTACTACAGTGGAATTTTCTTACTGCTTTGGATTTTATTTACATATTGATAAGGCTCAGTAAGAAACGTGCTTTTTGTGGGAGTGTAAACCTGAATGACCTAATATACCAGCAATCTCTGTCTACACATCAAAACAATGTTATCTGGTATACTGTTTGTATTAAATTTTAGACGTTTAAGACTATATTGCTTGAAGGTTGTCTCTAGCTTGAACTATAGAGAGGAACTCTAGTTTGTCAATCAGTATAAAGGTTTACTGTTGCAGCAGTTCTTTGGAGTCCTCTCACCAAAAGGCATTCCCAGGTCATTCCAAAAAATCCTAAACAACATGACTGCGAATCTGAGTCTGTTTTCTACAGTTCCTCAGATCAATTCATGACATCGCCATCTACTCAATTGCTTGAATTAGAAATCTCAGATAATTCTTACTATTCTCCTTCCTCCCCATTAATGTCCCTAATTTATCTCCTCCTCTCTATCCCCACAAAACCAGTTAACCACCATCTTTCACCTGGACCTAGGATTATAGTAGCCTACTTTCAATTTCTGCCACCTCCAATCCATCTTCCAGTAATACTCCTGAAACATAAAACTGATCATGTAACCCCACTGATGATATACATTTTATGCCATCCAGACTTGCCCAGTGATATCTAGTTAGAGCCAACTTGGATCTCCTCTCATCTTCTGCCACTCCTCTCACAGCCTAGTCATGAATCACGTGAGACACTGAGCCGCTGACTTAATACAATACGCGATTCCAAGCTTCTATGGCTTAGGTATACTGTTTCCTCATCGGAGAGTTTCCTCCCATATTTTTCTTTCTCATAAACTCCTACTTGCACTTTAAGATCCAGCTTAAATGTCCCTCTATGAAGAGTTCCTTTTCCTAATGTCAAAGGCAAAATTAATTAATTCTCTCTTCATGTTCTCAGAGGCCTTTAGGAACATCATAAGGTCAATTACATTAAATTGTAAGTATTTTTGAATACTTATGTTATCCCTACAGGCTTTTAGCTCTTTGAGGGTAGAAACCATATTTTACTTATTTTTGTATACCTACTATATAGCATATGCATTAATTAAATACAATTATAGCACCTAGGAGTAAAATTTTCTTTATTATTAACTTACAAATTTTGTTTTTAACCTGGAAGATTCAAACCACTTTAACATAGATAGAATCTTAATGGGCATAGCTGTAGTTCTTTGCCTATTTTTACTCCTCATTTTTCTCTTACCCATCTTCCCAGAAAAGCAGACCTATGCTTGATCCCTCCCTGTAGCCCTTAGCAACCTTTTCATGGCCTCCTTCAAGGATATCAGGGTGGTTTCGTTGTTCATCTTCTCAAGGCAGAATGAAAGTAAACGAAACAGGCAAATCAAAAACCCAATGGAGGTTCGAATTCGGGGTTTTCTGCTGTCTTCCACTCAGCAACAGGCAGCACTAGCATGAGTATTTGATCTAAATTCTGCCTGAAAGGTCACTCAGTACAAGAAGCTTTTAATAGCTTGTACATCCAAATATAGTTTCAAAGAACTGATCGTGTGAAGCAAGGTGTCCTGGAATGCACTATAATATTTGCCTTTGAAAAATGAGCTGTAGTATATCAACATAGCACAACCAGATGTAATTGGTTCTATGTATATTCTGGTAAATATATAATATACATATGGATATACAAATGTGTACATATACTAAGATTAAATTGATAGCAATATTACTCTCAAATTTTAACAGCTTAATCATTCAATTATAACCTAAATTAAGTTTAAAGAGAACTTTTATGATGTATTATATCAATGCTAAAAATCTAACCATCTTTAGAAACTAATAAATATTTATTGATAAATTCTAGTATTAGATTAGGTATTAGAAATAAAAACAAACATAAAATAGGATTCCTGAATTCAAGGGATTTAAATTCTAATTGGGGAAATAAGACATTACTTAAAAAAGAAAATATATATAAAATGTTGTGTGCTAAATAGGTACAGATCATAAAAATCATAGAAGATGAGAGAATAGGCCATAAGTCTTGGGTAATTGAGAAACATTCACATTGAATGTAGATTTGGGCTTTATTCTAAGAAAAAAAATGTAGGTCTTTGATTATCAGAAAAGAAAGAGAGAGGTTTTACAAACTGGAAAAATTGTGTGAGCAAAATTACAGAAGTGGCAAGTTACATAATGTGGTCAGGGAACAATAAATATGGTTTAAACATAAGATTCATGTGAGAAAAAAATTTAAATTGATGAGAGCCAGGTTATGAACTTATTTATTTGTTGAATAATATATTCACTTATTCAGTATTACTGGACACCATAAACATCAGTTGAATGGATAAAACCTATGTATGACTGGTACTATTCCAGGTACTGAGAATACAATGATGAGTAAAACAAAATCTTTGCCCTAAGGAACATACTAATAAGGAGACAGAAAGCAAGGATTACAAATAGTAATCCTTGCGGATAGTAGCAAACTCCATATACACTATGTTTTTTCCTGAACTTACATATCTACGAAAAAGTTTAATTTAGAAATTAGGCATACTTAGAGATTAATAATAATAGCTAGTAATAAAATAGAAGAATTATGATAATATACTGTAATAAAAGTTATGTTACTGTGCTTTCTTTCTCAACATATCTTCTTATACTGTTCTCACCCTTCTTGTGATGATGTAAGATAAAATGCCTACTGATGAGATGAAATGAGGTATATTATGTAGGCATTGTGATGTAGTGTTAAGATAATATAAGGCTTGCTTGAACACAAGCATTGTGATAATATGAAAGTGGATCTGGTAACTGAGATGTCTTCTAAGTGATGAAGGGGCATGGATCTGTTGGATAAAGGGGCAGGGGCAGGATGCAGTGGGTCAGCGCAAGACAGCTCCAGATTTCATCAAACTACTGAGAATGGTGAGCAATTTAAAATTTATTATTTATTTCTGGAATTTTCCATTTAATATTTTGGGACCACGGTTGAATGAGGATAAGTAAAACTGCAGAAAGTGAAACCTCATAGAGCGAAACCATGGGTAAAGGGGAACTACTATACTATTATGTCGATTACATCTCAATTTAAAATTTTTTCTTCTTTTGATCATTTGTAAGTGTGCAGTTCTGTGGATTAAGTATATTTACACTGCTGTCCAACCATCACCACTATCCATGTCCAGAACATTTTTCATATTCTCCAACTGAAAGTCTGTACCCATTAAACATCACCCCCACATTCTCCTCTCTCCTCAGCCCCGAAAATCACCATTCTACTTTTGTTTCTGAGTTTGACTACTCTAGATCGTGGCATTGTACAATGTTTTGTCCTTTTGTGACTGGGAGAATAGTTTTTCTGATGATAGGAAGAAACACGGGAGAAAATGGTCTCTCGTCATCCCTCAATAGTGTGGATCTTCAGATGATGCACAGAAACGGCAGCAGCCATCCTGTTATGACCACAAGGGGAGCCAGCCTCCCAAAGCAAACCAGCAGAGTGAAAGATGAAAAGAACCTGTCAGAATGACAAGTTCCTCTAAAACTTCACAAAGGAAGTTCCTCAACGAATTAAAAATAGAACTACCATATGATCCAGGAAATTACACACACACACATTATATATATTATGTTATATATATTATATATATAATCTCCAAAGAAAATGAAAACAGGATATCAAAGACGTATCCACACTCCTATGTTCATTGCAGCGTGACTCATAATAGTCAAGCTATGGAAACAGCCTAAGTGTCCAAGAAAGAATGAAATCCTGCTGTTTGCCACAACATGGATAGACCTAGAGGGCCTTATGCTAAGTGAAATAAGCAAGACAAAGACAAATACTTCATGGTATCACTTACATCTGGAATCTAAATAAAAAATAAACGCATAGAAAAATATAGAAAAGTGGTTGCCACAGGCTGGGGAATAGGAAAATAGAGAGGTTGGTAAAAGGGGAAAGAAAGAAAGAAAGAAACTGTCACTGAATTAAAGTCCCCTAGAACTCTTCCATTGTCAGTGTGTTTGTTGTGAGGAATAACAACTTTGCTTTATTGATTAAGCATTTTATAGTTGGGGCTTCTGTCCTTAAGGAGACTTTATTGATCAGGTTCTTTGTTGAGGTTTCTTCTGAAGTCCTTCATTTCTCTGGAGCTAACATTAGTTTTCTTATGGGTGGCTCTGTGGCCAGAATTTTGACAGAGAAATAAAACAGAGAAGGAAGGAAAGAATGGTGGATACTCTGATGTAATCTAGTAGCTCATTCAGAATGAGCCACTGTGGGACCAGCCCTCAACCTCTGGGAGAACGTTTGGGACAGGGCACAGAGCAAAGAGCTCTGTTCCAGGATCAGAGCTTGCCAATTCCACCTACCAGTACTGTTTCTTGTAGAATGCTGCCTGCCTCTCCAGATGAAATACTTGTTCTCTTCCCCCTGATTTAAATGACTATCTCTTGTCTGTGTAGACCTAACTAGTACCTGCTGATCTTTCCATCCTTGATTGCGTCTCTGGTATTTGGCCTTTTGTCTGCCCAATCTTTTGTAATGTTCCGATGTCTTCTGTCAAGCTTATCTCCTTCCTAACCCTCCCTGTTGTATTGCTTTCCAAACTTTTTTTTTATATTAATGAACCTTATTTTTTAGAGCAATTTTAGGCTCACAGCCAAGCAAGCAGAAAGTACAAGAGTTTCTATTTATCCTTACCCTCAAACATACACACCTCCTCCACTATTAGTGTCCTGCACCAGAGGGAGACATTTGTTACAATTGATAAACCGACGGGGACACATCATCATCACCCAAAGCCTATTGTTAACGTTAAAGATTACTCGCTTGGTGGTGTCCATCCTATGGGTTTTGATGAATGTATAGGAACATGTACCTTCTATTGTAGTATCGTTCCAAATAGTTTCACTGTCCTTAAAACCCTCCATGCTCTGTCCATTCTTCCCTCAACTTCTGGCAACCACTGATCTTTATACTGTCTCCATAATTTTGCCTTTTCTGGAATGTCATGTAGTTGAAATCTTATAGTATGTATGTAGCCTTTTCAGATCAGTTTTTTTTCACTCATTAATATGCGTTTAAGTTTCCTCCATGTCTATACATGGCTTGCTGGCTCATTTCTTTTTAGCACTGAGTAATATTCCATTCTCTGGATGTACCAGTTTATTTATCTTTTTACCTACTGAAAGACTATTGGGTGCATCCAAGTTTTGGCATATGAAAAAAACTGCTATAAACATCTGTCTGCAGGTTTTCACATGTACATAACTTTTCAGTTTATTTGGGTAAATACTAAGGAGCTCAATTGCTGGATCATATGGTAAGAATATGTCTAGTTTTGTAAGAACTACCTGTCTTCCAAAGTGGATGTACCATTTTGCATTCCCACCAGCAATGAATGAGAGTTCCATTTGCACTGCATCTTCGTCAGCATTTGGTGTTGTCTGTGTTTTGGGTTTTGGCTATTCTACTAGGTGTGTAGTGGTATCTCACTGTTGTTTTAATTGCAGTTCCCTACTAACATATGACGTGGAGCATCTTTTCATACACTTACTTGCCATCATCTTTGGTGAAGTGTCTATTCAGGTGTTTTGCCTAATTTTAAATTGGTTGTTTGTTTTCTTACCATTGAGTTTTAAGAGTTCTTTGTATATTTCGGACAATGGTGTTTAATCAGATCTTTTTCAAAGATTTGCTCCCATAAACTTTTCTGTAACAAAGCAGTGGCTTAGATTCCTGCCTGCTTTCTGTTGCAGGTTATAGATCTTTGAAAATGTTGTGTTCAGAGGTTAACCAGCAGTGCCAAGAAGTAAATAGTACTTTTCACTGCTAAAACAAGCATTTAAAAACAAGCATCTAAAGCAGCAGCAGGTTTTTGTTGTTTATTGTAGAGCTGAATTGAGTACTAACAATTGAATATTTGGGTATTATACTTTTGAAATCTGGACTCAAAGTACAGATATGGATAGAGTAATGCTTCTGACCCAGAAAAGATCCTGGAGTTTTTTTTTGTTGTTTGTTTTTTGTTTTTTGGTTTTTTTTGCCAGGCATTAAGTTACCATTAAACTTACTAATGGCCAACATGCCCTAAGAGTTCTTGTAACACACATGTGGATGGAAACAGAATTTGTTAACATGATACTTTATCAAGGGGGATGCCAACCTATTTTTTGCCCACTTTGCATTTTGCTTACAGTGCAAACTTCAAAAAGATGCATTCAGTCCAGACAGTTATCTATACCAATACTTAAGAGGAAGGAGTTCTTTACCTTGCAAATGTATAAAGACAATAACAGGATTTATTGAGAATGTCTGAGCTTATATTCTACAAAGAGCAGTCCATACATTTTTATCAGTCCCATCACCAGACTCAACCTTGCACCTGGCTTGGTCATCATGTAAAAAGCAAGATCCATACAGCAGCCGTGATTCCAGGAAATCATTCCATTTACTTGTAACCTGCTTGTGTTTGTTTCCTTCTCCCTCGTTTCTAGACTTGTTTCCAAAACCTGGTTTGCTGTCCTTCAGAAAACTATTCTTGGGCACTGACTAGATTGGTACAAATGCTTGTTCTACCTCAGCACTATGAGCTTGTGCAAGTTACCTAATGTCTCTCAGCTCATTTTTATATTTGTAAAATGGAGATCGTGGCCATATCGAAAGGCGTCTAGAGGGATTGAGTCTCAGTTGCCCATAGAGGGAACCTACTGGTTAATGTACTCTGTACATTATAATGCACTCTGCACTCAGCTTCCTTTCATTCTCTGTCTCACTTTCCTACTTCAACAGGTGCTTCCTGGAATCACCTCACAAAATATGTGAAGTTCTCATCTCAGGTCCCACTTCTGGTATAAACCAAACTAAGACTACACTCCTACTGCCTGTGCGACATTTCTTGTTCAAGCATTAATCTCAAAGAAGCTTAGCGGACCCTACCAGCTAGTTCAGCTACTGACTCTAACATGTGTGTTTGTTAGTTTCAAATATATTTTACGTATATAGTTATAATCATAGACAATGGGGTTCTTATGAAAGCTTTCATTAAGGAACTGGTGAAAATCATACAAATGTTTACCTACTTCAAATCTATTGAAACATTTTTTTCAAATTATAAAGATTTTAAAAAATTGAAGTATATCACAAACTCAGTGACTGTGATGTTGTCATATAATGAGAAATATACATTTGGTCTTTGTCCCAGTTCTTGGCACAGAGTTTCTAAAACTCTGATCACTTTCTAAGGAACATCTTCCATTGTAATATTTGGTTTTTTGCCCCCAGCTTCTGAAATAGGTGAAAGGAGCATTATTTTTATTATAATATTTGGCTTTTAATCCCCCAGTTAAAGATAGCTCTGAAGTGATCAAATGAAACAAGCTTAACTAGCCCCTTTCAATCACTCTTAAGTTTATGTTAATAAGGCAATTCTTAGAAAGCCCTAGAGATGTGGGGCTGGTTACCAGGAGGACCAACCCCATGAGTAGAAGGTGGGGATTTTTCAGCCCTACCCTTCAACCTCTGAGGAGGAAGGAGTGGGTGGTGGTGGAGGTTAAGTTAATCACCGTGACCAATGACTTATTAATAATGTGTATTATAATGAAGCCTCTATAAAACCCAAACCAAAGGGGTTGGAGAGCTTCTAGAATATGAACAACAACATATCTGTGTGTCAGGAAGGTGGTACACTCCAAGCTCCACAGTAACAGAAGCTCCTCTGTTGGGACCCTTCCAGACCTCACCCTATGTATTTTTTCATCTGGTGGTTCATTTATTTTCTTTAATATATCCTTTATAATAAATCAGTAATAGTAAGTAAACTGTTTCCCTGGGTTCTGTGAGTCATTCTAGCAAATTAGCAAACTTGAAAGGGGGTCATGGGAACCCCTAATTTGTAGCCAGTCAGAAGTACAGGTGACAATTCGGGACTCTTTTTTGATTGGCATCTAAAGTGGAAGCACTTAACCTGTGGGGTCTGTGCTGCTTCCAGGCAGGTAATTTTAGGACTGAGTTAAATTGCAGGACACCCAGCCATTGTCTCCGAAGAACTGGAGAATTGCTTAGTGTGAAAACCACACATCCGGTGTCAGCAGTATTGAGTGTTGTGAGTCCCAGGCCTGCCTGGGAATAGGACTTCGGATTTAGAATGTTACATTAATGTAGTAGGGCGCCTGCACCCGGCTCATGCAAACATGATTCAGCTTATTGTATCATGCACGTGTAGCAGAGTGCCACTATGGTTCTCTGACGTATGCGGAGCCCATGCGGTCCCCTAACGCAGAAGCACACTTCCCGCAGTAAGGTTGGTGGCTGCCGTTTCATTCTCGTGTCAGCCCCTGGTGCATTCTTCCAATTGGGCATCGCACCACCCAAACCTTCCCTTCTCGATCAACTCGGCACTGACAAGTGTAGAGATGAAGTGATGTGTTTTCTTTGAATGACTTATCACAAAGTGAACACACTCATGCAACCTTAACCCAAAGTAAGAAATAGACTATTGCCAGCTTGCCAGAATTGGCATGGCCCTTGTGGTTCCTCCCAATTATTGCTCTCCTTCTCTTCCCTAGAGATAACCAACCACCATGTCTCATTATATGTTAGTTTTGTCTGTTTTTGAACTTTTTTAAATAAATGAAATAAAAACGTATTTTTTGATTAAATTTATTGGGGTAGCATTCATTAATAATTGATTCAAGGGTGTAATTCTATAATACATCATCTACATGGCAGTGTGTGCTCACCATCCAAAGTTTAGTCTCCTTCCATTACCATATATTTGACCCCCTTTACCCTCTTCAACCTCCCCACCACCCTCCTTTCCCTCTGGTAACCACCATATTGTTGTCTGTATCATTTTTTAACAGCTTTATTGAGATATAATTCATACATAACACAATTGGCTCATCCTAAATGTGCAACTTGAATTTTTAGCTTATTCGCCCTCAGCACGATTACTCCCATTCCTTCCTAAGCCCTCCTCTCCTTGCACTAATCTACTTTCTGTTTCTATTTTTGTCTATTCAAGACATTTTACATAAATGCATATATGCAAAAAAAAAAAAGAAGGCTGAAAAATCAGTGAGCTTGAGTGTCCATCTTAAGGTGTTATAAAAAGAGAAAATTAAATATAAACATAGTAAAATGAAGAAAATAATAAAGATTGGAGCAGGAATTAAATAAAAAGGAAACAAATTATCAAAGGCAAATGCTGGTTCTTTGAAAAGGTTATTAATATTAAAATGATCTTGATAAAATTAATAAAATAGAGAAGCCAGATAAGCAATACAAGATTGAAGAAGGAAACAGCACTATCCATGTAAACAGGTATTAAAAAGCTAAGAGGATATTATGAACAAGTTTGTTCCTTTTTATTCTTAGTAGTATTCCGTGGTGTGGCTATATCACTGTTTGTTTAACCATTAACCTGTTTAAGGAATCTGGGCTGATCACAGTTTGGGACTATTACAAATAAAGCTACTCTAAATGTCCTGTACAGGTTTTTAGGTGAACATATGTTTATATTTTTCTGGGATAAATGCCTGGGAGTTTAATTGTTGGGCCATACAGTAATGATATGTTTTAGTTTTGAAGGAAACTGTTAAACTGTCTTCCACAGTAGCTGGCCATTTTACATTCCTACCAGGAATGGATGAGAGATCTAGTTCTCTACGTCCTCACCAGCATTTGGTGCTGTCATTATTTTTTAAATTTTAGCCAGTATGACAAGTGTGCAAATCAATTTCTAAAATATTTCATCTAGATTATTAGTATTTTTGAAGGATGAGTTGATCTGCAACCTATTAAACCTCTATAACTTGTACTGATTCAGGTTTTTGAGGGATGAGACCCAGGCATCTAGGGATTTAAAAATCTTCACTAGTGAATCCATTTACAGCCAAGATTATGAAGACACCTTGGATCCAGAAGACCCAAGCTTCAAAGGAAAAGTCATCCTTTGAAAAAATAGCCATATCCAATGATGGGAATGTCATAGATGACAAAAATATGTGGTAGGCTATAGAGCTGAATGACAGTTCAGAAATATAAACAAGGTTCTATGATCCAGGAAAATAACATTTTTTTTTGAAAATATTTTTTAAATTTTTGAAAATTCAAAATAGATCAATTTTTTAAAGATCTACTAAGATCAAAAAATAATTTTAAATTTGAATATTGAGTAATAAATGGTTACTTAGAGCTATGAAGAATTCTTTATTAACAAGAAAGAAAGAAAGAAAGAAAAGAAAGAAAGAAAGAAAGAAAGAAAGAAAGAAAGAAAGAAAGAAAGAAAAAAGAAAGAAAGAAAGAAAGGAGGAAGGGAAGGAGAGAGGGAAGGAGGGAGGGAAGGAGGGAGGGAAGGAAGAAAGAAGGAAGGAAGGAAGGGAGGGAGGGAGGGAGGGAGAGAGGAAGGAAGGAAAAAAAGTAAACTAGTTGATAAGGAGATATCTAACTACACAAGTTACCTAGAAAAGAAAATAGAAAAAGTTCAGGTAGTGACTAACGAAGTTAATTGACTAATTTGAGGCTATCAACATTTCTGACAACTCTAGAAAGATGTGGATTGTGTCTCTAAGGGGCGCTGAACCTCTACAGAACAATGCAGGAAGGGAAAATATTGAAAATTCTAAGAAATTAAAAAGTAGTGTCTCATGAAGAGCAGCAACATCAATTAGGAAATTAGAGTAGGTTATTTTAAAAAGGAGCAGATCTAAAAACAACAAAAGAAAGAGAATTATTTGCCTAATCCCCCATCTGGCTTACTCCAAACTTTAAAACACCTCTCCAGTGGGAGTCTGTCATGTGCATCCAGACTAATAACAGCAGCTATGTGCCACTTTTGAGAACTTGTGATGACACCAGAATGGGTAGTCAGGGCAGATCAGGCAGGTCTAAGTAGTCAAACCTGCTCACCCTCTTGTGCACCCTACCTGGGTTTACTGCATCAGGATCCACCCAGTCACTGAAAGCAGAAAGCTGGACTTCATTCTTGACTCTCATACTTTCTGATAATGTGACTAGTTTTCTTACTTGGCTAGGTTAGAATTTATACTGCAAAATCCTCTGTGCTCCTCCAGAATACCCTCTTCCATAGCAAACTATGGGTTCCAACCTTGCTATTTCCCTACATTCCCTAGCAACATCACTGTCCTAGTCCTAGTCTCACTAGGAGATGCTAAAGGCCACTCAAGAGGATTTGCAGGACATTATTTACAAGCCCATGCACTCAAGCTTGAATGATGTATATTTTTAAGAGAAAAAACTATTAGACTTCTAGGATTTATTTTTATTTATTATACTAAAATTATTTTAGTATAATGTTGCTTTAATATGTCCAAACTCAATATTAGGTATAAACTTCTTATAACTCTCATGCAATTATGAAATAAAAACAAATCTACATATTAAATACAACCCAAATTACAGCTAATAAAATTAAATTGTCAACATTAATTTATTTTAATGGCCGATGCTGTTTTGCTGAAACGATTTCACCTCTTGGATTTGACACTTTTAGAGAAGGTTCTTTTGAATTTGGCAAGTTGATATTACCTCAGGCAGAATAATGACCCATTATAAAACTTTTCTCTAGTTGAATTATATCTATCACTTGGTTTATGCATTGTTTGTTTATTGTAGATTGTTTAAAAACCTGAATATTTACACCTGCCATTTAAAACATTTTTAGATTTTATGTGTTTTTCAAACCAAAGGTACTCTATGACATGTCATAGAAGATAAATTCTTCTTGTTACTTTTGCTACTACTATGTATGAGTGGAAATTGATAATAGGACACTGGGGAGGGGGTTTATTGATACTTTCATTGAGTGACTCTGTTAGCTCTGGGGGATCTGTGTCTGCTGAGCAACCAAAGTGTTTCTGTTGAATACATGCACAGTTTAAACTCTTGTTATTTCTAATGTCATAACTTTTAAACTAGAAAAATGGAACAAGTATTTAATTGTGAAACCTAAGGAAAAAAATTTTTAAGTGAAAAATTAGCAGTGATTAGTCTAAGCAAAATAAACATGAATGGTGTGAAAGCTCCACACTTTCTATGTACAAAACATTGGGTGGTAACAGGTTTGGAAAGAGCACTAAGACTCTTGTCTTGAGCCTGTACCTTTATTGTAAACAGGCCAACTGGAACTCTATTAAAAATCAATTTTGAGATACAATTTATATACCCAATAAAACTCAATCATTTTAAAAGTACAGCTTGATGAGTTTTGATAAAATGTTTAGTCATGTGACCACCACCACAATCAGGATAAGGATCACAGAATATCCCCTATTACTTCTCGAAGTTCCCTTGCACTTCTTTGCAATCCATTCTATTCCCAACCTCTGACCCCTGTTAACCTCTGATCTGCTTTCTGCTTTGCCTTTTTTGGAATGTCATATAAATAGAATCACACAGTGTTTTGTGTCTGACTTCTTTCACATATCATGCTTTTGAGATTTATTCATGTTGTTGCATGTACCAATATTTTGTTCCTTTTATTGTTCCATAGTATTCCATTGTATGGACATACCACCATTTGTTCCAATAGTCACCAGTTGATAGACATTTGGTTTATTTCAATTTGGCTACTATGCATAAAGTGATATAAACATTGGGTAGAGATCTTTGTGTGTACATAAGTTTTTATTTCTCTTGGGTAAATATCTAGGAGTGGAATATCTGGGTCACATATAAGTATATATTTGACTTTATAAAAACTGCCAAACTGTTTTCCAAAGTGGCTGTTCCATTTTTTATTCCCATGAACAATGTATGAGAGTTCCAGCTGGTCTTCATATTCACCAACATTGTCAAGACTTTTTAACTTTAGCCTTTACAATGAATGTGTATAGATATAACATTGTAGTATTAATTTGTGTTTACCTAGTGACTATTGATATTTGTATATCCACTTCGGTATTTGTATATTATTTGTATATTATTTGTGTATTATTGGCCATTTGTATATCCACTTCGGTAAGGCGTCTGTTCAAATCTTTTGCTCATTTTTTGAATTGTTTTCTTAAGTACTAAGAGTTCCTTATATATTCTGTATGTAAGTCCTTTAGCAGATTTTTGTTCCAAATATTTGCTCCCAGTCTATGGCTTGACTTTTCATTTTCTTAATAGTTTTGCCTTTTTTTTTTTTTTTGAAGAGCAAAACTTTTTCATTTTGATGGGGTCCAACTTGTCAAAAATTTTTTTCTTTTGTGATTAATGCTTTTTGTGTTCTAAGAAACCTTTGTCTAACTCAAGGTCACAAAGATCTTCTGTTTAGCTATTATTTTTAATTCTATGATCCATTATTTATGTGAAGTAAGGGTTGAGCTTCATTTTTGGACATATTCAATATCCGATTGTTCCAGTAACATTTGTTGGGAAGACCATAACTTCCCCCATTGAATTACATTGGCACTTTTGCTGGAAATTTGTTTTTCATAAACATGCTAGCCAATAAACACATGAAAAAATGTTCAAGATCATTAGTCATTAGGGAAATGCAAATCAAAACTACAATGAGATATCCTTCACACCCACTCAGATTACAATAATAAAAAACAAGATAAGAAATGTTGGTGAGGATGTGGAGAAACAGGAAATTTCATATTTTGCTGCTGGAAATTAAAAGCGTACAGTCACTCTGGAAAACAATCTGGCAGTTCTTCAAAATATTAAGCACATAGTGACCATATGACACAACAATTCCACTCTAGGTATATACTTACTCAAAACAGCATTATTCCTAATAGCCCAAAAGTGGAAACTACCTAAACATCCATCAGCTGATGAGTGGATAAACAAAATGTGATATATAGATATAATGAAATATTATTTGGCCATAAAAAAGAATGAAGTACTGATACATGCTACAACATGGATGAATCTTGAATACATTATGCTGACAGAAAAAAGCCAGTCACGAAGACCACGTGATTCCATTTATGTGAAATATCCAGAAATGGCAAACCTACAGAGACAGAAAGTAAATTAATGTTTGCCTACAGTGGGTGTGGAGTTGTAGTGTAAGAGAAAATGGGGAATAACTGCTAATGGGGGTGGGGTTTCCTTTTGGGGAGAGAGAAATTTTCTAAAATTAGGTTGTAGTGATGGTGATACAACCCTATCAATTTATTTAAAATCATTAAATTGTACATGTTAATTGGATGAATTGTATGGTATGTGAATCATACCTCAGTAAATCTGTTTTAAAAAATAAAACAAAAAATTAACTATTGATTGAAAATCTTTGTTCCCTAGTGCTATATTCTTCTTTCTACTGATACCAAAAAACAAATTGTTATTTCTAGTGTTTGAAACAGCAACTGTCTCTTTTCTTACACTGTTAAAACTTTTCCCCCCTTCCAAACGAGAGTTATACAAAAGAATCGAGATATAGTCAAGAAGGGAAGAATTTACAATCACCTAATTTACAGTGTGGGTATATGTGTCTGCTCAAAATGTTCTCAGCTCTGTCTTTAATCCCTGAGTCTGAGATGTACACTCAGGATGCTTGTGAAAACCTGGGCCAGCCCTAGCACTTGGGCTGAGAGAGGCCTACAAATTACAAGAAGGATCCTGGGCTGGTGGGGGTGCCACCTATTACTTTGTTTTCAGATGGAGGGACAGAATTGCAGAGAAGCCCCACCAAATGGCAAGATGAAGCCCCAGGAAATTGGGCCACAGCTGTTTGCTTCAGTCTTTCAGACCGATTTATCCTCAGTTGAAATATTAGTTTATTCAGCTTTCCTTCTTTCATGAGTATACCACACTATACTACATAAAAAAGCTTTCCTCATCAGTCTATATTTATATAACCCACTTTATTTGATATTCTACTATCTTATTTATTGAGATATATTTGATATATATAACATTGTGTAAGTTTAAGTTGTACAACATATTGACTTGATACATTTATATTTCAATATGACTGACATTGTAGTATTAGCTAACACCTCTATCACATCATAAATTATTTCTTCTGTTAGGAGCAATTAAGATCCAATCTCTTAGTAAGTTTAATGTTTATAATACAATTTTGTTGTCTATAATCACTGTACTGTGTATTAGGTCCCAGGAGTTATTTATCTACTAGTTGCAAGTATGTACCCTTAAACACATCCTCTCCTGGTTCTAGATTAAATTCTGCTCCTCTGGCTGTAGTATGGGCCCAGGTGGTGGTGGTGGTGATAGCAGGGTACCTTGTTCACTCCAGCTAAGACTCAGGGCTTCACTCTCCCACAATGTCCCTTTGGCCTGGCAACTTAGTCTAAGATTAGTCTTCACCCCTGGGAGCACCCCACAGGAAGATGGTTGGCTACAAGGGAGACCCACCTCTGCTCAGATCCGACTGAACCACATGGTCCCCCTTGTTCTCAACCTTTCATCTCCATAAGCCTTGCCCATGGTTGAGGGGCCTGGCTTCTACAGTTCTGGTTGCCATCCTCTTCACCATCAGACTTTAATGCGTTAAGGATGGTATTAAATCACAACTGGCTGGTCAGGAGCAAGAGTGTGAATTATCGAGTTTATTAGATATGAGATCAATATTATGGTTATATTGGGAAGTGTTTTTTAGGAGATGTATACTGATGTATTTTGGGATCAAGTATCACGGCATCTCACTTTCAAATAGTTCAGACAAAATACACATACATACAGGGCTTCTGTGCACTGTATTACTGTTTTTCTTGAATTCTCACCTTGTGAATAGGAAAACAGGTCAAAGGAGAGCTGTTCATAGGTTAAGGCATGGGGATTATACATTATTCTGCCAGAGGGTGATTAATCTTTAAGTTATTTCTCTTGGCAGGGAGTTGCAACTGGGCAGCATTGCATCAACTCCAGGATTATCTATTCTGGATCATAAACCTGTAATTTGGAGGGAACATTAAATATGAAATGAGCATGTCTGGGTGTCTGTAAATTGAACAATGGTTGGGAGAGCTAGATGTAGCTCTGAGAGCTGGTGTTAAAAATAACCTGAAGCACAAGCAAAGGGTTTCACCTTGGTTGCCAGGAAGCCCTGCCACCGGCTTCCTCCAGGTTGACCTTTATTTTTCTCTATCCGTGGTCTTATAAGACTTTCCCCCTTCTTACCCTCCTTTGATTCACTTAATATTTAATGAGTACTGTTTGTATGAACTAGAGGGTCTAAGACAGGCTAGATCATAAGCTCTAAAACTAAAGAGGGCAGACACCTTGTCCTCAAGCATCTTAAACTCTAATAAATATAGAAAGGCAAGTATATAATTACCACGATCTTGTTCAACATAATCCTTTATGATTTGTAACTTAATTGCATCTGCAAAGATCCTCTTACCAAATAAGGTAACATTTCCAGGGAGTAGGGGGACATTTTCAACCTACTACAGATGGGGAACATCAGCCCACTTTTGAGGGGTGACCGCTGAAGTTCTTATGTTATCTGAATGACTGGCTAGCTACTAGAGCTAAGCTATATTCAAAATGCCATTTTTCTGTTAACCCAGGCTGTGGTGCTTTCTTTTGCTTGTTTCCTCAAACTCTCATTAACTGGGAATGTCTCTGTTGCTTGCAAACTGAGAGTCAAACTATAGCAAAATGGCTGACCTAAGAATAGTTCATTTTGCATGTAATTTTCACTGTAAATCTACAAAAATATCAATGATTGTAGATTTTTTAGGGCTATTGGCTCAATCCATGCTCCCCTTTTCTGAGAACTGCCTCCCCACTAATGGACCCTTTGACAATGTCAATACTAAGCGACAATTCCCTGATCAATCCAACTGAATCAGAGATAGGCACTTGACTAAGTTGGACCAATCAGATTCTCTTCAGAGATTTGGTTTCTGAAACTGAAACGTGGCCCTGAAAGGCCACTTTTTTTTTTTTTAAGTCTTTTAATAAAAATTTATTTGAACCAGAGGATGCACCTAGAAGCAAGATCACAACATTTCCTGAAAGGCCATCTTTTGTCAAGCGAAAGCCATTATGTAGAAAGCAGAAACAAGTGACCATGGCGACTCAGAGACAAGAAGCTGCCTTGGTTCTTAAAGGCTTCCCTGGTTAGACTCAAGTGAAGTTGAGCTACATTTCTGCTCTAGGTTGAGAGGATTCTGCTCCCCCATATCCCACATCCTGAGAGTAAATTTTACTCTCAATATGTAAAATGATGCTGTACTTCGGAAATTTTTCAAAAGATCCCTCTAAAACCTCCAGGGATTAACCAATGATTAGCCTTTCTATAAAATTTTAATAAATGTTATAACCATTAGCTAGACTAAGCACAGTATTATGATTATGTTGTTTTCATTTCATAAAACACTGTCACGGAAGCATCTTAGGGGATATCTAGTTTAACCCCTTCACTTTCAAGTAAGGAACGTAAGCTCAATATGGCCAAGAACCTTGCCCAGTGCTAAAATTAGAATCTTGTCTCTGTCAGTACTCAGGCCAGGGCCTTTGTCAATATTTTTTTTAGGGCCAGGATGGTATTCTTCTTTCCTTAAATTCTAAGTGAGATCACTAAATAATATTTACTGACTGCCCACTAATTAATTGTTCAGGACTTTATGCAAGTTAAAAATTCAAGTCAAATAGCTCAAGCAAAAAAAAAAAAAAAAAAAAAAAAAGCTCCAGGAATACACTTGTTTCAGCATGGTTGATTTTTAGGCTCAAAATTTTAGTGAAGATTCCATCTCTTCACCTCTAGGAAAGACTTTCCACAAGGTGGGGCACCTACAGACTCATATCCTATTAGCTTAGCTATCCCAGCAGTACATGCCTGACTACCCATGGACTTCTCAGTTATGTGTCAATAAATTCCTTTTTATTCTCTTAAGCCAATTCAAATTCAACAAGCATTCTCACTTAAATTAAGCTTATCAGAGATTTCTCCTTAAACAAGGATAATAAATAGTAACCAACGATTCCCTCTTCAAAATTTGTAATATAAGAGCAGGAAGTATAAGCAGAAACTGAAAGAACATGTGCAGAAGACAGCAATCAGGCCATGATGAAAAGGAACTTACTCTTGACATGTTACCTTGGCCTCTATTTTCTACCTCTTCTATCTCATCTCTACCTTTTTCATGACCTCAGCTTATTCTTGGTCCTACCAGCATCATGGCCTGGATTGCTGCATAATATGCTAAACTGATTTGACTCTGGAACCCCCTTCTCAGAAACAACAAAGAACAAGAACGGGTTTCCTCTTCCAAGTTGGTCAGGGTCCTCATAACATTCTAGGATCCAAAATAACTCATGTTATAATTGATGATGTGACCACATTTGGATCAGAATGTGGGCTTAAGGCAGGAGGCTTGATAAGACAACCAAGATCCTTTGCAGGAAAGTAATTAGGCCTGCAATTTTCCTGGATTCTCAAGTTACAGAACATCTCTCTCAATTCCCGTGGCAATAAAATGTGGGAAATCATCCACTTAGAATGATTTGGAATAAAAAATGAAATATATGTAAAATCACTGGTACATGATCAGTACTCTGCGAATATTAATTCTCTTCCCTCAAATTTTAATGTCATTTACTCATTTACTATATGAAGCATTATCCAAGTATCTTCTTTTGCTCAAATGTCTTAACATTTATACAACAGAATGGTATTATTTTACGTGTTTTTAACAAATAATCAGAATTTTTTTAACCTAAAAAGTTTTGCTGCAGTTTTCCAAGCGTTTTTATTGAATTTAAAATTCATGTAAGGGATACAGAGATATACAGCTAGTTTGATCAGCTACTAATATATTTTGGTATCCCTTTATTTTTGTACTCAAGAGCCAGTTCACTTTTTCTCCATGTTCAATACTTAGCTTCGGTAAAATTTTGCCATGTTTTTCATCAGTTACTAAAGTATTAGTGTTTCCACCGTGCTTGGTATAAGTTGCTCTTTTAGTTTTCTTCCTGTGGGTATGTTTTGTAGGACTCTTCTGTTTCTTCTCAACTTCACTGCCTACATCCCACAACATTATCTTTCCATCATTCCCTCCAGTAAGCAGCAAATAGGATTCTGGCAGAAAGCAGACCTGGGATACCCCCAAAGTGTGGCCCTTAAATCCCAGTTCCTGTTCACACTTGACTCCCATCACCCTAAAGATTCTAACTTTACCATCTTCTGCACCACAACTAAAAATATTGCCACATGATGCCACAGACACAGAGTGGGCTAGAGCAGGGTTTAAAAGTTGACCAGGTGATTGTGGGCTCTCCATTTCTTCCGTTTCATCCTCCTGTAAATTTGTAATCCAGAGTGGCCGGGCTTTCTGAAGGTTCCACAGCATTACCTTTAAATAAAAGGAAGTTACACAGTCAAATAGAGTTCTAGCCATTTTGCTCAACTACCATGGTTATGCTGCTTCTAATAAAATCATCAAAGTAGTCTAAGAGTGATTGGTAGGTTGTATTTTCAGTAATATTTAAAAAAAGTTTAGATGGCACAACATGCCAGTGGAATGTTACCCTGGCACTGAAACTAGAATGCCAATGGGCCATAAAATGGATTTTAGAAGCAAGATGCTGAATAACTTTCAATTAACCAACTTATTAAAGAGTAATACAAATTCTTAAGCAGTTGCCAGTTTCTTTAAGTCATTCTACCCTCATCTCTACAAGTTAAATAGATTATGAAATTTATTTATTTATCATCTATGCTGGTTACATGCCTATCAACTAAATAAACTAAATCTGGAATACCGCTGAAATAATTTCTATCTAGAATGTTTTTCCTTTCCTTTCCCATTACCCAAATCACCCATCCTCGGGGCTTAGCTCAAGCCTTTGTCCCTCTAAGGCTTTCCTAACTATTCCAGCCTACTTCTCTCTTTCCCATATTTAACTCTTATTCTATTAACTGACATATACTACAAGCTTGTCAGTTCCTTTCGATTTAATTAATCTTTGCTCATGCCTAACAAATTGCCTGGAAAAAAACAAATTCCAAACATGTCTGTTGATTAATTTAACATCCTGGTACATTTGGCTTTTTGTTGTTGTTCCCTACCATGATCTTGAACCTATAAAGTGATTTAAATAAAATGCTAATCAAAATTCATTTAGAAAACAAAATAAGCTTTGTGAATTGATTTTACTCTTGAGTGATTCATTTTCTTCCTGTAGTAAGCAATTTGGAAAGGAAAATGTTCTTAATACTTTTAGAGAGAACAGCTTTATTTTACCATCTTGTATTATCCCTGAATTATAACTGAATTTAAAATGGACACTAGGATTAGCAAGACCTTGTTAGTCAAAAGCATAGATCTGAATTGACAAGATTACTATTGCTGGTGATATTAAGAATTTGTTTTCTATTCAAAGTTAACTTATGTCAATTCAGCCTACTTTCAAAAGTGAAATCTAATAACACTTATATTCTGCTTCTACTAGGGAAAGAACTGAAAATCCTTTTGAATTGGATTTAGAAAATTATACCAAGTGGCCAGCAATAGGTATTTGGGTGAAGCCAAGATACTACTAACAAACTGAAATTAAAGAAACATCAGAAAATCTGCCAGCTTAAATCTAATGGGCAGATACCTACAAGTTTCTCACACAGCCCCCTTCATGCTTGGATTATACTTTCTGTACTCCGAAAACATCCAAACATGAACTATACTAAAAGTGTTTTCAGCAGCTTAAACATTTTTTCCCCTCTTGAATTCCCCCCACCCACTTCCACCCCTGACCCATGGATGTTGCCGTTTCCCCTTAAGAACTGGATCTATGAAAGCAAGGGGCCTGGCGCACCTGGGGTATGGTCTATGGATCCACCTGGGGCACAAACCCAGGACTTCTGTGTGCAAAGCAGACATGCTAACCACTACACTATGGAGTCACCCCTTAAATATTTTTATATTTACTTAAATCATCTAAATGTGTTAAGAACCATCCCAGATTGCCAATTCAAGATCATTTCCAAGTACTTAAGATCCCCAAATTGTTCCTGCTTGGAACAATTCTCTTTATGCTTCCTTATGTTTCCTACTTGCCAAAGACTCCAAGATGTTTCATAATTTCTCAACCACCTGTTTATGCAATCTTACCCTAAGGAGAGCTACAGATATTGAAGGGAAAGAATACAGAGTTTGGGGTTTACAGTTCTATAAAACATCAATGGGAGAGAAAGTGGACAACTGGCCAATGTTTGGAAGTGAACGCAACCATATCGAAGTGACCCTACTAAAAAATGTCTCCCTCTCCACATAAAAGAATCAAGAAAAAAAAAAAAAAAAGCCTTCTTCACCATCTTGGTCCTTAAGTGTTGGTACTAGCAATCTTTCAAACTCCAGAAAGAACAAACCTTTGTACCTATACTTTAAGGTGTGGAAATGGGGCGGTAGGAATCATGCATGCTGCAGAAATATACAATGGTTTCAAATTTCCAACAGTTTTTATAATACTATATTTGAGTGGTGCTTACACATATATTTATCTAATATTATGCCTTAACACATATAAATATTTGTACCTATTTAAGTAGTCTCAATTATCTTAATAAATCACTTTGTTCTTAAGGTCCCTGACTCTTTGAGTATGCTTTGCCTAATTATTTTAAACCTATCTAAATCAAAAGATAGCTTTTATGATTCTATAACAATAAAGATAGGTATGCTGAGCACATCTACTTTGTGTGGCAGTAATTCAGTTCCAGCCTTAAGATAAAATGCATTTGCTCAGAGAGAAATAACTCTCAAAATTAACCTGATAAGAACTGCCACTATTATAATTATACTCTTGGACTCCCTTATAGGTTATTTTTAAAATTTAGAATACTGGATAACCAGGTTTTAAAAGGTAAATTGTGGAAGAAATTGAGTTTCAATGTCAATAGGGAAATAATTTATTTTTAGCATTTCGTTATTATTAGTTTCCAGTATACAGTCCATTTGTTAGACATTTACATAGTTTATGATTCCCTATGCCATGCTCTCCATCTCTGTGACTATCTATTAACTAATTTGTACTCCTTTAACCCTTTACCCTTTCCTTCCAGCCCCCAATCCCCACCCCTCTGGCTGTCACCACATTGTCCTCTATATTTGTGACTGTTTTTGATTAGTTTGTTTTTTTGTTCCTTAGATTCCACATATAAACGAAATCATATGGTTATTTATCGTTCTCTGACTTATTTCGCTCAGCATAATAACTTCTAGGTCCATCTATGTTGTTGCAAATAGGAAATAATTTCTTAAAAGCATGATTGTGCTGTCTTAGCCACTGCTGTGATTATCATAACTCAGTGCAGAAGGCAATCTACAGCAAACTTAGCAATTCTTGGCAGTCAAGCAATTACCTAAGCCTCCTTTTTGACAAAATATTTATTTCCTATACTGTTCTCTAGCAGCTGCCTTCTGCTAAAGATTCCTGCCTAGAACTGGCTGCAAAATGATAACTTCTGGATGCCTACTTACCTAATCTGAAGAATGCCAGGTCATTTTTGCACGCATAAATGTTTATTGCCAGGCCTAGTAATTAAATAATGAACCTGTGATTGAAAACGGGTATAGCTTAAGGATGAAAGCATGACTAGACACTGTACTACCTGCCTACTTAAAACAGATATCCACCTAATTGTGTAGGTCCTTCTGCACAACCAAGTAGGGACACTATCACTACAAGTGTAGAAAATTGTAGGAAGTTTAAAAGGGCTTGATCAAGACCTAGGAGTGGAAAAGGAGTTTAGAGGTCATAGGGTCACTGTGCCCCCTAAATCTAGAAAAATTCTCAGCATAGGCAATATAGACATTTTTGGTAGGATAATTCTTTATTGTTTAAGGACTGTCCCAGCA
This sequence comes from Eonycteris spelaea, assembly GCA_003508835.1. Classification (NCBI taxonomy): domain Eukaryota; kingdom Metazoa; phylum Chordata; class Mammalia; order Chiroptera; family Pteropodidae; genus Eonycteris; species Eonycteris spelaea. Next base: position 29,849,472 of record PUFA01000001.1, on the reverse strand, counting down.
CTGCAGGACATACACCAATTCTGCCTACTGAATAGCAGTAACTTGAGGGAGGGGGAATGGCAGTCACGTGACAACAAAAACAACCTCATCTATTTCTAAATTAAGAGGAAGTGGGGAGTGTAGAGGAGGGAGTGGTAAATATCACTGGCCAAGAAGGTGGAAAGACAAAACCTTTGATACTATTAACAGAATCACAGTCCTAGAAGATACTGTATATAGTTGAGAAAGTAGATTAAATGCCTAGAACAATGCTGGCCACATAATATTAATAAACAATGTTTGTTTTTCCTCTCTGGAAGTCACCTGTTCCCAAACCAAGAAACTTTTCTACCACATTACTGATGATATTCTGCTTGAATACCTCTGGTGTCATAGAGAAAAAATATAGGCTTTGGAGTCACCGAGACTGAGGTTTGAATCCTAAGTGAGGCAGTTATGCAGGCACTAATTTGAATCTGTTTCTTCATGTCCAAAAATGAAGTAATCACTATGAGGGTGTGATAAGAATTAAAACTAATATATGTAAGCATTGGCAAGTACTAAGTGCTCACCAGAAAGAAGCCATGCTTATTCCCAATACAGTGATAAGAGATTTATTCTCAAGAAGCAGCACATCTGCTGTGGGAAAGTTCAAGATATTTAAAGCTTTCTTCTTTTATTAAATCAAAATCTGCTCCTCTATAACTTCTATTTAGACCAGCGTATTCCATTCTTCTTCCTCATGAAAATCAAAAATAAAATATCTCCAGTTCCTCCACATCATGGGGTTTCTAGACAGATCTACCCCCCTGATGGCCTTCATCTGAATTTGGGCTAGTTTGTGATGTTCCTTTCAAAACTGCATGAATACAATGCTCTGATCCTGGTCACCAAAATACAATATCTCAGTCAATGCACCCCAGAATTTAAAAAACAGATTTAATCCCTTCAACTTTTTTTTTTTAACACAATGTTTGTAGAAAGTGGGTGATAAACTCTACCTTCAGCAAGCCCTTTTGTTTAAATAAATGTTTAGAAACAAATACTCAGGTTTCAGGAAAGTATTAAAGCATTAAGAAAGTAAGACTAAAGAATTAATGATTACTCTGTAAGTAAAATCTAGTAAGCTTTGTCAAGTTAGTATGAAACACACAGTAGAAGACATGTTAGTAGATACAGAAAATTATAAGATATCTTTAGTCTGATCAATAATTTGATTCTATTAGCACGTATCATTTAGAAATTACCCAAGTACTCTTTGGAAAGCATCACCTGCATATCCAGTCCACATGATACTAGGCTGTGAGGCCTTTGAGGCCGAAAAGCTACAGAAGAACAGATATTGGAATGTCTCCTCAGTGATCTGCTAACTTTCTTATTTTCCAAGTCTAGGATTTTGATTGCCCCGGAGTCATCAGCAGAAGCCAGCAGGTTTTCTGTTTCATTCAATGAAAGACAATTGATTTCTTCTTCATTCACATGAAAATGGTCCAGAGAACCTTTGAGAGACCTGATATCTAGTATGCTAATGGTTTCTCCATGTGAGGCATAGAGCTTGGTTGGGCGGAGGGAGAAAATAAGACACTGGTAACATCTTCGGCCCCTTGGAAGCGTGTGTGTCCCAATGGAGTCCCATCTTCACCCCAAGCCATGAGATCTCCACCTTCTGCTCCAGAAGCCACTAGTCCTTCTGGATTTGCATTCAGGCAGAGGATAGGAGAAGAATGTCCACCAGACCACTTGACAGCCATAATGGCCCAGAAGACTCTGTGAAAAGGGGGAAAGAATATAATCTTATGTCTTTTTTAAGAACTTGATGGTGGGAGACAAATGCAATAAGTAATATTTCATCTAAATATTTTAAAAAGACATCTAAAAACTGAAGAAAAAAAAAAAGAAGACATTTGAAGATGAAGTCTACAAAAGCCTGCTGAACACAGGGTTATTGTGCAACTGGCTGGAATAGGCCTAAATGGGCTTCCCTTGCAATCAGGAACCCAGTACACCTGGTTCTATAGTCTTTGATGTGATGCTCACATAATACTGTATTTATTTTAAATAAGAAAAAATTCTTTTAAAAGGGGGCTGCATAATCATCCGGTTATATCTTTAAACAGAATCTTTTAGAGAATGAGCTCTAGAACTAGACTATGGGTTTAAATAGCTCTACTACCTATTAGATGGGTGACTAGGCAAGTAACTGAAACTCCTCTCTGTAATTCACTTTCCTTTCCTATAAAATGGGGTCATAATAATAACATCCAGTTCATAGAATCAGAGAAAATTAGAGATAATATTAATAGTGCCTGGTACATAATGAGCACTAAACAAATATTACAATTATCACTTTTCTTTAACTACACCAATGGTCCTCAAAGTATGGTCTCCAGACTAGCAGCATCAGCATCACCTAGGATTGCCTAGACCCACTGAATCACAAATTGGGGTTGGGCCAAGCAATGTTTTACTAAGTCTCCAGATGATTTTGATGCCGGCTAGAATTTGAGAACCTATACTAAACCAAAACTCTTCTGGAGAGCTGGTTACCTGGACCTTAGGATTTGTACATGGATACAATATAAAGGGATCCCAAATTTTCAAACAATGAAGACCCTGTTCTAACAATTTCTCTTAACAATAGTTATACTGGTTAGTATTCTTTGAAAGTAATGACTAAAAGCTACTAATAATGCATAACTGCTTTTAAATGTCCTCACAAATTTTTAATCATATTATTACATACTTGCACTTATGCAATAGTACTTATGCACAAATTTAGATTCCTGATATACAAGGCATCACAGATCTATAAACTGAAATTGCCACATACTTCCCTGCCATAACTGCCTATTGGGCGAAGCAAAAAGGAAATCAAGGCAATTTACACAACTTTAAGTGGCCAGACACAAGGAAGCAAACAAATTTGGTTAAGTTTAATTCTTCATTTCACAAGCCAAAGGTGAATTTATCTAGTGAAGAACTGCTGTAGTTGTTTTACTATTTTCAGATACAATACCTGAATTTAGTCCAATAGTACAGAGATAAATTTCTTAATATTGGTTTGAAAAATCATTTAAAATAATCTGGCAATCTTCCTAAAATTTCTATTCCCAGCACAAAGCTTGTTTCCTCCCACTTTTAGCCACCACACATACACATACACACACACACACTAGACTGCAAAAAAAATCACTTATTTCTTAGTAATCAAAGTAACAGAAATGTCACAAAATCAGATAGCAATTTTCATAGACAACAAAATGGCAAAAATACAAAAAATATATATATTTTTTTATCTCAGCAGAAGCATTCAATTAGTATACAGAAGAAACTAATTATAGAGATTGATGCAAGTTAGTTTTAATGGAGAGGTTTGGAGAGGAAATGACTCACAGGGAGGTAAAGATAGGGAGCCCTGGTGGTTTGATTTTTGCTGACAAGTTTTGAAATGCTAAATAATTTTCTACCATAACAAAGACTCTGGCAAATGTCAGAAAAAAATGACACTTAGCACAATTTAAAATAAAAAATATTAATATCATTTAGGCTTAGGAACTGTCATCTGTGGTGACTATTGACTTATGTAGTAAAGACAATATCCTACTTTAAACATGAAAATTTGAATTAGCTATTGAAAATGTCATTTAAATTACAAATAATTCTGTTTAACCCTGTTATGAATCTTTAGAGTATGATCACTTATTTCCTCTATGATATATTAACTTTAAAGTCCAGAAGTCCACCCTCTACAGCTTTAGGATTTTGTTGCGTATAATTTTTGGATCACTGCTGGGATTTTAGGTTTTCTCTAAGGCAAGAATGAGGCAGGGTTTCTCCATCATAAATTTACCCACAGAGGACCTAAGTAAATGCTGACTGGCAGACAAAAGTTTTAGTAGGTTTTCTTCCTAATACAATTCTTTTCTGCAAAAGATTAACTCAATTTTAAACACACATTTGGTTGAGCTTCACCCCAAAGTGTGAGATCAGGCAAAAGATGGATTTTATATTTAAAGGGACGATTACAGACAACACACAGTTCCTGTAAATTTCTCTATTAATGAAACTAGTAGTAACTCTCAGTCTACTAATCTTGTTAAGACCAAGGTCAGCTCTACATTAATCTTCATGTGCAGAGTAAAAAACAAGCTTTTTAGTCAATCAACATTTATCATGCAGAGTATTGATCTATGATTCAACCAGAGCCCCAGAAATTACTTGTTTACTTTGTCTGCCAAATTAAAATTTGTTATTATTTGAAACACAAACAAAGACCACCATTGAAAAGTGTTAATCAGATATCTGTGGTACAAGGTAGGGGGGGGAAGAATTAAATCTGGGTTAAATCAAAACAAACTTTCAGAAATAAGGTGTCAAGCCAGTTTGTTTTTCTCTTATTGAGCCTGGAAAGTGTAGCAGAAATAGGTAAGTGCCACTATCCCCACATTCAGGTATCAAGTCAAACTTATACACAGATGCCTAAAGGTGTCAAGCACAATTAATCATATCCTATCGTGAATTACTTTAATTAGCTAATAGAGATTCCTTCCAACACCTAATGAGGGCATGGACTGGGATGGGGCAGGGAGGAAGAGTCGGGTATTTTGAGAGCATTTTAGAAAGGGTGGAGTACAACAATTGGCAGCTCTAAACAGCCAGAGGGCAGAATGAGGATACTGAACTTGAGGGATGGCGCATGGTCAGGAGGGTGATGAGTAGGTAGTAAAAGATCTGTATAAAGAAAAGAGGTATGATAAAGAAAATCTTTTCCTAATTCGAAATTCTACCTGGGCCACTTGGCGGGTACTTTCCCGCAAAAAGTCACCTAACTAACTGGAGTAGATTAAAACCAGAATTGTCTGAGCAGCTACTTGAAAGGCTCTGTCTCACCTATACTATGACAGACAGGATAAAGACCAACATCTTTAATAAATGAATGAGCTCTACTCTAAACACTCTGCTCCAGTCATATTTCCAAATATCCACTTGTTCAAGTATGACTTTAAAGCTGTTCATTTTGCCTGGGTCTTTGCCCCTTCTCAGATGCATCAACTCTACTCATCCTTGAAGATTTAAAAGAAACTTAAGTGTCTTTCCAGAAAAAGTTGATCTTCCTTCCTTGGATGTCCTATGGTTGAAAGCTGAAAAATTAATTAATAAAACTGTAGTCTGAGGTTATACTACCATATAGCCACTATCACTGTAATAAATATAGGTCAACTTTTCTTTACATGTTCTGGTTTTCCAAAGTTGGTCTTGATCTGAAGCTGGCTAGCAAACAATATGACTGAAGGGCTGCGTCACTGGCATTAGCAAGAATGAAAAGAATCTGGATTACTATGCATGTTGGAAAAAAAACAGCTGGGAAGGGAACGCAATAATCAAACACCATATATCAGAGCAGAGAAGGTAGTTGCTGTCTATTTTTACTAGGGAACAACAGAGGAGTTTCTGGAATGATTTCTTACTACATAAAGGCAAGACAATGGAGTTGACTACTTAAGGAATCTGTGAAGCCTATTATTATAATAATTACCTCAGGAATGTTTCGAGAGTTACATAAAAACCCGCGTAAAGGACCTTAGTAGAAGGTCTGGCTCACATTATAGTTATTTTCTCCTATTAAGCATTCTTCACACTTGAAAGGCTGTCCGAAAATTTTTGGGGCCACCTAGGAAAACATGACCAAATAATGGTGCAATTCTTTCTCTTCCAAGAAGCCACGTATAATTTTAGCCTCTACGTCATTCTCCCCATCGGACTGTCTAAATAAAAACACATTTGCCTTAATCCGCCTACTAACTGGCGGGCTAAAAGGTAAGGGTGAGAAAGGCTACATTTTGCCCAAAAGAATGTAGCAGTTAATAAGCACTTAAACGGCACTTGAAGGTTATCAAACGTCGCCGGGGAAGGAGGTTCAAACGCGGCGATCTTACTGTCCGAACACACGCTAGGACACACTTTCTAATAAGTACCGGTACTTGGGGGGAGAAGAGGGCTTGACCAAGAAGACTTCCTCTGCCAACGGAAAGGAAGAAGAGCCGACTCAAGCCGAAGGCTGCCGAGCCAGGAATCTGCTAGAGAGGGAAATCTCATGCGTTAGGAGTCTGAGGCAGGGACCTCGCCGACAGAAGGAAACTCACAGGAAAAAAGGCCTCGGAAAGCCAAGGAGGGATCGCTACCGCAAAAAGAGGAAAAGGCTCGAGGCCGGCCACGAGCCCACCGGCGCCAGCCTCATACCTGCGCTTCCCGCTTCCCTCCTCGGCGCCTCGTAATGACCTCACCCACGGGCGCCCAATCCCACGCAGCGTAGGGCGCGAGGCGCCTCGGCCGAACAGTCACATCCGGGCCCGAGAGGAACCGCGAACGAGCTGGGCGTGCGCCCTTGCTTCGTGCCCTCAACCCGCATGGCGGAGCCACGGGCGCCACGGGGAGGCCGTGCGAGTCGGGCGGTTCCGGCGCCCGCGCTGAGCCGCGGGAAGGGGCGGGGGACGCCCGTGCGGCTGGTGCGTCTGCCCTCAGTGAGGCGGGGCGCGCGGCGGACGCCCCCGGGCAGGGGCGGGAGTGGTGGAAGGGCCGGACGGTTGACTGTGAAAGGGGCGGTGAGCGCGCTGCGCCGCTCTCAAGGCGAGGTTTGGCCTCCCCAGCAGAGACGGGGCGAAGCGGCGGCGGCGGCCCTCGGGCCGGCTGGTGAGGCGATGGCGGCCCCGGCCCCTGGGGCTGGAGCAGCCTCGGGCGCGCTGGCTGTAGCAGTGGCGGCGGCGGCGGCAGCGGCGGCGGCGCAGGCTCCGGCTCGGGCTCTGGGTCCGCGGGGCCGGGGGCCGGCTGCCCAGCCGGGTGCTGGAGTTGGTGTTCTCCTACCTGGAGCTGTCCGAGCTGCGGAGCTGCGCCCTGGTGTGCAAGCACTGGTACCGCTGCCTGCACGGCGATGAGAACAGCGAGGTGTGGCGGAGCCTGTGTGCCCGCAGCCTGGCAGAAGAGGCTCTGCGCACGGACATCCTCTGCAACCTGCCCAGCTACAAGGCCAAGGTGAGGGAGCCCCGAGCTACGCCGCTGCCCTCAGCCCCGCTCCTGCGCACGGCTCTCAGCGCTTCTCATCTAAGCTTCTGAGTCAGACGCCTCGCTTCGCCATCCCGCCTTTCCACCGCACCGGTCAATACCTTACCTCGCCCCTCCATAAAGATGCTTTTCTCTTTGGATTGAAGTTCTGCTCCTTAACCCACTACACTTCCGTGATACACTTTTTAAAGGACCCGTTGCTTTCCCATCCCTGGTTTTCCATCACTCATTCTACTTTCCACAGTCTTTCCCTTTAAAGACAGACCACCCCCATTGTTGTACCTTTAATACGCTCATTTTTCTCCCTGCCCTTCAGATAGGCTTTATTAGATCTCCCTGTTGCCTTAACATCCGCTTAATTTCAGAGATCTTCGTTTTCATCGGACGTTTTACCTCATCTTTTCCCAGTTATGATTTAGAACCATTTTTTTCTTTGTTTTCACCCAGGTTTTCTTTAATTCCTTCCACTATGTTTCAGGCTTATAAGTGAGTGTCGTCCTAGGCATCCTGTTAATTTTCAAGATACAGGCTTTCATAGCCCAGACCCCCCTCAGCATCACTTAACCGTCATAATACTGCCTTGTCCCACTATTAAGTGGCTACTTCCTTGCCAACTTTTTCCTAGTTCCACCTTGATGGTATGTCTCATCTGTTCTGTTTGTCATAGAATTCCGGTTTTGCTTGCTGCCTTTTTTTCTTCTAGATTATCATGCATATGACTACATTCGTATACAAATAAATGTCAAGTAACAGATACTGTAGGGCTGAGAGGATTCTTCAGGCAATATAAACAAAAGCCTCAAGCTTGAGTTCAGTTAGATGGATAACAGCTATTGAGTATAGCAGTCACCAAGAGTATATATGAGAGGATAAAGGCTGACTTAAAATGTGGTAAACATAATAAATACATTAATAATTAAAATTGGGAAACATCTCTTTTTAGTGCTAGACTGCCAGTGGTGATCAGGGTAAGACGTAAACTTTCCCATGTGAAATAGATGTAAAATTTATTCTTCTGTAATAAAGAGGATTTTAGTCAAATAAAGAGGAATATTGCTGTTAAATATGATCAAGTTTTTCCTATTGAGTGAAATAACATGTTAATTTACTACAATATTTGTACATAGTAGATGCTCAGTGGATACTAGCTGTAATTTACATAGTATAGTGAGGAAGATTGCAGTTTTGTCCTGTTTTGCCTGATAAACGTATAGGCTTCATAAGTTTTATTTTTTATTTTTACATAGTTTATTGTTTTTACTTATTTTAAATTGAGACATTTTCGTAATTGTTCTGTAATAGATAAGTTCACATAATTCAAGAGTCATATAATAATATATAATAGATAATGTGTTCATGTGAGTCAACGTTCAAAAAAAGTAAAATGTCTTCCTTTTGCCCTTGTCCTCCAGCCACCCAGTTTCCTTTCTTGGAGGCAGCCTGTGTTACCTATTTCTTTTGTATCTTTCCCTAGATAGCTTAGATATCTCAAGTTTTTAGTATTTTGTATGTCTTTCTACTACAAGCACTATAAGTATTGTAGACATACTAATAGCATGTTCATTCAGACACTGGAGGACTTTTCTTGAATATCTGAGGATAAAAAGATTAATTCAAAAAAAGTCAGATAGTCTAGTAAGGAAGCCCTCAGTCCAATAGGGGAGAAAAAAACGTGTAGAAATAACTAACACATGGTAGCAGTTGCTCCTGTTAGATTAAAAAAACATATGCTAGAAGTTCAGTGAAAGAGAAATTTGCAAGTTGAGTGGAGCACTGGAGAAGATTTGAGGTTGAGATTGTATCTGAGCTGAACTTTAAAGATGGGGAGGATTTGAACATTTTACCAAAAGGAAATGTCCTGAACAAAAGCAGGACAAGAGGAAAGCAAAGGCTTTGTACAGTATATACTGTATTTTTATTTTTAAAAAATGTATGAGTGCCAGGCACTATGCTTAGTTTTGTAGATGGAATGATGAATAATAAAAACAGACACAGACTCTTATGGATGCCTATTTTCTAGTTGGGGAAAATATATTAATTAAATAATCATAATTGTGAAATCATATCTGTGGTAAGTACTATGAAGGAGAGAAACATGGTGCTCTGAGTGTCAGTAACGGAGGATTTTACTTAAGACGGTCAGGGAAAGCTTTCTCTGAAGAAATAAAGCATGAGCTGAGACGTGAAGGATAAGGATTAATCTGTGAGAGAAGAGCCTTCCAGGAGGGAACCTGATGAGTATAGGAAGGACAAAAAAAATACTTCAGTGTGGCTGGAGCATAGAGAGCAAAGGTGAAGGTTTGAGATAAGATAGAATAGTCTGGGTCCTACTTCTGTAGGGAAACCTTTTTAAACTGTAAGAGTGGGTTAGGAGTGTGGGGATTGATATGATTATTATGCATTTTTACGAGATTATTTCTAGCTTCAGTATGGAGAACAAGTTGAAGAGAACCTTAGAAATATGGGTAGATCAATTAGGAAGTAAGTAGTGGAGCGGATGGAGAAATTTAAGAGGGATTTAGGAAGTAAAATTTATAAGACTTAGCAATAGATTTGCATTAGGAGTGAAGAGGGAGGTGTTAAGGATGACTCCTAGATATCTGGCTTACATAATATAGCGATCACCTGGGCTAGATAGATTTAGGAGGAATGAATTCAATTTCGGTAGAGTAGAATTTACGTTGTTTTTGAAATATCCAAGAGATTTCAGATAGGTAGTTGTTAGAGTTTAGAGCTTAGAGGAGAGGTTAAAGATATAAAATAGTTATATTTAATTAAAGTAGTTGAAAATATGTACAGGTAAGCTGAAACGATGTATCATGGAGGCCCTTAAAATACAGTTTGGGCTTTGTTCTGCAGTTGGAAACCACAGAAGTTTGAACAGAGGAGTGGCAAAGTAAGAGCTGTGCTTTAGAAAAACTAAGCCATAAGATGAATTGGCGAGGGCAAGGGTTAGTGCCTATACCAGACGTATTTAAGGTATAGAACAAATGTGTGAACAAGTGTATAAAGGAGGGAAAGGAATAATTAGGAGAGCTATTTGCAGAGAACAGGTCTACACAGGGGACAGCTAGTTGACTAGGTGAGTAAGATGAAGAAGAAGAAAGAGTCGGGATTTCTAGGGAGCCTGGGTAACAGAGAAGTATGGGAACAGGCTTGGGATAGCATAAAACTGGAAAGTATTTGGAGTTGTCAGTCTTTTTAGGATTTGTCTTTTTAAAAGTTCGTGTTCTACATCTCACCAAATAGCATCAATTATTCCAGTCATACTTAGCATCTAACTATAATTCTCTAAAGTTTAGACTTAGATCCTAAACTATGTCTTAAAGCTGTTTGCCATAATGTTAACATCCAGGTTGTGCATAAGAGTGTGAGACAGGAACTATAGATTAATTCATGGATTTATTTTCCCATTTCACCTGAAGTTTTCAGTATCCATCTCTAAAAGATAGGGACACTTAACAATCACAATATCGTATCTAAAGTGTAAAGAAATGAACTATAATATAAAAAGTGTTCAAGTTTCCAATTATCATAAATTTCAGATGTTTATTTTTAATTTTCAGTTTAATCAAGATCTAAATAATGTTTCTATGCAGTTGATACATCTCTTAAGGCTATTTCAGTCTACAAATTCACCCTCCATCTCCCTACCTCCTACCCTAGTAACCTATTTGTTGAAGAAACCAGGTTGTTTACCCTGTAGAATTTCCCTCAGTCTGGATTTTGTGTATTTCATTCCCATGGTGTTGCTTATCCTGCTCTTCTATCCTCTGTATATCCTATAGAGGTTTGATTCATTTAGGTTAGATCATATTTTTTGCAATACATTTTTTACTAGAATCAAGTGATTGGGGTGTGTACAGAATTAAGTGTTGTATGGTGCCAACTATGATGGGTAGTTCAGGAGAGTGAAATCGGGGAGATTGGGTGGTCCTGATTAAGAATAGCTTCATGGAGGTGATAAGACAAGCTGGTCTTAGAGGATATGTGGGAGAAGGAAAACAGATATGATACTACAGACAAGGAGAACAACACAAACTTAGAAATAGGAGGAACCACATCTGTAGGGCTTTGAAGGCCAGGCAGAGTTTACAGTTCATACGGTAGTCAGTACAGAACTATCAAAAGTTATTGAACTGGGATGAAATGTAATAAAGGTACTGTTTTAGAATGACATATCTAGAAGAATTCTGGTAGAAGACTGAAGACCAAGTTCAGGAGAGTTTGGAAGCAGAAGTAGAATAGTCACCAAAAAAGTATACAGTGAAAGAAAGTCCAAGGTAATAGGGAGATGTCATAGAACTTTGAGGAAGAGCTTGTCAACAGTGTTAGTGTGACAAAGAAAATAAGGATAGAGGAAAAGCAATTGGAATTTATAAGAATTGGGGATAGGCATAGGTAAGTATTAATTAAATATTTTATAATAAGGAGTTAATTGTCTTAATAGTAGTCTTTTGAGTTATTTAGGCTGTACTTAATATTTTGGGGGACATTTTACTCTCTTCATCCTATATTCTGATCTTTTAGATGCTTAAAAGTGTATTATAAATAGGAACAGATAGGGAAAAAATTTAGGAATGCTTCAGTTTTGTAGCCTCCTTGTGAAAACATGGGATGCCTGAAACAAGCAGGATTTGTTTGTTTTTTATCAAATTTCTCTGCTCTGAAGCACAATAATGAAATAGTGAAGTAGTGACTAATAGTAAATGAACACTGGATGAGGGTAATAGATACCTGACTTTTCTTTGGGGTTCTTGCTCATACTCTCTGAGTTGAACTATATGACATTTAGGGTCCTTGTAATACTGAAATTCTATGATTCTAGAGTTGATATCTCAGGTTAAAAAACAATGGGTCTTAGCCTTTGGCTGCTTTCGGGTAGTTTGAATAAAGTAGGGTATTTTAAAAAACATACAAACCAAAACCAAATAACATGAGAAATTGTTATTGTTCAGAGTAGCAATTTATACAGTCTGTATTTTGAGGCTTAAAAAAAACTGGTAATTACTGAAGGTCAGCTAACCTGTCCTATCAATGACAGCTGTTCTTAATGGCTCTCTATAAATTCTAGTGGTTGAATTTAGATGCTATCTAGGGGATTATTTGATTTGGTAAAATGAGAGTGGTGTTGTCTCAGTGTATGAGTGATGCCTAGCAAGGAGGCCAAGGATCTAAGATATTTTGTGGTTATTAAAGTTTTTCATAAACTTTAGAGCTGCTATGACTAAGTTCTCTATTTTATTTAAAATATTCTTTTGCTGACAGCATTGCCAAGATGAAAACTGTGCCTCTCTTAACTTTTTGATATAAAAATATCAAACATAAACAAGAATAGAGAAAATGGTTTAGTGACTTCCTATACCTATCACCAAGCTTTACCAATTATTGATTTATGGCAATCTAGTTTTCACGTTTACCCCACCTACTATCTGCTCCAACCCTGGATATTTCAAAGCAATTCCTTGATATCATTATCTTATCCATAAACATTTCAGCATTATCTCTAAAATATAAGAATTCTGTGTATATATTTTTGACATTTTAAGAAGCCTATTTGGAGAAATAATATTACGTTTTAGAATTTTATCAATGATAAAATAGTTGGCAGTTATTTTAAATGTTACGTTAGTATCCCATCCTGAAACTAGCCATTTTTTAGAAATACTTATTGCACTATTTAGAAATATATAACTTTATTGTTTAAAAATACATAGCCTAAAGTTTGGGCATTTTTTAATATTTAAGAAATAGCAAACTTCTGTTTCTTTGGTCTGGTTTTCATCTTTTCAGGTACGTGCTTTCCAACATGCCTTCAGCACTAATGACTGCTCCAGGAATGTCTACATTAAGAAGAATGGCTTTACTTTACATCGAAACCCCATTGCTCAAAGCACTGATGGTGCAAGGACCAAGATTGTTTCAGTGAGGGCCGCCATGCATGGGAAGTATGGTGGGAGGGCCCTCTAGGTACTGTGGCAGTGATTGGAATTGCCACAAAACGGGCTCCCATGCAGTGCCAAGGTTACGTGGCATTGCTGGGCAGTGACGACCAGAGCTGGGGCTGGAATCTGGTGGACAATAATCTACTACATAATGGAGAAGTCAATGGCAGTTTTCCACAGTGCAACAATGCACCAAAATATCAGGTAAGAAACAGGTGTTTTCTGAGATGTGAGCCTTTGTCAAATCATGTCTTTATTTTAAATTTACAAGATGTAATATAGTAGCTTTGTATGTCTTTTTGGTAATTTTCAATTAAATGGTGTAATTGTCCTTTCTTTGCTACTCTGATAATCTTCTATTATCTCAATACTTGTTTCCTAATACGTATTCAACCTTGAGCAAGTCATCTTTGCTTTCTACATCAGGGGATGTTCAAACTTTTTCTGTGCAGGCCCAGATAGTAAATATTTTTGGCTTTGTCATCCATATGGTCTCTGTCACTAGTCAACGCTTTTGTTATAGCACAAAAACAGCCACAGATAATATGTAAAGAATGAGCATAGCTGTGTTACAGAAAAACTTTATTTATGGGCTGCAGGCCAGATATGGCCCAGGGACCATAGTTTGGCAACTCATGCTTTAAATTGCCATCTTTCCTATATCATGGCACACCCAAATCTACTTTTTCTAGATATCTCCCCGCAACAAATGCATCTGTGTGCATGCACACACATACCCTCTGCTACTTAATTAATCTGTTTGTGGTTTCAAAGCCTCTGAAGGTGTCATTGATTTCTATAAAGACAGGAAAGTTCATGCAAACTTTTGCATTTTAAATTTTCATCTTAGTCTTACCTATACTTATGTGATTCTAGGTCAAAATTATAGTTCCTATTTATAAAGTCTATATGATTACCATAGATTCAGCAGAATCTAAAACACAATCTGATAAGAAACTGGAAATTTTAAGGAATTATAGAGTGCATATTTCATAGGAACGTATGGCTTGAAAACTCTAGCCTGAGTAACGACCTCGAGTCAGGTATACTAAAGTAGAACTAAAAATATATTCAATTTCCTGAGATAGAAAAGCCTGGAAGGATTTTCTTTCATAGAATCCTTTCCTCACTGTCCTTTCAGTCTCTGCAGATATCCTAAGAAGGGTGTCTGGATTTAATAATCATTGAAGATAAAGTCCATGACTAGTCTTGTGTGATTTTATAGTGAAAGTCCTTTAGTCCTTATTTTCAGAGAACACAAACTCTTTTATGATTTCAGTTCTTTTAAATTTATTGAGACTTGTTTTCTTCCCAGCATATGATTTATCTTGATGATTATTCCATGTGTGTTTGAACACATATTCTATTGTTGGATGGAATATTCTATAAATGATAGGTCAAGTTAGTTGATAGTATTCAAGTCTTCTGTATCCTTACTGATTTTTCTTTCTCCTGTTCAATCATTTACTGAAAGGAGTATCGAACTCTCCAACTGTACTTGCTAATATATCTATTTCTTTTTTTTAGTTCTGTCAGTTTTTGCTTCATGTGTTTTTGGAGCTCTGTTATGAGGTATATATACATTTATAATTGTTATATCTCCCAGCCTTATTAGCTTTTTTATCATTATGAATTGACTGACTTTGACTCTAGTAATATGCCTTACTTTTATTTTGTCTGATATTAATATAGCCATTCCAACTTCCTTATGCTTATTACTGCAAAGTACCTCTTTTCCCTCATCTTTTTTCTTTCAATCTGTCTTTGTATTAAAAATGGGTCTCCTAGACTGGCTATAATTGGGTCTTGCTTTTTATCAAACCTGATCTTATAATCTCCACCTTTTAATTTGACTGTTTAATCCATTTACATGTAATGTAATTGTTGGGCTGCTTGATATTGTCCTTGTCTCTGTGCCTCTGAAGTTTTTCTTTCTTTCTTTTTTTGTGGCGGGGGGGGGGATTGGATAATTTCTATTGCTTTTTCTTCAAGTTCATAGATTCTTCATGCTATTTCTTCTTGTTATTAAGCCAGGCTAGTGAATTTTAGTTATTGTCCTCTTCAGCTTTAGAATTTTCATTTGGTTCTTTTCTTTTTTATAGTTTCCATGTCTCTATTGAGCTTCTCTATTTGTGCATTTATTAATACTAGATTTTTCTTTAATTCTTTGCATATATTTATGATAATTGCTTTGAAGTCTTTGTCTGCCAATCCAATATCAAGGCGTACCAATATCAAGGCCTACTTGGAATAAGTTTCAATTGACTTCTTTTTTCTCTCTGAGTATGAGTTGTACTTTTCTGTTTCTTTTCATATCCAATAATTTTAAAATTGAAAACTGCGCATCATCAGTAATATGCACAGTATCTGGGATGTTTTGTTCCTCTAGAAATTGCTTTGTTTTTCTGAAGAGTGTAAGTTTTCTTGTTCTAGCAGGCAGTTAATTTTTGTAGACTAAAGCTGTAAACTGTCTCCACCATGCTGTGCAGCAGCTAATGGCTTTGTTCAATTTTTGTTTGTTTGTTTTTGGGGGGGGTGAGGTGGGGCCTTCTAGCTGCTACTTTTCAGCCTGGTTCTCTGGAGGTTTCCTCTATATCTCTGTAGTATAGTGGTCACACCTGGATTTGGGCACAGTTTATTCTCAGATTTGGGAACTCGTTCTCTTTGTGGTTCCATTGCTTCTAGAGTGCCTACTCTTAAGTTTTCAATTACTCTGTCATCTCCAAGTATTGCCCTCTGACACTTAATGTTAGTAAGACTTCTGCTTTCTGCTTTATGCTGTGTGCACACTGTATGCTCAATCAAAGGTAAAGCAAATTTGCCAGTTTCACCAGGAGTGACACTGTGTTAGTTTCATCTTCTGTAAAATAGGGATAACGCCTCGGATTGATGTCAGTATCAAAAAAAGATAAAACAAATAAAGCATAAAACGAATATATAACAGGATATTAATTTTTTATTTTTTGTTGTTTTTCATGTTTTGATGGTACAGTAGTTGTGGTGATGATGAGGATATTCTTGAGTCCATAAAATGGGGTATCGGTTAATTGTGAGTTGGGCAAAGGGAGGGGAAAAAAGCAGATGTTAGTTATTTGTGTTAGGAAATACAGTGAAGAAAAGTAATAACAGCAGGAGTTATACTTGGCAAGTATTAAATTATTATTTTTATTGCACATGTTAGGACTTTCTGCCTCCAAGTAGATAGATGTTTCAACCTTTTATAGATGCAAATTATAAAGATAAAACATCCTTATTTCTTTGCTTACTTTTCCAAATGGGAAAATAACTGGATATATGGTGCTTTCAGTTTAGTTAACAATCAGTACTTGTGTTTTTATAACAAACAGATGTTTCAGAGCACTGGTCTACAGAGTGACTATTTAATAAGCCTATACTGCATCTTTAGAATCTGTAGTCAGATTTGGCCATTCATGACCGTGTAAGTTCCACATTGTATATAGAACTGCTTTGTAAACTTTAAAGGCAATGTATTTTATTAGAGTATATATGTAATTTTTTTATTGTGGTAAAATTATATACAGCATTTATAATTTTAACCACTTGTAAGTGTATAGTTCAATGGTATTAAATATAAGCACAACGTTGTCTAACCATCACCATTATCTATACCCCGAACTTTTTAATTGTCCCCAACATAAACTATGTGCTCATTAGAAAAAAACTCTATTTCTCTCTCTGCCCCCAGCTTCTGGTAACCTTTGTTCTACTTTCGGGCAAGAATGTGAATAATCTAGGTGTCTGATATAAGTAGAATCACACAATATTTATCTTTATGTGTCTGCCTTATTTCATGTAGCAAAACGTTTCAAGATGCATCCATATTGTAGCATATATTAAAAGTGCATTTCTTTTTATGGATGAATAACATTCTATTTTACATATACATACTATAGTAATTTGAAAAGTTTATTTAGATAGTCTTTTTTGGTAAAGTGCTATACCAAGTTATAGCTTTTAGTGGTAACCTTCTTAAGAAAAGCCTTTTAACAAAGAAGAAATAAAATCTGGAGACTGTTCAAAGGGAATATTGAAATTTTCAATATTAATGTAGATCCCACTCAAGTCTTAAATTAAAAAATTATCAATACAGGTAGTTGTAATGAAATTGATGTATTTTCTTCCCGATGTTTCTCCAGATAACTTTTAGGGTATATATACAAAATAATATTTTCAACTTGTTCATTTGTCTCGTTTCTTCTGTCTATGCCCTTGGTGGGTTTTCTTCTAACCTTCTTTTGTTATCTGTTTGCAGATAGGAGAAAGAATTCGAGTCATCTTGGACATGGAAGATAAGACTTTAGCCTTTGAACGTGGATATGAGTTCCTGGGGGTTGCCTTTAGAGGGCTTCCCAAGGCCTGTTTATATCCAGCAGTTTCTGCTGTATATGGCAACACAGAAGTGACTTTGGTTTACCTTGGAAAACCTTTGGATGGATGACAGTGGCTTTCTTGGGATGAAAGACAGTAGAGAGATACCTTCTTGTGGAAAGTAGAATCATGAAGTGACAGTGTCATACATGCATGCCCAAGAAACATCCTGAAAACATGAAATTGTTAACTGGAGAAGCAACTCTATCTACAGCAGAGATTATCTTAGTGTTTCCTCTTTCTACTGGGCCAGAAAAATCCTCAGGGTTGCAGTTGGTTGAGTGGGCAGTTGACATATGCATGTTGCAACAGATTTTGTCTGTAAGTTAGCAATGTGTTATTTCCAACTTTTAAGGTGAGAGTTTAGAGATGCTGTAAAAGGAATAAGATAAGGAAATAGCAAGATTTTTAAGTAGTGTGTTTGTGAAGAAAGACTGATCCTGTTTTACAACTGCCTGTTTTTTCTCCAGACCCTTTTTTTCCAGCCAGCTTGACTATCAGAAATGTATGAAACTGGTTGGGTTTTATTTAATATTTTTAATATATTGAGAAGCATGGTCTGCTTGGACTGCACTTCTCTAACAGTGAGATGTAAAATTGTGCAGCTATTTTAAAAGTTGTATATACAAATATGTGTGTAAAAACAACTGTAAAAAAAAAAACAGGACAAAGGAGTTGCTTTGTTCTAGTCCAATTTCTTAAAAACCACTACATGGTACAAAATTAAAATAACATTTAGAGACAATTAGGTAACTACAAAGAAGAGGATTTTAAGAGGAGATGTGTTGTATTGGCTTATTTTATATTTGGTTTACAGTTTCCATAGCTATTATAGTTTTTTTTTTTTTTTTTAATGATCAGAATTATTGTAA
This sequence comes from Eonycteris spelaea, assembly GCA_003508835.1. Classification (NCBI taxonomy): domain Eukaryota; kingdom Metazoa; phylum Chordata; class Mammalia; order Chiroptera; family Pteropodidae; genus Eonycteris; species Eonycteris spelaea. Next base: position 29,831,228 of record PUFA01000001.1, on the reverse strand, counting down.
AAATCCTTTAATCTCCCGGCTAAAGATTGAGGGAAGGCAAATTTATTTTTAATCATACTTATATCACTAATAATAATAATGATTTGGCCTTCTGAAAAAATGTCTCATAACAACACAAAACATTGCCATTCACTTTTATAGGCCTCAAATATGAAAGCTGTTAGTCACAGACCTTAGGGAAAGAATCAATTAATGGTCCTTTTATTTTATAACTATAATGTTGTAGATATTATAATTTTTTAAAATTTTCATATTGTTTACATCATGCAACAATCTAAGCCTCAGACTCTTCATTGGGGTTATCAAGAAAATGTTTACTCAACCACCAGGAACAGTGCCAACCTGAACTCAGGTTAAGAATATTCTTAATCTCAGTAGATATAATTGCCCCCATGGGACTTGGAATAAAACACCTTGTGCTGAAAACTTCAGGTTGGCAATATTTTGAAGGTTTCATTGTAGAAGAGTTTAACATTAACTCCTATTCTGAATTTTTGACTAATAAATTTGATTTCACTATTACTCCTTTGAATTAATAATCCAACATACATGAGCTGAGATTTTCTTTTGTTAGAAGAGAAACAAACATCTTTCTGTATGAAAGTATAAATTGTATGGTGTCAGATACATCTTTGTGATAACTGACTAAGGCAAGTGGAATCTTTGTACTTTCTAGGTTATTGCTGTATGTATATTTTGTCTTTAATAAAATTAGGGACAGCAAGCAGCTGGCTGGGGTTTTTGGGCTGCTCTTTAAGAGTTAGGATTATCAATACTCCTATGAAGCAGGGGATTTGAATCATGAACAAAGATTTATTTTTGCCACCTGACAGGTTTACATATATTTATTATGTATTTGTTATGTTGCTTAAAGATGAAATTTGTTAAAGATTCTTTTTGACATTTATGTCAAGAAGAAACTCCTGGAAACCATATTTAATAGTACATAGTGAAATTATATGTTACATGTATTAGAGATATAGCTGCTACAGAAATTGATTTTTCTTGTTGTGGAATGACTCAATTTGGCAAAGTTTAAAAGAGAACTGGTTCAAGATGAAGATTGAGCTAGTTAGAAAACTATAAAGACCTTTGAATACTTGTTTATTTTTCAGGTTGTGGTACAGCCAATTCCAAGAACTTTTGCTCAGAGTTTTGTTTATAACATTTTGCCTTGTTAGTAGACATTCATTTTGTAACAAAGTTTTGAAGGTGCTGAGTGGAAAATAGAAACACATGGTTATTGCATATTGAACCTAGAATCAAATAATTGCCTAAATATTTAACAAGCTATTTTTAAAGGTTTAGATTCTCTAATATCCCATTTGCAAACATAAAATTGAAGGTTCATATTTAGCACAAACATTAGGGGAATGAAGAGCCTTCATTTATAACCTGATAAATGAGTTTGTTACTGGAGACCAATCATAGCTATACAGAATATTAAAGCAAATTGCTACAATGTGCAAAGAAATGGAATCTTTTTTATTGGTGCTGAGAGAGCTTTTAGGTAGAAGACCATTGTACCTAAAGATTGAGTATAAATCATCAAAATCAGTAGTTAACCTTAGCTGTACTTTGGAGTCATGTGCATTTTGAAAAATATTGATATTTGGGTTCTATACCCTAAAATTCTGATATTGGTCTGGAATAAGACAGGACAATAAGGACTTAAAAAAAAAACTTCCTAGATGATTTTCAATATGCTGCCAAGGTTGAGTTCAAAATTCACCTTAAGTTTTCTCATCTGCGAAATTAAAAAAAAAAAAATCCTTGCTCCCTCCCTTCACTACCTCACAAGGATATTAAGGGTAGAGAAAATAATGCAAAAGTGCTTGTGAGATGGATAAAAAGTGCTATTGAAAGGCAAAGTAGTGTATTTCAGCTGAAACTGTAAGCAGGAAAAATGTATAACTGAACTTGCTTTGTTGACATGAGAAGCCGGGAGCATTCCCTTTGGTTCTTAACTTTCGTGAAGCATGAGATGTGTAAAGCAAACATTACTATTACTCCCATTCATACTATAGTATTCTGTCATACTTGAGATAGGCTGTTCTAATTATCTGGTTTTACATAGGAAAGAAATATTAAGGCTTAAAGTCTGTAATGATCAATGGTTCATAATTCATTAAAACATTTCATACAAAGAGTTCTGTGGTTAAATATATATCATTTCATATTTGCCGTTACTTTTTAATCTGATTTTTTAATATTAAGCCATTTATTTCATCTCCTTCATTTTTATTCATGTAAGTTTATGTTCAGACTTAAGAAGGCACCTAAAGCAAGCAGGGTTTACCCAGGTGAATATTTAAAAGTCATGGCTCAATAATTAGACATCTGCCTTTTAGATATAATTTGACCTGGAAAAGACTAGAAAATAACAGAGCCCTAAACCATATAGTAGGTATTATATTTAACTTTTAAGCCTCCAAACTGTTGTTTATGTAGACTAATATTAATATTTTTTGATGATTTTTTAAAATGAGCAGTGTAAAGAGATAGAAACTTAAGAAGTTTCAAAGATTAATGTTGAGAAGCTTACTCTCCAGAAATCAAGGGACCACTTCAAAGCCTTCCTTAAAGGAACAGTCTATATCCAACCCAAATGCTATCCTTACAAAGCATTCCTCAATTCCTCTAGCTGAATGTAACCTCTCCTTTCTTGGAATTTTCCTATTTTTATATTTTATCTGTATTTAACCTATGTGATAATTGCTTTATATCTTGTAGAAATTTATTTATTATTTGTTAGAGTCTTTTCTCCCCTGAACATCTTAAGACAGGATCTCTAATGGACTTGTCTTTATGCCCATATCATCTTGGCCCAATAGACAGGTGCTCACATATTTGCTGAAGGAACAGAGAACTATGTAGGAAAACATAAGCTTCTCTGAAGTTACTATATAGTACAAGATGGATGAGAAAGAAATTCTTTCTGTGTCCTGTCCAAGTGAAGCACAAAGGAAAGGGATGCAATTCTGAGTCTAATAAGGAAACAATAATGACTGTGAATGCATTTTAGCCTTTCCCCTTTATTCTTAAATATTGGTAAACTCTGATTTTTAGTTCTTGGTGTAGATTTCATATTTGTTTAGAATCAAATTTAGAATTCTGTATTTTAATTTTTTGAAATTCTGTTGTTTCCTTTAGTTTCTTAATAAAAAGTTAAAACAAACAACCTCCTGTTATTGCTTACATTTAAAACAAGGAACTTGTTTATATGTCAGAAAAATGGGTATCTTAGTAGCCAAATATAATGGAATTTACCTACAAGTTCCATGGCTTTTAATACTGGAATCTGCATTTCCCAAATTTAGAATGGAACGTGGTCAGGGGATAGTAATTCACTAGGATCTTGCCCTATTGCCTCCACCCCCAGCTAGCAGTTTGATAATGTGGTTGTTTGCCAAGAATAATAAATTGGCATGGCCGAACAAATGGCTCCTGTGATCCAAACCCTTAAGAGAGAATCAGTTGATCATGTTGCTAAAAGTCGCTTGATACATTAATGTTAAAATTTATACGAAAGGTTTTAATTTTCTAAAAGAAAAGTAGGTGTGAAATTTCTGTATTTATCTTTTTATTTAGTGAGAATAGATAATCAGGGACAGCTTTACCAGTTTGTTGTCCTAATTTCTTTTTTGGATCCTCCCCCGAACCGTTTGCTTTTTATTTAATGTATTCATTAAAGTGTTGAGAGCAACATGTTCTCTACTCTAGAATATAGTTTGTTAATAGAAGCAGCCCCTCAGGATTTAAGATGGACATAATTCAGCTCATGTATATAAGAATTCATAATGAGTAACTCAAGAAGTAAAAATAATTTAGGGAGTTTTTCTTAGATCATCCTGTTTATAGTCCTTAATTTCTGTTTCTTTTTAAACAAGGAAATATTTAAGAAGAAGGTTAGGGAAGTCAGGTCCTGCGTATCCTATTGTATAATACTAAGTCATTGTATTTCTGCCACCTCCTTTTCTCTAATAAATGGGGGTGGGGGGAGGTTATGAAATTACTGATGGTTTTGGGGTCCTATCTCCCTTGAGAAAGACTCCATGAAATAATTTATTAAAGTCCTCATATCTAAAGTTAAGATTAGAGGCATATTGTAATGGGAATAGGCCATATATCTTTATTTTAATGTAGCTAACTTGTTCACATTTTCCAACCAATGTTTAAAAGTTCTTTTATTCATCTATCCCCCTTTATTGGTCACCTTTACCTTTGAAGAAAGAATGCTAAAGGCTGGAATGAGAGGAGTCAGTGACTTCTCTCCAACAAGCCAGAGTGACATAGTTCATGAACAAATTTCCCAGAGCAGTAAAGAACATGGATGGATGCTACTTGCTGAAAGGCACATTGGTAACTGAGACTGGCTACACTGAGGTTTTGGAGCCGCCAAATACATCCACTTTTCCAAATACAGCCTAGAAGAATAGTGGACTTCAGCGTCGATGGAGCCACACAGAAGGGATAGTGACTCTATACCACTTTGAATTTTAGGTGGCCGTGGCTGAGCCATAGCCTCTGGAATTGTGAAGATCTCTCTGCCTACTCAGCTGCTAGTCAACCACTTAGCAATTTAGAAAGAATGAAAAAGAGAAGATAACTCATAATTCATTAAATATTTTTTGGCACCTATACATAGCAGGCTTTTGCCAGGTCCTCAGGATGTAACGATGAGAGAAAGCAAAATGAAATGGTCTGTTCTAAAGTTGTTCACATGCTAGTGAGAGAGCAAATATGGAAATAGATTACCATGAAATGGTGGAATACTTGCTTTAATGGAGTTATGTATGAGGTCTAATGTAGGATAGGGAGAGGCAGTATTAAACTTAACCTGGGGTGATATGTAAGCTGAGTCTTAGGAGATGAATAGGAGTTAGTGAGGATTGATCCACTATTCTAAGCAGATGAAATAGTATGTACAATAATATAGAGGCATAAGTAGATTTAGTATGTATGGAAACTGCTTCCTGGAAGAGTGGTGGCAGAGGGTATGAAACAGGGAGATTAGGGCTAGATCATAATTGTCACGTTAAGGAGTTTGGGTTTTATCCTATTTATCATGAGGAAGCCATTCAAAGGTTTTTAGTGGGAGCCTGGCATTTTTCAATGATTACTCCAGCTGCACAAGGCAGTAATAAAAAAATGGGAGATGGGTCAGGAGGACTAAGCAGGAAATGATGAGGCCCTAAACTAAGGTGACTGTAAGGACGCAGAGGAAAAATGTATTTAAGAGGCGTTCAGGAAGATAGATGGAAACTATTGGTATGTAGAGGGTGAGGCATTTTTTTGGTGTGGGCATTTAGGAGAATAATGGTACTCTTTATTAATATAGGGAATTGAAAAGGAATGGATTGGAGTAGAAGGTGATGAGTTCAGTTTTGAACATGTTGAATCTGAGGTAGAAGTACAAAAGAGTGTTGGAAATACGTCAAGGGTTAAGGAAGGAGACAGCCCATCGGCAACTGGACAGCAATGATAGCTGTTGATGTGCTGCTTTTTTCATTTCTCTGCTCACTCCACTGTACTCCACAACCCAGTGGGCAGAGTGAGCGGAGAGTATGCCGGAGTACATTCGAAGGACAACCAACTGCCCCAAAGTGGTGACTCTACTGAGTCAAGGCTGGAGGGGTTTTGTTTTGTTAGCTTGTGCTCTACACCAGTGGTCCCTAGCCTTTTGGCACCTGGGACTGGAGCTCCTATGACAATCTAATGTCGGATAATCTGAGGTGGAGCTGAGGTGGTGATGCTAGTGCTGGGGAGCAGCTGCGAATACAGATGAGATGAAGCTTCCCTCTCTGGCTGGCACTTACCTCCTGCTGTGCGGCCCAGTTCCTAACAGGCCATGGACCTCTTGGCCTAGGGGTTGGGGACCCCTGCTCTACACCTCTGAGAAACAATCCTAGCACTTCAAATTTTTCAAGTGTCTCTCATTTTATTTTTATTTATTATTATTATTTATGCCTACAGCACCTGGTCTTCCTAGGTGGTCTTCCATCCAAGTACTAAACAGGCCCTGCTTGGCTTCCGAGATCAGACATCAGGCTGTTCAGGGTGGCATGGCCGTAGACCATGGACTGTGACTCCACTGGGGCGCGAACACAGGACCTTCTGCGTGTACAGCAGACGTGCTAACTGCTACACTATGGAACCATGTCCTCAAGTGTCTCATTTAAAGGTTTTTGGGGAGCTCAGTCATTTTCTATCATGAGTAATAGTTCAGGTGTCACAGGTTCTAAATCTTGTCAGTGCTGCTAGCATGACATAATTCCTGAGCAGATTTCTTCCCTTCTAGGGCTGTTTCCTTATCTGCTTAAATGAGGAGGTTGACCCAGCTCGGTGGTTCTCATTTTTGGATGCCCACTAGAATCACTTGGGAAGTTTTTAATTTTCAAAACTGCTTTATTGAGATTTATTGACATACAATAAGTGACAGGGTGGCAGTGAAATTTGAGTGCTAACTCAAAGCTGAGAAGCTGCATCTCTGGTCTGGTCACATTTTAGCATCAAACTTTTTACCTCTTAAAAAAAAAGTATAATCATTGAAAATTGCTACAGGAAAGAAATAATAAAACCTGGTGTTATAGGTTGAATTGCATCACCTCTAAAATCACATATTGAAGTCCTAACCTTGCCAGTCCCTCAGAATGTGACCTTAATTTAGAAATAAGGTCATTGTAGATGTAATTAGTTGAGGTCATACTGGAGAAAGGTGGGCCTCTGATCCAGTGTGATTGGTGTCCTTATAGAAAGGGAGTATTCGGACACGGATATGCACACAGAGAGAATGCCATGTAAAGATGAAGGCAGAGATCGGGGTGATGCAACAGAAGCCAAGGAAAACCAAAGATTGCCAGCAACCCACCAGATGCTAGGAAAGAAGCCCAGGACAGATTCTTCCTCATAGCTCTCAGAGGATCCAACTCTGCCCACACTTGGGTCTAGGACTTCTGGCCTCCAGAACAGAGATGATGAATTTGTGTTGTTTAAGCCATCCAGTGAAGTATTTTGGTATAGCAGTCCTCAAAAAGTCACACACCTGATAAAATTTCTCTCTCCCAATTCTCCTGTTTCTCTCTGAAGGCAACTTCAATACTCTGTTTGGTTGTTCATTGGAGCAAGGGGATAAGGCCAGGAACTATTTCAGGGTATTACGGATTTGTTGGAAGGTCTTGTTGGTTTGCATTTTTTAAACCACTGTTTGTAAGGGACATAGTATAGTGGATAAGGGTATGAATTCTAGAGTCAAAATTGCCTGGATTCGAACTCCAGTTCTACCACTTAATAGCTCTGTAACTTTGCAGAAGTGATTTCTCTGTGCCTCCGTTCTCTTGTCTGTAAAATGGGGAGAATAATGCTACCTAATTGTAAGGATGTTGCGAAGATTAAATGAAAGGCATGTTGGGCTCCTTAGAACAGTGCTAGAAACACAGTGGGAAAAACATTTTCCTGATGAATGGGATTGGCGGGGGTGAGAGGGGATCTTAATAGGAACTGGTTTGCTAAATTAAACACAAGAATAAAAAACTCAGGTCTTTGGATCTTGAAAAAATAAAGCATACTTCTTGTCTCAAGCTTCTGTTTCCTGCTTTAAGAGAGAGACTGAAGGATGGTGAGGTCTGAAATTCAAAGGAAAGCCAGCTCAGTGATCTGCTTTTTGTTTGCTATCTTGAATCGTTAGCCCCCAGCTGCTCACTGGCTTCTTACTTTGAGCATTAAAAACAAGGGTAATTGCATTGTTAATAAGTTGCTCCTTCTCTTTGGGCATTATGGTTACATATTTCACTGGATTCCTTTCCTGGACACCCCGCAATTTTGGTTGCTTTTGGGATACTGAAGTGAATTGAGGGTCACGAGGGAATATTTTAGGGAAAAGACAGTGCCAGCTTGGGCTGCTATAACAAAATACCATAAACTAGGTGGGTTATAGGCAATAGAAATTTATTTCTCAAAGTCTGGAGGCTGGAAATCTGATATCTGGTTGCTAGCACGGTCAGTTTCTGGTGAGAACCCTTCTTCTGGGTTGCAGACTTTGGATTTTTCTTTGCATCCCCATACTGGTGAGATGAGAACAGAGAAGCAAGCTCTCTCATGACTTTTAAAGGCACTAATCCCATCCATGAGAGCTCCACCCTTATGATTTTTCCTAATCCTAATTACCTCCCAAAGACCTCACCTTCTAATTCCATCACATCAGGGTGTAGGGTTTCTAAATATACATTTTTGGGGGGCACGAACATTCAGTTCATAACAGACAACAAAGGAATTATATGTTCAAATCCTCTACTGCTTCAACCAGATGAAATGTTCTTGCTTCTCACAGAGTGAAATTTAGAGCTATAAGTTTGGAGCTGGAAAAGCAGAACTTGCAGGAAGATGGCGCCAGGCATTTGCCCAGAGGACCTACCGTATCCCCAGCACTCTCTTCCCTACTGTAGCCTCTATGTGTCCCCTGATTTCACAACCTGCTGTGGCCTGTCGCCCTCATACCCAAGTCCCTGACTTGGTGACCCGCATGAGGAGTTAAAGGCTCTTCCCTGAAGGAGCCCTCCCATGAGGATATGGTAAAGGACAAGGGTATTACAAGGCCTTGTCCTCTTTGCATCTGTTTTTCAGTGCCTTATTAGAGATGGCTGGTGGGAAATTATGATCGAGGCTTTCTTATCTCTTTTCCCATTAGAATCATGATTAGCAGCAAAAGTAAAATACCGAGAGCCTCTAGTCTAGAGAACCAATATAGAGCTCACGCTCCTCTTTTGGGTTGTTCATTTCTCTCTCATCTACTGAGCATGGCTTAGCATGTACAGTGGGCTATTAGAACTAGGTTCTCGCACTCGGGTTTTTGTAGATGTGCTTAATATTTCTGAGCACCTACTATGTGCTTTACCCACATTATCTCATCTATTTATCACAACATCTTGATGGTACATGTTTTGTAGGAGACAAAACTGAGTCTCACATAATACAAATGACTTGCTAAAGTCTCACAGCTTTAAGCTGCATAGTTTGCATTTGAAGCCAGATCTCTGACTCAAAAGCCTGGTCACTCTTCATTCAAGGGGAAAGCAGACATGTTAATGGACAGACAATCTATAATAAGGTAAGTGCTCTTTAAAGGCAGACACCAGTGGTAGTGGGGTGTCTGACTTGCCTGGAGAGTCATTGGAGGCACTCTGGCAGTTGTTTTATTCATCAGGACTGGGGAGACAATGGGAATGACACACATCTCTTCCCTCAATGCACATTTGGTGTCTGAGCTTGCTCTTCTCTGCTTCTCTTCTCACCTCTGTGCACTATTCCCTCTTAGCCTGTCCATTACTTATGACCAACCTCTGGGTTCCCAGGTAAAATATAGGATGCCCCATCAAAATGTGAATTTCAGATAAATAATTTTTTTTTTTAGCATAAGTATGCTCCAGTGTTGCATGAGTATACTTTTGCAAAAGAATTATTTATTATTTGTCTGAAATTCAAACTTCATTGTTTGTCCTGTATTTTTATTTGCCAAATATGGAAACTCTACAACCCCACCAGAGTCCTCTTGCCTTACCCTTCTTAACACTTGCCCTTTCATGTAGCATCCTGAGAGCAGCCTGGTTCTGAGCTCCTGGCCCCACCCAAGCTCTCCTCGTCTGCTGCTGTACATGCCCCAGCGTGAGAGCTGGGTCTACTGTTGCTACAGAGAAAAGCTTTCATCATATTTTCTTGCCTTGCTTCCTCTGAGAATACCTCCCTGGCACCACACTGGCAGGCTGGCAATGTAGGCAGAGCCCGAAGGTAGAAATTGGCAGAACTTCATCTCAAAGGAAATGACCCAAGAGGGGAAAATGATGAAACAGCAAAAGTCTGTGGCCTAAACACAAAGCACAGACTGTTATAAATATACTTCACTTTACAGGCTGGAAGAGGCAGACATTTTGTTATCTGATCCTTTACTCAGAGTTTCTGGTGTCTTTTTTCCTCTCCTCTGTTCAGATACATACTAAGGACCTGCCTTGAGTACCACACCTCAGGCAAAACTTTGCCCTCAAGGATCTCATGGGCTGGTGAGGAAGTCAAGACCTGTCTAAATACTGTAACATGTGGTAGAAAATGCTGACGCCTGAAGGAAGTGTGGAGAGAATGCTATGGAACAACAGGGGAAGAAGAGGGCATGTTTGGGTGAGGGAGGGAGGGGTTCAATCCAAGCAACTCCACGGAAGAGGTGTCTTTTCAACAGACCCTCAAAGGATGAAAAATATTTAAACATTTCTCAATTTGCTAAATAACAAATTGTTGAACACAAATTTAGTAATAGCAATTTTATTTATTTGTCAAATGACTAGCTCACTAAAACCTTGTTTCTTTTAACTGTTTACAGAGTTCATAGCAATTTTTTTTTTACCAAGGCTTCTAGATATTTAGTTAATTATTATTTTTAAAAATCTCAGACAATGTTCATGTTCCAAATGTCAAAAATATTATAAGGTTGGCTTCTCTCTTTCACCCAATTTTAAATCCATCTGCTGCCTCTGTAGGCTTCTGTGACTCCACTGACTTGATTCCCACAGGGACCCCCTTTTGCAGATGCAAACTTAAAGTTTTCTCTGTCTCGTGACTATTCTTTTGTAATTTTGACATGTTTTCTGTTTGTTTTTTTTTACTTCTTTTGTTTTGTTTCCTTTTTTTGATGTTTTAAAAATAAGCAGAAAAATGAAGAGAATAACAACAAACACCTCTGTGCCCACTGCCCAATTTTAACAAATCTTAACATTTTGCCATATTTGCTTCAAATGATTTTCCCCAGAAACAAAATATTACAGATATAGTTGAAGCCATATAACCTTTGCCTATGATTTGATTCCTTTCCTTTCTCTTCTTTAGAATCTGACGCTTCTCATTTCCATGTTTGTTTTTTACTTTTCTACTTATGCATGGTTCATAAAAAAGATTTACCATCATTTTGTATATTTATAAACTATATATATACACACATATATATGCTATAAAATCTGAGTTCTTATAAATATTATATACTTATGAATTATCCATAATTAAGCAGAGTTGTTAATTCATTTTAAGTTATTGTGCAATATTACATTTTACAACTATGCTACAATCTATGTATTCTTCTGCTGATGACCATTTAGATTATTTCCAATTTTTTATTATTACAAACAAAGCTGGAATGCATTTTGTATTTATGCTAGAGTCTCTCTAGAGTACATTACTAAAAATGGCATTCTTAGTTTATAGGTTATGCTCATCCTCACCTTTGTTAGGTATTGCCTAATTCATTGTCAAAATACTTGGACTAATTTACTCTTACCAACAATATTCTGTTTATCAAGCAAGGGACAAGGGCAAACCCCACAGATAATACAGGATACAGGTATGTTTCAACCTGCAGGTATAAGGGGTTGCATGTGGTGCCCCAGATTCTGACCTTTTCATCGGGAAGTGTACTGAAGCCAGGCACAGCTGGATGTACCAGGTATTATGTACAAGGGAGGGACTACAAATTTCCTATTGCCCCACACATTTATAGAGGAGTGTGGAGGAATCAGGATCATCAAACGAAGCTAGCTTTGTGATCATGGTTTCAGCCTTCCAGGTGTGAGAAATGTGTTAGGAACAGCCAAATAATTGAGAGAATTTATAGACCAGAGGCTTTGCAGCCTTCCATGAAGAGCAGGCTCATTACTAGGCTACCTGAAAGAGGCTCACAACGGGTCATCCAATAGACAAACTGGTTTATCTCTCTGTATTACACCTTTGATCCTCGGGCCTTGATAAACAGAAACCTGCTGACCCAGGACATGTATTAGTTGAGAACATTGTGACAAGTGTGCATCATGGGCTTTGAAAGGCATCAAAGGTATTTTGGGACTTCTTTTCCGTATCTGTTATACAAAGGGAAGAAGAGTGCTTTAAAATTTTTTAATATAGGCCTTTAATCTATCTAGAATTTATTTTTGTTATGAAAGTAAAAATTTCATTATTTAAAAAATATGATTAACATGTTATCTTAGTCCTATTTATTGACCAATTTATCCTTTCCTCCATTGATTTGTAGTGCCTCCTCTGCCACTTATCAAGTTTCCATATATATATATATATATATATATGGGTCAGTTTCTGGGCTCCCTGTTCCTTTGGTCTATTTCTCTACACATAGGGCTTATATCATACACTCTTAGTTCTCCTTACTTTGTAATCAGTCTTCATTTTTGAAAGAGCAAGTCTCTCAACGTTATGATCTTAAAAATTATTTTGTTTATTCTTGGTCCTTTGCTCTTCCACATGAATTTTAGGCCAAGCTTGTCATGTTACTTGAAAATTCTGTTGTGTTTTTGTATTAAAAATAGAAAATATAAATCAATATACATATTGAATTGATAGATTTGGGAAGAACTGATATCCTTATGATAAAGTGTATTCTTATCTGAGATGATGATACAGCTCACCATCATTTATATCTTTCAATATTATCTTTGAGGAAACAATAATTAGATAGGATTCCCCACCTGAGTTTGGAACAAATTGAGAAATAGAGGAGTAGTACTAGGGAGGCCAAAATATTAACTTTACTGCCAATAGAAATCAGGTTAGAGAGTGTGGCTTTAGGTCAGATAGGCAAGTGCTTGGTAGATCAAGCCAACAAATATTAGTAAGCATTCAAAAGATTTATACAAACAAGCTAATAGAGATAGCTATGTATAGGACACTGTCAGCAGTTTGCTCGCCAAGAAGAAGAAAAACAGAATTGAGCCTAGCCTGCCCAGATTATTTTTTCTAAATTTACTAATTAATGTTGCTCTGCCCTCCAAGGCGGGAGAGAGACTGAGAATGTCACACCAGTAGAGGTCCTTTCGAATGAATGGAAGTCTTCTATAGGAAAGAAGTGTTCTTTCCTTACAGATACACAAGATTTCTTTTTTTAATTGAGAACAAAATTTATTTCCAATTACGTTTTTCATCAGTTATTATGGTTATATAATATTTATATTGGTTTAGAGATGATGACCTCATTTTCAGCAACCTGAGAATAATCTTATGATATAGGTACAGTTATTATTCCTCTTTTAGATGAAAAACTGAGGCAATGGAGAGTTTAAGTAACTTAATTTCTTGTTATGGTTGTATAATATTTCATTGTATGAATATACCACATTTGTTTATTCATTCATCAACTGGTAGACATTTGGGTTTCCGGTTTTGGGCTATTATGATGATACTCTGAACATTTGTGTCCATTTTTTTTACATGAACATATGCATAAACATATGCTTTCAATTCCCTTGGGTGAAATTTCCTAGTAGTAGAATTCCTAGATAATATAGTAACTCTATGTTTAAATTTTTGAGGAATGGCCAAATCATTTTCCACAGTGGCTGTACCATTTTACATTTCTATCACAGTGTATGAGGGTTCCAATTTCTCCATATCCTTGCCAACACATATTTGTTTGTTTTCTCAATTCTAGCCATCCTAATGGGTGTGAAGTGTATCTTAAGTTTGTCTGTCTGTCTGTCTGTCTGTCTGTTTGTTTGTTTGTTTGTTTTCCACCACCTTGCCTTTCCCTCAGGTCTTCTCAGCCCATCCTCTCGTCCAGGACAACATTGTGTCTTCAAAGAACAAAGGAGATTCATTCAAAGGGAAGAATGCCTGACTGTCCTCAGCAGAATTCAGCGACTTGGCACACCTGGCTCTTGTAGTCGCGCACTTGTTACCTACAATAAATATGTTCTGTTTCCAGATCAATCTTCCTCACTACATGCTACATGTGGCACTGGGCACAGTTCTGTGTACACAATAGGTGTTGATGAATGTTTAGTGAGCGAATGCAGTGGGGAAACATGTGGCACCTAGGTGGGGCCCAGAAAGGATACCCTGGATCCTATGTTTTAGTAAGAGTGTCTTAGTTAAGATTTTCCCCACATTTATGCCCTGATCCCATTTTTAGGGTGACGACATGTGCCCTGTCCTGTTTTGTTTTTTTTTTAAATAACTTTTCATTTTTCAATTATAGTTGACATACAATATTATATTAGTTTCAGGTGTACAACATAGTGATTAGACATTTATATAACTTACAAAGTGATCACCCCAATAAATCTAGTACCCATCTGAGACCACACATAGTTATTACAATAGTACTGACTATGTTCCCTCTGCTATTCTTTACATCCCCATGAGCATTTTATAACTACCGATTTGTACTTTTTAATTCCTTCCCCTTTTTCACCCATCCTCCCACCCCCCCACCACCACATCCATCCGGCATTCATCAAAATGTTTACTGTATTTATGAGTTGTTTTGTTTTATTTTTTTTTCCCCCCTTGGTCTCTTGTTACAGCCTTTGTTTTAAAGTCTATTTTGTCTGGTGTAAGTGTCACTTCTTCAGCTTTTTAAAAAATTTCCATTTTCATGAAATATCTTTTTCCATCCTTTACTGTCTGTGTGTGTCTTTTGATCTGAAGTGAGTCTTTTGTAGGCAGCATATGTAAGGGTCTTATTTACTTATCCATTCAGCCACCCTATGCCTTTTGATTGAGCATTTAATTCATTTATATTTAAAGTAATTGTTGATAGATGTGTCATTATTGCCATTGTATTATTCATATGTTTGGTCTTTCTTTTTTTTTTTTCCCCCTCCTTCTTCTTTCCAAAGAAGTCTCTTTAACATTTCCTGCAAAGATTGATTTTTTTTGGCTGTCAACATTTAAAATACTCTGTTTTATTGCCTACTCCTTAGCGACCTCTCCCCTCCTCCCCTTTCAAAACATCATTTATTATGACTCTTTCTTTCTCAACAGTACTTTGCCTTCTGTTTCATAGACACAGAATTAGGTATTGGGACAAACTGGATTCTTGATGTGAGAAGTGGGGGCCCTCCAAAGGCGTCCCATTCCCCTGGGTCCAGCAGTGTTCTTGCAGCAGAGGGCAGCAGCGGCACACTTCAGGTGCTCAGGAGGCGGGGTACTGTGGGGTGCCCTGTGGGGAGGAGCTTGCAGGAGGAAACCCATAGAGTGGAAAAGCTAACTTGTTCTCAGTTCCACTTCAGAGCCAAACCCACACCCTGTGGTGAGCTGAGCCACAAACACCATGTTTTTTTGTAAAGCTGACAGTCTTCTTCAGGAGGGAGGAGGATGACTTTTGAGGACCTGGCTTTCTGGTTTTTGCTTTTTCCTAATTCTTTACCCTCTGCTTTTACCCACAAAAGCTCTAGCTCTTCCAACTTTCCCTTTCCCATGTTTTCATTTCCTCCTTTTCCTTACCACCAGGATCATGAGCCAATCTAAATAGTCACCTCATTGACATCCAGTCGCTCAGGGAATAAATAGATGGAGCATGAAGGAGAGGCAAAGCTAGCCAGCTCCCCTATGTCCTCCCCCCGAGGCATCACATTTATCTGAGAGACTATAATCATCACTAATCAAAGGCCTCTGGCAATCTCTTATACATCTTGGTATTCCCACTCCCTGGCTGTATCCTCTACCCAGACAGGGAGAATATGAGCACCTGCAATCTGGCCTATCACTTGATCTAAATCTGCATGCCATGTGAGGAAAGATCCTGGGGGCACAACATCTGGGATTGGGGAATCAACGCACAGTAGGGGGTAGCAGTTCTGCAGAGATCCCTCAAAAATGTGACCTTGTACCTTCTCACTGCTTTCCCCCCAATTCTACTGTTACAATGCCCTTATGTACTCTCTCCACTCTGGTATATTCCAGCAGAGGCAGTGTGGTTTAGGAGAAAGCAGATGCGAGTTTTATCACCTCCACCTGGTAGGACTAGACCCCAGGCCATGTGCTTGATTTTGCTGCTGCATGGTTTGGAGCAGTCACTTACCTTTGAGCCTCAGTTTTTTTTCAACTGCAAATGTATATCAATAATGCTCTCCATAAGTATCTCACAAATTTGAGATTGTTCAAATAAGATAATGATATGAAAGTTTTATAAACAATAGAATGCTTTCAAAACATCATTTATTGTGACTATTTCTTTTTCAACAGTACTTTGGCTTCTGTTCATAGACACAGAATTAGGTATTGGGACAAACTGGATTCTTGATGGTTCTATGGCTTTTGAAAGGCAAGACAGGACAGAATAGAGTAGGACTATTTCTAGGGACTTGGTTCATAACGCTGTGTGAGGAGGGGGATTCTTTTTTTTTCTGTGGCCAAGAGAGACTAAAAGAGAAATCTACCTCTAGGATCTTGAGTCTGGACAAAACCACCAAAGTGTCATTAGTATTAGGCCATTTTCCTGCCTCTTACCTAAGGCTGTATCTAAACTACCCCAGATGGATAAGCAAGAGCATGGTATATAGTCTGTTTCTTAAGTGTTTCCAGGGAGATTCCATATCTTCTCTCAGTCATTCAGAACTAAGTGTGTCTTATACTGAGTTCTTCTTTGTATTTAATTTCTCACCTTTTGGCTGCAGTCAAAGGTTTTGAAAGCTTTGAGGGCAGGGAAAGGATCTATTCATCTTCATATCCCATCTGAGCCCAGCACAAAGTGGCCCTGGGGTCCAGCTTTTTGGCCTAAAACTATTGTTCTGTCCTCACCAGAGCTTAGAAATATGCTGGGCACTGTTCTTTGTTGGCTTTAAATACAGTATTTGCAAAGTTCAAAACAAACTTTGCAATAATTTGGCTTGCAACTTCTCTCCTAATTCTCCCTCCATTGGGAACTGTTAGGGATGGCAGTAAGAACTGTAAAGACTGAGCTCCCTGTTTCTGCTCAAGGACAGGCCTCGTGATGGCTTGGCTTGGGCTCCCTTCTTTTCTTTATCAAATAAAATCAGCCCCTGAAAAAAACTGGCTTCTCCAGATTGCAAGAAACAGGAAGTGGAGCTGAGAAGCAGGGGCTGGAAGGGGAAACCAGAAAATTAGCTCAGGCCCAGCCCAGTCAGTGCCAGGCTCCCTGCTCATTCATTGTCTACAGCTCCGTCCTGTTGTCAGTACCTCTAGCTCCACCTACCCTTTTCCTGGGTCCTGGCATGTGAGGCTGAAAGGAACTGAGGAGGTTGTCAAGCCCAGCACTACCAAGCCTTCCAGCCTGTGTTTGATACTTCCAGGGATGGGAATTTTGCTACTTCTCCAGGAAATCAGCTCATTTTGCCTCTTACACAGCTGAAATCTGCCTCTTCCAGTTATCCCCACTGGCCCACTTGGGACTCTCCTCCGTGGGGCAGGCCCTCAGATGCCTTAGTCTCCAGGCTGACCTCCCTCGCCACCTCCCACACCCCTGCCCCACCCCAGAGGAGGTCCTGATAGAAGCAGAGTTTCTCAGAAACTTACAAATGCAAAGGAAGTCAGTACTGGAACCTCAGCGGGAAGGAAATGTTGAGAACAAAGGTCTGTTAGTTAGCCCTTTCCTTGCCAAGGAGATGCATTTGGTTCACCCTGATGTTTACTACAACCTGGACTTCCAGCCTTTCCACCTCCTGTGTCCCCAGTGCCTTTTGAGAAGAGTTTTCCTCTCAGTCAGCTCACTTTACTAATTTTTGCTAAAATGTGTTGAAGTATATTTAAAGACATAATGAAATTCTACTCCTAAGTACTTTAGTATATACCTTTAAAACAAGAATATTTATCTGCAGAGCTGAAATAATATAATACCCAACAAAATTAATTATAATCTTTTGATATTATCTATTATTAAATTCATGTTCAAAATCCCCACGTCGTCCCCAAAATGTCTTTGATTGCTGTTTTGTTCAAACCAAGATCCAATCTAGGACTATGCACTGTAACTGGTTTTTATGGTACTTAAGGCTTTTAATTATGATGCAAACTTTGTAAAGCACTCATACAACTCAACACCAAAAAAACAAACAATCCAATTAAAAACAGGCAGAGAACCTGAATAGGCATTTATCCAAAGAGGACATACAGATGGCCAATAGACATATGAAAAGATGCTCAAAGTCACTAATCATCAGAGAAATGCAAATTAAAACCAGAATGAGATTTCACCTCACACCTGTCAGAATGGCTATCATCAATAATTCAAAAAAACAAGTTTTGGTGAGAATGTGAAGAATGGGTAATGTGCACTGTTGGTGGGATTGCAAATTGGTGCAGCCACTGTGAAAAACAGTTTGGAGGTTTCTCAAAAAATTTAAAACTAAAACTACCTTATGACCCAGCAATTCCACTTCTGGGTATTTATCTGAAGAAAACCAAAACACTAATTTGAAAAGATATATGCACCTTATGTTCACTGCACTGCTATTTACAATAGCCAAGATACAGAAGCAACCTAAATACCCATGAATAGATGATAAGATAAAGAAGAGGTTTTATATGTATATGTGTGAGCATACATACATACATGCAATGAAATATTACTTAGCCATTAAAAACTGCACCTTACCATTTGCAATGACATGGATGGACCTAGAGGATATTATGCTAAGTGAAATAAGTCAGAGAAAGACAAATACCATATGATTTCACTTATATGTGGAATTTAAAAAACAAGATAAACGAACAAAACGAAAACAGACTCATAGGTACAGAGAACAAACTGGTGATTGCCAGATGGGAGGGGGTTAGGAGGCTGCATGAATAAAGTGAGGGATGAAGAAGTACAAATTGGAAGTTACAAAATAGTCACAGGAATGTGAAGTACAGCATAGGGAATATAGTCAATAATATTGGAATAATTATGTATAGTGCCAGGTGGGTACTAGACAATTGGGAGATCATTTTGTAGATTATGTAAATGTCTAACCCCTTTGCTATATACCTGAAACTAATATAAAATGATATTGAATGTCGACTCTAGTTGGAGAATAAAAATTTTTAAAAAAGAAAGAAAAATAAACAGAAACAATTGTTACTCCGATAAATGGAAGAGTGTGTCCGGTCCTCTGATTTATCTGCCTTCTTCTTTGTTGTAGTATTCTTCTAGTTGGGTTTTCTATGCCCTTTATTTCCTATAAATGGTAGATTAGATTTGAAGGTTTGACTCAATTCAAGTTAAACATTTTTTAACAAGGATATTTCTATTACGTTGGCCCATAATTTCGGCCTAAGGACCTTAGCTTTTTTTTCCCCTAAATAAATGGTATTTCTATCTCACTGCTACTTTGATAATTCATATCTCAGTATAGAATTCTAAGTTCTTACAGCTAGAATAGATCTTAGACATCTCATCTAATCTCATTTTATTAATGAGCAAACTGGGGCCCACTCTTAACAACAGACCTGGATCTAAAATGTGAATCTTCGCCCTCTCTATCCTGTGCTCTATTTCACCAGCATTGTGATTCAACTCTACAAGTCTACTGTTTATTTTAATGAACTCCTCAGGAAACATAACGTATTATAGGAAAAGACAACCAAGCTATTAAAAGGGAATTTTTCTTCCATTGAAGTTCTGCTATGGGGAAATTTGCATGTGTTTGTTATATGTAATCTATTTACATATTTAAAAAGTTTTTTATATTTTAAAAGCGATTACACATATTCTTGGATCAGTAGATTGGGAGCTGACCTAGAGACCAGGCTAAGGGGTATAGATCAGTGTGCTTCTCTGGATGAAGTCTAACTTGTGATCAGCACTAAACCTGTTGAGAGTATGGCCATTATTTTTTTATCTGCCCATCTTCCACCCCTCTTCTGGTAAAAGCTCTCTGATTTTCTTTAGGGTATCACTCTTCCTCCACATTTACTCCATGTCGTTTGGATGGAACTTCAGTGGTAAGCATATGACCCAGTCTACAAACATCAACACATGTCATCCTCCAGCCACAGTGACTGATGAGAGGAGAGGCATTTGACCCCAAGTTGCACCAAGGAGTCAGTCCTGGGACTTCTGCTGGGCTATTTTAAAAGAGGCCCTCTTACGCCAATATGTTATTGCTAAACTAATAAGATATTGACTGAGAGCTGCCAGTAGCCATCATAGATGTCACCTGGGAAGAATCTGCCCCACGGTGGAACCACATGGAGGTGGGCAGGGCTGAGAGCTGGAGAGAAAAGTTTTTGAAAACAGAATTTGAGTGCTTGGATCCAGGCTTGCCTAAAATCAGACTTTTTAGGTATATGACCCAATAAATTCTCCTTTTTGCATTAACCAGTTCAACTTGGGTTTCTGTCACTAATAACTAAAAGGATCCTGATTAGTCCAAATTGTGTAAATGATCTAGATGAGGCTATGAAAATGATGGGCAAATAGTGAGACTGATATTAAATTCTTTTTATATAGCAAAAAGTCAAACTGATGGGACTAAATCTGTAGGAAAATTGTGTAAGAGCATGTTAGCAGTAAGAACAATAACTGTCAAGTTTAGGTGTCAGTGTAAGCAAATGGCCAGTAACACACAAAGAAAATAATTTAAATTCTGTTTATAGTATGACAAGTTGCAAGACATAGAATGAGAGGCATTAAAGTCTCTTTAAGAACATATTGTGACCAGATGCTACTGTTACCATTACATAGTAGGAAAGTATAGTAGAAAAAAAAAGTTAACGTGATTCCTTCCAGTCCTGTGTAGAACCACAATGTGTGGATTTGTTTTGTTTGACCTTCTGGATCTACTCTCTACCTTGTGTACCCTGCTCTCTACTCAGGGAAGCTGACCTATATTGACTACATCAACAGTTTCTGTGTTCTTTGGCTTCTAAGGTGGGATCTCTAACCAGGAACCCTGAGGAGAGCAGAGAGGAGAGAACAGAACAGGTAGGGTACTTATTCTTTTGGTTCTTTGCAATCAGGGTTTCTCCAAGGTGGCTGCTTCTCTGGGTCAAAAGCCTCTCTGTGTCACGTCTGGACATTTACCGTTCTGGTTATCGTCGCCTTTCCTGAGACCTAAGGATTTTACAGTCTTTTGTGGCAAGTCCCAAGTTCCTGTACTACCAGGACTAGATCTTTGTACTAGGCCATTTATCAAGCCTTCCTCAAGTTGCCTTATTTGCATGTGCCAAGTCTTTGCTTCTAGGATCCTATCTGGTACATATAACATGGTCATAGTTGGGAAATTTGGTTGTGATTGCTGAACCTCAAAAATAAAAAAAGTGTATGTAAGCAAAGTAGGAAGAGTGTACAGGAGGGGAACAGAAATGATCAAGGGGCTGGGAGTGAGAGTTAGAGCAGTCCTATGGGGACAAATCAAAATTAAAAGGAGCCTGAGCTTAAAAACTTTAAGTGAATAATTTATAGATTAGATTATAAAATAGAATAATAGTATTGGGAGTACATCTTGAACCTGGAGATATATTATAAATGAATAAAATGAAGTATTACTTCATGCAGAGACTTGGACACTTGTGAAATTCATTACCCTAAGAGGTGGCACAATTTGAATGTAAAAATCAATTCCAAAAGTGGTTTAAATACAGAAATCAAGAAACTTTAAGCCACTAAGGGAAATTCGAATTTTTAGGTTAATATCAAGATTTGAGAGGCTGAAATAGAGCTGACCAGAAAATATTTATGTTTAATAATAAAAAAAATTTGAACATATATAAAACTTAGAGTAGTTTTCTATTTTCTACTTTAATCAACCTTTCTGAAAACAAATTCTTTCAATAGTATTTTCACCTATTTTTTTTTAAATTCCAAACTGCTATCTACTATTCCCTCAGTACTTCTTGACTTGGGGTCCATGGAGCCAAGGGGTCTGCAGATAGAATTCTGTTTCTATATAGTTTTTTTCCTTTATAATCTTACATATTTTATTTTCCGCATTAAAAACATGATTCTGAGGAGCTCACATGCTTTTCCAGACTACCAGAGAGGAGTTCAGCATAAGGAAGGTTAAGGTTCTTATGGAGCAGGTCAGCCATCTGAGTTACCCAGGGTAGCAGAGAAGGGGATTGCCTTGACTCACAACTCTGGCAAGGGTCCTGGTTCCCAGGGCACTTCCTTTGGAGGGGCAGAGAACCCTCCTCATTTTGGTCTGGATGCAGAGGGCACAGAGGATAGAACTGGGGCAGAAACTGGTAAGGAACCTGCAGAAAAGGAGCCTGGTTAGGCAGGATGAAGCTGAAATGACAAAAATCATCTTCCTGGCAGAGCAGCAGCTGCTGCATCCCTTCCTTAGTTGCTGCTGACAAAGACTCCTTGGCTCCATTCCTGATCTCATTCTGCAGCACTGGACCCACTCTTGGACCAATCTTGGGCCCTTCATCCTTGCCTTAATCTTTGGAAGCTACACAGCTCTGAGACAGCCTATTTGGTCAGACATTGCTTTGTCCTTAGGTGTAACCCTTCAAGACCCAGACTGATGACCCCAAGACTTTGGACCTCTCAGCTGGCACTTCTAGTCCCATGGCCCAACGGCCAAAGCTTCTGCCAAGCGGAGAATCACATTAAACAGTTGTGCTGGATCATAGCAAAAGAGCACTGACCAGAGAGAAGTGGAGGCTGAAATCCAGTCTTTGCTAGATTTGTTGTGGGTTGTGCCCAGCTGGAGGGGCATCTCTTCTAACTTATATGAAGACACAGCAGAAGCCCTGGACTACAGCTACTAGTGGTATTGCCCACCTCATAATGAATTCTTCCACAGATATTTCATTGCGCAGTTTAATGTTCATAGAATCATGGTCATAAGGTTCAGGGGTTTTGAAGTTCTGAATAGTTACTTAGTCTAGCCCCAACTCCAAATATCGTGTCCAACCCCTTCTGAGTAAAGTGTGGTATTTTGAGCTCCCCCTCCCTTCATACATTTAGATTTTGACATTATACCTACAACAATCTCTCTCTCTCTCTCTCTCTCTCTCTCTCTCTCTCCTCTCTCTCCTCTCTCTCCCCTCCTCCCTCCTTTCTCCTTCCTCTTCTCCTTTTCCTCCTCCTTTTCCTCCTCCTCCTCCTCCTCTTTCTGACTCATTGCTTGCAATATCCTCATGGAGTAGCCAAGAAATAAATATAAGCTATCTTTTAATCTTTAATCTAATTCATAATGAATATCACTGGTAAACACAATCAACTGAAAACTGCTTATACTGAAACATTAAAAATTTATTTTTAGCTAAAAATTGAAAAATAAAAATCTTTGACAAAAGGTAGGCTGGCAAAATTTGAGTCAGAAAATTTGGACTTCATAGAAAGCCATAAAAGAACACCTACAGTGGGTGTATTAGCTAAGGTATTTTCGGTTGCAGGGAACATGAACCTCAACTCAGTTGTCTAAAAAGGAGTGCTGGAAGGGGTCTTCACGGCTCACATAACTGTAAAGTCCACAGATGGTTCTTTCAGAGGCAGCTTGATAGGGCTCGGTTGGGTTTCCATGGAGGTCTGCAGATCTCAGTGGTGGCTCAGCGCTCAGCCAAGTTTCCCTCACCATAACAAAATGGCTGCAGTGCTTCCGGGCCTCACATCTCCATACCACACTCGTCAAAGGAAGAGAAGGAAACTGCCTTGCCAGAAGCCCCCACCAAAAGATTTTTTCCAACCTCACTGGCCTGATTTCAGTTGCATTCTGCTTCTTGCAGTAATAAGAGTTCACTGGAGATGGGATTTTGCTGATGAGCCGATGCCTGAGCCATGGTCCCTACTTTAGCCAGGGGTGGAATTGGCTTTCCTTCAAGCCCCTGGTTGCATGGTGAAAATATGGTTATTGGTTAAAAGTTGGGGTAATCACCAGGAATAAGGATATGGATATTGTTGGGGAGAGGGGGACACTAATAATGGCAAAAACTTTAGTAAAATTTGATATCAATCCAATACAGATAAAGAAACCAAGCAATGAGATATAACTTAATAAAAGTATTTAAATGAAAAAAAAATTGATTCTAGTGAAAAACACTTCATTTGAAAAAAATTAAAATGAATAAAAATAGAAATGTTTCAAGAATGTGTCATAGAAAAATGATGAAGGAATTGACTTAGTGGTATTTGTTCCAGAAAACAGATTTCTGATAAAAATGAATCAATGTTGGTATAACTGACTTTAAATATTTGTGTTGAAAACCTCCGTAGGGCCAAAATGGCAGAGGTGGAAATGCTCTCTATTACTCTACACTAAATCTGAGGGAGGGTGCCTCTTGGAAGCACCTACCAGCCTTCTCATCAATAATCTCTTTTAGTTCTGGGATTCTCAATAAATACAATGGCTTGCGTGGGGTAGAATTGAATTCCCTCACTGTTTTAAAAATTGTACTAAATACCTGCCTCCAGAGATCTATCCTTTAACAATGCCTCAAGAGTAATTAATTTGCAAGTCTCCCTACATTCTAGGAAATAATTTGTTCTGTTAAGATTCCTGGAATTCACGTAGAGACACTGGGTTGTCTCTTGCAAATTTTTCTCCCACTTTGGGTTAACTTTTTCTCTGGGTGTTTCTGTTCTGAGAACATTCCCTTTGGCAGAAAAAAACAGAAGCAAAATACGAAATAAGTTCTGCTTTCTCTTTGTCAACCGCCAACATGACAACATTGACCACAAACAGTGTATCCCTTTTTTGCTTCAAATATGACTTTCTGAAGCCCTTTACAGGACTTAATTCACAGGAGGCTTTCACTTTCTCAAAAATACATTAGGCATCCGTCTCATCTTCTTATGTTCATCAGTGGTTATGCATCCCTCTGTCTATCTTAGGCTTACTTTCTATTACGATCAAATAAACAAACGTATGTGTAATTGTATGATTTCTTCAAGTCCTTCCTTTTTTTCACTGACTTGAGATTTCATAGATAAAGTGAATGTTCTTAAGAAGTTATTCGGTTCTTGAGCATCTTTCTAAAGTCTCAAGCCATTGTATTAATATTTTTTTTAATTGTTAAAAATCTAGGGAACACATCTTACTGTGCCCTACCATTTCTCTCAGGATCATAAACTTCAAGACTCAGTTGCTTTCTCCCAAGGTTCTTGCCACTTCCACCCTGCCAACCAATTCCTCCTTTTGGCCAAATTTAGGTTCAGAGTGGCAGTTCCCCTTATTACTTCCTCTACCCTCTAGAAGATGAAATTGTCAGCAAACAATAATAATAGCTAAAGTCTATTGAGCTCTTGCTGTGTGAAAGGCACCTTTCTATGAGGAAGCTAGGGCCCAGAGAAGCTAAGTATCTTGCTCAAGTTCATCCATCTGGCAGATGGTGGAGCATGGACATTAAAGCCAGAGTATGATGCCAGAGCCAAGTTCTGTCTCTAGTTAAAAGACCTTGCCATATAGCATGGTGGTTACCAGAGGGGAAAGCGGGTGGGGGAAAATGAAGAGAGTAAAGGGGGTCAGATATATGGTGATGGAAAGAGACAAGTCTTGGAGTGGTGAGCACACAACAGAGTATACAAATGTCATATAAAGTTGTACACCTGTAATGTATATAATGTTACTAACCAATGTTACCCCAATAAATTTAATTAAAAACACAATCTGGTTTTAAGTCAATAACATTCCAGCAGGCCTGAGGATGTTGAGATCATCTGTCAGCATCTCCAGCCTCTGGCCTGCTTTTAGGATGTGGAGAGGCTCGTGGTGTATTTCCTGCATCTGGTTGTGGGAGCTGTGGTCATCTCACCACGACATCCTTTTGGATCTCTCCTCTCCTTCCACCCTCAGCTTTCAATCCTCATGACCTATAACCCAACACCCTCCCCTCTCCACTCCTAACAGGGTTTCCTTGGTTACATCTAGGATGTCTTCTTCCTCTCTCCTCTCCCACAGAGAGGCTTTTCTTAAAAACCTTTGCTTTCTCTTGCCTATGGACCATTTTGCACTCATTACAGACATGGATGGCAGAAAGATAACTGTGGCACACCTCTGGGAGCCGCTTGAGGTTAGTGATGGATTCCCAGGTAGAATGGTTATTTCTTGTGGATTTCCTCTAAACAATTCTGCTTGTGCTCTCTCGCTCGCTCTCTCTGTCTCTCTCTCTCTTCTCTCTCTCTCTCTCTCTCTCTCTCTCTCTCTTTCCCCTAAGGTTAAGTAATTTTGGGGAATGCAACATTTGGTGGTGGCAGGGGGAGGTTAAAGTTATCTTGTTTCAATTAAATTGCTACCCAAGCCTGCTTTCTTTTCTATAGCCATTGGGAATATACTTGAATTTATCCCAAATAATAAAAAAAACCCAATCATCACAATAAAAACAACTAACACTTAATGAGCTCTTTTTATGTGTCAGACCCTGTTCTAAATGCTTACACTATATAACTTATTTAATTTTCTCAGAACAATTCTATGAAAGAAGTACTATTATAATCATTTTACAAATCAGGAAACTGAGGCACTGAGAGGCCACACAACTACTGAGCAGCTCATTTTTGCTGCCAGTTTGCACCTAAAATAGAACAAAGCCTATGTATATCTGTTTCTGTTATAAGCCTTTTGTAATATTTTCAAACAATGTATATGATTGAAGGGATATTAAGATTGAAAGAAGTATCATTTAACTGAAATAATCTTAAATTCAGTATTACCAAATTTAACCTATAAACTTAGAAAGTATTATTTCCTTGTCAATAATTCCAATTCTAATATTTGTTATTTTAATTACATAGAATTATAATTTTAGAATAGCTTAAATAGTAATTACAACCCAAACTACAAGTATTTCTATCACATAATCATAAGCAAATTCTTTCAATTCTTATTTTTAAGATTTCACCCACAAAAACTTATGGTTTATTAATGTTTTCACTAATATTTTTGGCTACTATTTCAGTTCTTTCTATATTATTGTCAAGTTTTTTGGCTATCATTTAACTCCTGCTCTTTTAAGTGTTTCCAGGCCTAATCTATCCTAAAGTACACCCACCAAGAAACATCTCAGAACATCAGACTCTACTGTCTCTGAAAGAAATCTCTCGCTCTATCCCTTGGGTGACTCAGTTCCCTCTGTGGTGGTGGGCTGTAATTTTTGATTTGTGCCAGTTAAATTGCAGCCTTGATTTCCCTGAGTCCAGCAGCTTTGCTCATAGCTGCAGGTAATGTAGTTTTATTATTATTGTTGTTGTTTTATTATTATTATTATTAGTTTCAGGTATATAGTACACTAGTTAGACATTTATGTAATTTATGAAATGGTCCCCCTGATTACTCTATCACCGTCTGGCTCTATACATAGCCATTATAATACTATTGACTACATTCCCTATGCCGTACTCTGCATCCCCTGACCAACTTTCAACTACTAATTTGTTCCTCTTTAACCCCTCATCCCTTTCTCCCAGCCTCCCAACCCCCTTTCCTCTGACAGTCACCAGAATATCCTCTGTATTTGTGAGTCTGTTTTCGTTTAGTTTGTTCTTTTTGTTCCTTAGATTCTTCACATAAATTAAATCGTACAATATTTATCTTTCTCTGTTTGACTTATTTCACCCAGCATAGTAACCTTGAGGTCCATTCATGTCATTGCAAATAGCAGGCTTTCTTTTCTTTCTTTCTTTCTTCTTCTTCTTTTTTTTTATGGCTGTCTAATAGACAAAATTTGTTGCTGTCATTACTTTCTGCTAATTCTAGAAAAAAACACATTTTATTTTTTCAAATCCTAACACCTCTTTTTTTTTTTTTCACCTCTGCCTCTCTGTCTTCCTACCATCTTTTCAACAAGAGGTTTTTGTATTTTTTCGTTTTCCCTTTGGGAGAACGAGTCAGGGTTCTTGACTGCAAGCAAGAGCAATTGATTCTGGCTCACTTAAGCAGGAAAGGAATTCTTGGAAGGGTAGTAGGTAGAAAAGTTAGTGTGAAGGCTGAGGATCCAGATGAGCAAATGAGCAGTATCATTGGGAGGTGAACAGCTGTCACCACAGCATGGTCACATCGTGGGGATGGCTTGGTTGGAAGGCTGCTGAACACTGTGTTGGCACTGCTGCCACCGGCCTTAGACATCAGAGGCTGCGGCTGCCACTTCTGGAGCAGACAACTTCTGTGCATCACTTGCTCTAGACCTGTGGTTCTTGGCACAGATTCAGATGGCTGAGCCTGGATCATGCAATCATACACGAATTTCCAAGGGATAGAGCTCTGTTCCCACCAAGACTATGCAAGGAAAGACTCCCCTAACCAGTAAGGGGCTTTGGATGCTGAGCACCTTTCAAAAACAACCCAACTATTATAGATCCAAGCCCTAGGAACATAATCCTTTTTTCCTTAAAGAGATGAAGGGAACCAATTTTTACTCTCAAAGTGATGAGTGTCTCTTTCTCTTTAATAAGGAATACCAGCTACCTGGAGTTTTCTGATATGTAATAATATAGTTAATTTATGTATTTAAATTATATAAATTTATATTTTGTATTTACTATATATTCATATTTATTATCTTTTTGTTATCATATAAGAATTATATATTATATAATATATGAATATATTATAACTAATATATTAATGATCTCCTTAGCAACCATCTTCAACACAGAATTAAGGACAATTGTATTTTAAATAAGAAATCTATAATTTCAAAATCTTCAAAACATAACATTAAAAATCACATTTTAACAGGTGTTAAAAGGAGAGTCCAACATCAGTGAAATATTTTTACTTTGTAAAGCTAAGAATACCTACATGAAACAATAACTACAAAGAGAAACTATAGAAATTCAAGATAGCATGGTAAAAATGCTATGTTGTTCTGGCACTTAGTATAATGTTTTCAAGCATTAAGACCGTGATTATTGTTCTACATTATTCTATGTGCTCTAGAGTGCAATAGTTAGGAAATGAGATGTTTTACATAAATATATTTTCCAGGGATTATCCACTCAAGCAATATTGTTTTCATTCTGATTTTTAAAAAATTCTTGAACACATCATATACTTTTCTTTCTTATATAAGAAACTGAGTGTACAGATTCTGTTCTTCTTTTCTAGTTTAATATATTTTTATATAGAAGCTTTGTTGACATATAACTCACATACCAAATACATATTAAGAGTATGATTCAACGTCTTCTAAAAAACATATCACAGAGTTGTGCAACCATCACCACAATCAATTTTAAAATATTTTCATTGCTTCAAAAGGAAACTCCATATCCATTAACAGTCTCTCCCCAACTTTCCCTGAACCTCCATACCTAGGAAACCACTAATCTCTTTTTGTTTCTACAGACTTGCCTCTACTGGATTTTTTATATAAACAGAATCATACAATATGTGGCCTTTTGTTACTGACTCCTTTCACTTTGTATAATGTTTTCAAGGTTTCATCTCTGTTATAGCATGTATCAGGACTTCATGCATTTTTATGACCAAATAATATTCCATCATATGTATTTTATTTCTCCATTCATCTCTTAATGGACGTTGGGTTGTTTCTACCTTTTGGCTATCACAAATAATGCTATGAACATTTGTGTACTTGTTTTTGTGTGTACATATGTTTTAATTTATTTGGGTACCTAGAAATAGAATGTCTGTGGCATATGATAATTCCATGTTTAACCTTATGAGAAACTGCTAGAATGTTTTCCAAAGTTTCTGCACCATTTTAGATTCCTACAGCGTGTATTGGTACTTGTTAATCTGTCTTTTTATTGTAGCCATCCTTGTGGGTATGAAGTGATATCTTGCTGTGGTTTTGATTTGCATTTCCCTGATGACAAATGATGTTGAGGCATCTTTTCGTGTACTTATTGGCCATTTGTATATCTTCTGTAGAAATATATATTCATAACCTTTGCTAATCTTTAATTGGGTTATTTGTCTTTATTATTGAGTTGTAAGAATTCTTTACATGTTGGTCTATTCCTGATGACTTAGAGATTTCTTAAGAGCATCAGTGGTTGAGGTTTGCTGTGACACCATGGAACTCTCATGGATTACAGACCAGTGAAATGCTGTCTGTCTTATGTTAAAAGGCAACATGACACCTTATAACAGTTATATAATATATGAATATATTATAACTAAGATATGAATGATCTCCTTAGTAACCATCTTCAACAGTTATAAGAGCCTGTCCTCATATGTTTATGTAAATCTTTTTTTCTAACTCTCTGCTATCATCCCTTGTTCTTGCAGCTTCAAGTATTTATTACTCTAGGTAGAGGCTGAGGGTGACTCAGCTTACGAGGCGAATGAGGTGTTTGGGCTTTGAGACAGCTTTTGCTGCGTTTTGGGTAATTATAGTTGCCAGGAATCTGATTTCTGAAAGAATTAGATGGTATTTCACATAAGTAGAGATAATAAATTGAATAGGATAGGATTAATTGGGGCAGGTTTTGGGGAGGTGAGTCTTTAGTGAAATCCCCAAGGGGGTAGTGACAATAACCTGGTAGAGAAGAGAAGATTCTTGTAGGAAGGAATCTGCAAGATGTGTATGAGAAACACATCATTAGCTCAATTATCTTGATAACTATGGCCAGAAGCGATAAAGAGAATGAGTCTCCTTCAGAGTTGGTGAAAAATCTAAATTCAGCCCTTGAACTCAGTACTACACTGATAATAACTGATTCTGATAGGTCAATCTTCCTCTGGTTTGCTGCTGTGAGAAAAAAAAAAATAGATCACTCCTCCCTATTTCCTTCTTACCAGCCTCTCCCGCTTACCGACCCCACCCTGCCCTCAGCTTGTGGCTAAACTGCCCAACTGCCAATTAAAACCCACACTTCCCAGCAGGCCTTGCACCACCCAGAACCCTAGTCCCCACCATTCATTCTGCTCCCCAGCTTAAAGAGGTTCTAACGAATCACCTCTCAGATTGAGGGCGCCCACTGCAGGGCCTCTCGCTCTCTGGGGGCCGCTCTCCTCTATCTCCTTTCACTGTGGCCGAACCTGCTACCACTTGACAGTAAACCACACTTGACAGGAACAGGAAGGAGGACGGGGCCCACTGCCCTAGGCCCTTACTAAATCAACAAGGTTGTGCTCCTTCTCCTCCCACAGCAGGATGCTTCTGCGTCTTCCACTCTTCTTTCCTCTCTCCCAGGGTCTCGGCAAGCTCAGCAGGGGTTCCTCTGGTGGCCTTATCCTTGACATGTAGAGCCTCTTGGGGTAGGTAGATGTGAAATGAATTTGGGAGCTGTCGACCTGTGCTTTGTGGCAGTTTGCACTTTTCCCCACTGCCGAAGCCTCTCTGATCTCAGTCACTAACACTTCCTCCTCCCCAGGCACCCCCTCACTTCTAAGGAAATGCTCCCTGTTCTCCAGGCCGCACCCTTCCCTTTTCGAGGAATCCCACCGCCATTTTTTGCTTCATTCACCTCCCTAGGCAGCCAGAACCTTGCTTCATGGTTATGCCCTTTATTCTGCTGCCATTCTAGAATGTCACAGCTATTGGGAAACATGGTTAGGTTGTGGGACAAGCCAGCTTCAAGTCCTAATACAGTGTATAGTTCTGAAATCCAAAACGCTCTGAAAACTAAAGCATTTTTTGATGAATTGTCACAAACTCATTTGGTTGTAAAACTTGACCTGAACTGACAAAAACCTATTTTGTCCACTTTATCTTTTGCCCATCTAATGTGAACGTTCATGTTCGTTGCCAAAATATTAACCTGTTGATTTAGGAGTGTGGTTCTAGACTTTGTTGGAGGAATTACGTATTATATAGCATATACACTGTGTTACCTTTGTAAACCGTGAAAAATTGTGATTTTTGAAACACTTTTGGCCCAAAAATTTTAATACAGGTTTCAAAAAATTTGAACCTATACTATAATGCCACACAAAAGAGGACAGGATAATTAACTATAGACATCCAAGTGACAGAATAATATGGAACTAACCAAAATCATGTCCATGAAAATTTAAGGACATAGGAAAATAAGTCCAGTATACTGTTATAAATTATGTATGTAAACTAACAAAAGAGCATATGGAATCTAATCTCAACTTTATTTTAAAAAACATATTACACATGGATAAAAAAAGTTCGGAATGCAGTGCACTATAATGTTAACAGTGAGTTGTCTTTTTAGCCTTTTTGATGTCTATATAATACTTTTATAATGAGATAAAATTTTTAAAAATTCAGTAACTGTTACCAAAAACAAGTCGATATTGACACTTTCTACTGTATGGCTTTGGGTAAAACATGTGATCAATGTGAGTCAAATTTTCTCTTCTGTAAATTGAGACTATTTGTACGTACTTAATGGAGTCGTTGAGTAATGTACGCAGCCGTGTGGAAGGTAGCTGTGACCGTGGGCCCCTGTCAAGGTGTGCTTTCTCCTCTAGCAGGCCTGGGCTGCCCACTGTCTTATATAGTAGTGCAGACTGAGTTCCCCACACATTGCCTGCTGTTTTACAAGTGGGTCCTAGTAAACAGGATGACCCACAGTCCTTTAAAGTCTGTCTTTCCCTCTCCCTATCACATTGCCTTTACTTCCCCCACACGCAGAGGGTTTGCTGCTTTGCCAAGGCTAACCCCCACTTATGGACTTGGTCCCATCCCTGCTCATCTCTCCCCGACCTGTTTTGCCAAAGAAAATAGACACATTTATATGCTACTTCATATTTTACAAAAGATATTCACATACTGATCCTTCACTTCATGACCTTATTTCTTGAAAGAGCAATCTTCCCTCCCTGTGTTTATTTCTATACCCTTGGTCACTGATTAACTAACCCCTGGTCACCTGGCTCCTGATCCTATCACTCTACTGAAATTGCTGTTGTTAAGATCATTCATTCACTCATTCATATAGTCCACATAAATTTATAACTACGTAGTATGTGTCAAGCCCCATTCTAAGCACTGGGATATAGCGGTGAATAAACAAATTTCTTTCCTTAGGAGCACACAATCTAGTTGGGGATGCAGATAATTAGCAAGTAAACAAAAAATAAGATATCAAGCAGTGACATGAATAAAAAAATATTGTGAATAAAAAGTAAAGTAAGGAAAAAGAGAGTAATGGGAGTGTGTGTGCTCTTTTAGATGGTGTGGTCGGGGAAGGCCTCTTTGAAAAGGTGAAATTCCATCAGAGGTCTAAAGAAGTTAGGGAGTGAGCTGTTTGGATGTCTGAGGGGTGGAGAGAGCATTCTGGGCCTAGGAAAGAGCAAATGGCAAAAGCCGCGAGACAGAGGCCTGCTTGTCTTAAATGAGGAGCTGCAGCTTAAATGAGGACTTTATGCTTTGAGGGGAGTGAGGAGGAAAGTCATGTGAAATCAGAGGGATCAGAGAGGGGACCAGATAATGCAGGGCCTTGAGCCCATGGTAAGGACTCGGGTTTATATTTGTCAATTATGAAAAAGAATTTCTCAGTGACCAACAAGTGATTTTTCTCAACCCTTAACCCTTTCATCTGCTCTAGAGCAAATGACACTTTAACTTAATTTATTTCAGAAACCTTTGCTGGGCACGCATTAGGTGCTAGCCTAGGTATTGCAAGAGATACATACAAATGGGAACAAAGCATAGTCTCTGCCTGCCAGGACTCACTGCCCCAGAAGAAAGGCAGAACTGTCACCACTGAACAATGGTACCCCTTGGGCAACACCAGACAGAACCATGAAGAAAATCCCAGGGGGACATAAAGAGATGTCATCATCTCCCCACAGCCTCTTCTCTTTGCTGTAGCCTTATCTTGATTAATCGTCTTCCTTATCTCTTCTTCGGCCTTCAACTCCACATCCATTTTCATCTTGTGAAGATACAGTTTAGATGCCACCTCTTTCAGAAAACTTTCCTTGAAGTCTCCCACCACTTGTGCTCTCCTCCTCCCATGATTCTCTCAGCATCTTGTTCCTGTTTTTCTTTTTTCATGATTCCCTTCCATTTTTCCCTGAACTGGACCATGGTTAGCTGTATAGGTTTCTTCCTCTGGATATCTAACTGCCAGTCATGCCCTGATACTGACAGGATACTTCTGTCAGTATCTTGTTATCTTTGCACAACACGAAATCATTGATTATATGTTGATTACTGTCAGTGTTTCCAGAAAAAGAAGAGGCAGTGTCCCCACAGAGGTCAGTCACTGGAATTAGTGGCTGAGGGAGGCCATGGGCTCATCCTGGGAGAGCTTCGTGAACCACTTGGGCAACAGGAAGCAAGAGGAGCTGCCCTCAGGATTTGAGACCCACCATCCTTTCCCAGATGGTTGGAGAAGAGGAGTAAAATATTCCAGGAAGGTCCTTCAGCCAAGCCACCCTGCACTGACCCCTCAGCTTTTCCAGGACTGGTATTAATTGGGATTGAGTAGTACTGATGTGGGTGGTGGCCTCTCCTCTTTCCGTTTTTCGCTTTTTAGTTCTTAAAAACTACATTCCAAATGAGGGAAATGAAACTACTAAAGACTCTCCCCCAGCAGCTAGCTGACGTGGGGGCAAGAGAACAATTCCCAGTTAAGGCCCCAAAGGAAATCCCCTCCCGTCATGTGCCAAGGCCAGAGAAACGGGGGAGGCACTAGCTCATCGCTTGGCCAGGCCCAGTCAGTAAGGTGAAGGTACAGGGTGAAAGAGCTGCTCTGTCTATGGCTAGGGACAGAAAAGCCAAGGCAGAATGGAAAATACTACAGGGGAAAGTGAGAGGACCAAGATCTTGGACCCAGAATGAACTACCAGTTCCAAAGGTAGACCCTGGCGCTCCATTCCGGGTGCAATGGGCTGTATTCTTCTCTCACAGACTCACCTGCAGGAAGGAAGCTAACCCTCATTTCCCCCAAGGGATCCTTTCCACACTTGGCCTCTAACTCTGATGTGTCTCCCGTCACAGTCTCTGTTGTAGGTTTCCCTATCCCCCAGTCCTAAATGATGTCCGGTTATCATCTGGAAAAGCAGTGGGAAGGGAGACAGAAGCCAAAGCTCCTTTGGTCTCTTTGGAAGATTGAGATGTCTTACCAGTGACAAACTATTATAAAGCCCAGTGTAGGAAAGAAAAAAAAATTCCTCTGAAGACAGTACTTAGAAAGTCATAGACAATGTAGGTTTACTGCCTTCCTTTCTTTTTCCCTTCTCTTTCCTCCTTCCTTCTTTGATACAATATTTACTGAGCCCCTTTATGTTCATTGGGCAGTATACTTTTTAGAATAACACATGACCCCTTCCCTCAAGATGTTCATAGTGTAGTTGGGAAAACAAAAAACAAAAATCCTAAAAGTTAAAGCACAATACAAGAGACATCATGAGGCCAGTGAATAGTGTAGCCACTTGGTACCACGTGTTCAGAGGAAGAGGGAGAGGCTTCTCAGAGATGAGGGAGCTCAAGCCATGCCTTGGGATGGGGAGGGTTGTGGTAGTCAGAGAAGAGGCCATTCCAAGCAAGGGAACCCTCTGACAGAGGGCGTACAGAGTGGGGAGCATTTGTTCTGTTTAGGGAAATTGTGAGTAGATAAGACTGAATGAAACCCACTTGTGAACCACGTGTTTAATTAAGTATGAGAGGTAACAATGACGAGAGGCTAGAGGCAAGATCAGACTGAATAAGGCATCTGGACTTTCTCTTTAGCTGGGAACTGCCCAGCTCCTTGCTTTCACCTCAGATCTCAGAGATCCTGGTGTGCTGCTTGACACCAAACTGGGCTTTGTTACGGCTGAACAGGGAATGGGTACAAATTTCACAACACATGGAATAAGCTCAAAGAAAGAGGCATACAGTCCCTCAGACTCTCACCATCCTGTGAAGGGATGTGCTCAGCTAGGATGCACCATGGGTTATGTTCCAGCACAAGTGCCCTTATCTCTTCTGATTTGTGCAGTGTGGTTTGAAAGGGGACAAGAGCACCCAATCAAGTTGAAGAATCCTAAACCATGCGGTCGCTGTTATAGCCTAGCAAGCATAAAAAATGTCCTGTTTTCAGTTGCAAATCAATGTTGGTTTTGGCTAGGAGTCTTAGGTCTTCTCTGCTAAGACAGCTTGCTGCTGGAGGGAGAACTGTTGGTCCTGTGTGCCAAGAAACTGGCTTGTCTCCTCCACACATCCATTAAGACCACTTTTTAAGGGGTAGCAGCTGCTTTTCGCAAAAGACATCTACAGAGAACTTCAGCGTATAAAACACATAAAAGTGGGACTGCTTGGGATAAGGAAGAGATGGAGATGACAATTTGTTGGATGTTTGGAATAGGAAGGACTTGCTCCTGTCCTCTTCAGATGGACGTGTCAATGATAATAGTACTATACAGAATCACAAATCAACAGGCTACAAGAGATGCAAATCAACCCTCCAGGGCATTTCAACTCTGCAGATCTGATGAGAAAGAGCAGAACTGGAGATTCCTTCTCTGACTCCCCTCATACAGTTGTCCACACTACACATTCGGCATGCTCACTCTGTCAATATCTTGCCTTCTCTACTAGATGGTAAGCTTCTTGAGAACAGGGACTATGCGCTAATGCATATAGAGCTCTTAGCAGAGTGCCCAGCACTCCTTTGATAGTGGTTGTTATTAATTTGATTATTCTTTTGAATTCTTGGCAAGAGCTAGCAGGGAATTTTGTACACATCAGGTACAAAAAATTCATCCAAGCAGTCTATGATCAAGAAATTCAAGGGGAGGAGGGAGGTAGATGAGGTAAAAGGGGTCAAATATGTGATGACAGAAAGAAATCTAACTATGGGTGGTTAACACACAATGCAATATGTATGTATGTGTATGTATTTATGTATGTATGTATGTGTATATGTGTGTATGTGTGTGTGTGTATATATATATATATAACTTATTGTTGAATTGTACTCTTGAAACTTATTGGATTTTGATGTCACCATAATAGATAGATAGATAGATAGATAGATAGATAGATAGATAGATAAAGGAGGAAGGAAGGAAGGAAGGAAGGAAGGAAGGAAGGAAGTTAGTTAGTTCATGGCACTTTGACAGTCCACCACAAAGCAACTTTCATTTCTTTTTTTATTTTATTATTATTATTTTTTTTTGATGTCCTGGACACATAAAAGGAGATTATTCATAAAGACTAGCTGAATGAATGGCTCTTCCAGAAGCTGCACTCTTTCCCAAGTAGAAAACATGTGTCCTATCCATTCCCAAAGTTTGCTACAGCTTGACCCTTGGACATAACCTTGGAGAATAGTTTTCTGGGTCAGCAGAACACACAGGCAGGGACGCCCCCCCCCCCCCCCAGCTCACCACCCTCAAAATCTCTAAGGCAGGAAAACCCCTGGAGCCAGCATTGTTGGGAGACCGTAAAAATATCTGCTCTCCTTGACAAACCCACCAGGTAGTCCGGAGACCAGTGTTTCCCGCCCGCTGCCCTCTCCCTCCCCCCTTGCCACCCAGCCGCGGGGGCAGTTCCCCTTCTGATGCCTGCTTTCTGTGAGTGCTGAGTCGCTGAGCTGCTTGCTCTCCATGTGACTTCAGTTTCCGTCCGTTCCTTCCGCAAGTGCTAAAATAATCTGATGCTCCAGAGAGAGGAGGCAGCACAACCCTGCGATCGGCTGCTCTCCAGGAGGCCGGAGCCCTGGGAGAGGATGCACCCCGCCGAGCTGCCTGGGCCTGCGGGAGCCGTGAGTATTTCCTGCGTGGCGTCAGCCTACTCCGTTCTCTGAGGTGTGCAAGCTCAGGCCAGGTCAGGTGGTAGGTCAGCGTTGCTGGGCCACAGCTTGGGGCTGACTGGGAAGTGTGGCTTGCTGCATACAAGCTCCACTGCTTTTGTGCCCAGTTTGGGAGCTATAGCTCCGGGTAGACGGAAATATGTCCCAATGGAAGCACTCAGAGCTGAACAAGGTGGTGTGGAGTCATGGAAACAACCAGGGCTTCAGATTCCTGGTTTGAGGGCTTGATTCCTGGCTCTGTGGGGAGAATATCTAAGCCTCACCATGTTCATCTGCAAAATGGCAACAAATAATGCTCTCTCCTGGGCGGGGTGACTGGATGCATTGAGACTACCCTGAAGCTCAGCACACTGAGTGCTTGGGTCTTCTTTCCCGCTCCACAAGGTGGATTCAGAATCACCATGTCCTAGATGAAGCCACTGATACTCACTGATAGCAATGCACACTTGTGGATATCTTCCATGTGCAGGTCTGTGTTGGGGACAGAGCTTTGAAGAAGACAGGCAAAGCTCATTTCTCACAGTGTTTGTCCTTGGGAAATTTACTAGGGTTCTGCTACTTGGACCCACAGCTAGTAATGTCAGAGGGACTAGATCTCCCGCCTTTCTGATTCCTTATTTGGGGTTCCTCCAAAGCCCTCGTGGCCTCTCCAGGTGGGCTGGATTCTGGAGGGTTCAGCATCCCCATGCACTGAGGAGCTGGCACAGTAAGGAGCCACTGACATGGCTCCGGGTTGCCTCAGAATGGGCTGCCCGCTCACCCCACCGCTGAGAGAAGGTGGCCATGTGCCCAACAGTGCTGAGACTCATGGAGACTGAATCAGAGTCCTAAGAATGGAGCCTCTGGATAGGGCTGGTCTTGGATAAAGCACTTCCAGGGGAAGTGAAGAGACCTCACTGAAGATTTCTTCCATGATGGGTACAGCCTATTAGGAGTATGGACAGTAGAAACATTTTGAGTTTATAGAACTGGCCTTCCGAGATTTATGCTCTTTTCACACACAGACTGCTTCTGTGGATGTGAATGGTTTGCTGGGTTTTAGCACCCTGAGACTTATTTATTTCCCTCACACACCCAGTAGGTTTTTACGTATGTGTCTAAGAGTTCCTAAAGGGGATTATAGAATCATGGACCCAGAAAAACAAAAATTCAAAATACAAAAAGCTCAACTTCTGCCTTTAGGTCAAAACAAAACAAAACACCTATTTTATAAAGGGATGTTTTCTTCTAGTGGGTGTCCTCATGGAAACTCATGAAAACCCATATAAACCTGATTTATATAGTTTTTAAACCCATCATACAAGAGCAGGAGCCTCCCAAGCGGAGAGCAGGGTCCTGGCATCTTTGTCCTGGGGCCTGTGTTAGGAGTGCATTGACCTATTTATCTCTGATCTTTCTTTGTCACAGAAAAGTGACACCAGTGCTGATTATAACCTGTGTTCTGGCTGCAGCGGGTACCAAAGTATAAACTAGACTCTTGGGTGGACAACTAGAGATACCTCACACAATTCTCAGGTCCACTTTATAACCACATAAAGTTAGGAGAGGGTCAGTTTTTAACCATGACTAAAAAGTATTATTTTTCTCAGGACGTGTTTGTTGTATGTTCAATGATGTTCACTGATATGTTTGCACATTAGTGACAAATATTTTTACCTTTGGTAGAACTTCTTTATTATGCTCATTTTCACTCAACCACCTCCCCCCCCAAAACCTTATTATTCTCAACTTTATCGTTGAACAAATTGTCATGGCTCAATATATGGGGGGCCCTGAGCTACATTAAGTGATGATCTATGAAAGCTCAGATTGTCAAGAAGAGGAAAAAAGGACATTGAGACTTAGATCTTATTGAGCCTCAAAAGCAACTGTATTTCTAAGTTAAGGGGTCTTTCAGTTGCAAATGACAAAAACCCAATTGGCTTGGCTTCAGGGGGGGAAAAAAAAAAGAGGATTTATTCTTTCAAATAACCAAAAAGTATATGGGGAATAGCTTCAGGCACAGCTGGATCCAGGCACTCAAACATTGCCAGGAATTCATCCATCTCTATTCTTCAGCATTGCTTTTCTCTGTGTAGGCTTCCTTTTCAGTCAGGTTCTAAAGTTAGTGGCAAATATGGGTGCCTGCAAATTCAGACTTAATTGCCATCAGTTTGACGTCTGAAGCAGGAAAAGAAAGCCTCTTTCCCAATAGTTCTAGTAACAATCCTTGGACTAATTCTAATGGACTTGTCTTCTGTGAATCCATTATAAACCATTCACTGTGGTTAGGGGAATAGGAGGTTCTGAAGGGCCCAGTCTTGTTCATAGGCCCCTCCTTAGAGCCAAAAGTTAAGGTCAGACTCAAAACAACATGGGCTTCTTAAGAAAGTTAAAGGGTTGGTTGCTGACAATGTAAATGTATTTAACGGTACCAAAATATACACTTAAAAATGGTTAAGATGGCCGAGAGAAAGAGAGAGAGAGGGAGAGGGAGAGGGAGAGGGAGAGGGAGAGGGAGAGGGAGAGGGAGAGAAGAGAGAGAGAGAGAGAGAGAGAGAGAGAGAGAGAGAGAGAGAGGAAGAAGAAACTTAACGGCAGGGAAAAAAAGTTAAGATGACAAATTTTTTATGTCTATTTTACCACAATTAAAAATTAAAATAATAAAAAAAGAAAAGAAAGGGAGGGGTGGTTTCCTCAAAGGGGAATTAAAGAGTTGTTACCAGAAGGAGAAATGAATATGGGCAAGCAAAACCAACTGATTTCTAGAGTAAATGGAGTCAGGTGCTGAGACCAAACCACATGTGTCTTCTCACTTTAATGCATGAGTGGTTTCGGACTGAACAAATGGAAGAAAAGAGGAAGTAGAACCCTGTCGTGGTTCTCACCAGCAAAATGGGCAAGAGCAGGGCTGATACCCGTGATGGGCTAAATGTGACTATGAAGCCCTGTGAGGGCACAGGGACTCTGCACCTGCAGCCCTAACCTGAAGGGCCCTCTGTCAGGTGCTGTGTCATTTACCCCGAGAAACTTTCTGCTGCCCTCCAAGAAATAAAAGAATCACAAGGAGACGTCTCCCCAGGAGATAGCACTTGGGGCTCTAGCTTTTCACCTTGACTCTTCTCAAGCAGGACCTAAGTGCCTGAGGTAGCCTAGCACCCACAGTGACTGGCAGAGGCTCATCTTGGAGTACACATTGTGTTCTCCAAAAGCCTCATGTCACTCCCTTTTAGATGTCAGGCTGGACGCTGGCTCCTCCTGATCCTCCGTAGTGTCACTTCTCTTCTGGACTAGCCATGACCCCTTGGGTCTCTCCTGCTTTTCTGGTGTCTCCTCCCAGTGGTCCCAGACACCAAGGCTGAGCTCTCTTCCTCAGCCCGGCGAGTGGATCTT
Organism: Eonycteris spelaea; assembly: GCA_003508835.1. NCBI lineage: Eukaryota > Metazoa > Chordata > Mammalia > Chiroptera > Pteropodidae > Eonycteris > Eonycteris spelaea. The sequence goes on along the minus strand of PUFA01000001.1, from coordinate 29,790,514 downwards.
TCCCTACATGATCCTGGGCCTTCTTCTTCAGCTTCAGAGATGTTAATGGTCTCCCTATTGTCTCCCAGCCTGGTGCCCTGAGACTTTCTCATGGGACTTCTCAGATGGCCTTTCTCTTGTCTAGGTTCTTGCACCCTTCCTTAGGTCCCGAAACTGAAGCTTCTGATTTAATTAACAATACTGGTTTTATTTCCTCTAAATCCTTAGTTCCCCCCGACCCAGGCTTTCTAGCTTCTTTTGTGGACCCTCTAGAGGCTCTTGTCTTTGTCACAAGTATACTCCATGGTGTTGACAGGTTGCCTCATACTCACAGAAGACCATGACCCCATGAACACTCAGAGGTGCTAATCACAATAGCAAACACTACATGACACAGGCACTGACCAATAAGAATGTACACTATCATTAGAAACAGGGCCCTGTCATAACAAACTGGGTTATAGGTGTTACCTCCTTGGTTGCTGGATCATGGTGGGGACCTTGAGAGTTTCGAGAGAGTGGCCAGGCAATTGGGATGGGGTTTCATGGGGTAGCTATTTACCAATAAATACATACCTGTGCAACCCAGCTGAACAGTCATTCGATGTATTTTCCTCTCAGGTGTACATCCAGCACCTATTACCTGGGCCAGAACTTGGCTCTGGTTTTGGCTTCACTGCTAGCTGTGTAACTTGAAAAATTCACTTTGTCCTTTTTAAGTCTTGGATTTCTTATCTGCAAAATGGAGATAATAAGCAGGGACTAGGACATAGATATTTGTACACTGATGTTCATAGCAGCATTATTAACAATGGCCAAAAAGTAGAAATAACCCAAATGTCCATTGATGGATAAATGGACAAACAAAGGCAGTATATACATACAATAGTATATTATTCAACCAGAAAAAGGAATGAAATTATGATACATGCAACAACATGGAGGGACCTTGAAAACATTATGCTAAATTAAATACACCAGGCACAAAGGGACAGTTATTACGTGATTCCACTTATTGATTCTACTCATATTCTACTAGAAGAGGCACATGTATAGTGAAGAAAGAGGAGGAGTAACCAGGAGCTGAGATTAGGGAGGAATGGGGAGTTATGTTTAATAAGTATAGAGTTTCAATTTGGGATGATGAAAAAGTACGGGAGATGGATAACAGAGAGGTTGCACAGCAATGAGAATGTACTTAATGCTACCAAAGAGTGGTTAAAATGATGAATTATATGTATTTTTACCACAACAAAAAATGTAGATAACAATGCCTGCTATGTGGAACTGTTGGAAGAATTAAATGAGATCAAACGTCTAAAAGAAGTCTTTGCAACCTCAAGTGTGATTATTTTTATTAACGAATAGCATTAATGATAATCCAATTGTCTTGGATTCATTCATTTTGGCGGTGGGAGGGGATAAGTCCTCTGTGAATTCAAATAAATTTTAGAGAAAAAAATCAACCTTAGTTAGAATAGCCACCTTGCTAGTACAATTTGAGAGATTTTGAAAAGGACAAAATTATCTCTCCTATCATTCTGAAATTATACCATGAAAGTTTATTATTTTTCGTCATTACCTATTTAAATACTCATTAAAGAGCAGTGCATGAAAGAGGGTATCAGTCATTCATGCTTTAGTGTGAGCTACTTCTAATTCTGGCTGAGAACATTAAGGCAGTGATTAGAAATCCTTCCCCCCAAATAAAATAACTGACTTTGCAATCACAATTAAATTGAGATTAAATTAATTAAATTGACCCAGAAGACTGAAAAAGTAGGAACTTCTTTTTAAGTTAAATCACTCAATATACATTCTGAAGTAGTTAGGAGGAAGTGTACTGATGACTGCAATCTATTTTGAAGTGCATCAAAAAATAAGATGGATTGAAGGATAGGTAGGGTATATGGATAGATATGTGATAAAAACAAATATAGTAAAAAGTTAATAGTAGAATCCAGGTAGTGGGTATACAAGTGATCACTGTCAAATTCTTTCAACCTTGCTACATGTTGAAATTTTTCATAATAAAAAGGAGAAAAGTCAAATTACTGACAATACCTATTAGCTGCTCACATTTGTTTTCATAAACATACAAATCAAATAAAAAATCAAAAACCTTCCATAGAAACTATAATGACAATATACTACCTTAGTATATGTGTTACTGGATTGTCGTTTAACTGAACTACTAGAATGTGATGAGATGACACACGTACTGCGCCTTGAAGAATGAATAAGAGTTGGACAGCTGGAGAAGAAGAGGAAAAGGGCATTTCTCACGGAGGAAAACGCGTGTGAAAATTCATGGTTTAGTCAAAGACAGCAAATATCCCAGGGTGGCTGGGCCTTGAGGCAATGAGGTTGAGTTTTGCTGGATTCACAGACTAGGTTTGAATGGCAGCTCTGACATGCTCCAGTTCTATGGCCTAAACTCTTGTGAGCCTTAATTTACCATGTGTAAAATGGGGATGACAACACATACCTGCTGTGATTTTGAGAGGAATATTATCTACAAAGCATCTAGCATAGCACTCATCCCAAGGTGAGCACTCCATAACATTAGCAATTACAATTAAGAGCCTGGAAAGAAACCTGGGAACTTGGATATAATCCAAATCTGAGAGCTTAGATTATTGAGCTAGTCAGGAATCAGAATCCATATTGTTTTATTCCTCAGTTGTGCTCTTTCTCAAGGGAACCGAGGTTGGGGGTGGGGGTGATACATTTCCACTTTGGGCAATAAGCCTCGATTATCACGTATAACCCCCTCTCCCATAGGCTCTGGGTGGTCTTGCTTTCTCTGAATATCACAAGGTCCAAGCTCTGCAGCTCACATAGATGGGAGAAGGGGCTGCAGCTCCTCTCTTTCATTTCAATACCAGCTCCCTGTTTGCAGAGGAACTCTGACTTTCCTTTAATTTTGACACTGTTTTGCCTTACTAATGAAGTTCACAGTATTTTCTTACATTGACAAAGCTTTTTCACACACATCTCAGTCAGTCTCAACCAACACAACTCCGGGAGGTCAGCGAGGTGGGGATTATTGTCACCAAGGGCCACCACTGGAGTGAACCGATAGAACAAACCCGTGACACTGAATGGAAACAACAAGTCTGAAGCTAATGGATTATTGGTTGGGTGTCTATCCACGGATAGTATGTGGGTCTTTTGTATGTAAAGATAACACCATAGAACTACCACCAGCCGTATAAGAGCAAGGTGTTATCTCCCCAGTGGAGCAGAATTGCACATTTTAAGACCTGTGGCCAGATGCAGCCTGTGGCTGTGAAACAGAACAGTTAAATGACCTCTGTTGGTTCTAAAGGGCTGCCCCTGACCGCAGAAGGAAGCCAGCTGACTCATTTGTAGCCCTGAGGAGAAGAAGACGAGGAGAGTAGTAGTGCTCTAAGCGGCACTCCACTCTCTGGCTGCCCAAGGGAAGAGCTGCTATGGCCTCCAAACTCTCTCCAAGAGTAGGCAGAGCCTCTGCCATTTCCAGATGAGACTCTTCTCACAAGCCTGGGGGGAGCCCTGGCTGACCGGGTGTGCTAGGTTCTAGGTGGGAGCAAGAGACCTGGATTTTAAACCAGTGCTTGGAAACCATTGCACTGTGTGCCCTGTGGCACCTGTCCATTTTGTTTCATCTCTCTGGCCTGAGTAGTCTCACTTCCAAAAGTGGTGGGTTGTCCCTTCAGAAATCTACAGTTCTTTTCAAAAGGTTAGTCAGTCACTACTTTTGAATGACAGTGCATTTGCCAGAAGAGACACATACAATAGAACTGTCCTTTATCATACAAGTTCTCAGGACCATACATTCAGGAGCATTGCAAAAATTCAAATGATACAACTCCTCATTTATTTGTCCAGGCTTAGGGTGTGGTCCAAGTCCTGGAAGCAAATATTAAGGGACCCTGGTAATACAACCAGCCTCTTACGAAGCAGTGAGCTCCCTCCCATCCTAGGTGTGCTGAAGCGCAGACAGGTTGACAGGCAGGGATGATGACAAAGAATATTTTCTGAACTTTTCTTTTAAAATTTGTCTTAATGCAGTAACAGCCTTGCAACACAGGAATTGTAATTCTCATTTTAGTAGGGAAGAAATTGAGGACAATAACTTGAGTGATGTGCCCAAGGTCAGAGCCAGGCTTTGAACCTGTTCCATCTGTCCCCTTAGCCTGGGCTCTTCCTTTAAGGGGCTGGGTTAAGAATATGCAACCCCAAATCTAAATCCCTGGACCCTGATAAAAAAAAAGTAATGTCCATAACAAAATTTATTTTAGTTATTAGTCAATAATATTTTTTCTTCCATTAACTTCAAACATGATTGTTTTAAGCACATTTACAATTTCAACCTCAATACCTGTAAGAAATTTTCTATTTCAGTGATATTTACTAGGCTCTGATTATGATGTATATTTTAACTTTTAAGTAATAATAGATTGATATTATTTTAAAATTTGTTTTAATATAGTCATTGAAATTAATTATTGGAAAATTAGAAAATACAAAGTAGCAAAAATACAAATATGGAAAAAGTAAGTATCATTTGCATTTCTCCTCACTGTTGAGATTCTGATGTGGACCCTTTCAAATATTTTTTATGTATATCAAGATGCATACATATTCACTTTCCTTTTTTCTTAATATTTTTATGAACATCTTTCCATGTTAATAAATATATTGCTACCAAAGCATTTTTGATTGCAGCACATTATTCCTATGATATTGTTGTATCATAGTGTATTTAGCCATTCTTTTCACTGTTGGACTTTTAGATGGTTTCTACTTTGTTATTATTATTATTGCAATTACTATTTCTATAAAAGTAGTTTTATATGCATTTTAATTCTTTCGGATAAACTTCTAGAAGTGAAATTACTGAATCAGAAATAATCTATGTATTCATGGCCTTTGATAAATTACGCTAAATTGTCCTACAGAAAAACTGTGTCAATTTCCTCAGCAGCGTGAGACAGTTCTAGAGAGACAAGGACTCGAAGCCATTCTGTTGCCTATATTTTAACAAATTCATTACTAAGAAAGCCAGAGAAGCAAATCATGAAATCTGAATTCACACATTACAATTCTAAATGCTCTGTCTCCCCAATCTTCAATTTACAAGTTTTTTTTTTAAATGCACCCACAATCTGAATATTGTTTCTTTGCAAAATATGGGAATGTATTAATTCAGGTAAGGAATAGAACTGCTTCTTTACTTTTATAAGTATATTTTTAATTTTTCTTTTACATATAATTCCAAAATCATAATTAAGGAAACTTTGGATTTAAAAGTACACATTTTGGACATTTCTCCAAAGAAGATACAAAAATGGTCAATAAACACATGAAAAATGCTCAACATTATTACTAATTAGAGAAATACAAATCAAAACCATAAAGAGATAGCACTTCACATCCACTAGGAAGGCTATAATAAAAGCGACAGAAACTAACAAGTGCTGATGAGGATGAAGAGAAATTAAAATATTACTAGTGCTGTAAACATCATCTTCCTCCCTCTAAATAATTCAGTGTCTATCTTCTAAGAATAAGGAGTCTCTTTCATAACTATAGTACAATGATCAAAGTCTTGGAATTTAACATGGATGTAATACTATTATTTCATCCATTATCTGTATTAAAATTTTGCTAAGTATCCAAGTAAAACCCCCTATAGTAATTTAATCATTTGTTTAAAGAGGTGTCTGTTGATTTTTCTGCTATAAAGCTGTTATTTTTGCCTATGTAAAATAAACAAGTAACTTTTATTAATAAGATACTTTAAGACTATATTAATGTCTTGTTTCCCAACAAACTTTTACTCTTTAGTTTTTTCATCCCTTGATGATTCTTACCTGTAAGATGCATTTTGAAAAATGCATCCCTCTGTTCAGATTTCAGCTGCTTTCTCTAACTTTCAGGTAACATTAAGCTTGTATGCACTTTAAAACATTTTTTATGTTCAGTTTTGTTATATACTATTTAAACTTATTAAAGAGCACAAGTTGTTTTAGTTAGATTCTTTTTGTTGACAAGATGCACTACTTGGGCCAGCTAGTGGGGGTGGTGACAGTAGTGAGGTGCTATTATGAGAAAATGAACCTAGCCTTGTAAAGAGCCACCAGGAACCCCAAAAGACAGCCTTAGAACCTGTTCTCTCCACTCTCTCTCCCAGCCTGCATGGTCCACCCTCTTGTTATTCTTTCTATTCATTTTTCTATGACCTCTGTCCTCTGTTGACTGTTTTATTCTTTTCTGTTCATATGCCTTGTTATCTACCTCATAGCTTCTGCTTCTTTACAGCAAGGTCCCCCAAAAATTCAACTCTACCTTCTCTCTGTGCCTTTTAGCTCCAGTTTCCACTGCTAATTACCCAATTCTCTCCCTCTTCTCTTCACTGGGATCATCAGAGGATGCTTGATACATGTAAGGATTGACCTCCCTTATTTAGGTGCTTCCCCAAGACTCTATTAGCTTGGTGGAGGTGGAGGTGGCGGTGGAGATGGAGGTGAAGGTGATGGTGAAGGTGGTAGTGAGGTACTGCCCCTGAGGGCTGCCCCTCCAGAGGGGTTGTGGGTGTGGTGAACAGAGCAATCGACCTGGAGTGGGAGTTACACTAGTACATCAATCATATTCTTGAACCTCAATCAGGACACACAATCTAACAGTTCTGTGCTCTTTCCAGGTATGAGAATCTGTCTGGAAGCTATAGTTTGAATGTCAAAAGTTTAAATTTCCCAGATATTTTAAAGGTTTATATATATATATATGCATTTTTAATTTAAAGTTTACTAAACACTTTTCTGAAAAGATTAGAAAAATGTAGATTCCTGGAAATTTGGGGACAAAGTATTACCATAATGTTCTCTCTCCCTTTAGAAGCTCCATTATTTTAATTTTCCTCATTCTTTTAATTCTGAAAAAAGGTTAAAAAAATACAATGCTAAATTTGACAGGTGGCAATATTTTGCTTTAATTCTATGTGTTTCCTAATAATAAGGGTACTTTTGTATAAAACCACAACATTATTATAATATCTAAGAAAATTAGCAATAATTTTGTATCATCTGTGTGCATAATACCATCTGCAAACACATCATTTACTATACACGTAAATTTTCCCAACTGTCTCAAATTTTTCTTTCAAGGACCTTTTAAAATAGAAAATTTACTCAAGGTACATGCATTGGACTTGGTTATGATGCTTCTTAGTCACCTGTAATCAGACCTCCTCTCTCTCCCCTTTCGTGCCTTTCTCTGTTTTCTAAGACTTTGGCTTTTTCTGAAGAATCCAAGCCAGTTGTCTTGTAGGACCTCTTATAGCTTGGAGCTGTCTGATAGTTTCCTCATGACTAGCTTCAGGGCAAACATTTTGGCAAGGGTACTACCAAGATGGAGCTCTGTGTTACCAAAAGCATTTCACCTGGAACCTCAAGATACAGGTGGTCTCATCATGACAGATGCTGAGTTTGAACATTTGGTGAAAGCTGAGATCACTCTAATTTTTTGCTAAGAATCAAAGAGACTAGAGCTGCTTGCCTGAGGGCTTTCAAATACTTCTTGGTAGTAGGAATTGTTTGAAGTGGTCACAGACTGGGGTTTCTGTTCTTTATTATCTGTTCTTTGTGGTCTGTAACCAGCTGCCCTTCCCTTTCTCCCAGGATCCCAGGTTGTATTTGCTCTCTTATTTTTTAAAAAGACAGATTCCCTTTGCATGGAGCTCTCTATCTAGCACCTGTGTCTTTTGTGTTCACAGGTATAACTGTTGCACATTTACACCCTGCACTTATGAGCACTCTGCTTCTGGAGATTCCCCCCAACCCACTCCCCACCGTCTATAAATATTTGTTTCTAACAGCAAATGCTTCTGAGAGTGACCCACTTTCTGCAAAGACCTCTTTCATTTAAGCTTTTCCAGCTTCCTTTGAGGAGAAAATTCTCAATGACAATGATAATGATATGTGTAACACTCTTAACATTTACTGATAGTGCCTTTAGCAAGAAGGTTGCAGTCTCAGCTCTGGCAGGAGCTGCTGGAGTAGTAGCAGCTGGAGAAAGTGGGGAGGTGAGAGAGTGCCGAAAGTGAGGAGGTGATAATTAGGGTGGCCCTGAATATTAGAAATCCGGCATCCTTTCCTGAAAATAGACTCCAAAATTCTAACAAAACAAAATCGAAACTCAGGTCAGGGTTACTCCTTAGTATTCCCAAACTTTGAGTATGAGGAGACCTTTTAATGGACAAAAACACCTGAGATTGGCTCTTACCTGATGGTCGTGTTTTGCTATCAGCCGATTAAGACATTACATCATAACAGAAAGCAACTTGGATTTAATAACACTTAAAAAAGAAGTTATCTTTTATTTATACAAGAACATCTACGTATATTGGGGGGAAAAGTGGTATACATAATATGTGTTTAAGTATCAGCGGGACTGACATTAAAGGGATGCTGCTGCATTCCTGAACTATTTTGATTCTTGTAACAGGGACATGGAAATTTCAGGACTTTAAGAAGCAGAGACAAGTCCAAAGATTTCACACATCCTTTCTTCCCTGTCCATTGCAAAAGCAAGTATCACCCACATGTCCTCTGTCCTGGAGCCACTCCTCAGTCATCTTCTTCGGTCCAAACAGTCCTGAGCCCGAAACTGTTGTGGTCATAGGATGAGTATGGAAGCGCTGCCTCGGCTGACAGGCAAGCCACCAGACCAGGATGCCCTTTTCATAAGGAGTGAATATTCCCATCTCTTTCAGGGTTTCACACAACTCACAGGCCATCAATCTGTCTTCTTGTACCCTGGGTCAACGACGCCAGAGTTTCTCCATATTATTTTGTGAAAAAAAAGGAAAGCAAACGAGCATCATTTCTAATGCAGAGGAATTTTTGCAGCCAATGTGCATTCTTCTTCACTGCTAGTGTTCTCTTATTTCAGAATACAGTCTCAATTCGTGTTGTGTTGTTTTCATGAAATAAATCTCTTTTTACCACTTATTTGTTATGACAAGATCTGAGAGAAAAAAGCCAGACAAAAGACATTCTGAGTAAAAAAAAAAAAAAAAAAAGGAACATTCTTAATAGATAAGGGATGGATACAGGGTTGAATTACAGGTTTCCATGATAAGCCAGTTAGAATGCATAGTCTCTAGATTGATGGTTATGGAGGGGATGCTATTGAGTGTTTGAAGCCTAAGTTTCAAGGAATTCTTAGAGAAGAACCAATGAGGACATTTTTATGATGACTGAACACAAACAGAATAGTTAGAAGGTGAAGAAAAGATATAAATTCAACACTAAGAGTACTTCACTCTAACATGAGATAAGACTTATAATCTTAATATCTCCAAGTCAAATGTGTTACAGACAAAGTATAGAATCTTGCTTCCTACAGACATTTGGGTCAGTGGTGTCTTATCCTTCAAAGGTTTTCACCAATTAGAAGCCATGGTCTCTGGCTTTAGTCATGATCATGATAATCATAACTGGATAAAAGATAACGAAAAACTTTGTAGAAATTGTTAACTGGATAAAAGAATGTAGGTTTTATAGACAATATACTGAAGGGAATGGGACTTCTCATTTTCTGCCTCCACACTTTGGAAGGAACTCTTCAACTTCATTATCTAGTTTAAGAAGAACAGATATAGAGTCTGTTTATGCTGTCTGCTTCTCATGTCAGGATTTCAGGTCTTAAATAGGATATTTTCCCAATGGTCACCCAGACCTGAAAGAGACATCATTCTTATTCAGCCCTACTTGGAAATGGTTGAATGGCAGTTCCTTTGTATTAACTCCATGGCTCCCACAGTGATTCACAACCTATAAAATGAGAATCATTAATCCAAGTCCTTTTAATTACAATGAGGAGGGGTTCCAGGTTACACCATTTAAATTGTTTATGTCATCTGCTATGTGTGCCCTCCATCATAACTGTTTCCCTTTACTTCGCTTTCTCCAGCAAAAATGTATGTAAGATGAGCAACATTTGGCTTAAAAAATGAGTGTGTTTTTCAGAAAATGCCAAAGAGATAAGAGGAAAGAAGGACAGTTACTTATTTGCAGTCCTGTACACACAGGAGAGGGTTCATGAAGTTTTCCAATGAGATTTGACAGCCAAACTGTTTCTCTTGTACTCTTTGTAGTGGCATGGCTCTGAGGAAGCCTGCAGCTACACACTCCAGGAAGTGTTTCTCAACCTAAATGATTATTTTGAGTCTTTTATTTCTTTTCGGAGTTGTTACATACCTTTTTGTTTAGTACTTCTCCAAGCCCATTCTCATTTACATCATTGTATTAGTTAGGGCGCAACCGGGAAACAGAAACATACAGATGATTTGCAACAGAGGAAATTTAATTCAGGAAATTGGCTACACAGGATGAAAGAGGTTGAGCTGCCAACCAGGGACCCGTCATCCCAGAGAACAGTAACTCTAGCAAGCTAAGACCTCTCGTAGGTAGGGGGAGGATAAAAGGACAAGGGGGTTACCAGTGTCCAGGAGTGGGCAGAAGAAACTCGAGTACTTTTCTGTGGAAGGCAGAGTGAGAGGGAGAGAAATACCCTGTATTCTCTCTCCTTATGCCTTCTCACCTCCCAATAGTGGCTCCCATTGACCAAACCAGCTAGAGAGGCCAGCTGACGCCTAGAGCTGAGAAACAGAGCCTCAGAAGTCAGGCCCCTGCAAGCCAGAGCAGGGCGGGGGAAGGTGAACCATGGCTTCGAGGACAAAAAGCTCTAAACCAGCATAGTCCTCCTTTCCTGAGGTTAGCCCTGCTCTGGAATTAATAATGCAGAATTTTCAATCCAACCTTCCCTTATATTTTTTACACATTTAGTTGATGTGATATATTTATTCTTTCAGTCAAATTGTTCATATTTCTTTCTTTCTCTGTGTGGCTGCTGAATTACCTTGGAGATTGCACAGAAATAACAACCACTCAAGCTGCTTATTGGCGTTTTGAGCTCATAAATAATAATTATGTTATTAACTACCTTCATAATTAATGAAGCACTTTCACATTACTATTTGATTCTCATTAAAACTTCAAATAGTTGTTCTTATATCCATTTTATAGAAGGATTAACTGAGTCTCAGAGACTTTATATGAATTTCTCAAGGACAAATAACAAACAGTGGAGCCAGGATTCAAATCTTTGTCTGGTTGTAAATTCCATAATCTTCCCACACTGTCTCATGAGAGATGGAGTTACCCCGAGGGTACAGCAAGAGTTTTTCTGGACTGGTTGACTGAGTTTTAAAGGAAGGAAGGAAATATGTTTTAAATTTACAAAAGTTTTCTTGTTGACCCAGAAATTAAAATTACAGTCCGGGTGTAAGTGACATCAGGGCTTTGAGCATTCCAGTCTGAAGCATTACGTCCTCCCTGAAGAACTACATTCTTGCCCTGAACATACCTATTCAGTATTTCAATCTACTGTGCTCGCTGTCCTAGAAGGGTCAGTGTCACAGCACCATGTACCATCCCAAGCCTGACAGAGAGAGTGCAGGAGAGGAGGGATCTGGTCCATGGTTTCCATCTCCCTGTCTCTCCTCAATAAAATACGGGACACCCAGTGAAGTCTGAATGTCAGATAAACAATGCATTTTTTTAGTATACGTATGTCTCAAATGTTCGATGGGACATATTTACACTAAAAAGTTATTTGTTGTTTATATGACATTCAAAGGCATTTGTAGTTTGCTAAGTCTGGCAACCTTATCTCAAGGTGGGCAGTGATCCCAAGGTTTCAGAGGGTGTGTGTGTGTGTGTGTGTGTGTGTGTGTGCACGCACGTGCGTGTGCGTTGAGAGGATACTGAGAAAGGAGCCCATATGGCTCTGTTTTTGCCATCTGTGCCCTGTACATGGCATGAGGTGATAATTCCTGCACTGGTGCAGAAGTGGAAGGGGGCTCTAGGAAGGGGATTTCCAGTGTTGGGCAAGTACATTTGAATTCTGAATTGGACGTTTCCTCTGTGGGAAGGAGAGAGAGCCTGACCCGCAGTAAAGGTTAAAGTAGATTTACCTGGTTTCACTTAGCTTTTCAGTTTGTCTGTTTTCACTGATGAGTATTCAGATCTGACCAGAAAGTTAAAAATAGCCTTAGAGATTGTGTAAACTTATTTAAAGAAAGAGAAAGAGGAAGGAGCCCTAGAGAGCTGAGAGGTGTCAGGCAGAAAGGTCCATGGAATAGGTGAGGAGGTTCATGTTAGCGCTGTGCTGCTGGTCCAGGAAAAGACTGGTGAACAGACCCTGTGGCCTTTCCCAGGTAGATGTCAAAGAGAGAATGGGGCAGTTGGAACGCTGGGGCCAGGTACTTGCCTCAGATTCAGAGGAGCGCAGAGCTGAGACCGAATGCCGCTGGGCTATAAACTCTCCCAACAGGAAGGTAGTCAATTCACCAGCACCTACAAGGAGAGATAGTATCCTGGTTTCTCATCCTGGAGCTCAGAGAGGGGGACCTGCAGGCTGTTCCCAGCTCTGCCACTAAGTCAATCTGGAACCTCGAATAAGCCATTATTATCTCTGGGTTTTGTGTGTTCACCTATAAAAATGTGATGGTGGAGGATATATTACATTTCCATCATAGTTCTTCTTGGTACTAAAATTCTATTGGTATATGTATAATTTTAAGCCTTCTCATGACTTCTGTTCTGTGCTAATTGGCCAGGTAAGAGGGCTGGTAACCACACTTAATCAATAATCTTTATTATATTTGAAGATTGCTTTTTCATTTTCCCCTTAATTTTTCCCCTAATCAGGCAAAACATCAAAATCCTATTTTAAAAGTCTATATTTAAATGAGTTAACCGATGAGACCTACTCTTTACTAAAACCCTTATGTCAACACAATCAGTAACTCTATACTATCAGAAGCAACATTATTTCAATTTCAGTTCACCATTCATTCATTCATTCATTCAGCAAATATTTATTGAGCATCAGGCAAATTTCAGCTTTGGGATGAAAATTTCAACAGAACTACAAAACATATCAAACTCTAGGTGACCTGGGTTCTGGCTCCTCAAATCCTTTGCTCCTTCTGTTGCTGGATTCTTGGAGATTTCAGTGTTCAGCCATCATTCCATCAAATGGTAGAGGCGAAACAAAAATGAGTTTTTATTGACAGTTGCAGTGAAAGGCTGAGAGTGTTGGTTAAGTTGAGATATTTGAAGAATCTGTGGGCTTCCACTTTCTTGTAGCTGTGGACTTCCAAGACCAGACAAAACTGAGAACTGGCTCCTTCTCCTGAGAGTACAAAGCAGCCCTATGGGATGTTATTCTCTTACTTCTTCCTTGCCCTCTGTCCACAGTGCTGCACTTGAGATGGAGTTACTGCCCCTCTGGCTCTGCCTGGGTTTTCACTTCTTGACCGTGGAATGGAGTAACAGAAGTGGAACAGTCACAGCAGCTTCCCAAGGGAGCTGCAAGTTGGTGAGTTTCCCTGGGAACTCTGAGTGTCTGTTGCTTCTGTCCTGACAAGTTTGGGTCCATTTGGAAAGCTGATGGATTGTCAGTCAAGGAGAGTAGGGAATGAATGAATCTGAATCACTCAGTACCTACCTAGCACGATGCCATGTTCAAGCTGCTCTTTAGACAAAGGTTAAGATGATGACTGAGTTACGCTGTGCTCCACCTTTGTCATAGCTACTGAAGACAGGAGACCTCGGAGGCAGGCATAGCTCAGCCACCTGGAACAAGAGCAACTTGTGATTGAGCACCACTAATGGCATCAGAATCTGATAATGGGGGGCATACTGAAACTGGAGAAGCCCTGAGTCAGAATTTGTGAACGAGCCAATAGCAAATGCTTAAACAGCTGTACTGAAGGGCACGCTGCCCCGGCTGTGCTGCAGAGCAACATCCTCGGCTGCACTTGGGCTTAAGACAATCCAGGGAGTAAGGTTTCAGAGTTCTTGTGGCTTACCCTCTCCAGGGCTTTCAGCCTGTATATAGAAACAGACTTAGCTCATAACAACTGAGCACATTTCTAGAAATGTTTTCCTTCACCTATAACTCAGTGATATAAAAAATCTGCTTGAGAAACATACATCTAATAAACATTTCTTGAGTGCTATTATATTTGGGGCACTGGGAAAACAAATTGGATATCGAGGTTAATTCTTATATTCAAAAATGTGTTCTTAAGGCTGATGAAGCTTTAAAACCCAGCTGGTGATAGTTCTTAACCACTTTTAGTAACCTGTACCCCAGTACGGGGTAGAAGTTATGAGCAGACCAGATTTAAACTCCAGCTCCACCACTTAACTGGTGGCACAGGGCTACTCTGTGTCTCGGTTTCCACATCTGTAAAATATGGAGATAATAATAATAGTACCAACCAATAATACCATGGCACTGGGTTGTTACAATGCTTAAATGAGTGAATGTACATGATGCACTCAGAACACTGCCTTGTATGTAGTAAGTGCTATGTGTTTCGTCGATTTTTATTTTTGTTCTTGTTAGTTTCTGCTACACAGACTTCCATTACTCCCTTACAGAGGCAATGAAAGATTAACTTCACAGTAGGTAATTGAGAAGTTACTAGGCATAGTAAGAGGAGGGAATAAAGCAATTCTTTGACAGACTTTTGGGATTCAGGCTTGACTCCCTGCCTGACCCTCTTTAGTCCGGTGGGCTGAGAAGAGACTCAGCTGCCAGTGAACTCAAAGAGTGGATTTTCTGTGGCTCTTTTAAACTGAGGGCTGAGAGTGTGAGAGTCCAGGTGCCTTCGATTGTATTTCCTTGCAATTACCATGTGGCATTATCAGAAAGAGGACATGGTAAGGTTTTCTTGGGCTCTGACAGCCCTGTAGTCCTTCTGCAGCACTTCAGTGGGGCCACAGGGAATTGCAGAGGTGTGACTCCCCATGACCGCAGCAGCTGGGGTGAAACGGGGTCTCACGGCTTTTGGAAAGCCCATAACCACAACATTCTTCAGAGAGTCCCTGTGTGGGGGACACCAAAACTTACTCAAATAAAGAAATACTCCTTGTTTCTGCTTAGGGAGGCTCAATTTTGTAAAGATGTCAGTTCTCCTCCCAATTAGTCTATGATTGTAATGTAATCTCAATCACAATTCCAAAGACTTTTGGGGAGAAGGGAGGTGTGGAAGGAATTTCACAAATGAGAAACAACTGAAATGCTCAAAAATAGGAAATGAATTAATGAGATCATGCTAATCATTTCAGCTAACAGTTATTAAGCACTTATGTGCCAAGTTCTGTGTTAGTGCTTTACTAAATAATCACCATGAATCTTCCAAAAAAAAACCCAAACCTATGAGAAAATTACAAGTACAATTATCATTTTATAGGTGGAGTAATGAAGGTCCCAGCTTGTTAGGTAACCAGCCCAAGGTCAGCCATTTGATAGAAAAGCAAAACCAAAATGGACTGACCCTAGAACTCTTGCTGTTAGTCACTATTATATTGATGCAATAAACTAATAGTTGCTAAAAAGAATGTAATCATATTTTAAATTTTTATTGCCAAGGCAATATGTCTATCATATATTATGGGGGGAGATTACTGAACAATTTATAGAATGTAGTTTCATTTAAAATTTTTTATTTTTTTTTAAAAAGGTGGATAATTTTTGAGGAAAGAGTCCAGATTTATATGTAACAAAAGGTTGGTGATGTTTCTTTGAGGGAGAGACTGAGGTTGCTGAAGAATTTAATTTTCTATATTTTCATACTGTATGTATTTAATTATTATAAGATTTTGTTTTAATAATCAGATAAAGAGCTTGGGGTTCCGAGAGGTTGATTCCTTGTCCTAGGCCCAAAGCTAATAAGCGGCAGAGCCAAGATTTAGACTTGAGTCTGTCATCTTTCCAAACCTGTGTTTCTTCCTCTCTATCAGGTTATTTCTCCCCTGTCCCAGCACTCTACTTGCCCCTTGGGATTGGGCCCACTATTTTAGGTAATCGTGGACTTTGTCCTACTGACCAATACGTGCAAAGGAATGCCATTGTTTTTCTATCTTATCACTTAAAACTTTTTTCCTGGACACCTAACTGACATCTGTGGCTGATCATTTTTGCCAGTCTTGTAAAACATTGGGCTAAGTTTATCCTGAGGCTTGAGTGACTTCTGCAATAAAACTAGGGTCATCTCATCCCTCCTGTTTCCTTATACAGCACAATCGTGGTAGAACAGCATTGAGGGAAAGCACTGAATTGGATATTAAGAGCTCTGGTCTCTGTTCACAGCTTTGCCTTTGACTTTTCGCTTCTCTCCAGACCCCACTTTACTCCTCTGTACAATTCACGATGATGATGAGCTCTGAAGTCCTTTTAAGTTGCAATTTTTATCAATCCAGAATGTAGAGGAGCATCCCAAGCAAAATTTCTTTGGGTGAAGATGCCACAACACTGCTGGTTGTTGGGCGGTGTCCTTGTTAGACACACAGGTGTTATGGCAATAATGATTACAATGCAGTAGTGACCAATTATATTAATAATGCCCACTGTGTGTCAGGCACTGTGCAACCTCTCGTCTAATCTCACTGCAATCCTCTGAAGTAGGTACTATCTTTCTCTCCATTTTCCACAGGAAATAATAGACTTGGGCTAAATTATTTGCCCAAGGTCACACAGGAAATAAATGACAGATTCAAACCCAGATAGAGACCTGGTCCTCAACCCTTCTCACAGTTAAAACCAAACTGCAGGTACAATTGTCAGCACTCAGCATCCAATCAACAGGTTCTCAGTCTTCTCTAACAGGCTGTGTATTTTAAGTGAGGCCTGAAACTCAGCTCCTAGCTGAGTCTTTTAGTGTGAAGGTTAAGGATAAAGGAAAGTTCCCTTTTGTTTATAGTTTCCCATCCTTTTTTATTATTTTTTTAAAATTATGATCTCTAGAGCCATTCCCAGAAGTTGCAGAAACAGCCTAATGAACGAACTAAGTTTCTGCACATTAACCTCTGCCTCAGAGATCTCCTCCCTGCTGACCAGCGTGTTTTTGGACCTAGGTGAATGGAGTCGCTGACTGTCGAGGGCAGAACCTTGCTTCGGTGCCCAGCAGTCTCCCAACCTACTTCCAGACGCTCATCCTGGATGCCAACCCTCTCAAGACCCTGTGGAATCATTCCCTCCAGCATTACCCTCTCTTGGAGAGCCTCAGTCTGCACAGCTGCCGCCTGGAGCGCATTGGTCGCGACGCCTTCCAGGAACAGGCCCACCTGCACAGCCTAGCGCTGCCTGACAACTCCCTGTCAGAGAGCTACAAGGAGACAGCAGCTGCCTTCCACAGCCTACAGGGTTTGCGGAGGTTGGACTTGTCAGGGAACTCCCTGACGGAAGACATGGTGGCTCTCATGCTCCAGAACCTCTCTTCACTGGAGTCTGTGTCCCTGGCAAGGAACACCATCATGAGGCTTGATGACTCTGCCTTTGAGGGCCTGGGGCACCTCAGAGAACTGGATTTGCAGAGAAACTACATCTTTGAGATTGAGGGTGGTGCCTTTGATGGCCTGACTGAGCTGAGACACCTCAACCTGGCTTATAACAACCTTCCTTGCATTGTGGACTTTAGCCTCACGCAGCTCCGGTTCCTCAATGTCAGCTACAATGTCCTGGAATGGTTCCTGGCGTCGGGGAAGAGGCTGCTTTTGAGCTAGAAACACTGGACCTTTCTCACAATCAGCTGCTGTTTTTCCCCCTCCTGCCCCGGTCTAGCAAGTTGCACACCCTCCTGCTGCGAGATAACAACATGGGCTTCTATAAGGACCTGTACAACACCTCATCGCCGCAGGAGATGGCGGCCCAGTTCCTCCTTGTGGACGGCAACGTAACCAACATCACCACAGTCAACCTCTGGGAAGAGTTTGCTTCCAGTGACCTTGCAGATCTACGCTTCTTAGATATGAGCCAGAACCAGTTTCAATACCTGCCTGATGGCTTCTTAAAGAAAATGCCTTCCCTCTCCCATCTGAACCTCAACCAGAATTGCCTGATGACACTCCACATCCGGGAGCATGAGCCCCCAGGAGCGCTCACAGAGCTGGACCTGAGCCAGAACCAGCTGTCGGAGCTGCATTTGGCTCCAGGGCTCCCCAGCTGTCTGAGGAGCCTCCGGTCATTCAACCTAAGCTCCAATCAGCTCCTGGGTGTCCCTACTGGCCTTTTCGCTGATTCCAGGAACATCACTACAGTTGACTTGAGCCATAATCAGATCTCACTTTGTCCCCAGCCAGCTGGCTTAGACCTCATGGCCCCCCTAGCTGTGTAGATTTCAGGAATGTGGCATCTTTGAGGAGCCTGTTTCTGGAAGACTGCGGGCTGGGAGCATTACAAGCTTGCTCGTTCCAGGGGACTGCCCTCACCCACTTAGACCTGTCTGGCAATTGGGGGGTTCTGAATGGGAGCATTGCCCCTCTTGAGAAGATTGCCCCCACATTACAGGGCCTATCTCTCAGGAATGTGGGCCTCAGTTCCAGCTTCATGGAGTTGGACTTCTCTGGGTTTAAGAATTTGAGGAACTTGGATCTATCAGGAAATTCCTTGACTAGTTTCCCAAGGTTCAGGGGCAGCCTGGCCCTGCAGACCCTGGATCTCCGCAGGAACTCACTCACAGCCCTTCCCCAGAGGGCCGTGTCTGAGCAGCTCATGAGAAGTCTGCGGACCGTCTACCTCAGTCAGAATCCATATGACTGCTGCTGGGTAGAGGGCTGGGGGGCCCTACAGCATCTGCACACCATTGCCGACTTGGCCATGGTCACTTGCAACCTCTCCTCCAAGGTCATTCGCCTGGTAGACCTACCCAGCGGCATGCCTCAGGATTGTAAGTGGGAAAGGGTGGACATGGGCCTGCTGTACCTTGTGCTTATTCTCCCCAGCTGCCTCACCTTATTGGTGGCCTGCACTGTCATCTTCCTCACTTTTAAGAAGCCTCTGCTTCAGGTAATCAAGAGTCGCTGCCACTGGTCCTCCATATACTGACCTGGCGACAAGCCAAGGTTAGAAATTTGTTCCGTGCATGGAAAACACTTTCTCTGCCAGATTTCGAGATCTGATGCAGAGGACAAATCTGATAAATTGAGGTTTAAATTAAAGTGTAAAATGTTTCCATCCCTTAGGCGCCCCAAGTTCTTCCTCCGTCATTATGATTCATCCTTATCATACTGGTAAAATATTTATTAAGTAACATTTTACAAAAATAAAAAACATATCTCATAAATATTTTTTAAATCAAACACGGCTTGTGTTTTTTCTTTCTTTTTTTTTTTTTTTGTAGTTTCATTTATGTTATTTTCAGTGTCCTTCCCTCGGCGATGTCCATGGAGCTGGTGAGAAGGGGTGGTGATTCAGTGCTACCCTACAGCAAAAACAGCAAAAACAACTCCAAGAGCATGTCCTGTGGATGGTGAGAGTCACTGCCCTGGGAGTTCACCAAAGACCAGAATTGCAGAGCTGAGCTGGGGGATCTGAGATGAGAACTGTCACCTCCAGTCCTGGCTTGCATTGCCAGTGCAGCCAACGTGGGCCTGAAAGGGTTTCTGTGGGTGCCTGGGTTCACTCTTTGAGTTGCCGGCAGGCAAACATGACCTTCTATGGAAAAGCTAGCAGAACAATAACCATGCCCGGAGTTTATTCATGCAATAAACTGAACACAAGGCGCAGTCCTTGTTCTGAGAGACGTAAAGAGGAATGCGGAATGGAGTGAATTCTGCTGACTCATGGATTACCCTTACTCTTCACACAAACCACAAACAACTTCTTAGCGTGTGTTCAATATCTGTACTCGCTACATTCCTAGTTCCCTTTCTCTCTTCCTTTCCTCAGTGAATAATGAATAATTTCTGTGCTCTTCTCTAGGGAGAAGATAATGAAGACATAGCCCTTGCCCTTTCATCAGCTTAGAATTTACATTGTCCTTGCAGGTTTTATCCCTGCTAATTAAATCATAAAGAGGCCAAATGCAGCGATGGAGTTGGGAGGAAAAAGAGGAGGAGTCCCACAAACTGATTGCTAGTACCATGAATGTTAATGTAAGCAGAAACGTTTAGGCAAATCAAAGAGATTAAATCAGTGGTCTTATTTTGACAAAGCAGAAACTTCCTTTAGATGTTCTACAGGGTGTAAACAAGGTCATTCAGTCAGGCTCTACACTCACTGGCGTTGGTGTCGGCTGTGTTAGCTTTGCCTTATTGCACCTCCATCTGTCTGGTCAATGTGTCTCTTTTCATACCCCAGCCCAGTGCCTTGGATGTCCTTCAGGTCTCTTTGAAGCCTCTCTCTAGTGTCCTTTTAGGAAAGCCCCATTAGCCGATACCCATAAGACTAGACACTCTCAATTTCCTCCTCCCGTCAACAAAAACTCTTTCTTTGTGTCTCGTTGTCTCCCAAGATGACAACTAGCTAATCTGACAAATGAATCTATCCATGGCTGGTACGTTTATGACTTCTCTTGTGTTCACATGTCACCCCTGTATCAGTCGGTGTTCTTAGTTTCGTGCAACTGAGGATGACTGTGTTTGATTTAAACAGTGTGAGTTTTAGTAAAAGGGTATTGGGGAGCTCTAGGTTCTCTGGGAAGGCTGAGGAGCAGACTTGGTAAATGCAGAGGAATGGGGGATGTTACACAGCAGCTGGGACCACAGTGCATATCATGCCATAATTGTGAGAACGTGACTGCAGCCACCCCTTACCACTGGACACCGCAGTTTGCACTGCTGCCACTGACAGCTCTGGGCAGGGCCACTGCTTCAGCCCCCTGTCAAAATAAACAATCTCCCAAATTCTGCTGCTTTGCGTCACTGACTCCTGATGTGCAGTCTGGAGTAAGTGGACCTGGCTGGGTGCCCTTAGGTCCCGTGCCCCTGCCCTGACTACAAGAGAGGCTGTGACAGCAAATGCTGTACCTTCTGATGAGGCTTCTGTGCTAGAAAATGGGCTCTGCTTCCTAGAAATATTCTTAAGAGGTAGAGTTCTCAAAACAAGAAGGGAAGATTGATGTCAAGAAGATGAATATGCACCATGCCCTTTAAGGCAGCATGTACATTTCAGCAGAGGACTTCTTGAAGCAAATTCTTAGCATAAAGAAATGACTTGAACGATGGAAACTTTAGGTAGACTCTTAGACCCCAGAGATAGTTGGGGTCAGGCAAGCCTTTTGAAGCCCCCGCATGTAGCTCACCACTCACTCTACCTGTTCTTAGGGCCTAGCCTTGTAGAATGGCAAATTGAGAAAAGATTAGGATGGATCCTTACCTTTGCCTGTAGCAGTGACCTCTGAAGGCTGTGGGCTATCCATCACTAGGGTCCAAAGGCTTTTTCTTAGGTTTCTTTCAGTATGGTGAGAAGGATGAGAGGAACAAGTATATTTCTGCCTCCAGTCCTGAGCTGTGGTTTCTCCAGCAAATTCTGTACCATTGTCCTGCTATGTCCACCCCTACCTCCACCTGCAGAAGAGTACATTCTAATGTCCACTCTGAGAGTGCTAAAGGTGGAGCACCCACAGGCCTATTCCCAGAGTTCTCTGGTTGGACAAGAATTGTGTCTGCTTAAGGCTTCCTGTACAGTTAGATTGAGCACCAAGTAGTTCTTCCTCAGTGGGTGGGAAGTGGGTGCCACCCCGGAGTTGCCACATTCTGGAATATCCAGACAGGAGAATATTCAGAATCAAAGATAAATAATGTCAGAGATTGGACTATTACCATGAGTAATAGTAATTCAGATTTTGAAAATCCAGTCATAAAACAAAACCTTAAGGTTTTTCTAGTGGCACAAAGTAAGTTGTTAGGGCTCAGCTGATGTTTTTAAGGACTCTATTCACAAGAAATCGGATAAACTAATTTTGGGTTCATATTACTGGTCACCTTTTGTCATCATGGATGCGTGCATGGCCCACTTTTATTTATTTAATGTGGCAGATGTCTTACATTTGCACCTCCAAATCCCCTCTCCACCCTCTTCTGTGCTGCCGCAGAAAGTTCACCCCAGTAGGCTCCCTTACCCTCTGGGGTCCAGCTGTATTTGGCTAAGAAGGAGCACTGGAAGATCAGAGAGAAAGAGGAGAGTGAGATCAGGGTGCTTATTCTCCCGATTCCTCTCTGTGAATTTGTCTCCAATAGGCTGCACTTACAGCAAAGGCCGCAGTCTTCTCAAGGTGGCCTTTTCTGCATAAAAGCCCTGTGTCTCGGGGTTCTTAAAAACACTCATTCCGTAGGTCTCTTCCCTCTGGGCCTGAGGACAGGTTAACAGCTCTGTCATTACCAGACCTGCATTACCCCTTTTGGTACATCTTTCCCTGCCACACATTTGTAAACAGTCCTTTTATATAAATCCTTGATCTTAGACCCTAAGTGATACAGTTGGTTATTTATTTAGTAATACTGAGCCAGAGAGGTCCTGGAACTTAGATCAGGGAGCCATGGAAGGCTAAGAATGCAGTCAGAGGTATAAAGCCAAATCCTCCAAAGATGACTGTCCCTCTGATTCATTATGGGTGAACATGAGGAAGAAGCTGGACATGAGTAAGCTGGCACATGTCATCATTACAAATATATTCATATGTAACCCAGATTGGAGAGGGAGAAGTTCCTAGCCTCAAAGGCCATACCTTTTAAAAGACTGTGGGTGTTGTGATGGCATCAAACCAAAGAAAACAGAAATGGGGCTAGGAAAAAAGTGTTATAAAGAAAAATATTCCTCACTAACTAGTAATTTTCTATTTCATCTCATTAACAATTAGCAAGCATATGACCCAGCAATCCCACTTCTGTTATTCATCTGAGAAATTGAAAACACTAATTCGAAAAGATACATGCACCCTTATGCTCATTGTATCGTTATTCACAACAGCCAAGATCTGGAGGCAACCTGGGTGTCCATCAATAGACAAATGGATAAAGAAGATGTGGTGCATATTCACAATGGAATATTACTCAGCCATAATAAAGGACGGAATCTTGCCATTTGCTACAACATAGATGAACAGAGTATATTATGTTTAGTAAAATAAGTCAGACAGAGAAAGACAAATACTGCATGATTTCACTTGCATGTGGAATCTAAAAAACAAAATAAATGAACAAACAAAACAGAAACAAACTCATAGATACAGAAAACAAACTAATGGTTCCCAGATGGAAGAAGACTGGGGAGGGGCAAAAAAGTCAAGGGGATTAAGAAGTACAAACTGCCAGTTATAAAATTAGTCACAGAAATCTAATGTACAGCATAGGGAATACAGTCAATAATAATATTATAAATAATGTACGGTGCCAATAGATATTAAACTCATTGCGGTGATTACTTTGTAAGGTATATAAATGTCTAATCACTGTGACATATACCTGAAACTAACATAATATTGTGTGTCAACTATAATTTTTAAATTTTTTATTTAAAAAAATTAAGTACCTATTTTGTGTTAAGTGCCTCACATCGATAATTTCACTTAATTCGGGAAAACCCTAGGCTGAAAGCAGTTCAGACTGGCCCAAGGTCATACAGAACTGTGGTAAAGACTTTAGGATTAAGCTAAGGAAGAGAAAGGCAGCTGCAGCTACTTGATCACCTTTATCAAGTCTATCTCACTGTTGACCTGTAGGTGGCTAGTGGTTACTGAAGAGTATACATTTGCTGATTAAACGGCAAACATGGAGCGGTTCATATAGGGCATAGGCGAGGAAGTCCAGAGTGTAGCACGTCCTTGAATAAAGTCATTTTGCTCTAACGTTAATGAGATACCATTTGAACTTAACTCTTGTTTATATCAATTAGCCTGTGGTAAAATTCGTTTCGTTATACATCTTTTCACTGCAGTTCCAAGAACCTACAGACACCGTTAAGTTAGGACTTACAGTAGCTGAAGGTTACCCATCTTTCTGAGGCTGTTTTGAAGACAGTGGCCTGGTTTAGTGATAGTTTGGAGGTAATTTACAACGAAGAATCTCACTTGGTTCCTTCCTACTTCAGCAATGCAGCATCTTCCTGCTCAAAATCAAGACAACAGGCTAATGCAAGAGGACTCTGGTTTTCACTAGGATTTTAAAGGTTCAATGTGGGTGAGGGGACTGATCAGGGAAACTGTTTTGCCCAGAGAGAAGACTGTTTCTGGAATAACCACCTAATCCAAGTTTTTCAAATGCAGAAACCAACTTTTATAGATGCATTATCTCTAAGAAGAAAGATTAGATTAAACATCAATAGACTTAGTACTTAGTCATAGACTTACAAGTTGTTAAAACACTGACCCGTTCACTTCAGGATCTCTGGGAGCTCGAGCAGTTCTTGGTCTTAGTGTTACATGAATGGTAGCCATCTGAACCCAGAAAATACTTAAAGAGAGGATTGCAACATACAGACGTCTTCGGCATCCCAAATGGAATTTCTTTCAAATTATACTTCTCAGGATCCTTTAAAACCCGTCTTTAATGACTGTTCCCAAGAGTGGCTTGTGTCTTTCACTCATATTTTTGACACGGCTTTTGTTTTAATTAACCCATCATAATGCCAGCGCAATGACTGTCCACAGAAGCTTTTTGGCTATTCTCGATCCTGTGGTCATTCCTCAGGCATGCAGGCCTGAACCCCTGCCACCTCTAGATCTTATAATATGAAAAATTTGAAAAACTGGATTCCAAACTTCTGTTATATTTAAAACTCTTATTCCTGCATACATTGTGTTAGTAACCAATAGTCCCCCGCCCACCTTTGCTTATTTCAAGGGTGGTTAGCTTATAAAAGGAAACACAACAAATTATTTTCTATATAAGAACATGCACAGCGATACTGATGCCAATTGAGTCTGTGTCACAATGATTAACCCTTAGTAACTTTAGACAACAGCATCTTGTACATTGCTGAGATGGAGAGAAGTTTTCTGTAGAATCCTGAAATCTCAGGAGAGGTGGAATTAGCAGGTCGCAGTTTGAAAACACTTTTTCCCACATACCTCCAAAATACACCATCTAAGAGGTGGGTACAGGGAAGGCACATGGTGAAACCAAGTTTTAATGGGAATAAAATTGGCTTGAACATTGGAGTGGCCTGAATGGTGCTACCTCAATAGGGCCTCTGAGGCTTCCAGGAGGAAGTGGGCCCTGCATGGGGAGGGCAGGGAGGGTGAGAAGGAGGGTCATGTTTTCTGAAGGGTGGGTGTGTTTCTTTCTTTTCCGGCTACTGTTATCAATGTGGTGAGCACATCCCTTCAGCTAAATGCCCTGCAGAGGAAGCCCGGAGTTTCCTGTTGTCTTACCAATACTGCAAAGTTAGAAATAAAGAAAAAAAAAAGGAAAAGGGGGGATAAAAGCAAAGCTCCTCTGTCCAGATCAGGGATGCCAGCCTCCAAAATGACACCAGCTCCTTTTTCCTGGAGATGTAGTAGGAAAGGCACATGCCAGATGCCAGCTGCTTTTCAAATCAATCAGGATCCAGAAAATAATCTCAAAGAAGGATATTTTTTAGACACAGCAGAATAGATAACAAAGTCAAAGATCTTAAAAGGAAGAATAAGGAAATACGTATAGAGCATACTGCCAAAGAACTATACTTAGCCCTGATTAATGCTCTTAAAATCCTTCTATTTGTGAGGTGCTACCCCAAAGTTTTGCAGTGTTGGAAAGAATCATTTTTATATCAGACTATGTTTTGTTTTGTTGCTATGAGCATTTTAGCAATTTGTGAGATACTTCATGAGATATAGCTGAAATAACATCCCCAGGGTAGAATACACAGGTGGTACCAATAGGTTGCCACATGCATGCTCGCACGTGTGTGTGTGTGTGTATTTATAGCACTATCATCAATATACATACATATATTTATTTATTTATATCACCATATAACCTACCACTTAAAAAATAACTTATCCTTGCATTGCTTTTAAATGGCCAACTTTTTTTTTTTCCTGTTCTTCAAAAGGCCAGTTTTATCTCTATTAAAATTTGGTTTGGTCATGTACCTTTCCCATGCCCTCCTCTTAGATAATGTTTCTTGAAGATCTGAGAGAAAGATTGTTTTCAAACTGCAATCTGCTGATGCCATCTCTCCGAAGACTTTGAGATTCTGCAACAAACTCTTCTCATAAAGTTGTCAAGCCAACCCTGACTGTCTTGAACTACATTTCTTTAACAATATTATCTTTCTTCGTTGCCTGTGTTTCACATGGTAGAACATCCTTCCTCTGAAAGAGAGATAACAACAACAAAAATTCCACTTTGATCATAACAGTTGATTAGGAAAGGAAACACCCTCCAGTGTTCTAACTTTTCAAAAATGTTGTGCTTTCCCCTTAAAAATACAAGTAAGTTTTGCACCCCAACTCCACATCCTGCAGTTTTCCTAATAGGTGAACATCGACTACCCGATAGTTGGAGATGAAGGCAAAGTGGTACAGACATCTTTATTGCTAGAATCACTTTATTCTTTTTTGTTATATCTAGCTTTGTTTCTAAAGATGTTTTCCTACTTCACTCTCTATCAGAAGTTCCAATGGTATTTAAATTATCTTCTGGACCGACTCTTATAAATGATTGTCAAATATTCTGTAATATGTATCACATCCTAGAGAAAAGACCTTACATATGTGTCAGGTAAAAACCTGAAGGTCTGAAAAGGGAGGTGCTCAGCTTTGTCAGCTGGCTGTCCTTGTGAGTGGGAAGCATTGTGACATGGATTGAATTAAGTTTTCTTTTTCACTGTTGAAAGAAAGTTGTCATGAATTGCAAAAAATGACTACAGTTCTACTAAAGCATTAATCAGAACAAATACAATACGAGGTTTTATTAAGATGGAAAGACTGTGTAAATATAACCTGGGAATTGAAAGCTTAAATGATCATGATGTAAAAAAAGATTTACTATTATATGAACTGGGTGGAAATAAAAATACAGCGTAACATATAAGACATGACAAATTGTTGAGCAAAACTGACCCATTTAATGGATCTAGAGCATTGATCTGCTTCATGGCTCTAGAGAAACTAACTGCACAAGATAAGACAAAGAGACATTGTCCTTTACCTAAGTTACAGTTTCCATGAACTGTAATGTCATTTGAATTTGATATGTGTGAGGATAGATGAGTGAAGAAATTTCACATGAAAAAAAGAAGGTCCAAAAATGGAAAAAGAATGAGAGCATCATTTTGTAAATGTTAAAGGAATAACAGCTTAGTAGAACAGGAGAAATTTAAAATGTACAAAAGTATGGACTAGTTCAGTAGAGAGATCATCAATAGGGCAAATTAATTACAGAAAAACAATTTAAAAGGGAAAGTAAGTAAAATATTTAAATTTGGAAAGACAATTGCATTTCAAAACAAAAGAAGTGTTTGCATAAAGAAGGTGTTCATGAACCCCAAATTGATTTATATGAAGTCAGTCCCTGGACTATAATCCTATGTGTGAAAGTACAGTCTTTAAAAAGTGTGTTTTATTTGCCTTTAGCTGCTGGTACTTTTACTGAGGTTTTCAAGATGGGGAGCGGTTCCTGCAACTATTCAGCTTTCTGTGGTTTTTTCGGTCTCCCTCTTCTCTCTCCCTCCCGCTCCCAGAAGGCAGAATATCTTTGTTGATACTTAAGTTTATTCAACCAATGGTGAAATCTTTTAAAGATGGATTTTTTTTTCTTTTTGATAACTGTTAACTTGAGCATGCTCCCTTTTTTGGTATTTAAGATCTTGTAAATAACTACAATTTGTTTCTTAGTCTTCAAAGGAAGAATATTGCTGATATTTCCTAATATTTGAGAAACTGAGCCTCCGGTGGTGGGCATTAATTCTTTTTGGGTCTCACTGAATTTATCATCTTTTTCCTCCCTGATTTTTTTCCCCCTAGTTTGCACCCACTCCATCCTCCCTCCCCTTTTCTTTCATTTTTAGGTACTTTTCTTGGATGTATTTTTTATGAGTTCATGACCAAATTTTACTTCTTTTGGGGAGCTTACTTGTCTAATGTTGATCTCTAAGTCTCTGTACCCTTGCAAGATGTTGGCTTACTATTTATTTTTGCATTTTGTTCATAGTTATCAGGCCTGGATCATTTAGCGAGCTGTGTTTCCTGTTGCATTGTAACCAAGGTGGTGATTGTCACAACTTGTTATTTAGAGTGAACTGGTGCCTGAACTTTCATGTCCTGAGGTTTGTTCATTTTCAGAAGACAATTTAAATTTGAATTGCTAGCCAAAACTACTAGATTCTCATATTCCTGAGTTCAATATTAAATTTTAGCTCCTACTTAATTTCTGGTGGCGGGCGACAGTGCTCCTTTAAAATGGATGAGTGTAGCCTCTTCGGGGGACTTGTTTCAAATGAGGGAGGGTTTCTGCTCCTTTGAGTCCTCAGCAGTAACAATTTCTATCTTTCATGGTGCATATTTTTTTTCTCAATTCTAAGCCACTCTTTTCTACATATATGAGATTAAAAAAAAACTAGCCATTTAATAAGCTTTTACACCATCAGTTCCTGAGCTTTGATAGGCAGAAGGTAGGACAGAGTTAGGTCTGGCTGTTGAATCTATTCTGAATTTACTCAAGGCAGAGAAATAGCACAAAGTAACAGAAGGAGCCTTAGGCTGGGATTATAGCTGAGGTAATAGTCCTGACCTGGCTTTTACCTCGATGTGTACCCTTAAGCCAGGCATATCCCTCCTGGACTTTACCTTCCCCACCTAGGAAATGAGGAGCTGAACTAGATATCTCAGATTCAGTGCCTTGCAAATCTCACATTCCATGATTCAAAGGAGTTTTCTGTTCAACTATCTGTGTGAGTAGACAAATATTAAAAATATTTATAAATAAGATATTAATTCAAAATAAAATTAGAAAGAGTGGGAGGCCAGTGAGTTAAGAAATGGAGCAATACGTAGGTGCCTGGTTTGCTGATGGCTCAAAGATTATGGTAAAGCAGCCTTACCTTCTGTTACCTACTTTTATCTGATTGTATACAACTTTGAGCTTCCAGATCTGTGAGAACATTTATATGGATGTTCTGTTTGTTGCCTGTGAGGATTTTAGTCAATTCATATCCATTCTTGGCCCAGTAACCCTCTGAGACTAATGCATCTCTTCTTCACCCTTCTCATCAGGGTCCCAGGATCCATTCAAGGGCTACTGACCAGAAACCTTCCTATAAATGACCCTAAAATGAGCTGGAATTCCCCTCTGCCACAACCCAAATGACAGCAGCTGAGGAACACAGGGCAAGAGGAAAGTTAGAAGTTACTGAGCATGACAAGGGGTGCTCTGCTGGAGAACTGCCCACGGGTTTCTTGGTATCAGTCAACTGGAGCTTAAAAAAAAGAAAAAGCTTCATCATCCCATCCCACATATTCAAATCGATGTCCTAATTAGGGAATTACAGTCAGCGTCTTCCGTATGATTTCACATCATGGACTTTTCATGTTTGTTATTTCTAAGACCATTTGCTTGGGACTTATTTCAAGTCCGAATGCACAGAAATGTGTTACTCCTTGTCCCATGCCCTTCAGTGTTCTACAGCAAGGGAATGGGCACAGATTCCTAAGATAATCATTCATTTAGCAAATATTTATTGAGCCCCTGCTATGTGCCATATACTCTAGGGATACATGCAAAGTTCCCTTTTTTCTCACTAATAGTCACTTATAAATTACTGTTCTTCATTCTGTCTCCCAGATTCTCTACTGTTATTGATGTTCAGTTTCTCTGAGAGCTGGGTATTGCACTAGTCTGGTTAGTATAGAGTTGAGGTACTTCTTGCTATATTTGGGCAGTTACAGAAAGAGTGTGTGGCACAGGTGTATTATAAGCTCTTTTCCATGTCTTCAATTTTCTTAATTTAGTGTGCTCCAAGAGAAAAATCAGTGTTTATTCCTGTGTCAACCATGCATTTAACACATAATATGATTCTACACAATGGCCCCTTTTCTTGGTTCCAAAGCTGGGTGACACAGAACATCAATCCTTCACAGATCCAGTTGTTCAAAGACACATTAGTCTGGCTCGGAGTATCAAATCTCAAAGAAATTGGAAAACAAGTAGTATTGTCTTGAGCTCTGGTGCCAGTCAACTGCCTGTTTACTTTCATATCCATTCTTCACTTTTCCCTGCTTTGCTCTGTATCTATCCATATTGATATAAAGGAAGACTGAATAAATAGATAGATGGGGAAGAAGAGACAAATATTCCTTAGATAAGAATTGCAAATAATGCGTGTAGATACTCTCCGTTCTAAGGAGTGAAACTTAGCCTCCTCTAACCCTTGCTTTTGAGTATAGGCTGGACTTAATAACTCCTTCCAAAGGATAGAGTATGGAGAGAGAAAAATAACAACTTTACAATGGAGGGACCTGCCAGATATCACTTTAACCCTGTGATTAAGGTTAACGCCACCAAGGGTGTTACGCGGATACGATGCCCCCTTGATGTGAGAGAGATGGGCACACCACTTCTGTGGTATTCTTTCCAAAAACCCATAACCTCAGTCTAATTATGAGAAAAACTTAAGACAAACCCAATTTAAGGGACATTATACAAATATATGACCAGTACTTCTCAAAACTGTCAAGATCCTGAAAACAAGGAAAGACAAAGAAACTAATAATTAAACACAATGTAGTACCCTGGATGAGATCCAGGAACAAAGGTCATTAAATGAAAAAACGAAATGAAATATGAGTGAAGTCTGGAGTTTAGTTAATAGTAATATAGCAATTTTGGTTTCTTAATTTTAACAAATGTATTAGGGGAAACAAATTGGGTGAGAGGGGTATGGGAACCCTCTGAACAATCTTCATGACTTTTCTGTAAATTGAAAATGATTCTAAAATAAAAAGTTTATTTTAAAAATTTCCTAGCAAGACAGGTCAAGAGGTAAAAACAGCAATTATCAATATCAAGAATGAGAACAACATCTCTGTAGATCCTACATATTATAGTTACATCATATCGCTGTGCAATAGATTTAACAATTTAGATTAAATTGGCAAATTCTTTGAACTACACAAGTCAATAAAACTGATACAATAAGAAAGAAAAAAGTCCGAAGTCCTATAAATTGAATCTGTAATTAAAATCTTCCCACAAACAAAATACTATATCTAGATGTCTTCACTAGTGAGTTATTCAAAATATTTAAGAAAGAAACAATATCATTGTTGTTCAAATACTTTCAAAGAAGAGGGAAAAGAGAATACTTTTCAACTTGTTTTATGATGCTGAGATTAATCTTGATATAAAAACTTGAAGAAGTACATTACTGAAAAAGAAAATTATTAGGCAATATCTTTCATGAATCTAAATATAAATATCCTAACCAAAATATTAGCAAATCAAATCCAGCAATATACAAAAATATATATATCAAATCTTGATCAACAATGCCCGGTTTATTTCAGTAATGTAAGATTAGTAAAACATTTGAAAATCTATCAATGTAAATTTTATATTAACAGGGTAAAGGAGAATAACCATGTAATTATCTCAATATGCAAAAAAGCATTTGACAGAACTTGATACTTGTTAATGATAAAAAACACTTGTCAAACCAATATCTGAGAGAAATTCTTTTAATATAATAAATGATATCCATCTTTAAAAAGTTTATAGGTATCATCACAAATGATGCTTAATATTGAACACTTCCTCCCTGGCATCATAAACATGCTGTCACCATCAAGAATCACTATCATACCAGAGGTTCTAGCAAAAACTATAAAGGGGGAGAAAGGCATAAAATTTGGAAATAAACAAACAAACGAACAAACGAACAAACTCATTATTTACAGACAACATGATGGTATACATAGAAGATCTGAAAGAATCTGCAATAAACTATTAGAACTCATGAATGAATTAAGGTTGCTAGGTAGAAAATCATTATACAAAAGCCAATTGTATCTCTATACACTGCTACAATCAATTAGAAAATGAAAATCTAAAAATTACTTATAATAACATAAAAAACTAAATATCTAGGAATATATATCATGAAGGATGTGCAAGAGCCCTACACTAAAAACTACAAAATATTTCTAAGGGAAATAAATAAAAACATATAAATGGAGAAATATATGGTGTTCATGGATTGGAAGACTCGGTATTGCTAAGATGTCAACTCTCACCACTGCCCACATAGTGATCTATAGAGTCAATGTAATGCATATTAAAATTCCAGGAAAAAAATTATAGAAATTTGTCAGAAGATTCTAAAATTTATATGAAAATGCAAAGGACCTTGAAGTATCAAGATGTATTCAAGAAGAACAAAATTGGAGGGGTTACATTACCTAATTTCAGACTTAACATAAGCGACGACGAATAAAGTTATCATTGTATGGGGTAAAGACAAACAAACACATTCATAGAAGAGAATATTGACCTTAGAAATAAACTCAACACATGTAGTCTCTTGATGAATGACAACGTCAAGCTAAAATTCAATGGGGAAAGGATGGTCTTATCAATAAATGGTTCTAGAGCAACTGGATAATCTCACAGAGGGGGGAAAAAAGAACTTTGAATCCCCTATCTCATACTTTATACAACAACTCATTTGAAATGGATCATATACCTGAACATTAAAACTAAAACAATAAAATTTCTATAAGAAAATAAAAGCATATCATCAAGACTTTGGGGTAGACAAAGATTTCTTTTTAGGTAAAATGCACAAGGCAATAAACACATACAAAAAAATCAATGCTTTAGATTGATTAAAATTAAGATTGTTTATCAAAGACACTATTAAGAGACTGAAAATTAAGCTTTGTACTGTTGACCAATATGTATGGTCAACAAAGGGCTCAACAGGATATATACAGAATTTCTACAAATTAATAAGAAAAAGACAAGCAATCTGATTTTATTTTTATTTTTTATTTTTTTAACCTGATTTTTAAAAAACGATAGGACATAAATAAGATTTCATAAAAGAGTATATTCAAATAGACAAACATATAAAAAGATGCTCAAATAAGGAAAATATAATTAAATCCACAATACAATAATTTACCAGTACCCATTCATACCAACTATTGATAAGTGTATCAACAGTTGTATATGGAACAACTAAACTCTATCCACGCTGGAGGGAATATAAATTCATACAACTTGGGAAATTGTAGTGTAGTATGTACTAAAGTTAATTGCATGCTTATCTCACAACCCAGCAATTCCATTTCTAGTATACATCCAAGGAAAATGAATTTACCAAAAGATATGTACAAGAACGCTTCCAGCAGTTTTAGTCATAATAGCCAAACACTGGCAACAACCTAAAAGTCCAGCCACAGTGGGCTGGATAACCAAGTTGTGATATATGCATATAATAGAATACCACACAGCAATATAGAAGAGAGAATTACCGTTAAAATGCCACAGTGGATTAACCTCACCACCCCTATGTTGAGCAAAGAACTGGATGCCCAAGAGTATGTACTGTTTGGTTCAACTATGTTCAAGAAAGGTGGAAACAACCAATGGAGGTAGAAGTCAGAGTAGCTGTAACCTTTGGAGGGCTGAGTTTGACAAGGAAAGGGAATAAGGGAGCCTTCCGGGGTGCTGGTGATGTGCTACACTCCATCCTGGCGGTATTACGTGGACGTATACACATGTAGATATTTGTTGAACTGTACTTTTAAAATTGATGCACTTTGCTACACTTTCATAAAGTAAAAAGACTATGGAACAACAGTAACAAATCTAGGCAATAATAACAATGTGGACAACAGATGATGCAAGTCTGGACCAAAGCAGTGAATGTGGAGCTAGATGTGGTGTGGAGCGGGCAGGGGGCATCGTGATTTCTGAGTTGACTCTTCAAGATTTAGTAGACTCATCAGACATCTCCTTAGAAAGACAGAAAAGAATAAAAATAGCCAAGCCTTGATGAAAACTACAATTACTTTCTTTTCAATTTTATCTTGTATTTTAAGGGAGACTGTTGCTTTAAACATTTGATATAACTGTTGTTTGTTTGTTTTTTTCTAAAAGGGAATGCCAAAGTGTTACCACCTAGCTTAGGAAAACTTGCTAAGGGGCTTACTAATTACCTAACATGCATGGTACTGAAAGAAAGAGAGGGGGAGAGAGAGAGAGAGAGAGAGAGAGAGAGAGAAGGAGGAAGGAAGGAAGGAAGGAAGGAAGGAAGAAGAAGGAAGGAAGGAAGGAAGAAAGGAAGGAAGGAAGAAAGAAAGAAAGAAAGAAAGAAAGAAAGAAAGAAAGAAGAAAGAAAGAAAGAAAGAAAGAAAGAAAGAAAAGAAAGAAAGAAAGAAAGAAAGAAAGAAAGAAAGAAAGAAAAAGAAAGAAAAAAGAAAGAAAAAGAGGCTCTGTGGGGAAATGAGCCTCTGAATAACAGAAAGGAGGGAAGATGCTTTCTCCAGCCAGTAGTAAAGTAAGGCTGTAGGCGAGTATTCCTCCCCTCTTAGTACTTTTCCCTCATGGAAGAAAGAAAGAGATGCAGAGATAACTGCTAAAGGGATTTTCTTCAAAGCAGGGTGTAAACAAAATACTGTGAACCAATCCAAGGCAACTGGGCTGTTTATTGGGGTCTATTCGGTAGATAACAGATGGGGTCAATAACAGGGACACTCTTCAATATTTCCAGACAATCCACACATCTTGTGATACTACTAATTTCCCCAGTGAAACATTTGTAACAACCATTATGCTAACAAAGCCTCTGGTGTGAACTGGATACAGAAATACAGAAGCATATAGTGACAGGCTTTTGTCGCCACTCATACTGTGTGCGTTACTGCTTAGGACGTCTAGCCATTCCTAGCTTGTAGATCAAATCTAATTCATACACACATTTATATCACTGATTCTGCTGAAGTTTTTAAAGTAAATTATAGGCAATAGAACAGAAGCTGCCGCAGAAATGATTCCTTAGCAAAACTGGAAGGGAACAAGGATCTCTTTGATGTTGAGCACAGGGATGAAATAGGATTATGAATGACAAAAATTAGGAGTGACAGAAAATAGGAAAAAGAAGCAGTTACAGTAGATACAGTAGAGAAAGAGAAATATCATATGATTTCACTTACATGGGAAATCTAAGGAACAAAAAAAACAAACTAATCAAAAAAACCTCACAAATAAAATGGAGAATTTGGTGATGGACAGAGGGCAGGGGGTAGGGGTTTGGAAGAATGGGATGAAGTGTTAAAGAAGTACAAATTAGTAGCTGATGGATGGTCATGGGAACGGCATAGAAAATAGAGTTAGCATTAATATGTTGGCTAGGTGGAGGGCCAGGGGAGGAAAGGAGCAAATGGGGAGATCATTTTATGAACTATATAGATGTCTAACCAATGTACTGTGCACTTGAAACTAAGTTAAATAAATTAATTTTAAAAACCCCCAAAACTCAGGTGAGCTCTAAAAGGGCCTATTGGATGGATTACTGAAACCAGTGTTCATATCCTACCTCAACCACTCACATGATGCTAAGCCCCTTACTATTTGCTTCACTCTGTCTTAGTTTCTTAATCTGTATGATAGGAACAGTACTTGCTCTGTGAGGAAATTCTGGAGAAGCAAACCCAAACAACCAGTTCAAACATTTGACATTGGCACACCCGTGCCCCCTGGTGGTGAGTTTTAGAACTATGTGGGTTGTGGTAGGGCAAAAATAAAATGTGGAAACTGTAAAACAAAAATCATGAGATGCCTTCCTTGTAATGCACACAAGCTTTTTAATTATTAATTTTTCTGCCTCCTCAGTACTTTTTTCCTCCCACTACTATCAGTAGTCCGAACACAAATTGCAGGACATTTCAGGAGTCATCCATTACCCGAGAGGAAATGCAGTGCATTTATTTTCATTTGTATTTTCCCAGATTGCATGGATTGGTGGAGCATATCCATGTCTTTGTGTCATTAGTATGGCCTTTTTAGATGTGAGCACAAAATGAAACAAGGCTAAGAGAGATATACAAAACCTAGGTGAAAGTCATTTAATATCTAAAGTTACTTAGCACTAGAAGGTAGAGAGAATAAGAATTCAAGATCTAATGAAGCAGTAAATAGATTAATTGGACTTAATTAAGGAGGGAAGCAATTGAATCATAGAACTTCACTCATCCTAATTAGGTGATAACTAGAAAGAAGTTCAAAGAATTAGAAGAGCCTTTAATTGGACTCAAGGGAATAGGATTATGAATTGAACCCTACTGGTAGGGCAAATTTCTTTTTAAAACAACATTATGTATTTTCCTGTTTTTCATAGCATTAAATGAAAATTTGGAATTGGCAGTGGGAGAGGGAAGCAAAGAGAAGGGAAAGGAGTAGGAGGAATATCCTACAAATGGGGGTGGGATGGGAAAAAGTCCTGGCCTCTACATGCCAAAATCAACTCTTGCCCTGCTCTTTGGCTTGACGTGGTGCCAGCCCAGGGCCTTTTCCCCATTCTGTGATTATGGCACCCCTGTGTTGTCTCTTGGTTGACCAACACTAGCTCTCTGTCATCCCACCTGGATATCCTTCAGCAGGTTTTGGCCAGGACCTGATGGTTTAAGAGTAGCCCTCAACACTTGGATCTTTTCATCTGCTCCACTTTCTTCTACCAATGCTGACTCAGGCCTAGTCCTGGGTAAGGTTGTGATGTGGCTGAGGTCTCTGGGTATGATTCAAGGGTCCTGGAAGGAGAATTAGGAGTTTTGGGTTCCAGCTCCAACTTGGCAATTAAGCACACCACAGTCTCCTGAAGCCTTGGTTTTCTTATCTATAAAATGGTATATCTGTCTTCCCTAGCTCATGGGAAGGATCAAGAGTGTAAAATACATGGGCAAGTGCTTATAGAAGGTAAGGCTTGTATCATTGTCACTAACAACTCTATGGTGCTCTCGGCTGTCTACTTTCTGCCTGTCTTTTCCCTTTCCTTATCTCAACCTGTTCTTTGTATATGATTGCTGTTTATACTATAGTAGTATTAAATCAGAGATTTTTACAATTAAATCCGAGATAGTTGCACCTTGTCCAGAGATATTTGCCTATTAAACCTTACCTCTGAGTGGTAAAAACATTTAGCTCTTATTCGAGAAATGTTTACCTATAGTTTGGGGTAGGGCAGAGAAACAAAGCTTTGTTTGTGCTCTGAAATAACTTTTTTTCATTCCTGAATTATCCCATGTGAGTTGGAATTCAGAGTGAATCTTTGGATCAGTGTTTTAAAAAGATCGTTTTAGAGACCTGAATTCCATTTTTTCCATGTATATTTTGTTTTTTAATTGGGATCATATTTCATTTACAGTTAATACCCAAAGGACCAACATGGATATTGGATAGTTCACAAATACTGGAGCCAGATTACCTCGGTTCAAGCTCTTCCGTTTATTATCTGTGTGTCCTTGGGCAGGCGATTTATCTGTCTATGCTCAGTTTCCTTACCTATAAAATGAGGGGAATAATAATAGCTACCTCCATAGGTTTATTGGGAAGATTAAATAGGTGAATAGGTCTAAAACACTTTAACAGTGTGTGGCACTTAGTAAGGACTAAGCTAGTATTTATTACGATTACAAGTAAAAAATCCAAACCATTCAGAAATTTATCTTTAAAAATTAAAAAATCTTACTTAAGCTCCTCCCCCTGCCTTTCACTTTGTTCCTGTCTCCACAGGCAACTGTTAACTGTTGCCTTGTGGTCATCCTTCAAGAGTTTTACTATCTTTAAAATCATGGATTATAATGTACTCTCTATTTGGCAATTGTCTTGCTACTTAACCATGTAAGTAGGAGATATTTCCGGGTCACTATGTCTACCTTTTTTCCTGTGGGCTTCACAATATGCCACAGTATGGGCACTCCACAATTTTTTTAAACCAATATTTTATTAATAGATATTTGGGTTTTCCCAATTTTCCAATATTGTGTTCAATTTTACACATTCATTAGTAATTCAAAACCATCGCACCGAAGCCCAGCAAGGAGAGCTTCCTCATTTCACCATCATAGCTCATTTCCTATTGAGCAAAGCTTCTTCCTCAGGTCAGCTCTTGCCACACCCTGGGGGCTTTTTCCTCAGAAAGAAGAAGCGGAATTATCTATCCTGGGCTTCAGGAGCTGATGCCACACTGCAGGATCACACAGCCCTGCTGCCCTTAGGGGTCCAGAACAGCTGACTCACTGATGCGAGAAAATCAACATCATTTTGCCTCCAGCGCAGTTGATTGCACTTGATAAGTTATAATAGTTTCGCTACAGATTTGATGTCTTTCCCTTGATACTTCACCACCTCACTGAAGAGACGTGAAGAGACGTGTGTTCCAGAGGAATTTGTTTCCCCAGTGCCATTCCAATATATGCTCTTGTTTTTAGGGGTCACTGGTGATATGTTTCCCTTGTCAGAATGGCTCTTTTCTCTCCCTTCTAAGTAGACAAATCTCCTTTTCAGGATGAACTGAAGTCTGACCCTTTTTGAAACTTTCCTAGTTGCTCCAGCATACACTAATCCTTCCCTTCTCTGAATTTCTGCAGCAAGAATGCCGGCTAAGCACATACATCTTGAGAGGGCGAACCCCTGGGCCACAGACGAGTGCCACAGAACCAGGGGTTGTGGGAAGGTTTAGCATAGAAGGTCACAGTATACCTGAATCTCATAGAAATCACGTCATTATAAGAGGAGAAGCCTATAAGCAGACAGACACTATGGAATATTTTGGAGTTAATATGAATAAAAGGGTATTGTAGATTAGAAACAGGAACACCCACAACAAAAAAGGACAGCAAGAGTCTAGGGCAGTGTTTCTCAGAGTCTGGGGATTTGTTAGAAATGCAAATCCTTGGGCCCATTCAGACCTACCTAATCAGAAACTCCAAGGGTGGGGCTAGGCAAGCTTAACAAGTCCTCCAGGTAAGTCTGATGCACTTGGAAGTTTGAGAATCACTGATAGCAAAGGAGAAACTTTTGCAACCAAGTCTCGGGATACGCAAAGGGAGTGGAGAGGACTCCGGGTGTTACTCATGCTTCACTCCGCTGTCAGCTGCTGCTATCTGGAGCTGGTGATAGGTCATGGAGGAACAAGCCCAAGTGACACACAGTCCTTCACTTTAAGGAAAGATGAGATGCCTCATTAAGGCAATAATTGTGCAAGGTAAGGTGGGCTCAGTGCCAAAGTGAGTAGTAGAGACCAGTGGCTCCCAAGTGGGGCCCCTTTGGGAAACTTGTGACAATACAGATTCCTAGATCACACCCTGGGGAATTCTGATTCAGGAGATCGAGTCTATACTTTAAAAAAGTGACTGAGTGACTGAGTCTATACTTCTAAAAGCTGCTCAACTTTTTATGACAACTATAAAGAGAAACCTGTTTTGAGAAGCCCTAGTGTAACTAGTAGTAATCGGGTTCTGAATAGGGAGGTGAGAACTCAAGCCTGGGGTAGCTGGGAAACCCTACTAGCAGGCAGGGATCCTTTGATCTGGTGAGCTCCCCTCCAAGGGCTTGCAGTACTCAAGTGTCTCCTGGAGGGCCTTGCCAGGGCAGGAGGAGCACAGATGTCCAGGGTTAGAGTTTTGACTGAAACTTGACCCCAGTATTTCTCTCCCCTTTGGATTGAGGGGCAAGCCTTTTCTTCCAGAGGTAGAGACTGATGGAACTGGCCAGATGGGAGGAAGGCCTGCATGAGGAGGCCAAAGGAGGAAGGGGGCATGAGAGGAAAGGCTTAAAGGTTAAAGCTAGGTATCCAGCAAATTGTCAGGCCTTCCAGACTCAAAGGCTGCTAACCAAAAGACTGAGACCACCCTGTTTTCTTTTCTTTTTTTAAAGAAGGGAGGGGACAATTTAGAAAGCTCCAGAAGTGATTGAGTTCAGACAAAGGTGAGACTTATCTAGTCTGTGCTCTACAGTGAGGAGATATTGTGTCACCACCTGAGTTGGTGAGAAAGCCATCATCTCTGATGGCTTTAAATTTTTGATTTTAGTGGCAGAGCCCTTAACAAAACATCTCAGGTGGAACACTAAGATGGGGAAAAAACTCAAAAATGAAAGAACTGAGCTGCTATGGTTAAATTAAGAGTCCAGTTCCCACCTTCTTAGTTTCCCTCCGTTCTATACTGTGGAACAATTACCACTCCCCATTTTCACCTACCCTAGCTCCCTGGGATGCCTCTCCATAAAAAGCAGTTTGAAAAACACTGATCTGGTTAAGCTCTTGCTAGATTGCTTTCTGGGACAGCCAGATCTCTACCTCGCAAAGTCATCTTTCCTATTGCAAGAAGCTTTGATCCTCAGAAAGCTTTCTTTCATTGAGGTGACAGCTGCTCCCAAGCTTCCCCCCACTGTGCTAGATTTTCCCTCTGGAAGTATTGCAACTTTCCTCTACATGAAAAGTCTTTAAATACATATTCATTAAGAGCAATCTTCTCTTTTCCAGGCCAAAACCTCATCATGTCTTCCAATAGATTCTCATGTGACATGATCACTCTTTGCAGAACACACTCCAGTTTGCCAGTGTCCTTTTTAAAACGAAGCTCCTGAAAGAGAACATGGCCCTAGACAGCATCTGGCCAGAGCAGCATATAATGGGCCATACCTTCTCTTGATCTGGACATTAAACCTCAATTGGTGCAGTGTAGGATTACATTAACTTCCTTGGCAGCCACTCTACAGTGTGTTCACACTGAATCTGCTGTCCGTTAAACCCCTACTGTTTCACAGTAATCACTGTGAAGCAAATGCTTTCCTACCCTGTGCTCCTCCACTCGATCTTTCTTAATGCAAATGCTAGACTTCACTTTTATCTCCATAATATTTCATCCTGTCGGTTTTGTTCAGTCTCTCGAAATGTTATAAAATCTTGATTCTGTTCTTCAAGGAGCTATAACTTCCCAGCCTTGTTGCCTTGAACGTTACTGTTACTTCTGTACATCTGGATGACCAATAACGTATACCTGAAACTTAGAAGAGAGGTGAAGGCAAGAGACATATTTTTTAAACTTCCACTTATCGAATACCTACTCCTTGCCAGATACTGTACTTTGCATACACTATCTTATTTAATCTTTACATTGGCCCAGTGAAACAGGTATAAATATCTCCCTTTATGAATGAGGACAGTGAGGGGGAAGGGACAAAGATGAACGTATCCTGTTCTCTGAGGGATTTCTCAACCACCAGTCTCAGTAATGACTGAGCATGCAGATGCTCCTAGGCACACAAGCTCTGTAAGCTTCACTCCATGGTAGGAAAGGAAGGTTCGTGCTCAGCTAGCTGTGGCTGAAAGACTTGGACCAAAAGGGAGGGAGAACAGAACAAGTAAGTCCTGGCTCCTTTTCCTTAGAGTGACATCTCATCAGGCTTTTGAAGAAAATGAAGTATAGGAATGGACAAAAATGGAAAACAGCTAGAAAAAGATAATGTTGGATTTTAAAAAGAAAACTAAATGGCATATAATGCTATAAAATGTGATTTGGTCATACAGGTGATATAGTTACATGATGTTGGAGTTTGCATTTGTGGCTTTATCAGGCTGATAGAATGTTTTTCCTTGTCTTCCTTTTCAGATTCTACAGGAGGGAATGATGATCAAGTAAGAATTCACCCCATGTTCCTCTACTTAAATTGATCGGCACAATATGTATGATTGTATGATATTTTCCTTATTTACTTATTTATCCCCACTGAAAAGTGAGCTCCTTGAAGGTGGGGTCCTGTCTTGTTCTCCTCTATATCCCTATTACCTAGAATAGTCCATGGCACATATAAAATGCTTAAAATGAATGAATCTAAGCATGACACAGAAGACATAGCATTTTAAAAAGGTTATTTAAAAACAATGTAAAGGCTAAGCAAGGGTCACCCCAGCACTCACATTGGATGTGAATATAGGCACATTGTTTAAATTTTAAGAAAGTATCACTAATATTCTTTTAGTGCCAAGCCAGAGCTACCTTTTGAAAAATTAAAAACAAATACTGCCCTCTGATGGTAATGGGCTTTTTTTTTTTTTTTTTTTTTTTAATTTTAGCAGCAATAGTTGGACTGTCCTCGTTTTATTAAGATGGAACTGTGGCTGTGGGTAATGGCAGCCTGGTAGGAACTTTAAGATGCACAATGTGCTTGCTGTATATATTCAAGACAATTTTCCTAGCTATTACCTTACTTCCAAACTTCCCTACCAGAGGGCGGTTCCCAGCTCTCTTATTTTGGAGTCCCACTGTTAACTTAGCAGTGCTAGGGTGAGCCTGCCCAGAGTGGGCATCAGGAAGATAGTGACACAGCTTGCTTGCTTCAGTCAGCTAGAAACCAAAGAGGGGTGCTTTTTTTGTTTGTGGCAATTGTCCTTTATTTGTCTGACTTTTCAATTTGGCCTCTTTCTCTTTTGCCTCAAGCTTTCTGCTCTCTCCTGTTTCCTGTTCTCAGCTCCTTTCAGAGGAGGAAATGTCAAAAGTTGAAATTTGAAATATGTAAGCCTATTATATCAAAAACATACCAAAGACTAAAAAGATGTTAACACTTTCATCATATGGGTTATCAGGTGTTGAAGTATAATTTCAAAAATTAAGAAACATAACTCTTATACAATATAAAATGAACACATGTCTAAGACATATTAACTCATTGATGAAGGGAGCCAATAAAATGATAATGCTAGTTCAAAAAGTATTTTGAAGAACTATGTAGGCTTTCACGAAAGAATGTTAGAATAAAAATGCTAGGTTTGACACAAAAGTGGTTTGTGTCTCTGAAAATTGGTACAACCACTATAGCAAACAGTACAGAGGTTTCTCAAAAAACTAAGAATTGATCTAGCACATGTTCCAGCAATCCCTCTACTGGGTGTTTACCCAATAGACTTGAAAACATTTATCTTAAAAGATATATATATACACTGATATTCATAGCAGTATTATTCATGGTGGCCAGGACATGGAAGCAACAGAAGTGTCCTACGATAGATGATTAGATAAAGAAGATATGGTACATTAGATAAAGAAGATATGGTACATATATATAAAGGAATATTACTCAGCTATAAGAAGAGATGAAATCCTGTCGTTTGCAACAACATGGATAAATCTTGAGATAATCATGCTGAGTGAAATAAGCCAGACAGAAAAAATTGAAAACTGCATGATGATATTTATATGTGGGATATAAATCTAAAAGCAACAAACAAACATAACCAACAAACAAAGACTCATGGACGTAGGCAGTGAACTAGTGGTTACCAGAGGGAAGGAAGGTGCGGGGTAGATGGGGTAAAAGGGGTCAAGTATGTGGTGACAGAAAGAAATCTAACTGGGGGTGGTGAACAAACAATGCAATATATATACAACATACTGTTGAATTGTACACATGACACTAATTGGATTTTGTTGATCAATATTACCCCAATAATTTTTAATTAAAAAAAAAGAATTTAATGGAAAAAAAAACATTGTTGGTATCTTATAGATAAATAAGCCTGTAGGTTATCTTTTCCACTGGATAGAAAATTTCAAGCTAACATGTAACTTCACAGTGCCTATGCTCTAATCAAATAGTAAACAATAGAGTCAAACACAAATGCATTGTGCCAGAAAATTAAGTAATCCTTGGGAAAATTTTTAAACAATATTGCAGTATAAAATTAAAAACATATAGCCTTCATCTTTTGCCTTAATTGTAAGTTCTGGACAATTTTTCTTAAAAGGAGGAAAAAAAATGGCATAGATGATAGAGGCTCTGTTTATTCCTCTGATGACCAAATCAAAGTTGTGACAGAAACAAGGAGCAAACAGCAAGGAAAAATCTCCTGGGATCTAGATGAACAAGCCCTACAACTAGGGAGAGAACTAAGAAATCACCCTGCAATGGCAGAAGGTAGGACGGGTGAGGACGTGAGGCTGCCAGGTCCCAAGCGTCAGAGTGGGACAGAGGCTGCAGCAGCGGCAGAGGCAGCTGCAGATGCCAATTTAAGGGGCCATGTTCACGAGTGTACTTTTGCGGTGATGGGCCTCCTCTCTGAGCACCAGCACTGCTTTGGTGGCACAGGGGCACCAGGGACTTACAGGGGAACACCGAGTTGTTGGAGTGAGGGCCAAAGGCTAGAGTCTCTCCCGGATGGAAGTGCTGGTGGTATCCGTTGTTGCTCTGTTGAGCTCTTCCTGCTCCCAGGGTGCTGATGCAGCACCTCCATAGCTGAGATGTCATCAAACTGGAAAACAGAGGTTGCTCTGCTCAGAGGATTCCCTGAAACTCCACCAATCCCCAACTCACAGCCCTACCCAAACCACATCCAGGTATATACTCAGAAAGTCAGGTCCTTGCTGAGCAGTGCCT
This sequence comes from Eonycteris spelaea, assembly GCA_003508835.1. Lineage (NCBI taxonomy): Eukaryota > Metazoa > Chordata > Mammalia > Chiroptera > Pteropodidae > Eonycteris > Eonycteris spelaea. The sequence goes on along the minus strand of PUFA01000001.1, from coordinate 29,746,331 downwards.
AGACTCACACTGGAGGCAGCTGGCCTCAGTTTCTGGTGTGACCTTTTGAGGCAACTATAAGCACAGCATCTGTGGATTGCTTGCTGAATTTTAACAGGTAGCCCCAGAGGGTCACAGGCTGGGGCTAAACTTGGCCTATAGGTGAACCCCTCTAAAGAGGACACTTACTTAACAAAGCCAAACTAATAAGACCAGGAGACTTAGGAGCTTTGCTTAGTACATAGAAACAGACACAGAAAGGCAGCCAAAATGGGAAGACAAAGAAGCAGAAACCATATGAGAGAACAAAACAGAGATCCAGAAATAATGGAGTCAAGCAATCTAAAAAATGCAGAACGATGATTATAAAGATACTCAATGGACTTAGGGGAAGAGCAGATGAACTCAGTGAGAACTTTAACAAAGAGATTAAAAAACATAAAAATGGAAATGGAAATTACAAAAGGGAACCAATCAAAAATCAGGAACACATTATCTGAGATGAAGAGTATATTAGATGGGAAAACAGAGTGGATAAAGAAGAGGATCGAACCACTTATATAGAGGATGGGGAAGCCAAGAACACTCAATTAGAATGGAAAGAAAAAAAAAGCCAAGCCATAATAATAATAATAATAATAATAATAATAATAATAATAAGGAGCTTATGGGACACTATTAAATGTAAAAATATTCATGCCATAGGGGTACCTGAAGGGAAACAAGACACTGAAGAGCTATTTGAAGAAGTAATAACGGAAAACTTCCTTCACCTGGTGAAGGAAACAGACATACAACCCCAGGAAGCTCAGAGAGTCCCAGGAGGAACCCAAAGAGGCCCACTTCAAGACACATCATAATTAAAATGCCAAAGGTTAAATTCAAAGAGAGAATCTTAAAAGCAGCAAGAAAAAATTAGCTAGTTATCTACAAGGGAGCACCTATAAGACTGGCAACTGATTTCTCAAAAGAAACTATGCAGGGCATAAGCGCTTAGCACAAAATATTTGACATGAGGAAAATCCAGGATCTACAATCAAGAATACTTTATCCAGCAAAGTTATCACTTAGAGTCAAAGAATAGTAAGAAAAAAGAAGCCAAGACATAATAAAGAGCTTCTTAGACAAAAATAAGCTAAAGGAATTTATCAACACTAAGCCAATATTACAGGAAATGTTGGAGGGACTTCTTTAAGAAGGAAAAGCGTGTATCAAAAACAGGAATAAAGAATGGTAATAACTACATTCCTATCAACAAGTACCTCAAATGGAAAAGAATTAAGTGCTCCAACCAAAAGATAGAGCGGCTGAATGGATAAGGAAACAAGACCCCTACATATGCTGCCTACAAGACTTACTTCAGATTAAAAGACACATGCAGACTAAAAGGAAGGGGATGGAAAAAGATATTGCCTTGATAGATTCTATCTAAATGAAGTCAGATAGAGAAAGACAAATACCAAGTGATTTCACATACATGTGGAATCTAAAGAACAAATAAGCAACAACAACAAAAGCATAGATACAGAGAATATTTTGAGGACTACTAGATGGGAGGGGGCTTGGGGACTGGGGAAAAATAGCAAAGGGATTAAGAGAGAAAATGGATAGTTGCAGAATAGACATGGAGATGTAGAGTATCATGGGGAAGACGTAGCTTGAGGAAGATGGTTAATAATTAATAAATATGTAAGGGGAAAGAGACGCACGAGTTAGGGGGATGACCGCTTTGCAAGTTATGTGGACTCTGAATACTAGGTTGTACAACTGAAAATAGTATATTATTGTATGCCGACTGTAATTGAAAAAACAACTCATTGAATTATACAATGTGAATACAAGCAACTAATTGTCTATTATATCTCAACAAAGCCAGGAAAATTTTTTTGAAAGTTTATATACTTTTACATATATTACATATTTTATATAAATTGTGTATGTTTTATTCAAAGTTTATACATATTTCTTCTGTGTAAACTTTTATCTGCTTTGTAGTGCGTTAGTACTCCTCAAATAATAAACAGTGGATATGAGAAAGAGAAAACACAAGTCTCTGAAAACTTTTGTTACTAGTTGAGAACTAATTTCAGGATGAGTGTTTGTGTAGAGTGGAGGGGAAAGGACGTAGTGAGGGAAGAGATTAAAAGTTTTGGATACAATGAACTTTGAAAATTACAATTAGGATTTTAATGGATCAATTTCATTTCTGTGATTCATTACCAGAAATAACAGATATCTCTAAGTTTCTTGTTGGTAGAGAATGCATTGAACCAAGTACGGAAATTATGTAGAAACCTATATTTAATAACAGGGAAAGGACAATAAAATCAGCAAATATCTAATAGTAGTGATGCAGATGCTTGGCTCTGGTTTAAAATTTTTTAAGTATTGAGGCATATGTTAATTTTGCTGTCCCAACTACTGAGGCTACTATTAACAAGGTCAAGGTCAAGAGGCAGCCTTGACCTGAATTTCTACCAGAAACTGAAAGGTTCCTGTATCTATAATCATTCATTAGGGTTTTCATATTTAGGTTAGGGACAAGGAGCATTCATTCAATTTAAAGAATATCCTCTTGAAAATGTTCTATCAATTTTGGTCTCTCTCTCTCTCTCTCTTCTCTCTGTCTGTATTTTTACCAGTGTAGAGCAATATAGAAATTTTTCTGACTTAAAGAAGCCCTCTAACCTTTTTTTACTTTTCTCTCTGCACTTTTCCTCTCCCTCTTTCCAATATCTACTGTTAATTCCATTCTTCTATATTTTCTTTTCAAATTATTGATGCAATTGCCCAAAACCATAGTAAGCATTTTACACCTACCCCAAAATTTAGAATCTGGCTGATTTTCTCCTCCCCTTTGCCCCTCCTTAGTGTTCCTGGTCTTTCAATATTTGAGCTATTGCTCATCCAGACTACTTATCTCAAGACTCCACAACTTTTTTTTTTTTTTTTTTTTTTTGGTTTTATGGACTTCCCTTTCTCTATCAGCCTTGGTCTGGAAAGTTCCAATGCTAGATGTCAGCAGCACCAGGACTTGCTAAACTTTTGAGATCTCTTAACTCAGCATTTTTCTTCTCTGATCAAGTTGCTTTTGTCTTCTCCCAAGCTCACGGTCACAACTTGCCAGACCTGCCTTCTGATGTTACCCTTTCCAGTACTTGTCAGTGCTCAGTCCCTCCCATTTGACAGCTTCCTCCTGGCTCTATAGGACTCCATCCAGCTTTAGATTCCAAGGTCCACTGCTTTGTGCTGGCCCTTGACAATTGTCTGGCCTTCCTCAGTCCCTTATGCTTGCTCTGTCCTTAGTATCAATCTCTTCCAGAGGTCTCTGGGCTTATCCTTGAAACACAGGTGGGCCATATTAGGTCCAGAAATGGAAGAGACCAATGGAAGAGGCTTGTTCTTTTGTTAACAGGAATTTTTTGGCCTGCTAAAACAAGAAAATCAATTTAAATTGGCTTTAAAATGGGGAATTTTTATTTTTTATAACAAAATGTTCAAAGGTGGGGCAGACTCCAGGTGCAGTATGCCAGGGCTCTGGCTCCATCTTTCTGTTTCTTTGTTCTGCCCTCATTAATGATTAGCACATCCTCAGGCTGGCCGCAAAATAACTGCAGTATTTCCAGGTGTCACATTTAGATACAACTATGTCCAGAGAAATAGAGAAGACTTTTCTTTTCTCCAACAAATAAAGAACATTTTTCCCACAAGTCCTTTTATATCCCCCTTCACATCTCATTGGCTAGAAATGGGTACATACCCATCTTTAAACCAATCATAGACAATGAAATGGGACCATTGGGATTTATTAAGACCAATCAGGATTTGCCTCTGGATCTGAGCCTTATGTGGGAGGAGTTATATCCAAACAGACAATACTGGGCCTTTGCAGGCAGTGAAGGGAAAGAGGGGTTGGGTAGGTAATCAACTATATCTGCTATTGTGTGAAATGGTGAGCCATGGAGAGGATTTAAAGCCATAAAAACTAAAGTTTTTGAGCTTGTAAGTTTGACCATGGGAAGTTCTTTTGTTAATTTGTTTTTAGAAAAGAGTAGGTGAGGATGGAGGAAGGGATATTATTTAGTGTGTAACTCCTAGATTGTAGATTTTCATTTGACTCCCGGTCTACTTTCCTCATCTACGTTGAACACATCCAACCTCACCATTCTGTCTGAACGAAGGTCCTACTTACCTCTCACTTTCACTAATTCTTCATGATCACCCCTAGCCCTTCTTCAGTCTCACTGTAATGAGATGGCTCTGCCTGGTTCATTGGGAAAACCAAAATCATAAACCTCAATGTGCCCTTGAAATAAGTGGTTTATATGTCTTCTCTCCTATTCTTCCATTTCCTTTAAAGCTGTCCCTTTTGAGATGTCCTGGGGAGCTTCCAGAGAGTAAGTACTCAAAAAGTGTTCATTGAATGAATGCATTTGTCCTATCCCTTCTCCCACCTTTTTTTCAGTCTCTATCTCTATGTGGGTTCAAAAAAGGTTTACACATACCTTTGATCTTGTTGATTCTTAGGACAAGTGATCTGTAGACATTGATTCTATTTCTTGTTTCCTGTTTTTAAAATATCTTTATTGAAGTATAACATAAACTACAATATACATATATTCATAAAATTCACCTGTTTTTAAGTGCACAAATCAATGATTTTCAGTGAATTTAAAGAATTGTGCAAACATCACACAATCCACTTTTAGAGTGTTTCCATTACCTCAAAAATATCTCTCATGCCCATTTGCAGTCAATCCGCCTTCCTCAATCCCAGCCCCAGGCTACCACTAATTTGCTCTCTGTCTCTACAGAGCTGCTTTTTTTGGCTATTGTAAGTGGATCATACGAAATGTAGTCTTTTGTGTCTGACTTCTTTTACTTAGTAAAAGTTTTATTTCTGAATTCTATTGTATGGATGTTACTGATTTTGTTTCCCCCCAGTCACCAATTGATGGATATTTGGAGTGTTTCCACTTTTAGGCTATTATGAATAATGCTGTTATGAACATTCAAGTACATGTCTTAGGATAGGCAAATGTTTTCACGTCTCTTGTGTAGTTTCCTGGGGCAGAATTGCTGGGTAGTATAGTAAATTTATGTGTAACTTTTTAAGAATCTGTCAGACTTTTTCCCCAAAGTTTTTCAAAGTGGTTGAACCATTTTACATTCCTACCAGCAATATATGAACATTTCAATTTCTCCACATCCTAACACTTATCTGTCTTTTTAAATTATAGACATTTTAGTAGGTATGTAGTAGTATCTCATTGTAGTTCTAATTTGCATTTCCCTAATAGCTGATAATGTTGAGCATCTTTTCATGGGCCTATTAATCATTTGCATGTCTTTGATGAAATGTCTGCAAATCTTTTGCTCATTTTTAAATTGGGTTCTTTCTCTTCATATTATTGATTTGTAATAGTTCTTTGTATGTACTGGATACAAATTCTTTTTCAGATATGTCTGCCGATTTTTTTTTTATGTTTTCAATGTTGTCTTTGGAGTACAAAATTTAAATATTTTGGTGAAGTCCAACATATCAGTTTTTTTCTTTTATAGATCATGATTTCAATTTCAATTCTAAGGCCTCTTTGCCTAAACCAAGCATTATGGACTGAGTGTCCTCCCAGAATTCATATGTTGAAACCCTGAACCACCAACATGATATTAGGAGGTAAGGCCTTTGGGAAGTAACTAAGTTTAGGTAAATCATAAGGGTGGACCTCTCATGCATGGGATTAGTGTCCTTTAAAATCATGGGAGAGCTTGCCTGCTCTGTTCTGTTTTCCATAATGTGAGGATACTACAAAAGTTGAAAGTCTATAACTTGGAAGAAGGCTATCACTAGAAACTGACCAGGCTGGCACCCTGATCTTGAACTTCCAGTCTCCAGAACTGTAAGAAATAAATTTCTGTTATTTATAAGCAGCCTAGTTTATGGTATTTTGTTGTAGCAGCCTGAGCTAGGCAGCAAGGTCATGAAAATTTTATCTTTTATTTTTTCTAAAAGTTGTTAGTTTTAGTTTTTCATTTAGGACTCTGATTGTTTCATTTTTAAAATATCCAATAATTCCTATCCTAATTGCTCCCTTCAACCTTCATTCTTGAATATTAACAGAGACCTAGTTGCCAAATCCAATGGCCTTTCCTTTTACCCACTACCTTGTCAAAATATTAGATAGACGATTAAATACTTACAAAAATCTTTATGAGTAAAATAGCTACAAAAGTATAAGAGAGATAGATATGGTGAATCTCTCAGGACATATTTAAGGTGACCACTCACAGTACCTTGACATAGAGGGTACTTGATACAAACTTGCTTAATTGGTAGATAGAAAAGCCCCTTAGGTCAATTCTTGGGCTAACCCAGGGATTTATATACATACTTTGGTTTAGAGTACAGTACACTAAGAGGTCTAAAATGAATTTCATTCCCAAGTTCACATGCGAACAAACCTACACTACTCAGTGAACCAGAGGTTCTTAAGGATCTAACAGACTAAGGATAACCAGGGCCAAATTGAATTTTCCAGGCAGCTCTTAAGTACTGAGCTTGTAGGCTGAGTATCCATTTCTATCTAGAACTGGATGAGAGCCAAATCTGCTCTGGGTGGGTGAGTGGCGGCGGAGGGGTGGGATAGATTTATTTCACAACTAGATGAGATAAAATTTGATTAGATAATTAACTAAAAAAAAAAACCTTCAAGGTGATAGCAAGTGTTTTCTTTTCTTTTTTTTCTTTTTTTTTTAATACAGCAAGGTCCTAAGTATATTTACAGATTGCAGAGCATGGGCCTGCAGAGAATAAAGCTGAAACGAGAAAGACGGGGGCAGAGGAAGAGAATAATTGATGAAGCAAGTCCAGAAAAGATGATGGAATTCAGAGTCCTCTAGGGAAACCAATTTCTCTGTAGAGTGAGAATTGAGGGAAGAAGATGAAGGGAGAATTTTCTCATTTCATTTTATACTCTAGTATTTGTCTAAATTTTAAAAATAAAGAATATTAAATGTTTTAATTTTATAATGGAAAAAAATGTAAAAGAGCTCAGCAGAATTAACTTTGGACAAGATACATGGAGAACCGCACCCCCCCACCCCCAACTGCTCAACTCACATGATCTCCTCCTTCTGCTCCAGCTATATGTAGTCAGTACTTCTATCTCACATATGCCAGTGTAGTTGCTTCGGTGGCTAAACTGTTAACATCTCAAAGGCAAAAGCTGTGGGCCATTTTTGTATCTTTAATTTAATGAACACATGAGATGTGCGCAAAAACATCAAAAAAATCATGGATCAGGAAGTGTGTGGAGATGACATTGACATAATCAAAAGGTAACTAATTTTGACACATACGGGAACTTAGCATAGGATAAAGGAAGCATTTCAAATCAAAGGGGAAAAGATAGTTAATTCAATAGATAGTGGTGTTGCCTGGGCATCTGGAAAAAAGTAAAGTTGGAATTACACCTCACATTTTATACCAAAATAAATTCCTGCATAGAAAAAAAAAATCATAGGATTAAAAAAATATTGGAGTGAGAAATGCCTCTATGACGCAAATGCAGAACCACAGAAAAAATAATGATAAATTGGACTTGAAAAAAATCTGCCTGTAAAGAATATCATGAACGAGTTAAAAAAAAAATAACAAGGTAGAAATATCTGAACTCATGTCATAGACCAAGGACTATTTTCCTTAATAAAGAACTTTTTACAAATTAGTAAGAAAAAGACCAGTAACCCAATAGAAAAGTGAGCAAAGGACATGTTATTCCATTAAAAATACCTCTTATATTCAGTCTCACTCATAAAAAAAGAAACGAGATCCCACTTTTAAGTTATAAAACTGGCAAAGATCTGCAAGTTTGATAATATTCTTCTATTGATAAATATGAAGGGAAAACAGGTACTCTCATGTGTTGCTGACAGTTTAAGTTTGTACAACCTTTATGGTAAGTACTATGCCTTGGTAAAATATACTCCAACCTCATTTCCTATGATTTTTCTCTTGCTCAATCAGTATTAGCCACATTGGCCCCTCACTCTCCCTCAAATACGCCAAGCACACTCCAGCTCCAGGGCCTATGCACTTATCTTTCTCCACTACCTCTGAAATGCACATCAATTTTTCCTTATCTCCTTCAGGACTTTGTTCAAATATGTCACCTCTTTAAGTGAGGCTTCTCTGATAACCCTATCACAATCAGTGGCTCCCAACCCCCCCATAGTTCTCTTTTTACCCAATTTTTAATTCTAAGCACTTACCATATGACATTACTGTATGCATTTATGTTTGTCTCTCCTCTCCAACCAGACTGTAAACCTTGTAAAGGAAAGGACTTTGTTGTATATGCTGCTGCATCCCCAGCATATACAACAAATGAATGAACGAACCTCTTCGGAGGAGAATATAGCAATATCAAAGTTTAGAATGCACATACCCAGCAATTACCCTCTGGGCATTATTTATAGTTGTGCACATGTGCAAAATAGAGAATATACAAGGTTATTTGCTGTAGCATTGTTTGTAATAGTGAAAGGGGAAAACGAACTGAGGTCAATTTTTAAAATATATCATCTACATCTATACAAGGGAATACTATGTAGACATGAAAGGATCTCCAATGCTGAAAATTCTTTTGCTACTTTTGGTAAATATACATTTGAGACAGGATTATCTTAAGTCTCTGGTGATATCACTGTAAGAATGATCCCTTTAATGGGGCTTTTAGTGGTAAAGAGAATAGGGATAGACAGGAAAAATAACTCTAATAGTTTTATTTAATGAGTATTAATTTCCTTGTAGAAAACATAGGATTTCTACTAATTAAATAATAATCTAATAAGAAGAAAGATGTATCTGTACATATATAATCTTGTTCAATAAAGGTCTTCTCTTTGTAGATCTGAAGTCATGAATAGGCCTAAACTGGCAGTACCTACTGTTTATTATGGGTAGATTTCCCATTTTACAAACAAACCTCTCACTTATGGGAAGAGGTTTAGGGGTTTAAAATGTCTTTGGTTTATATTTCCTGATACCAGAGGGGCAGAATTCCCCAGCTGTCTATCAAATGACATGCACTTGCAGCTCTGGGACACTCTGTGGGGGTACACTTCTATTCCAGAGTTAAATATATATAAAACAGAGTTAAATACATATAAGACATAAAGCACACAGGATAAACCCCCTGGTTACCATATCTGCCTTCCAATCTTACCAAACTATAATTTGCTTACTGTTCCTCAATTAAAATGTTCTAATTCCTATCTCTTTACTATCCTTCCTTTTTTTTTTTTCTTTTTCTTTCTTTCTTTTTTTTTTTTTTTGCCCCTAGTTTCTCTCATCTGGAGTCCTATATAAGCTTCTATCTAAATACAACCATTTGAAGGGCCAGGCAAAATCTCATCTCACCATTAAAGGACAAAGTATGCTCTGATTATTCTACTCTACGGTAATCTAGGCTCCACTTTCTTCCACTTTTAGTATGTATGCATTTGGCTTTAATCTTTTTTGCTGCCTAATACTGTTAATAGCTTTCCACAAGTTTTTGACTTATGTGGCAATTAGATTGTAAGCTCCTTAAAGGCAGATTCCTATATTCTGTTTTTCCTACATTCCTTGTGCACCTACATAGTAGATGCCCTACACGTCCTAGTTTTGTAAAGTAACACGGTCAATCCAAATATGACCCAACAGGTACATTTAGTGTTTTTAACAGATTTTTCTAAAGCAATCTATGTTTTCTGTATAAACATGGATTTTCTGCTAGCCCAATAATTTTTTTTGTTTGGTATCAGAACTCGTCAGCTGACTCTGTGTCCCAGCCACAGGATTGCAGTTGTTCATCCTGTGGGAACTCAACTTCAATGTCATAAACAAAATTTGGATCATCCTTCTTCTTCTGATTTTTTCAAAAAGTTCATCCATGATGCTCTTCTTTTTGGCAAGTTCCTTGTCATCTAGTTTGTTCAGGTCTTCCTCAGGATCAATGGTTGTTTCCCGTCGAATTTGTTCCATTGTTTCTGCCAAGCTCTGCCCCGACAAGTAACCTCGTAGAAAACTGAACAACTTCTCTAGCTGCCTCAGGGACACTTGTTCCAGGTAACTCTTGTGTCGTGGATTATTCTTTAATTGTTCAGCGGCTCTGCTGCAATCTAGGAAGGAGAAACAAAACTATATACCACAAAAACATACAAACCACAATGTTTTGGTGCACCACAAACTACTGAAAACATTACCTGTCATTATAGCCAAGTAGCTAAATGGCTTTTTTTGTAATGAGTTATTCTGAAGAACTATTCCTTTATAAAAAACTTTGACTGTGGTGGGGGAGGGATGTATTTTTGAGTTCCTTAACTTAAATCATTTTGAGGAGATATTAAACACTTTTAACTGGAGAAAATGTAATATTACAGCTTTAGATATTAGTATTTGTATTAATAAAATATCAAGACTACAAATAAAAAACATTTGGAGAGAAAGAAGGGAATTAATATAATTGAATAATGCTATCTCATTTAACCCACACTGCAATTCTGAAAGAGTGGGACTATCAATTTCCTTTTTCAGATTAGGAAACTGAGGCTCACTGTGAGCAAGTCACTTAGCCAGGGTCACACATCTACCTTGAACCTAGGTTTGTATAATTCTGAAGGCCATGTCATGCTATTACATAAGACTCAAATAGTTCTTATTAAGTGATTTAGAGAATATTTAAGAAAGGAGGCAGATAAAACATGAAGTACTGAAAACTTAGAAAAGTTTCGAAACTGGCATGATGCGCTGGCGACTTTTCCCCTTCATTTCATTCTCATAGATTAGAATAATAGCTGGAGGCTGGAACCTAATTCCACATTTCTTGGCAGTACACATCATTTTCACATACACTTCAGGGTAAATCAGAGGAAATCTGTACACACATTGTGACTAACACATAATGACTTCCTGCAAAAGGGGAGAAGGAATTAAGTGTTGGGATATATCGCACCCCTCCCCAGCAGATCTGGCTCTAGTCCAGTTTAGAGATGCATGCTCAGTCTATCAGTTTAATATTTCCAGAACTACCCTAAAGTTCAGTTCGGCCCTAGGTTCTCCTTATATTGTTCAATTCCTGATTCATTGAGGGGTGTAGATTGTCGAGCCTGGAAATGCAGTTCAGTTGGATCTCTTAGTATACTGTACTCTTAACCAAAGATGAATCTTTGAAAGGTTTATGAACTGTGAGTCAGCTGAAGAATCAACTTCCAGGATCTTTTTTTATTTACCAATTTAACAAGTATGTACAAGCACCCTCTGTGTCAGGGTACTGAGTTTTTCAACTTTAAACATTATGCCCTGAGAGGTTCACCAGACCAGATCCATCTCCTTTGTACTTTCCCAATCATTTTACCCATCAAGTTTTTAAATTACTCATTTAATCATTTCTCTTCTCTTCTATTCCATTTGCTCTATGAGGGCAGGGAACATATCCACTGTTTACCACAACATCCCAGGACAATAACTGGAATGTAGTAGGTATTCCATACATACTCATTTAATTCAGTGTATTAGAACACAGCTCTGTACATTCTCTAAGTTTTTAGAGTCTAAAAGTCTGATCAGAAAGGTAGACCAATACAGAATTACTCTACCTATCCAAGGCAATAAAGTTTACATGACTTTTAGTTTAACTTGTTCATTGTTTTTTTTTTTCATTTATAAGAAACACAGTTATGTTGTAGGTTAAGATTTTATATTCCTCTTCCCTCTCCTGCTCCCAATGCCAAAGTATGAATTGTAGGGACTGCTTTAGATGTGACTATATATTATTCTCTGGAAGATTTGCAAATATTAAGGAACCTAGAAGTAAAAGCATAGGGAATGATATCTTCATAAATTCAGTTCGTTAGCAAATCCCTATAGGAACATGTTATCTAATCCATGTTCACTATAGAAAACTGGGAGTGGAGGTGGGACAGGGTAGGAGGGAACATAAAATAATCACCATTGATACCTTTCAGTCTTTTTCCTAGGCATATAGTTTTATTTTTAAAAACTATAGTTACTTTTTTTTATATTATACAGTTTCCTGCCTTTTAAACAACCTATGTGATTTTTGTCATAAAATGTTCTTCTAAAATGCAAATTTTTATGTGACTGCAAATGTTTGTATATGGGTATACCACATTCTATATTATTCCCCTTATTGATGGATGTAAACATTTTTACTCTTAGGAAATTAATTATTTATAAAGAACGCTTTTCCAAATTTCTGTGTTCTGCCTCTGATCTGATGCAATAATCTGACTCCACCCCTTTCTTCTTCTGCTTCTCCCCCTTCGCCACCTTCTTTTTTAACAAATACTGGGCTGGATGAAAAAGGTGAAGGGAGTAAGAAGTACTAATTGATAGTTACAAAACAGTCATGGAGATGTAAGTACAGCATAGGGAATATAATCAATAATATCATAATAACTATGTATGGTGTTAGGTGGGTACTAGAATTATGAAGGTGATCACTCCATAAAGTATATAAATGTCTAACCACTATGTTGTACACCTGAAACTAATCGAATGTCAACTGTAACTGAAAAATTAAAAAAATAAAAATTAAAAATTTAGACTTGCAAAACAAAAACAATAAAACAAAACAAGACAACAAATACTACTCTCAGTTCGCTTCAATAAAATTTGGTCTATTCGCAAACTTTCAAGGAGATCCTACTGATCACAATATAAATTCACACTCAAGCAAATGGCTGTACTTATGAAGGGTGTGTGCAATTGATAATAATAGTTGTTTGACAAGACATTTTTATTTTTTAAACTGAACTTTTATTTTTACTAATGTTTGTATTGTTTAAAGTGTAAAATAATTCTACGAGGTTTATAATAAATAACTATTGTCCTCTGCCCTCCCCTCTCCATAGGCAACAGTTTAATTCTTTCAAGCATTTCTTCTAAAATTTATTCTCACACATTTCTTATAGCAAGCTGCTACTTTCAGTTTTAGTTAGTATCTTCTGACATTTTTCCTCTTTGAGACATTTATTCTAGAGCCTCCGTTTTGCTCCAATCTGCAGTGGATATTCTCTAGGCTACTTACAGATTCAACTCAATTCATAAAGACGGACGACACATTTACCCAACTCTTCTTCTAGACATTATATTCCCCACCTAGGGATCAGTGACTGCCATAATCTAGCCAAGCATCCTCCACAGCACCAAAAAGTGTACGGATTTTTGCCGACGGGTAGACGGTCATTTCCCTACTACGTCCCATTAGCGCAAGACGTTTTTACCTTAGCGAAGTACTGAAAGTATATCTTCCCCCGGCAGGCCAACGTCTAAAAAACTCCATGAGGGGGTTTATTTCCACCCAACTGCAATGCACAGAGCAGCACTTTGAGGCGGGCGTAGTCTGGAGCTGCAGGAAGAGGCGACCGCCACAGGCCTGCTGCAGATGTGACTGTGGATGAACTTCCCGAGGAGTCCGAATCCACAAATACCTGGAAGTAGAGGTGGAGACCGGGAGCTGGGCCAGCGGGCTCCCAGCGCAGAGCGCGGGGTTGAACTAGGGCAGGGGGCCCGCGCAGGCAGTGGTTCCCACAGCAACAGCCCTGGTGCACTCAGGGCGCTTGCGCCGCTCCTCGCCCCGCCCCGACCGGAGGCGTGGGGCGGAGCGACAAGGGTCCGGGCGGCGCCCTCCTGCGACGTGGGAACTTTGGCGGGCCGGGGGTCTAGGGAGCAGGGGACGGCGGGACCGAAGCGTGCGCGCAGCGAGGCTTCCGGCCTGGTCACTAATTCGTCGCAGCGCGCCCTAGGAGCGGCGTGAAGCGTACGCAGGCTTCTCACCGCATTTCATCCAGGCGCGCTCCTCTCCGGCGCTCGTTCTCCGGCGTCCTGGCTGCCGGGCCGTGGCCGTCCGAGTGGTGGCCTGGCTGCTTTCTGGGAGGCAGCTGGGCTCACCTGCACAGCCGCCACGGCCCTCTGCCTCCCGCGGACGCCGGTAAAGGGAGGGGCGGGCTGCGGGGGTGAGGGCGGGTTTGAGGGGCGAGTAGGTGGGAGCCTGGCGGGACTCGCGGGTCTCTGCCTTGCGCGGTTTGCACAGGTACCTCATTGTACTCTGGCTCACGACCTAGAAATGTATGGTGAGCAAGAGGAGGTTAAAAACAAAGGCCACGTGACCGACACACTCTCTCTCTGTCTCTCTCTGTCTCTCTCTCCTCTCTCTCTCCCCCTCTCTCTTTGTTCTGTCTCTTCTCTCTTTCTCTTTGCTCTCTCTCTCTGTCCCCCTGGCCCCCAACTCCTCACGTTCCCTGCATAGCTCTGGCCACTCCTGGGTCTCTGCAGAGTGGGCTTTGTCGTTCTGAGGCGGGACTGGCCACACTACTAAAATGAGAATGAAGGGTCTTGGTATGCATGAAGCTTCTAACCACTGAGGGGCCAACATGGCCTCAATGCCCCATGTGGAGCGAGAATCCCAGTCTAGAATACAGAGACTCCGGGGGCGGGGGTGGGGTGAGCTGTGTGGGAAGAGGAGGACTAATTTTTTTCTTAACAAACATTTTTGATAATACAGTGGTTTGGTCCGGGGTTTCTTTGTGATTCTGAGCTGGGCAAGCGGGTCGATTCATTTCTTTGGGTCCCTGGAATGCTGTGGCTAGGTGCTGTGGATCCAGCCCTGAACTCCACATGGCCTTAACCCTCATGATGCTTTCAGTGTAGTGGCGGAGACAGATTCGTGCAGAGGTAATAGGGTAAACAATAACGTTTGATAGGGAAAGTCAGTATAAACCAGGCGAGTTTTCCACCTGTAAAATAAGAATATTAGACTAGTATCTGTAATTGTAGTTCTGCTTTTGTGTGTTTACATATTAGGTTCCAAGTTTATTTGAAGAAATGATGAGGCCAAAAAGAATTTTTTAAAACTGGACTTGGTAATCTCTAAAGACTCTCTTCCAGGACTGGCATTTTCTGATTAAAAAGGGGTTAATTTCAGAGCCAGTGCAGGCCACAATAATCAAATAAAGCAGTATTTAAGAGGAAAAGATCTTGAAGGTGAATTCAGATACAGCACATTTATTTTGAATGTACTTTTTCTTTTTTCAAAATCATAGTCTAGTATTGCTATATCATTTATAAATTAGACTTTATATGACAAGATGAATGATTTGCTACTCTCTGGTGTATATCCCAATAGATTTAAAAAATGTAATAATCTGACATTTTTCTACTTTAACATATTGCTATAAACTTTACTCCCTGCTCACACCACCCCCATTAAAATTAAACATGATGAAGAACATCTGGATTTGTACAAGAGATACTCCAAGTTATTTGGGAAAAGATTAGATATGCTTCTCCAAAGCAAATAAAAACTTCTTTAAATAGTTAGGAAAGTGGAAATATCTTAGGCTTTAAGTGTCAGGCAAATCTTGCTTCTAATCAGTCAGTTATAAGACCCAGTCCAGTAAGTAGTATGTCAGTTTCCTCCTTTGTACAGATGGCAATTTTGCCTGCCTGTTTAAACATGAAAGTTAAACACATGAAAAAGCCCCAAGTAGATGATCTATCATACAGATATTATTTAATAAATGCTATTTTTTCTTCCTTGTATATTTATCTCTCCACATCATTTTTTTCCATGCATCTTTTCAGAAATACAGCTAATAGATTTAGCAAAATACAATAGTATATAGTTTGCTGTGTGTTTGTTTTAATGTTCTTCCTACACACTTTTAGCTTTTGAAAATGAAATAAAGTTATGTAACAAGATGCCTGGCAGAGTTGGTGATCATTAGTAACTGAATTTCTAATTTGTGATACTGATACAGAGTAATAATTTTGCTGTTTGAATTCTGCATGGAGTCATAATAATGAGGTTTCTGGTTATTCTAAGTTTTTAAGGAACCCTTTGAACCTTTGAAAAGCCTCCAGGTCTTTTCTTTAAACCCTTCCCACATCTTCACAAGGCATAAATATACCATCTTTTCAGCTTTATAGGTGTGGATGGTAGAATAAAGAAGTTGCAACTATGTATCTCATACACAGCTTCAGTGAGCTGACTTTAAAACAGATTTCTTGGCTCTTTAGCCATTCTATTTTTTCTTTGTGGTGTCCTGAGATCCCTTGAATAAAGTAATATTAATAACAGACACTTATATAGAATACTTATTGTGTGGTAGGCCTTGTTCTAAGTGCTTCTATGTGTATTAAATTCTAATGACAACTAATAGAGAAATTTTTATCAAAGTCACATAACTAGTGACAGACTGGAATTTGAAATGAGGCAATATATATAACTTCAATGTTCTTAACCCTTAAGCTATACTAGAAGTAGATTTATATGTAGTTCAACTTACTTAAGTTTTCAAAACTTTTGTTTTATTTTTAGGTTAGCTGAATTTTCCAGGCAAGAAAAACCCATTTAAACAATTATATTCTAATTATTTAAGTATCCTTTCTTTGAGTGCTTATTTTACTTTAAAAAAATCTTTTGATTTTTATAGGCATAAGGGCTACTTGTTCTGAAATTATTTTGAGGCAAGAAGTTTTAAAAGATGGTTTTCACAGGTGAGTTGCCCATTGATATACTATCAAAATACTGTTTCATATAACTTAGAGCAAAAAATTAATAATTGAAGAATGGATAAACTGAAAAATTTCCTTGCTTTCTTCAAGTTATAAATGACAGATTTAGTATATTTGTTTACTGTTTGAAAGAAATCATCAAAATAATTAGAGAAAAGAAAATGTTTATTATTTATCATGCAATATTTTTGTGTGTGTGTATATATATCTAGAAGTTACATATACAGTAATTCACTTAGCCTTCACAATGGTTGTGAGACAGATGAACATTTCTTGTTTTACAGATGAGTGTACTAGGGCTCAGATTATTTATTTATTTATTTATTTTTAAGTTTATTTTGGTGACATTGGTTAACTTAATCCAATAAGTTTCAAGTGTACAATTCAGCAGTAAATCATATATTTTTTGCGTTGTGTGTTCACCGCCTATAGTTAGATTTCTTTCTGTCACAACATATTTGACCTCTTTTACCCCATCGAGTTCCCCCCCCCCTCTGGTAACCGCTAGTCTGTTGCCTATGTACATGAGTCTCTATTTGTCATGTTTGTTGTTTTTAGATTTATATCCCACATATAGGTGATATCCTGTGGTTTTCAACATTTTCTATCTAGCTTATTTCTCTTAGCATGATTATCTCAAGATCCATCTATGTTGTTGCAAATGACAGTATTTCATCTCTTCTTATAGCTGAGTAATATTCCATTATATTTATGCATCACATCTTTATTTAATTATCTGTTGTAGGACACTTCGGTTGATTCTATATTTTGAAGAATTTTAAATTTGGTAGAGTTTAGGGTGGTAGAGCTCTGACTTAAATTTATGACCCTCATACTCCAAAGCCATGTTCTCAAGTGCTAAGATATTATACCCCCTAAATCACTATTTCTGATTTACAAAACTTGGTTCGAAATGACCAAGCTGTTTCTAAACAGGAATTATCCTCAATGATGAATATTTGCCAGTACTGAAAATATTTAAAAGACTGGTAAAATGTTGTGGAAACTGTTCCATAAGAAAACTTCCCAAACTTTAAAGCTTCTCAAGTGATTAATTGGAAATTATTCTCAGATATTGGATTTATAAATTCTGATACATCTGTTTATTTATTTATTTTTATTTTTTTTGTTTTAATTAGTTTCAAGTATACAGTCCTTTGGTTAGACATCTATATAGTTTGTAAAACGATCTCTGCAATTGTTCCCTCCCTCCTGACCCTCCACCTAGCCAACATGTTAATGCTAACTGCATTTTCTATGCTGTCCCCATGACCATCCATCAGCTACTAATTCGTATTTCTTTAACCCTTCACGTCATTCTCTCAGGTCTCCACCCCCCACCCTTCTGTATCTTACCAAATTGTCCACTATATTTGTGAGTCTGTTTTTGATTACTTTGTTCTTTTTATTCCTTAGATTCTGCATATAAGTGAAATTGTATAGTATTTATCTTTCTCTGTCTGATTTAAATACCTTCTAGGTCCATCAGAGCAATATCTTTTTCCATCCCTTCCTTTTAGTCTCTGTGTGTCTTTTAATCTGAAGTGAGTCTCTTCCAGCCATTTCAGCCTTTCTTAACTTCTATTCTATTTTCTCACCTAAGCAGAACTACTGCTGAGCTTTGGATCTCCTTCTCTGAACTTGGTCCAAAATGTGCCTCCAGACAGAAAATTGGGACAATTATACATATAGATTTATAGTCTATTTCAAATTAATTTTTGTGTATAGTATGAGATAAAGGTCAGGGTTCATTTTTTTCTATATAGATATCCAGTTGTTTTAATTCCATTTGTTGAAAAGACTATTCTTTCCCCATCTAATTATATTGTCACCTTTATAGAAAATGTGTGTGTGTTTTTGGACTCTATCCCTTTCCATCGATCTTTGTCTGTTTCCATAGTAATGCAATACTGTGGCTTACAGCATGGTTTATGAAAGATCTAATGGGTGTTTCGGACATGATGTAAATTTCATTTGACTATATAATCTTTTGAAAAACTTGTTTGAAATATAGTGCTTCCACTAATTTGAATGTAATGTAATGCTATCTCATTAACAAAGAGATTTACTTTAAATATATTTGTTTTACAGAGACCTTTTAATAAAAGTGAAATTTGGAGAAAGCATTGAGGACTTGCAGACCTGCCGACTCTTAATTAAACAGTACATCCCGACAGGACTTTTTGTGGATCCATACGAGTTGGCTTCATTACGAGAGAAAACATAACAGAGGTACAGTACAAACTTTTTTTTTTTTCCTCCAGAGGTACAACTCTTACACGGTGTTTTTTGAGAGAAATTATTTTGTGATGCTGTAATTTGGATAAGGCAAAATAGTAGGGAGAAAACATTGTAGTATTTTTATTTTGTTAAAGTGTATAAAGTTATATTAGTTAGTATAAGAGTATTCTTTAACAAGTAAGTGATTCTTGTCATACTCGTCAGTAATAAGCTATTAAAATAAAATAGTTAAATGCCTTTTGGCAGGATGGTGACTAGTTTAATTACTAAGAAAATTATAGGTGTTTGAGAATAATAATAATAAATACAGTTTCAACAGCAATTTTGTCAAATTAGATACACCCCAACATTTGTATAATTTGGGTATGGGAGGAAAGGAAATTAATATTTATTGGCTCTATATATGCCAGATATCTTTATTTTTATTTTTTTTTTAAAAAAAGAAAGCAAGGTAAAAAAACTTAGCATTAAAGGAAGATTATGTCCCATAACCTTTACATAGATTAATCTTTATAATAACCCTGGAAGTATTATCTTCATTTTATAGATAAGGATACTGAGGAAATAAGAGGCCATGTTACTTACCCAGATCAGATCACATAGTTAAAAGGAAGAGCTAAGGGTCCAGGGTTGTCTAATTTCAAAGTTGTTGCTCTTTCCAGAGATGAATCTTAGTTAAGGGTTTTCCTAACTTAAATAAGAATCCCTTAGGGGTACTTATACTGTACATTATTGGCTTCTGGGAAATCTTAATTCAGTAAATGTGGATTGAACTCAGAAATCTACTTTTAATGACTCAGGTGATTAAGAAATTTTGGGAAATACTGTCTCTGTTTGTAAGATTATAATTTGCATATGAATTTTTAAAAGGCAAAATAGATACACTTGGAGTCATTCATGATGACAGTTTATTTCTAATTGTGGTTTAGGCCAATTTCCTCACCTTTTTTATTATTTAAATTTTTTTTGAACGGTTAATTACATTTTCATGGTTCAGATATTCAAAAGATGAGAAAAGGTACACAGTGATAAGCTTCCACCTATTTCAACCCCCAGTCACCCAAATTTCTTTCTATGTTCTATTTTTTGTGTATATATGGCAGTTTTGATACGCATGTTTACATACATATATGGAAGTTTAGATAAATATACACATGTGGAAAGATCTCATTGCTTTTTCTCATTTGTTTCATTTCTTCACTGAGTCATGAATTCTGAATGAGACTTTTAAAATTTCAAATAATAGGTTTTAAATTTAAATGCAGGTTTTGGCTTGTAATGACATGGATTGGAATCATTCAGATCTATTTATAAAATTGCCTACCATGTTTTTAAGAAAATGAAATTTTTTTGTCTAGGTGAATTTTTTTTTGCCCAGAAAGAGGTCACATGCCTACACTTTGGTTGGGATGAGATTGGGGTGTGTGCCGTTCAACGATAATAAGAAAATGGGGTGGGTAAAGGACCAGTTATAGATTGCTTGACAAGTTTCTCTTTTGCTTGTTTTTTTGCTTCTATTCTTCTAATTCTTCATTATAAGCCTTGCAAGTAAATTTACTTTTTCATTTTGGAAATTTTTAGAAAAATAGACATCTCATTTATGACATATAGATAATTGGAAGTTGATTTCTTGATTAGATGCTATTTCCTTCCGCCTGAGTTGAGACTGTGGCCAAGGAGTAACTTTCTCATGAGAGGTGGTATTAAATGACAAATTTAACTGGATAGAAGGGAATTTATATGTAGGGAATGATTGATGCTTATATGTTTAGATTGTGATCTTGACCCTGTTCCATGACATAAACTTTTTGGCTGCAGCACATCGAACAGTGGGTCTAAATCATTGGGTGATGTGGCAACAAAATGTTTTATAAAAAGCTTATGATGAATTGTGAGCAATTTGAAAATAAATCCTTAAATAGATTCACCATGGAAAAGGTACATTAAATAAAACTCATTTCATTTTTAGGTAGGGCTGTTAGATATAGTTAATTAAAATCTTTAACATTTTTTTGAAAATGGTATTATATTAGATCGAAAGATGTGAAACTGCTGTTTTGTAGATCAAAATGGAAATGCTATGTTTTTTTAAATCATAAGTTTTATTTACTCAAAATATGTAGTGTTAGGACTTCTGCCATGACTAACTTTGAAAGCAGGGACCAGATATACTCGCCCACTTGAAACAATCAAGAATTAACATCCCAGTGTCAGAAAAGTATAATACATTTCATTTTTATAAAGTTTTACATTTTTAGATTATATAAGTTGTTCAGAGGCACCAATTGCTATGTCTTAATTGGGAAAAAAAAATTTTTGGCGTTCTAGTCCATATGAGAAAGCTGTGACTAATGTTATAAATATGGCATTTTTTATAGCTTAATTTAGCTTTGCTGTGGGGTTTGTGACACATGTAGTTGAGGGTCCTCATGAAAAAGTATAAGTCCATGTCTGTTAACCAGTGCATGATGCTTTAGGATTAATTTTGATGCATAATTTAAATTTCTTGATAACATGCTATTGTTTTATCTGTGGCAAAAACGGAATAATGAATTCTGATTTTTCAGATCAGCACATAGTCATTGTACATTTATGGTTTTGACCATGTTTGGGAGATTTACCAGTATCAGGTCATTGTCCAGATTACTTTTGATTTCTTCTTGAGCCACAGTCTCAACTTAGTTCCAAAAATGTTTTCTGTTGTTTTGAATCTAAAGTTACATACACACCTCCAAATGTCTGAGTTTTTGATCACCTGTCAATTGATGTACCAACTTGTACAATTTTTTCTCTACTGTAATTAGGTTTCAAAGAAACTCCGAGCCAAAACACCTAAGTCAGCTAGCTCCAAGACCTCAAGTTGTTGTTTATGGATTAGCTTCTGCTGGTTCTTAATTGATCTTGGTTTAAAAAGGATCTAGGTCTCTGTTGAGGGTCATTGTGGATGCAAAAGTTGGACAGTGAAAAAGGCTGATAGAAAAAAATTTGATTCATTAGAAATAAGGTGTTGGAGGAGAGCTCTACATATATCTTGGACTGCCAGAAAGGTGAACAAATGGGTCCTAGAGCAAATTAAGTCTAAAACATCACTGGGGCAAAAACGACAAAACGGAACCTGTCATCTTTGGGCACATTATGTATGTCTTTTCTTTGGAAAAGACAATAATGCTGGGAAAAAGATAAGGCAGAAGAAAAGAAAAAAAGGCCAAATGTGAGATGGATTGACTTCATTAAAAAAGCCATAGGCCTAACTCTACAGGAACTACGCAGAGCAGTTGAGGACAGGACATTTTGGTTGACACTTATTCACAGGGTCACCAAGATTTGGAGTCAACTCATTGGCTCATATCACACCAGTAATGAGCTAATAGTTCATGCCTGATAAGATTCTTGTGAAAATTAAAGAAGATAATGTATATAAACTTTGGAATACCTATCAACGAAGTAAGTACTCAAAGAAAAAATACCTTTATTCTTATCAGGTCATATATACATCCTAGACAAGATAGAAAAATTTGGACTTTATGTTATTTTGATTTGCACCTAGTTGTACCCAAAAAGAGTTCATTAATAAATTTCTTGTCTAGTAATTTCTTAGAACTTTGCTCTTTGACCCTCCTGGTCAACATTTCTTTTTCCTTAGATAAAAATACAGAAGACATAGTTATCAAATTCATAAATGTTACATAAATTTTGGTTGACAGATTAAGATTTCAATCAAATCTCGTTAGCCTAGAAATAAATGGACTATGGCCAGAAAGATAAAATTTAATAGAGATAAATCTCAATTCCTGCATTTAATCAGTAAAAAGTCAACTAGAAAAAAACAGGATGAGAGTTAAAGTTTTCTTCAAAAAGTTCAAATGAAAAATGTAGGGATGAATAGGTAGTGCACAGGGTCAGTGAAATTATTCTGTATGATACTATAACAGTAGATACGTGACGTTTTACATTTGTCAAAATGCATGCAATCTACAAAATAAAAAGGGAACCCTAACTTTAACTATGGACTTTAGTTAATAATAATGTATCAATATTGGCTTATCAATTTTAAGAACTGTGGCGCACTAATGTTAATAAAAGAGAAAACAGTGTTGCAATGGCGGTTGGAGGGGCATATGGTGATTGTATTTTCTGCTCATATTTTCTGTAAACCTAAAACTTCTCTAAAAAATAAAGTATTACTTTTTTAAAAAAAAATAAGTAGGTAGGTAGATAGATATCATACTGAAATAAGGCTGCTAAAAAGCTAATATAATTTGTAGCTAAAGAAGGTAATACTGCTACTATAGTCCCTGAGTATTTCCAGAAGCAACTAATATGATGAGTAGTTTGGAAATCATGTCTTAAACTGAGAGAACAGTGCATATTTCTTTGGGAGGAGAAAACTTGGTGGAGGCAGCATGATTTCCTTCTGATGTTTGAGGACCCTTAGTGAATTAAGGAACAGATTTATTGCAGATATTGTAAGCAAGAACAATGGGTGAATGTTATGGGCCAGAGCATCAAGTTTCAACTCATAGAAAAGGAATAACCTTTTAACAGTAGGTAAATTGAGATGACTCTCCCAATCGTTGAAAATATTTAAGCAGAGGCTGGATACTTGCTTCTCTGAAGAACAAGAAATTACCAAAATGATACCAATCATTTAAACCCAGTACTGAGTAACTATCTTTTGTCATAGTTTTCGTACTTAGCGAATAATGCTGTATTTATTCACAAAATTTCTCTTGGTACCTGTTTTATCACTTGAACAACAGTTAAGGAAATTACATAGAAGTAATTTTTATTATGGGAAAATTTTACACCTTAGAGTATAATTTCCTCAGTTTACTTTTAGTAAACAAGTTTTTATTAAACATAGATCACATCTTGTGTGTGTGTGTGTTTTTTTAATTGAGGATGGAAGGAGAATGGAAATTATAAGGGCGATGAATTTGACATTATTTTTCCTCTAATAGCAGTCTTCTGGTTTTATTTTCTTTTTAGAATTTTCCTCATTTATTTCTTCTGGATTAATATTTGTTTTCTTTTTGACAGGCAGTGATGGTTTCAGAAAATTTTAATATAGAAGCTCCCAACTATTTGTCCAAGGAATCTGAAGTTCTCATTTATGCCAGACAAGATTCACAGTGCATTGATTGTTTCCAAGCTTTTTTGCCTGTACACTACCGCTATCATCGGCCACATAGTAAAGATGGAGAAACTTTTATTGTGGTCAATAACCCTGATTTGTTGATGTATTGTGACCAAGGTGAGGGTTTTAAGTCTTTTCTGAGAATTGAAAATAAAAATAAAAGTATAGTGTCAAGTCTGAAGTCAAGGGATAACAAAAGCATGTTTTTTCCCTTTCTTTTTGATTGTAAAAATAAAGCACAAATATAGAAAAACTTCACAAATACATAGTTTAGTGAATTATTATAAGGCAGATATTCTTGTAACTAACATCCAGGTCAAGAAACCCTGCCATCGACCCTAGCAGCAGCTCTATGTATCCTGTCCCAATTATAGTGTCTTCCGTTCCTCTCAGACTATCTGACTTTTAATCACTACCTTATCTTCCTTTATACTTTATCACTCAAGGGGCATTCTTAGACACTAGCGCTGACTCTTGCCCATTTAAAACATTTTGGTTATTTCCATTAACTTCTTAATTTATCTCCCCTCTGTCTCCCCTCTATCAGTTTTCTTAAAATTTAACTGTTAAAGAATTTGGGTCATTTGACTTGTAGAGTTTCTCAGAGTTGGGGATTTGGTGATTGTACTCACACAGTTCATATGACCTCTTTATTTCCTGGAAATTGGCAGCTGGCTCCAGAAGTGTGATCAGATTCAGGTTTCTTTTGACAAGACTATAGGTGGTGCTATGTTCTTTTATGAGTAGATATATAATGTCTGTTGTGTTTCTTTTTTTCAGCCATTGATCCTCATGTTCCTTTGCTGCTTTCTTTTGGACCAATGAGACATGGTACTAACCTGTATCTAAAGTAATACTTTATTGCAGGAATTGTGACTGTTGGTCTTTTGTCCCCACTTACATGTATTTTGGTGTTTGAAGGAATACTTTATCACCTAGTTTTGTTTGAATGTTGTCCTTGAGAGGTTTTGGTTTTGTGTGTAATTATTCTTTCTGTTGTTATGTGGGAATTTGCATAAATTTTTTTTAAATGATGCTTTCACCATTTTCAGACTTTCTAGAATCAAGACTTGAAGAAACCTTTCAGATTTTGTTTCTTTGTGTCTGCAAATTTGGGCTGGTTGCAAAAGTCAGTAACACTGGTACTGAAAACTGGCAGATAGGAAGTTTTTAGTCCTACGTTTGCTGCCATCATATATTTCATGATGAGCAAATGAAAAAGTGTTCAACTATATTAGCTTTGTTCACTCAACCTAATTTGTTTCTATTAGTGGTACCTTTTACTTAGCCTAAATAAGGTTTGAAAACATGCCACCTCCTGAGAGACTGATCTGGTGTCATTTGTTTTTGTTTTTGTTTTTTTTTTTTGGTCTGTGTTTCCATCAGAAGCAAAGAAATCTTGAAAAGAAAACACTATAATAGAATATAAAATTTTGGTACATGTGCTCTTTATGTGGATTTTTTACTCAATGGCAATTTATCATGTGCTTAGGATCTGTTCACTGTTCTGAATATATGTTATATTTCAAAAAAAGTTTAAAGAATTTTGAAGTGGCGCCTAGTATGATGGGATTACTTCTGCACAGTCTTCGTAATTTTATAATTATATTGTGTATTAAAATGTTTGCATATTCATATCACAGCATGAAAGACTGACCTAGCCTGTAGTCCAGTACAAGTTTTCTGATGTGACTTCTAACACTTTTTTCAGAGTTTCCAATTCTGAAATGCTGGGCTCAGTCAGAAGTGGCAGCTCCTTGTGCTTTGAAGACTAAGGATATTTCCAATGGAACAATATGAAATATAAATCAGTAAGTTAATATTTTATGTTTTTAGATCATGCCTTCATTTAAAACTTTCTATGTTTTTACCGCATTTAAGGGACTAGAATTTATATTCTATTATAGAGAGCTTTTTTAAAAAAATATATTAATGTTTCTTCACCACTGATAGCAACAGTGGTTCCTCATTTATAAAGAGTCATAGAGTCATTTATTTAATCTGGAGGCTGGAGATACATTTTAGTACCATGTCTCATTGGTCCAAAGCTTAAGTATAGCTGATATGTTTTTTTTCTTATTACTAAATTTATTTATTTTAATTAGTTTCAGATATACACTACATTTGTTAGACATCTATATAGTTCGTAAAACGTTTGCCCAGTTTCCCTCCCTCCCCTGATCCTCCACCTAGCCAAGATATTAATGCTAATTACATTCCCTATGCTGTGCTCCCCATCCCTGTGACCATCCATCAGCTACTAATTTGTACTTCTTTAACCCTTCACCTCATTCTCCAGCCTCCAAACCTCCCTCCATCACCAAATTGTCCACTATATTTGTGAGTCTGTTTTTGATTAGTTTGTTCTTTTATTCCTTAGATTCATATAAGTGAAATCATATAGTGTTTATCTTTCTCTGTCTGACTTAAATACCTTCTAGGTCCATCAAAGCAATATCTTTTCCATCCCCTTCCTTTATCTCTGTGTGTCTTTTAATCTGAAGTGAGTCTCTTATAGGCAACATGTAGGGGTCTTGTTTTCCTTTCCATTCATCCACTCATCTTTTAGTTGGAGCACTTAATTCTTTTCCATTTGAGGTACTTATTGATAGGAAAGTTGTTACCATTCTTTATTCCTGTTTTTGATACATGTTTTTTCTTCTTAAAGAAGTCCCTCCAACATTTCCTGTAATACTGGCTTGGTGGTGATAAATTCCTTTAGCTTATTTTTGTCTGGGAAGCTCTTTATCTGTCCTTCAACTCTAAATGATAGCTTTGCTGGATAAATATTCTTGGTTGTAGATCCTGGGTCTTCATCCTTGAATATTTTTGCCAAGCCCTTCTGTCCTGCATAGTTTCTTTTGAGAAATCAGCTGCCAGTCTTATGGTGTTCCCTTATAGTAACTATTCTTTTTCTCTTGCTGCTTTTAATATTCTTTCTTTGTATTTAACTTTGGCATTTTAATTGATGTGTCTTGGGTGGGCCTCTTTGGATCCCTGATTTTTGGAATTCTCTGAGCTTCCTGGGGTTTTATGTCCATTTCCTTCACCAGGTTAGGAAGTTTTCCATCATTATTTCTTCAAACAGCTGTTCAACATCTTGATTTTCTTCAGTTACGCCGATCAGACGGATATTTGGACCCTTAATAGTGTCCCATATGCTCCTTAAATTATTTTTATAGTCTTGGCATCTTATCTCTTGCCATTCTGATTGTGTGTCCTTGGCTTTCCCATCCTCTAGATAGGGCATTTGATCCTCTTCTTTATTCACTTTGTTTATTCCATTTAATATACTTCTCATCTCAGATAATGTGTTCTTCATTTCAGACTGGTTCCCTTTTATAATTTCCATTTTTATTTTTTTTTTCTCTTTGTTGAAGTTCTCACTGAATTTATCTACACTTCCCAAAAGTTCATTGAGCATCTTTATAACCAGTGTTTTGAACTCTGCATCTGTTAGATTACTTGACTCCATTATATCTGGATCTCTGTTCTGTTCTCTCATATGGTTTCTGCTTCTTTGTCTTCCCATTTTGGCTGCCTTTCTGTGTCTGTTTCTATGTACTAAGCAAAGCTCCTAAGTCTCCCAGTCTTATTAGTGTGGATTTGTGAAGTAGGTGTCCAGTGGCACAGTCCTGAGAGGGGTTCAGCTGCAGGCCAAGTTTACCAAGCTCTACCCTCCGGGCCACCTGTTAAGATTCAGCAAGCAATCCACAGATGCTGTGCTTACAGTTGCCTCAAAACCAAGAAACCAGAAACCAAGGCCAGCTGCCTACAGTGTGAGTCGAGGCGCTGCTCAGCAAGGATCACCTGACTCTCTGAGGATATACTTGGATGTGGCTTGGGTGGGACCGCGAGTTGGGGGAGGTGGGGTTTTAGGAAATCCTCTGGGTGGAGTGACCTCTTATCCAGTTTGATGAAGTCTCAGCTATGGTGGCGCTGAGTCCACTCACTGGAGGGTGTAGGGCTTGACAGGGAACAATGGATACTGCAGGCACTTCTATACAGAGCGAATCTCGCCTCGGTCCTCACTCCAACAGTGTCTCCCTGTAAGTCCACGGTGCCCCCTGCACACAGCCCAATCGGCACTGAGAGTGAACAGGTCCATCACAGCGAAAATCCGCTTGTAGACACGGATCCTTTCAGAGGTGTCTGCCACTGCTGCAGCCTTTGTCTCAGTGAGCTCCAGACCGGGCAGCCCCACATCCTCGCCCCGTCCTACCTTCTGCTGTTGCAGGGTGCTTTCTTGGATTTCTCCCTAGTTGTATGGCTTGTTCCTCTAGATCCCAAGCGACTTTTCCTTGCTACTGCTCCTTGTTTCCATCACAACTTTGATTTGGTTGCCAGACGGATGAACAGGGCCTTGATCATCTATGCCA
The DNA here is from genome assembly GCA_003508835.1 of Eonycteris spelaea. Taxonomy (NCBI): domain Eukaryota; kingdom Metazoa; phylum Chordata; class Mammalia; order Chiroptera; family Pteropodidae; genus Eonycteris; species Eonycteris spelaea. The sequence continues at coordinate 29,718,013 of PUFA01000001.1, read as the reverse complement.
TTTTTTTCCCCTCTAATATGCTTTTTGAAAAGTGTTGGAATGGCAAAGAAAAACTAGTATGTCCATCTAGTTAAAACTTTATTTAAAAATTTTTAATTTTCGAACAAAATAATTTATTATATTTCACCAAACAAATGAAAAAAGCAAAATAAAATTCAGCTGTGCTAGTTTTTAGACAGTTTTTTAGCTATTATATATCTAAATCTAGGCTGTTTCAGGCCATTTTTATACTTTAACCTCCCAACTTGTTTTGTTATTAGGTAACTATTAATACTTCATTAACACTGGCTTTGTCTAAGGAGTCTATGTTCTCTTCTTACCTCTTTTGGTTAACATAGTCTACTCCTTTCCTCTCTTCAGAGTGGTCTCTGTACAATGCCTCTAGTCCCTCTTCTCTCTCTGAAGGTCAGGAGGGGTAATGAAATTCTGACCCTCTAATTACATGATTGGATGCATTTGCAACCAGCCCTCATCCTTAGGTACTTTCCAAAATCACTTCATCAAGATAACAGAAGACACCTGGCACGCAGTCAACACTTAGGAAATTCCAAGGATTTTGGAAGCCAAGAGCCAGAAAGGTGAATGAAAACCAAATATGTATTATTATAATTCACAGTATTACACATATGTTATCTGAATTCTTTTTCAAACTCTAAAATACATGTGGAGAATTGCATTTGATCTTCTTATTTAAGTGAAGAGTGTGGTTAGTGTTTATGACTTATTGATTTTAAAAATTGATAATGTGCATTGCTACAAATAAGTATTTTATTAAAACATTTTGAATTCAGTTCTCTTTAATACCATGTAACTTGAAAAGGGAGATCATAATTAAGCAGTTTTATTTTTTTCTTTGTGTTATATATCTTATTTATTTATACCGAAAAAATAGGTGACCATTGCTAAGATGGTGATCTATACCAAAGATAGTTTAAGATGCCAATTTTTAAAGATAATTTTCAAATAGTCCTTTATTACAGATTGTGTTGGTAGTATGTTTTGGGGAGGATGTGAAATTATAATCAGATATTTATAAAAAGACACCAAAAATCAAAATTCTCATGTTGAAGGGGGAAAAATATGGCATAGATGATAGAGGGTCTGTTCATCTTTCTGGCGACCAAATCAAAGTCGTGACAGAAACAAGGAGCAGACAGCAAGGAAAAAATCACCTGGGATCCGGATGAACAAGGCATACAACTAGGGAGAGAACTAAGAAATCACCCTGCAACGGCAGAAGGTAGGATGGGTGAGGTTGTGAGGCTGCCAGGTCTCAAGTGGCTGGCTGGGATGGAGGCTCAGCAGTGGCAGACGCCTCTTAAAGGGGCGTCTCACAAGCAGACTTTCGCGCGGTGACAGACATGCTCGCTCTTAAAAGCAGTGCTGTGCGCAGGAAGCACCAGGGACCTACCGGGAGACACTGAGTTGTTGGAGTGAGGGCCGAGCCGAGACTCGCTTTGTACAGAAGTGCCAGCAATATCCATTATTCTTTTGTTGAGCTCAACCCCCACCCTGTGTGCAGACTCAGTGTTGTCATAGCCCAGACATCATCAAAAAGGATAACAGAGGTTGCTCTGCCCAGAGGATTCCCCTGAAATCCCACTTCCCCCAACTCGCAGTCCCACCCAAGCCACATCCAAGTATATCCTCAGAGAGTCAGGTGATCCTTGCTGAGCAGCGCCTCGACTCACACTGTAGGCAGCTGGCCTTGGTTTCGGATTTCTTGGTTTGAGGCAAATGTAAGCACAGCATCTGTGGATTGCTTACTAAATCTTAATAAGTGGCCTGGAGGGTAGAGGCTTGGGCTAAACTTGGCTTGCAGCTGATTCCCTTTCAGGACTGTGCCACTGGACATCTGCTTCACAAAGCCACACTAATAAGACTGGGAGACTTAGGAGCTTTGCGTAGTACATAGAAACAGACACAGAAAGGCAGCCAAAAATGGGAAGACAAAGAAGCAGAAACCATATGACAGAACAGAACAGAGATCCAGATATAATAGAGTCAAGCAATCTAACAGACGCAGAGTTCAAAACACTGGGTATAAAGACGCTCAATGAACTTTGAGGAAGTATAGATAAATTCAGTGAGAACTTCAACAAAGAGAAAAAAAACACATAAAAATGTAAATTATGAAAGGGAACCAGTCTGAAATGAAGAACACATTATCTGAGATGAGAATATAAAATGGAATAAACAAAGGAATAAACAAAGTGGATGAAGAAGAGGATCAAATGCCCTATCCAGAGAATGGGAAGGCCAAGGACACACAATCAGAATGGCAAGAGATGAGATGCCAAGGCATTTATAAAAATAATTTAAAGAGCCTATGGGACTCTATTAAAGGTAAAAATATCTGTATCATAGGGGTAACTGAAGAAGGAGAACAGATGTTGAATATATATTTGAAGAAATAATGATGGAAAAGTTCCCTAACCTGGTAAAGAAATGGACATAAAACCCCAGGAAGCTCAGAGAATCCCTGAAACCAGGAATCCAATGAGGCCTCACCAAGACTCATCATGATTAAAGTTCCAAAGGTTAATACAAAGAATCTTAAAAGCAGCAAGAAAAAATCAGTTACCTACAAGGGAGAACCTGTAAGACTGGCAACTGATTTCTCAAAAGATACTACTATGCAGGACAGATGGACAAGGCAAAAAATATTCGATGTGATAAAGACCCAGGTTCTACAACCAAGAACACTTTATCCAGCAAAACTATTATTCAGAATCAAAGGACAGATAAAGAGCTTCCCAGACAAAATTAAGCTAAAGGAATTTATCATTACCAAGCCAGTATTACAGGAAATGTTGGAGGGACTTTTTTAAGAAGGAAAAGCATGTATCAAACACAGGAATAAAGAATGGTAATAACTACATTCCTATCAATAAGTACCTCAAATGGAAAAGAATTAAGTGCTTCAACCAAAAGATAAGGTGGCTGAATGGATAAGAAAAGAAGACCCCTACATATGTTGCCTACAAAAGACTTACTTCAGATTAAAAGACACACAGACTAAAAGGAAGGGGATGGAAAAAGATATTGCTTTGATAGACCTAGAGGGTACTCTACTGAAAGAAATGGGTCGGATAGAGAAAGACAAATATCACATGATTTCAGGTACAAAATAACAACAACAAAAGCGGAAATAAACTCATAGATACAGAGACTATTTAGAGGTCTCCTAGATAGGAGGGGCATTGGTGGATGCCAAAAAAAAAAAAAAAGGGATTAAGAAGTACAAATGGATTGTTGCAAATAGACATGAAGATGTAAAGTGTAACATGGGGAAGATGGTTAACAATGTAATATGTAGATTCCTGATCACTATGCTATACAACTGAAACTGGTATATTGTATGCCAACTGTAAGTGGAAAACAACTCATTAAATTGTACATTGTAAATACAAGCAACTAATTGTCTATTAATATTTCAATAAAGACAAAAAAATGAAAAAAAAAATCCCGTTACCTAATTTTAATGTTTTTAAAACCTATTTTTAAACCACGAATTTTCCCAGAGTTTCTAATTGAACTCTTTATCTTCAAAACCAGATAGAAAATAAAAACTAAGTTGAATATAAGAGAATTTTATTGTCACTAATCAGTATCACTAGTAAGTTGATGTTGCCAGTAAAGGATATATTCAGTTGTGTAATTTGCGAACAAACAAACTTTTAAACAGCTTTTTGGGGAGAGAAATAGCAAAACAAATGAATATTTTAGTTTTAGTGCTGTTTTAATGTTTTTTTTGTGGTTTCAACTTAGGATTCTGTATTCTAATATAAAACATAGAGGAAGTAAATGTTCATTGGCATATTGCCAACATTTTTTTAAAAGAATATGCTCAACTCAATGGAAGAGATAGAAAAGTCAAAAGTAATTAGAATTTAAGGATTATTATAGGACTTGATTTTGATTTGTTTACATTAAATGTTGCATCCAAAAGAATCATTCAAACAATCCTGTTATATGTAGTGTAGCATTGGCTGAAAGATATTTAAAAGAAAAAAAATTAATAATAAATAGTAGTATCACTTAGGACATTCATTTTTAAATGTCTCTAACTTCTCTATCAATCTCTCTCCATAGGTATATAAGAATGTGACTCTGCAGGTTCCAGTGGGACTGACTATACATACCTCTTTAGTATGTTCTGTGACTTTGCTGATTACCATCTTGTGTCTACTTTGATCCTTGTCGCTGTTTTCAAATATGGCCATTTCTCCCTATAAGTTTTATGCAGTTAAATGCTTCCTATAAACCTAAATAAGACCTATTCATTTGTGACTAGAAGTGTTCTTCTAGAATTATATCACTACTTTTGTCTTTTGTCTTCATTTTTAGCTAAAATTATGTTTACTAGAGGAAATTTTGGGCCATTCTCAGCTAATTCCAAAATTTAGTGCTTTGTTGTGTAGACCCTTGATAATCCTCAGGCATCAAGTGACAAGAGGAAACTTAATTCTGTTAAATTACTATTTTGTGATATCTCCATTTGGGTTAGAAACTTTCATTTGGTGAAACATTTATATTTAAGCTAAATGTTGAGAAAATCATTATAAATAAAAATAATTTGAATCAGAATTTACTTAAATGTTAATTTTATGAGAACATCGAAGTTATTTATCCAGAGTGTCAAAGAAAATCATTAAAGTAGAACAGCAAGAAATTATTAATATCACAATTAATTATTTCTTAAAACATTTCCATTCTCCTATATTTTATACTGCTTTTGAATATATGAATTAACAAAGAGCTTGATGAAACACTAATACTGATATTTAGTTCTGATTTCGTACTAAATTTGTCAGGAAGACAATTCAGATTGTCATTTTAAAGAGTATATGAGGTTGGACATTTACAAAAAATCTTTGTAAGCAAAAGGTCTTGATTTACTGTTGTTCTTTGGGAAAAAGTAGAAAATAAAATAAGTGCCATAAGCTAATTAAAAAATAAAAGGGCAATTTTACCCTTGTATTGTTCAGGGCAATGTATTTGGGGCAGGCATGTTCCAAAACAGAAACTAAAAATCCAGGGTATGTTGCAATGTTTGTTTTAAATAGAGTAATGGGATGTGATATATGTTTATATATGTTATCACTGCTTAATTTCCTAAAACATTCTGGTGTTTTATGGGAATAAACCTTTTATAAACTTTACATATATGGCTTGATTAGTCATAACAGTTCTTTTTGAAGATGTGTTTGAGAACTTAAATATTGAAAGAGGCTACCAATGCCATAAAGCAGAAATATTAGACATCTTTAAACTAACTAAAATTTCAACCCAATCTAGTTTTATATCTTTAGTGATTTCTTGCAAGAAAGAATTCCATGTTTTACAAGCGTTTCTTTCACAACAGAATGATATCATGGCATCATAATAGAATTATGTGTCAGTTAAGATTCAGTAATATCAACAGACAACATTTTAGAACTTGGTTAGACATGTAGGGTTAACACGGTACTATTTAACCACTTAGAGAGAGAGAGGGTGTGGTGTGTGTATGTATGTGTGTGTGTGTATTTTGCACATCAGAACCAATTTCATCAATGTTTAAACAAGTTTTCAAGGCAATATTTGAGACTGTGGCTCAGAACATGATTCAGCCATTTACTCATTTATACAGGTATTCAGTAGGGTAAAAAAATGTGAACGTGAGTGAAGAATATTTTGGTGTGATTGTTCTTGCCTGATAAATGATTACAGATGACATCACTTTTGATAGAACAGAACAATTCTGATTTTGAACTCTTTATATTATCTTCTTTGGACTTAAAAAAATGACCAAGCACTTTAATTTTTTAAAATCAGTTTTGTAATTCTGTACATGGTCTTGGTTCTCTTGGTTATTGTTGTTCCAGTATTCTGTGATTTCTTTTTCTTAAAGTATTGTGTTATATTCTTTTGGATGAAAATAACAGAGATGCAAGTTACCTCAGCTAAGGGTTGTGGGGGGCAGAAGGGTGTGTGTGTGTGTGTGTGTGTGTGTGTGTGTGTGTGTGTGTGTGTGTGTGTGTGTGTGTGAGTGAGAGAGAGAGAGAAAGACAGAGAGAGAAAGAGACAGAGAGTGTTTCACTCTAACAGGAACTTAGATATTTTAGCTAGATTTCACAGAGGATGGTAATACATGTTTGGAAACTGGGAAAACCTATTGCAGCTTTAATTATTTCAGAATATAATGAGTTTAAAGATTATCCTAGTCAGATGTATTCTGTTCATTTCAAAGTACTAATCTATATTTTGGTAATTGATGCTGATTGATATGATATGGAGATAAATTAGAGTGAGGTGACCAACACCTATTTGTATCATCCTTCAGACTTAAAAAATAGGCTATTGGCAGAAAGTTGACTGTAAGATTTGGTAGGCTGTGAGAGAATGAAATAATATGGACCAAATATGCTCTTTGGGATTGTCCTAAATAGTGATAGGATGGTAGATTTAGCTATCTACTTGATTTCTTGCATCTCACTTTACTAATGGAACTACTTTCCTCCTCAAGTATATCTTTTTAAGTAGTTTCTTTAGTAGGTCTCTGTTGTTGGTAACATCTTTGTTTTTGTTTGATGATATCTTTATTTCACCCTCACTCATGTGACTGATAATTTAGCTAGGTGTCCATTTCTGAGTTTGGTTATTTTCTCTTGGTACTTTGAAAATATTTTTCCATTGTCAACTGGCACCCATTGTTGCAATTGAGAAATCTGTAGTAGACTTAATAGTTGTTTCTTTATATGTTTTTATGTTTTCTTTCTAGTTGTTTTATTTTTGGTATTATGCAGTTTTACTTTGAGAAGATTTCTTTTACTTATCCTGATTGGGACTTGCTTTGTTTCCTGAATCTGGATGTTCTTGTCTTTAATTAATTCTGGAAAATTCTTAGCATTTTCTTATAGTGCCTCTTTTTGTTTGTTTGTTTGTTTGTTTCTCTCTCCTGGAGTGCTCATTAAGCCTATGGCAGGCCCTCACAATCTATCCCCATGTCTCTTAATCTTCCATATTCCCTCTGTCTTTGGGCTGCTCTCAGTAATTTCTTTAGTTCTGTATTACAGTTTACGAATTCTCTCTTCAACTGTATGTAATCTGCTATTTAAAGAAAACATCGACTTTGGTTTCAATTATTATATTTTTTATTTCTTGAAGTTCTATTTGGTTCCTTTTGAGAGGTTTCCTGGACATTGTAGGAACTATAAATTTGAACTTTAAAACCCATGTAAAGGAAAGTGTGTGGTTCTGAATTCTAAAGGGAAATTTTTTTTCTCTCCATTCTCTTCTTGGATGGTGTAGCCCTTTAAGTATTCCAGCCTTATGCAGGATCACAGTCCTAACTCCATATATAGGCTAAGGCTTTGTCTTTGGTCTCCTCTCTCCTGTGCAACCAGTAAAACCATAGAGATTTCTGAGATAAGTAGATATCCTCAACACCACCATGGCTTCACTGTCCTGCTTACCACTCTGGTTTCTTGCTTCCACTTTGGGTTGAGTGTGGACTTGGAAGACATCAGAGGCATTCCTCTCTCTTTCTTGAAAGCTTAGTTATGCCTTCGAAAAGATGTTCTTTTTTATCCAGAATTTCTGTATGTTTAATCATGAAGACTTTTTCAGGATATCTAAGTGTCATATTGCTTCTTGATTCCTTTCTCTTGTACTCCATATCAATTAAGTTTTTGCTTTACTTCTATAGATAAGCACAATCTGGATACCTTTCTCCATTTCCACTGCTATCTCCCTAGAGGCAGTCATAATTACTGCCTCTCTAGTTCTATTCTTGTTTCTCTATACTCCATTCTTCACATAGCAGTCTACTGATCTTAAAGTGTAAACCAGGTAACATCACTTCCCTGCTTAAAACTCTTTAATATCCTCTTGGAATAAAGTCCAAACTCCTTACCATGGTATTCAAGATCTTCCTGACCTTAATCTTGTTTACCCTAATGTTTTCATACTACACTATCCTTCTTGCCCTAAGCTCCAGCCACACAGGCCTTCTTTTTCTCTTTTCTTTTTTTTTTTTTTTTAAGGCCTCCTTAACTGACCTTAGCAAGCCCTTTCTGTCCTCTTTCTGTTTGTAATGCTTTCTCCTAGGTGCTTCTTGTGGCTCTTTCTTTCTGTTCTCAGCTTAAATGTTACCTCCCTAAAGATGCCTCTCTGGGTCACCCTCTCCAAAGTAACCTCCCCAGTTTTTCCCTCGTACTAGATATTATTATTTTAATTATTGTTTTAATATTTGTAAGCTCCACAAAGGCAAAGTGACCCATGTTCATCTTTGTATCTCTGATACTTTAACAGTCTCTGGTACATATTATACTAACTCAAATATTTGTAGGATGAGTGAATATGTTGATAACTCCTCCAAGGATAAAACACGCCTTAATTTGCAAAGAAGTGGGACTTAATTTAGTAGCAAATATAGTAAGTTTGTAGGTAAATAGCAAAATAGATCATGAATTCCCAGAAACAAATGTCCAGGAGCAGATTCACATAACAGCAATTGTCTGTCAGCGTCTTTGGTTGGCATAGACCTGACTGGAGACAATGCAGAGTTAAATGAAGGACTGCTGTCTCAATATAAAGAATACCGAGGGAAAGGGAGAAGGAAGCAGTACACATCTGTAAACTACAACTCCCAGCAACCCCCACGCGAGCTCGCCCATTGGGAAGCGATGCTGGTCTCCGCCCCGTGGAGCTCCAGGCTTGGGGCCGGGCGGGGAGGTGTCTTGGCTCCGCCCCTCCCCGCTCCCCGCCGTCGCCCGCCCCCAAGGTTGTGGCCACGCGCAGCGGCGGCGGTTGTTCCGCTTCCCCTCGGCCCGGGCCGTCGCCATTGCCGAAGGCTCCCTGCCCTCCCCTCCCGGCGCCCGCGGGGCTCGGGTGCTGCTCGGCCTAGCGGTAGCAGCGACTGTGCTACAGCGCGGCTCTTCTTCCCGTCCCGCTTCCCCTTCCGTCCCCTCCCCGCCCTGAGTCGCGCGCTTGCCCGGGGCGGCTCCGGAGCCTGCCGGGAGCTCGGTCGGAGGCGGCTCGCTGGGGCGGGGACCTTTCCTCGCCTGGGGTAAGTGTGTGGACGGGCCGGGACGCGGTGCAGTCGCTCCCCTTCCTTCTTCCTTTTCCGCGGCCTGGCAGGCGCGAGCGGCCCGGGGCAGCCACCACCTGTGTGCCTGCAGCCGCGGCTCCTGGGGCGGTGGCTCATTGTCTGATCCCTAGGGCTGTTTTCTTCTCCGGCTTTAGCTCGAAATGGGAAGCTTGCCGGGCAGGTGAGGGCTAACTCTTCCTGGACTCAGCCCTGCCCTGAACTGTGTCGAGCCACGGGCTCTGTCCTTTCTCCCTTCCCTCGCATTTCAACCTCCTCTTTCCTCCATTTACTTTAGTGTTTGACCAGACATCTCGAATTTTATTCCTCGATTTTTACTCTCTTACTGAGTCCCAGCCCCTCCTTACTACCCTCTCTGTTCATCCCGGTTTCGTTGCTCAGGCGTATTGTCTCGAGCACCTTTACTTTTTCTAAACTATAATCTGTAATCTCTTCCATATTCCTCATTAGTAAAAACATAGTTTTCCAGGAGTTTAAGGGCTTCCACTTAAGAACAGAACTTTCGGATCTTCTCGTGATTCCTGTTTGATCTTCAGCCAGGAGGTGAATATTTGCTTCTTTGGTAATTTAGGTGAAGATTGGCTTTTAACCATGTTTGGCTTTCTTTAGAACCACACACACACACACACACGCACACACACACACACACACACACACACACACACACACAACGTTCTCACAGATTCCTCTGTGGGCTCAAACTTTTGACTAATTCTTTAAAGATTAAGTTATTCAACTGAAGTTTGAAAAGTAATTGCATTGTCACTTGATGTGAGGTTGTACACATTCTTACATTGTATCTTACTTTTAATGGGAATATTCTGGGCAGTGTGAGCGTGATTTGTTTCCTCCTTGATAAAGAATACCAACTCCCATTGATAGAGTTATCTCAGTTTTACTTTATAAGTGATCTATAGTTTTCTTTTTTAACCTCTGTAAAAAGATAATCAAAATGGTTAGGCCTAAAATTAGACTACAACGAGCTGTGTTTTGGATCAAGGTTGTTCACGTCACGTTTTTTCCCCTGCTCTGTTTGACTCTTCCGTTCTTATAAGTAGGCAGGATATTGAAATGTACAAGAATCTTCTCTGGGGTTTTTGTTTTCTAGGGTTACTCAAAGGAATAACATTAAATAAAGTTAAATTGGGATGAAGGCAGTGAATAGTTATTTTTAAAGCAGGTTAGAACTTGCCAATTTTTCCAGAAGCTCTGTGACATGTGTGAAACTCATATTCACGTATATATGTATACACACATACATATATATGCATGTATGTATTTGTACAAAAAATTACATAAGTGAAAAGCTTCGTTCATGTTCTCTTCTTAAGGATATTGATTTAAGGCAGTTCTTTCATCCTTGGCCTTTAAATCTTTCTAGCTATTAGGCAAGAACACTGAATTACGTTGTGAAAAGTGAATGTCAAAATGTGGGTCTTAAACCCACTTTTCAGGTTTTGGTGGAAGAGGTTAACCTAAATTAACCTGAATTTGTGTTTTCACTAAGTAGTCTATTGTAACCTTAATGACATAGTACTGAGCTTCAATACTGACATCATTTTGTAGCGTCAGTTGTCCTTAACTTAATGGGAGGTGTTGTTGGCCTAAGGGGTTAAGGTATAGAAATGTTGGCCTGTGAAACTTGGTGGATGATGTCAGCCTCTCTGCCATTTCTTTCTGTAAGCAGATACTTTTACTAAGGAAGAGCTCCTGGGTATTCTGTTTCCCTTAGGACCTTGATTCCTGGTTTACCAATTATTAAAAGGAAGAGTTATTCTTCTAGACCTTGTGGCATTGAATTCTAACCTTGCGAACCCAAATTCATAAAGCTACAGTAAGTTTGTAGTTGGAATATATCTACCAAACAGATGAAAAGGGATTCCTGTGTTTCTCTGATGTTTAGGATAGGCCTGTTTCCAAGACATGGTTAACAGTAGTGTATATTTCTTTTTAATTATACTTTTTAAAAGAGAAAACTTAGAGCTTGTTCAGGTGGCTAAGGATGAACTTTCATTATACTTTTTTAAAGAGAGAACTTGTTCAAATAGCTAAAGATAAAATAAGTAGGTGCTGTTAAATCCTTCCTATCTGTCAATATTGATTATTCCGATATTCAAGTATAACGTTTGTTTTTGGCTTTCTAAATTTTATACTTTTGATGAAAACTTGAATCTAGGCCTTGTTTATGGCTTCAGGGTTCTGATTAATTTGTTTCCAGTTAGAGGGCTAATTTCAGACTAATCAGAGGGAAGGTGGTAAATCTGAGTTGTCCCTTGTATCCTTCTTGTATCTTGAAAGAAGCAGAAAGAAGGAAAAATAGCTCCTATTGCCTTGAAAAAATACTGATTGTTTTCTTCTGTGATAAAAATTGAGTTTCACTACTTCATTTCAGGGTCACTAACCTGATTAAAAGTAGTTATTCTGAACACTCATGCAGGATTTGCATTCTAGTTTATTATCTCTGAGATACATTAGTACTTAGCCATATATCCCAGGTGGTTAGGAGCTGGGGATCTGGATTTGAATCCTGACTCTTTTACTTGATCCTGGATAAGATATGCATTCTTTTCAAGGCTTGATTTTTCATATGTAAAATGAGAATAATAATAATATAATACAAATTTCATAGGGCTATTTAGAGCAAATGAGATAATGCAGATAAAGTACTTAGTAAATGCAGTGCTTAAGTGCTTAATAAACAGTTAATATTCCATTCTAAAATAGATTTTACTTTTAATAACTTCTGCAGCAAATGTTCTATTCTGAACAAACTTAAAACTACTTTGTGAAAGAGGTTGGAATCTCAGGGCCAAGTTTCTGAGACCATAACTTAAATTAAAAATTATTTTTCAGGAAAAAAATACTTTCACCACTGAAATTAAATACAGATTTTTTGGATATAGGCTTTTCAGATTTGAAAAGTATACATATTTCTTGTCTACGGCCATGCTACCCCGAACAAGCCCGATCCCATCTGATCCAAAGCTAAGCAGGGCCGGCCTGGTTAGTACTTGGGTGGGAGACCGCCTAGGAAGACCAGATGCTGTAAGTGTAAAAAATAAAAATTAAAAAAAAATTAAAAAATACGGAATTGTAAGCTGGCAGGGTCTTTGCAGTCTGTGAGGTCAACCAAGGGTTGCTTTGCCTAAAAAAAAACAATAAAAAAAATAAGTATGCATATTTCTCATTGAAAATTTGGAAAGCCGTGAAAATGACTAAGGAACGGGACAAAAATCTCTTCAGTCTTAGCCCTCAAAGATAAGCATCATAAAGACCAGAATAGATTTCTTTTCCTTATTTTAAAATTACATTCCAAAAGAGGAACACGCTTTTTTAAAGGTTCAGGCAAGTTGATTATTTAGAGTAAAAAGTGAAGATTACTCTTCCTCACTTTTTAGTCCCATTCTTTGAGGTACCTACTGGTTTTTTTTTTAACTTGTGCAATTAGAAGTACCATGTGTGTAGTTTTTACCTTAATTTTTTAAAATAAAAAATTGATCATTATATATTCTTTTCCATATTAGTACATATAGTTGTAGCTCATCATTTCCACAGTCATCAGGTATTCCATTTTACGGTTGTGCTTTATTTGTGGTCATTTATTGTTATTTTCAATTTTGAGCAATTAAACCTTAAGCCTTAATGAACTCCTTACATCTTTGTGCACATGTATATGTACATTTTTTTCTATAAAAAGGATTCTTAAGTGTTCATTTTAAATGTCAGTAGATGCCAAATTGCCTTTCTAAAAAGCAGTACCAATCTATATTTACCTATATAATTCCTTATTGAATTGTAGAAGCAGCTAATACATAATAGATATTAATCCTTTGCTTTTGGTTTAAGATCTTCCCCATTTCACTATTATCAAAAAATATTCTATATTGCCTTGTACTTTTAATAATTGTATTTTAATCTTAATTCTTCTGGACTTTTTTGTTTGTGGTAAGGGCAAGTAAAGAGTTTTAAAAATAAAATATTTTGGCTACTGATATAATATACAGATATAAAAATGTTTTTAGGAGCCTGAGGTTGGTGTGAAAATTAGTTACATTATACGAATTCAGAAAGTAATACTGTAATGGTTTTATTTTAAGCATCACTTCTGAAAAGGAAAAAAATGCCCCTCTTTGACCCCTGTTTAATTGATCCTCACCCTTCAAATCTCAGCCTTTGAGTGTAGCTTTCTTTGAGTCTTTCCTGAGCTTCATTATGATTTAGATATTCTTACTGTTCCTGTATATTTTCTTAATGTGTTAATCAATAACCTTTATTTGCAGTGTGCTGTAAACATGAATTATTCATCCGGAAATAATTATTTCTCAGTTTTTGCCATTTGAAACTAATCAAGGAGGGAGGAGGTGCAAGAACTCAGTCATATGGGTTAAAAGTGATCCATATATACAGGGTACTTTTAAGGAACGTGACTGAAATTTTCGTTACACCTTTTTGATCAGGCTGTTACATTGATTTTTTTTTTTCATATAAATGTTTAATAGGTTCTGGAAAGATGGAAGGTTTCATTTAGAATTTATTTCATAAGAATAAGGTATATTTTAAGATATAATCTTAGCTTTTAAAATTCATATTCCTTTTACTTTTGAGATTATTTAGTAATTTATAGGCTTGTGATAAATCACAATTGTTATATAATAAACACATGAGCATCAAGAGGTGGAATATAGCATTTAGATAAAATTTTCAATGTTCTACAGAGCAAATTATTAAAAAATAAGAAGTTACATTGGCAGATACAATAGTGGAAATATAGCCAGATGTTTGAAAAAGTATCTCAGTTGTAAATTTTTCCTAAACTTTTTTCACCTTTCTGACTATTTGAAAAGAATAAAGTGTGTGTGTGTGTGTGTGTGTGTTTTCATACTCCTGTTATCTATGGATAGCCACTGTTGATATTTTGGTATGTTTCCTTACAGTACTTGTTCTTTATGTATCTCTGTGTACATAGTTTTATAAAATTGGAATCATATTTTGTATAATTTGCTATCTTGCTTTTTTTTACTTGAAAGTTTTCATTTCTCAAAATTTTTTTGAATGATTTTTTAAATATTTGCCTGTTATTACTATTATAGAGTTGTGCCTTAGTTTCACTACTTTCCTATTGCTGAATGTGCAACTTATTTCCAATATTTTATATAAATAATGCTATAGTGAATATATTTCTATTGATTCTTTAGAATATTTTCCTAGAAGTGGAATTATTGAATATATAAGGAATAGCATTTAAAAGTCTTCAATTACTCTTCAGAAAGGTTTGATGTGTACCATTACTAGCAGTGGAAATCTCTTTTTTTGCTGTCCTCATTGAAACATCATCATTCTTAATGAAATTAAGAGACTTTCGTATAGCTAGGCAAATAAAAAATACATGTTAATTTGCATTTCTTGTTTAACTTATAACTAATTTCAATTTTGTTAATTTGATTTATTTCCATTATTTCTGATAAGCACATAGGAGTAAGTAACTAGATTTTGTGTTCACTTATTTTTATTAACTTCCTGCACTTCAATAAAATTTTATTTACTTATGTTTTCCAGGTTGTCTCCAAAAATAATAACTTTTGCCTATTTTCCATTAGTCAAAATATTTCTGTTTTAGTTCTTTATTACATTGGGCAGAATCTCCAAAACGTGGTTAAATAAGAGAGGCGATAATTGTGTTGGTATTTTTACAGTTAAGGTCGAGGGTGACTGTTGGTTTTAGAGAGTGATTCTTTATGATTTTCTTTTGTTCCTACTTTACAAAAAATAGGAATGGCTTCTGAATTTTATCAAATGTTTTTGTAACACTTTTTTAGAAGATGATAAGGTTTTTTGTCTTTTAACTACTGATGAGATATGTAATAAATTTGCTAATATCCAAAAGTACCCTAAGGCATGAAACCCTACTCATTTTAAGTATAGAGAATTTATTGAATATAGAGAATGTCATAGAAATTTAGTTTAATAAGAGTATACAGTTCACCTGATAACCTCTGTAGTGAATTCTATAGTCTATTGAGGAATCTTATTCATGAGCCCTGATAATTTGTATTTATATAGATTATATATTAAGACTTTCAAATTTATTATATAGGTGTATGTATAATATTTTCTTAAAATTAAAAGCTAGTATTCATTGCTATCTTTAAGAGTGATTTTGTCATTTTTCTTGATTTGATTTGCCAGATGTTTGCTTAGCAGTTTTTTATAACCAGATTTGAGATTTAGTCTCTCAGTTTTTGGATTCCCTGATTTCTCCTATTCTCTTTATTTTGTTCTTCCTACTTTTCTTTATTTTTTTATTATACTTTTTCTAACTCAGTAAATTCTTGGTTCCTTTTTTTAAAATAATGAAAACATTTAGTGCTCTTAATTTACCTCTAAGTACAGCTTTGTCTGCACTATAATTTACATGAATGTTATTCTTATATTTATTACTTTACAAATAGTTGGTAGTTTTAGGTTGATTTCCTTGTTAAGAGGTATTTAAGGTCATTCTATTAACTCTTTTCTTTACTTGTTTTTAGTGACTATGGTCTTTTAAAATATCTTTTAAATTTATTGAGGGTTTCTTTGTGACAGGGCATAATCCAATTTGGTAAATGTTCTCCAAAAACTTAAAAAGAATATTTTCTGTTTGCAGGGTACAGTTACATATATATATGTTCAACTTTACTCAAGTTATCTTGTTTGATTTATTATTCCCTATTAATAGTTCTTATTAATTATATGACTTAATCCTAATTAATTTTTTAATCTCAGTCTGTCAGAGACTATGCAGTAGCATTGTTTCTGAGAAGCTTGTTCTCACATCAGGAATTTATATTTTTGTTTCTTCTGCCTGAATATTATCTTCTCATTCATATATAACTTTTGAAGAGGCCTTCCCTGATCAGCCATCTAAAATAGCCTCCATCTACCCCCTTCCCCCACTCCACTCTGCTCAATATTTAACTTCTTGCCCTTCTGTTTATTTAGGTTTTTTTTTTTTTACAGCACTTCCATCAGAAATTATTTTTTCATTTACTTGTTTATTTCTTTGCTATTCATAACTTTGGATGGGAAGGTATACAGTAAGTATGTGCTGATTGAGTAAAAGTGTCAGTTTCTTTTATTTCTAGTGATTAAAAAAATCTTAATAGACTTGATTTTATATAGCAATTTTAGGTTCACAGCAAACTTGGGCACAAAGTAGAGAGTTCCTTCACGTCCTGAGCTCCCCTCTCCCCTACCCCAGCCTCTCCTGTCATCAACATCCTGCAGTGTCTGGCAACTTCATTTTCTTTCAATTTATTATAATTGATGAACCAACATTGATACATTATTGTCAACCAAAGTCCTGTTTATATTGGGTTCACTCTTGGTGTTTTACATTCTACAGGTGTGGATAAATGTGAATATGTGTCCAAATTATTCATACAGAATAATTTTTCAACCCTAAAAATGTCCTGTGCCTATTCATCTCTTCCCCCTCACTCAAATTTCTGGCAGCCACGGATGCTTTTATTCTCTCCATAGTTTTACCTTTTACAGAATGTCATATGGTTGGATTCACACAGTATGTAACCTCAACTTGACTTCTTTCACTTAGCAATATGCGTTTGTTTCCTCCATATCATTTCAAGGCTTCATAGCACTGAATAATATTACAGGGTCCGAGTGTACCACAGTTCGTTTATCCATTCACCTACAAAAGTATATCATGGTTGCGTCTACATTTGACAATTATGAAATAAAGCTGTTATTAATATTTGTGTTTAGGTTTTGTGCGGGCATAAGTTTTCAGCTGATTGGAGAAAATACCAAGGACTGATTGTTGGATTGACTATTAAAAGAGTATATTTATTTTAATAAGAAACTGCTAAATTGTCTTTCAAGGAGGCTGTGCCATTTTGCTTTCTCACCAGCAGTGAATGAGAGTTTCTGTTGTTCAACATCCTACCAGCATTTGATTTTGTCAGTGTTTTGAATGTTAGCCATTCTAATAGGTGTGTAGGGGTACCTCATTGTTTTAATTTGTAATTTCTTAATGGTATATGATGTTAAGCCTCTTTTGAAATGATTCCTTGCCATCTGTTGTACATATGTCATTTTTGGTGAGGTATCTCTTAAAATTTTTTGCCTGTGTTTTTAATTGGGTGGTTCATTTTCCTGTTGTTGAGTTTTAAGACTTCTTTGTATATTTGGGGGTTATAACAGTCCTTTCTATCAGATATTTCTTTTGCAATTATTTTCTTCCCATCTGTGTGGCTGGTGTCTTGTTCTCTTGAATAGTGAATTTTATCATGTATTTTGATACAATATTATTTGATGCATGTGTAAATTACTGCTAAAGATCTTCATTATAGATTCCACCCCATCAATAAAAATTATTGTCATATTTAATCATTTTTAACCTAGTACTTTTCTTATTTTAAATTCCTATCAGTACTATATTTCTTTGTTTAATAAATTATTATCCAGCTTTGTCTTTCCATTGTCATTTTGTTTTACTTTTGTCTCTCTTAAATTACATGTAGTTTATTTTTGGTAATCTAAAATGGATGTTTAAAACATTTATGTTTATTGGCATAGTGAATTCTCTTGGGTATGTTTCTCTCATTTAATGCTTATTGTTTTAATAATTCTTCATTACTTTTTAAATTATAAATTACACATGACATAAAATTACCATCTTAACCATTTTTAAGTATACAATTCCTTGGCATTAAATGCAGTTAAATGTTGTACAACCATCACCATTACCGATCTCCAGGACTTTTTCATCTTCCCCAGGTGAACCTCTAACCTTATCAAGCACTAACACCCCATTCTTCCCTACCCTGCCTCTAGTCTACTTTCTGTCTCATGATTTTGCCTGTTCTAAGTGATCTATGTATGTGGAATCATACAATATTTGCCTTTTGTGTTTGGCTTGTTTCATGTAGCATGTTTTCAGGGTTCTTTCATGTTGTAGCATTTCGTTTTAAGACTGAATGATATTCCGTTAATGGTATGTATATATCACATTTTCTTTTTCCAGTTATCTGTTAGTATTTTCTTTTTATGCTATTTATACTTGGTTTGCTTTTATCTCAAATATTTTGAATGTATACATTTTGTTTCCCAAGTCCATTAATTTATAGTTTAAATGAATTCAAGTGTAAATGTAAATTTTAAAAGTAAAATTTTCTGATTTGTCAGCCTGAAAAAGAAAATTATACTTTGACTCACCTTATATCTGAAGACTATGATTTTCTCTTAACCCACCCTCACTCACTTTATATTCTCTTTTCTCCTTCATGGTGAGCTTGAGACCTCAGAATATTGGTAGTATATTTTTACTATTTATATTTGTGTTTAACTTCATTTTTAACTTCATTTTCTTTCAAAACTTATCTTAGTAATTACATTCAGTGTTAACCCGAATTTTAAAAACTTTATTGAGATAGATTTGGTGCTCATTGACATTTTTCTCAGTCTTTTAAATTAATTCATGTATGTTAGCTGGATACATTTTCAGCTAATATTTTTTAGTAGGAGTAACTGGAAGACATTTGATAATGACCAGATCATTAATGTCCTTAGAAATTCTGTAGATATCATTTGGTGTTATCTTGCATTAATCAATTTGTTTCAGAGCTTCCTATGCCTGATGGTAGTAGGAATTCTCTTTTTTATTTTATTGAAATATTTTTGACAGATCATCATTTGTACATGTTTTTTGATGTTCCCTGATACATCAGCTTCTTACAGTCTTCAAACTTGGTTCTTTTTTTCATTTCCAGAACTATTTGGTTATTTTGCTTTAGTTAATTTTTTTCCTTGAAAACACTTATCATAATTAGGCTGGCTTATCATTTCTTTTCTTTTTGTTGAGCTCAAATGTTTGTCCTTATCATAACTCATTTGATTTTCCTTTGTCATCTCCAATTAGGCTTTATTTCTACGGTTGAAATTTGAGTTTCTTTGCATTTTTTAAAAACTTAACCCTGCTCCTTTTTCTTTTAAATGACTCTTGTTTGATCTTGGTCTTTTCTCTCTATATATGCGTATTTCATAGAGTTTGCCAGACAGTGTTTGGAAGTCAGTTCTCTGTCCTGAAGTGTAATATACTTTCTAAGTCATACTGTGCTTCTATGTGAAGAGTAATTTTCACTCTTCTTGTACTGCATTATTTCTGCTTACTACCTTTGAATGATAACTGATATATATTGCCTGATAACACATTTGTCAGAAACTTGTGTGTGTTGTCCTTGCCTCTATGGTTGACTGAGATTCTGGGTGAAACCTCTTTTTAGGTGTATTACAGGTGGATAAATACAAAGCTCCTAGCCTGAGTTCCAGTGGCTAATAGACATTAATCTAATAAAATAATTCTGGGCTAGGGTGGTGGGATCTTATCCTAGGCAGGTTTCTAGCATGTGCTTCTGTTAGGGCACTTCCTGATTCTAGCCTTGTACCCATAACACAACACTTTGCTTTTATGACTACACTTCCCAGGAAGCTATGTGCCAATCCAGGTTTTTCTGCTTGTATACAGCTCCTCCTGAACCTTACATACACACAGCATGTGCATAGATGTTTCCTTGCTTTTGTGGAACTTACATGGTGGTCTCTTAATGGTTTGTAGAAAGATCAGAAAAGGAGGGTAAGGAACTAGCTGCCACAAAACCCACCTCTGCATAGAAAGAAATGGCTTAGCAAGGGCAACTGACTAGTTTCTTTGAGGCAGACTCTGGGTTTCTAAATTAAAGGAGAGGGACAAGGTATCTTCATATTTTCTTTTAGGCAGATGGTTGAACTCCCTTTTATGAAGTAGAGCATGGCTGGGTCATGCATCTTTTCTTAAGATTAAATAACCTCATAGCTAGCTATTGGAAATCCTTCAAAGATCTGATAATTTTCTTAATGGCAGTTTGGGACAAACTATATGGGTGACTTCTGATTTGATACTTTTTTTTTTTTTTTTACCATAAGCTGGTTCTGACTTTTTAAAATTTAGATAACCACTTAAAGTAAGCAAGTAATCAGTCTGCTGTTCTTCATCTTTCAGTAAAAGGTTTTAGATTGATAGATTATCACTGTAATAGTGATATTTAATAGGAAAATGTTATCTTGTTCCAGTTTGCTCTCTTTGATGTCTGTGAAAGTTGAACACTTTTAATATATCTATTACTCCTACCCACAGTTTCATTTTGAATTGCCATTTGGGGTTTGTGACCAAACTTGGAAAGTTAGACTTCATATTGTTGAACTCATTTCTTCTTACTACTTTTTTTAAATAGTACTCTTTGGTCTTTCTTTTTCTTGTTCCTTGCTTCCACATTCCCTACTTTACAGTCAGTTTTAAAGCATTTTCTGGGTCTTGTGTTTGATCATTCTTTCACTTTTTTAGTGTAGTGATTGGGTGGAGGCCAAGGGGGAAGAAGAAGAAGGATCACATTTAGATTACAGAGTTTCTTTACACACACTGGCTCCTCTAGTATCTTCCTCTCTTTCTTTGGCAAATTCCTTCTCATCCTTTAAAAGCCAATTCTGATTTCTTGGCCTTATTACTGTCATGTAAATAGGAGCTCTGGGTCCTTTTTTCCATTGCGTTCAACTCCTCTCTATTTTCCCACTCATGGATGTGGAGACTAAAACTTATAGTATCCTTGATTTCTAGCATTTGACACATTGTAGACAGTAAATAAATATTCCGTCAACTGTGTCATTTCCCTGCATATAGTGCGAAAATATAAAAAAGGTTCTTCTGGGGAGTGAAATTATGGATTTTTTTTTTGTAATGATCATTACTACTTTTATTATGAGAATTACAAAACCCATTAAAATGAAAATTCTTAAACTTCCAAGTGCTCCATATTGCCCAGCATCTGGGTCTTTCTGGCCCCACTCAACAGGCTTTTCCCCCACTACTTGTTAGTATGTTCCCTCCGTCTCCTTGCTTCTCATAAACTAGATCATACTTACTGTTCCTGTTACCTAGAAACTCCTCTTCTGGGTAGGAATATTATCTAGAAGAATACTTGTAATAGGGATTGACTAGAATTTAGGCTATTTAATGTCTTTCCAGTCTTATCCTGAATATATGGTGGATGAATGGAGCATTTAATTGTCTCAGCTTTCTATAATAGAGACCTTCCTTAAAGAAGATTGAACAGTGAATGTATTGTCAAACTTTCCTGGGTCTCCCTTAGCCTAAAGAGGAAACTACTGGACTCTGATGCCATCACAAATGAACCTTTTTCACTGATTGATTTATTCATTCAACAAATAATTATTCATTTCCTAGACACATACTCTATACATAGTTCTTGGTGTTAGTAATAATGGTCAACAAAATACTGGATCCATACTGTTTATACTGTAGTAAGGGAAGACAGACATTTAAAAAGCAGGTTCAGTGTGACGAATGTTAAGACAGAAGGGAATAAATTAATGTGTGTAGGCTGGGAGTGAGGAGGTGTCAGAGAAGGTTTCCTGAGAAAGTGACATTTAGATCAATACTAGGTGTTTGATAGATAGGTGGAGGTGGTGGACAGAAAGTAGAGTGACTAACTCAATCCCTGTTTCCCAGGAAAACTCCCTGTCTCAGGCAAATAGGATCACTGGTCACTGAACAGAAACCTTTCCAGGCAGGTCATGAATGAGCCCTGAGATGGCTGTTACAGAAAATGAAAGAATGGATAATAGTAAAAGCATGTGGAGGGAAAGACTACAAAAAGATGAGTCTGAAATGTTAGGGGCTTGATCATGGAAGTACAGTTGGGCTTTATCTTAAGGTTTATGCATCCTACTTAAAGGATTTAAGTAGGAGACTGAAGTGATAAAGTTTCATGTATTTCATGGTTGCTCTCTGCACTGTGAGGAATAGACTGGAAGGGACTAAGTGGATTTGGGGATAATTAATAACAGTAAGTCACAGGCTGTGGTGACTTAGAAATTTTGAGGAAGTTGTTTTGGGAGGCATGGATAATTTTGGGAATTGGGGTATTATGACAGAGGTGAGAAAGCCCGAAACAAATGATTTTTTAAAAATTCATTTTCCTCCAAGAATGTTAATTTCTTTAAAATGAAAAAAGCAAACATTTTTACTCCCATGTTTTCTGTTACCAGATAGAAATTTCACTAGCAGAATAAATAATCCAGACAGCAGGGGTTTTGTTTGTTTGTTTGTTTGTTTTTAAGTGATGGCAACCTTTTTCAGGTAGGAACAACAGCAGCATAGAATGTTAAGGCATGGCTGTGAGGTCACACAAGTGATTCTTTTTCTGAACAAATAAAAAACTGTAAATAGTAAATAGTGTTGTCCCCTTCCGAGTAGTCCCGTTCCAAGGCTATGTGATTATTCCAGTGGGCTTCCTTTCTTCAGATAACTTTTTAGAACTTTTCCTTTTTGAATTACTCTAGGTGATTGCAGCATATTCTTTTGAGTATCTTCACCAGTGGCAAACCCTTCATCCTGTCTCTGCCTATTGCCATCAGTCCTTCTTGCTCTCTGCATCTACATCTACTCTGTTGTGGTTTCTTTTTTTCTCTTAAAAAAAAAAAAAGAGATAGAATTCATATATGGTAAAATTTACCCCTAAAAAGGTTTAAGTGTTTTCCTAAAACTGATTCACGAGATTGTACAACCATCATCACTAACTCCAGAATACTTGCATTACCCCAAAGAGAAATCTTGCTCCCAACAACAGTCATTCATTAGATACCACGTTGTACCCCCTTTGTCCCAGGCAACCACTAATCTATTTTCTGTCTCTATAAATTAGTCTAATTCTGGACATAAAAGTGGATTCTATAAGTGTATTCATATAATATGCTGTCTTTTTTGACTCGTTTCTTTCACCTAGCACAATATTTTCGAGGTTTATCCATGTTGTAGCATGTATGAGTACTTCATTCCTTTTTATGGCCAAATAATATTCCACTGTATAGATATATCAGATTTTATTTGTCCATTCATCAGTTAATGGAAATTTGGGTTGCTTTCACTTTTTGACTATTACGAATAGTGCTGCTGTGAATATTTGTATGTAGATTTTTATGTGGATTTCTTTTTATTTCTTTTGGGTCTATACGTAGGAGTAGAATTGCTGAGTCATATGATAATTCTGTGTTTAACCTTTTGAGGAGGAGCTGCCAGACTGTTTTCTAAACTATTGTATCATTTTGCAATTCCACCAAGTGTCTGAGGATTCTGATTTCTCCATATCTTCACTGACACTTATTTTCTGGTTTTTTTTTGGTTGTTGTTGTTGTTGTTATATTTTGTTTTGTTTAATTATAGCTACCCTTGAGGGTGTGAAATGGTATCTCATTGTAGTTTTACTTTGCACTTCCCTGGTAGCTACTGATGTTGAGTAGCTTTTCTTTGCTTGTTGGGCACTTGTATGTCTTTGAAGAAATGTATATTTAGATCCTTTGGGAAAGTATTGTATGTTTAAAATTGAGTGCCTTTAGATCAGTGCTTCTTAGAAACTTTCTGTAATGGACTAATAACTATTGTAAAATACCATAAAGTAGAAATGAAAGTAAAACCAGACATGTAAAATACAAGCCCATTTGTTACTGTTAGAGTCAAAAGCAAATTATTGTCAGATTGCTCTAAAAGTTTCTAGAAGCTTTTTCTCAATTTTTGTATTTCATCAAATACTGTTAATAAATAGCCAGTTCACATAACATTGAGTGTGTTACTGCTGTAGATTACTAAAAGGCATTTGAAAAGTAGTGTAACTTTTTCCATGTTTGAGCAATGGCATTGCTTGATTCTTGTATTTTCTGCACTTCCAGCTATGGTTCCCAGTTCTAATTTGCTATTGAGGTAATCCACAGAGGGCTGGTTTTGAGTCTTGATGAAAACAAGTACTACTTTGTACAGATTTTACACAGCTAGTTACATTTTATTGAGATAAACTGGAGTGTACAGTTTGAGCAAAAGGTTAACAAGGAAATTGGGCTTGGAGCCAATGAAGGTAGCTTTCTGAACCTCCCATTTTCCTCATCATAGATAGATACCCTCACTATTGATGATGCTGTGCTTGTTGAAAGGGGGCTTTCTGCTCAGTTTTCAGAAGCACAGAGAAGAGGCTTAGTATAAAGCCTCCTATACTTCCAACCATGTCACCCTGAAACTCCAACATAATTATTATCATATTTGTTTGTAAAATAATTTGTTGCTTGGCTGTAACATCTTGTTCTGAGCATAATTTCTTACTTCATTGTTCACATTTATGCAAAAATAAACATCACTACTGCTCAGCTCCCTGTAGCCATGTCTGTGAATATGAGCAGTTGTTATCTTCTGTCTTACCAGGTCTAGGAAGTCTAGGCATGCAGGCCAGTCCTGACTTTGAAATGGAGTCTGTGGACTCTGAAGAATGCTTTCTTATGCTTTTGGTGAAAATTCTGAAATAAAGTGGGTTATTAGAGAATGTGTTATTTGTAGTAGTAGCCTTAAACTAGTGAAGATGTATAAAATATGAATCATTTGAAGTGTGAGTTCAAACATTTGTTGGTATCTCTGTGTTAAAAGAATTATGTTAGTGCCAGATACATACATAGAGAGGTATGAAAGGTAGCCTGTGTCAGCCAAGTGTTTATAATCTTGTAGAAAGAGATGTAAAGTTAGAGTCTAGGTGATGGAAGCTCAAGGAATCATGTGTCATATTAATGGATGAGACTGTAACACTTTAGGTCTAATCCTAAAATCTGGTAAGAATATTGACTATAGCATAAGAATAGAATATCAAGGGAGTAGCTAGTAAACTAGAAGTAAATAGAACTTAAAGGACATAGGAATAGCAGAAATAAGGAGCAGCTGCTATCCCTAGGGTTGAATTAGAGCACTCACAGAAGAGCTCTCTTTTCCCCCAGAGCTGAAATCCAGACCTTGGGGACAAGAGCATGGCTGTGGATCACTAAATGGCAAGAGAAGTGTGGTGCCATGTTGGTGGACTGTGCTGGACAGCTGCCCTCTAGGGTGCCAGGGAAAGCTATTCACAGGGGCAGTGTTAAGTCTGCTACAAAACCTCTCAAGAAGAGAGCAGAGGGGAGCCCCTGTTTGCCTGATATGCTGCTGGCCACCTTACCCTGTAGAAGCCTGTTGTGGAGCGGCCTGGGGAGCAAACACCAGATCCAGGAAGCAAAACTTTTCTCTTGCAGTGTCTCTCCTGCGCCCTCTACTGATAAAGTTTAACATCATGCCAACTGGCGAAGGAAAAATACTTAAAGATCCCGACCGGATCCTTCTACAGAGTAGGCAAAAAGGATGAATTTGGAATTGAGAGACACTAAATCAGTATATGGCATGGGAATTGTATTGGTGCTGTTGTAGCTCAGAGGAGTAGAGAGATTATATCAGGTTATGATAGTTAAGGAAGAAGTGGTATTTGAAAAAGCTCTTGTAAAAAGAGTAGGTTTCTTTTTAATTGAAGATTACTTACTGTTTTTCCTCATTACAAAAACAGCACATGTTAATTTTATTAAAATTAGAATATAGATAAGTATTTTTGTCTGTTGTTTATATTCTAGAAAGAAGGAAAACTCACTCAGCTTTATTACACATGAAGAGAATCAGTGTTAATTGCTTGATAAAATATTGCTAGGTAGTGGATATAATAGGGAGGGAAAACTTGTTATGATGGTGCTTACTGCTGCTTTTGAATATTTGTTTACCAAAAAAAAATGGTTTTGAGATGTAATAATGCTAAATGATATAAACTAGCATTTTGAGGAACTTTCTGTCTTTGACATTTATATGAAATTTATTTACATAACTTTTTAAAGAAGCTTGTCAGACAATCACTAGACATTTTGGGGTTCTTTAAGTGACTATTAGGAAAGAGTTTTCTGTTTTAATCACACTGATGAAACATATCTAGGAGTCCATCATGCTTTTCTATTCTTTGCTCTAAGATTTTCACATGAATGCTTCCTCTTAGGAACAGGGTTATAGCATACTCCATTTAGGAAAAGAAATTGAAAACTGAATCTTGCCATTGTTGAGGTATAGGACTGATCTCCCCAGATACCAAAAACTGCAGAATTCTTATGAAAGAGAAAGATTATAGTACTATATCACTGTTTATTGTAGTTTACACTTTAAAAATTGGGCAGTAGTTCTAGAGGATGAAAACAAAATCCTTTGGTATTAACCCACAACTGGCTTCACATAAATGGTTAGGATACAAAATGTTAGGCCTCTTTTCAGAAAATATACTGCTACTAAATTCAGACTAATACCTCTTAACTTGTCAGCTTTTTAACCAAGTTGGTATAGAAGTGAATTGTTTGCTTTCCTATTTTTGACAAATTTAAGGAAATTAAAACTTCAGTATAAGTTTAGTTTTTAAACCTTTTAGATGTAATCTTTGACTTAGAAATAACCACTCTTCCTCTGACTCTGTAAGATAGAAAGCTTTAGAACAGGGCTGTCCATATGGTAGTCACTAGTACCTTTGATTGCAGGGCACTTGAAGTACTAGTGTGACTAAGAAACAATTTTATTTTTATTTAATTTTAATTAATTTAAATTTAAGTAGCCATGTATCGCTAGCATAGCCATCCACATTGGATAGCACAGTTTATAAAATGGTGTGTTCCTAAGAAAACTATTGTAAAGAAGATAATTTGTAGATATTCAGAGCAAATTCCCATTCTGAGTTGTCTACATGATATAGCACTCCATTTTCCCAATATATGTTAATTTGATACTGCCCCCGCCCCCATATCACTGATGTAATTACTAAAATTTTATTGAGATCCATTCTTTTAAGGTATCTTTTAAAAAATGCATATCCCCCTTTGATGTCTGTTTCTATAACTATAGACATAGATATCTATAACTACAGTTCATTTTAGTAAGCATTTCTTGAGCACATAGTGTATGGCAGACTGTACAATGTGCTGGGAGTACAAAGATTAATAAAGCATATTTGCTGTTATTAGCTATTTAATCTAGTTGGGATTAAGGGAGAGGGAGGGTGGGGGTAAAGGGAAACTTAAATGTTCACATTTTTCAAAACACGCAGTTTGATAGTGTTTAGAAATACTCTTTAAAAACTTCTCACTTTTTAAAAAAACACTTAAAGTCAGAAGAGGGTCCCCCCCACACACACACATACACACCTCTCTCTTTGCTGGATTATTTTATTTCATACCCTCCCATAAGGAGAATGCAGCTTTAGAATTCTTCCCATAACAGCGTACAAGATGATGTGGCAGTCAGCCACTCTGGATTATTCAGAGTAGTTCTGTGAGGTGAAGCCTGCTTGCTGTTTGTAACCTATAGCATCTGGAGTATCCTTCCCCCACATTTTATCCATGGAAACTATCCTTTAGATCATTTATCAAGTCATAGTCATGCTCTTTCACAAGTCATTTTGGTAGAAGTGACCTCTTACTCCTCTGTACTTGTGCGTTCATTGCACAGATATTTGTTGGTTGCCTTCCATGTGCCAGGCTCTGTTGAACTCTGAGGGGAAGTGAGGCACGTTAGTTGTGGACTGAGACAGTTAAGAGCCCACATTCCCCCTCAGTCTCTTCCTTTTGGGGAGTAACTTGTTAAGATGGTGGAACTTTAAGATGATAGCACCTCAGATTCCTAAATCTCCTTAAGAAGAAGAGCTAATTTCCTCAAACTTAGTGTCCACTATAAATAAACCTTGTTGTGTTAAACCATTGAGGTTTCAGGTTATGTTTGTTACCAAAGCATATGAAGCCTAATGTGGGGGTTGTTTTCAGTCATTTGCTATTGCAACAAATGCTGCTATGAATATTCTTATCATTTGCACACGTGTAAAGAGTTTTTTGGATATATATCCAGGAGTAAAATAGCTGAGTTGCAGAATATACCAACAGATGATCAACTTTATAAGCTAATACCAAATTGTAGTTTTAGCAATTTACTCTTATACTAGTAACAGTGTATGAGAATTCTCTACTCTACATCCTTGCTTAACACTTGATTTTGGTCAGCCTTCTTAAGTATTGCCAATATAGAAGGTATAAATGGTATCTGTTAATGACCTTAACTTATGTGTCCACATTTTCTTTTGAGGTTGGGCACGTTCTCATGTATTTATTCACTATTAGTAGTCTTTTCTGATACGCTCTTTCTGTCATTTGATCATTACTTATTGGGTTGTTTGTCTTTTACTTATTTCTTTATAGGAATTCCTTATATATTCTGGATACAAATTTTTTAGTTACTTTTTGTTGCAGATATCTCCTGGTTTGTAGCTTGTCTGTTCTATGATATAGAATGTAGCCATATTTATTAGTCTTTTCCTTTAGAGTGTTATATCATAAAAGATATTCTCCTATGTAACGTATTCTCCTGTGTAATCTTCTAAAAGTTAGAGTTTTGCCTTTCACAGTAAATTAATTCATCTGAAACTTTTTTGGTATGATGTAAGGAAAGGATCTTTCTTCACCTGGATTCTCCAGAAGGTAGAGCTTGACGCAGAAGGCTTATGTGTCTTTACATTATTAGGAAGTACATTTTCAGGGAGCGAAAGTATGAGAAAAGGGAGTGAAGCACGGAATGAATGGTAGCCAGTATGCAGGTGCAACTGCTTGCTCAGACCCACTGTATTCTCCCCCAGTAAGTTATATAAAGTCCGTCTACAGGATCATCCAACACAGGATGAGAAGAAGGATCTATCTGATGAGATGGGGTCTTTGTGTTCCCAAAACCATTGGTCAGAGTTAACTCCCCTGTCCTACCAGGTTGCATGTGTGGGTGCCACAATGTTCCATGGCAATGTACAGCTCAGGCCTGAATTGAGGTGTGCCTGCGTGAGAAGGTTGGCCACACCCAATATAGAGCTGTTTGCTGGAGTAGCAGCTTGAACAAGAGACAGGTAAGGCTAAGAGCTCAGAAGCATAAGTGGTTTGGTATCTAGTACAAGATTCAATTTTTTTAATAAAAAAATTTCTTTTTAGGGCAAGTCACTTCACATTATTATTCTCCAGGAGTGCCTTTGCCATTCCTAGGACTTTGCTTCTTCATGTAAATTTTAGAATTAGCTGTCCAGTTTTTCACAAAACCTTTTTGGGATTTTGATTAGGATCACATTGAATTTATAGATTAGGTTTGAGGAAATTGGGCATCTGTACAATTTTAAGTCTTTAAATTCTTGAATGTTAGTATCTCTCTCCATTTATTTAGATCTTCTTAATGTCTTCAGTACATTTTCCCCCTTTGTAAAAGGTTCTAGTTCCATGGTTCTCAAACTGCAAGGCGCCTTGGTGTGCCCCTCTAAGTTCAGACACCACCACAGGATATTTTAAATTTTAGAGAGAAGCAGTGGTTAACATCTATTGGACACAGCGTGTGGACTTCTGGCTCTAGGGGGTCCCACAGTTGCAGCATTAAATGGTAGTGATACATTTGATGATGTTTATCTTTGTGAAGCAGTTGGCTAAAATGAAAAGTCAAAAATCAGTGTGGAAATTGAGGGTGGGCGGGGTCTGAGATTTTAGAGTTGTGCAGTATCTTTACATTATTAAGAATATACATTATTAGAAAATATGTACCCACTAGGTGAATATTTCCCATTCGTAAATGATAAATAAAAGTATTGTTTTAAAAAAATTTACATGTATTTTTTCAAATAGTTAACTAAGTTTTTATGACAGGAATACTAATACGTAACTGCTAAATAAGTGAAATTGTCAGATATTTCTTTTGGCCTGGGGCACTGTAGAATAATCACTGGGATAGTAAGAAAAGTAAGTTTAGTAACTTCTATCCTAGGAACTTCATATTTATATTATAATTGATATTCCCCCGTCCCATTTCATTTTCTGTTTAGTATACAAAAATGCAGTTGAATTTTGTGTATTCTTCTTTATTCTGCAAATTTGCTAAATGTGTGTTTATCCTAATTTATTGTAGTTTTGTTTGCATTTTGTAGGCAATCCTGTTCATTTGCAATTAATGGCATTTGTTTCTTCTAATATAGCAAAACAATGGAGAAAAAAAGTGATGGTAATAAATTCAGATAATATTTTTCAAGAACTTTTCATATCCTGCTGTCTTCTATCCCCACTCACTGTGATTTTAGTAATTCAGGTATTCCATTTTATAGGCGATTGAATCAAGAGACTAAAAAGATGAGTGATTTTGGCTTTCTCTTTTATATTTTTTCTATCTCTTTGAATCTCTGCTGCATTCTAGGTATTTTCTTCAGATGGATGTCCCCCTTCACTAATTCTGTCTTTGCTGAGTCTATGCAGTTTTTTACTTCAAATGTTGGGTTTTAATTTTCAGGTATTTTTTTCTTATAGAAAGTTCTTTATGATTATTTTTTATATTTGCTTTTCTTCTGCCTTTTTTTTCTCATGCTTCTTAGACATATTCTGTGTCAGATCATTGCACATCTATTTCACCAGTCTGGCTAGTTCTCAATCATATTACCTTATTTAAGTTCTGAATTTTCACTCTAGGTTGTTCCTTTTCTTTAGAATTTTATCTTTGGGTATTTAAGACCTGTGTTGAAGTTGTTTTCTTCCAGGTTTTATATTTATATGTGGTTCTGCCATTCACCAGGGAGTGCTACCACATTCAATTAAACATAATTTGGAATTTTTTGGGACCTCATAGGTAGAATGAATTTAGACCATATAGTGCATTTTGTTGTTAGAATTCTGAGATTTTTTTTTTTTTCCGCTCTGCCATATCACTGGGCTTACAATACTTAAGGTTTTGTTCTCTTCTGCCCAGATGGATTTTTTTTCCTGGTTTACTGTTTTATAGATTGTAGCCTTTAAGGTCCTAGCCTTATGTGGGAGAGATTCCTATTAGATTTTCAATTTAGGGAGACTCTGGGATTTATCACCTGTCCCCTGTGATACCCATCAAAGTGGAAGTTTATGATCTCCAGAGCTTAGTCAAAAATCCCTTAAGAATAACTGGATTAGTAAATTGCTTACGCTCTTGTTCCTGGTTTCTCTTTGCTTTGGGGGCTCTATGGAAACATTCCTTTCATCTTAACTAGCTTATGCATGCATTTTTAAAGATTCGATATGTTATCCAGTTCTTTATTTGAGTGTGAATTAGAGTTTCTTTTCATTTTTCTCCTTTGTTCTTTACCAGTGTCCTAATTGTGTTTTCTGCATCTCTTCCACTTTTTTCCTTTTTCCTTTTGGCTTTGCTGCTAATAGGCCTGATGTTGTGGGCATTACACAAAATGAAAACACTCCTTTCATTATAATTGTGAACTTCCTGTTCATTGTGTGTGTTGTCTGCTTAAGGTGATTTGGTATATTTTTGATGCTTTTGCTGAAAGGGCTTTTGGAGTGGGAAAGGGATAAAAGGCCAGTAGTGCTGGGCTCTTGTAGCTTACTGAGAGATTGTTAGATATCTTATCAAATAGTGTTGCATTATTATATTCATAAGTATTGAAAATCAGGGTCCGTTTGTTATTTATATAAAATGTAAGTAAAAATACAAAGCAAAATTGTGCTTTTAAATCATATTTTTTAATAGTGTGTGGTTTGTCCTAGGAATACTGTAGATGATCTGAGGAGATTATAATCAGTTTAGTAATTTCTACTAGTTGGACTGACTGGTTCCAGACACTACTCCTTTTTTTTTTTTTTTTTTCAGTTGTGTATTTAGCTTCCCCTAGTCTCCTTCAGCAGACAATTGAGGAACTGTTTGTCTTTGAGTCATGTCACAATTAAACAATAGGCCTGTTAGAAGAGTACAGTGTGTTTTGGGCATGCTTTTTGTTTCGCCTACTTGTTTTTCACTGAAAAGGAGAAAAAGTAAAAAGTGTTTGAACAGATTTGGAGAGAGACATTACTTATCATTTGCTCTTTTTTTAGAAAACACTTTTGAGTAATGGTGGAGCAAAACAGGTAAATCGGTATTTTACCATGAATTGATTTTATATTATTATTTCTGGCTATAAGATGTAAAGAACCTTGTCATCCTCTTTCAGCACTTTTTAGGCAATCAGCAACGTCCTTAGAAGCAATACACAAAGAAATACATTGCTTTATGGAAAAGACTAAGGCTGTGAATTGGTTGTTAGGAGAAAACTGTAAATCTTTCCAAAGATATTTTTGTTAATACAGGATAGTTGGTATTCTAGTGAAATGCTCTTTGATAAGAGAACTAATAAATTCAGGAAGAATAATATTTCATCTAGGCACAGTATATTCATAAATCAGTAAAGATTATTGTCTAATACATGCAAGGATCTCACCAGAAAAGTATTGGGAAATGTAAGACTCATGAAAGTACTTGAAGTATTCTATGTTAAACATTATAGGAGTTAGTAAAATAAATAGTATAGTAGTAGTGGTGATGGTTGTAGTAGTATAATTCCTATCTTTAAATCGCTTGAAGCCTTGGGTAGGGAAAACACCCAAATTATGATTAATGATGCACAGTTGTAATTCATTGCCAAAGAATGGTTGTTCATAAACTTGAATTCAAAACTTAGTTTCGTTAGTAATTAGATTTGTGTGACTTTAGGCAGACCACTTTTTGGTGAGTCATTTTCTTATACATAAAATAAGGAAAATGGAACATAAAGTCTAATCCTTTCCAACTTTCATACTCTCTGGATTTATTTTCCTGTGTAACTCATATTCAGAAGATGTGAGGGGTCATTTTAAGCAGAGATAGGTACACAAGAATGACCTTACATAGGGAATAGTTTTTACTGAGTATGGAAAGATTTGGTTTGATAAAGAAAAGGATAAAGAAGACTCATAGATATAGAGAACAAACTGGTGTTTGCCTGATGGGAGGGGAAATTGCATAACTGGGTGAAAAAGGTGAAGGGATTAAGAAGTCCAAATTGATAATTACAAAATAGTCACAGGGATGTAAAGTACAGCATAGGGAATGTAGTCAGTAATGTTGTAATAACTATAGTACCAGGTGGGTAATAGAGTAATCAAGGAGATCACTTTGTAAACTATAATATTTAACCACTATTTTGTACACCTGAAACTGATACGAAATAATATTGAATGTCAACTCTAAGTGAAAAATAAAAATTAGAAAAGGATGAAGGAACTTTCAGAATGAAGAAATATATTCACAAAGATTTAGGCCAAGAAAGTCTTTGACATATTTGGGGAACATGAAGCATAGGATTTTATGTGGTGCATTCTTTGAGAATCAGATTGATTCATTAATAAATGGCCTTAGCCAGAGCTTATTCCTCAGTCTATTGGTTATGGGTAGCTGTGCATTTAACCAATTCTTTCTCTGAACAGTAACTGAATGCATAGAAACTTCAGGAAGCCAGTCAGAACTTTTTCTAACCTCTTTCTGTGAACAGTAGGTGAGGAAGACACAGAGACTAGTTAGAGTAACCCTGCAATGGAGTTAAAGTCTGCAGCTAAGTGGCAGCGTAGTCATCGATGTTGTATCAAAGGTAGTGCTTATATTTACTAAGATCTAATCACTTGTGTGGCATATTACTTAGCATTGTTGTTGCTGTCATATTTGTCATTGAGCCATTTTATTAGAGACATCTGTGACTCATATGTTTAGTATTATATTTGCGTTTCGTTTCAGCATGTGTTTCCTACAGGGTACATCATGTTAATTGGGATTTGCCTTGAGTTAGATAATCTAACTTCATTTATAATATATGATCACCAAGAAGAAAGTTCTGAAACACAATGTATTGGTTCTTCTTTATTTCTGTTGGACCGAATTTCTGCAGAAAATGAAAAGTTCCTCACAGTATATTAAAATGGAGCCGTAAAGAATTTTGTTTTGATAATCAAAGTATATAAAGAAAGGCTGTGTTCTAAAAGTTGTCACTTATGTCATATGCTTAGAATTCAGTGGTGTTTTTCATATAAATATCAATTAGTTTTTCTGGCTAACCCACGAAAGCCTACTGATCTTTCTGATTTTTGTTAAGAAGAACAATGTAGTAAATACCATTGCATGTGTATCGATATTCATCCGTTTTAAGGTTTAATTAGGTTTTTGTGCTTTAGCTTGGATATCTAGTCATTGATTACCTTAAAAAAATGTTAAAAATATGTTCTATTGAATATGGGATGAAATAAATATGGATCTTTTGCCACTGCAGTAAAACATCAGAAAGAATTGGAGGTATGAAAGTGAGATACAGAGTTGGGGTACACTTTAAAACAGTAATTCTCAAAGTGTGTAGTCTGGAGTACCTTTTATGGTCCATGAGGTGTCAGAACCTATTTTCACAATATTAAGATGTTCTTTGCCTTTTACACTGTGTTGACATTTGCACTAATGGAGGAAAAGCAGTGACGGGTGAACCACCTGTATTTTAACACGAATGAAAGCGTTGGCCATGGGGTTGTAATTTTTTTTGAAAAGCCAGGTTCACTTAAGTATGTACTTGATGAAAAATGAAATTCTTAATATTTTTGTTTTTACTTTGAGTTCACTTTTAAAGTATATAGCAAAATGGAAGTATGAGGTGCTTATTAAGTATCAGTGGTTGTCGTGCAGAAAACCACTTATCTGATTGAACTGAACTACCCCCTTTTCCATGGAATGCCATTGTACTTGAAAGAACAGCTGCCCCACAAACTGGTTGTTCAGACTTAGGTATCTGGGAGACATTTTCTCTTAGATGTTGGCAGTCGATAAAATTTAAGCTTTCAAGTGAAAATTTGAATTTTAGAAAAGTTGTGTCTACTTTCTTGAGTTTGACAGTTTCCCAGTTCTTAGAGAAATGTGTTAATAAATAGCATGTCTTCATAATTCGCAAACAAGTATTTTCTAAACAATCAGTTTCTCACATATAAAATCCACGCATGTGTAAAAGGTCCATTCAAAGTGCAAGAAAAGTCAATGGGTTTAATGTAACTGAGTACAAAAAATTTATTACCATGGTTTCAGATTCCATAACTAACTTTAGGAAGGTTGTGTTTAGGGTAATATCAAAGAGGAATACCACAATTATTTGAAAGCTACTAAAATACTTTCTTTTTCAGCTACATATCTATGTAGACCAGATTTTCTTCATATACTTCAAAACATATAACACAGTAGATTGAATGCAGAAACAGATATAGAAGCCAACTGTCTTCTACTAAGCCAGAGATTTAAAAGATTTGCAGAAATGTAAAATAATGCCACCTTTTATTTTATTATTTTTTTCGAGTGTTATTTACATTAACATGTAATGGGTTTATTTTTTAATAAAATAAATATTTTAATAAGTTGTTTTAATTTTTTAAAGTAAATATAGACAGATGTAACCCACATAACAAAAATTACTTGGGAACCTCAAATATCTTTAAAAGTGTAAGGGGGTCTTAAGGCCAAAATGTTTTGAAACTGCTACTTTGAAGAAACAGAGTGGTTTTTAATTTGCATGTGTTGAGATCAGATATTGATAAAGGGTATGCATGACCTAACTTAAGTGAGTATGTATTGGTCTTTTCCACTCTTGATTGTGAACTCTTAGAAAAGAACTAGGTCCTCTAACTTCTATCATAGAATAGTAGTAGCAGCAACACTGAATATTAATTCATTTAATTTTTATTTTGTGCAGTAAATATTCTTTTTTAAAATTGAGATATAATTCACATAACAAGTTTACCATTTTAAAGTATACGATTCAGTGATTGGTTTTAATATATTCACAAGGTTGTGCAACTATTATCAGTGTCTAATTCCAGAACATTTTTATTCCACCAAAAGTAACTCCAAACCCATTAGCAGTCACATCTCATTCCTCTCACCCCCTAGCAACTACTAATCTAATTTCTCTATAGATCTACGTGTTCTGGATATTTCGTATAAACGGAATCATACAATATGTGGTCTTTCCTGTATTTGGCTTTTTTCACTTTTCAAGATTCAGCAATGTTGTGGCATATGTCAGCACTTAATTCCTTTTTATGGCTGAATAATATTTCATT
This sequence comes from Eonycteris spelaea, assembly GCA_003508835.1. Lineage (NCBI taxonomy): Eukaryota > Metazoa > Chordata > Mammalia > Chiroptera > Pteropodidae > Eonycteris > Eonycteris spelaea. The sequence goes on along the minus strand of PUFA01000001.1, from coordinate 29,682,039 downwards.
ATGTGGATATACCATGATTTGTCTGTCTGTTCACCTGTTGATGGGCATTATTTTTGTTTCCATCTTTTGACTGTGAAGAATAATGCTGCTATGAACATTTGTATACAAGATTTTGTGTGGACATGTTTTTAGTTTCCTTAGGTGTGTACTGGGAGTGTAATTGCTAGGTTGTATGGTAGGTAACTGTATTTAACTTTTGGAGGAACTTACTATTTTTTAGATAGACTTTTTATTTTGGAATGATTATATTAGATTTACAGAGAAGTTGCAAAGAGTAGATTTTCTATATGGCTGTCACCCATTGTTGTAGCCGCCAGCCCCCGAAAGACACACGGACCATTAGAACTCAGTGAGTTATAGGAAACACACTCTTTATTTAGCCAGCTGGGTCTGCCAGGGGTACTCACACCCCAGATTAAGCAGCCCTGAAATGTAGAGGTACAGGGTTTTTAAGCCCCAAATCTCATTCTTCATTCTAAACACAAAGGTCTATCCTTTTATTCATTACCTGTCAACTCACAGGTCAGGTGCGTAAGCGGGGTTACAGAAGCAGAAAGCTTGTTTAGAATGTTATGTTCCTATGGGTAACAGCCTGTGTTTCTATGGACATAGCCATGTTCTCATGGGCATAGCCAAGCAGCAATTTTCCTGCAAGTAATAAATTTCTAGCAGTCATTTTTCAGCCATTACACCACTTCCCCTAATGTTAACATTACATAAACTATGAAATGTATGTCAAAGCAAAGAAGCTACACTGGTACATTACTAATAACTAATCTCTAGATTTTATTTGGATTTCACCAGTTTTTCCACTAATGTCCTTTTTTTTTTCCAGGATACCACATTGTCATATCTTCATATACTCTTCTGCTCTGTGACAGTTTCTCAGTTTTTGTTTTTCATGTTCTTGACAGTTTTGAGGAATACTGGTCAGAAACTTCGTAGAACTCAGTTTGGGTTTGTCTGATGTTTTGCCCATGATTAGATTGGGTTATGGGTTTTGGGGAAGAATACCATTAGATCAAGGGGTGAGTGACATCAACAGACTTATCACTGATTAATGCAGTTGTGATGAAATAAGAGGTTTAGTGAAAGTCACCTCACAGAGTGACCTGATTATAAATTTCTAACTGGTCAGGTCATAGTGGGTAGTCACACCCCAGGCAGATAACTTTTTAGTAAAAGGTTTATCTTTGCTTTAAGCAAGCCCTGTACATTGTTTCTTTGCATCTAGGTTAACACACCTTTGAAATAAACCAGTAACCACACCTAAGAAAGCACATAATCTTAACTATCCTGTAATCCCATCCCCATTTTCTTCTTCCCAACTTCATATAATCTTTCCTTGTGTTCTCTCCTGCAAACTTATTCTCTGAAGCATTTACTTCAGTCTGTTGAGATCTTGCTTCCAGGTATATACTCCTTTTGGCTCAAATAAATTTTTATAAAAATTCTCTACAGGTTTGGACATCTTACGTTGACACAATGTTTATTAGATTTTTCTACTGTGAAGTCATTTTACCCTTTCCTTATTCTTTAGAAATGCATCATTAAGTCCAGCCTACACTCAAGTATAGAGGGAAGTTAAGCTTTAACTTCTAGAGAGGGTTGTATCTATTTATTATTTGGAATTTTTTTGCAAGGAAGATTTGTTCTCTCCCCCATTTTATTTATCGTATCCATATAAATTATATATGTGTAAAATATGTATTTTATATTTTGGGTTATAATCTAATACTGCTTTATTAATTTTGTTGTCAAATCATTCCAACCTGGCTTTTTGGAACTCTTTTCTAAGTCCCTTGACATGCACTTATCCTTTTTAAGTACTTAAGATGCTCTAGGCTCATCTTTTACTTTCCTGTCCCAGACCCAGAACCATCCACTATTCCAAGGATCCCTGAAGCACACACTTAAATAAATGGTGGAACCAGGATTCCAAACAAAGCAATCTGATTTCACAGCTCATGCTCTTTACCACAGTACTGGACAACATGCAGCTGAAGGTGCACTGGCAGTTTCTGGTCATGTACCATCTGTGAGCCAGCCTTAAGTATAGAATTTGTAGTCAGTTTACACCAAATAATTACTGTGCCCTGACTGTTCTGTATTGATTTTTTTTAACTACAACTGTGATGATCATTATTAAGTTAAAATTAGTTACTGGCCAGGGATAACAACTGTCAATATTTTGGTGCATTTCCTTTTATATGTGCATGCAAATGTATTTTGAAATTTTATTCTGATTTTTTATTTAATATGCATAAATATGGAGCATTTACCGTGTAACCAAAATCTGATCTTGCCAATTCTGTTGTCACTGGTGATTAAAATGAAAGTGAGCTGCTCTAGGGTTAATCTATTTTGCCTTAATGTTATGCCATCAAACTTGGTTTATCGATTCATCAAATAATCCTCAAAGTATTGTTTGAGGATTTTAAACCTTTTCTTTCTTCCATTTGCACCAATAGATAAGCCCCCTCATGTAATGCACACCTGGCAGTCCACACTTAAATAGCCACTCACATCCTGTTTGCATCCCACCCCAAAACAAAATGTGTTTTGTTACTAGCTGGTCTGGAAGAATCATCTGGACCATATGTCACCTGCACTATCTTCCTAGCTCTCACCTCATTTTTCCCTTTGACCACCAGTAGTTTAATTTTACTTCAGGCAGTCTGTCTCACACAGATATAAATCTTTTCTCACTCCCTTCTCCCAACCCTTCTCTAGCTGGTTATTCCTAGAAATTTTATTTTCCCCTTTATTTTCTCTCATTCTCCATCTTTTGTAGGCTGAGAAATAACTGTCATGGCAGATAAAATGCATAGTAGTGCTAGTGACATGCTCCTGTTAAGGAAAACAAGCTGTAAGATTTGGAGTAGAATTAGGAGTAATTATCTCTTTATCCCTTAGTTCTTCTCAAATATACCTACATCACATATTAGCATTCAAACCAAATTAAAAAAATAGTTTTATTTTTAATTTTATGTAAATATAGTTGGCATTCTTTTTACATATGCAAAGTTTTGTTTGCTTACATGCATTAAATAACTTTATAATAAATTAGGATCTAATTACCAATCAAACCCCAGTTTAATAGGGAAATGTGTTGTTTTCTAAAATATGTAGTCTGTCAGAACTCAACTGTAAATTAGGCATCACCTCGCCTAAGGTTGATTTTAAATGTGTATGATCCACTTTTTTAAAGACTTAAAATAGGTGTACGTGTTGTAGCCGCCAGCCCCCGAAAGACACACGGACCACCAGAAATCAGTGAGTTATAGGAAACACACTCCTTATTCAGCCAGCTGGGTCTGCCAGGGGTACGCAGACACCAAATTAAGCTGCCCCGAAATGTAGAGGTACAGGGTTTTTAAGCCCTAAACCCCATTCTTCATTCTGTCTGAACACAAAAGTATGTTTTTCTTCCATTTACTAACTGTCAACTCACAGGTCGGTTGTGCAAGCGGGGGTACAGAAGCAGAAAGCCTATTGTTAGAATGTTGTGTTCCTATGGGTGATAGCCTGTGTTCCCATGGGCGATAGCCAAGCAGTAGTTTTCCAGCCAGCACATAGGTAACAAGGTTAAATTTCCACTGAGTTAGCCATGTGAGTAATAGGGGTTACTTGGCTGCCTGGAAAGGGCATCACAGGGTGATAACCTTGGGATATGGCCATACTCTGGTTTTTAGTCAAGCTCTGGATTTATTTTTGTCAGTGTTCCCAAGTGGATCAAGTTCTGTAGCACTGTCTGCAAAATTCGTGAAGGACCAACGTGTGTAGTTAGGATGTCAGTATATTAGAGAGACCAAATATTGCATCAGTGGCACATTCTCATCCGTTAGGAAAGTAAAGGCTAAATTGTAATCCCAAGGCTGGTGAGAATGAAATCAGATTGGGAGTGGGGGCTGGTTGATATGTTTAATAGCAAATGTCCTACCTCTGCTGTAGAAATGGAGGATATGTATCAGACATATCCTTTGATTGGCTGGTTAGGACATAGTCTTCCTCTTAGGAATTCTCTTTTTTTAAGAGTCAGTGTTGTCTGTGTTTTCAGTGGAACATTTATTCTTAGAATCAATTGATTAGGTGCTTTTTTTTTTAAGCCTACAGCACCTGGTATTCCTAGGTGGTCTCCCATCCAAGTACTAACCAGGCCCAACCCTGCTTAGCTTCCAAGATCAGACGAGAGAGGGCATGTTCAGGGTGGCATGGCCATAGACTAGGTGCATATTTTTTTATTTGTTAATATCATCATGCTTTCCCAAAACTACCATAATCCTCTTAAAACCAGACATGGCTTTTCAGACATTCTCTCAGCTAACCACTTACTAACTTTGTTAGGGGAGATTTCCTATATTGGTAACCAATTTCACCTCTTGTTGAGTTTTTGAATTTTGCAAATTCACTCTAAATGGATAACATTTTCTAAGTCAAAATTGAGGGGATTATTACTGTTTTGTGTTTGTCCATACTGTTTTTTACCTTGTTATTAACTATGTTTTTGCCTCTTTCAGGCCACATCATAATTCTGAATCATGTCTGATAACGGAGAACTGGAAGACAAGCCTCCAGCGCCTCCCGTGAGAATGAGCAGTACCATTTTTAGCACTGGAGGCAAAGACCCTTTGTCAGCTAATCACAGTTTGAAACCTTTGCCTTCTGTTCCAGAGGAGAAAAAGCCCAGGAATAAAATCATCTCTATATTCTCAGGCACAGAGAAAGGTAAATAGCTGTGGTGGTTTCAGGAGCCTCAGTTAACTTATTTTGTTACCCGTTTTGGTATCTTTTCAATTAAAGTATAATAAGTAGATTTTTTTATGCGGTGAGAACAATGAACAGATCCAAGAAAACATTGGTGGTATTAAGCACTGTTAGAAAGTCTAGTTTATTTTAAACTGTGATAGAAAAGAGTAAAACTAAGGTTGTTGCTCAGCCTACTTCTTATGCCAAGTGAATTTCTATACTCCTTCAGTTTTCATGAAGAGTTTGGACCATGTTGGCTTCCCAACATTAATGAGATAGATTTGTTATATTTAAGAAAGACCTATTTTTATAGGAATGGTTACATAGGGTCTACAGTCTCCTATCTGAAATCCCTAAACCAACTGTGTGGTGGAGTTAAGAGTTTTTCTGATTTCTGAGTAGTAGTCTTTTTATCATGGATTCTGTAATGCTCTCAGAGCATCTGAGGCAGCACTCAGCGATCAGCGTGTTAATGTGTCTTCCACAAACATGACTAGGCTGGGGTTTCTCAAACTCACAGTGGTTTCACATAGTGAGAGTTGTTTCATGAAGCTTTTGTTTCAGTTAGTGTATGTACAGGCGTACCTCATTTTATTGCTTTCCAGTTACTGCGTTTTTTACAAATTGAAGGTTTGTGGCAACCGTACATCAGGCAACTCTATCGGTGCCATTTTTCTCACAGCATTTGTTTATTTCGTGTCTGTGTGTCACATTTTGCTAATTCTCCCACTATTTCAAACTTTTTCATTATTATATTTTAGCAAATACTATATTACATTGTTCTATTACATTACATTATATATTATAGTAATCAGTAATTGGTGATCTTTGATGTTACTAATGTAATTGTTTGGGGACGCTATGAACCACACTCATGTAAGATAGCAAACGTAATCGATAAATGTTGTATGTGTCTGACTGCTCCACTGACAGCCATTCCCCATCTCTCTCACCCTCTCCTCGGGCCTTCCTATTTCCTGAGACACAGCAGTATTGAAATTTGGCCAATTAATATACAGTGACCTCTAAGTGTTCAATTGAGAGGAAAGTGCTTGTCTCTTACTTTAAATCAAAAGGTATAAATGATTACGTCAATGTCCATGCCACCCTGAACAAGCCCCATCCCATCTGATCACAGAAGCTAAGCAGGGTCGGGTCTGGTGAGTACTTGATGGGAGACCACCTAGGAAGAGCAGATGCTGTAGGCGTGAAAAATAAAAAAGGGATTGTAAGCTGACAGAGTCCTTGCAATCTGTGAGGTCAACAACCAAGGGTTGCCTCACCTAAGAAAAAAAAATGATTAAGCTTAATGAAGAAGGCACATTGAAAGCCAAAAACTCAGCCTTTTACATCAAACAGTTAGCCAAGTGGTGAATACAAAGGAGAAGTTCTTGAAGGAATTTAGAAGTGCTGCTTCAGTGAACAAATAAATGAAAAGAAAGCAAAACAACCTTATTGCCGATATGGAGAAAGTTTTAGTGGTCTGGATAGATCAAACTAGCTACAGCATTCCCTTAAGCCAGTGCCCAACCCGGAGAATAAGACCCTCACTCTTTTCAATTCTTCGAAGGCTGAGAGAGGTGAAGAGAGTGCAGAAAAAACGTCTGAACCTAGCAGAGGTTGGTTTATGAGGCTTAAGGAAAGAAGGCATCTCCATAGCATAAAAGTGCAAGGTGAAGCAGCCGATGTAGAAGCTGCAGCAAGTTTTCCAGAAGATCTAGATAATTAATGAGGTGGCTACACTAAACAACAGATTTGTTGGAAGAAGATGCCATCAAGGACTTTCATAGCAAGATAGAAGTCAGTCCGCTTTCAAAGCTTCAAAGGACAGGTTGACTCTCTTGTTAGGGGCTCATGCATCTGGGGACTTTAAGCTGAAGCCAGGGCTCATTTACCATTCTGAAAATCCTAGAGCCCTTAAGAATTATGCTAAATCTTCTCTGCCCTGTGCTCTATAAATGGTAACAACAAAGCCTGGGTGACAGCACCTCTGTCGACAACATGGTTTACTGAATATTTTAAGCCCAGTCTTGAGACTTACTGCTCAGACAGGAAGATTCCTTTCAGAGTACCACTACTCATTGACAGTGCACCTTGGTAACATAAGAGCTCTGATGGAGTTGTACAGCAAGGTTAATACTGTTTTCATGCCTGCCAACAGCATCCATTCTGCAGCCCATGGATCTAGGAGTTATTTTGACTTTCATGTCTTATTATTTAAGAAACACATTTCATGAGGCTCTAGCTGCCATCGATAGTGATTTCTCTTATGGATCTGGGCAAAGTAAGTTGAAAAGGATTCACCATTCTAGAGGCCGTTAAGAACATTCGTGACTCATGGAAAGAGGTCAAAATGTCAACGTTAATGGGAATTTGAAAGAAGTTGATTCTAACACTCATGGATGACTTGAGGGGTTCAAGACTTCAGTGGAGGAGGTAATGGCAGATGTGGTGGAAATTGCAAGAGAACTAGAATTAGAAGTGGAGCCTAAAGATTTGACTGTATCGCTGCAATGTCATGATAAAACTAATGGAGGAGGCGTTGCTTCTTACAAATGAGTAAAGAAATTGGTTTCTTGAGATAGAATCTACTCCTGGTAAAGATACTGTGAAGACTGCCGAAATAACAACAAAGGATTTAGAATATTACATAATCGATAAAGCAGCAGCAGGGTTTGAGAGGATTGATTCCAATTTTGAAAGAAGTCCTACTGTGGGTAAAATGCTATCAAACAGCATCACATGCTCCAGAGAAATCATTTGTGAAAGGAATAGTCAATTGATGCAGTGGACTTCATTGCCTTATTTTAAGAAATTGCCACAGCCACCCCAGCCTTCAGCAACCACCACCCTGATCAGCAAGTAGCCATCAACATTGAGATAACACCCTCCACCAGCAAACAGATTACAACTCAGTGAAGCTCAGATGATGGTTAGCATATCTTAAATAGTAAAGTATTTTTTTAAGTAAGGTATGTACATTGTTTTTTCAGACATAATGCTATTGCACACTTAATAGATTATAGAATAATGTAAACATAACTTTTATAAGCACTGGGAAACCAAAAAACATTGTGATTTGCTTTATTGTGATACTCACTTTATTGTGATGGTCTGGAACCAAACCTGCAGTATCTCTGAGGTCGGCCTCTATTGAGCCTGGATGTAAAGGTATTGGTGTAGGTTCTGGACAGAGATTTAAGGTTTGCCATGAGGTAAGTATATTTAGGAGTAAAATTGCTGGATTACAGGGTATTCCCATGTTCGATTTGACTGTTTATTTTTTCCCAGATTGCTTTCTAAAGTTGTTTTGTGTTCATTCTCACCCATAGAAAACAAATGTTCCCATTGCTAAACATCTTTGCAAATCTTTGTATTATAGAACTGTAATTTTTGCTGACTTGGGAGTTGTGAAATGGTATCTCATTGTGGTTTTAACTTGTATTTGTATGTTAATATACTATTTGTGTTTTTCTCTGGCATATTCTTTAAGCCATTTTTAAAAATTATTATTATTATTTATTGATAAACATTCCTAATAGTCTGGATACTAATCCTTTGTCAGTTAAATGCTATTAAGTATAGTTTTCCAGGTTATGATTTGCTTTTTTAACTTTTCAGAGATGTCTTTTGATGAATAGTTGTTGTTAATTTTGGTAGTTGAATTGATCAGTCCTCTTTCCTTTATAGTTTGAGTTCTTTATGTTTTAAGAAATCTTTGCCAAACCCGGAGTCAAAGTATTTTATTAGGTTTTTCTAAAAATTCTAGTTTGCCTTTTACAATGTAAACCTTTGAACTATCTGGATTTGATTTTTTTGTGGATCTGTAAAGAGAGTTCCATTTTCACTCTATTTTTTTTAACTGTTGTTCCAGACCATTTATTGAAACTTTTATCATTTCCCCACTAACCCACTACACTAGCCATTATCTGTCAGGTTTCCATGTATGCCCAGGCTGCTTCTATGTTCTCTATTTTATTGCATTGCTTATTTGTATTTAAGCTAATACTGTACTGCCTTAATTACTATAGTTTATCATTCTTAATACCTGATAGAGGAAATCTATCTGATACATGGTTCTTCAGGATCTTTTGGCCCTTTGCTCTTTTTTTTTTTTTTTAATCTTAGAATTTGCTTGTATCATGTATTTTTTTTAAAAACCTGTTGATGTTTTGCTTAGAATTGCATTGAATTTATGAGCCAGATTTGGGGAAAATTGCATTCAGCTTTGTAGTTGATAATAGAACATCTGCAGAGTCTCTGTATAGCCTATTTGGAGGGAGATTTAGGAGTGCAGTAGTTTTCAGTTAGACAAGAGAGAGATGGAATGTTTGGAGGATAGGGTGCTCCTTGATTTCTCCTATTTCCTGGGGCTCTTCCCTCCCTTTGTAACCTAACCTCCCACACTTAACTGATCATTTCCAGAAACTGAGACGACTATGGCCTGAAGCTTTGAGTGTTAGGAATGAGAGAGAACCCTATGTATGTATATGCACATTCATGCTTTTAAGAACACAGAAATCTACCTGCTTCACCACTCTCAACACTTGTGCAGGAGCAGCCTCTTGCCTACATCCTGAGCTGCTGTTTCTCTCTAGTTTTATTCTAATTGCTTTTCAGTTATGGGCATTCCTCATAGATTTTGTTCCATGATAAAGAGATGTGGTGTAGAATGGGAGGGCTACAGTGTGTGTTTAGTCTGTCATCTTGAAACAGAAGTCCATAAGGGGAAACAAATGTATTTTTATTTTTAAAAAAACATAATGACCCTAGAATAAATGTTTTTATTCTGTACAAATTTACATCTCTTATTAACAGCTAATATTTTATTAAAAAAAAAAGAATTACTTTGGAGTATCTTCAGTTATTTGTTATTGGTTTTAATCAGTTTCACTAGAAAACAAAGAGTTAGAAATTATACCTTTTACAACAATTTAATTTAACAAATCTTTTTCACATCCCTGCTAATATGTGTCATATGTACTCTGAGAATCATCAGAGATACAGTGATAAGCAAAGCAGATGGTATCTCTGCACTTCATGGAACGAATCAAAAACTATAGCCCGTACTTACAAACTGAAAAGTGATAATAGGGTTAGTATGGTAGATTTATAACTGTGTTAAAATGTCTCTCCTATCTGGGAAGGCTTCCTAAAGAAGTGACATTAGAGTTTAAAGACTAAAGGATTGAGAAACTGAAAATAGGATTTTGATAGTTAAAAAGTGTGTTCTATACCTAGAAAAGAGTTTCAGTGGCCCAGCCAAGGACAGCTCATATCAGTCATGGAACTGAGCACAGTCTAGTGTGATTTGAAAGCAGAGAGGGAGAGAGAATTATGGCATGATTTATGAAGAAAACTACAGACAGTAGAAGAGGCTGAAGAGGTAGACAGGGAGCAGGTCATAAAGGGCCTTGTATTCCATGCTACAGAGCTCAGATTTTATTCTGTTTCCTGGGGAACCATTACAGAATTTTAAACAGGGGAAATACCAGGTCACACTTCTGTCTTACATAGGAGAGGCTGGTAGCTGTATAGAAAATAGGTTTTGTTGGACTGAAGTTGGAAACTAGGTAGGAGGATTTTGCAGTAGTCCAGGTGAGAAATGGCTTATCAAGTCTAGTTTTGATAGTGAAAATGGTGATGACCATTATCTTGACTTATTTTTAAAAGTGCTATTTAGTTAGCTAGTGTTGAGTGGTATATTATTTATTAACTAAAGCAATTCCACATCTAATTATTCTATGCACCTTCTCTTCTGGTTGGTTGGTTATGAAGATGGTAGATTTAGAACTGTAAATATCCCTTCTGGTCTAAAAATCTAATTCTAAGGCTAGTAATAGCAGCCCATACTCTTCTGCCTGTTTCCTAGAAAATACCTTTCTGTGTGATGGAACAAGTTTAGTTTCACCAATTTGAAGCTGTTACGGGTCAAAAGAAAAAAAAAGTAATCACTAGGTTTTTAGAGTAGAGACAGAAGAGTCTTTCTTTTAAGAAATGGTTTTTTGTTTTTGTTTTTTCCCCCTTAGACTCTTGCTCCAATGTAGCCTAAAAAGTGGTGGCCTTAAAGGATGTGGTAGTGGCCTACTTATGTTTCTTTTAAGTACCTTTGGTGCAACACATGACTCAGGGGCCCTTCCCCTTGGCTGAAGGTTGCTGCTGGCCCGCTTGTTTAATTGTCTAGTGAAGTTAGGAAATGATTCTGAGAATCTTTTTCCCCCATAGGATACTAATTGTGCATTTTATTAGAAGTTTCTTTCCCTGGTCATTACTTCCCATCAAGTGATCCAGTTGCCTGGTGGACATCCTTTAAATAGATGATGGTGGATTTTTTTTGTTGGTGGTCTTTATAGTTCTTGGCTTCCAGACTTATAAAGCTGTGATTCTGTTTATATAGCAGTATCCATCCTTCTAGCACATTGTTTGATATGAGATGTGCTTCAGTATCTTTTTATTTAGCTACTTTTAAAAGTATCCTTTTCTCCTCCTAACAAGACTACCAAAATACCAAGATTATTCATATATAATATATGTGTGTATTATACAAAAATACATGGAATTAAACAGATTTTTAGGATATTGTGTCATTTTCTTTTAAGTGGACTAATGTATGTAAATATGTCTCAAGTTCTGCTTATTTTCACTTCTTACCTTTTTTCCCCTGTACTCCTAACATATGTGAAACTTTCTTTAATATGTGTCTCTCAACATTCCCAAGTTGAAAAATATGGCCAGGACTTAGACACAACAGGAACCAGAATTCTTTGCCATATGTCTTGTCTTTCCCTTTTCTGTATACCTAATCATATTTCTTATTTTCAGAGTGGTTTTTTCTCTTTGTGTTAGGAAATATAGCCTGCAATAGCTCCTCAGCTTTATTTCTTATAGCTTCATTCACTGGTGAGAGACCGATTCTCAGGGTGCTAAGTCTGTTTTAGTTTAGATATTCACCCCTGAGCTAATCTAACTGGCTAAGAGTGTGTGGGGAACTGTAGCTGACCTAGCTTGAATTAGATGCCTACCTTGCACTAGACATCAGGGTCATATAAGAAAATAGCTTCCTTCCCAATCATATGCAAATCAGAAGTGAGATGCTGAGCAGATTTTTTTTAAAGAAGAATAAAAGCACTTTTATAGTATATGAAATTGTATAGTTTTTCTGTCAGTAGTTCAGAGCTATGTAAAAAGTAAACTATTAGCTTATGGTTGGTAATAAATATTTCCTCATGTAGGATATCGAGTTAGAAGTCAGGAGCCTTCAAGACAAGTAGAGGATGCGACCTCAGATTGCTCACAGTCTAGTGGAAAATGAGAGGTAGTTTATGATAGGTGTGATGGTACATTTCAGTAAAGATAGTAAAATTTATACTAGACTTAACAGTTGCTTTTTCCTCTGCTCCTTTTTATGACCAATGTGCCCTGCCCTCTTAACTATACTAGGTCTCTTGTAAATAGATATTATATGTGCCTAGGAGACCTAAAGAGGAGGTGGACATTTGAGCAGAAATCTGTCATCACTAGTCAAAAAAATAATGCTTCCTACTAATGCTAGGTTCAAAGAGTAGTGTACAGTAACATTCTAACTTTATATGTGCAGACCTATCACACAGCATGATTTGTAGCTCTTTTATATTACAAGAATCTTCTGGTTAAATATTGCAGATTGACCTTATGCCTCTTATTTACTGTCCCTCTCCAGACCAACTAAAATGACAGTAAATAGAAAAAAAAATTATATCACAAGGGCAAAGAGAATGGGTGAGGAGACGGTATATACCAGAGATTTCAGTACGTGTTTGGAAGATTGAAGTGGTAGAGAAGTGACAATAAGCAGGGTGGAGGAAGACATATCCTAAGCATTCACAGAGGGGAATGTTTGAGAAGTGAACCAGTTTTCTTTAAACTCAGTCTCAATGGCTCAGGATTTAGAGGCACACAGTTGTGTATGTCAGGATGGAGAATGAGCAGGGCATAATAAACAGGCTGAAAAGAAGAGGAATTAATTGAAAATCTATATAGGAAATGTCAGAGGGACTTTAGGATCTCTCCTACCTCATACACCCATGCAAATATAACTCGCATCCTCTAGGAGAAAAAAGAACAAACTGATGTTTACATTTATTGGAAGAGAAATTAAACCTGAGAGGCCCCCTTTTTCTTTTGTCAGGAGCCTGAGAAAAAGGTGTAGCACCAGAATAAAAGAAAAGTAGGTACAATGAAAGTTAACATACTAAACTTCGTTCCTCTGCCCTGCTTTCAGAACACTTACAGCTTGACTCAAAGCCCTCAGATAAGAGATTGGAAGATTTTTCTCTGGATAAACAGAATGCCCTGGAAAAAATACTTTAGGTACCCCACTCTCCACTCCCATCTTTAATAAAAAGGCTTACTTATATCCAGTTAACTTTATTACTTTTCTGTATGAGTAGACAGCAGTGGATTGCCAGATATTTGAGAAAAATGCTTACAATAAGAGAGGCCAAAACAACAAGGATAAAAAAGGAATGTAGAAGAAACCAACATAGGGAGAAGAAAACCAAAGTATGTACACACACAAACCATATAATAGGAAGAATTGCATCCATGAAACAAGAAAAGTATTCTTAGAGAAAATATATCAGGGAGCAATAAGAAAAGAGTCTTGGAAAATCAGATTAAGATTACCGAAACAGAAGATGTTGATAGGTGAAGATTGGAAGATGGTTAAGAAAATTCTCCCAGATCTTTAAACAATAATACAAAGATGGAAAATATGAAAGAAAAGATAACAGTTGTAAAATCAGACCAGGATGGACCAATATAACATAACTAATAAAAAAAATAGGAAATAAAAAAAATAGAAAAAAACTTCGCAGATTTCCAGGTGGAAGGGGCTCCGTGAGTACTCAGCACAGTGAATGAATGATTACCACATCAAATCACATCCTGAAATTTTATAATACCACAGATAAGACAGCAATACCTATTATAATTCCAGTCAAGATAAGTAACAGGGACCAAATAGATTACCCTCCACCTGAAAGAACTAAAACACTGGGGAAGATACACAAAACAGTGGTTTTCAAGACATTGTATATCAGACAGTAAAGAAAGTGATTCTTAAGAGACGAGAAACAAGTGAGATGAGTCCTCTGGCTGAACCAGCATACTGTTTGGAGAGAATTTCCAGGCTGCAGCACAAGAGGGGCAGTTAGTCTCGTAGAGTTGAGAAACAACTGTGATTTGGGGTATGCCAAAGCAGCTAGTTTGTAGTACAAATACTGGAGAGTAAAGAGCTGTAGAAAGAGAAGGATCTGCAGAGAGTTCCCCTTGAGTCTTAAGTAGCACATGCGTGTGAGGACACTACTCAAACCTGGAGAAAAGACCATTGGAAATAATTAGAACAATCCTTGAAGCTCACACAGGGCCCAAAATATTTTCTGTTCCCATCACCATTTAGAATACAAGACATTGGATAAAGGTCTTGCCTCAGTAATGGGGCACAATTAGCTCTAGATTGAATGCTTCTCCAGTCCTGCCTAACAAAACCTTCAAAATAATACCTAGAAGATCAACTGTTTCTAAATCGTTTTTTCTTCTATATGAGTAAACAGCTAAGGATCACCTTTCTATGTCCCAGAACAAAGCTCACCAGTATTTATAGGAATACAAAAATATCTCACACCTAACAAGGAAAAAAATTTCAATGTCTGGCATCCAATTGGTATTTTCCTGCCATACATAGACCCATAAAGAGCAAAATCCACCAATTGGAATCAATCTAGAAATGACACACACGATAGAATTAGTAGGCAAAAACATTAAAATAGTTAACTGTATCCCATATATTGAACAACCCAAGGAAAGATTTAGCATATTAAGAAGGAGCAGCAATAGAGGATTTAAAAAGAACAAATCAGATTTTAGAATTGAAAAATATAATGGACAGAATTAACAGTAAGTTAAACATTGCAAAAGAAAAGATTAGTGAATTTGAAGACCATGGCAAAAGAAACCATCTGAAATGAAACTTAAAAAAAAAAAACTGAAACAAAAGTGAACAGCTATGGGACAATTTCAGGCAGACTAATTTAAGTGGAATTGGGGTCTCCAAAGAGGGGAAGGGAGACATTAAAAAAATACTTTTTGAAAGTGGCTGGAAATTTTCCAATTTAATGGAACTATAACCCCAAAATTAAAGAAGTTCAGTATATTTCAAACACAAGAAATATAGTGAAAACTATACCAAGGTATATATAATCAAGTTGTTTAAAGCCATGATAAAGGGAAATCTGAAAATCTTCCAAATCTTTGGCTCAATTTCCTGTGAATCAACTGCTCTAAAAACTAAAGTCTCTTTTTAAAAAATGCTTTCTGTTGTAAGCCAAAAAATAAAAACTTGCCAGAAAAAAAATACACATCACATGTAGAGGAACAAAAAATGACAGTAAATTTTATGTAAATAACAATACAAGCCAGAAGACGCACAGCATCTTTAAAATACTGAAAGAAAAATTATGTCAAATTAGAATTTTATATCCTATGAAAATATCTCAAAAATGAAGGGGAAACAAAGACTTTTTTAAATGTATAAAAGCTGAAAGAATTTACTACCAGCAGACCTGTACCACAAGAAATTTTAAACCACATCTTTTATGCAGAAGAAAAATGATGTCAGATGGAAATGTGGGTCTACATAAAGAATGAAAATCACTAGAAATGGCAAATGTTTTATCTAAATTTCTTTAAAAGATAATCCATTAAGTTTTTAAGAAACGAAGCACTTAAACATGCTATCACATGAATGAACCTTAAAAACTAAGTGAAAAAAGCCTCTCAGGAAAGATCACATATTGTATGATTCCATTCATGTGAAATGGCCAGAATAGGTAAATATACGGAGACAGAAGGTAGCTCAGTGGTTGCCTAGAGCTTGGAGAAGGAGAGAAGGAACAATGGGGAGTGATTGCTAATGGGTATAAGGGTTTTTTTTAGGGACAATGCTAACCTGGACTGGCTGTATTATCAGACAAAATAGATTTTAGAGAAAAAAAATACTGCCCTAGCTATTTAAGGATAAGGAATAGGTGTTCTATAATGATATTAGAGTCAGTTCATTGTGATGATACTACAGAACTAAACATTCATGTGCTTAATAGAGCTTCAAAATACATGAAGCAAAAATGGATAGAATTTCAAGTAGATAAATCCTATTATAGTTGGAGATTATAATATACTTCTCTCAATAATTACAACAACTAGACAGAAAATTGCTGCTAAACTATTAACCAGCTTCACTAGTCAACACTTATAGAATACTGCACCCAACAAAATATACATTCTTTCTAACTGAACATGGAACATTTAGCAGGATATAGCATAGTCTAGTGTCATTTTTTAAAGTCATAATAAATTTAGAAGAATTAAGATCACACAAAGTTTATTCTGTGATCACAATGTAATTAGAAATCAGTAACAGAAAGATGTAGAAATATTTGGAAAATAAATAAAACACTTCTAAGTAAATGAAAGCAAAAGAATATTTAGGAAGTATATTAAACTAAATAAAAATGAAAATTTAAAACAATATCTGTTTGATGTACTTAGGGGAAATTTTTTATAGTATTAAATTTTGTATTAGAAAAGAAAAGAAAGATTTTAAATCAATAACTTAAGCCATCTTAATCAACTAAAAGGGAAGAGCAGGTAAGATTCAAGTAAATAGAAAAAATAATAAAAATCACAGTGGAGATTAATGAAATAGAAGAAAAAATAATATAGAAAATGAATGAAACCAAAAATGAATTTGTCGAGAATATCAGTAGAATGGACAAACCTCTGGTCAGACTCATGGTGAGGTGGGGGGGGGGGAGAAAAAGACACAAATTTCCTATGTTGAAAATGAGAGAGGTGGCAACCCTATAGATTTTATAGAAATTAAAAAGATAAGGTAATATGAATAAATAAGTACAAGTGAATTTAAAACATCAGATAAAACGGGAAAAGTTCTTTCAGAGCTCACTCAAGAAAAAATAGGTAACCTGAATACTTTATATTTCTTAGGAAATTGTAGCCTTCCCACAAATCTCAGACCCAGACGGCTCCATTGGTGAATTCTACCAAACATTTAAGCAAGAAATGTACCAATTCTACACAAACATCCAGAAAATTGAATAGAAAGGAATAGTTCCCAGCTCATTTTATGATAGTGTTACTTTGACGCCCCAACCAAAGATAAGAAAAGAAAATAGTACAGTATCCTTCATGAACATAGATGCAGGATTTTAACAATTAGAATCTAAGTGGATTTCATTTCAAGAAGGCAGGGTTGGTGTAACATTTGGAAATCAATCGGTGCTTCACTATATTAACAAAAAAGAAAAGATTAACTATATCCTCACCTCAGTAGATGTAGAAAAAATATTTGACAAAAATCTAGTATCTATTTCTGATCAAAGCAAACTTGGGATAGAATGAAATAGAATAAAATAACCTGTTTAAAAACATCTTTGTAAAACCTACTAGCACCGGTATCAGATTTAATGACGAAAAGACAAAAATGACTTTTCCCCTAAGATCGGGAAGGATACAGGAATTTCTGTTCTCACTTTAGTTCAACAGTGTACTAGAGGTTCTAGCCAGTGCAACAAGGCAAGAAAAATAATGGAATCCAGAGTGAGAAAAAAGACATAAACCTGGCTTTATTCACTAATGACATGATTGAATTTTTAAAAGAAATACTATGATAGCTACAAAAATGCTACTGGAGCTCAAAAGTAAGGTTTCAAGATATAAGATCAATATTCAATAATTGTGTTTCCATATGCCATCAATAAACAATTGAAAATCAAAATTTTAAAAGCTGTATCATTTGTAGTTGGAGAAATTTTGATGTACCGGAGCAGAAATCTGACAAAAGCGAGGACATATCTGTACACTGTTAGCTACAAAACATTGCTGATAATTAAAGAAGAACTGAATAAATGGAAAGATTCACTAGTTTAAAAGACTGAATATTGTTAAGAAATCAGTTATTTCTAAATTCATCTGTAGATTCAGTGCAATCCAATCAAAATCCCAACATGCTTTTTTAAAAAAAACTGTCAAGCTCATTCTAAAATTCACATAGACATGCAAAGGACCTACCCAAACAGCTTTGAAAAAAAAAATTACAAGGTTTATACTATGTAGTTTCAATGCTTTATTTAAAGCCACAATCATCAAGACAGTCCAGTATTGGCATAAAGATAAAGAGAGCATTGCAGCAAAGTCGAACTCCAGAAATAGACCTGTGCATATATGAAAAATTGATTTTCAACAGTGGTTCAAAATGGCATTTAACCTAAATGGCAACACTGGAAATTGGAAGAAATTCTGAGGAGGAAAAACATTTTCAACCTAAAAATATATATCTAGTCAAGAACTATTAAGGGGTATACTAAGAAGAGGCAAACATAGGATCCAGAAAATAGATTCTAGTACAGATTAAAAGTGAAGGAATCTCCTAAGGCAACAGGTGTGCCAGAAGCCTAGGCATAAACGATTACAGATTAGAGCAAGGTGATCTGAGAGCAAGCTAGCCAGTTAAAAAAGGAGCCGATGCATTAGAATATACAGAGAATGATAGGTGTGTGGCAGAATGTTGCACAAATTGTTGGTGGAATCACAGAAAAATGAGGAAACTTTAAAATGTAGCAGTTATTAATTTCAATAAAAAGGGTTAGAGTTGTGCAAAAAAGGCAATGTGGTTTTTGTAAACTACTTGCATATACAGTGTATACTATCTACATAGTCATAGAAAATTTTTCTTCCTAGGTGAATACAGCTAAATGGAAATATGATTGATAGACTTGTTTTCCAAATTGCTCAGTATCTAAGGTGTAGGCTTTTATTTATCAGAGAGTGAACAGTGTTTTAAGGGGCCCCATGCCCTTTTATTCAGGCCTGGTGCTGGGTCAATCCATGTGCCTTTTTAATCTGGACACTGGCTGGTTGTTCCCAACCCTGCTTGGTTGCTATACTTTATTTTTAATTTTCCTATTAGTCAGTGAGTGTCTTTTGGGGGAAATCTTTCCAGAATAACTTTGTTCCTAATCTGTTTTAGGAAAAATATGAACATATAAGTGAGTACCTTTATTAATCTTGTTTAGGCTGATTTTTTTTTTTTAATGCCTTCTAGGAAGTAAGAAGAAAGAAAAGGAACGGCCAGAAATTTCTCCTCCATCTGATTTTGAGCACACCATCCATGTTGGCTTTGATGCTGTTACTGGAGAATTCACTGTAAGTTTACATAGTTTGGACTCATTTATATATCATTGCTCAATTGTTCAAGGTTTTCCTTTCATTATTAAGTTGAAAGTTTACTTTTCTATCCATATATTAAGTATGTATTCTTAGTGCTATTCTCTTCTAAAAGTGTCTGTGGTTGGATATATCTTTTTCCTAGTGAACTGAGCCTATTAATTATAATTATGCAAAATAGATTTAAATGAATGGATATAATAGAAAAGTAAGCCTTTTAGAATTTAGTCAAACTATAGTTTTGTGGATTGATTTATGTATTTTGTCGTTCATCTCTAAAAATTGATTTTATCAGAGCAACTCCAAATAAACTAATTTCTGAACATCTTTTTGTAAGGGAATGCCAAGAACAGTGGGCTCGATTATTACAGACCTCCAATATCACCAAACTAGAGCAAAAGAAGAATCCTCAGGCTGTGCTGGATGTCTTAAAGTTCTATGACTCCAACACAGTGAAACAGAAATATCTGAGCTTTACTCCTCCAGGTAAGCCATTAGGCAGGCAGTGGTAAAAGGCTGATTCAAATGAAATTGCAGTTGTGAAGCAAGTTCTTTTACATGAAAAGATTGCTTCTAGGAAACAAAACAAAACTAAGCTATGTTTCTTGTCTCTGCTTTTCTCCTTGCATAGATCTGCCTTTTGTAAATTGATTGGAGCAGCTCTTTTTCATAATTTAGAGTCTGGGAATTTTACCAATCTCTTAGTTTTGCCAAAAGTGGATGTTTTGGCCTTTTGTTTGTTTTCTTTTCACTGCTTTGGAATGACTTCCATCAATAGAAGGGGGAAAGGTGCTGATTTATAGGCATGTTCATGCTAGAAATATATTCATTGTTAGTGGGACAGGAGGAGGGTTGTTTTAACTATATAAACACACAGACTTTGAAGTAAAAAATGTTTAAGTCCACCCAAAACTTATCAAATATGTAAACAAGAAATAAGCATTAGACTCAAAGAATTTATACCTCCGAATTGGAATATCAGGTAAGAACTGGAAAATAGTGGATTTTAAAAAAGTTTTTTAATCAGGATCAGAATAAAGTTCAACATTACAGTCGATTGCAATATTTCTTGAATCTTTTTAAATTTTTAGGTTTCTTCTCCCTCACACTGGTTCTCATGGTCCCTTTTCCTTGCAATTTATTTCTTAAAGAAGCAAGATCATTTGTCCTGTTTCTTTCAGCATGGATTTACTAATAACATCCAAGGTGTCACTTAATATTTCTCTGTCCCCTTAAGTGATACATGTAGTTTTTTAAAACAATAGGATTGAGCTAGAATCATACTTGTAGTTTTAATTGTACTTAATTTGGTTGCATCACTGCAGAAATAATGATGTGTTCAAAGAAGAAAGAAAGACCCCTTGGCAAATGATTTTGACCTTTTTTTCTTAGTCTACTACACGTAGTATTTAAGTATATCTAGGACTTAGCAAAAGGCCAAACTTGTCCCTAGAACTTTTGTGTCAACTAGTAAGTCTGTGTAAATTAGTAATCTTTTTTTAAGTCAATATTTGACTAGAAAATAGTGTGTCTTTTTGCCGGTGGTTGGGGGTGGGGTGTATTTAAAAGTAAAACAAGACAACTTTTGTTCTAAACTCAAATATTTTAACATTTAGTCTTCATGAACTGTGTTTTACCTTCAGAGATTTGCTTTCATGTTGATCAAAATTTATGTCTAGAATTGTCCTTTGCACAATTGCCATTGTCTGCATGGTTGCTTTAAGTTCCTTGATCTGCATTTTTCTGGAGAAGGTATCATTATGAATAAATTTTTGTTTTAACAATGCAGATTGACAAGTATAGTTTCAAAAAAATTTTAATAACTTATTAAGGTATAATTTAAATACTATAAAATTCACCCATTTTGAGTACAATTCAGTGATTTTTCATAAACTTCGTTCTGTTAAGATTTGAGATTTGTTAGCTCAATTCTTATTTGAATACCATAATTGTCGTTTTTCTCAAGACTTAATTTTACTTAAAATGAAATCAGTCTAAGAACATTTTATTTGCTCTGCTATTTTCTTTTATTATATAGATATTTTTTGAATTATTTAGCATTTTCAATTCGACTTAAAAATGAAATCAGTCTAAGAACATTTTATTTGCTCTGTTGTTTTCTTTTATTATATAGATATTTTTTGAATTATTAATTTAGCATCATTTTCTGTTTCATATTCAGAGAAAGATGGCTTCCCTTCTGGAACACCAGCAGTAAGTTAATATGTTACTACTTGTAGCCTTTTCTCTAATTTAAGATACCTAAAACAGCTGTTTTATTCTCCTTTCTAAAATCATTACAGCCATCAGAAAGAACTACTTAATACATGCTTTAGCTAGCCACCTAATTAGTTGAGGAAGCCATATTAAGCAAATCAGATTTCCTCAATATGACACTTAGAGTGACTAAAACTTAGGATCTTTAGAGCAGTTTCGCTACTTTTGGTAATGTTTCCATATACAAACAGGAATACAAAGAACTTGCTAGCTTTATTTTCTGGCACCATTCTACTAAATATAGATTATGATAACACTGAACAATAGAAATCTGTCACAGTCTTCGAAGTTGTCTGAAATTTAAGTTATCTTGTAAGCACAGTCACTATTTTATTTTCAGTTCCTCAATTAGGAGGAATTGAACAGTCACCATTTTATTTTCATTTCCTCAATTAGGAGGAAACACTCCTGGAGTTATATGAGATTAAATGGTATAACATGTAAAGTACCTACCTAGCACACAACTGGCATATAATAATCATATCTTTATAAAGGTTAATGTCTTCCTCTTTTGCTTCATTAGTCACCATTTTTTTCTGGTGAATCTGCCTGTTTTAATTAACTGAATTTGACTTGTGACTCATAAAAGCTTAGAAGATCTTTGTTTTTGGTCTTAACAAATAAAGTGTTTGTTTTAGGGTTTATTTAAACGCTTTATGAAGGACATACATTCTCTGTTAAGAATACTTGATATTTATCATATACATTTATTTCATAAACTTACTTTCCTTACAAATTACCTTTACTTTTTTTAAGTGGTTAGATTAGAGACTGAGGTTTTTTCAATGATTGTTTCGAAATGAACTGTTAAAAAAAAATAACCTTTTCAAGTATGTTAAAAGAGAGTCATATTTTAAGGTATTGTTATATTTAACTTCCTCACTTTGCTTATGTGATAAATGCAGCTGAGTACCAAGGGATCAGAAACATCTACAGTAGTAACAGAGGAAGACGATGATGATGAAGAGGCCGCTCCTCCTGTTATTGCCCCACGACCAGATCATACAAAATCGGTGAATGTCTGATTACTAAATTGGTCTGTGTGTCTGTGCATGTGTGTTTTAAAAACCAGCAGTCTGTA
Organism: Eonycteris spelaea; assembly: GCA_003508835.1. Classification (NCBI taxonomy): domain Eukaryota; kingdom Metazoa; phylum Chordata; class Mammalia; order Chiroptera; family Pteropodidae; genus Eonycteris; species Eonycteris spelaea. Next base: position 29,659,652 of record PUFA01000001.1, on the reverse strand, counting down.
TTTGACTTAAAATGATTAATTTTTAAATGCCCTCATGCTTAAAATATATTAGCGTGGGGAAATTTGAATAGGAGATCTTTACCTAAAGACCACTCATCAAATAACTAGCTTCTTAAAACCAACAAAATTCACCTAAGCTATCAAAAAAAATAGATTTTTGAAAATTAAAATTGAATGGCTTTTTTAAAAGTTAAAATATTTATCTTACTTTTCTTTCTGTTTTATACTTTCTCTTCCAGAGAATTCTTCTATTCCTCTGGCTTTCTCTGTTTATCTCAATGCAAATAACTACTATATCTAAAACTTAGATCTTATGTGTTTTATCTCCATTTCTCTCAAAACATTGGTGTTGTTCAGGAGGCTGCAGAGAGTGAAATTCCTAACCAAATATGTAGAATTTTAACAATTATGACCTTAGATAGAGACAGACAGAGTTTTGTCCTTCTCCCCATACTAATACAAGTAAAGTATGGGGAAGGTGCTATGCAGTGGAGTGTGACAGAGTGATGGTATAGTTGACAGGTAAAACTCTGAGGACAGCCATTGGATTCTTACCTAATGATAGAGGGCTCTTTTTCTTATCTCCTATAACTGGCTGTTTGAAATGAAATGATAGAAATCATATTCGTGTAAAATTTTTGTGGATATTAATAGTTATTTTAACATAAAGGTTTCTATTATTTTGCTCTTTATTTTTCTTTTGTAGTAAAAACATGATTTTTAAATTTCTTTTTGTTTAATTGTTAGCACATCATTTTAGATCTGGTTACACTTAAATTTCCTTCATGGATCTGCTATTTTGCTAGAAAGACTTAAAATCTAGACATGATGTGCCAAAGAAAAATTTATTCTTCTTAGTTACAAGTCTTTTATAACACAGATCTAAAAATATTATTCTCATTCTTTAGAACACTGGTGACAACTTAGTTTTGCTTAAAAATCAAAAGAACCAAATAGTGTGCCAGTAAGAATACCTAAAAATATTTTTCCTTAAATCTCAGTAATTAACTGTCTCTCTGCAGATTTATACACGGTCTGTAATTGATCCTATTCCTGCACCAGTTGGTGATTCTAATATTGATGGTGGTGCCAAGTCTTCTGACAAACAGAAAAAGAAGACCAAAATGACAGATGAAGAGATTATGGAAAAATTAAGTATGTTTCCTACATTTTACATTATTCTTAAATTGCTAACACCTCTTGTACCATTTGGCTCAGGTGAATTTTAACTTATAACCTATATTTTGGCTTAAGACATAAAGTGTGTTGTTTTAGGAATAGTAGTTTGAATTTAAGTCTAGGGAAGCCAAATAAAACTTTTTGCTTATGTATTATTATGTGTTGACTAGTAAGCAGTGTCTTTGCAGTAGTCAGTGCCTTTGGGAGTAATACTTTTTCCCTAAGGGCCAAATCTAAGAGTCATTGTTGGAAACTTTATCAAAGAAAGTTTATATATATCTATGCATACCTATAGCTTCTCAATATGAGAATACAAAATGACCCTAAATAACTAAACAGAATAACCTTCCTGTATAATTCTATGTGTAGGCATAAAATGTATTTTCTTCCCTTCTCCCTTTTCATCTATCAGCTGTCATTGGCCTGGATCAGGCATTGGAAATAATGTACTTAGTGCCAGGGAGAGGGTAGCAATAATGTCAGATACACAAGTCTACAGCAACTATAGTTATAAACAATGCTGATATAGAAGGATCAAGGAAAAATGTTATAATCATAGTTGCTAGAGATTTCAGTTGGGTACCTACATAAAATTGGATTTATGTGAGTTTCCTGTCTCCTTTTACCTTGAGCAAGTGAAAATCCATTGTGTTTTTCTCATGTTTTTACTTACTGATAATAAGAATATAAGTTACAGTTTTATGTCCAACATACTAATATTAAAACCTGTTTTCTGGTTATAACTTTGTGAACTTTCCTAAAACAAATGTATGATTAGTTCATATTAGAGTAGTTTTTATATTCAGAAGTAGTTTCTTACATGGGAGGAGTCAGAAAAGCCATTTAGGGTTATTCATTTGGATATCATTTATATATTCTGATAATAGCTTCTTAACTATCATTAGTTTAATACATTTCATTGGAGTGTGAAAAGTAGGGTAACCAGAAATTTCCCAGTTTTAAGATTAAACATTTCATATCCTGAGAACTCCTCAGTCTAGGCAAACTAGTACAGTTGGACATTTTCAAATGTATCATTTTTGAGAAAGTGGTAGGATAATTAAGGCTTTAGTTAAGAGGTCTAATCTAGAGACTTTTTTTTTATTAAGATTTTTCAGTGTTTGTGTTTGAAACATACATTATTTTTGAAACTTAATGTTATATTTGAAAACCACTGTCCTGAAATCAATGGAATTTATTAAAAGGAATAATAACATCAATATTTACAATTTAAAAATGCTTGACTGAGCTTATAACTTTTGTTATCTTTTGTTTAAAATAGGAACCATTGTGAGTATAGGTGACCCTAAGAAAAAATACACAAGATACGAAAAAATTGGGCAAGGGTAAGTATTTGTGATTGTGTTACCACAATATTCAGTACTTCCTAGGTGTACAGCATGATATCTTTTTTGCCTGCTGACCTTGAGCACTTAACAGTATTCTATGACTGGTATCCTTGGATTTGTGTAAATAACTAATGCATTTATTTCTAAATGCTATTAAGACACTATACAACTTAGCAGTGATTTTACATTGTTCTTTTTTAAATGTTATTTTCCATTGGTGGTAAGAGATTAGATGGGTGGGAAAATTCCCCATCAAATATATTTAAAAGATAGAACATTTACTACAAGATTAGAGATAATAAGAAACATACATTTTAATTACATCATTGAGTATTGATTTTTGAGTCTACTGATGTTCTGATTTTGTTCAATAATTTGTGTTTTTAAACTACACTGACTAAACTCTTTTTTTTCTGTTGCTTGGGAGCAAATGAACATCTAGTATTTTTTATGTTATTAATCTTGGGGAAATGTTCTATGAATTTAGAAAGGAAATTTAAGTCTTTTGAAAACTTCCTTATGAGTTTCTTTTTGAAAACTAAATACAGTTGCAACATTGATTTTAATAACAAAATTAAGAATTATCTTAATATTCTTGAGCATGATAAGTCATATATTGAATAAAAATAATAATGATGATGATGAATGAACAAACAAGAATAACATCTATCCATAGAGATCCCAAATCCAATGTTGAATTAAAACAAATTACAGAAAAATACATAAAATGAAGCCATTTGTATGACATTTAAAATTATGTTAACTATATCCTGTAGAAATACACACCTATGTTCTTGGTAGTTAAAGTATAGAGAAATGCATGAAACTGATGCACATCAAATACAGAGTAAACACCACCAAATACAGTTTACTTTTGGGAGGAGGGAGGTTGCCATTAGAAAGAGCACACAAGAACCTAACAAGTTTTGGCCACAAGGATTGCCTCTTTTTCTTATTTCTTTCCCTTTTGTTTTGCTTCTTACTCCTGTTAAAGATAGTAAATCTGAAATGTTCAATCCTTTTACAGTTGTTCTAAGTATAAAGTCTTTGGATGTTATGAATGACAGTGATTTAGAAACTTTATATCTGGTTTTATCTTCCCCCTTCTAGCGCTTCTGGAACAGTTTTTCACTGCTACTGATGTGGCATTGGGACAAGAGGTAGCTACTTTTTCATACTTCTGGGTGTTAACTATTAGCTTTTAGTATAGTATAAGAGGAAAGTAGATAAACCTGTAAATAATAAATAGTAATATTTTTCAGTAGAATTTTGAAAAAAATCACTGTAATTTTTTAGCCCTTATTAAGGGGGAAAAAGTTATGCTTTGTTTCATAAATAAGCAAATATTTTAAAAATTATTTTCCCATGCTTGGAATGAAAGAATTAATTCTTGGCACTGGCTAACTTTGGGTTTGTTTAATCAGCTTCAAGAGAAATCTAAATATATTTGGGCTCTGTGTATTACTAAGTGTTGTGCCTAGGCAGTGTGGAAATAAAGGCTACCTATGAGTAAATTATTTCATTATGTAACATGTATACAGTAAATTAAATTATTAAGTGATCGGTATTTGTAATTTTCTAAGAGAATTGGGATACTTGTTCTGATTTTGTTTTTCTGTTTCCATCATAGGTTGCTATCAAACAGATTAATTTACAAAAACAGCCAAAGAAAGAATTGATCATTAATGAGATTCTGGTGATGAAAGAATTAAAGAATCCCAACATAGTTAACTTCTTGGACAGGTAAGTGTGAATATTGCTAAAGCATTGGGACAAAATGTGGATATTTAAAAAAAAGTTTCATGATTTCGAGGGCTAGCCACTTCACTTAGACCAAAGTAGGATGCAAGTTTTGAAAAGTAAGCTTGAGGAGAAGGAAAGGTAAAAATAGCGCATTACAGTTTAACGGGTTCTTTTTCTACATAGATATCGCTTGGCAAGTGAAAGAAGGCAGTTAAATGAAGGACATTGCTTCTGTGCTCATATTAATTACAAATGATCAGAAGCAGAAACATTAAGGCAAGGTTGGCTGTAATTCATATCTTAATTGAGAGGTGATTGGCCACACAGTTCTTAAGCTTTTAGATCAATTTTTATTTCAAATGCTTTCATGGGCAAATAATATATCTATCAAAAACCTCAGTTAGTTTAAGAATTTATGTTAAAAAGCAGAATAGAAAATTATGAATATCGCAACTATGTATATTTTTAAAAGCAATTACATATATGTGAGTGAAAGAATAGTAGAAAATAAATGAGAATTATAATAGTGATTGTATTGGAGATAGAGGATTATAGGTGATGTTATTTCCATATTTAAATTTGTTTTGAATGGGGAAACGATAGCCCATTTTAGACTATAGCCCTAGTTATGGGACCATGTTCACAGAAATAAATTTTCCAGGTACATTTCCCTGCTTTTCAAAATAATATTTTAAGTCATTATAGCATGGTGGTTAAGATTAACCATAAGCTTTGGAATCAGTTATACTTGCTTCAGATTCTGGTTCTGTCACTTACCAGCTATTTGACCTTGGATTAGTAACTTTTCTAAACTTCTTTCTCTTCATCTATAAAGCAGGACAAATAATTCCTACCCTACAGGGTTATTTTAATTGGAATAATCTGTGTATACACTCAAGTTACAATTATGGGCAAATTATGAAGTGTTCAGGAAAATCATGATGACTCTCAGTTATTTTTCTCTACTGTTAACATAGGCAGCTTTCAAGTTTTCTTCTAGCTCTCAAAGCTGCCATCTTTCTAGTTTTGTTATTAGGGTGCCCACCATTTGAATTTTTCATCATAGAATGCCATGTGTTTAGAAAAAGTAAAAATGTAAGTGTATTTTGTGTGTTATTTTCTTAGTTACTTGGTAGGAGATGAATTGTTCGTAGTAATGGAGTACCTTGCGGGGGGATCACTTACTGATGTAGTCACAGAAACCTGTATGGATGAAGCACAGATTGCTGCTGTATGCAGAGAGGTGAGTTTGCTCCCTTTTTGATAAGTTATAATGATGTGTGTGATTAGCAGGAGAGGAAAAAAGGGAAAGTTTTTTTGTACAGGTTAATTTTTATTGCGTGAGATAATAAAAACTTTCTCTGTACAAATTTTCTCCATACCATTTCATCCTACATGAGAGTTTTCAGCACTTTCCTTCATGTGTAAGATAATTCTAGGATGAACTATGGACCTTTGAGAAGAGCCCAGTTCACAAGTGAATTTCAGTGGGGGTGATCATTATAATTCATCATGCAAACAGGATGCTTTCGAGAGTGAAAGGGGGAGCCGTTAAAAATGCACCACTCAGCAGTTGAAACAAGACTATCTCAGGTTAAGCTGGACACATACTCACCTTAAGTATTAATAAATCTGCTTCTGACTTGATTCATATCATTGAATGTGAAGAAACTGGTTGTTTCTTAATAGTCATTAATGAATTGCTAGACATACTGTTTGCTTAAGGCAGTAAATTCGACCAAATTGCCTATGTCTAAGCCAAAAATGAGTCTTCCTTCTTCCTCCTAATCTTTTTCTACAGATGAGACTTAGGTTAATGATTTGTTCATTGTCACTGAAATTGTGATAGTACATTTGAATATTCTAGGCAAGAATTATTATCGCAAAGGACAAAATTGTAAAAGTTCTTAAGACGGTGTTTTTTCTATGATTTGGCTTTCAACATTTTTACAGTGATACATAGGTGAATTATAAACTTCATTCATTTAAGAACAACACATGACTTTTCCTTTTTAGCTTTTATCAAGGTGTTAAAAAAGTATTCTTTGAAAATTTTAATTCTGAATTAGTTTCACCTTTGAATTTGTTAATAGTTATGAATATGATAGTTTAATAATATAATATCCCTTACAAAAAAATGTTGGTTACTTAAAAGCTGATAAAACTTAACAAAAATTTATCTATTTTATTTTATTTGTTTTTCTAAGAATTTTTTTGTAATTGTTATAAAAATTATTTTAGGAGTTCTATTGTGACAAGTTTCAGTTTATTTATACAAGTATTTTTCTGGGTATTTTTTTTTTTAGGAACCTGTTTAAATGCTTCGTAAATGTAGTGTAATATATAGTTTATCTGTTTGTAATATACAGACTTTTCTCTTTATTCTACTCTGTGGAGGTAAGAACTAAAAACTTTTCCAAGTTTACAGTTTATACTCAGTTATATTTACATAGGAGCAAGGAGATTTTAAAAATCTAATCTTATTCTTGAATTTAAGGAAGGAGTTTTTCCTCACTTTGGACTCTGTTTTCTAAAACATGCATAAGAGAAAATAATGTTATTCCTTTATCATTGGTATTTGTGTTGTGGATATAGCTTTATGTAAAATCTACCATAGAAAAAGTGAAGAAAATATCTTATATCACATTGATGAACAGCTGGATGGAACCAGAGCACACAGGATCTTACCTATTTTTCAGTGGCACATCGTTTGGACTTGATTATCTTAATATGGGAATAATCACAAGTTTATCCTTTACTTTGAAATGATTTCTTAAGAGTCTTGTGCATGTTTACCAAGTGCTGCATACCTTTAGGCACTTCAACCTGAAAAGGTCTAGAAATTATATAGACCCCCCGTTTTATAAGTGAGAACATTGAAGACTGAAGATATTCTTAATGTTTTAAATAATCCATGGCAGAGGTAGGACTAGATAAGATATAATTTAATGATTATCTCGGGGAAAGGCCTGAGGTGGGACATAGGGGATCTAAGCAATTAAGGTGTCTTTATAACTTTATACATGAGAGTATGTTTTTTCTTTATAAATGTAGGTGTTGGCATGTCTCAGATACTAGAAGCAGTGTTCAGGCCATATGTACAATATGTGAACCTCCCTTAGACTTTTCAGAGACTGTTTCATTAATTGGTATTTTTCTTCTGTTCAGTGTTTACAGGCATTGGAGTTTTTACATGCTAATCAAGTGATCCACAGAGACATCAAAAGTGACAATGTGCTTTTGGGGATGGAAGGATCAGTTAAACTTAGTGAGTCACAAATGAACAGATAACATTTATTTGTTATTATTACAATTTTCTGCCTTTAAAAAAAAACACGCTATTAAATTTGTATGGTAATATATGAAGAAAGAGAGAGAAACACTAGACAGCTTGTGTTTAAATAGCACATCGCTATGCTTGCTGAATAATTTTAGGTGAATTACTTAATCTCTGCATCCATTTTCTAATTTGTATGATAAGGAAAATAATAGTACCTATCTCGAAGAATTCTCCTGAGGATTAAAAATGGAAAATGCTGAGGAACAGTGCGTGGGACTGTCATAGTGTTGGTATTATCTTCCAACGATAAACTTGAATTTGTCTCTGCTCTCTATTAGGGTAGATTTTCTCATACTGTTCAGCTTTCTTTGGATTTGGCAGAGTGTGGCCTAATCAGGGGAGGGCTATATAACCCTGACCTCAGAGAGGACAAGGAAGAAAACCCATGTAAACCTCTTTTCCTAATTATCTTTTGTATCAGACATAGTAGAATCCTGAAAAAAAAATCTAGATTCCTTTCTCTCTACTAGCTCTGTCTCAGTTCCAGCCCAACCATGCCCTCTTGTAGGATTTAAGAACTTCTACTGAGGTTGCTCCAACTATGCAAAACTCAAGGCATCTCTAGATCAAGAACTCTACTAGACTTTGGCTCCTTTTTCAACATCTCTTTTTAAAGACATATTCTCCAAAGGTTATTCAGCCACAAGAAAAGGGGTCTAGGCTCTTCAAATGGTCAAAATATAAAACTACTAATCTTAATCTTAGTGGGCAATGGACATTCTCATATATTTTTGGTGGGTACATATAAACTCAGTTTTCCAATTTTAAAAACAAGAATATCATAGAGTTATCATGAGTATTAAATATGTTAATCCTTATTAAGTACTTGGAACAGTATCTGGTTTTTTATAAGCACTCATTTTAGCTATAAATCTGATTTGACCTAACAATTGCTCTTTTGGATTCTGTCCTATAGAATTACTGAACAAATAGATGTTCTCTGCATCACTGTAAAGAAAAACCAAAAATATCTTAAATGCCTAGTAATATGGGAATGGTTAAATAAGTTATGGTATTTTTATATTCTGTCATATTATGTAGTAATAATGAGATATAATCAATTATTAATATGGAAAAGTCTCTAAAATAGATTGTTTTTAAAAAAACAGTTTACAAAACATCCTAATTAGGTAAAGTAAACCATGTGGTTTGTAAATATTATTTGTATGTAAATACATGGCAAAAAACCTAAAGCTTTACAAACCAAATATTAACAGTAGTTACATGTGGAACACAATGACTTTAACAGTAGAAGTGGTGGGAAAACTCTAGATTCTTATTCTGAATTTCCTACTAAACTAACACTACTAAACTAGGCATTCTGCTCCTCAGTTATAAAACGAGGTGGGTAGAGTAGAGTAATGCTGGTAAGCACCTTGTAAGAACAGTTGCAGTTAAATGTGTTCTTTTCCTTGACTCTGGTAAGTCGGATGCTTAATAGTCCTGGCTTCTGTTTATTTTCTTCAAAAGTAGTTATTATTTCCTGACCTTTGATTCACAGCATTTAGTTTTGGAGTCTGTCTTTGGTGACTTTTTTCCAGACCTCTTCAACTTTATTGAAATTTTAGGATAGAATTAATTATTTAGAATAAAAGACCTCCTGATAATTTTTCCCTCTTTGGAAGTAAAAGCAAACAAGTGAGAGTATGTAAATACATCATCAAAATGTGTATAAACCCATTCGTGATTGACTTTATTAATATTGTTAAAAAACAAGAGGCTGAATAGTTAAGTGGAATTAAGTAAGTCATCTAAAGTGAAAGCTTACATAAAACCACCCATGGACACTATTAACTCCAGATATTTTGTTTTGTTTTATAGCCGACTTTGGTTTCTGTGCCCAGATCACCCCTGAGCAGAGCAAGCGAAGTACCATGGTTGGCACACCATACTGGATGGCACCAGAGGTGGTTACACGGAAAGCTTATGGCCCTAAAGTGGACATATGGTCTCTGGGTATCATGGCTATTGAGATGGTAGAAGGAGAGCCTCCATACCTCAATGAAAATCCCTTGAGGGTAAACCAATTAAACACCCACTTTACTTTAAGAAAAATACTTTTCCTTACAACATTTATTTAGAACCTGTTTGTGCCAGGCATGGCCAAGAATTTAGGATGCAGAGTTGATAAAACCTGGTTTCTGCCCTTATTCTGCATCTAAAAATTATTCGCTTCTGGGTTGAGTTTAATGTGATACGTAAAGAGTTTTCAGATGTTTAATAAGCTGAATGGTTTTTAATTTTGCACATAAGTAAGAATTTCCTCACTTTTCTGCAGAGCTAAGGGTCCCTAGATATTCCCTTCAGGTTATCAGCTTTGAACCTTGGCCTCTGGTACCCCCAGGTACAGAGAAGAGGAAAGCAAGATCACATCTGTGAGAAAGCTGTGTAGATGGCAATGTTAAAGCTCATATTCAAACAAAAGAGTGAGGGTCCTGAGATACAGATGAGGTCAGTAGACTTTAAACAATTGAATATTCAGCAGCTGAGGGTGGAGAGTTTGGGGATCCCTCCCTGCTTCCCTCCCTTTTTACCTCCCTTTCTCCTTCCCTCTTTCTCTCCTTCCTTCCTTCCCTTCCTTCCTTTTATTTGTTTATCTTTTTTCTTTTCCTTCTACTTTTAAATAACCATATATGGATAAATTTCATACCTCCAATAATTACTCTAGTCAAAAAGATGAACAATAAGTTGGTGAGAATATGGAGAAATTGGAACCCTCATGCATTGCTAGTGGAAAAGTAAAATGGTACGTGCAGTGTTTGAAAAACAATTTGAGAGTTCCTGTAATAGTTAACATAGAGTAACCATATGATCTAGCAATTCCACTACTGGTTTATACCCAAGAGAATTAAAAGCATATGTCCACACAAAAGCTTATCCACAAATATTGATAGTATTATTCATAATACTCAAAAGTAGAAACAATGCTAATGTCTCTCACATGATGAATGAATAAACAACAGTGGTATATCCATACAATGGAATGTTTTTAGCCATGATAAAAGAAATGAAGTATAGGTACAGACAACATTAAACCTTGAACACATTATATTAAGTGAAAGAAGTCAAACACAAAAGATTGCATATTGTATGATTTAATTTACCTTCAGTTCTTGTTTGTGATAGTTAGGTTCTTTAAACTCGAAAATACAGAGTTAATACTGAACCACTACACTACTTCTGGGGGAAATCCAGGATTAGGTTTCTGCAAGCCTCATCAGATTTTTGTCAACTGATCAATATACAACCCTGCTTTATGTGTATTTCTGTTTAAGATACTTTAACACATATTTGTTGATTCAGTAACATTGAAGTCATGGCCAACAGTACCATAATTCATAACCTGAATGAAGCTTAGCAAACACTTGTATATTCTCCGTAAGGCACATCACAACCTTTCTGCATTTCAGAACACTAGGCAGCACTTCAGCACTGTGCTTTTCACCTGTGCACATATCCACAAATAACCACAAAAGCACTGAGAGTTTCAGTTTTGGAGTTGCAAATAAATTTTAGTGAATAGGTGAATTCCCATATATGGAATCCAAGTAATGATCTAAATGAGGACTGCTTATAAATCTATAGAATAGACAGGAGATTAGTGGTTTCCAGGGACTGAGAAGAGGCGGGAATGAGAAGTGACTAATGATGCACATGGATGTTCTTTTGGAAGGATAAAAATGTTCTGAAGTTAGGTAATGGTGATGGTTGTACAACTTTGTGGATATGCTAAACACTGAATTGCACACTTGAGAAGGGTTATTTTTATAGTATGTGCATAATATCTCAATACAGCAATTATTTTCAAGAGTTTTTGAAGTACTATATAAGACTACAGACTTATTGCCAGAAGTGTTTTTAAAATTTTCTTTTCAAAATAAATTGAACATGCTAGAAAATGAGCTAGAGACCAAAGTAATGAGTATGTATAAGAGGTACCCTATGTGGATAGAATGGGTTTTAATTCTATTTTTCCTGAATGTTTTCATCTTGCACAAATCCCAGTTCAAATGAGCAGTTAAATGTACTTTTAAAAAGGATGTTAATTTTAGAACACTTTTCAGAACAATTTTTTAAACCCTCTAATTTCATTCAGTTTAGTAAATATCATCCAAGTATCTGCTCTGTATCAGGCACTGTTCAAGGCGCTAAAAAAACCAACAACAAAAAATAAAAATAAAAGAACCAATAAAATTTCTGCCCTCATAGAAGGAGGAGAGAAACAATCAAATGAACAAGAATAATATAATAGGGATGGCTCCCTAGTGTAGTGGTTAGCACGTCTGCTTTACATGCAGAAGGTCCTGGGTTCGTGCCCCACGTGGAGCCATGGACCATGCCCCAAGTGTGCCAGGCCCTCCAGGTGTGCCTAGAGTGCCAGGCCCTATTGCACTAGGCCCCCTGTGTGTGCCAGGCCCTGTGTGTGCACCCCGATTGTGTGGGAAAAGACACCCCGCCTTCAGAGATCCAGTTCTTGAGGGGAGATGGCAACATCCGTAGGTCAGGAATGGAAAGGTGGTTGGGGGGGGTGGTTAAAGAGGAGGGAAAAGAAAAGAATAATATGTAATATATTAAATGATGGATTCTAAGTACTGGGACTGGGAAGCAGGGAGTCAAGAATGTTCAATTTCAAAAGAGTGCTTGGGGAGAGCTTTAGTGAGTTGATATTTGAACACAGGAGATAAGAGAATGATACTCACTTACCTAAGGGAAGAACATTTCAGTCAGAAGGAACAGCACATGCAGAGCCCCTAAAGCAGGAGCATTCCTGATGTATTTTAAGGTCATTAAAGATTGCAGAATTGTTACTATTCAGTAAGCACACAGTAGGAAAAATAAGGTATATCAGTGAAGAAGTGAGGCCAGACTGTGTCATGCCTTATTAGGCCTTTGTAAGAATTCTGGTTTCCACACAGGTAAGATGGGGAAACCATTGGACAGTTTTGAGCAGAGAGGTGCAATGGTTATGTATATTTTAACAGGATCACTGTCTGCTTTGTTGTGAAGAGACTCTGAAGGGGGACGAATGCAGAAGCAAGAAAACCAGTTAGCAGGTCTTGCAATGACCCAGGCAAGAAGCAGTGGTAGCTTAGAGTAGGATGGCATCAGTGGAAGTAGGAGAAGGTTGTTGGATTCTGGATGTATTTTGAGAGAGAGAGGGAGAAATGACCACAAGAGTTTGACCTAAGCAACTGCAATGACACAGTTACAGTTCACCTTAACTGAAATGGGGAAAGCTGCGGGTAGTGTGTGTAGGGGTTGGGGGTGACAGCTGGGAGATCAGAGATAGCATTTTAACATGTTCAGACATAATAAGTTTGAGATGTCTATTAAGACGTCCAAGTGGATATGTTGAATAGGTTGTTGGGTATGCAAGTCCAGGCTAAAGATAAAATTGAGATTTGTTAGCTATAAAAATTATTTAAAGTTATGAGACTAGATAGGATCACTGTGTCAGGTGGGCATAGACAGACAATAGAAGAGATTCAGCTTGCACCCTGAGGCATTCCATAGCTAAGAGTTGATGTGGCAGACCAGCAAAGGAGACTGAGAAGGAATGGCTAGAGGAGTAGATAAAACCAAATAAACATATGCCCTGGAATCTTCGTACAAAAAGTAAGGGAGAAACCATCTTGTCAGAAACAGTTATGTCAAGTAATATGAGGACTAAGACTTGATATTTGGAGTTGGCCGTGTGGTATAATTGGTAAAAACAAGTGGGAACTAACGCTTCCTGTCAAGATAGTATAACAGGGACCAGATTAACCCTCTACTAGAATATATGAAACAGTGGTTTTCAAGACACTGGACATCAGACAATGAAGGACAGTGATCTCCAAAAGTGGGAAAGGCATGAGGCGAGCCCTGTGAGAGTTTCCAGGTCATGCATGGGGGGCAGAATCCAGGGCGGGACACAGTGGACTCCTGGAGTTGAGGAGATGGAGTTAAGAGTATAGGGAAACCAAGGCAGCTGGAGTGAACAAGACAGAGAAGGAGAGGAGAAATCCTCGCAGAGATAAGACTCTGGAGACTTTAGGAAAATCCCCATTGAGCATTGAACAGAGATTGGCGCTCCTGTGTGAAGAATCTACCCAGGGCCAGGGATATAACCCTGTGCTAAGATTGGAGAGGACAGTGGCTGGTGCTCACACAGCTGGGAGTAGTGTCTACCTGTCAGCCACAGTGGAAAACATTGTAATTCATAGGATATTGAATAGAGATGGTCCCACCTAACATATCTTCAAAACAAGACCCAAAGGGATTGGCTCCAAAGTAACCATGTCCCAGAACAGAGCTCAAGAATATTTATAGGAATACAGATATATCCAGCACCCAAATATCCAGAGTTTATCAAGCAAGCAAAAGAGCAAGAAAATTAAAACCCGTCAGGAGAAAAATCCATCCATTGAAACTGAACCAGAACTGACACAAATAAAAATTAGCACAAAAGTTAATTAAAACAATTTTTATACCTGCATTCTAGATGTTAAAAGAGTTAAGTGGAAACATTTGAAAAGTATATTTAAAAAAAAATTACAGATATAAACTACATTATTTGAAATTGGATTAATGCCAAATTATACATTGTAGAAAAAAATGATTGATGACTAATAATCAGATGTAGTAATAGAATCTACCCAAAATGAAACAGAAAAAGAAATGAAATTTTTAAAAAATGAGATAGCATCAGTGAGCTGAGAGATAGCTTCCAAGTGTTCCAAATGAAGTTTTGACAGAAATACATGTGCAATGAAGTTTTGACAGAAAATCAGTCAACTAAGAATCCTACGGCCAAGAAATATTTTTTAAAAACTAAGATGAAATAAAGATTTTTTCAAACATACAAAAGTTGAAAGAATTTACCACCAGCAGTTCTACACTATAAGAAATAATAAAATTTTTCAAGCAGAAAAATATGGCAATGTGGCTTCACACGAAGAAATGAAGAGCACTAGAAATAGTAACTGTATGAATATATAAGTTTTTGTTGTTGTATAAGTATCTTTAAAAGAAAACTGTTTAAATAATATCAGTGGAAGGAGAAAAAACGTGTATAAGTAAAATGACAAAAGCCTAAGGCTGAGGGGACAGTCATAAGATCCTTATACTCTGTGTGAAGTGGCATAGAACTGTGATAGTCATAACAGCTGAAAGGTGTATGCTGTACAGACACTTAAGCAACCACTAAAATAGTGAAAAGTTTCAGCTAATAAAACTCAACTAATGAGATAAATGGAATCATAAATGATACCAAATTAAAGGGGAAAAAGCCCACACTGATGGGGTGTGGTATGTCAAAGGGACACAGGGGCCAAACTGAAAGAGCTCCGTTGGCCAAGGTACAACAGTTTTGAACAACAAAATAAAATAGTATGAAGTCCATATAAGTGAATAAATAAATGGGACAGAGGAGACATTTCTCATTCAGAAGAATTCCAAATAGTTTATGTAGGTGTTCCACCCATAACTCCTGACTTTAAATGTAGGCTGCACATAGTGACTTTCTTCTAGAGAGCACAGTGTGAAAAGGGGAGAAAAAAGTAGAGAAAAAATCAACTTACAGTCGAGAAACCTGATAAACACTACCTCAACCAGGTGATAAGTTGAACATAATTCTAAATCATATTGATAGTGTGTACCTTTCATATGCAATGAAAATGGCACTATAACTCTGTGATCTTCCTCCCCCAAACCCATAACTGTCTGTGAGAAAAACATCGAATTTCAGTAGAAGGGCATCCTACAATATAATAACTGACCAGTACTCCTTCAAACTGTTAGGGTCATCAAAAGGGAAGGAAGATCTGAGAAAATTGTCATAGCCAAGGGAGCCTAAGGAAACATAACAAATAAATGTAATGTATAGTATCCTGGAACAGAAACAGGAGGATGGGAAATAGAGAAATCTAGGATGAATGCGCTAAGGGTCCTTAATGAGGTTAATGATGCCAGTCAGGGGTATATTTTTTTCTTCCACCATACTTAGTTGCGTAGATACAGGCAAAGAGTAGGCATAGTTATAACTATGTTTGTCAACTGAATGTTGCAAAACATAAGGGGGTCAAAGAAGTGATCATGTGAAAGGAATGATGGACACTGGAAGATCAGTGGGATTTATTTAGGTCCAGTGGAGTCAAAGGATTGCTGGCATTAGGGTACTAGGAGTGAAAAAGTTAGGAGAAGGAGTGCAACTGAGATTTGAGAGTTGCAGTTATTGGTACTGGTAGGTATAGGATATGACAGTGGGTGTGTGTGGCTAAGGTAGGCTAAAGGTCAAGAATATTGCAAAAGAGGTAGTCAGGGAGCCATAACAGCATCTTTGTAGCTATTGAAAGTACCATCAATTATGAGTAATGTTAGCGATGATAACTGTTTTTGTTAGATGTTTGAAACAAGGAAAGGTAAATAGGTTTGAAAGCCCAGGAATTATAGAGAAGGAAAGAGATAGAGACCTCAGGGAGGCAATGAAAAGCCAAAAGGACACTCTCGCCTCCCATCACCATACAGAGGTGTGGGAGAGAAAAAGCTACCAGTAGAGAGCTGTGGATCAGGCAGAATCCTCATGGAGAGCCAGGCCTAAGTAAAGCTTGGAGAATGTTTGAAAAAGGGAAGGGAACGGTATATAAAAAATTAAAGCTAGAAAGGGGAATGTGCAGAGTTACATGGGTATTTGAATGATGGAGCTGAGAGACTTATGGGAATCATGGGATGCTTATAATCACTAACGTAAATGGAGATGGAGTGTACTTTGATTTATTCCAAAGTAGAGAGAAGATTAAATGTTTGCAGAGGAGGAGTACTTGTTTTTGTGGAGTTCTCTATTAATTCCTCCTGGTAGAAGTATTGAGGCTTAAAACAATATTCTCATCTTAACTTGAAATTAATTGCTGTCAGATAATTCTTAGAAATATATATATAGTTTTTATTTATTTTTTTTTAGGAAATAAAATTTTTAAGTGAAAATTTGGGGGTAAATGTTATGTAAAAAGAAGCTAACTTAAGTGACGAGAAGATGGGCTTGCTCATATACTGATGGTTTGAATGTTGATTGGTATCCTTTTTTTATGGTGTTTTGGCAATATAGCCAAAACTGTAATAATTCAGTAGAAATTCTCTGTGACCTTGCATTTGGTGATGTTTTTTGATACCTACACATCAAAAGCATGACCCATGAAAGAATAAATCTGGCTTCGTTAAGGTTGGAATCTCTGAGAAAGACACTAGTAAGAGAAAGAAAAGACAAGTGACAGACAGTCTAAAAGAAAATATTTGCAAAAACCCTATCTGATAAAAGAATGTTATCCAAAATATACAAAGAACTCCTAAAACTCAACAATAGGAAACAAACAACCCAATTTTAAAATGGACAAAAGATCTGTACACAGCTCACCAAAGAAGATACACAGATGCCACAAAGAAGATACACAAATGTGTGATGAAAGGATGTCCAACATACGCCATTAGGGAATTGCCAATTAAAACAACGAGATACCACTACATACCTATTCAAATGGCCTTAAATCCAAAAAACTGACAATAACAAATACCAGTGAGGATTTGGAACAATAGGAACTCATTCATTGCTGGTGAAAATGCAGAATGGTAGAGTCAGTTTGGAAGACAATTTGGCAGTTTCCTACAAAACTGAACATACCCTTAACATATTCAGAATTGTGCTCATTAGCCTTTGATAAGATACAGCATCCATTTATGATCAAAACACTTAACAAAATTGGTGTAGAAGGAAAGTACCTCAACTTAGTAAAGGCCATATACGTCAAACCTCAGTCAACATTATACTTAAAGGTGGAAAACTAAAACCTTCCCTGTAAGAGCAGGAACAAGACAAGGCTATCCACTATCGCCACTGTTATTCAATATGACATTGGAGGTCCTAGCAAGAGAAAGATATAAAAGGCATCCAAATAGGAAACGAAGTCAAGTTGTCACCATTTGTGGATATAATCCCTGTATAGAAAATCATAAAGAAAACCCTAAAGGCTCCACAAGAACACTGCTAAAAACAAGAAGCAGATATAGTAAAGTTTCTGGATACAAAATTAATGTTAAAAAATCCATAGCGTTCTTATATTCTAATAAAGTGTCAAAGAAGTGGAAAAAATAATTCCTTTTGCAATTGTAAAAAAAGAATAACATACCTGGGAATAAATCTAACAAAAAATGTGAAGGACCTATATAATGAAAACTGTAAGACCCTATTAAAAGAAATTGAAGAAGACTCAAAGAAATAGAAAGTTATTCTGTGTTCTTGGGTTGGAAGAATCAACATAGTTTAAATTACCTTATTACCTAAAGCATTATACAGATTTAATGCAATCCGCATTAAATCCCATCAGCATTTTTTAAAGAAATAGAATAAAAATCAGATTTGAATGGAAGCACGAAAGACCCGAGTTGCCAAAGCCATCTTGAGAATAAAGAACAAGTCTGGAGGCATCACTCTGCCTGACTTCAAATTACATTACAAAGCGACAATAATCAAAACAGCATGGTATTGGCAGCAAAACAGACACACAGACCAGTGGAACTGTGGAACAGAATCGAGAGTCCGGAAGTAAACCCATTATATGGGCAAATAATTTTCGGCAAAAAGGCCAAAACATATAGTGGAGAAAGGAAACCCTCTTCAGTAAATGCTACTGGGAAAACTAGAAAGCCAACTGCCAAAAAAATGAAACTATACTGTTGTATATCACCTCACACCAAAATTAACTCAAAATGGATTAAGCACCTCAAAATTAGACCTGAAACAATAAATTGCATAGAAGAGAACATAAGAACTAAACTCATAGACCTTGGACTTAAAAAGGATTTTATGAATTTGACTTCAAAGGCAAAGAAAATAAAAACAAAAATAAACGAATGGGACTACATCAAACTATAAAGGTTTTTTGTTGTTTTTGGTTTTTTTGTTCTCTTTTTTTTTTTTTTAAGGAAAAGCACAGCAAGAGAAACTGTCAACAAGGTAAAGAGACAACCATCCGATAAAGGTCAAATATACAAAGAACTCATACAGCTCAACAATAAAAAAACAAATGATCTAATTAAAAATGGGCAGAGGATCTGAACAGACACTTCTCCCAAGAAGACATAAAAATAGCCAACAAACATGAAAAGATGCCCAACATCACTAGCTATTAGGAAATGCAAATAAAAACCACAATGAGATATACTATCTCATACCTGTTAGGATAGCTGTTATCAATAGGACAAGTAATAACAAGTGCAGAGAAAAAGGAGCCCTCATATACTGCTGATGGGACTGCAGACTGGTACAGCCACTATGGAAAACAATATGGAGTTTGCTCAAAACACTAAGAATTGATCTGCCATGTGATCCAGCAATTTTCTTTACTGGGTATTTACCCCAAAGACGTGAAAACATTTTTCTGAAAAGTAATTGCACACCAATGTTCATAGCATTATTCACAGAGGCCAGGACATGGAAGCAACCAAAGTGCCCTACAGTAGATGATTGGCTAAAGGAGCTGTGGTACATATATACAATGGAATATTACTCAGCCATAATAAAAGAAAAATACTGCTATTTGCGACATGGATGGACCTCAAGATAATCATGCTAAGCAAAATAAGCCAGACAGAAAAAGTTGAAAACTACACAATATCAGGACAAAGTGACTCATAGATATGGACAATGGAATAGTGGTTACCAGAGGGGAGGGGGGAAGTAGATAGGGTAAAGGGGTTCCGATATATGGTGACAGAAAGGAATCTGCAGGAGGTGAACACACAATGCTATATATATATGTCTTATTGTTAAAGTGTACACCTGAAACTAACTGGATTTCATTAACCAATGTCACCATAATAAAAAAATTTTTTTTAAAGAAATGTGGCTCTAAGTGTAAAATCCATAGATTCCAAAGACAGCTTAAAGAAAGAACATAAGATATTTTATGAATGATTTTAATGTTAATTACATGTTGAAATGATATTTTAGATTAAAAAAGATATTAAAAATTTTAAGTTGTGCTCATTATTTACCAAAGTGAGTTGAAAACTTATGTCCATATAAGGACCTACACAGAAATGTTTATAGTATCTTTATTCATAATTGCCCCAAATTGGAAGCAACCAAAATGTGAAATGTATAAATAATACTGTATTTTTAAAAAGTGGATATAAATATACATGGAATGTTATTCCATAACATTATGAAATGTTATTCACAAAAAGACTTGGAAGAATCTTACATGTATATTGCTTAGTGAAAGAATTCAGTCTCAGAAGGCTACATACTGTATGATTCCAGCTATAGAGATTCAAAAAGATCAGTGGTTGCCAGGGCTCAGGAGTGTGGGGATGATGAATTGGTGGAGCACAGGGGATTTTTTAGGGCAGTAAAATTCTGTATGATGTTATAATGGTAGATACATAGAGGTATGTATGCATTTATCAAAATTTATAGATCTGTACAATACAGAGAATGACCCCTAATGTAAACTGTAGACTTGTTTAATGAAAGTGTATCAGTATTGGTCCATCACTTATAATGAGTGTACACTACTAATGTAAGATAATAATAGGGGGAATGGGGGAGCGAGTATATTGGAGTTCTAAGTCTTAATTTTTTTAAATCTAGGAATTTAAAGAAAATCCAAAAAGTACATAAAGAATACAAGATTTTCCAAAGAGGATTGGCTAAATTATGAAACATCCTTATCCTTACAATTAATTACGCTGGTCAATCCAGCCATTAAAATAATTTTGTAGCTCTAATCTGTTATTAGTAATAATGAGACTGGGATATAGCTAGTTTTGTTTTTCGGTTTTAAGACTTTATTTTTTTAGAGCAGTTTTATGTTCACAGCAAAATTGAGGAAGTTACAGGGATTTCCTACATATCCACTTCCCCATATATACATAGCCTCCCTCATTGTCAATACCCCTCACGAGAGGGTACATTTCTTAAAATCAATGAACCTACATTGACACATCATTATCACCCATTGTCCATAATTTACATTGAGGCTCATGCTTGGTGGTGTACATTCTGAGTTTGGACAAATGTATAATAAATAACATGTATCCATCATTATAGTGTACAGAGTATTTTTATTGTCCTAAAATTCTATGTGCTGCTTCATCTATATCTATATAGATAATGGCTAGTTTAAAAAGGGGGGAGTGGTCAGTAAACTCCATTGTTTTGAAATGTGTGACTTGAGAAAAGTAAATGGGATACTATATGTTAATGGTGGGTTGTGGTCATTTTTCTTTATACCCTTACGTATTATAGTTCTTTTAAGATGAACCTATTTTTTGAAAAAGAAAGTAGGGAAATGTACCATTAAAATAAAGGAATGTCTGTGGCCATGCCACCCTAAACACACCCGAGATCCCTCTGATCTCGGAAGCTAAGCAGGATTGGGCCTGGTTAGTGTTTGGATGGGAGACCACCTATGAAGACTGGGTGCTGTAGGCGTCAAAATAAATAAAGGAATAAATGAATGTCTGATCCAAATGGACAGAAATAATGCCTCACTTTAGTGTTTATGGTGATTGTCTTTAAAGATGTAAAAGAACTGTAAACTGTAAAGTGCTTTCTGAGTTTGTTGAGCTACTTTAAGGATGTCAGTGATGTTCTTCTATTTTTAGGCCTTGTACCTGATAGCAACTAATGGAACCCCAGAACTTCAGAACCCAGAGAAACTTTCCCCAATATTTCGGGATTTCTTAAATCGATGTTTGGAGATGGATGTGGAGAAAAGGGGTTCAGCCAAAGAATTGCTACAGGTGAATTTAGACATGATAATATTTTTGGAGAAAGTTGACCTTTTTGAATAACGAACAGAAAGTTTACATAGGGCTATTAATTTCACTACTCATTCATCACCAGCTGTATGGCAGCTGCCAAAGTTTAAAATTTCATCTGCTGGAAATAAAATACCTGTCATACTATAATAAGTATGTGAATTTTTATGTATTATCAGTTCTCAGACCAGTTTTCTTGCTGGCATGGATATCTGGCTTATTTAATTGAGATTTTACATTAGCCTAGAAATACTTTGCTTTCAACTATAAAAGTGATGTATTGGTTATGATTTTATGCAAGTATTGAAATATGTGTTTATTAGGTAAATTATGATCCATAAAAATATTTGAGGCTTTAATTGAAAGGAAATGTTTTACTTCTAAGCTGGTGACATTTACACATTTTTCTCCCCTCTTTCTGGCAGCATCCCTTCCTAAAACTGGCCAAACCATTATCTAGCTTGACACCACTGATTATGGCAGCTAAAGAAGCTATGAAGAGTAACCGTTAACATCATTGCCGTGGCCTCATATTTTTTTTTTCCATTTTCTAAAAGAAGCCTTTTAATATATGAAAATCATTACTCCTTCGGGGTTTAAGGAAATGGTCTGCATAACATGGAAGAAAAATGCAAACTACTACTTCCTGAAGACAACCAACGGAAAATTGCAAAACAGATTGACAGCTTTCTATTGAATCCCTTCTTTAGGGTCCAAAAGGAATTGTGGACTGAATCACTAGCCTTACTTCTTTCAGCAGACAGCCAGCCCATCGGGGCCATTTATTATGCTTGACATTTGCCTTTTATTTTGCTGACTTCATTGTAATAGATACCATTCATTGCCCCTTTTGAGGAATTTTCAATACTTGAATGGCAGATTCGAGTTTTTCAGAGTATTTGTTTCATCTGCTTGTCTTCTTTTCTCTCTCTCCTTTGTAACTTTCTTTTTCCTTGACTTGCTCCTTTTGAGTTGTTTTTATTAGGCCTAAATTAGAGGCAAGTATGATAGAAATTATGTAGCTCTTTATATTGGCAAAGGAGCAATATGGTTTAACTTTGTATAGAAGTTAGGCCCAGCTATTGTTACATGTAATATTTCAGTTCAGAATTTGAACTGGGGGAAGGGAAAAAAGTATGTGATTTTTACCTTTTTTAACAAATGTGAACGTCAGTTTTAGAAATTTCATGATAGTGAGGTGTTTGGCATTTGTTACATGTACAGAGAAAAGACTAATCTATATTATAACTAAATCATTGAGACGGTAAAGCCCATTGACTAAACATCTGTACAATTTTCTTTTCCCTTTAGACTGTTTCCTTTTCAGATTTGGCTTCTGGAACCAAAGTGATTTGTTCTTGTTCCAACTTGGGCTTTGACTTTGGTTGGTGCCGCTACTTTCTCCTCCTTCCCTTTCCCTTCATTTTGGAAATAAGTTTCTGTATATGTTGTAATTTTTGTTTGTTTTTAATTAACCCTCTCTCACTGTACTTCCCAACCCATGGTAAATAATATAACAATCATCGAATTTCAGAATTTAAAAGTTAACTCTTTTTTCCATTTAAAGGAGAAAAATATTTGGAGCTGGTAGAGACAAAGTGAGAGACTTGAACCTTGGTGAGCTCTAAAATAATTAGGTGAGATTATATTCCTGAAAGAGAAATGTCAGTTACATAGAGATGCAGGTGCTGACCAGTAAACTGTAGAGATTTGTTAGAAACATTGTTCCCAGCCCATTACCAACATTTTACTTGTCTGAGAACTTAAGTGACAAAGTACTTGATAAATTTATAGATCATTCGAGATGTTGAGTTGCTTATGATTTTTTTTTTCAAATAAGTAAATCATGAAAACTGGAGAAAGGAAGAAAAATGAAATGTACTAGTTAATAGCAATACTTTTTTATTTTAAAGATTTTAAAAGGTCTGCGACCTGTAGCATTAATTAATAGAGTGCCCTCTTCTTTCCTCCCCTTCCTTTCTCTTCTTCCTCTCCTCTTTTTCCATATTTTTTTATTGTTTTGCATTTGGATGCAGTATCACCCCTTCTGGCATTGCCAAGAGCACATAAAAGAGAAAAATCTGTGGTTTGGTTCTGGCATTTGGTTTTGGCACATGAGAATGTTCCCACCGTTCTCTCCTAATTAACGTCATACCTACTTGCCATCTTGCAGTAGTACAAATCATGAAAAAAACAATTGTGATGTTTTGGAGTACGTTAGGAGGGAACTAATATAGTTTTATGTCCTATTATTCCTATCATCTGTGTTAATATGTAGGTATAAGGATAGAAATGGCTGTGTTTTTATTGATAATGCAGGAAGGTTTTCACAGAAATGAGTAAAATAATGAAACTGTTACAGAAAGAGCACTGATCTCTGTTTTCGATTTGATTCTTGATTTCATATTTCTCTGGACTGTGTTGGCCTCCTATAGCTATTACTTAATTACAGAAACAATCTGGTTTATTTCTGGTGGAAAGCTATATTATTGCCTCTTGAGTTCCAGATTTGAACATTCTTTGAAAATACTTGTCCGGATGGACTATGATAAAGAAGATGCTACCAATGAAATAGAAAACCAACTAGATAAGCCTGGGATCATCATGACCACTCTAGAAGGCACTTCCATACATAAGTCATAAAGACTATATTCATTGAGTACAGTGCCAATACCACATTTTTAATTCCTGTGACTCAACAACGGTCTTTTCAGTTTATAAAGCAGTTTGGGATTTGTATTTACAACTTTTGATGGTTACCTGCATGTCCATTGCTGGCAACGGACTTTGTCATTGAAATCTGACTCCTAGGTTAAGGGAGCTACACTGTGGTTTATTCTTTACTTACTTGGATAAACTAACTTGTAATAGAAATATACTTTGGTTAATTCTGAAATGTGTCATTTTTAAACAAAATAATCTTAAAAGCAATACGGAATTGTGATTTATTAATTTTAAATTAAAATGTTTAGGTCTTCTTGAAAGAAAAATTATATCTGAATCCAGATTTCATGTTTTTTTTAACAACTGCCCTTTGTAGTCAACCTTTTTGTCATCGCTTTAGAATGAAAATTCCCATTTAAATCTAAAAGTTACCTTAGTAGCCCTCTTGTGTTGTTAGGACAATATTACTATAGTACTTATTTATTATATTTCAGACTCTGGTGATCTTAAAGTTTCCTTCTCCTCTTGTTCCTTTTGCTGCTTTTAGGGACAGTTAAAACTGGGAAACCATGAAAAAATTGAATGTTTTACCCTACCTAGAATAGTAAACAAGTAGAGTGATTGTGATAGCAACAGAAACCAAGGCTAACACAACTCTCTTCATGTGTTGAGTGCCTGGCACATAATATAAATTCTCTTCCCTTCTGCATATAAATGTTAAGCTGCTTAAAATGTATCTAGTTAACACCAGTCTAAAACAAACCTGTGCCTTTAATAAGCAATTTAAAACTACCTATGAGTATTTCTTTTAGAGGTCACATAAATACATGTTCATTTAAATCTACTGTATTCTAGACAGAATAATTCTAAATCTGATCAGGCAATAACTCTGGTTAGAAAAAAAAATGGGTCCTTAAAGAATTTACATCGGTTTTTAGTCTAAAAGTTTTAAAATATACTGCGATCCATATCCAGTGAAGTGTCAAAAAATAATCATAGAATATAGCTAAAATCCAGGTTAATATTCAGTTTTTGTAGTGAAATTTCATAGTAATATTAAAAAAGCACATTGTCTTAACTTGTCTCCATTTGCTCCCACAATAGATATTTAAACAATATCAGTTTTTCCACAGTGTGTGTATATGTGTGTATAAGAAAGGAAAAAATGCAGACACATTTTTTTCTCTCCTCAACACATTTATTGACCACTTTGGCAAAGACACTTTGGTAGATATTGTGGGAATTACAAAGGAGAATCAAGCACTGGCCTGGCCTTGAGAGAACTGAAGTCTTTTTCATTCACCATTCTAGAATATTGCCAAACGAGAGGGAGAAAGAAATGTATGATAATTCTGTCAAATTTTCATTCTGTATTAAGAAAAGCAGAGAATTATATTTGGAATTGAATATCTTTGGTAGGAATGTGTTGCTTTTTTTTTTTTTGATAGATAGAAATGGAATTAAGTGAAAGCAGCTTGTCTTCTGTTTTGTCTTCAAATTTTATATTGACTTTTTTTTAATTTAATCCCATTCAGTTATTTAATTGTTACATTAACTGCTGTATTTGATGACTGTTCAATAATTTTGTTCTTTCAGGGCTAGAAATAAACTTTTTTATGTTCATTTTTCCCTTTCCTAAACTTCACTTCTTTAAATCAGAGTACCTTAAAAGCATAAGTGTAATAGACTTTCAAAGAACATTCTAATATTTTTAAAGCTAAATGTTTTTTAAACATGTCATGGCACCATTTGTACTAAAAGGCCCAAATTAGAAAGGTTTCCAGAAATTTATGTGTAGTAAGTAGGTTCAAAATAAATTTCTTAGAAATGTTCTGGCTATCAGGCCCAGGGAAACACTTCTGATCTGTTTGATACCTCCAACAACTTGGCCTGAAATTCTAATGCTTACATGGCTAAGGTGATAAGACTCTTCCTAGCATTTCTGTGCTAAATGTACCAAGAGAACTTTAACAGTGCAATCCTTTAAGGTATCACTTCATTAGGTGCATTTAGTTTGGAATGCTGGATACCCTGACATGGAAAACAGCTGTGATTAGAGTTACTATCAAAAACCAAGAATTATACATTGTTTTAGCATGGAGTGGAACGGGGCTGTGGGGGTATGTGAAGGCAATGACTGCTTAAAATATCTGTTATACTATAAATCTGTTTAGTGGTATTCTAACATTCATACTTCTTTAAATTATTTTTAGCAAATGCTTAAAACATTTGCCTAAGAGAAGTGTTTAAATGCCTGCACGATTGATTTAAAAAGCACAATTTGTATGAGCTTAATGCATGCTTTACTACTTTGATATTTGTGCCATTTTTCAAATTAGGAAATCATTTTTTATGCTAAATTATTTAACAAGTTTTATCTTTTGAAGAGAAGGAAGAGGAGGAGTAAAACAATGATGGGAACTGTCTTTTCAGGCCTACCTATTTTAGGTTTTTAACAGTTACGTACATAGATTAAAAATTCAAATACTGATCTTAAAGGAGTGGTAATAAACAGTGCTAGTTCCCAGCTTTAAACTTACTCACTGCTTAGTCCTGCTCCACAGAGGCATCTGCTTTTAACTCAGATGTTTTTAGCATGCATTAATCTTCACCTTTCTAAATCTATACTTAATACAGGCATTTCTTCACGTTTCTATATTTTACTTCAGTAACTTCCTGTTATGATGGTTGAGAATTTGGGTACTGTCATACCGCCTACCATCCCATCTCCCATTACTATACTCTCTGGTGTCCTAATTAAGAGATGACAATTTTTTATTCAGTTAGTTGTAACCTTATGACTATGTTCAAGTGTTGTTCACTTGAGCCAAGTTATCATTACATGTCATTTCTTGTAAAACTCTTTTCCTGTTAAGTTTCTTGTCTTTTCATTTCCTTTGCAAGTTTCTATGTTCCTATCACTAAGTTTCCCTAACTTACCACAAAATTACAAAATCCCTCTGAAAACTATAATGATAGTTCCTTTTTCTTTCCTGGAACTTGGCTGAAGTTTGGACTGATGCTGTCCAGGCCTTCTGCCCATTTGGCAATGAAACTCAACTGAACTTTTTTCCTGATTTAGATCCTTTGTTTCCTGAACACCATGATTTTCTTGCTTGACTTATTCCCTCATTTAGGAGAAGTACATCTTTGGCTAGCTTCCCAAGAAAGTGTACATAGAGGCAAGATTTTAAGAACTTGCATGTCTAATGTTTAATAGCTCATGTTTAATTGACACTATAGGATTATAAATTGAAAATCATCTTCCTTGAGAATTTTGAAGTCACTGCTTCATTGTCTCAACCTGCTATTTCTGTAACATCTTTGTATATAACCCATTTTGCTGCTTTCTGGATCTTTTGTTCTGAATTTTTACCATGAAGTGCCTTGGTGAGGGTGTATATGTTTTGATTTGGGCATTTGTCAGCCTGTCTAGTTCACAGACTCATTTCCTTAATTTCTTTGAAATTTTTGTATTATTTCTTTAATAATTGCCACATTTTCCCCTGTTCTTTCTTTCCAGAATTACAGCATTAATCTGTTTTTCTTATCTTTCTCTCCTGCTTTCCATCTCTTTGCCTTTTGTTTTTAACGTTCTGGGAAATTTCTTTGATTTGACCTCTCTTTTTGAATATATGTCAAATATCACATCATTAATTTCCAAAACCTCGTTCTTTTCTGATCTCCCATTTCATAGCCTTTTATTCTTATTTCATAAATTCACTATCTTTCCACGAGTATTAATTATAAGAGTTTTTTTGGTTAGTTCAGGCTACCATAACAAAATACCGGAGTAAGTGGTTTAAACAACAGAAATTTACTTCTTATAGTTCCGGAGGCTCAGAAGTCCAAGATGAGATGCTTGCAAAGTAGGTTTCATCCTGAAGCCTCTTGGCTTATAGGCTGCCACCATCTTGCTGTGTGTTTACAGGACCTACTCTAAGAATGTGCACATAGGGAGAGAACACTCTTTCTGGTATCTCATAAGGGCACTAACCCATTGTGAGGCCCCAGCCTCACGACCTCATCCAACTCTACCTCCCAAAGGCCCCATCTTCAAATCCTAATACAGGGGGTATTAGGGCTTCAACATATAAATTTGGGGGAGGACACAAGCATTCAAGCTATAATAGGTTTTTTATTTTTAACTGTCACAAAAAGATTTATTTAAAATGTCTGGTAAATAACTGCAGATTTAATGCTGTTTCTGTAACAACGCTAGTATATCGCCATCTGGCACAGCACAAAACAAATACTCATTTACACAATGATTTTTCTCAATTCTCAGCTGGGCTTTTGGTGCTATCCACCAGTCATTCACTTTGCTCCTAGTTTTTTTTCCCTCTCCCTTTTCCTGAGTCCAAGCTATCTCTCTCATGACTCCCAACCCCTTTATCCCACCATCTCAACACTTTCTTTTACCTGACTGCCAAAATGTTCTGGGTTTCTGTCTTTGCCTTCTTCCTTTCAGTCTCTGTGGAGATGTTCATCCTATCAGCTAACCCTACCAAGGATCTGTTCTCTATCTTATACCACCTCCTGGGGCCTCAGGCCATTCTTACTTACCCTGGCTCACCTGGCCCTTTTCTCTCTCTAACCATCAGCAAAACAAGCATATCATATATCTTCCTTTTAAAACAAACTACTTCTGACTTTTCTCAACTAAACTTCTGGAGAGAGCAGACTAGACTTACTGCTTTTTCTCTTCATTAGCATATTGCATCTGCCCTCAGCATGTCACTGAAAGTGCCTTATCAGCATCACCAGTGTCCACCAAATTTCCATGGGATTCTTACAACATCAAAAAGATGACTCCCTTAATTGTTAGTGTGTGCACTGGTGTTTTTGTGAATTCCTAAGATTCTACTTATCAGACTTCCTCGGTGCAAAATAGAGGACATTAATTCCTAGCTTTTAAAAAAAACCATTATGACCAGGCACTTATTTTGGGCTAAGGTCCAGAATATGATATAATGATTTTGGTAAGCTTTTAGTAGGATTCTGTATACTGAATATACAGTATGCAAGCAGCTCTTGGTGAACTTAGCAATTGGAGGAAAAGAGTGGTGGTGATAAAAAGAACAAATTCTTAAAAGGTTCTTTATAACTTAATTTGTAGTGTACATTGAATAACATTTGCCTTCCTGATATTTTGTTTAATCTTAAAAGTGTTTAGTTCCTTGAGTTTGTTAATGTGAGCTCCCAAGGAGAAAAGGCATTATCTAGAATGTGCTAGTGGCAGAGGAAGGCCAGCTCAGCCTTAAAGAGAGTTGTAGATTTTTGGCAAGAAATTAAGAGTCGATGAGTACCTTTGTCTTTACAAAGAGGTTTTTATAGCTTCAGTAATCATGATTATAACTTTCACCTATACACCTTTTTGTTAGAGAAAAAGAGTAAAAGTATTGCATTCTAAACAAAATATGTTCAGTAAATAGCGATAGCTTTTATATAAAATTGTAACCCAGAGGTTGATTATTTTGTAAGGAACAACAGTCACGTGGATACGTAATTTGTTACTTTTTAAAAGATACCTATCACATTACCTTTAATCAACTGATCCCAGTTTGTGTTCTGTAGCAGGTGAAAACGTCTCGCCCTAGTTGTGCTGCCTTTTTTTTTTTTAACAGTCAAAATGGAGTGATAGTACCACATACGTTCCTGTCATGCATTCTTAGATCTGTAGGTATATGCAGCAGCACCATGAATGCATTGCCAGAATGTGTTCTCCATTTCTTAATTACTTCACTTTGACTTCTGTATTTAGAAACAGAAATGCACCATTTTCAAAAGCTATTTGATCTGGGCAATAAGATTAAGGAATGTATAACAGTACAATCTCATTCACATTGCTTTATTGTCATTAAAATCTTTAAGGAGTTTTGTAGTTGGAACTAGAAAACATCTTAATCACATTCAATATTTCTTACACTTGAGAAAACTAAGCTTTGCTGCTAATTTGTTGAAGAGCTTTGGTTTTCAATAAAAAATATACCTTAAATCCTATGAGTGTTTACTATAGACATTGTTAACTATTTTGATCACACTCTTTTTCTTGGTGATATAAGAAGTGTTTAAATGTTTATCATTTCTCTCATTCATCTATAGATCTTATTTAGTGTATGATCCAAGACTAAAGCATCAGCGAAAAATAAGTTTAGGCCATAGACTGATGGACATATGGATCAGCCGCTTTCATATTACTTGCATTGGCAGCCAAGCAATACTTTTCCACTTTCTTTCATCTTTGCATATTTTACTACTGTTACACTCCATTGTGTGCCTGCTGTGTCCAGGTTCAGTACTTTTATTTTTTTAATGACAAAGCAAAGCTGACCCAAGTATTATCTCAAAAAGTCTGCTACTTGATTATATCTCGCAGCACATTTCTTCATCACTACGTACTGCAAGACAAAGCTTTATTAAAGGCTTATTTTTGTTTCGTTTCATCTTAGAGTCATGTTCGAAGTTGGGATTTTTTCCTAAATAAAAATAGAGTGTACAATTTAAAATTTTGCTGCCAGTGGGAGGACCAGTTATGCTTTTAGTAACAGTACTCTTCTAATAGAATGTGCACTGGAAATTGTTACCATGAATTGGTGGGTTTTGTTTGTTTTGGATGATAAAGAGCGTACATCATAGAGGTTTTTTAAGGGTTAAATGAGTTAATTTCACATAAAACATTAGAATGGTGCCTAGCACATAGTAAGCATTTGATAAATGTGACCTATCATTACTATTTTTTTTTTTTACTGTATCCATTGGACTGTCCTTTATGGTAATGCAGTAGCAGGACTAATGAACTGAGAAAGCTACACAGAGCTATTTGCCCTTAACCCCTCATCTTTAAAAATGCATGCATAACGTATCTTAAGGAATTATATTACAAATACAATACCAAGAAGGCCCCAATACATTCTTGTTTGGTAACATACTATGAA
Source organism: Eonycteris spelaea (assembly GCA_003508835.1). Lineage (NCBI taxonomy): Eukaryota > Metazoa > Chordata > Mammalia > Chiroptera > Pteropodidae > Eonycteris > Eonycteris spelaea. The sequence goes on along the minus strand of PUFA01000001.1, from coordinate 29,628,642 downwards.
ATTGCATATTTTACAGCATTAGATGTCATGCATAACTCAAAATATGAGACACTGTGCATTATAATTTGGATAGTCATTTTCCTGAAGGGGATTTAAAAAGAAAGAAATATACTTTTGGGTATTGGTTTATATCTCTATTAAGAGTAAGTTTTACTATAAGTAATAGGTACCGAAGAATGACTGTAATCAAATAGGACTTTCATTTAAAGGTCACACAAAAAGAAGTCCAGTTGTGGTCAATCTAGGGTTATCATGGGCTCTATCCATATTTTCTCTCCATCGTTCTTAGCATGTAGGCCTATATCTTTATACTTATTGCTACACAGATGCAAGATGGCCACTTCACCTCAAGCCTCGTGTCCAGGTGTCAGACAGGAAGAAGAGAGGATGATCAAAAGGCAAAGAGGAAAGAAGGAAAGAGTAGTACCTACATCAAGAATGTACAAGTTTTCCCAGAAACCCTCAGCTTCATTGGCTAGAACTGTCATTTGGCACCTCAGAGCTGCAAGAGATCTGGAGGAACTAAACTGGGCACATTGCCTCCCCAGATAAAAATCAGACTTGTTCGTAAAGAAGGGGGAATGGGTATAGCATGTAGCAGTGGCCACCATAGCTTGCTTGCATGTGAAAACTGCATAATTTTAATTTTTTATAGCTCTTGCTGTCTTAGCCCATTTGGGTTGCTGTATCAATGCCATACAATGGATGGCTTGTAAACAACAAATTTATTCTTCAGTGTTGAGGCTAGGAAGGCCAAGATCAGGGAACTGGCAAGATTTGGTGTCTGGTGAGGGCCCACTTCTGGCTCATAGATAGCTATCTTCTCATTGTCCTCACATGGTGGAAGGGGCAAAGGAGCTCTCTGGCATCTCTTTTATAGAAACACCCTCATGACCTAATCATTTCCCAAAGGCCCCACCTCTTCATACCATCACATTGGGGGTTAGGTCTCAATGTAGGAATGTTGGGGACACAAAAAACATATATGGTACCTCCTAATATTTCTATAAGTCACTTCCATATCTAATTTCCTTTGATCCTGTGTAGCTAATAGGGATTAATATGCTCATTTTTAGGTGGGAAGGAGAAGTTAAATAATATGCTCAATATTACCCAGCTAGATTTTCAGCCTTTCTATTACTCATCAACTCTTCTGAGTTACCTGGAAACAACTTTCACCTCTAGGCTTCACCTTAGCTATATAGCTGATTTTGAAGGAATGGAATTATTTAGATAGTTTATCAAAACATGCAATTTACATATAGTTGCAGTGTTGCATGTTTAGTAATCCATCAGTGGGGAAAAAACCACAATTATCTGCTATAAATACTTGATGGAGGGATTGATTTAGCTTAACTGAGGCAAGGCAGCTACCCAGAGCAAGAGCGGAGGTGACCCCACTTGCCAGGAGCAAATGGTCTTTTGTGGCTTTTTCTTGCCCCTCAGGGACGCTGCCGCCACCGACAGTTTCAAAGATCCTCCACAAGAAGAAAGGTGAAAAACCTAATTCTTGTCACTGCCCCGCTATACTCAGGTTTACACCACCATTCTGGAAGAATTTAGATGAAACAATCTGTTTAGAAACATTGGATTTTTAAAGGCTCCCCAATCTCAAAGGAAAACTTAGTTTCTGTCTTTTTAGACCTTTTTTCTATGCATGTTGACAGTTATGTAGACCAAGCAGTTCTTGAGAAGGTGTATTGAAGTAAGAAACATCTGAAATCTGTAGATAATTTTTATGAGTTTATTTGAAGAAAAAAAAAAAGTTTGTTTGAGCCAAGCTGATGACATCGGGGCAGCAAGATCTCAAATGCTCCTGAGAATGAGTTTTGCAGATCCCTTTTTTACATTTGGAATTAAGGGAAGGTAAGATTACAGGAAGGTGAGAGAAAGATGGGAAATCTATGATTGGATTACGGGATAAACCCTTGAGGCTGGTTATGCCTCCCAGGAGTCTGAAAAATGATTACTCCTAATATTTCAAAAGGGTGTTAACAATACACAAGAATAGGACTTGTTTAAGGGGAAGATAAAATTTTTATAGGCCTGGGGTGTGACTACCCACCATGACCTGTCCAGTTAGGAATCACCCTATAAGATTACTTTTGGTTAGATTTATTATAGCCTCCTTTTTATCTACAACTCTTAAATGGATTGAGGGACTGTCACAATCCTCTAGTGAATATTGGATTAATGGGTTAGGGAAAGATAGCGCGAATTTGAAGACTGGCTCTGTTCAGAGCTGCAGAGTACTATGGACTTTCATAATGAGGAACTTTTGTGATTGAGTAGGCTCTGGACTTTTGGTGGAAGAAGAGGTAGAAAGAAATCTTGATTTGCAGATTGTTTCAAGTTGACCTAAGCCAATTTGTTATGTATTACTTTTAGGTTCTTTTGGTAAAAGCTAGGTACCCAAGAAGTTTGAAGTGGTGAGGGTTAATTAACCTCTGATAACCTCATTACCAAATTATAAGCAAGTCTCAGACTAAACTGCCACACATCTAGAAGTCAATTAAGCAAACATTTATTTGCAAAACATTCATTCAGCCTGTTCTACAGTTCCTCATAATCTCAGCTCTGTTCTAAGTGCTCTGTCTATAACCTTGCATGAAAGGTTCATCTGAGGAGAAGGAACCATTCCAGAGGCCAGGATTCTGTTACCTTTAAAGATAGTATCATGGAACCAGACATCCTCCTAACCAGTGTTCATTTAGGGCCAGAGCCTTGAAAGCCATCCTTTAAAGGATGAAGTTGCAGGCCTCACTAGATTCTTATACCTCCTTCATGCAAGGCTGCAGTGTCTCAAATTACTTTAGCCAGTCCAAATGCCTTGACCACCTTTCATTTCACTGATAAGAGCCTATTGCTAACAAGTGACTGATTTCATATACGCCTATTTCTGATTCTCACTTTGCTTGTTGGCAGAATCTGAGGTGTTGATGGAGATATGGATAACAGAAGTGCTTATAGTAGCTGCCTAGAGTATGACCTTTCTGACTAGGAACTGACCACTCCTAGTGTGTGAATTTTCTATTAGAATAACACACACTGTCTTTAACAAAAACATTTTAAATTACAGACATAATACAGATGAAGGTAGTCTTTGACATTTACAGTTTAGTACTTATGGTTTTAACTGCTGTTAATAACCTGTAGCTGCTTATCATTTTACTAAGATAAATTGACCTGGAAGACTAATGGATAGAGGGTCACTTGGCTAGTAAATGAATTTAAACTGGTCACTTTTTATTCAAATTTTATTCTTGGCATGTAAGCACTAACTCTCCTGATAGCTAAATGGGCCATCTAGATTTTTAGTTGTATGGTTCCATAGCATAGTGGTTAGCACGTCTGCTTTAACGCAGAAGGTCCTGGGTTTGCGCCAAGGTCCACGGTCTACAGCCATACCACCTTGAACAAGCCTAATGTCTGATCTCGGAAGCTAAGCAGGGTTGGGCTTGGTTAGTACTTGGATGGGAGACCACCTAGGAAAACCAGGTGCTGTAGCATAAATAATAATAATAAATATATAAGTTTTTTAGTTGTACTTTATTGCCTTTTTTTAGTGACACTAAGTTGCATAATACTGTTTAGGAATTTATGATGGGATCAGAATGTCAGAGATTTACTGTGCTATATGCAATATACTTTTGTCTGTGGCAGACTATGGCTCCAGTCTTAGTCTCAGAAGTTAAATCAGATGTCTTTTCCACTGTCTGAAATTCCAGTTCAGTGGCTAAATCTAAATAGTCCATATCTCAGGAAACTCAAAATGCATGAAGCACAAACTGACAGAATTGAAGGGAGAAATAGACAATTCGATAACAATTGGAGACTTCAAAATCTCACTTTCAGTAGTGGATAGAACAATGAGGCAGAAGATCAACAAAGAAGAAAACTTTAAACCAACTATGCCTAACAGGCATCTACAGAACACTTTATTGAATAATAGCAGAATACATATTATTCTCAACTACATATAAAACATTCTCTAGGATGGACCATAAAGCCAATCTTAATAACTTTTTAAAAACAAATCATACAAAGCATGTTCTCAGAGCACAGTGGAATACAATTGGAAATTACTAACAATGAAATTTGGAAAACCAACAAATATGTGAAAATTAAACAACACACTCCTAAATAACCAATGGGTCAAAGAAGAAAATATTTTGAAATGAAAACAAAAACTATATATCAAAACTTATAGGATACAGCTAACACCATGTTTAGAAAAAGATGGCTCTAAGTTGTGGAGAGTGAATTGTAAGATGACAAGATCCTTGCAATCTGTGAGGTCAATCAAGGGTTGTCTCACCTCAACGAACCCTCCTAAGAATGGAGGGCAGGGCGGGGGGGGGGGGGGGGTGGAGCAATGAGGTGTTGCTCCGAAACAGGGAAGTACACTCATAGCCCTGAGCAGATAGAACTGCAAAAGATCATGGCATGGTGTGGATTGGGTGATTGTGTAGAGGATGATCTTATCTTAGCCAGCAACTGTATGCTCTTGTATAAAAGCAGCTTGCAAAAATAAAACTATGCCATTGCCCCACCATCAGTGGACAGTGGACCTCCTGATCCCAGCTTTTTTCTGTCTTCTTTCTTTTCTTAATCTCTCACCATTCCCACTCAGGTACATTCTCCAGAACTACACTGGACTTGGTAGGATTTGCCATTTGCTGAACACGGCAGTAAGTAAATTTTTTTTTAAAAGAAAGATCTCAAATAATCAAACCTACACCTTAAGAAACTAGAAAAGGAAGAACCAACTAAATGTAAGGCAGCAGGTGACAAATAATAAAGGTTAGAACACAAATAAAGAATAGAAACACAGAAAGAAAACCAACAAAACCAAAAGTTGGTTCTTTAAAAAGATGGTCAAAATCAACAAATCTCTACCTAGAATGACCAGGGTGAGGTGCAGGTAAGAAAGATCCAAACTACAAAAAACAGGAATCAAAGAAGGAACATTACTATTGTCCTTACAGAATTAAAAAAGACTATAAGGGGATACTATGAACAATTGTATGCTAACAAAGTAACCTAGACGAAGTGGACAAATTCCTCGAAAGGCAGAGTTGGTCTAACATATAAAAATCAATCAATATAATCTATAGAATAAATCTTAATAAAGTAACACAGCCACATGATCATTGCAATATAGGCAGAAAAAGCTTCTGACAAAATTCAACATCCCTTCATGACAAAAACGCTCAACAAACTAGGAATAGAACAGAACTTTGTTAAGCAGATAAAAATCATTTACAAAATCCCACAACTAACATAATACTTAATGGTGAAAGACTGTTTTCTTTCCAAGATCAGGAACAAGGCAAGGATGTCAATTCTTGCCACTTCTGTTCAACATGGTACTAGATGTTCTAGCAAGGGTTATTATGCAAGAAAAAAAAGCACCCATTTTGAAGAGGAAGAAGTAAAACTGTCTATTCAAAGATGACACGATTTTGTAAAAAAAATCCTAAAGAATCCACACACATAAAAAAATATTAGAAGTAATAAATGAGTTCAGCAAGTTTTCAGGATATAAGATCAATATATGAAAAAAATAGTAATAGAGTGTAGTAATGACTTAAAAATAGACATATAGATAAATAGGATAAAATTTAGAGGCCAGAAAAAAACCTTCACATTTATGGTCAATTGATTTTGACAAGGGTGTCAACAAATTCAATAGAGGAAAAATTGTCTTTTCAACATATGGTGCTGGTGCAACTGAATATGCACATGCAAAAGAATGAACTACAACTCTCTTGCTTACACCATATACAAATATTAATTCCAACTGGGTCATAGATGGACATGTAAAACTACAAAACTCTTAGAAAAAATTATAGGAAGAAATCTCTATGCCCTTCAGTGAGGCAATGGTTTCTTAGATATGACAGGAAAAGGGACAAAATAAATTTGACTATACAAAATTAAAAATTTATACTATTATAAAAGTGAGAAGACAACCCACAAAATGGGAATAGTTGCAATTCATATATCTGATAAGGTATTTGTATCCAGAATATATATTTCAATAAAGCTGTATTTATTTTTTTAAAAAAAGAATTTAGTTCAGACCTCTTCCTAGCCATATTGAACACTAGAAGTTTTTGTGAATGTTTTGAAGTCCTCGATGAAAGAAAATTATCACCCTAGAATTCTATACTCAGGAAAGTCATTGTTCAAATCCAAAGGCCGGCAGCCACAAACATTTAAAAAATATTCAAGAACTCAGAACATATTGTTCTCATGATCTTTCTTTTAAAATCTTCTAAGAACAATGCCTTTCAGTAGAACTTTTCTGTAATGATAGAAATGATCTATACATAGATCATAAAGGCTACCTCCATTATGGCAGCCTTCAACCACATGTGGCTAATGGGCATATGAAATGTGGCTAGGGCAACTGGGGAACTGCATTTTTAATTTTATTAAAATAGCTACATACTGCTAATAGCTATTAGTTTTTGTAACAGTTTTAGAATAGTGAAAGGAAGTCAAAATAGTGTATCTTTAAAATCAGATTTAACTGTATGACTTCAGGCATTTGACTAAATCTAGTTTCTGTCTTCTCATTTACAAAAATAGGAAAATTCTCACCTCAGGGGTTTGTTGTGAAATTTAAATGTTATGATGCCCATAAAATATTGAGTGTGCAGTAAGAGCTAAATTATTATTTTTTAAAAAAATCTTCTAGAGGACAAACTTAGGGCAAGCAAAGAATAGCTAGAAAAATGGGAAAAAATGTTTTTCAGTGAGCGATAAACCTCTATAAATTTCTACATAGGCTATATAAATGTCTGTCTAAAGAAATGTTATAACTATGGTTATAAACAAGGTATCATTTCTACCCTTTGGCATTGTAGACATGATATAACTGAGTTTTACAAGTGACTTTCGTTTCCAAGTAGGATGTAGTAGATTGCAGCAGGATAATGTTCCTGCTATAACAGCTTCTGAAAGTACAGAAATTAAAAATACCATATTCTAAGATATATTGGAGAACTGTGAAGTAACAGGGACATGATACCTAATTTTAGGTAAACTAAAATTCCAGAGCGGGGAGAGCCATTCTAAGGTGACTTGATAATCACTAGCTGTTTTCTTCTCTGGAAACATTTGCTGGATTCTAGGTGTAGGCTGAGAATTAGTCTTAACCTAGGAAGAGAAAACCTAGAGGAATTTATGGTGGTTACGTGAGACTACTAGGACAGATTGGAAATCAGAAGAGTCCCAGTGCTTGGCTGGTTTTCTGTGTGGGCGTTTGCTGGGTTCAAGACCTGTTAGGATGGCTGTGGGACAGGGCCAAAACTTTTGAAAAGTGATGGTGCTTAGGAAACTGCCCCATTGGAGGGACATGGCCTCTTCTAACACATGGCTAATCTCTCCCTCAAGACATATATAGGCTTGAGGCAAAAGAACTAAGCTCAATATCACTAAAGGAATAAACTGACTGTCCTGTAGTCTTTCGGGGTTGAGGAAACAGAGGTTTTCTATCAAAAGCTTGGGCTACCTCTGAGGAATAGGGATGACCCAGCAGTGGAATGAATCTAAATTAAAGGGCAACCTTGCCAAAATCCAGCTAAATTCTTGATTACATTATGATAATCAGCCCTTCACTCTATCACCCTATTAGAGGGAAGGGGAGATATCGTGTGGGGCCTCTACAATTCTTTTATATACATTGTGAGGCACACAAGAAAACATTACCAAGCATGTGAAAAGGCAAAACAATATGACTGATAATCAAGAGAGAAAAATGCACCATTCAGCTAGGCTAACAAATTATCAAAATGTTAAAGATAGACAAGGACTGAATAAAAGATAAAGAAAATGGAGAAAAAGATGAAAAATGGATTATAAGATGGAGACTTCAAATGGATAACTGGAATCTATAAACAACACACAAAAAATATTAAATTATAAAACCAAAAATACAATATTAAAAATTAAGAACTCCATGCATAGATTTGATATCAGACTGAAGACCGTATGAGAGAATTTGTAAACTCAAAAACAGGTCAATACAACATATTTAAACTGTAGCATTAAGATTAAAAAAAAAAAAAGTTGGCACAAAGTGTAAAACACATGAATAAGGTCAAATAATCTTACATATGTAATTGGAATCCCAGAGGAGCAGAGATAGAGAATGGAGCAAAAACAATAATTGAAAAGACACTGGCTAAAAAGTTCCCAAAATTGATGAAAAGCACCAACCCACAAATTAAGAGCTCAGTGAAACCCAAGCCAGATAATTATAAAGCAAACCCCATTAGGACACAAAATAGTCAAATGGCTGAAAATCGACAAGAAACTAATAAGCAGCTAGAGCTTTTTCTCTTTGGGTGACTCTCATTTTCTCCCTTTCTAGGTAGCCTTCCTTGTGAACTCTAGCTGCTTTGGCCTCCCCAATCTCCCAGTGTCTTCCTCTCAACTCAGGAGAACCACTCGGCCGTTCCTGGTTTCCTCTACCTGTACATATCCTAGAGACTCTCACCAGGCAGTATACTGGGGCGGGGACTTACTCCATTTATTGTCCATCTCTAAGGGATCGCCACTCTCTGCCTTATATTAAAAGTCTTGAAAAGTGATGTTTCATAATTTCCGTCTGGCTTTTGGTTGTTTCAGTTGGAAAGGTAAATCTGATCTCTGTTATTCCATCTTTGCTGGAAGTGGAAATCTCAAAAGATTTACATTTGAACTGAGGAAGCAGGTCAATCTGAAGCTTACATACAGTCAAGCACCACACACGACCTTTCAGTCAAGGGCATGTTGTGGTGCGTTTAAATCTGAGACCCCCCCACCCCACAGAACCAATTGAGATTAATTATGAGCCTTTATTAGCCAGCCAGCGACTGACTCTTCCCACTAGAGAATCAGCTCTGAACTTCCAGAGGAGGCAGCTTATAAAGCCCAAAACCTGATTAAACAAGCAAGCAGGTTTACAGAAGTAGAAGTTAGCCATTAGCATATCTTAGCACAGGATAACTACACCCTTAACATTAGCTTATCTTTGCACAGAATATCTCCTAGAACTACACCCTGGTTAAACATTAAACAAGCAAGCAGAAGTTGGCCATTTGAAAGTTTCCCCCCTTAACAGACAGACCATGTATATTAAGGCATCTGAGAGCAACACATTGCACAAATACCATTGTGTTACAATTGCCTATAACAACATGCTGTACAGGTTTGTAGCCTATGAGCTGTAGAGGAACAGAATTTGTCACCCTAAAATATGTGTTTTTGGCATTAGGATTATTTTAGGCTGGTTAATTTTAAGAAACAGACATGGAAGAAGCTCTGGAAATCAAGTAAGAGTTATCCTTTGTAAAATACACTTGTAAGGGAAATCTCCAGATATGAGTGCCTCCCTAGCTATACCAGGAAAAGGGGAATGACCTTGCAGAAACTCAAAAGAATGCAGAAAACGACTTAAATCTGCATAACAAGCTTACTCTTGTTTACTGTGTTTTTCCTGGTAACCTCCCATAAGGACTCCTCCTAGCCACAACTTCTTCTTTTGTCTTCAGTTGAAGATGGTATTTTAGGTGGTAGCTTCGGTGATTTTGGCAAGTTATTTAGTTTTCCTGAGTCCTTCCTAGTGTTAAAAAAAAAAAAAAAGAAAAAAGAAAAAAACAAACCACAGGCCTAGAATGGCCTCACCTGAGCTGAAAACCCTTGATACCAAACTTAGATTTAATCAATATGTAATTTCCTGATAAATGCTAGTGAGGTAATCTGTCCTTGCCTGAAATAATCCATTCTTTTAATTTCTTAGTTCCATCCTAATCCACTTTTAACGTTAGTCCACCCTCTTTTTGCCTATAAAAACCTTCCATTTTGTACGTCTTATCAGAGCACCCTTCTAGCTGATAGATGGGATGCTGCTTCATGAATCCCTTAATTAAAGCCAATTCGGTCTTCAAGTTTATTCAGTTGAATTGTTTTTTAACACCAGCTAGACATATTGTTAAACTTTTTTTCTCTTGTTAAACTATCTTTTACTACAGGGATGTCTCAGTCAAGAACTCAGAAGGTAGAGAAAATTATTTTTTCTCCTTTGTATAAAAATAAATCATACCATCTAGCCTAGGTGTGTAGTAAGCTATACCATGTAGGTTTGTCTGAGGACACTGATGTTCGCACAATGTTGAAATCACAGCATGTATCCCTGTTAAGTGGCTGCATGACTGTTGTAAAACTCAGTAGTAACTATATCAACTGTTTAGAAGACTGAGAAAAGCTTTTGTTTGGGAAGGAAAACTTAATTTTTGATACTGTTGAGAATTTGTTGACACACGTGATAATTAAAAGCAAACCACATTATAGTCGGTTTTACTATTGTTTTTACCTTCTGTACAGTCAAGGCACACCCTTACCGCTTGCACCTGGGGCACAAGACGCCTAACACCCAGCTCCTGGCACTCCATTGTATCCGTCTCCACTCTATTCAGAATCAAGTATGTCCAAAATTGAATTTATCTTCCACCATACATCTATTATATGTTTTCTACCTGTCAGGATATTGTATTATATTTATGTCTCTTTCCCCACAATTAGGTTCAGGGCTTGCAAGAGAGACTTCATGTTCACATTCAAAAAAATGTTTGTTCAGTGAATTGTGCTTTAACATATCAGGCTGAAGACGTTTTCCTCTCTCGTTATAAAGAGAATAACGAATTTACCATACCGACTTACTAAGCACTTGTAGGCCAGTCACTATTTGGTGTCGGGCTACTATGGAGACTAAAATCGGGCTCTGTCCTCCAGTGGACATGTTTTCAGTTGAGAGCAGGGCACAGCTAGAGAAGCACATTACAATACCGTTGGGTAAGGTCATCATGGGAGAACCAGAGAAGAAATGCCTGGGTCGGAGCATCCAGAGCAGGAACGTCTTTCGCTTTTCGCACAAGGGAAAAGGGTTTAAGGAAGGGAGGGGCCGTATAGCTGCGGTCTGCCCGAGCCTCTTTAGGGTAAAAATTTCTGAGGGGCTGAACAGATGTCTGAAACTCGCTTTGCAGAGCCTCTGTAATTTTTAAATCAGTTTCTACAAGACCTCACGCGTTTGGAAGGAGGCGCCGGGCGGGGGACGTAGAGCGAGCCGAGACAGCGAGGACCAGGGCCACAGCCTGACGTCCCGGCGGAAGCGGAAGAGCGCACGTCGCCGGAAGCGGAGGGAAGGCGGAGCCACGGCCCCAGTGCCGGGCAGTCGCTGGCCCTCCCACCGCGCACGCTGCGCGGGCGGGGCTGAGGCGGAAGGGCAGGGAAGGAGGTGACGATGTAAGTGAGCGCCGGTATCGCGGCAGCAGCTCCAAAGGAAGCTCGGCTGCCGTGGTCGCTGTGAGCAGGCCGGACACCCTGTCGCTGACGGGGCTTCCTCGAGAGCTGGGGAAGGCAGGGCCGCAGTCGGAGCTGCCGCATTGTCTGGGCTCGCGACGGGGCAGGTGAGGGCAGCGAGGGACGGAGGTAAGCGGGAGCCCAGGTGTCACATCGGCCGAATGGCTTGCGGACCCGGCTGCCTGGCCGTTCCCGCGCCGCTGCGCGCCAGCTCAGCACTCTGGCCTGGAGGCCTCAAGCGCTGCCCTCCTCTCACGCTCGAACCCGAGGCAGCAGATTTCTCCCTGGTCGTACTGTACCTTCCTGGGGGCGGGGAAGGAGCTCGTCCCGAGGGACCGCTGTCTCCCCTCTTTCTCTCCGGTTCGAGATGTACGACACAGAAGCGGAGAAAAGTAGCGCCCCCGGCCGCTTCTCCCGAAGCCTGGGAAAGCTTAGAGAGAGACAGCTGCTGTTACAGGTCCTCCAGCTCCTGCTGTCGTGGAAGTCAAGGGTTCTTATTCTGCCAGTTCTCCTTCCTGCCTGCCTGCAATTCCTTACCCCACACTCCTGGGACCTTATTTTAGTGAACGCTTATGGCACAGTTGGATTTTAGGATGATGCAAAGCCTGACATTTCTAGTCTCTCTATGCTAGGGAAGTATCGACCCCAGTGCGACTGTAGGGCCGTTCTATTGGGGAGGAGGGACGGAGAGGATGTGGGAAGCGTTTTGAACTTAAGAGTCAGAAGAGCTGAGTTGAAATCCTAGCTTGCCATTTGCTAGTGGTTTTAATCTCGTGCCTGACACTTAGACATTTTTGACCGCCTATAAAGTGGAGCTTTCTTATACCTATATAAATTAGTAGGGTGAATTTAAATGAAATGAAGACAGTAGAACACTAATCTTGAAATGTTTCGGAAATCTAGTTACCCTTGGTGTAAGAATATCCAGGATACTTAATGGTAGGTTCCTAGTTATGTTTATTTGTTTATCTACAATAGCTAAGCTTGGTATGGAAAGAAGGGTGCCGGAAGAGATACTAGGATCTAGAATGGTTAGAACCTAACCATACAGTGTGTGCTTTAGGTTGGGCAGCATTAGGAAGAAATCAGAATCTTCTGGTCACCCAGATGTCTCATGCTTATTGATAAAACATTATTGGTATATGAAGGAGGATGACGCAAATCAGTTTTGCTTCTTACTCAAGACAACTTTGTCCAGTGGGCCCTTTCTAGGAGAAAAACTGGGAGGGACTTCATTTATACCTTGGCCACTTTACAAGGATCCTTTGCAAGTATTTCTGAGGACCCCTCACTCTGCCTCTAAAATATTTCATGTTAATCGACAATGTGCAGGGAATAAATACAGGAACTTGAATCCTTTGAGTGGTTGGACATTACAGTTCTAAGTATGAAAAGATGCTTTCTCTATGTAGGACAGAGAACATCATTCACCACTGAAGTTTAATAGACCCTAAGTTAGAGAAGTGTTTGCGGAGGAGGGATGGGAGATGCAGCCTATGACTTGGGTGAAGTAGCCCCTGTTCTTAAAATTGCCCCGTCACACAAATTAAGGATGCTTTCCTTTCCTCAGTGGAACATGATGATGGCTGCTGTGCAGTATGTAGCCAAGTACAATCTTCAGTTCCTTTGCCATGGAATTTTCAATTTGGAACTTTAAGTATGTCATGGATAAAGAAGGGACCTTGAGGTCATCTGTCTCATCTTGTAATTTCAAAACCTGACTGGTCATTAGAAGCATTTGGAGAATGAAAACCAAATCATAGATGCCTGGACACTACCTCAGTGGCTCTGAAGTGAGACCTGGGTATTTGGTTTTTAAAAGGCTTCTCAGGTAATACTCATGGTTTTAAAAACACATAGATCAGGTTTCACATTTTAGTTTATAAATAGTCCCAGAGAGATGAGTGTCATGCCCAACTAATTTGTTGCCTTCCATATGCCTTAATTTTTTTCTTTCTTGTCCTTTCTTAAAAAATAACCATACTTGAATTAATAGTACTGTTTCAGGTTTTGTGGTGTTTGAACCCAGAAGTTAGAAAAAAGTCCTTTAAGTCAGCAGCTCTGTAGTTCTGTTTTTATGTTTCCTATGTCATTAGACTCCTCAAGTAAAATTTCATACTAAATGTTGCTTAACTCTGTTTGTTGGCAGAATAATATAAAGATTATTATCACTTTATAAATTAGTTTTTTAGTAGGCTTTTGTGCCATACCATGGAAAAATTCCAATTTAAGAATATTTTGCTTTTGTACTGGCTTATCATAAACCCAATGCTTTCTCCTCTTCTTCAGTCTTGGTATGCATGACCACTTAACTTTGTATCACTAGCCAGCCTTCTGTGTTTGAGAACTGGGCTGTAGATTGCTTTTTAAACACCAGATTTAACTAAAGGCTTTCAGTATTTGCTTTAAGCTTGTCCTTGAAATTTTAGTCTCTTTTTCTTGGTTAAATTGTACTGTGCCACTGGTTTAAAGAATTTGTTAGAAACCTAGAAAGGATGAACTGATAAGGTGGTAACAGTGCCTTGTGTGTATTTTTTCTACCTGTTATAGTGAAGACTTGATGACTTTGTGGGAGGTAGTATTTTCAGAATTATTAAGGTAATAGGCCATCAGGCAGAGTTGAACATTCTCTTTTAGGGAGATATATTGACCCTGAAAGTTGTTCTTTGATGGGCTTATCATTGCTCTAGTAATCCCTATTCTATGTAGAGTCAGAAATGGACCCTACATCATAAATCCTCTAAAGGAAGTTGCTGAATTATTTTCTTTCTAAAAATGACCCAGTTTGTAGCATGTTAACTTCCTACCACCAGATGATAAGGATATTCTAAAATCACTGATTAAAAATCATGTTAACAGATAGGTGGTCTATGAATTCAGTGTCCAGAGAGACATATGTGTCTCAGATGAAAAACCAAGTCACTGAGTCTCTAAATTTTTTTCTTTTTATTTTATTTTTTCAATTATAGTTGGGATACAGTATTGTTAGTTGTGGGTGTATAAGATTCTAAATTTTTTTATTTTTGTGTTTAAAATTCCTTAATTCTGAAGTTTTAACAATTACTGAATTTCAGATTCTTACAGAGCAAAGTAGAGGTATTTTCAAGTAGTGGTATTAAGAAGGGATAAATATGAACCCAGGGTCACAATTTTAATCTAAACTGATAATACAGATTTAACAAAGAACAAAGGCAGGAGTGGTGGTGTAACGATTTGAAGACCCAGTGAAAAATGGAGTTTAGAAGTCACTTGTTGGTTCTTGAGGCAGTCTTCTCTTTCTGTAAGGACTTGAGACCAAAATTGGGTACTTAAATCTACTTTATCTCTGGTGGCTGAATGTGATGTAAGTATCGTCAATAGGTACAAGTAAGTAAATGTACAAGTCGTCTCCAGTTCTCAATCTTGATCTTTTTTTATGGTCATCCATGCTCTCTTATGCCAGTGGGAATTTTTTTTTAATCTTGTTTCCAACGGTAAACCATTCTGTCTCATTTTTCTGTTTATTACTACACAACAGCTAGTCTCATCACTGTCTTTTCACCTCTAGGAGAAAGAACTTTTTCATAGTGATGCTTGAATTAGCCTGTCTAGTGGCTGCACTGTTCAAAATTTGGGTTGTCCTAGGGTCAGTGAGTACCTAACAGGAATTGAAAGCTCACTTCTGCTTCCCTTGTGTGTGTGTTTTATCTTTGAAGGAATATTGGTATTTAGTGAGCGTGAGCAGCAAAAGCATGGCCAAGAATACAGGTGCAGAAATGTAGACAGACTTCATGGGGAGGTTGCTTTTAATTTTAATTACATGTGCTCTGAGTGCGTGCTTGGAATTTGTCAGTTTTAGGGTGCATTGGATAGATACTTTTATTGGAGAACCTGCAGTATTTTTGTCTTTTCTCTTTGAGCTAGTTAGATTTGAAGAATCGTCAGATCTGTTTGGAGCTTATAAGCTAGGCTGCCAGTGAAATCGTAGCTAAATTAGAAGAAGGGGTAGAAATCTTAGTATTCATTATGTAAACATTCACTTATATTCATTTAATTCAACTATTTTTAGTATGACACCCTCCTTCTCAGCTGGACCAGATGTTTTCCAGTCCAGGAATCCTTGGTTTTACCCTCAGTGCTGCACTATCCAATATGATAGTCACTAGCAACTTAAATTTAAATAATTGAAATTAAATAAAATTAAAGATTTAGTTCTTCAGTTGCACTAGATACATTTCAAGTGGTCAGTAACCACACATGTCTAGAGGCTTACCATATTGGACAGGGCAGATGTAGAATATTTCTATCATTAAATAGTTTTTATTGGACAGTGTTGCTCTGGTTTCGTGAATAATGCTCCAGACTTCTGTAAAGATGGGGGAGGGACAGTTTGTTGATTTAGTGGAGAGCATGGGGATATCTAAATGATTTTAGCAGTCATCTTGTTTTTAGCGCAGTATTTACCCCTGAACCTGCTGCTGCTAATTCCTGACATGTTTTGAGACACCGTCGTATAAATTGGATTGCTTTCCTCGTTGCAAGCTTGAGATTTAACTTTCTTAGGTCTTTAGGTCAGTCTGCATTCCAGATTCCAAGTTTCTGTTATTGTCCGCTCTTCTATTTGTGTGCATATGTTTTAAAAACAAACCCTTAAATCTGTGCATTTTACTGTATGTAAATAATATCTTTAAAAAGTAGTGTGAGAAATTCTTTATTCTCATCTTACTAGGGTTTTAGGAGGAAGTGAAAGTAAGATGTGTCTGTTCAGTCTGCCATCTTCATCCATAAATAAAGTACTCCATAAGCATTTAAATATGTACAAATCTCTTCCTTAAAAAAAAGTCTGCGTGTCTCTCTCATATTTACTCAGGCTTCTTAGCCGCTTTATATAATATTGTATTCTTTACTCCTCGGTTTTTATCCTCTCCATTCTTCTACAGTTTCTCTTGTAAATGTTATGAGCATCAAATGGACACTTTTAAATCCTTATCTTGCTTGACCTCTCAACAGCCTTTGGCAGACCATTCCCCTCCTAGAAAACCTTTGCTAGCTTTCCTGACACCACACTTACCTGATTTTCCACCTTATTTTCCTAAATTTCTTCTTTCTTTTGCTTGGTAGTCTTCTTTTACCCCTCACCATTACATCTTAGAGTTCTCAGGATACTGCCAGAGGGTACATTCTCTAGTCCCTTTTACAACTTTTCTCTAGGTGAGGTTATCATTTCCTTTAGCTTTGGTTACTATAAGCTGATGGCTTAAATTGGAATTCCCATGGTATCCTTTCAGAGTTCTTGACCTATGCATCCAACAGTATACATCTACGTGGATTTTTTATAGTTATCTCAAATCTAACATGTCTAAAATTAGCCAGTATAACCTCCACTCTCTCTCCATTTGTTCTATATAAATCATACCACTGTCCAGTAGCTCATACCAAAACACCACCCAAACACAGACAGGCTTTCCATCCAGTTCTATCATTTCTGTCCTTAAAAGTCTCAAGGTCATTTACTTTGCTAATTCTCCCAATTTTCCCCTTAATCTAGGTTGTTATTGCTCCTTGCCTACATTTACCTGTAATAGCCTCCTAACAAGTTTCCTTGCTATTGCCTTCTCCCAGCCATTCTGCACACTGCAGGTAGAATGATCTTTTTATGCGTACAAATCAGGTCTTGTACCCCTTTTTGTCTTTCAATGGCTTCATAACTACCTTTATGTGAAGTACCAGCATCATCGATTTAGCTTTTCTGTACCTTGCCTACCTCTCCAGCTCCTCCTTTAACGGAAGTTTTTTTAGTTCCTTGGAATACTACATTTCCTCTCCTGGGCTTTTGTTTATCTGTTCCCTTTGCCTGGTAGCTCTTTCTCATCCTTTGTCTCAGGTTAAAAATAATTTCTTCACAGAGGTCTTCCCTGACCCTCTTGCCAGATATTCCCATAATGCTCTGAATTTTACCTTTCTTATATGCATCACACCTGTTAATAACTTTTTTCAAATAACCCTCCTACTAGACTATATATTTTTTGAAAGTTCAGTGCCGTCACATTTGTAGAAACTCAAATATTTATTGAATTGAAATTTAATAGATGTTTGTATATTTTTATAATTTCAGCATTGTTAGTGATATATATATAATCACCAGAAATATGTTATTTTTACTTTTTAAGACAGTCCAGATAGTTTTCTCTAATTTGGGGAGAATTTTCAAGAAATTAATTGCGTGCTTTCCCCATTCTTCAGTCAAAATTTGTTATGGACTTATAATTAGGCAGCTTTGTGTGATATTCTTAATAGAATAAACATCTTAAGATTTCTCAGCGATTATATTACCTTTGAGTATTATGAAGAATAAATTCCAAATCTCCTTTTATATTAGTAGTACACAGTGAGAGCATATTTGAATTTCATATTTAGAAGTTTATTTTAAAGTACTTTTTCTGTTGATTCAACTTTATTTTCATAGCCCCCATATTATCTTTCTCATAGGGCCCTTAAGCCTAACAGTTCAAATAATTAGGTCAAACAACTTATTAAGTTTTTGTTCTAGCAACTTGATAGTTTTTCAAAAATATACATAAGTTGAAAGACGAAATAGTATTTTTATTTCATTCTTAAATAACCACAATTACTATACGCACTTGTCGGGCACCATAAAACTTCTCAAGCCGTGAAATTATTACACACTGCCACCCACATTTCCTGTTCCACGTTGACTTTTGCACAGTCCAGGATTACATATTATATTAGTTGTCCTGTCTCTTTAGTCTTAGTCCTTTAATTTGGGACAGTTCCTCAGTGTTTTATTTCTTTCATGACATTGATTAACACATTTGAATTTTATTGGCCAGATATCCTATTGAGTGTCCCTCAGTGTGGCTTGTCTGTTTTTTCCTATACGATCAAATTCGGGTTATAAATTTTCCACAAGAATACCACACAGGTGATATTGTACCACATCAAGGCATATGACGTCTCTATGTCTCATTACTGATCACTGATTAAGGTGATGTGTGCCAGGGTTTTCCACTGAAAGACACAGTTTTTCCTATCTTGTGGGAGGCTATCTTGTGGGAGACACTTTAAGACTATGTAACTATCTTGTTTCTCCTTGTACTTTCACCCTCTAATTTTAGCATCCATTGATGATTCTTGCATGAGTCAGTTATTTCTGAGGAGTTGCAAATTATAACTTCTATTTCCATCATTCTTTCTGTATTAATTTGAAATTAGATGTAAGTCCTTTCTCCCTGTTTATTTATTTACTCAGTTATTTATACCACTGTAGACTCAGGATATTTATTTTTAAACTGTAATCCATTACCACCATTTTATATTCATTTGCTCAGTTTTTTTGGACATTGTGAGCCCCTGCAAGTTGGCTCCTGTGTCTTTTTGACATGCCATCACTTTTTGAGCATTTGTTTAGTTTCTGACACTACAATAATATTCCAGGTTCATCTTCTTCCTCTGCCCCAGCTTTGGAATCAGGTGTTTCTTTAAGTGGAGAATAATAATTAGAAACCAAGATCTGGGTGATAGGGGTGCCCATTGCTACTGGGATGTTATTGCTTCTAGGCCCTTGAAGTGGACAGAGCTAGAAAATAAATATGTGTGTGTGCACACTTCTAGATCTGTATCTATATATTAAGCACCACAAGTTCATACAAATACCTCTGACTTCAAACGATCACTATAGAGTCAAAGCTATCTCACTTTGTCTATTTCGTTATTTGTAACGTCTTTCACCAAGAGCGAGAAACCTGTTCTAATTATCCATAACACATTTACTTATTTGCTCAATTTTAGAATACTTACAAAATGGTTTTGGAATTAACTCATTCCTCTGTGAAAAACAAATTAGCTAACTATAGTACAGTATTTATATACAGTCCTTTTGTTTCTTGTCTTATACAGTCAAAATAATATTTTCCAAAGTTACTTTGGCTAATTCTTCTCTGCTTTACTTCTTTCAATGTGATTGTTATATACTTATAATACAGTTAGTTTTGTTACTATTTATATTTCATTTTGGATTCCTCCTGCATTCTGGTTGATTTTTTTAAAAAAAAACAATATTTTATTTTTCAGTTACAGTCAACATACAATATTATATTAGTTTCAGGTGTACAACATAATGATTAGACATTTATAGAACTTATAAGGTATTAACCCAAATAAATCTAGTACCCATCTGACACCGTATAGAGTTAATACAGTATTATTGACTATATTCCTCATGTTGTTCTTTACATCCCTATGACTATATTTTGTAATTATCAATTTGTGCCTCTTAATCCCTTTCTCACCTTCACCCATCCCTCTAATCCCCATTCCATTTGGCAAACATCAAAATGTTCTCTATGAGTTTGTTTCTGTTTTGTTTGTTCTCTTAGTTTTTTAGAGTCCACATGTAAGTGAAGTCATACAGTAATTGTCTTTGTCTGACTTATTTCACTAAGCATAATACCCTCCAAGTCCATATATGTTGTTGCAGATGGCAATATTTCACTCTTTTTTGTGGCTGAGTAATATTCCATTGTATATATGTACCACTTCTTTATCCATTCATATATTGATGGACACTTGGTTGCTTCTATATCTTGGCTATTGTAAATAATGATACAATGAACATACCAATGCTTATGTCTTTTTGAATTAGTGTTTGGATTTCTTCAGATAAATACCCAGGAGTGTAGTTACTGGATCCCTCTTTGTCTCTTGTTATAGCCTTTGTTTTAGTGTCTAATTTTGTCTAGTATAACTATAGCTACCCCAGCTTTTTTTTTCCATTTCTATTTTCATGATACATCTTTTTCCACCCCTTTACTTTCAGTCTGTATGTATCTTTTGATCTGAAATGAGTCTCTTATAGACAGCGTATCTTGGGTTTTATTTTCTTATCCATTTGGCCACCTGTATGTCTTTTGATTGAACCATTTACTTCATTTACATTCAAAGTAATTATTGATAGGTGTTGCCATTTTATTAGTCATATTTTTGATTATTTCTTCTTAAAAATTTTTATATTAAATTAAGTTTTTTAAATAGCGTTTTCTTTATTTTTTTCCCCCACTCCTTTAACATTTCTTGTCATACAGGTTTGGTGGCAATGAACTCCTTTTAGCTTTTTCTTATCTGGAAAGCTCTTTATCTGTCCTTCAATTCTAAATGATAGCCTTGCCTGATAGAGTAATCTTGGTTATAAGTCCTTACTTTTTACCACTTTGAATATTTTGTGGCAGTCCCCTCTGACCTGCAAAGTTTCTGTTGAGAAATCAGCTGACAGTCTTATGGGAGATCTTTTGTAGGTAACTAACTGCTCTTCTCTTGCTGCTTTTAAGATTCTCTTTGCCTTTAACCTTTGGCATTTTAATTATGATGTGTTTTGAAGTGGGCCTCTTTGAGTTCATTGTGTTTGGGACTCTTCTATGCTTCCTGGACTTGTAGTCTCTCAAATGTAGTCTTCAGTTATTGTATTTTTCATTCCTGACTGGTTCTTTTTTATATTTTCTACCTCAAATTTTATGTTTCCCTATGTCTTTGTTGAAGTTCTCACTGAGATCATTGAACATGCTTATAACCAATGTTTTGAACTTCGCATCTGGTAGATTGCTTGTTCTCCATTTCGTTTAGTTCTTTTTCTGGAGTTTTGTGCCATTTTTGTTATTTGGAACATGTTTCTTTGCCTCCTAATTTTGGCTGCCTCACTGTTTATTTCTGTGTATTAGGTAGAGCTGCCATGTCTCCTGGTCTTGATAGAAGGCCTTATGTAGTAGGTGTCTTGTGGGACCCAGTGGCATAGTCTCCTTGGTCACCTGAGCTGGGTGCTTCTGGTGTGTCCCTTGTGTGGGTTCTTTGCCCTCCTGTTGTAGTTGAGCCTTGGTTGCTGTTTGCACATTAATAGGAAGGATTGACCCTTGGTTTGATTGGTTCTGAGAACTGGCCGTGACTACCATGGAGTAGCTGTTATGCAGAGGGTGACCCTATGGAGCAGGATTTGCTTTAGCAGGACTCTGGCGCTTGTTGAGTCTCCATTTTGGGTATGTTGTTTGTGGAGGTGGTTGGGTGGTGCTCTGGTGTGGTCTGAAGCTGGCCACTGGGTATGTTGGTTCTGGGGCCTCTTGGGAGAGGCCCGGAGCCACTTGGTTACAAAATGGCTACAAAGTTATCTGCAAATATTTGCCACCTGTGCTGGACTTTGGAGGTGCCTAGAAGAGGCTAAACTGTGAACTGAGGCTGGTTGCTACTAGTGCCTGGCTTGGGGCTGCTTCGCAAGAGGCACTGGGCATGCCAAGGCTAGATGTGCTTGTTTGGGGTTTGTGAACCTTTGAGAGATTTTAGGAAAGTCCGCAATATTAGCCACAACAGGCTGTTTTTTTGGAAAAGTCACCAGAAGGAAGCTCAGGTAGGCCTGCAATTGGGTGGGGCCAGATCTCAGAATCACCAGGGCAGGATAAATGGTGTTAGCTTGGTTGGTAGAGACTCAACAGTGGAGCCCGCCTGATTGTGCAGGCTGGGTTGAGGAAGGGCTCAACAAAGCAATAATGGTTTTTGCCAGCCCTTCTGTCTGAGTGAAAGCTGCCCCTTCAGTCCTTGCCCTGAAGCAACACAATTTAGTTCTTCCCCATCTGTTCCTGGTGCCTTTCGAGCTGCTGCCCCCACACTGGAGCTTAGATCATGTAAGTCCATGAGTGGGCCCTTCTGAGATGAATGCATGGGATTCTAGCAGTTCTCCATTTCGCTCAGCCAGCATATCTGCTGGTATTCACAGCTAAAAGTTGTGGGGACTTCTCTCCCTAGGGCTGGGGAGCTTGGTTTAGGTCCTGGACCCCTCGCTCCTCAGGGGGACCTCTGTAGCTGAGATATCCCTCCCAATTTTTAACTGCCACATGTGAGTGTGGGAGCAGCCTCTTACTAGTCTTGAAGTAGGTTTGTATATCCTTATAAGTTATAAGATTTCTTTTCAGCTAGACTTAAGGTGATTCTCAATGATGGTTGTTCTGTAGTTGTAATTTTGATGTATTTGTGGTAGGAGACGAGTACAGTGTTTACCTACTCTGCCATCTTTATTGGAAAATTTTGGCTGATTTTGTATATTTTTAAAGTATACGAAGCATTAACATAGTTCTGAAAGTCAGAACTTTTCAAAAAGAGATATTCAGAGACGTGCCACTCCCCTTTCGTCCCTTCTACTATTTTCTTGTTCTTCATTCTTTTCACCCCATTCCCATCTACTATACCCTTGTAGGTAACTGTTCTCATTAGTTTCTGGTTATCCTTCCTGTGGTTTTTATTTCATTTTGTTTGTCTTGGGGGGTGGGCACAAAAGGGCAGATACATGAATATTTTCTTATTTTTTCTTGTATGTATGGACATTAGGTTGTTTCCAGTATTTTGTGCTTGCAAACAATGTTGCCATGAATAACCTCATACTATGTATTTTCATTATTATAGGTGGTATATCTTAGGGTAAATTCCTAAAAGTGGGGTTGCTGGATTAAAAGGTAAATACTTTCATTAAATATTAACCAAACTTTTCTCCAAAAGGATTTTGTCAATTTATATTCCCACCAGCGAAGTATTAAAGTTTCTTTACCCCCACCAATAGAATGTGTTGTCATAATTTTTGCCAACTTTATTTAGTTAGGCAAAATTGACATATTAGTCTCAGGTATAAAACATAACAATTCAATATAAGTCTAGTTAACATCCATCACCATACATAGTTACAAATTTTTGTGTGTGTGATGAGGACTTTTAAGATTCACTCTAAGCATGGGTACTATATTTATCCGAGTGATCACTTTGTAAGTTTTATAAATGTCTAATCATTATGATGTACACCCAAAACTAGTAGTGTATGCCCATTGGAATTTAAAAATTAAAAAGTTATTTAAAAAATAAAGCAGTCACCCCCCAAAAACAAACAAACAAAAAACAAAACATCTTTATGGCTCCTGTCTTTTTCCATTTTCCATCAGGCTTTTTGTTCTTCATTCCTCATTTTAGAGTCCTTTAAATTAGAGATATTAGCCCTTTGCTTTCTTTCCTACAGCACCTGGTCTTCCTAGGTGGTCTGCCATCCAAATACTAACCAAACTCGACCCTGCTTAGCTTTTGAGATTAGACGGGATCGGGTTCGTTCAGGGAGGCATGGCCGTAGTAGCCCTATACTTTCTCTTGAGTTTTTCATTTCTGCTATTATTTTTTTTCCCCTCTGTAATTCTCATCTCCCTTTCCACCCCTGACCTATGAATGTTGCCATTTCCCCTTACGAACTGGATCTCTGAAGGTGGGGCGTCCTCTCCCACACGCTCGTGGCATGTACCTGGGACCTGGCGCACCCTGGGTGTGGTCTGTGGCTCCACCTGGGGCGCAGACCCAGGACCTTCTGCATGTAAAACAGACGTGCTAACCACTACACTATGGGGCCCCCACTGCTATTATTTTTATAATTCCCTAAGCCCCTTTATTTTTGGTTATTCTTGTTTTGTAAAAAATAACATTCTTTTTTTTTTCCTAGTGAATTTTCTTTTACTTCTTGGAGGATTATGTTGTTTTTTTTCTTTCCTTTTTTTTTCATTATGGTAAAATACATAACATAAAATCTACCAATTTAATCATTTTTAGGTATATAGTAATGGCATTATATACATTCACATTGTTGTGCAACCATTATCACAATTCATCTTTAGAACCTTTTCATATTCCTAATCTGAAACTCTACCCATTAAACTATAATAACTCCTCTTCCATACCGCTACCTTAGTTTTTTAAAGCTGACCTCTATATAAAGTTTTTGCTTTTATCTGTTCGTTTTGATCTACTTTTCATCCCTAGAAGACTGGTGATTCTTGGTTATCCTGTCATTTTAAAGAATGACCACTAAGAAGTTACTGGGAAGTTCTGGGCATGCGATGGGACTTGTCAACTTCAGGGATGTACTGTGGGCTATCCTAGGCCATTTTGGGGAGAATTTCTGTTTATATGTATTGTCTTGTGAACTAATCATATTCTCTAGAGAATAAATAATCTTCCAGTCTCCGGCCTGGATAAGACAAACTGCGTAGGGCTCTGGGAGATGAGTGGGAAAGTTCTGGGAGTCTATATTCAATATGTGATTCCATCTTCCAACTGTGCCTGGGATCCCCATCAGCATAGCTCCTACTTTAACGTATCTGAGTGATAAACTTCCAGTCTTGGATAAGGTAGGGGAATTAATCTGCTTTGTGGTGTTGGGGAGGTTTTTGGAGTCTCATTGTGAGGAAAACCTTGATCAGGTAGGATACATTATGTCTGATAGTGTAAACTGAACTTCATATGCTTTCTTTTTTTCAATTTTCTAACATTTCTGTGAATATATCTTTATGACTGTTTTTAGGGTAGAAATATAACTTTTCTTTCTCTTCTTTATAGCTACATCCAGATCTCACTATGCATCAGAAAAATGAAAAAACGGAGGAAAATTCTCTGGAGGAAAGGAATCCATTTAGCCTTTTCTGAGAAATGGAACACTGGATTTGGAGGCTTTAAGAAGTTCTGCTTTCACCAGCACTTGTGCATTCTGAAAGCAAAGTTGGGAAGGCCAGTTACCTGGAGCAGGCAGTTGAGGCATTTCCAGTTCAGAAAGAACACCTTTCAAATCCAGAAAACATGGATCCAAGATGAACCCTTTTTTGCTAAAACAAAGTCCAGTTTGGCTGTCGAAAATGTTAGTACTTTATCCTCTAAAGTGAAAAAAAAGGGCACCAAACACTTAATTTCCTCTTCAAGGACCCTTCTGAAACTCCAGGCGGAGAAGTTGCTGTCATCAGCAAAGAACTCTGACCATGAATATTGCAGAGGGAAAAGTCTCTCAAAAGCAGTTGCTGACTTACCAACAAATAGTGTTTTAGGCCAGGCCATTGGTCACAGACCTAGGACGGAGCTGCAAGCTTCCGACTTTCCCATGACGTTCAATGGGGAGAGCCAGAGTCCAGGTGAGAGTGGCACGATTGTGGTCACCTTGAGCAACCATAAGAGAAAGCGCTTTTGTTATGGCTGCTACCAAGGGCTGGAGCGCCACAGGAATGGGGGACCCCTGACTCCAAAAAAGTTCCAACTTAATCAACATAGAAGAATAAAAGTATCTCCTCTTATGATGTATGAGAAATTATCCATGATTAGATTTCGGTACAGGATTCTCAGATCCCAGCACTTCAGAACAAAAAACAAAGTTTGCAAGCTAAAAAAAGCTCAGCAAAGCTGGGTGCAGGTCACTGGGGACCATCAAGAGACCCGTAGGAAGAACGGTGAGGGTGGCAGTTGCAGCCCATTTCCTTCCCCAGAACTTAAAGACCCTTCTTGTCGGCATCAACCGTACTTCCCAGATATGGACAGCAGAGCTGTGCTGAAGGGAAAGAACTCTCATATGCCTGATGGCTGTACTAAAGGAAGCCTTTTCTTGGGCAAGGAGCTTAGTTTAGATGAAGCATTCCCTGACCAACAGAATGGCAGTGCCACATACACCTGGGACCAGTCACCCTGTTCCTCCCCTAAGTGGGAGTGTATGGAGATGATTCATGACATCCCCTTACCAGAACAACATTCTAGTAACATGTTTATCTCGGAAACCGAAAGAGAAGCTGTGACTCTGGGTCAGGAAAATTGTACAAGTACTGTCAATGATGACAGGGTAAAACTGTCAGTATCTGGGGCAGATCAATTTGTAAGTAGTGTGGATGGGCCTGTGTCCGAAGAGACTATTCAGAAAGAGAGCCTATGCCAGATGGATGAGGATGGATCTCTGAAGCAGAACATTCTTAGTTCTAAGTTGCTGGACCACCCTTACTGTAAAAGTCCACTGGAGGCTCCTCTGATGTACAGTGGACTCAAACTAGAAAATCAAGTGGGAGGTGGGAAGAACAATCAAAAAGCATCTCCAGTGGATGATGAACAGCTGTCAATCTGCCTTTCTGGTATGCACTCTTCCTTTATTCTCCCCCAACCTCCAGCCCACACTTGCTGTCTATTATCCTTTCTTGGAGAGTCCTGTTTTTTCCTCCCACACATGGATTTCTCTTTAAGCAATTAGACATTCTTCTTAAAGCCTTTTATATTGCTGCATTATATAGATGTCCCATAATTTATTTAATTCTTGATTGATGAACTTGTGTTACTTCCAGCTGTTTCCTTCTATAAACATCGGTGCAATGAAATTACTTCTTTTTACTTACACAATTGTTTCTGTAAGTTAAATTCTTAGTAACTTAATGGTAGAAGAATAGTCAATTCAAATTTTAAGAGAATTGTTAAATTACCCTCTAAAAGGTTGAACCAGTTCACACTAGTTAAACTTTGTCAGCCTTACAGATCATGAATTGTTTTATTTGGATTTTTAAGTTTAAAGTTTGAACATTATTTTTCTATGTTTGTTGGCCATTTTTTGTTTATATAATTTTATTTTACCTGTTTTTCTACTGGATTATTTATATTTTATTTATTTAATGTATGACTGTTCTACTCTATGAATGTAGCATCAAAGGATACACTGATTTCTACCTTCATGTACCTTAGTTAGCATTATTCTAATTTTAAAGATGTTAAATTTTAATTATAAATGTTAAAAGAATTTGTTTTTCTCCCCCAAAAGGTAAAAGCCTCACTACCCTGACTTTGCTTATGTTCTTTTTTGCCTAACAGAAATTTTCAATTTTTACATAGTAAAATTTATCTGTCTTTATGGCTTCAAGTCTTTACATTATGCTTTGAAAAATCTAATTGTCAAAATCTACCCAATGAAGTAGGTTGGCATAAATGTTTTTGGAAGACAGTATGGTAGTATCAGTCTTTGACCCATTTCCCTTCTTACAATTTGTCCAAGACATAGAAGAGTACAAGTATATTGTACAGGGACATTACTTAGTTACTGCCTGGTCATAAAAACTAAAGACAGACATGGTTCCGTAGTGTAGCGGTTAGCACGTCTGCTTTACATGCAAGGTCCTAGGTTTGTGTCCCAGTGGAGCCATGGTCCTGAACAAGCCCAGTGTCTGATCTTAGAAGCTAAACAAGGTCGGGCCTGGTTAGTACTTGAATGGGCGACCACCTAGGAAGACCAGATGCTGTAGGCAAAAAAAAATAAAAATAAAGACAACAAAACAAATGTTTTATGGAAGTATAAATTATTGCACATCCAGGTAATATACTATGAAACTGTTAAGGAATAAATTCGATCTATATTTTGATAGTGAAAGTTATCTATAAAGTGAAAAAAGCAAGTTGCAAAACAGAATGATGCCATTTTATTAAAAGACACATGTACATATTTAGGATGAGTGTATGTATGTGTGTGTGCACATACATTTGTGTAGCACATATCTGGGCAGATATATCAAATTGTTACAAATGGCTTTTTCTGGGGAGTTAGGAGAGTTACTTTTTGGTGGTTTAAACAATTCTGAATATTTTGTTTTCCCAACCATTAAGCATGTATAAAAAGGTTTTCCCTCACAAAAAGTCACAACGTAAAGAGTCCTGGCAAATATTAAAAAACAACTATTTCTGTTGTTTGTACTGTCCTAGAATAGATAAAGACAAATTTCCCTACTATGAGGTTAGCAGAACCATGATACATACCTTTACCCACAAATACCAATTAACTTATATATGTAGTATTTCCAAAAAATGATCAATTGAATATGGCATACAGTAAAACTGTAGCATGATGTGAGGAAGAAGAAAGTTTTACAGAATTGACATTTGTGTTCTGCCATGTAATTCTTTTTTTTAATAGACTAAAGGAGAAAAATAATGGTATCCGAGCAGTTACTGAAAAATCTGTTTATAAAACTCAGCTTTCCCTGAGTGTAAATCTCAAAACTAAGAATAAAGAAAGCTTTTTTCACTTCATAAAAAATAGCTGTCAGAAACCAATGGCAGTTCCAGGTTTAAGAGGATAAAGTAAACACATATGTGTCTCCATACTCAAAAACAAGTAACAGTGTTTAGGTGAACCAGAAACTGAGAAACTCCCCAAAGGCAGAAAGTAGAGGGAAGAATCCAGAGGGTAGCCCCAGCAGCAAAAGAAAAGATGGGTGCAGGAAAATGGTGCAGCAGTGAGTGAGTACTATTTCTGGAGATGGTGGAGATGGGAATGAAAGGGAAGACCCATGGTAAAAGACTGAATAATTGGGGAATCTCAGCAAAAGCACCTCCCCCTACCTATGCCATGTATCAGCAACAAATATATCTGAAATCCTCTCCCCCTGCCGAGTTTTACTGAGATGTAATTGACATACAGGACTGAAATTCTAAGAACAGGAGATTGGTGGGAAGGGACAGAAATTTCCCCCTCCCCCTGCTCCATTACTTGTAACACCTGGCAAGAATGAGGAACATCCATTTCCCGAAGAACCTTTTTTTGGGTTCTTAGCATCCCTAATCCCACTGAAAAT
Organism: Eonycteris spelaea; assembly: GCA_003508835.1. NCBI lineage: Eukaryota > Metazoa > Chordata > Mammalia > Chiroptera > Pteropodidae > Eonycteris > Eonycteris spelaea. The sequence goes on along the minus strand of PUFA01000001.1, from coordinate 29,599,873 downwards.
AGTTCAAGACATAGCAACAGCTACTGCTCATGGGCTAGCCCTTCCCTAGCCCATCAAGTTACCCAAATAGAGACGAACCCAGAATCTGTCACCAAACATACAAGGAAAGCCAACACAAAAGAAGAGACAAATTCAACAAAGGTTAAACCTGAGTAATCAGGATTAATAAAGCAATCAGAATAGGAATCAATATAGGACAGTGTAGTAGATGCTTCCTTCATTGACTTTTATAGCATTAGCCAGTATTAAATTCCATGATAATGCTGAATTTTGGCTTTCTCTAATATAACTGCACATAATGCTTATTACAGCAGATTTATATATTTATCAAGAGCTGGTTGTACTTATTCCAGTTTACTTTCATGATTTTATTAAATATTGCATAAACTGATGAAATATGACCTTAAAAGGAAAGTCACTCCCTTCAAAACCAAGTTGGATGCTTTGTGATGATAGTAGTGAGTTGCTGAAAAACTTGAGGGAGGATATGAAAATCTAGAATTCTGTACTTAGATTAACTATCTGTTTTGGAAGGAAAGAGATTCCTATGTCATAGGATATTCCAGATGAATTAAAAATTTAATTAGAAACAAGTACAGACACAAAAACTTTTGTACACAATTTGTTCATAGCATCGTTATTCATAATAGCCAAAAAGTGTAAACAAATGTCCAGGAACTGATGAACAGATAAATAGCATTTGGTATATCTATACAATGGAATATTATTGTTCCATAAAAAGATAGACAGACTACTGATACATGTTTCATTGTGGGGGAATCTTGAAGGAAGCCAGATTTTAAAAAGGCCATATACTTTATGATTCTATTCATTTGAAATGTTCAGGGTAGGTAAATACATAGAGATAATAAGTAGGTGAATGGTTGCCGGGGGCTGGGGGAGCAGGGAATGAGGAGTGACTGCTAACAGGTATAAAGTTTCTTTGGGGGGCAATGCAAATTTATGGAATTAGGTAGTAGTGATATTAGCACAACTCCGAATATACAAAATCACTGAATTGTATACTTTAAGAGGTTGAATTTTATGATATAGGAATAAGTTCAAGAAAGTTGTAAAGCAGGAGACCATTAAAGCACATACAGGAGACCATTTGTATGATCTCATTGATAAGACATCTTAATGTTTAATAGGAAACTCAGAATATACCAATTTGTCTCCATAAATATTAAAATTTCATACACATATATAACAAAAACCAAAGTAAAAATTTACTTAGACCCAGAAATTAGCAATTGTTTTGAGAAAGCAATAGAACCATGCTATATCAAAAGTTTTAGTTGGGACATTATTTATGGAGCTGAAATTCTCAAATGATCATCAATGGGGAATTGGTTAAAATATGACATACCCATTTAATGGACTGCTAGATTGTTTTGAACTGACTTAGGGAAAAAATACAGCATGGTATATTGAATGGAAAAAAGCAGTTTCAAGAATAAGTGTGGTGTGCTACTTCTATCTTCAAGAATACATGTTTATAAAGGCATAAAAGTTCTAAAGGAATTATGGGGTGACTGCCATTTTATTTAAAAATGTTTGTGGTCATGAATTGGAAAAAAAACTTAAAGGTCATTCCCGTTTCAATTATATAAAAATGTTCAACCCTGTTTTCTTCTAGACTATTAATGTGTTATTTTTACATTTAGCCATTTGAAAAAAAGTAGAGATGGATCCCTACTTCATTTTTTATACCAGAATGAATTCCAATTGTGAATAAAAGATTTATTCATTAGTGCTAAAGTTATTTGTTGATTGATTCATTTTTCCCCGTGGTTATGAGATGCCACCTGCCTGCCACTGGGTCTTTTTCTAGACTTGGTTTTTCTATTTCCATGCTAGCAGAATTCTGCTTTAATTACTATAGTTAGTTTTATAGATTGATAGGACTAGGCCCTTCTTTTCCTCTCTTGCCCCTTGTTCACCTCTTCCCTTTAATGCTTTTCAAAAATTTTTAGGCTTTCTCACATTTTTGTCCCAAGATGAATTTCGAATTTGTTTTTTCAATTAAAACAAACAAACCTTGGCTTTTGATTGGTATTGCAGTATATTTCTAGCTTAATTTAGGGAATATTGCATTTATGATATTTACATTTTCTTATCTAAAAATAAAGAATTACTCCATTTATGCCCCTTACTAGAATTTTATAGTGCTTTTTACTTAGGATTTGCACATTACTTAAGTTTGTTCTTTGATATTTCATGTCTTTCTTATTTGTGATTTCTAACGTGTATTATAAGTTGTTGGAGAACCAAGCATTTGTATTTCTTATGTGCACAACATAGTGAACCCCATTCCTTAGTCAGGGTGGGATGGCTCATGTTAATGACTCATGTTAAACTAACAGTTGGTTTAACATGAGTCATTTAACTTCTAAAATAACACCTCAGATTTTATTTTTTATATTATTACCTTTTGTCCTTGCAGGATGGACTATGATTTGAATTCTATAGTTTTTTGTTATTTTTTTTCCCTAACATTTTATCCTATTTCTTGATCACATTGAAATTTTAGTATTTTTGAAGTGAAATTGTATTCCAAATGCACTTTTCCTTTTTGGTTCATTAGTTTGGTGAAAGCAGTAGGTAAACAATAATGGATTTAACTCTTTTTAAGTCTGTTTTCTGGGTAATTCTTTGCTCACAAGTATTAAAAGTGAAAGGTGAAATGAACAATCAGGTTGTTTTTGTAGAGAAAAGATAATAGGTATTTTTGCTTTGGAGATAACTAGCTCAGTTTCTGTGGTCACATGACCTACAATCAGAGTCTTAGTTCTGCCATATGCCAATTAAGGGACCTGGTGGAAGTTAACCTCCCTAAGCTTCCTGTCCCATCAATAACTTAGGATTACTGTCTAACACATAGGTTAGTTACAAGGTTGAAATGATGTGTGCTAGTGCTTGGCTTATGGCCAGTGCTCTTTAACTGTCATTTTCCTTCTGGTTCCAGTGAGTTAATGGTGTGTATCAGTGAGATGTTGTTATCTAGGGTTCTTGAAGATCCAGGTAGGGCCTTTCTACTGCATTAGGGAGCCGTGGTTATCATCGAAAATGAAAAAAATACAGGTAAGAAGGAAAAACTATAACAACTTAAAATCCTGATAATACTAGCACTGAGCAATAACATTATTAACAGGGACACCTCTTTCCCATGATAATCATTTGGGTTTGGAGTCCATATTCCACGGTAGATGAGACTGCTTTCTTATTTGAAAAGTGTCAAGGTTGCTGGGTATAAAGTATAACCTTTTGTTATTAGGAACAGTTTTTATAATTTGTTCCTTAAATGTTGGGATTCCTTCTGTTTGGGTTCATTCTCTCATGTGGATACAGGCTATGCTTAGATAACTATAAGATATGATATCGTAAACTCTATTTGCAAATATATGCTTTATTCGTAGTTTTTTTATTTTTAAACATTTATTATTATTATTATTATTATTATTATTATTATTATTATTATTATTATTCCTAGGTGGTCACCCATCCAAGTTCTAACTAGGCCCAACCCTGTTTAGTTCTAAGATCAGACATCAGGCTTGTTCAGGGTGGCATGGCTATAGACCATGGACCATGGCTCCAGTGGGGCACAAACCCAGGACCATCTGTGTGTAAAGCAGATGTACTAACCACTACAGTATGGAACCACATCCTATTCCTAGTTTTGAAACCCTAAATCTTTATCTCCTATTCTGATTAAGCTGGAACATGGGACTCCCTTTCTTCTACCTAAAGCCTAGACCAGAACCAGGCATAAGCAAATAACTCTTTCCTGTTTACTATGCTTTAACCATTGCTCTTGTAATAAGCCATTCTAATTGGGAGCCACTCTTGTAGGAGACTAACAGGAGGAAAAATAGGGTTTTCACAACTTTATTTGCCCTTCACCTGTACAAAACTGTCCATTCTCAGGATAGTCACTTTATTGTGGTCCTTCCTGTCTGTTTTGTATTAATGTGTAGCAGAGGCAATTCTTGAAGTTAGGGAACTGGATAAAATAGATGCTACAGTCCTCATTTTTCCCATCAAAACCTAGTGGACTTAACTGTCCGACTGATGGTTAGCCAGGCTATTGCTGTCCTCATTCAGCATCACTGAATAGTGCAAGTCATGCCTGCACTTTTTCAAACTTCTAAGTGTTCCCTGAGCTTCTTTGTATTTACTTAGAAATAATGTGCTGGTCTTATTCCCTAGGGCTTTTGTGTGTATGTTTCTTCAGTCGATCCTCTTGGAAGCCATTAAAATGAATATACATATTATTTAAGTTGACCTGAAGACTATTCTATATTCTAGCCAAGAAGTCACCCTTTAATTATTTCCCTTTTTAAAATGTCTCAACAGCTGTTTACAATTAAACTTCAGCATTATTCAGAGTATAATAACTGTCAAGTTGTACATTAAAAATGCCTTAGAATTTGTCCCTTATTGTGAGACGTGAAATTACACACCTTTATCAAATAATACTTTGACAGCGATCTCAACAATTCCCTCGAATTGTGGTTTTTCAAAAGAATTCCTTCAGTTACCAAATTAAATGTGATAGACACATTTAACCAGGTGATTAAGCCCTTTAGATTTCACTCTTTAGGAGATAGGATTCTTCTCCAAGGTTAAGCTACTGAAAGATGTAAGTCTTTAGTTTTAGGTAGCTGTTCTCCCTCTAACAATGCATCAACAAGTTAGAAATCCAATGTGAAATGATGCCTTAGAGCAAGCATTTCTCTCTAGATTGGAATGGTGAGAGCCTGATTCATTTATTATTTTACATAAATTTTAAGTTTTCTTTATAGTATAATGTATAATATAGGTTAAATGTGCGTTAGGTATTATGTATAGGTTAAGTATTGAGAGAGTGACTTTGCCGAAAATGTTTTTTCCATCTTAATTTTTCTTTCTTTATTTAAGGATTCCTAGATGAGGTTATGAAGAAGTATGGCAGTTTGGTCCCACTTAGTGAAAAAGATGTCCTTGGAAGATTAAAAGATGTCTTTAATGAAGACTTTTCTAATAGGTTTGTTTGTCAATGATTCTTAAGTCCTTGAAATAGAATTGTCATATATGACCTTTCTCTATTAAAAAATAGATACTTAGCTATAAATTGAGTAGCACTCATGTATTTTACCTTTTATTTCAAAATCTTTGTTTCAGAAAGCCATTTATCAATAGAGAAATAACAAACTATCGGGCCAGACATCAAAAATGTAACTTTCGTGTCTTCTACAATAAGCACATGCTAGATATGGATGACTTGGCGACACTGGATGGTCAGAATTGGCTGAATGACCAGGTTAGTGTATTGTAGGTTCTCATCATGGAAAAGTTGCAGAGGATGTTGGACAGTAAAATATAATTAATAACCTCCAGTTGGCTTCACAGTGACTCATTCACTTATTCCACTATCCAAAAAGTTTGATTACTATTAGCAGTATCAATATGTTAATCATTCTGAACGGGATGTTCCTGAATTGTATAGGGTTAGTAAGCTGGTTTTTATGTTGACTTTTTATAGGTCATTAATATGTACGGTGAGCTGATAATGGATGCAGTCCCAGACAAAGTAAGTGAAAACTTACTCTTCTTTAGGAGAGAGGCCTTGTGTATTGAAGGAAGGTTTGTTTTTTTTTTTTTAACTTTGTGCATTTATTTGATATTCCTTAGATTTTTAAAAAGGGTAGATTTTTCTCTTGCTCATGCGTTAAGATTGGGCACACGTTCTATAATTATCACTTCTGCATAAGAAGGTTATAATGCCAGTGTTTCCTGCTTATTTATTTCCAGAGTGGGAACGTTGGTTGATTTCTTGAGAAAGCTTTTTGTTTTAGTGGGAGATACCAAAAGGGACTATTTGCTTTAAGCTTTTAAATTTAAGTCTTACTCTCTTTAAAAAGGTGGTAAAATGGTATTTATTATCACTTTATCATGGATTAATCTTTGATGCTCAGTTCAAATACAGACTAACCTCTCTTAAACTATAAAGTTCCCTTCACACATTTGCCATTTGCAGCTGTAGTTTTCACTCTGAGATAACTCACACATTATAGTCCTAACCTTACTCCCAAAGTTCGCCATGAAATATCTCACTTTTATTATTATTTTCACATCATTCTAGTATATTGATAGTTTTGGAAACAAATGACATCATTCTATTTATTGCATTCTGTTTTTAGAAGTAGTATTTCTATTTACAAAGTTTAGTAATTTTCGATCGCTGAAATGTTAAATCCTAGAAAAAGTAGCATTCCTATGTGTGATGTTAACATCGTTCTTAAACAGTTGTTAGCTGAAGATTCGTTTGGTGAATCTGATTCATGCATACATTTCTGTTACCTTAAAATTAGGGATGAATTCTGTTTAGAAATAACTTTAAGAACAGTTTTTTATATTTTGTTTACACATTGAAAACCAGTCAGATTTGCTTCAGCTTCAAAATGTGTTTATGTAAAATTAAATTAATGTTAGCAGTGAGCTGCACTTTTTTTTCCTAAATGGCAAATGGATCAAAAGTGTAGTTACATATTGAAATTCTTTAAAAATTTTAATATATTAATTTTTCTTTCCGGGCACTCAAATTGCCTGACGGGCAGCCTTTGATTTCAACAAGCAAAACCTTTCCAAGTACTTTATAAACTTTTGTAAGTCTAATAATTTAAATAGGCAAATATAATGAATCTCAGATTCTAATCTCAGATTCCAGTATAGACAAAATGTCTTAACTTTGCACTTAAAATCACGCATCTGTTATGCATTTTAAATTGGAATCCTGAGGCTCATTTGTCAGATTTTCTATTATGTCAAGTTCTCTTAAACATGAGAAAGTTTAAACACAAGATCTTTAACATAAAAGTATTTTCAGGGGTATAGTTTACTGTCTCTACCTTTTTTATTTAATTCTAAACCTTCATTGGATTGAAATGGCACTTACTAAGGTATTTCCCAGACCAACAGCATCAGCCATCACCTGGAAATTTAATAAAAATGTCAGTTTTTAGACTCCAACCCACACCCACTGAACCAGAAACTGGAGGTGGGGCCCAGCAATTTGTGTTTTAACATAGCATTCCAGATTCTGATGCATACAAAGTTTGAGAATTACAGCTCTAGATGTAGCTACTATAAGCCCTTTTTAATTGATATCTTAAGCTACATGGTTCTCAGAACAAAGGTGCATCAGAATCCTCTGGAAGATTTATAAAACCACATTACTGAGTCCTGCCCTCAGAGTTTCTGTTTTAGTAGGTCTGGGGTGGAGCCTCAGAATTCACATTTTAGCATGTTCCTGCTGATGCTGCGATCTGGTGACCACATCCTAAAAACCTCAGCACTAAGAGAACAATTTTATTATCTCAACTGAGTCAAAGTTACTGAGTTAAGACCACAATAATTTACTGTCTCAGATGAGCCAATACTACTTTGTAAGCCAGAAATTTGAAGCCAAAGATGCAGGACATGATTCTCCATATGACCAGAGTCATTCTTTCTGTGCTAGACGTGATCATGCTAAGGTCTTTTCATAGTTGTTATGACAGCAAGAGTCTCCAAATTTACATCCTTCAAATGGAATTTTGTAGTCCTTATCCCTTGAGTTCAAGGTAATCATTACCTCATTCTTTCATAGTCTCTTTCAACTTTATCACCTCATTTGGAGAGATTTGTCAGGTTGCTTCTCTACTTGATTGGATTCAGGTAATTTGTTTACTGCCCATTCCAGTTCTAATTATAGAACACAGCTGTAAGGTCATGCTAATGAAAATTTGGAACAAAATATTTTATGAACCAGTTAATGTATTTTCTATATATTGGTTATTTTAAAAAAGAAATTTTCCCTCACTTTTTTGTCTGTATTCAAAGATTTTTACATTTCCATGTTCTTTTGAAGTTAAATCTGGATAAAGCCTAATATAATCTGGGTGCTTATATTTGATGTTTCTTCTAGGTTCACTTTTTCAACAGCTTTTTTCATAGACAGCTGGTAACCAAAGGATATAATGGAGTAAAAAGATGGACGAAAAAGGTATTCTCTTTATTGTTTTTTGTCCTAAATTTGAAATGCAAATGATAACCACTTTGGAAGGATAAGAACTTTAATATCAATATGATTTTAATTAGAAACAGAGTCCTTATGTGACAGTTGTTTTTTATCATTTGTTTTAAATCTTGTTTGAAAGACAAGACACTAGTAAAATTGAGTCTGTCCACTTGATTGGAATATGCTGTAACAGAGCACTGGGGGAAGTTAACAATTCCCGCATTACTATTAGCTTAATGCACAACTTGGACAGGACACTTCTTTTGTCTGGGCTTCTAGATTGTTTATTTATAAAACAAAATTATAAATCAGAATAATCCCTAAAGTCCCTTCTAGCCTTAATTTCTCTCTTTATTCATTGACTATGCCAAAAACATTATTTTAAATGCCCATTTCTAAGTCTACGGCCATGCTACCTTGAACAAGCCTGATTCCATCTAATCTTGGAAGCTAAGCAGGATAGGGCCTGGTTAGTACTTGGATGGGAGACCACCTAGGAAGACCAGGTGCTGTAGGTGTAAAAAATGAAAAAATAAGGGATTGTAAACTGACAAGGTTCTTGCAATCTGTGAGGTCAACCAAGGGTTGCCTTGCCTAAAAAAAAAAAAAAAATTTAAAGCCCATTTCTAGTTTTGATATTTTGACAAAATTACCAGCAAGTTCAAATTCCACATTCATAGGTCTAGAGAAAATGTATTTTTTAATTTTTTATAGTGAAAAGGTTAGAGAAATTTAAGAATGCCATATCTGAAATATATGCGAAAGAATAAAAGACTAGAGAACAAAACAAAAGAAATATGTTTTGTCTTAAGTAGTTGTGGATGCAAATAACTTTTTAGAAAGTACAAAAATACCTGATTGAACATTGCTCTGTAGGTAATATGTGCAAGGCATCATCAGTAGTGCCAAGATAAATGAAATGTGGTTAAAGAGTGCAAGTCTGGAGAAACAAATATAATGAACTCAGGAATCAGACCTGGGTTCAGATTTTAGTTCAACCACTTAATTAGTTGTAAGACCTTGAGCAAATTATGTAATTTTTCTAAGCTTCAGTTTCCTCATCTATAAAATAGGAATGTCAGTAGTATGTAGTTTGTTGTGAGTATTAAATAATGCATGTAAACCACTAAGCACACAGTAAACACATAGTAACTGATGGCATGGGAGAAGGCTTGTGTAGCTGGAATGCAGATAACAAAGAAGAGGTTGGCATGAAGTGGGCCTAATCCAGAGATGCAGGGCCTCAAGATCTGTGTTTTAAATTTTATCCTAAAACTGAAAGCCACAAACAAACAAACAAAAACTCATTAGCAGAGAGATAGGGAGAGGAGGGAAATAGAAAAGGGTAAAGGGGGTCAAATATATGGTGATGGAAGGAGATTTGACTTTGGTGGTGAACATATAATGCAATATGCAGATGATGCATTATGGAATTTTACACCTGAAACCTATATAATTTTTTTAACCAATGTCACCTCAATAAATTTAATTAAAAAACTTTTATCCTAAATGTACAGGAATCTTTTGAAGCATTTTAGGTGACATCATCCAATTTTTAGTCTTTACTCTAGCAGCACTGAAGAAGATGAATGAGTGGCGGGAGCAAAGTTAATATGGGTAGAATAGCAGGCCATTGTGGACTGATGTTATTTTGGGTTAGAATGGTAGCTGTAGAAATGGGAGATGCAAACAAATATGAGTGTGATCTAGGAAGTAAAATTAACAGGATTTGGTGATGGGTTAAGTATGGGGATGAGGGAGAAGAAAGTATGAAAGATGACTTACAAATATGTTGCTTGTACCACTGGATGGACTGTGGTGGTATTTATATTAGAAAAATTAAGGACAACTAATTAGTAGGAGATTGGTTGAATTAAAAATATATGTCCATTTAATAGGAAGCTACTCAACCAGGAAAAGTTTTGTAGATGAGGGAAGATCACCATATATAGTGTGGAGTAGAGAAAAGTTATAAATAGCATGGAAAAATACAGACATCCCTTTGAGATATTGTCAGTTTGGTTCCGGACCATTTCAATAAAGTGAATATCATGATAAAGCTAGTCACATGAATTTTTTGCTTTCCCAGTGCATATAAAAGTTATATTTACACTATACTGTAGATTAAGTGTGCAATAGTATTGTGTCTAAAATGAATGTACATACCTTAATTAAATAATTCTTTATTGCTAAAAAATGCTAATCATATGAGCCTATTGGAAAAATGGCACTGATAGACTTGGTCAATGCAGGGATGCCACAAACATTCAGTTTGAAAAAACGTAGTGTCTGCAAAGCACAGGAAAGTGAAGTGCAGTAAATGAGGTATGCCTGTACAGTCATAGAAAAATATCTGAATAATAAACAGCATGAGAGAAAAGGACTAAAATCAAGTATGTGAGTCATTTCATTACATAGAATGAAATTAATCCATTGTATTCAGATTGGATTAAGTCACAAAATTCATCTATATGCTGTATGGTAAGAAATAAAATAATATGAAAAAGAAGGATTGAAAATAAAGTGACAATTAAAGAGATACTAGGCAAATGCAAACCAGAAGAAAGGAGTAGGAAATAAAAAAGGAATAGCAAAATATTAATAGTAAATGAGATAGAATTTAAGGTCAAAATAAACTGATCATTTTAATTTATAGAAGATACAACAGTGATTACAGAAGTGTAAGGAGCTTAATAAAATAGTAATAGGAGAGACTTCTATCATAGTTGGACAAATCTAGTAGACAAAAAAATCATAAAGAAAAATTTAAAAATACAACCAGTATATTTGGTTTAATAGATATATACTAGATCTTTATACCCCTGAAAAAGAAAATATACATTTATTCCTGTGTCTGAGGAACATTTGTAAAAATTTGATCATATACTTGGACACAAAATTATTACATATATTACTTTTGATCATAATTTAATAAAGATGACTAAATCTGAATCTGAAGATTTAACAGATACACATGTTACTGGATATAACCCTTGCATCTAAAAGAAAAAAAAGGAAATTATACACCAACTATATAGAAAGGTATGGAAAGGGGAATACGTTTTAACCAACCACAACGGAACATAGCGAAGCTGTTTTAAGGGGAAAGTTAATGGCCACAAATGCCTTTATCCATTAAAGAAAAAATGAAAAGTAGAATTAAGTACTCACTAAATTAGATTACCTTAAGATAAATTATAGAATAAGGATTTGAAAGGCAGCTATGCTCACCACTATACCACCAACACTATAGAATAAGGATTTCAGTGCAACGAAAGGAAACAGAAGTACTGAGAGAATCTGTAAGAGAATTTTTAAAAAATCATCTCAAAATGGTGAAGTCCGTTCTTTGTACAAGTTAAAACTTAGATGCTATAAAGGAAACTTAATTCAATTACATGAAAAGTAAAATAATTTTGCATTTAAAAATAGCCATGTAAAAAGACAAATAGTAAACTGGGAAAAATATTTGCAATTCATATCACAGACTAATTTTCTTAATGTATAAAAGGCTTCTACAAATCAATAAGAGAAAGACCCCACCAACCCAATAGAAAAATGGATGAATATGAATGAAAGATTTATAGTAAGGAAAGCTTATTATTGGGTTCTTCTGGATATGTCTATCAGATCTATGTTTTATGGTATCACTTCTTGTTTCTTGAGGTAGACTCGTATAAACTGCCCTCTTAGAATTGCCTCTGCTGCATCCTTTGGAACGTCGTGTTTCTATTTCATTTGTGTCAAGATATTTTTTGAGACAATATATTTGAGGAATATTTATATTTCTTCTTTTACCCATTGGCTATTTAGTAGCATGCTTTTTCGCCTCCATGTGTTTGTGTTTTTTTCCCATTTTCGTCTCGTAATTGATTTCTAGTTTCATATCGTATGGTCAGAAACTATGCTTGATATGATTCCTCCCCACCTTTAATTCCCACCCCCGCCCCAACACACACCCATTTCCTCCCCTGACTTATGGATGTTGTTGTTTCCCCTTAAGAACTGGATCTGTGAAGGTGGGGTGTCTCCTCCCACATGCTCGTGGCGTGCACCCAGGCCTGGTGTACTCAGGGCCTGACTCACCGGGGGCCTGGCACCCCTGGTGCACTGGTGCACTTGGGAAGCCTGCGCACCCGGGATATGATCTGTCGCTCCACTTGGGGCACGAACCCAGGACCTTCTGTGTGTAAAGCAGACGTGCTAACCACTACACTATGGAGCCACATCGCTTGATACGATTTCAGTCTTCTTAAATTTTTTGAGACTTCTGTGGCCTGCTTTATGATCTATCCTGGAAGTGTTCCATTTGCACTTGAAATGAATGTATACTCTGTTTTTAGATTAAATATTTCGATTTTATTAATTCCATCTGTTATAATATATCATTTAAGGCCAGTGTTTTCATCTTGATTTTTTGTCTGGATAATCTATCCATTGTTGTATGTAGGGTGTTAAAGTCCCCTACTATTATTGTAATACTGTCAGTCTCTCCCTTTATGTCAGTTAATATTTGCCTTATGTACTTCGGTGCTTCTGTGTTGGGCGCATAGAGGCTTATAAGTGTTATAACCTCTTGTTGGATTGATCCCTTTATCATTATATAATGCCCTTCTTTGTCTCTGCTTTCAGTCTTTGTTTTAAAGTCTATTTTGTCTGATATTAGTCTTGCTACTGTGAATTTCATTTCCAATATCTTTTTCCATCCCTTTACTGCGTGTGTCTTTAGTTCGGAAGTGAGTGTCGTGTAGGCAACATTAGATATGGGTCTCACATCTTTCTTATATATATAAAAGTTGTGTGTGTGTTCATGTGTTTGTGTGAAAAATAATATGGTAAAAATAAGAAAAAGCTCTGCAAAGATACACACTAATATGTATAATTAAGAAAAAAAGTTCCTTGAGAAGAATATAAATTTTGTTTTATGTAATATTCTATTTTAAATATGAGTCCTTATTTTAGATACTCAGAATTTTGAACTGGAAAGGACCAATTGTCAATCCTGTCTAATATTTCCTTCTGTCTACCTCCCAGATTTATGAATGCAGACACTGAAGAGCAGAAGTGCTAAAGTGCTTTGCTCCAAGGTCATGTAGACTAGTAGAAGATTAATCTGGAGTAGGACATTATCTGAATATCAGAGAGCAGGGAAGGTTTGAGAACATTTCTAAGAATCTGATGTAGTTTAAAATATCCTTGTAATTGTTTTAACCTAGGAATCACTAAAATACTCTTTAAAAAACCTGAAAAAATAAATTCATTCACTCTTTTACAAAATGTTTATTGAGCACCTACTACTTTGTCATCCACAACTGGGAATTTGAGTGGAATAGCAAATATTTCTAGATTATAAAGGGAAAATCAGGATAAAAAGAATATGTAAAGACTTATCAGGGATATTTTCTCAAGTTTACATCTGGGAGACCCCAGGTAGTAATAATAATAATAGCTAAGATTTATTACATATAATGTGCTAAGCAATTTTATGCATTTTAGATTATCACTCTCAACTTCATAAGGTGGGTACTATTATTACCTGTATTTTATATTGAGGAAATCAAGGCACAAAGAAGCTATGAAAATCATCTGACCAATAAGTAGAAGCAACACAATTTGAACTTGACCTGACTTAGTTTAGAGCCTGTGATCTACAGAGTCTGTAGAAAGATAGAAGCCTTATAGCCTATGCTGTTTTCCAATACCACGATTCCTTCCTAAATAAGAGTTGAGTCTAGGTCAAATATATACACAAGAAAATAAGCATAAAAAGAATGGGCCAAGTCATATTAAGCAGTTGATAAGCACAGGTTTAGCAGGTTAAATGGAAAATAGTACTTTCTGTGTCTTCATTTTTTTTACTGTTGTGTATATTAGCTTAATAGTTACAAGCAGGAGCTTTATAAGGCCTGGGTTCAAAGTCTGGCTTCACCACTTCCTAGTTTTATGACCTTGAGCAGGTCAAAGGTCAGGAAATGGAAGCTGCTGTTTGTTGTTCATTTGGATAGCCTGTGGTGATAGCAGCATTTCTTTTTCTTTTCTTTTCTTTTTTTTTTGATCAGGTGGATTTGTTTAAAAAGAGTCTTCTGTTAATTCCTATTCACCTGGAAGTTCACTGGTCTCTCATTACTGTGACACTCTCTAATCGGATTATTTCATTTTATGATTCCCAAGGCATTCATTTTAAGTTTTGTGTAGAGGTAAGTTAACATACTGCCTGTTTTCTCATTTATCTTATGATTGACCAAATAGTATTTTAGCTCTAGATATAACAGCAAAAGCCAATACCATAAAGGTTCAATTTCTGTTAAAAACCACTCTGAAATGTTGGCAGAGAAAAAGACTACACGAGGAATCTCTGGGTGGGGAGAAGTAGCTGCCTATCATCTGAATCCCTCTTGGAGATATATGTCTTTTGGATTTCACCAGATTTTATTCTAGCTTTCCCTTAAAACTTCATTTTTAATGTGGATAGAATTAGTTTTCCTTGATTTATTTTAGAGCTAAAATTAGCTTTTATCTTCAAAATAACTTCTGTAGAATGAATTATAACCTAGAGAATCAGCTGGCAAAATAGGAGAGTTCAACAAGATGGTAGGATACAAAGCAAGAAAAACCAGTTGGTTTCTTACGTTAGTCCTACACTAGCAAAATCCTGTTAGAAAATTTAACTGAAAACAGGAAGATTTCATTTTCAAAAGCAACAAAGACATAAATTACCCAGGAATATACCCTAGCAAAACATGTGGAAGTTTTTAAAGATGAAAACTCTGAAATATTTAAAGGAAATCTGAATAAATGGAAAGAAGGCAGACTCAATATTAGAAAGAGATCAGTTCTTCCCAAATTAATATATACCAGTTTCTGTCCTAATCAGTTTCCCAACAGGAGTTTGAATGAAACCTAATAAGCTCATTCTACAAGTCATTTTGCAGAATTCATGTGCATGAACAGCTAAAACAGTATTAAAGTAGAATAGTGAAGGAAGGAATATTTGGTTTACTAGATGTCAAACCATATCACAAAGTTTTAGTAATTAAAAATATCTATATTTACTTAGGAATAGACAAGTATATTGGTGGTACAGCATAGACAATCTAGAAATAACTCATTTATATGTGGGAACTTAGTACATGATAAAGTTGGGGAAGGACAAGCTATTCAATATATGCCATTGGGAAAAGTAGCTGTCTATTTGAAAAAGTAAACTATAGATCCTTACTTTATACTGTTTATTAAAACAAATTCCAGAAGAAATAATGACCCAAATATAAAACACAAAACCGTAAAAGTTAGAATAAAATATAGAAGATGTTATGTTCTTAGCGTAGGGAAGCCATTCTTGCACAAAACCAAAAAAGCAAAAGACATTAAAGGAACAGATTGACAAATTTGACAATGTCATAATTTAAAACCTCTGTGTGCCATAAAGGTAAAAGACAAGGGACAGACTTGGAGAAAATGTTTGTGACATATGTAATAATCACTATCCAGAAAATATAAAGAACTCCTACAAATGACTAAGAAAAAGAAGGGTCTAATAGAAATGGAAAAAGGATAAAATAAGTAATTTTTAGAAAAAATGCAAATAACCATTAAACACATGGAGAGATGCTCAGCCTTACCAGAAATTTGAGAAATGCAAGTACCGTTCCCTTTTTTGCCTATTAGGCAAAGTTTGATGTTATTTAGGTGTTTATGTGGGTGTTAGGAAGCAGACATTCTCATATTTTTCTGGTGGAATGTATAAATTTATATGGCCACCTGGACAATTGCAATTCTAATCAGTTTTAAGTACCTTATAAATTAAAAAGATCTTACTGCATATTAGTTCTATTTATTGATATCTACTCCATTAAAATGCATGTATACACACAGGATGGGGCATGCAGCAGTATATTCATTGTAGCATTATTGATAATGTTGAAAATCAAAACAACCTCAATTTAGCTTTACTAACAGATTAGCTAACAGATTAGCTAAATACTACACTATAGTATAGTCATACTATTAAACTGACCATAGTGGTTAAAAAGAATATATTAGATCTCCCTATCATAACATGGAAAGATCTCCAAGACATATTGAGTTTAAAAATCAAGTCACAGAATGAAAGTGTATTACGTGTTTATTGAAATACAATACATATATGCACACGTGTATATGTATGTATATCCAAACACAGACTTGTATGTATACACATATGTACTTCTACTCATACTTCTCCACCTTCAGGGGGTTTATTTCATTCATGTAACCTCTGACTTCTTAGATATACGCAAAGAAGTTGAGGGCATAAGGGAAAATTTGAACTCCAGTAGGCTTCATCTCCGTAGAGATTTCAGCAGGATAACTCTAAAAGCTGAATGATACTTTTACCTGCAGCTCTTAAAAATACGGAGTATATCTAAAGCTGGAATGTTTGTTTCTGTTTAGTTTGTTATTAATAATTTTGCCATGGGTTCCTTCTCTTTAGTGAGCATTGCCAGTAATTTTTAATTTTCAAATTCAGCGAGTTGACTTAACTGCTGAAAACAACTGGCCATCTCATGAAAAGTTCTTATTAAAATATCAGTGTCCACAGTCTTAAGTGCATACCTGAGTACAGAGTGTCTGAGTCCTTCTTAACATTATGAAGTCAAAGGTCTGAAATAAAGTGCCAGCTTTAAACTTGTCTATGCAAAAGACAAAGGAATAGTGGTGGGGCCACAGCCTCCTTTTTTGCTTCTATCTGCTATGGGCAGCTTCCATTTTTCACCAACTGATGGAACACAGCATCTGTGTTTTGGTTTCTTTTTAACCAGAATATAAGAAAGTATTTGCTGACTGAAGCCAGAGAAAAAAATAGACCTGAATTTCTTCAGGGTTGGCAGACTGCTGTTAGAAAGGTAAGTATGTCCTAAAAATGAAATCCTAGGGATGTCAAGGGGATGGAATTATCTTAGGGATAGGTATCTTTAAAAGCATTTTTAGACTGGTGACGAAGATACCAGTGGAGTGCCTGGACCTTAGTATTTATCATCTCAGTTTCCCAGTGCTTGCTGGGAACAAGTAAATTCAGTCATTTTATCCTCAGGGCAGCTGTTAATGATATGGTTGCTCGATTGGAGAGGGGGGGATATATTATCTATAAATAAAATTTTGGGGGTGGCACCTGCCTCTTGTCTCATTGTTCTTATTTCCAGATGACCAATATAGACCCAGAGAAATAGTGAAATGACTATTTGAATTTACTAAGGAGCATGTGCACTGGGCTACTCTCCAGGCATTTTGGGGAAGACAATGGCCTGAGTGCTTCAGTATGAACACTATCTTGAAGCAGCACTGTGTTTGCCCATAGACATTGAAAGCTGTGTGTGGGGCAGAATTCCCACACATAGCCTCTCCATTCTGTTATAAATACAAATATCTTAATATTTTATGGTCACTATTTTCTTATTTTCACAGTTTTTGCTTGCATGATCTCATTTGATCCTTACAGCCTGTGAAGTAGGCAGGTCATTTAGGGAGAAGTATCATCTTATTCTATAGATGAGAAAACTGAAGCCCAGGTGTGAACTTCCCTAAAGGCCATTAAAGCTATTGGTAGGGTCAGATCCTTGAACTCAGGTCTGTTTGGAGCATTGACACAATGTTAAAGAGGCGGGATCTTAAAACAAACTTTAACCTAAAGGTTAAGGGACAAGATTTATTTGTTCATCCCTGAACCAAATGCTAAATTTTAAATTTAAGCTTAAGTTTTATGTTTTAAATGGCCTAGCTAGTAACTAGATTTGAACTTGGTGAATTTTCTGAATTTACCCAACTAAAATATCCATGTATTCTCCCTAAATTTAGTCAGGATGTATCATAGTCCCACTTTAGGCAGAATACAGTAACCAGTTCTTTTGAAAAATACTGTTTATGATTTCTTTCAAAGACTAGGACAGAGTTGTGTAATATGAGATGAAAATACTGCTAAGTGGGATTGTTACTATGTGAATATTCAGAGTCCAGGCATTTGTTCTGATTCACAATGCCATTTTGATTCCAGTGTCAGTGAATCTACAGCAAAACTAATTATCCAAATAGAAGTTTTAAAATAGGATTTTATTTGATTTTCCATTTCTCATGTTTAGGCAAAATGTTGTATAAATTGTGGTTGATTGATAGCACTTTTCTTGTGGCCAGATGCCTCCATAAAGCCAAACTCTTAAAATACCAGAGGTATATATCATCTGTCCTGAATAGAGACAAGTTTCCTGTCTCTTTCTTATGTTCCATAAAAACAACTTATCTGAAGAGGAGTACGTGGTATTATTTTAATGGTCATTTTGTTTTCCCCTTTAGTGTATTCCACAACAGAAAAATGACAGTGACTGTGGAGTCTTTGTGCTCCAGGTAAAGAAGTATTGTTTTTTCAGAATTTAATTTTGAAAAATGTGAATTAAATTGGTTGGGTTTAGAGAGAGATGAGAGTCCCTGTGATGGGTACATGATACTAGGTACAGTTATTAAAGTACTTTTCCTCCCTCCCTCCCTTTATTGTTGAGAAGCAGTAGTTTCTGCATTTTCAGATGTTACCATTAGGGAAGAATGACCTTCATAGGTCAAGAATGAATTGATATCATACATGTCTTATCAGAGGTTATTAGTAAGCCACATTGGAGACTGATCTGAATTTGTTTGTATCACAGACCCTTGGCATTTGCACAATTTACTGTATATTTTTAACTGTTGACAAATGGTCTTTAGTCATAAAGTAAAAACTAGCTTTTAAATTATGGCCACATTCAAAACTCTGCTTTCTCATGCTATAGGCTACCTTTGTGGTCTAAAAGACTACTGAAAAATTCATTACACATTATATTTATGAAGGAAATTGTAGTATGTAGTCCATGAATTTAGAGAATTGCAAAGGTCTTGGAACATAGGCTGCTCACTCATATGACTCATGACTATCTGAGGCTTGTGAACAAATTCAAGTTCTCACTTAAAGGCCATGCTAGGTCTGGCTGCATTCTCATCAGGTTGCACCTTGAGAAGAATTGGAGCCTCTTCATCAGTTTCTGCTTTTCACAGTATTAAGTGGGGATGGAGGGGAAATCCCAGGCTATATACTTGCCTGGAAAGTTGACTATAATTTGGAGGTAAATGTTCTATAAGAAGTTTAAACACATTTTAAAACGCCTTAGGCGCTATTCTATTCTGCACCTGGTTAAATACGTTGGGCTGGTATGTAACTCCATATGACATTTAAGTGTTTCTGGGATATTGCAGTACTGCAAGTGCCTCGCCTTAGAGCAGCCTTTCCAGTTTTCCCAGGAGGACATGCCCCGAGTACGGAAGAGGATTTATAAGGAGCTGTGTGAGTGCCGGCTCATGGACTGAAAACTCAGCAAGGCTGGGAAGTCTGACCAAGTTGGAGCAGATGGTTTGTTACTTGAATCTCCAAACACTTATTTGAATTTTACAGATATTTCAGATCAGTGGTGTTGGGCCACTATTGTTACCTCAAAAATTTATTTTTAGCCCTTATTAATTTCTCTAGCTACCATGTGCTATTTTTTAATGTTCTGTTTAGTTTCATTTTTAATTTTATGGATTCTGTGTGCCCTCCCATATTTAATATTTATTATCCAATGCATGCGTATAGACAGAGCATGCAGTGCGGAGTATTAAAAAAAAAAAAACTAGTAGATTTGGTGCAGCTTTTGAAACTTAGTTAGATGTGAACTGAATACAGGTTTAAAATTTAATCCCAGAACCTAAAAATGTGGAATGTTTTTGATACAACATAACAGAATTGTAGGTGTTCCCTGGGCATAAACGGTAGCTAGGAGTGGTTTTGACAAAGCCAGTCCTATTTTACTTTTATCAGCAGTACCTTTCACTGACTTCCCTCTCCTGAGTCGTAAGTTGCATTCCTTTTGAAGAAGAAGGACATGGCCATAAACTGGATATTCTATTTATGGAGGCACACTTGGAAGCACGGTGCCTGCTTTGGGAAGAATTGATTAAAATATGAGAAAAAGACAGTGACCTCGGGGATCCAGTTATCTTAGCACATAAGATTTCAATCTTGCTTTTAAGAGTTATAACACCTAAATAATTTATAAAGGCTTTTGCTGGAACATTAAATTCCCTGGATTTTTGTTTTTGACCCATTAAAAAAATATCAAACAAGTGGTCAAATTAGAATTCAGCCTTTCCAAGAGTAATTTATAAGTTGACACTTGCCTTGTTTGTCTCCCATAAGAAATTAAGGTTTGTAAAATACCTCTCTATTTCAGGGGTATTTAAAATATAAACTTTCAAAGCTGAAGACTGGCTTTAGGTCTTTTGCAGGTGGGTGGGGAGAAAAGGAAAAGTAGTAGAGAAGATTTGATTCCTCAGGAGTATAGCAAATGTTATTAGTTTTTTTCCCTCTTATCTCTCTAGCGATCTCAGCAACGTGCAGGGCTCTTCATTTAGTTTCTGCTTGACTAACCCTGAGACTCTAGTACAAGAAGAGTCTCTTCCCCCACCCACCCCCCATTTTCTGGACTTCATATTCAGGGGAAAGACAGAAGTCATCCTATTCTTAAACTTAGCTGCATTAAAGTACTGGATCTCGCATCTTTAATATAGCCTTTTGTGATTTTTGAAAGGAAAGGAAAGAAGATAACATGTCAACTATCCAGTTATCTTTTCTGAACTGGGGCAGGAAAAGCAACAGATATGTATATAGGAAACTCAGAAGCCTGTACAAAAAAAATACCAAATAAGTGGCAGAAGATACTTGGATTTATCCCTAGTTAGATTTTGTAAATAAAAAGCTAAAATGTGCAGTTTAACTTGGCCATAAGGTAAGGCTGACTGCCAGCAGTTAAAGGTGGAGTCAGACATGTTTACATGCACGGTTCCTGTCCCCAGACATTCCAAGCACCAACACCAGTGTTTACATTGCAAACAGCCCCAGCACTTTCCTAAGTCCCCCAGACTCAAACTCCTTAGTACAAAACCAGGTCAGTATTTCTTATTGTGCTTCATCATGAAAAGACTGAGATTAGAGATACTTTATGCTGCTACAAGTAGGGTTGTGTCAGCATTAGGAAAGATGACAATTTAAAGTGGGGAGGACGTCTTTTCGGTTGTCAGATATAAGTATGGAAAAAGATTTTTCAAATCTGTACACATTTGCCTAACATCTTTTTGTAGCTACACAAAGTAGTAATTAGGCTGATTCAAAATGTCTTGTACTTTAGAGCTCCATATTTCACTTTCTTACTGACAGAATCAGGCATGCAGAGGAGACAAGAACTCTGTTCTGGCAAGACTCTTAATGCCCAAAGCCGGAGTCTCAGCATTGGGGCATGCAGGATGTGCACAGAGAACATGAGCCGTCCAAATCTAGTTTCACTTCTAGCTTTATGGGACACCTTGAGGTGTACTGTTCAGCATGCTTTAGCCTAAATGTCAAATATTTTAAGCCTCTATATTCATGAAACTTGGTTGAGTACACAGTCACTTTCCCCCTCTTGTGATTAGCTATGAACCTCTGTTTAGACCAAGTCTTACATTAGAATGATGTTTGTCTAGGTGTTTGCAATAATTGCTTCCTTGCAACAGAAACATTTTTCAAATAGTCTGGGTTTTTGGTGGAAGAGACAGGCATTGTGTACCCATCACTAGCTTGACACTGAATTGTTGCCAAGGTGAAAAGACCTTAGGCTTTTGCTGCTGAGCACAGGCCTTGTAGAAACTAAAAGCTACTTATGA
This sequence comes from Eonycteris spelaea, assembly GCA_003508835.1. NCBI lineage: Eukaryota > Metazoa > Chordata > Mammalia > Chiroptera > Pteropodidae > Eonycteris > Eonycteris spelaea. Next base: position 29,578,092 of record PUFA01000001.1, on the reverse strand, counting down.
TGTGCCTTCAAGTTGCCCAGCCCTCTCCATCAGCAAACTTACCAGTCTGTAGTTGCTTCTCCAGTGATTTTTCCGCCCCATTTGTTAAATTTATAGCAGTGAATGTAGATTTAATTCAACTTTTAGTTAAGATCTCTCAAGAATCATAGAGAACCAACCTTCTCTTAAGAAAGGAAATTGCTTAAGGAAAAAGAAACACTTGCTACCAGTAATCCCCAAATTTCTCTTTTGGCTTTGCATTGTATTTTCTACTTATCATTGAATACAAATACTATTCATCTTCAATTCATAGTTGGAATAAAACGGTAACAGACATAACTGGGACACAGCCAGCATTAGCCTAAGTTGAGTTGCCCTTTTCTCTGCAGTTGTGGTACACTGCTTTCCTGGGCTTAAAGAGATAACTGGGAGCTCTGGGTGGATCAGACCTTCCAGGCAAGAAAGTGTATTAATAGTGCAAATTAAATATATTGACTACCTGCTCTACTTATGTTAAAAATTGAACTAATCAGCAGTTACAAAGCACCTACTTTATGTGCTGGGCTCTGTCTCCTGGCCTGTAGACAATTAAGAAGGCCTAGGGAATACCATCAGAGAAGTGCAAATTGTATCTGCATATTACAAAAGCAGCCCTAGACCAGCTGTTCACTTAAGTGGTACCTTTTGGTTAGAAACAGAACTTAAAGATTGTGATCATGTAAAACTACTCAAACCTTCTAGCAAAAATATTTTTTTGAAAAATAAACTAAATGCCTTTATAAATGTGTATCCTCTTGTGTACTATTTGGTGAGTAGTAATTTTTCCTAGTGACATTCCTGTCCTGACAAGGCTCATTTATGAACAGTGACCAGTGTAGGCTCCTAGCAGCTGACCCTTAAACAGCACTGGCCAATAGAATTTTCTGCAGTGATGGAAATGTTCTTATTTGCTTCCACTACAGTAGTCACATGTGGCTGCTGAGCATTTGAAATGTGGCAGTGCGTATGGGGAACTGACTTTTAATTTAGTTAGCTAGCTACAAGTGACTATTGACTACCACACTAGGTAACTGTCAAAGAAATTAAAAATGGACATGTAAATTCCTCACGTTATTCATAGATTCCCCCAAAACACATTCGTAAATATTCCAGAGTAAGAAGGTTTCAGTGTCCCTTTTTATAGGTGAGGAAATGGGCACAGACAATGTTAAAGTTGGTCCAACTTTATTGAAATTTGTTACAGAAGACAAAATTCAAATAGAACCACAGTTTGTGGTTTTAAGGCCTGTAGAAATCTGAGTTACATTTTACTACAAAAGAATACAAAATACATTAATTCAAACTATAGTGTAAAAAGAAGTTTAAAAAATGAATAGTATGTCCTCATGAAATTAAATATTTGCAAACGGTTTCTTTCCTAAGAACTTAAAAGTAGTTGTAGCTCTTTTTTAAAAAATTCAAATAACCAGTTTCAATTTAATGAGAAAACCTACAACTTACTGCAGTGTCAAAGATGTTCACACTTGATATGCTTTAGCCACAAAGTTCATAAACTGTGGGAAGTCTGTTGATACTCTGTTGCTAGATGAAAAAAATTCACTTATATCAGGGAAAATTATATAGTTTAGCAGTTTTAAACGAGCAATTGTTTATACAATAGAGGAATCACCTCTTTCCTTACAGATGCAAAATATTCTAGACTTGCCTCTCCCTACAGACCATCAACTCACCATCAAGCCTCTGAAACTCAGCACAACTAGGGAAAAAACAGGACAGACTTCCACATGAGAATTGGCCAAAACACATTTCCTGAGGGAGGTATTTCTGATCATTTTTTGTTAGGCATTCTCTCTATTTTTGAGCTCTTCTTAAACCCACTCCATTCCCAAGATCACTAAAAATGAAAATACATGTGATGGCCCTGACAACAATATTTTAACTTGTGACCCCTGATATTCATCCCATTTCCCTTAGATTCTTTGGGGTTCCCTACAATATAAACCCTTGCTTTTTTTAGCTTTAGGAAAAACACATATTTTGAAAAATGTGTTTGGTAAATCTCCTTTAAGTTCTGTACCTAATTTCCTGATATCCTGTCAGTAGGCTGTATACCCTGGTACGAAGCTTGCTTTTGCACCAACTATTTAGGGTGTTCTCTTGACTCCTAAATTTGCCTTTAGAGATTAGAATTCAACATAGAAACAAATTCAGTTGTGAAATATGTTCCTAACGTAGAGCAAAGCTATACAACATAGCAAAACTCTGTTCATTAAACTTTATCTCATGAAAATTTAGAATTTAAAAAATAATTCCAGGCCCCAACGTAAAATGAGCCTACTTAGATGCAAACATGGTAAACAAATTTTTCCAGTCTTCCTAAAAGAAGTATGGTGTTTTGAGTTGATCAACATTATAAATCAAATCTGTTGCCAAGGAACAGTTTTTGACCTGGTAAGAAAATCATTCTGGTAACTTGACACATGACCAATATTCTAAGACATTACAGGCATTCTTTTGGATTCTGTCCTTTAATAATTTTCAGAGGAAAACCATGAAGAGGCTTCCGGCTCAGAGACAGTGATCAAAGCTTGGTAAAAACGGGTGGGTTTGCAGACCTTGAGTAATGTTTGTCAAATATAGCAGGCCAAAGGAGTGAGTTTTTCATGATGGGTTTCTCTCCACTTACTGGTTTTGGGCAAGTTTTCCATAGCCCCCTCTCCCAGCATCATAGTCCTGCCGATACTCATCTCGTACCTTAATTGAAAAGAACACAAGTTACAATATAGAGAAGACAGGTGTATGTATGTCGCTCACAAGTAAAGTACATCAAATATACAGCTAAGCTTTTTCAGGTGTCATAAAGTGTACATTCAAGCAGGACATAAATGTTTAAGCAACCAATATAAAAAGCTTAACTGCCTTGCAAAATTATTTAAGACTACGTAATAGTTTTTTTTTCCTTACCAAACAGGTGCATACTCATTCACCAGCATTTAAAAATAGCACATTCCAAAGAATAAGCACTTAAATTAGGTTATTAAAATAAAAACTTAAAACTAATTTCAGTGTATTTTGCTTTTGTTCTAGATACTTTTGCAGGTGGAAAATATCTAGCCCCTAGCAAAAGTCCAATAAGAGTTGCTTGTGGAAATGTATAGCATATACATTCACGGTTTAAGAAAATAATTTACCAATCCCAATAGGTCATTTCAGATATACTTCAAGCCAAGGTTATAAGCACAAAGTTTTTCAAAAGAGCAACTGCAAACTGACAAAACACTTGACATTAGGACTGGAAGCCTTAGAGGCTGAGCCACAAAACGTTCTTGCATACCTGGCCACCCGACCGCCCACGGCCGTACTGCCTGCCCTCCTTAAAGCCTGCATCCCAGTCTGTGCGAATGAGCCGGTCATCCAGACGAGTTCCATTTATGTACCGCATGGCATTTTCTGCATCTGCTCTTGAATAGTATCTTAGTATAATTATTAAGGAACACTGTATGGCATGTTTTTGGAAATACAAGTAATATCTAAGTGAAACCAAATTATTAAGTACAAAAACAAATCCAGCCACATGGAGTTTAAAGACAATAATTTGGCCTGCACAGCCTGTTTGAGGTTGGTCCAGGAGCACTTAAGAGAATCAAATACAACATTTATCCGTGGCTATATTGGTCATGATTTCCTGGATAATCCTGTTAATTATTTTTGTGCCACTGTGCCCATATTTTGATTTGCAAGACAAAAATGTTCAATGCAGGTTTATTTTATTTCATTCATTCATGCATTCATTTTTTAGCACCCACAGCACCTGGTCTTCCTAGGTGGTCTCCCGTCCAAGTACTAACCAGGCCTGACCCTGCTTAGCTTCCAAGATCAGACAAGATCAGGCACATTCAGGGTGGCAATGGCCATAGACCTCAATGCAGCTTTAGACCACAAAATGCACAGTTCTTATCTAAGAAAACAATAGCATCCAAATTTGGAGCTATATATTCAAAAATAACTTTAATAAAAGAGGTCAAATGAAGGTCAAGTGCGTATGGAATTGCTATTGCATTGCATTAGAAGGAAAGACTCAAAAGTCAACCACTCTGATGAGTAGTTCCCAAACCTATTTAATCAGATCTACTAAATCTTTGGGCTGATATATATATAAAAAAATCTCTACAAGCAATTATGATTATTAGCTGGGTTTAGAAAATGCTGATACAGACTTTTTTCCTTTACACATAGGAAAACACCTGCTGAAATTCCAATGTTGAGCACCTACAATACTGCCTAGTACATAGTGCACATTCAATAATTTTTGTTGTATGAATGAATGCTAAAAGGGCAAACAAACAAACAAAAGAAAACACTGGTAATGGCAGCCTCTCTTTTGGGTATTCACCACTGATTGTTATCTTTGACCTAAAAGACAAATGCAAAAATACTATAGTTCTCAGAGTCTGACTATGATCTACAAGGTAGAATTATTATTTTGGGGGGGAGGGACCTTTTGTGTTTTCATTGTTCTCCCTTGCCCCTGTGAGCTATTGCATACTGTTGCTACCAGAGGCAAAACCAAAACCTAGGCACTCTGGTACCTTGAATCTGAAGGAAAAATGAAGGAAGAAGCTTGCAGAAATGAAACCAAAATCAATAGTGGGGCGGCTTCTGGTTCAAGATGATAGCACATTTCTCTCCTTTAATTGGGGTCGTTCTTAAGACCCCAATTAAAATGACAAAAAAAGAAACCTACAGAAGAGCCCATCAGCAGACTAGCGATTCAACAAAAACTGGTGGGAGAGTGCAAATGGGTAAAACTCTGAAATATTCCGAAGTGGCTTAAAGGAGACAGCAAACCCAAAAAGCTCTTAATTCAAAGTTGAGTAAGAAGTGAGGCTGCAAATAGGGTTTTGTTAATGGTCTCTGTGTGGGAAAAAGACTTGCTAACAGGAAGGCTTCTAATCCCAGGCAAATACAAATAAAATGACAGGAGGAACTGTTTGGAGGAACTGGGACAGTGTCTTTGATATTAGCAGGCCAAAATATAATCCCCTTCAGTCTGGCATTTAGAAGCCACATATCCCAAAGGTAAAAAGCAACTTCAGAGAGAAGTTCTGCCAAGGTCCACAACATCAGCCTTTTCCCTCATCATGACTGGAAACCAGGGGATCACCAGACATTTATGGAAAATTTACAGCATAAATATAACCAAAAGAAACAAATAATTCAGGGCAAAGACAAAAAAAAATTGACATGTTAGATCTGGTTTGAGAGACTTCTCAATATAAAACAAAATGACCAAAAAAGAAAAATACTAGGGGAAAAAACTGAAGGATAAATCCGGGAGGTCCAGTATTTACAGCTTCCAAGGAGATAATAAAATGATCACAAGTAAATACAGTTTTGGTTTTGACCTATAAAATCAAGCTATATAAATTTAATATAATGAAATACATGCTATACAGCCATTTTAAAGAGAGGTAGACCTACATGTACCAATATGGAACAATCTCTAAGAGGTGATAAAAAGTAGTGCATGCAGTACACTGCCACACATCCACAGGATTACTTCTGGAAAGACACCCACAAGACTGGTAACTGATTGTCTCTGGGCTTAGAATGGTACAGAGATTTTATTCACGATACCCTTCACTTTTTAAAACCCCATGAACATATTTTTTTGAAAGATTGTTTTTCTTAAAGAACAGCTATAAACAAAGCATGGATTTCAGAACAGAATGTTAATGTTGCCAGATTTGATAATGTAAGAGTGTAGACACACTGGACAGAGGCAGGAAGTTGATGAAGGAAGAAAAGGTAGATATAATGTTAATTAGCAAATATTCTCATCCATTTTTTTAAACAGGTGACTAACCACTCTAGGCCCCACCCTCATCCAGCAGCTACATCAGATACATTGGAAGGATACTCCACAAAGCAGAAACCACAAGCTGTTTTCTTCATTTTATCCAGGCCCATAATGATTTTCTTTATGTCACCACTTTTGCTGAAGAGTTCATAAATTTGTTCTTCAGTTGTGTAAAAGGAAAGATTTCCAACATACAACGTACAGCTTTTCTTCAGTAATTTTTCCTGTTCTTCATTGTCACCCTATAATTTAAAATAGAGAAAAAGTTAAGCAGCACAACCTAAGAAAAGCCCTGCTTAAATAGTATTCCTAAGTATGAGGGAAATTTTTCATTAATTCTGATTTGGAAATCAGCTTCTTTCATCATCCCAATCCATGACAAATCCCTTGCCTTCCCCCTGCCCAAAGGTGTTATTCACAATCTATAAAGCACTTACGCAAGGTCCAGACTGCTTTTAGTAGAGCGCCATGACTTGAAAGTTAGGCACATAGCCCTCCTTCTCCTGCACCATACTGCTGCCACACAAGTACCATGCCTTTCCCCTGCACACTCCAACCCTCAGCACTGAATCCTTCTCTAATGCCCCAAGTTTAATTTCTAGACTCTGAACCAATATATTAGAAAGAGCTTTTATCCTTTGTAGAAAAATAAATGGATCTGCAGAGACAGGGTACCCCTTGTAATATTCCCAGAGAGAATGTTCAAAGTAACAACTGCTTAGATAGTTATACAGTCATATATTTTGCTGAGTTTAGGAGAAAATGTGATCACTAAAAACAAGAGATCTCATTTTCTTGACAGGCTTCCTAATTTGGAAGATAGGATGAAGCCAGAGACAGGTCTGTAACTGGGCTTCAGCCAACACATCTTACAACCCCTGAGGACAAGATGACTCATCATGGGCCAGACATGTTATTTGTAGATGTCTTCAAAGAAACCAATGTGGCCAATGGACCTTCCCTTTTAGCCTCCATACTAGGGAAGACAAATGCTGATTAAATAGAAGACCTGCCAGCTGAATTGCTCTCAGGCCCTTCAGACTCATGTTAGTGCTCTAACATCAGCTACACAGTGATATTCCAGCTTGGAAAGTAGCTAAGTGGAACCATGTTCAGGCCCCTAGAGCATTTTCCCAAGGGGCCTCCCTTCTTCATTTACTACTCCATATATAATTCTGATCCAGTTTCTTCACTCTGAGAATAAGACTTTGCATTATTCATCTCTGAATGCTTTGTAGCACAGTGCTCAGAGTAATGGGGCTCATGTGTGCTCACCTTCAATGGTAGAATAGAAAAATAGAAAAACCATCTAAACTACATCAAAAGGAAAATAATGAAATAAATAATGGTACATCAATAAATATAAAACTACGCGGCCCCAAGAAAAATGTACATCCACATGCAGTGATAGGAACATCTCCAAGATAGTGAGCAAAGTTCAAAAAGAAAGTATAGAACAATGGGAAGGGAATGCTCCAAATTATTTGTTTTTGAAAGTATGACTATAAATAGATACTATACACAAGAAAAAGGTAAGTACATCTACCTCTATGGAGAATCAAGGACTGCCATTCAGAGACTCCACGTATAGGGTCTCACTTAATTCCCCAATCCCATACTTCCTTAAAAAGTCTACAGGACATTCTACATTAAAAATAGGTTTTCAGAACTTTAGGACAAGACATTAGATAAAGTAGATTCACTTTATTTGATTACTGCTTTAACATAAATTATTTTTTCTTTCTTAAAATATGGTCAAGAGGCATTTTGTTTTTGCTTTCTACTTTCTCACACATGTAAGTAATGTCCAAACAAGCAGCTTATGATGTAAGACAACTGTGGTGTAAGTACTTACTTGAGGTATGATATTAACGTGGATTCCATTCAGGGAACAGGAGAAATTCCTCACTACAGTATCTTACTACTAAGTAAAGCCACAGGCTTTAAACTGCAGAGATGAATAATAGCAAGTTGAATCTTTTCAGTTTCAATCTTGCAGAATGCTTAAAATTCAAGATGGTTATGATGTGGAACTTTATTATAAAGTAATGAGAACAGTAAATGTTAGAAGAGAAAATCATGCCTGGCAAATAGTGAACATTTAAAAACGGCTGAGTGAATGAATTTAAGATCTTCCTTAATTTGGCCTCAAATGAAATTTCTTTTCCCTATTCTACTAACACTTTACACATTCTCCACCCTCTTCTATAATATGTCCTCCCCTCCTTTCCCCATTACAAGGGTTCTCCTTTTTCTGTATTTTCACAACCCCTCCCTTCCACTCATCATCTGTGCTCTAGGTTATGATTACTTGCCTCCATTTACAATCCCTACTAGATGACTGAACTCAAAGTGCGGAAACTGTCTTCCTCTCCCTCCAGGGCTTAGCAACGGCACTCAGTAAAAATACTAAATAACCAGTGATTAATGAGCGTCGCGACACCCTTCCCCTGCCTTTGCTGATACCGAATATTCCACCTTGAATATCTGTAGCCTTTCCTTTCTGCACAAAAACTACCATGACGTATGCCAAACAAATTTTCCTTGTCTGAAACCCAACCATTCTCTGATCTTGACGTGCAAACTCTTAACGTCCTTAGCTTGGCTGGTCCACCTCCTCATTCCGAGGGCTCCGTAAGAATGGAAACAGGGCTCAACTCTGTATCTCTCACCCACCGCGTAGAACTTTATAGGACCGTTCTACCAGACCAAAGAAAGGGCTCGAAATGCCAAAGGGCTCTTTGGTTAATTGAAAATTTAAAAAAGCCCCGGTATCTGAGTCAGGAAGGCACCTCCACATACTCCAGATGTCAAAATGACATCCCTTCCCTTTATCACAAAGTCATCTTTCCCGGGACACAGCCTGCGAAAACGTGAGCCACCACTACTGCCCGCTCAAAACCCCTCTGCATTGGCATGGGAGCCACTGCAGAGTAATAGGAAAGCAAGCCTCGAATTCCCTTTCTATGAGAGACGAGATTCAGTGATATCTAAACGCCCTTGCAGCATCCATTCCCCAGAAGGCACCGGGCCTCACTTCGGGTTTGGGGAAACCAGAGAACGGAAGACGACATAACGAGACGAGAGTAAACCGATTATCAGCGTTCTTGCCCAGGGCCTTCCTTTCTCGCTGTGCGCCTTTCCTTACCCGGAAGTGCTGGTCCCGGTACTGGCTCAATTCCACGTAGGAGTCGCTGCGCAGCGCCTTCAGGAGGCCACCGGACATAGTGCAGAGAGGTGGACAAAGACGCCGCCACTCCGGGAACACCGAGCCGTCTCGGCTGTGGCGGAACCGGAAACGCGCGGGGCGACTGCAGAAAGTCGGAAAGTTGCCGACCAATCCCAGAGCTGCAGTGTCGTCAACGGGCGGCGCCGGCGCAGATGTGGTCCGTTGTCGGGCGCCGCCGATCAGAATCCAAAGCTGCGCGCTCCGGGTTCCGGGTCACGCTGAGAATGGTTCTTCGGCGGCTGCTGGCGATCTTGCTGCACAGCCCGCAGCTGGTGGAGCGCCTCTCCGAGTCGCGGCCCATCCGTCGTGCAGCGCAGCTCACCGCCTTCGCCTGCTGCAGGCCCAGCTGCGCGGCCAGGACGCGGCCCGGCGCCTGCGAGGCCTCGCGGCTGGGCCCGCGGGCTCCCTGGGCCGCCGCGCTGCCCGTTTCAAAGACACCTTCACTCAGGAGCTACGCCGCGGCCTCCGGGAACGCCCAGGGCCACCACCAGGTAGCCAGAGGGGCCCAGGTGCAAACCCCTAAATCCTGGTTGGGCCAACCCCAAATCGCCCGATTTCCCTCCTGGGCTCGACACCGTACTCAGCGCTAAGGAGTCATCCCTGGCACTGCGCGCGCCTTCAAATCCTGACTCAGATTGTCAGCCAACAGAGGTCCCAACCATCAGAAAGCCCAGGCCAAACCGACATTCCCGTTGTAGCCCTGAGATCGGGCGTGACACAGTGTGAGACGAAAGCCCCTGAAACCTAACAGAATCGAGGATGGGGTAGGCCTTGATACACCGCGTACAGAGAGCCATGGACCATACCACAGTCCGAACAAGAGTCTGCCTTCTGCGAATGGGACTAAAACTCTTGGTATAGGTAATGACTCTGCACTGATGTAATAGGGCATTACTTCAGAGAACATCATGGATGGAAGGACAACCTTACAGCTGCCAAAATTCTCTGATTAAATATGTGAGCTGAGTACTGAGTATGAATGTGATATTTATCTGGCAAGATGGATTAGGATTCCTGGGGACTGTAAGCCCATGGTAGTACTAGTTAACACATATTGAGTACTTACTCTCCGTGCTGGCACTTGCCAATTGCACTCTCTGTGGGTTATCTCATGTTTACAACCATTTTCATATGAGGAAGTGTAGGCTACTTCTTATGTTGTCATGGCCTTACAGAGCAGGATTAAATACAGGCATTTAACTCCAGGGCCTAAGTCCATAATCAGTGCATCATTTACCCATGACCTTCAATGCCTGCCTCCCCACCCCACTATCACCACTGGGTATTAGGACTACTGCCCACCATGGAACAAACTATCTGAATTCCTATTCCCCATTTTATAGGGTCTAGGATACAAGCTAAAGACTGGTCCAGCTGATGGGCCTGCGATTAGGAAATCTGTTGTATACAGAAATGTCCTATCATTTGAGGCTTCTGACTGAGTTTCTGAATACCTCTAATTTGGCTACTGAGGTAATAATGCAATCTAGAAAGCTTGAAGCTACAGGAAAAGCTTTTAGGCTGGCTGGTGACCAACAATTTATATTCTGGCTTTTCTGATAGTCATAGGGAGCTGGATAAGGCCAGAGACCTTTCCTGGGTATGGAGAACTAAAGTAGCTTGTCCTTCACTTTCCTCATGGTCAGACTTCTGATTTGACATCCCAATGTCCAGTTTTCCTATCAGAGTTGCTGCTATTTTATCTTCTAAGGCCAAAAATCCCATTCTCTTAATGACCAAAGTCCTGGTTTGGCATCCTACCCTCCTTTCCTCTCATCAGAGATGAAACCCTCCCAAACCAGAGGCAACTTATTGGATTCTCCTTGGAGCCTGGTGGTGAGGAGCCTGAAGAGTTTGTCCACTCTTACTGCCTTGTCTGCCTCATTGGTCTCAGGCCCACCATTGGGCTCTGGATATCAGAGCAGCAGAATATTGCAGTCTGCAGCCCAAGCCCCCACACTCAACATAAAGGTACACTCACTATTTGGTCTTTTTCTAGAAGAGAAAAAGGGGAGCAGTATAGGAAGCCATGAAATTTCTAGACAAACTGTTCATTTAGTAAGAAAAGTAGAGCAAGAGAAGGGGGTCATTGCTTATTTTCTGTGGAAGGAGTGTACAGGAACTAAATTCCCTCTGTTTCTGTAAAAGGAGTCAAAGCAGAGAGAAGACTGGGTCCTTTCTGCTCCAGCACTTCACCACTTCACTGGAAAAGCCTCCAGTGTTTTTAAGTCAGTGGCTTGCCATCTCACCATTTACCCTATTACTAAAGAAACAAAATTCTTCCCACCACCCGCTGTGGCAACAGTTTCCCAGCATGCCGTTCAAGCTCTTCTAAGATCTGCCAGAAAGTGAAGCAGGGAAGCAGTTCACCTACTTTATCATCATGTAGGGTAATTCCAGCTCATCTTTTGATGCTACACAGATACCAACATTTTACAGACAAATTTATTAGAACTCAGACCACCACAATCTACAAGGACTTCTACACCAAAATAGTTTTCTCCAGGGAATTCTAGGTTGTGGACCCAACTAGGGAAGGGAAGAGGCAGAAGTCCCAAGAAACTCCAAGGAGTTTGAGATCCTAGCGTCTTGGGTTCTCCAAGGTGGCACTTGGTTTCTAATCTGTGGGCAAAATGTCATCTTTAGCCGCAAAGTAAATAAGTGCTTAGCACCAGAGATGATGCTAAGGACTAGGGGTAGGAAGGCAAATCAGAGGTCCATAGCAGAAACAGAAACCACAACAAGAATAATGAGTTGTCACAAATGGGTCTAGAATTTAAAAGAGGGAAATGTCTCATAGTGTGCTAGAGCCAGCTTATACTGTCTCATGAGTAGATCCTTCCTTGGCATCTCCCAACTCAGAGCTCACTAACATCTTAGTGGATTTGGAATCAGCCATGTGGGAGTATCTGTACCATGGAAATTAGCAAGTGCTACAAAAGTGCTACAAATTGGGGTTACCAGCATTACCACCAGGTTTTCCTTGGATTGGAATCAGGATTGGAGTATGAGGAAGGTATGGCATAAGACCCTAGCAGCAGTCACAGAGCAGCATGCCTGTAAAGGGCATAGCTTTTAATAGACTTTTTTTTTTTTAATGCCTACAGCACCTGGTCTTCCTAGGTGGTCTCCCATCCAAGTACTAACCAGGCCCACCCTGCTTAGCTTCCGAAGATCAGACATCGAGGTTTTTCAGGGTGGCATGGCCGTACACCATGGACTGTGGCTCCACTGGGGCACGAACCCAGGACCTTCTGTATGTAAAGCAGATGTGCTAACCACTACACTATGGAACCACATCCAAAGGGCATAGCTTTTAGATGACCCAAGGCTTTAGTCAACAGAAGGCAGGACTAGAAAAGGACTCAGGTTTGGTCATTTGTATGGGTTTGGTCTCCTGCTCTGTGCTGCCCTCTCTCCCACTGGTCTCTGTGGCCCGGGTGCCTCTTGTTCTCATGAGATGGCAGCGGTGCGAGGAGGGAGAACGAGCACAGGCGTAGTCCCACAGTTCCTCATGTTATCAGTGGACAGGGTCAGGGTTCACTATGTTGGAAGAAACACATTTGGGGTTGTGATAGCTTCCACCAAAGCAGCAGGGCTGGAGTGGGATTTTCTCTCCATCCTGTGAAGAGAGGTTTCAGACAGGGGCTTTGAGCATGGAAAGGGACCAGACCACATTTAAGAAGGAAGGCCTGTGGGAGCACCAAGTCATCCTCAAGTGCTGCCAGATATGACTGAACACTGTATGTTCTACTCCCATGGGGGCAGACTGAGAGGGAAAACATTTAGGCCCCCTAATCTGGGAGAATAATCCTTAAAGGGTGAGATGCTGAAATGTTCCACCTCCCTCTCTGGGATAGGAGTAGGAAGGCGGGGAGAAAAATGGCAGAACTACTTGTTTTGGTAATAACAGAATACTAATTAGGGACCAAAGTACAATTAAATACACGACCACTCCCACTTCTGTGTTTAAAGAGATTTGAGAGAGACATGCCTGTCTAGCCAGGGGACACATGCTGCAGACTATGCTGACACTGTGCAGGAATGACACAGTGTTAGTTGGCAGACATCTCAGAGATCCTCTGATCCATCGTACAGGTTGGGAAACAGGCTGGGGGAGGGAAAGGGTTTTCCTAAGATCACACAGCTAGTGAGAGGCAGACCAGGGACTAGAACTCAGGTACCCTGAAACTACCTCATGTCTCTGTATCACCACACTGCCTCCTTCTAGATCTAGGAAGCCAAAGGATTGTCCTGACAATAAGAGGTAAGGCATCTGGAAGATGTGGAAGAAGTCATTCAGGAATGTCATCAGTAAATGTCTCGTTTCACAACCAGGTGCTATTCTATATTTAAAACATCACAGTGGCTGGAAGGTCTAGCACAGGAACAGACATTAGGTGCCATTGGTTACACCGGGTTCTTTGGGGACCTCGGAATCAGGTCCATGATTAGTCAGATCTTTGGTCTTTGAGGAGAAAAAGGTGCCAGATTATCCAGAGAGTAGAGCGAGGTGTGCACAGGAGAAGCAGTGGTGGGAATTCTGGAAGGGAAATGAAGAGAATCAGGGCTCTGTCTAGTCTAGCTACCCACATATAATGTAGAGTGGCTTCACCTATGGCGGTGGCTTTTCTGTAATATTGTCAGGCTTCTCCCCCAGCTCCAGGATGTGAAGGCTCAGATGGTCCCTCCAGGCTTCACTCAACAGGGAGGACAGGGCTGGTGGGTCCTCCAGAGTCAAGTGGGGAAACACGAGTTTCTCAGTCTTGAGGGGGAAGCTGCACTTCTCCATGGCAGGCCTGGTGGTGCCGGGGATCACCACAAAAAGGCGGCAGAGCCATGACCCACCAGCCACCTGGCAAGCTGGTTGTCTGGTGAAGTTGTTCAGGGCTTGGCACAGGACCTGGTCTTCGGTCCCACCCATGTCCACTACCTCCACGGGTGACTCCAAGCCTGAAAGGTGTAGGAGGTGCCGGGGGGGCATGTAGGTGTGGGTGAAGAGGAGTGTGTAGTGGGTAGGTACACTTGGGAGCACAGGTGCATGAACCACCCGTTCCAGGTGCTCTAGGCCAGGCACTAGGCCCCCCTGGTGCAGGCAGCCGAAGAAGAGGGCACCCAAGGCATTGAAGAGGACCAGGATGCTCTTGCAGGGTATAGGCTGGGCCTGTGGACTACAAAGCAGGACCAGGGGGACCAGAAGAGGGATCAGGAACCGAGCCTCCTGGTGGCTAAAGGCAGACAGTAGGGCCAGGGGTGTGAAGTAGAGGAGCAAGAGGTGAGGCCTGGGGCTGGATAGCAGGCTCCAGGCATCAAGCACCCTTCGGAAGCCCATTCGTGCAAAGGCCTGGAGGCAGGCTTGCAGCTGTTGCCACGCAGCCTGCAGGGCCTGGGCATGCAGCATCCCGAAGAGCAGGAAGCCATTCACTGCCAGATGAGTGAGCCGCAAATGTGTGCCGTGACTCGCCAGGTTTTGAGGATCCAGGTTGTAGTACAAGAAGTTGGCAGGTGTAAGGACAAGAGTAGTGGATCTAGACGGACTGGAGAAATACCAGCTGTCCACAGCCACAAACACTGCTGCTATTAGAGTCGCCCCTGGAAGCAGCCCCAGGGCGTCTTTGGTCAGTGACTTGAAGCTAGGGTTTGTGGCTCCACAAATGCTCCAGAGGAAGAGGGGGACCAGAGCAAAGGCCAAAAAGGTGGGCCGGTTGAAGAAGCCAGCAGCCACGATGCCCCCGAGAAGCGAGCCATGCCACATGGGCCCAGAGCAGGCTTCTTGGCCGAACGGCTCCAAGCCACACGGGGGGATACCAGTGCCAGCAGCCATGCAAAGAGCAGTCCCTCGATGGCATTGGAGAAGGTCCTTGTGTAGAAGACCAGGGTGACATAGGAACCAGACAGCAGGACCAGGGCGTTCCAGCGCTCTGCCCTCCACAGAGGGGCCAGGTAGTACACGGCCGCGTCCAGGCCAAAGGAAAGAGCAGTGAGGAGGAGCCGGGGCCCCACCAGCAGCACATAACCACTCACTGGGCCAGGCTGTGGTCCCCACTCTTCCCAGAGCCTGAGCAGCCAGAAGGCAGAGCCAGAAGTCAGCAGTGGGAAAACCACTGTGCGGCAGGAGCTACTGGGGTGAAACTCCCAGGGCCGTGCGGCCGCTATGCCCAGGATGTCCTCTGTGGAGAGAGAAGCAGAGATGAACCAGTTCCAAGCTAAGAGAATATGGCCGACAAAATTCTAGGATGGCCCGCAGATTTTCCAGCCCCCTAATGTACATGCCCCACATCATCCCTGAGACTGTGACGATGGATTTTACCCCTGTGATTAGGTTATGTCTCAGGGGATAGCTGACCGTAAGGTAGGGAGATAACCAGAGTGGGCCTGCCATAATCACATGAGCCCATTAAAAATAGAGTTTTATCTAGCTGGTAGTAGAAGAGAACATCAGAGATTCAAACCATGAGAAGGATTTAATACACCACTTCTGGATTAAAGATAGAGGGAACCACTGGCAAGACATGTGGGTGGTCTCTAGGAGCTGAGAGCCAGGTAGGAAACAAAACTTGAGCTCCATAGTGGCAATAAAACAAGTTCATCCAACAACAAGAACGAGATTGGAAACAGATTTTCCCCCAGAGCTCCCAGACAACAACTCGGCCCAGCCCATACCTTGATTTCAACCTTGTGCCCTGAGCAGAGAGCTCATGCTGGACTTCTGATTTACAGAACTGTGAACTAACAGTTTTAAAAGCTAAGTTCGTGATGGTTTTTTATACGGCAATGGAAACTAATATAGAGGAGTTCAGCCCTTCTGAGGCCTCACCTGTGAAGGGGGCAGGAGGAACCATGCCTGGGACATGAGGTGACATTGTGCCCTGGACAGGGCATATGGGGAGAAGCAGAGGGAATTTAAAGTCTCCAAAGTCAAAGTCAAAAATCCATCTCTGAAATTACGATTGTTATCCAGAATAGGCAGTGTGAGAAGGGGGAAGGGAATAAACAATTGTGGCTATGGTCAAAAGTGACTTTAGTTTTGCCTATGATACTTATTTTTTTTTTATAAGAAGAATATATTCAAGCAGTACTTATGTAATTACAAAGTACTTGTTGCCTGGGGCTGGTCTGTGACCTGGTGCTCCAGTGTCCCAGAGCTCTGAGGGGCCGGGGAGAGGGAAACAAAATCAATTTCTACATCTCAGCTCCAAGCCTACATCTCATGCTTGATAACAATGCCGGTTGTTTAGGGCTCTTTGCTTCTCCTACTTATTACTCCCAGCCTTTTGGCCATTTTCTCTCTATGTCAGAAGGTGAAAGGGAAAAAAAATCTAGGATCAGACTGATCTGGTTGCTTTTTGCTGGCTCAGGTTTAAAAAAATGTGTGGAAAATAAGACCAGAGCTTTCAACTTAAAAAACAGATAGCACCTGTAGAGTCCTGTGCCAGAAATAGCTGGATGTCTCCCTAGTAACCATTTCTTCTTTCTTCCCTACTCTCTTTAGCTGAGCATTTGGTCAGGTATAAAAACTATCTTTTTCAGCTTCCTCAATAGGTGGGTGTGGTCATGTGATACATTCTGACCAATGAAGTTGAAATGGGCAAAAGGCATGACTTACAAGATACGCTCTTGAAGAGAGCAGCATCCCCATCTTTTCTTTGGTAACTGATTTTAGACTTGATGACTGGCACTCAAGCAGCCATATTGAACCATGAGGAAAAGGGCACATGCCCATGGCATCTGAAAAGTCTCAACGTCCCTGGCAACCATCTTCATAATATGTCCTACACCACCTAGCCAATAAGTTCTAACAAGACAACTTCTAATAAGTTCTGGGTCTGGATTCCCTCAGCCCTCATACGAATCTACAGAAGAAAAGTTTCATTATCTCAGATCACAACCCTTTGTAAGTTTTCCAAGCCACTGGTGAAGCCAAACTCTAAAATTCTCCCACTGAGAAGTAGAAAACAGCTTTTGTTCTGAATGACCTGTACTGTTGGTCCCAGCAGGAAAACATCAAAGAGGCTGGCATTTCATTAGTATCATCCAGAAGGTCAATGTCACCACTGAGGGAGGAGATGTGAATTCCCCACACCCAAGTTCTATTCCAGAGAGGCTCATGGACTTATTGTTCATCTGCACAGATATGTTTCTCCCTCCAGTAAATATCCAATCAGATCCAATCCAGACTTTGCTGCGACTTGTCTTTAGCCACACATGGGGAACTTTACCTGCCATGACCTCAGGTGACTGAAAGAACTCATCTGGGTGCACATAGCCAGTCTGTGGAAGGAGACACCACGCCAGGCGGAGCAGGCCGAGGCTGCCCCACAGCACCCTGGATGTCATCTTCAGATCAAATTGCTGCCAAGACACTGGGCCAAGAGCCTAGAATGACTTCTCAGCTGCTACAGTTGCTATTCTGGATCCACAGATCTGAATCTGCTGAGGATAATATTCGTTAGTTATTAGACTGTAAATTATAATATGTTCAATCACTAAACAAACTCAAAATGGGTCTATGTACAATTAAAATGATAACAATAACAGCTGCTATTTACTAAGTGCCCGCTAAAGTGTCTGGAAGTTTACATGCAAATCTCATTTAATCCTTTCTACAGTCTGGGACAATGGGTCTCATTATCTCCATTTTACAGATGGGGAAGCTGAGGCCTCTGTTGAGGAACATGGTTACTTGCTAATCACATTTGCTAAGTGTCTAAATACAACATTTGCTAAATATGATATTTTCTAGCATGACATTTTGCTAAATGCATAAATATGACATTTGCGAGTGGTATTAGGGTGCCCTCCAAATCTGGGTCTCACAGTGCCTATCCTGTTCACAGCTCCTATCCATAGGCAAGCATGGCAAGCTGATCTCAGACTTCTGAAAATGTGGGAACCTTAATGGACTCCCTCCATTTCCCTGCAAAAATGAACTGCATTTGACCCCTTTGTCTCCAGTCACTCCCTCCAACTGTCACATACCCTGGAACCTACCTTTTGGAAGCTGAGAGACTTACTGCTAGGGTCAGAATGCTTGTGTCTCCCCCTACCCATTCATATGTTGAAATCCTAATGCCTGATGTGATGGTAACAGGTGGTGGGGGCCTTTGGGGAGGTGCTTAGGTCATGAGGGTGGAGCCCTCATGAACAGAACAGTGTTTTTATAAAAGAGGCTCCAGAGTGCTCCCTCACGTCTTCTAGCACGTGAGGGTACAGCGAGAAGGCACTGGCTGTGAACCAGGAAGAGAGCCCTCTCCATGCGGGCACCTTGATCTTGGACTTCCCAGCCTCAGAACTGGGAGCATAAACTTCTGTTCTTTATAAGCCACCCAGCCCAAACAGACTAAGACACACAACTCCTCTTGATAGGGATTGGCACTTCCTCCAAAGATCGGGGGGAACCTGGGCCCATTGCATAATGGGCCTATATATCAGCACCTAAATATCATCTCTGGTGAACAGAAAAACAAGTTTGACAATGAGTTTGTCATTCTTCCAAAAATACGTATGGTGACTGTTTCCAGACTTCTTTTTAAAAAATTATTATTAGTCATTTATCTCAAAATTTATCTCAAACCATTTATTGAATCACCATTTTCATGTTTTCTGACTTCTTGACTTTGATATTTTAAAGCCTGACCTTAAACAACAATTGTTCTCAGGTGTGCTGTCATGTCATAACAAAAGAGAGAAGGCAGGAGCAACAGAACAGGAATCTGGCAGATGTTGATAAGGAGCCTCTTAATACTGTAGACAAAAAAAAGGAGGGTGTGTGTGTGCTGTAATAAATCATAAATTCCTAACTGGGCAGGTCATGGCCTATAACTTCTTTAGTGAAAGGTTTTTAAGCAAGCCCTGTCCATTGTTCTTATGCATCTAGGTTAACACACCTTCGAAATGACAGAATATCCATTCAAGGTGTAACCACCCTGCCTTGCTTTCTCCCACCTTCATGTACTCTTCTTTAAATTCCCTCCTGAACTCCAAATGCATAAAAAAAACTACTGTCATTCTCTGCAGCATTTTAGTTCTTGCTTTCTGGCAATTATCATCAGTTTGGCCCAAATAAAATCTTATAAAAATTCTGTACAGATTTGGACATTTTTTACATTGATAATGCTCACTAAAACCCCATAGAACTTGAAAGGTGAGTTTTGCAGCTTTTGCTCGAACTTTCCAACTGAATTGTACAGACTCTTTTTCCAGAGTCAGTGAATATCCTTATGCTGGCTAAAAAATTACTGCTTGGCTATCGCCCATGGGAACACAGGCTATCGCCCATGGGAACAAAGGCTATCACCCATAGGAACATAACATTCTAACAATAGGCTTTCTGCTTCTGTACCCCCGCTTGCACAACCGACCTGTGAGTTGACAGTTAGTAAATGGAAGAAAAACAGACTATTGTGTTCACAGAATGAAGAATGGGGTTTAGGGCTTAAAAACCCTGTACCTCTACATTCTAGGGCAGCTTAATTTGGGGTCTGCGTACCCCTGGCAGACCCAGCTGGCTGAATAAAGAGTGTGTTTCCTATAACTTACTGAGTTCTGGGTGCCCGTGTGTCTATCGGGGGCTGGCGGCTACAACATCTTGACTTTTAGAGTAGAGTTTTCAGATAGAAGATGAGGCCAAACTTACATGTGGGATGCAGAGATTATTCATAATACTTTTCCTCATAGGCAGCCAGTATGATACTGCAGGATGTGGCAGGAGGGATGGGTGGGAATAGGGAAAAGGGGAAAGCATAGTTTTCATCATAGGACACAAACTTTGGGGTTGTGCAGGCCTGTTCAAATACCAACTCTGCCATTATTAGCTATGTTAATGAAAGACTGGAATGATTCCATTTTTCTGAGTGACCTCAAGATGAATTGTAAGAAAAATTCCCCAAAGGCCAGTGGTCAAGAACAATGCCTTACCACCTGGCCAAACCAGCCAAGCCAGCTAATCGGTGGGCCCTTAAGGCACCCCCACCCTTATTTCCTCCTGCACATATCCTGATTACTGCGCCCGGCACCTTCTGCATTGGCCCTTTCTGCGCACGGCCCCTCTTGGCATATTGCCCCACTGCGCACGGCCCCCTCTATACACAACCCCAACTGCACACGACCCCCTTTGCACACAGACCCAACAACCCACCACCCAATCCTTTAAAGGTCAACCTAACCCCCAATCAGGTTAACGCCAAGGCATCTCCCCAAGGCTTGCGGGGCTCCTCTCAACCACTGCTGCGTCAGTGAACGAGTGGGGTCCAAACTCGAGTTTGTCAGTAAACTCCCTCTTGCGCTTGCATCGGTGTCAGTTTCCTTCTTGGCTCGTGGAGTTCCAAACCAAACATTACTTTGAGACAGCTGCTTATATCACTAAACCTGGGTCCCTCATCAGGGAATCAGATGACAATATCAACCTCATGGGGTTGAGGAACAGTTAAAGAGCTGGTGATTGAAGGACACTTAATACACAAAGCTTGCATATAAGTGATCAATGTGAGGTTGCTGTGGGTCCCAGGCCTGGCAGGTCCCAGGTCTGGCTGTGATCCAGGCTTGCGGCTTGGAATAGGACCCTGGATTTAGAATGTTACATTAGTGTAGGAGGGTGCCTGTGCCTAACATATGTAAACATAATTTAGCTTATTGTATCATGCATGTGTGGCAGAATGCCACTATTGTACTTGGATATACATAGAGCCCATGTGATCCCCTGGGGGGCCGGAGCAGAAGCATGTTCTCTGCCATAGAAGTGCGCTCCCTGCATAGAAGCGTGCTCCCCACAATAAAGTTGGTGCTTGCCGTGTCATTCTCATGTCGGCCCCTCATGCATCCTTCCAACTCGGCGTCTCACCACTGAAACCTTCCCTTCTTGATCAGCTCAGTGCTGACAGTTACTAATACTATTTTTAGTTGAGGCACAAATCCAGGCTGCTTCAGATACTCTAGAAAATGCCCAAAATCAGCACTCCCAATGGCTATGAAAATAAACAGGATTTGGTTTAGTCCGATTGCCTAGACACATTTATGCACGTATTTCAAGCTTTCCTTTAAGTACAGGAATTTTACTCCATGATTAGAATAAAATACCAAATCCATGCACTGATTGGGAACACAGAAACCCTGCCTGCTCTGCACTGATGTGAGTAGTTCAGAATAAGCCTGGGTCCTGACTCTGCGCTATTTTCCTTCTGCAGCAACAGAAGAAATTCAGCAAGGGACATATTTTTAGTGCCCACCATTCGTTCCTCTTCCCAGGAAACAGTACTGTGAATAAATAAAGGAGTTCTGTGGAAAGTCACCTCACAGGGTGATCTCATCATAAATTCCTAACTGGGCATGTCATGGTGGGTAGTCACATCCCAGACACATAACTTCTTTACCAAAAGATTTATCTTTGCTTTAAGTAATCTCATTTTCTTTCTGTGCATCTAGGTTGACACACCTTTGAAATAATCCCTAACCACCCTGGAGAGCACATAATCTTGTTAACCATCCTGTAAACCAATCTTCGCCTTACTTATTCTCACCTCCATGTAATCTTCCTTATGTTCCCTCCTTAATTTCAAATGCATTTTTAAAAAAAGCTTCAAAACTGTTATTTTCTGGAGCACATAAGATCTTGCTCCCTGGCACATGTCATTAGTTTGGCTCAGATAAATTCTTATAAAAGTTCTTTATAGGTTTAGATGTTTCTTACAGCTACATTACTCAGAATTCCCACCAAGCACTACACCCCTCACCTCCTACCTCCAATCTTCAGTGTTTAATTTATGAAAGAGACATTAAGCTGCACAGAAATTAGAAGAGCCTTTAGGATAAGCTCTCCATGGTGTACGTGTTATGGCTGGTTAGTATGTGGGACTTATACAGCAGTACATATGCTTCGTGCCGTCTGGCTGGCTATGTCTGCATGTACTGCATTGCAATTCTTTCTTTTTTCCTCGAATAAATCCTTTTGATAACAGAATATCTAATTGACTTTGTAACTGCACATGAACTTCATTTCCTTAGCATGGATTTTGCTTTGTTTGTTTGTTTGTTACGCCTACAGCACCTGGTAGTCCTAGGTGGTCTCCCATACAAGTACTAACCAGGCCTGACTCTGCTTAGCTTCTGAGATCAGATGAGATCAGGCATGTACAGGGTCGCATGGCTGTAGTGGATTTTTCTTTAAGACAAGCTGGCTTTGTTTAGCCTGACAGAACTATATCTCACTTTCCTTCTTTCCCCCAGATCCTCCTGCATGTCCACTTTTTTAAAATCATTAAGCCCTTAGAACATTAGGTTCTGGTCAGTGTTGAACTCACTTAAGAATGAATCTTCAGGAGGGAGTTTCTGGTCAAGATGGTGGACTAGGTAAAAGCAAGGTTTGCCTCCTTTCATGACCACATTAAAATTACAAACAAATTATAAAACAAACAACTTGGAGAACCACCTGAAGTCTGGCTGATCATAACACATACATCTGATATAAAGAAAAAGCCACATTGAGTTCGGTAAGAGAGGCAAAGATGTGAAGCAGTCTGGGTCTGTAACTGCACGTGGTGGTTAAGCACTGGGAGGGGAAGGGAGGCTACAGAGTTCCCCCTTACTGAAGGAATGAGGGGTCCCAGGCCCACACAGGGGCTCCCCGGCCCAGGGTTCCAGTTCTGGAAAGAGGAGTCCCCACAAAATCTGAACGTAAAAGTCAGTGGGGACTCTAGCCATCTGGGTGAGACTAAAATACCTGAAAACTCATCTGGGCCTGTGCACAGAATCACGCTTGTTGACCCGCACGCTGAGCTCTGGTGGAGTCAGTGGCTTGAGAGGCGCAGGAAACATACAGGGAAAACTGAGTTGCGTGGTGCCAGGGCTCCTTTGGTAGGCCCCAGGGCAATCTGTAGACGGGTAGCATCTTGCCTGTGTTGAACCTTCCCCCTGCGGGGCCAGTGCTGATGCTGCCTTGGCCCGGTGAGAGCAGCCCATGTTTCCCTGGGGCCCTGCCCCACTCCGTCCACAAATTGCCTGTGGCAGCCCCATTGCTGGGCAGACAGCCCCACCCTGTTGCTTTCCTGGGCCGCACAGTTATTGGCAGGCGGCAGTCCTCAGCTCACATGGCCCGTGTGCACCGACTCATTTCAGGGGAGACTTTTGGTGGTGAGCCACTAGTGCCAGCCCGAGCTACAATATCTTTTGGGCAGATCATGGGGGTCTGAGGGCCTGAGGAGGGAAGTGGCTGGCTTTGCTGCAACCTGAGGCTTTTATAGGAAGCCACAGATTCAGCATTGGAATGAGACCTGACTCTGCTTTGGTAGGGTGAAAGTTGTTTGCTTTATCCCAGTGACTCCCTAGGTCCCTGTGCCACCCAACTCACATACCATTCAAAGGCTCTTCCAGCTTCAGAGTCATATGAGCAGCTGGAAGGTAGTCCCAGGCCTTGAAATGCATTGATCCTTTTGCTAAGCCGCCCCAGGCTGGATACTGGGGGTAACATACCTTGCCTCACAGAGTGATCTCTCCCACTTGCCTCTAGATCCAGCATAGGCAGCAACCATCTGTGGATTGCTTTATATCTCCTACCAGGTAGCCCTGAACAATCAAAGGCAGTGGCTAACTTGGCTTACATGGGAGCCTCTCCCAAGGAGACATGGAACCAACAGATCCAAAGGCTGGCATCAGACCACAACAGAGCACCACCTGACTAGCCCTTTAAGAGGAGATGCAAAGGGTGGTCTCAATAGGGACATGAGACTGCTGGGGCAAATCCCACTCCATGGTATTGTGCTGGCTGGGAAGTTATTGCTTGGCTATCACCATGGGAACATAGGCTATTACCTATGGCAACATAACATTCTAACGATAAGCTTTCTGCTTCTGTACCCTTGCTTCCATACCCGACCTGTGGGTCAACAGGTAATGAATAGAAGAAAAATAGACCTTTTTGTTTAGACAGAATGAAGAATAGGATTTGGGGCTTAAAAACCCTGTACCTCTACATATCGGGGCAGCTTAATTTGGGGTCTGCGTACCCCTGGCAGACCCAGCTGGCTGAATAAAGAGTGTGTTTCCCATAACTCACTGAGTTGTGGTGGTCCATGTGTCTTTCAGGGGCTGGCGGCTACAACAGTATCAGCCCCCACACAGCAGCTCATACCCTGTAGGCATGGCCAATCCCTATAGTTTTCAGCCTGAGAGTCAATCCTGTCCACTGATGTGCTAACAGCAATCAAGGCTTAGCTACAATAGAAGAACACACACAACTGCACAAGGAACATGCCCAGAGCCCCCAGTGCAGGTGACCAGGGAGACTGTGCCACTGGGCCACCAGGACACCAGGTCAAGGCTGGCAGGCATAAAAAATCTTCTGAATATATAGAAACAAACACAGAGAGGCAACTAAAGTGAGAAAACAAAGAAACATGCCACAGTTGAAACAAGAGAAAACTAAACGAAATGGAAAAAAGCAAACTACCCAAAACAGAGTTCAAAACACTGGTTACAAAAATGGTCAATGGACTTAGGGGGAGAATGCAAGATCTCAGTGAGAACTTTAATAGAGAGATAGTAAGTATTAAAAAAAGACATAGAAACCAGTCAGAAATGATAATACAATAACCAGATGAAGAATACACTAGAAGCAGAAGACTGAATCAGCAAGTTGGAAGACAAGGTGGCAGAAAACATCTAATCAGATCAGCAAAAAGAAAAAAGAATCTTTAAAAAAAAAAAAAGAGGAAAGTTTAAGAGACCCCGTGGGACAACATCAAACATACCGACACCTACATCATAGAGGTACCAGAAGAGGAAGGGAGAGATCAAGGGATTGAGAACCGATTTGAGAACATAATAACAGAAAACTTCCGTAATTTGGTAAAGGAAACAGACATACAAGTCCAGGAAGTGCAGAGTCACAAAAAAGAGGAACCCAAAGAGACCCACACCAAGAAACATCATCATTAAAATGCCAAAGATCGGAGACAAAGAGAAATCCTAAAAACAGCAAGAAAAATGCAGCTAGTTACTTACAAGGATTCTCCCATAAGAATATCAGCTGACTTTTCAACAGAAACTTTGCGGCATGAAGGGATTGGCAAGAAATATTCAGTTAGGGGAAAACAAAGAACCTACAACCAAGACTACTCTACCCAGCAAGGCTATCAATTAAAACTGAATGTGAGATAAGGAGCTTCCCAGACAGGAAAAAGCTAAAAGAATGTATCATCACAAGATAGAATTACAAGAAATGTTAAGGGGGCTTCTGTAGAAATAAGGGGGGACTATAAATACAAACAATAAAATGGCAGTAACTATGCACCTATATCACTTTAAATGTAAATAAATTAAATGCTCTAATCCAAAGACATAGGGTAGCTGATGGATAAGAAAAAAGACCTACAAGAGACCCACCTCAGATCAAATGATACATACAGACCGAAAGTAAAGGGATAGAAAAAGACATTTCATGCAAATGAAAATGAAAAAAAAAAGCTGGGGTAGTAATACTTATATCAGACAAAATAGACTTTAAAACAAAGGCTATAATAAGAGACAAAGAGAGCATTACATAATGATAAAGAGATCAATAACAAGAGAACATAACCCTAGTAAACATATATGCTCCCAACATAGGAGCATATATATATATATATATATTATATATATATATATATATGTATGTATGTATGTATGTATGTATGTATATATATATATATATATAGCAATTATTGGCTGACATAAAGGGAGAGATTGACAGTAATACTCTCACAGTAGGAGACTTTAACACTCCATTGACACCAATGGACAGATCCTCCAGACAGAAAATCAATGAAGAAACAGCAGCTTTAAATGACACACTAGACCAGATGAATTTAATTGATATTTTCAGTGTTTGACCCCAAAGCAGCAGAATATACATTCTTCTCAAGAGCACATGGAACATTTTCCAAGAGAGACCACATGTTAGACTACAAAACAGGTCTCAATAAATTTTAGAATATTGAAATCGTATCAAGTCTCTTCTCTGACCACAATGGTATGAAACTAGAAATCAACTACAAAAAAAAAAACTGGAAAATATACAAACACATGGAGGCAGTATAATATGCTATTAAATAATGAATGGGTCAACAAGATCAAGGAAAATCTCAGGATACAAGATTAATACTCAGAAGTTGGTTGCATTTTCATACACTGATGATGATTGCATCAAAACAATAAGATACACAGTAATCAAATTAACCAAGGAGGTAAAATACTTGTTCTCAGAACATTATGTCATTGAAAAAAGAAATTAAAGAAGATACAAATAAATGGAAGCATATACAATGCTCATGGGTAGGAAGAAGCAACATCATTAAAATGGCCATACTACCCAAAGCAATTTATAGATTCAATTCAATCCCTATCAAAATACCAATGGAATTTTTCAGAGAACTAGAACAAATAATCCAAAAATGTATACTCTCAAATAGTCACAACAATTTTGAGAAAGAAAAACAAAGTTGGAGGTATCATGCTACTTGATATCAAACTATACTACAAGGCTATAGTAATCAAAACAGCATGGTGCTGGCATAAAAACAGATACATAGATAAATGAAACAGAAAAGAGAGCCCAGAAATATATCCACACCTATATGGTCATTAAACTATGACAAAGGAGACAAGAATATTCAATGGGGTAAAGACAATCTCTTCAACAAATGGAGTTGGGAAAATTAGACAGATACATGCAAAAACACGAAACTGGACCACCTTCTTACACCACATATAAGCATAAACTCAAAATGGAGAAACAATTTAAATGTAAGACCTGAAACCATAAAACATCTAGAAAAAAACATAGGTAGTAAACTCTCTGATCTTGCTATTAGTAATTTTTTTTCTGATATATCTCCTTGGACCAGGGAAACAAGAAAAAATTAACAAATAGGACTACATCGAACTAAAAGTTTTTGCACAGCAAAGGAAACCATCAGCAAAAAGAAAAGACAACCTACTGAATGAGAGAAGATATTTGCCCATGATACATATGACGAGGGATTAATATCCAAAATTTATAAGAACTCATACAACTCGACAACGAAAAAATAAACAATCCAATTAAAAAATGGGCAGAAGACCTGAATAGGTATTTCTCCAAAAAGGTCATACAGATGGCCAATAGACATATGAAAAATGCTCAAGATCACTAATGATCAGAGAAATGCAAATTAAAACCACAATGAGATATCACCTTACACCTGTCAGAATGGATATAATCAATAAATCAAAAACAACAAATGTTGGGGAGGATGTGGAGAAAAGGGAACCCTCGTACACTGTCAGTGGGATTGCAAATTGGTATAGCCACTCTGGAAAACAGTTTGGAGGTTCCTCAAAAAGTTAAAAATAGAACTATCTTTTGACTCAGCAATTGTACTTCTGGTATTTATCCAAATAAAACTAAAACACTAGTTTGTAAAGATTTATGCACCCCTATGTTTATGGTAGCGCTATTTACAATAGCCAAGAAATGAAAGTAACTTAAATGCCTTTCAATAGACTATTGGATAAAGAAGTTGTGGTACATATATACAGTGGAATATTAATCAGCTATTTAAAAAAGAGAAATCTTAGCATTTGCAATGGCACCGATGGACTTAGAGGGTACTATGCTGAGTGAAATGTCAGAGAAAGATAAATACCATATGATTTCACTTATATATGGAACCTAAGGAACAAAAGAAACAAAAAAAAAAAAACTCAGAGATTTAAATTTCAATTTTATATATTTTTTATTTCTAGAATTTGTTGATTTTTTCCTCACATCTGCTTGCTCTTTTGTTATTTTTGTAAAGCTCCCTTCTATTATATTAAGCATACTTAGTTGATATAGTAGATCTGATAATTCCAACATCTAAAGGTTTTATTGGATCTGAATCTAATGTTTTGTTTTGGCCAGTTCTTACTCATAGTGCCTTGTTTATTTGTATATTTAATGAAGTATTTTATTTGAGGGCTGCTCGTTTTCTTTGGAATGTTACTGTGAGAATTCTTTAAGGACAGAGATGAAGGCAATTTTTGAGTTCCATTGAAAAAGATTTACATTTGCTTTTGTCAGGTACCTGGAGGCATTAAAAGTCTGGGACCATTTTTAGTCATATTATCGACTCCAGGTTTTTTTTTCCTCTGGGGGGAATGGTGTCTAATCATGTGAATTCAGGCTGAAAACTTATATGAGACAGGGTTATAAATGCAAATTCTCAAGGAAGAACCTCTACACCAATTTGATTAGCATCAAGATCGAAGAAAAGCAGTTTTCCTTGCAGTCCTCTGGGGATGGAAGTTTATTTCTGGGTCACCTATATGTTGAGAATGTAGTCCTACAGCGTCTCAGCTTTGAGAGGTCTCCTGTGAGACTTCAGGGTGTGCTAGGCTATATTCTTTCTTGTCAGTTCTGAACACTACAAAAACTGATACTCAGATGCATCTGATCCCTGAATCCAAATCTGGTTTTAGTGCTTTGCATACTTCTCTAGGCCCCTGCTTTTATGCCTGAGTATTCCTTGCCTTTTGATCAGCTTACATATCATTGTATTCAACACTTTAGTTATTTTTAGCAATTGATTTATTTTATAGTTCAATGACAACCCTCCACTTGTGATTTTTAGCAGCCTCATTGTTTTCTCTATTTATAAAAGTAATACAAGATTGTCGTAGAAAAAATAGAAAGTACAATAAGCAAAAAAGAAAATAGAAATTACACTCAATTCCTATCACTCAGAAAAACATCATTAACATTTCAACATATGATTTTCATGGCATTTCATATAACATATAGGCTTATAGTTTTACTTATTCATATAAATATATTCATATACATGGTTGACATAAGAAAGAACCATATTGAGAGAGAAGATGGGAGTTGGGAAAGCTAAATCAGTTTCAGCCATGTCAAGTTGTTTTCAAGGAAGTCATGTACTTAAGAGTCTGCTTTTGTCAGAGGATCTCCGTGGTCATGATTTGGGGGAAAACATGATTTGAAGAGACTGTGTCACAATCACATCAGTGATTTTTCACAATGTGGCCAGATGGGATATGGAGGTGCTATGTCTACGCCTCCTTTGGAGCTGCTTCTGGAAGAACTGCTGGCAGTCTGTCCCTCAGCATATGGGAGAGTGGGAGAATTGGGATCATGACTTGAGCATGAGTTTTACGGAGCAAGCTAGCCTGTGGCCATATGGCCTGCAAGAGTATAGGTCCGCTGCCCTCCATCCCACCCTCTCCTACTCTTATCCGTTCTAGTTACAACACACACTGCCCAAGCCTGGGCCGTTTGCTGGGGCTATTCCATCTCAGGGGTGCAGCCCGCAACAGCGGAATTGAATTGTGTCTCTATGAGGGCTGTTTGACAAGTCTGCATTTTCCGTATACCTAACATGTTTTTAAAACAGGAAATGAATCATGCAATGTTTGCTTTATAATATGCTTTTATCACTTAGCAAAATATCATGAGCATCTTTCCTTACATCATGACCACCTCCTCCTACCAGGTGCAAGCTCTCCATCTATCATGCATCCACTTACTCCCTCTGTTCTCTTCTGTTGGCACCTTCCCTTCCATCAATAAACATATGGGACTCTCCATCATTCTTAGAAAAAAACAACCAAAACTCTGCTTGAAACTGGATGTGCCCTCTCTCTACTACCTCTCTCTCCTCTTTCATTCACAGGAGACCTCGCACCACCCACATTTACTGAATTCACTCCTCATGTCTTGTTTACTGTTCTACCCAATACAATCTGGCTTTTCCCACCACCACTGCACTGACACGGCCCTTTTAAAAGCCTCCACTTTGTCATTTCCCTAGAAATTGGTTTATGTAAATTAGGTTTAAAAAATTTAGAAAGAAGACATGACACAGGCCATACTTTTGCAGTTTTCATTGTTGTTTTTCCTCGCCCTGGCAAACTAGATTGTGAAGACCTAGGGTTTTCCTGCAGCAGCTTTCCAGTGTCCAGTGCCATCTTTGCGGGTATCAAGACACAACTCTGGTTATGGTGGTGTCTGATTCTCAACAGTGCTGTGTTCCAAATTTGACTGAGTTCCAAGGTGGCCTTTACAGTTGCCTGATTGTCACACAAACGGCATGTCCTCTAGTGAGTTACTTCTGGGTATTTAGAGAGTCTTTTCTTGAGGCCTAAACTACAGCCCATTCTTCCAGTACACGTAATAATTCTTAGTACCTAATTCCCTGTATAAAGAATTTTTCTTCTGCTAACATTTTTTTTAGTTAACAATTTTTTTTCAATTACAGTTGACATTCAATATTATATTAGTTTCAGGTGTGTAGTATAGTGGTTGGGCATCTGTGTAACTTATGAAGTGATCCTCTGACAACTCAAGTACCCACCTGGCACCATACATATTCATCACAATATTACTGACTATATTCCCTAGGCTGTACTTTACATCCTCGTGACGATTTTATAATTTGTACTTCTTAATTCTTTACTTTATTCAACCAGTCCCCTAATCCCTTCCCATCTGGCACCCATCGGTTTGTTCTCTGTAGTCATGAGCCTGTTTTTGTTTGATTGTTTACTTATTTTTATTTATTTATTTTAGATTCCACATATAAGTAAAATCACATGGCATTTGTCTTTCTCTGTCTGACCCATTCCACTCAACACAATACCACCCGCCCCAGGTCCATCTGTGATGTCACAAATGGTGAGATTTCACTCTTTCTCATCGCTGAGTAATATTCTATTTTATATATTCAATCGTACATCAATGGACACTTAGGTTGCTTCCATATCTTGGCTATTATACATGAAATGTCTTTCCCTGTCTCTTGTTAAAGCCTTTGCTTTAAAGTCTCTTTTGTCTGATATAAATATTGCTACCGTAGGTTTTTAAAATTTCCATTTGCATGAAATATCTTTTTCCACCCCTTTACTTTCAGTCTGTGTGTGTCTTGTTATCTGGAGTGAGTTTCTTGTAGGCAGCATGGGTATAGGCTGTTTTTCTTCTCCATTCAGTCTTTTGATTAGAGCATTTAATCCATTTACATTTAATGTAATTACTGATAGGTATGGAGTTATTGCCATTTTATTAGTCATAATTTTTTTCCTTCTTCTTAAAGAAGTCCCTTTAACATTTCTTATAATATTGGTTTGGTGGTGATGAACTGCTTTTACTTTTTCTTGTCTGGAATTTTCTTGCTGACTTCTGTCTCCTGTACTGAACTCTGGCCATTTGGTCAGAAGTGGCGTAGGCAATATAGGCTGTCAAGGATTAGAATATTCATGTGCTGAAAGAACGTTACTATCAGTTGGCCAGGCAGGAAACATGTGGGCAGACTCCGAGAAGAACACCCTCTCCTAGCGCTTGTCCCCACCGCCTTCCAGAGCTTCCCAGTCAGTTAATGACCAGCACTGCCACCCCAGCAAACCCCATCCCACACTTACTGTTTCTACAGCTTGACCACATATTCCATCACACTGATTTCATCCGCTGACTCCCGTTGGAGGGCCCCTTGCCGCCCTTCTCTGGACCTTGTGGTATTGGGGCCCCAGCCCACAATCCGGTTACCCTTTAAACCCGTCAAAGGGCCCAGACACTAGCTGCCACTCCCTCCCACAAGAACTAAAATAAATAAATGAATAAATAAATAAATAGGAAGAAAAGAAGAAAAAAAGAAAAATGACTACTAGTCTATCTTCTATGTTCAGAAAATTTTTTTTCAAGAATGAGGGCAATACAAAGATATTTCCAGGCAAAACCAAATCTGAAAAATCACAAGACCCTCAGAAAATTCTAAAGGAAAAATGATTCTAGACAGACGATCTGAGATGAAAGTTGGAATAAAAGCAAAAAAGCTGGTCATTAGATGGGAGCTATCTGGAAAGTGGAAATAAGTGAAGGTCATCCTTCTGCTGCTTTGTTTTCTTCTGGCAAATAAGGTCAAGGAGGTGGGTCAGTTTTCTGAACTAGTGTTCCATGTTAATTCATCAGCTTTGTGAGTACTGACAGGCAGCCGAGGTGGTTTGGTTATGGCTTTCTGATCCTTGGATTGCAAGGAAAGCACTGTGTTCGTGGACTCATGAGCTCTCATAGTGGTCTCCTGAATCCCCACTCTTCAGACAGGGGTCAGCTTTATGTGTTCCAGGACTCATTCTTAAGTTTTCATAAGCAGCTACTTCCCTATATTAAACTCCTTTGTGATTAAAGTACTTAAACTGTCCACAAACAACATTAAGAATAAAAATTGGACTCAGACCGGCTTAAACGATTTATCATGTCACATAACAAGACAACCAGGGCTTGGTGCTGCCAAAACTCCGTTGCCGTTTCAGTGATCCTCGTGGTTCTGCCTTTCTCTGTGTGTGGAATCAGCCTCATGCTGCCATCCCATCTAGACATGACAACATGGAGAAGAAGAGTTTGTATTTGTGTGTGTGTATCTCTTTTTCTGTTGCTTCTTTTTAAACAGTTTTATTGAGATATAATTAACATATCATACAATTCACTCATTTTAGGCATACAACTCAATGGTGTTAGTATATTCAGGTATGTGTAACTATTACCATTAGAGTCAATTTTAGAACATTTTCATTACCCCAAGAAGAAACTTCATGTCCTTTAGTTATCATTTCCCCACCACCCATGCCCTAGGCAACCACTAATCTTTCTCGCTCTATAGATTTCCCTATTGTGGCTTTCATATAAATAGAATCATATAGTATGTGGCGTTTTGTGGCCAGCTTCTCTCACTTAGCATGTTATAGCATGCATCAGTACTTTATTCCTTTTTATGGCCACATACTATTGCATTGTGTGGAGGGGCGGTATTTTGTGCATCCATTTATCTGTTGATGAATCTGAGCGGTTTCCACTTTTTGGCTATTATGAATAATGATGCTAGAAACATTGGTGTACAGTTTTGCAGGGACGTGTGACAAATGTTTTCATTTCCCTTGGTATATACCTAGAAATGGAATTACTGGGTCATATGGTAACACTATGTTTAATGATTTGAGGAGCTATCAGACTGTTTTCCAAGTGGCTGTACATTTTTTACGTTTCTATCAGCAGTGTATGAGGGTTCTGAATTCTCTGAAACTTGATCAACATTTGTTGTTATCTGGCTTTTTCATTTTACCCATCCTAGCGGATATAAAATAGTATCTCATTGTGATTTTGATATGCATGTGCATCTCTTTTTAAGATCAAAGAAATCTTTTTCAGAAGTCCCCCCACAGACTTTCCATCAAGTCCCATTGGCCAGAATGGTATTAAATATACCTTCCTAAACCAACCACTGGCAAAGGAAATGGAATTACCAGTGAGGACTCGCCTCTTCCTTTGGAGCTGTGGCTGTGGCTGCCTCCTCTGAGGCACACAGCCCTCCAGAGGTGGGTGCTTACCCTAACAACATCAGGTTCTGCGAAGAAGGAGAAAGTGAGACAGAGGATCGACTGTGTGGCTGCTGCATGTGGCTTCCATGTCATGCTCTCATGGCTTTCCTCCTTCTCTATTTATTCTTAGGCTCCTCTTCCTTTTTCCACTCCTGAAATGTAAGTCCTTGTGGTCTTCAATTTCCTCCCTTCTCATCATCTACATGCTTTGTGGGTCTTTTCATTTATTCTCATGGTTTCAAATTCCACTTGATGACTTCTGAAGCTGCTTCTTTTCTGAGCTTCAGATTTACCGATAATAATAATAAATATCAATAATAATAGCATCGCCATTATAGGTTACTAATTATATTCCAGGCATTATGCACTCTCATTTTATTCTTATAACAAATTTATAATCCTATTATTACCCCTATCTTATAGACAAATGAACAGGTTTAGAGAGATCAGATTTTTTGCCCAAGGTAACAGAACTACCAAGTTGATGAAAGTAGGAGTTGAACCCAGTCTATTTGATTCCATACTGCTCATCCACTGCCTGTCTGGCTTCTGCACCTACCTCTAACACAGGCAGCCAAACAGAACTCATCATTTCTCCACAAACCAGCCCTGCCCTCATGTTCCCTGCAGCAGTAAAGGAACTACCATTTATCCAATTACTCAGTGCAGAAACCCAGGGGTCATCTTCCTTTTTCACCCCTTTATTGTGTGATACTAACATTGCTTCCTAATCATTCCTTAAATCCAGCTCTTGTTCCTCATCCTCCACTGTTACTATCCGAGTCCATGTCCACTATGACTGGGGTACATGTTGCCTGAGATTCCTCAGCCCTTGGGGTGGCCGTGTAGGGACTTCTGATGGCTGGAGCCCCCTGGGTTGGTTGCTTCTAGCTGCAAACAGCTCCCTTGCTTATTTATTACCCCAGTGTGTCAACACAAGGGATCATTTTATACACGTGCATGATGAAAAAAATAATCAAGAAGCAAGATCTAGAGTAGACTGCACTCATCTTGCTTCTTTACCTCTCCTCCCTGCACCCACCCTCCTAACTGCAGCCATAATGAGCGCATTACTCTCCTTGTAAAATCTCTGGGTGGGGGTCACCATGTGTCCTAGGGGGCGGGGCCAACACCATTGGGGGTGGCAACTACTTACCTAAACCCAATCAGGATGCAAGTCTACGCATTTATGCATATGAGCACCGGCGGGGTCCAAATCCTGCGAGCGCTGCGGACAGGTGGGGCTCTGTCTCCCTGAGGGCAGGGGAACGGAGGGCATTAGAATAAAGGCAAAGCGCTAGGACCGCGGAGATTCGACTGTGGGGTCGGGGAGCGGGTGCTGATAACCACAGACAGGGGCATTCCGCACGCGTGTGCGCGGGATGTGTGAGAGCCGGCAGCAGGGAGAGACCACCTCGGTGGCAGGGGTACAGCGAAGAGGAAACCACTGCTCCGGGTGCGGGGGGACGCTAGGGAAGAGATCACATCAATGCGGCGAGAAGATGGAAGGGAGGACGCTCCGCCCCGCCGCGGGCGAGCCGAGATAGCTGTCTTTCTCGCTGAGTCAGAGGGCCCCCGGCAGACGTAGGTGACCCACCTTTCCCTGCGCCCACTGTATGCGCAACGCCGTGTCGGCTCTGGCGACACAGTCTGGGGACACACAGTGTAGTCCAGAATGGCAGCCATCGCCTGGCTCGTTCCAAGGAATAGCCCCATCTTCAAACTTCGTGACAAAGCTGCTGGTTCTCTGCTTACGGGAGAGGGCGGCAGGCCCAAGGTTCAGCCCCTTCTCGGGTTCTGGCATTTAGAACAGGTTTTAAAGACTGTGGGCGGGGGTGGGGGGTGCGCAGGAATGTTGGAAGAGAAGGAGATCCCTGCGTAACCGCCAAAGGCGTCTTCTGCTCGAAACGCCCAAGGACCAAGTTCCTCAACGCCAAGATCCTGTTCCAGGCTCCGGGGTCCATCCCAGGGGCAGAGGGTGAGAGTGGCTCTCCGAATCTACTTTTCTGATTGATGTCATATTTCGCAACTCTACTCTGCGAGCCACAGTAAACCCTGCAGGGAGCCCCACCCTGAAGCGTTGGAAAGTCTTGACCCTGGCTGCTTCCTTTTTCTGGTTGCCGAAGTGGACCCACGTTCATCGTTTGTTTAACGTAGAATGTCACACAGCATTAACACATACGAGAGAGTGGAAGAGAGTAAGGTATTTCCATTAACTCGCCTACATCATTTAACTATCCGTGACCTCGTGGTTCCCAACTGCAAAATGAGAACTCTGCTCTCTAGGAGGAGTTTTGTGGTGTTAATAATTTTGATGGTGGTTCCAAGTCTCCTGAGGTGAAGATGTGTAGGGTGAAGAATGACTTATGAGAAGCAAACGTGAGGGATGTTCTCTTTAAGGAAAGCTGCAACTGTCCTTGCCATATTGCGCGTCCCACTCAAAGGCCCAAAGAACCAGCAATCAGCCCACAGGTCGCCTGGAGCATCCCTGGCGACAGAGCTTTTGCCCTTGTCCATGCCCCCCATGCGACTCCTGGCCATATCCTCCTGCAACGTCTCTCACAATGAGGGACGGCAGGCCAGGGGCAAGTGCACCCCGCAAGGCCGGAAGTGGAGATTCTTCTCGGGTAAATAACGAGGATCTTGCCGCTCTCACCTCAGCACTTCGCTGCAGTCATTTGTTTCATCTTCACAGGGGCGCTGGGAGGCAGTATATTCCTATTTTATAGATGGAGAAAGTGAGGTCCAGGAAGTCTTCCACTAAAGTTACGAAATCACCCAAGAACGGCAGCTGGTCGTAGGAGAGGATTTAAGTCTAGGCCTCCGTCGGAGTCCAAAGCCAGCGCTCTAAAGTGAAGTATACCCACAGCCTCCTTTCCCGAGAAAACGTCACGCAAGCTCCTGTCTCCCCTAACCTGGGGTCAATCAGTGCTAGAGCCGCGGACCCGGTGTAGGGGAAGCTACCTGAGAGATGTGGGGGTCCATAGGTCCCTGCCTGCCTCCCGGTCTGTAGCATCTGCTGGGCTCTCGGCAGCTAGCGAAGGCAGATCGGAAATGCTTGCGGTCCCTCTGCCTTCCCCTCCCCCCTTGACCTCCATCAACCCTTTGGGAGCTGCTTGCTCTGACTCACCCACGCGTTGCCTCTGGGCTGCACCTGCGGCACTGGCGGCGTCCGGCCGGGCGAGAGCCTGCACGGGGGGTGGCGGGCCAGGGCCCCCACCCGGACCAGAGGGCGGAAGGAGGAGGCGGCGTGCCCTGAACACCGAGGTCTCTCTGCGGGATCCCGGAAACTGGGCAAACCACACGGTGCGCCTGGAGGGGAGTAGGTGTGGCGCGCGGGCTGGAGACAAGTGCGCCAGCGGGCGGGCAGGGCTGCCCAAATGTCTCCCAACGTCCGGGTCTGCTGTGGCCACGCTCAGGGAGGTTTCGGAGGGCCCCGAGGTCCCTGGGGTCGTAGCACTCAGGGAAGTGACTGATCTCTCCTCTCTCAGCTCATTCCCCTAACGCTCCGTCCTTGGGGAGCCACAGCTGGAAAAATGCTTTCTTCAGCACGGGGGACAACCAAACAACGTAGGCCATACTTCTTTTGTCATTCAAAAATAAAACTTTAAAAGTTCTATATGGGTGGAGATTCGTTACAGCTCAGATGACCTACTTTATTCAGTGGAGGAAGGTCAGGGAGGACGGGGTTGCGGGCAAGTCTTTCTGCGGCCTTGTGTGAGGAGGGGAGCCAGAGAGGCAGGTTCTGCTACCCGCCTGCAGGCGCGGCCGCAGCGCATTTCGTGCTGGAAACAGTCCCGCAGCGGGCACAATTTCTGCATCTCGCCATCGGGGGACGGGGGACTGGCCCAAGGTTGCCCGACAGCGGGGGCTGCGTGCGGGAGAGCCCAAGCTCCCTTCTCCAATGCCATGCCCTCGAAGGCGCGGGGTGACGCCCCAGAAGGGCTGGGCGAGGGGTGCAGGACACGCGGCTGGAGCCATTCCTCACGGTCCTTGTCCCCTACGCGGGGTGATCGTCCCTCACTCACGGGCTAGAGGGCGGGGTTCGAAGCCCTACTTTATGTGTATGTGAGTAAGGCTTGTCGCCTCTCGGATCTCTCTGGGTCCCTTGCCCACGCCCCAGGGAGCTAATGGTCAGAACCTGGTGGCCAGCCGGCTACGACACTGCCCCCTGGCGGGGGAATATTTTACTAAGCCCCCGGTGAGGCTGATGTTGCAGAGAGAATCCTCTCTGCAACCAAATGTTTTTTGGAAAGTTTTGAGCAGAATCCCTTCATCTATGGCCTCCTTAAGCTTCACAGCAGCCATCACATTAAAAAAAGAGAGACGTTTTTGAAATATTATTTATATATCCTAAATGCCATGAATTTTAAGTACTGCGTACAGTTTTATGACTTTTGACAAATGAAAACACCAGGGCAACCACTGCCCCAGGTCAAGATTTAAAATATTTCCATTCCCCATCCCCCCAACCCCCATAAAGTTCCTTCTGCCCCTTTGAAGTCAGCCCTTCATCCTCCTTCTTTCCTGGACTCAGACAACCAACCACTCACCTGATTTCAATCACTATTCTTTGTCTTCCCTAGAATTTCATAGAAACAAAGCCACACAGGACATAGTCTTTTTATACCTGGTGACTTTCTTCTTCTTTCATTGTGCCATTGCTGAGGCACAATGCTTTTGAGAGTTATCCATGTGGTTGTGTGTATCATTCTCATTGGCAAGTAGTGCTCCATTGTATGTATATATCCTAAGCTGTTTATCCATTTGTACATTACTGGGGGCTAGGGGAGGCCTAGCTTGGCTACTGGGAGATATCCTCTCAGAACCCCAAAGGATGACATTTGGGTTGCTGTTGGACATTTGTGTTGTTTTTGAGATGTGAATAAAATTGCCTTGAACATTTCTATAAAGTTTTTGTGGGATGTATGTTTCCATTTCTCTTGGGTAAAAAACCTACAAGTGAATGGGATGGCTTGGTTGTATGGTGTTTTTAACTTTCTAGGAGGCTATCAAATTGTTTTTCAAAGTGGTTATACTATTTTACATTACCACCATCAATGCATGAGAGTCCATTGCAGTCTGTGGTTTGTCTTTTTTTTTTTTTCTTAATGGTGAAGAGACAAAGTTTCTAATTATGAACTCGTCCAATTTATCAAACATTTCCTTAATGGTTCATGCTTTTTGTTCTAAGATATCTTTGCCTACCTTAAGTTGAGGTCACAAAGATTGTCTCCTAAAATTGTATATGTTTTGCTTTTTGAATGTGATACATTCAAATAATTTTTTATGTATATGTATAGAAAAT
Source organism: Eonycteris spelaea (assembly GCA_003508835.1). Classification (NCBI taxonomy): domain Eukaryota; kingdom Metazoa; phylum Chordata; class Mammalia; order Chiroptera; family Pteropodidae; genus Eonycteris; species Eonycteris spelaea. The sequence continues at coordinate 29,539,344 of PUFA01000001.1, read as the reverse complement.
AAAGAAATGAGGACTCTTTGGACTTTACAAAATAGATTTCATGGGAGCCCTGACAGTAATATCAATTTGCACATAAAAGGAACACCCTTAGGGTATAACCTGCTCACCCAAACCACAGAAACCTCAGCCCCCATCTGTAAGAGCGGATGATAAGAATGAGGATCCCATCTTGTAGGGTCAATATAAGCTGAACACCTTAGGCTTAGACAGACAATGCTCAAGCCTGACCAGATAGCATCACAGACAGGTGTGCTAGAGTCAAAGACTGTGACCTTCTGACCTGCCATAGCCACTGGCTTGGAACTGACATGCAACTTTCCACGGTATCAGTCAACAGAGCTTGATCTGGAGACATTAAGGACTTTCATCCCTTCACTGTGTCTCATAAGACTATACTTTCTCTTTATGTTGTGTATTAACCTGCGAGGATACTGATTGGTTTATCTGAGAAGGTTCCACTCAATAAAGCTGGAATTGTGGAAGACACAAATGCATTCAAGAGTATTTGGCAGCCATGTTTCTTGCTCACAACACTGGTGTGAGATAAGGATCAAGTTTCATTTTTTTCTCACCCATGTGGATATCCAATTTTGCAGTACCATCTGTTGAAAAGACTATCCTTTCCACTTTAAATTACCTTGGGACCCTTGTCAAAAATCAGCTATGGTTAGTCCAGTGCTAGAGATAAGCAGGAGGGGTTCTGGGCACTAAGAGAAAGAGCACCTAATCCAGCCAGATATGGTCCAGGAAGTTTTCCTAGAGGGATGATGAAAGAGTTCCAGTCAGGGGGACTGTTAGTAGCTTAGTGAGTTGCAGTAGTGCTGTGAATTGTGTGGGTGTTGTGTGGGAAGGGGTGAGTGGCATAGGGCTAGAAGTAGGCAGAAACCAGATTAGAGTGGAGTGGGCCTTGCTGAGGAGTGTGCACTTTAACCCAGGAAGGATGAGGGGCCACTGGATGCTTTAGGCGGTCATATTTGCATTTAAGAATGTTTACTCTGGCTGCAGATAAAGAATTACAGGAGGTCAGAATAAAGGCAGGCAGACCAGTATGGAGGCTGTTGCAATGGTGTCACTGAGAGGTGGTGATGGGTGGGAAACTCTCCTCTGATTGTCCTTTTTTTTTTTTTTTTACCTTTGACTTCTGTATTATATTTAAGAATTACTTATTTAAGATAAATGAATTCAGTAAGTAGTGATGACTGGAGTGAGGCTGGGAGAAGGATGCTCTGCATGAGAGAAGCACTCTCCAGGCTTGGCCCCACTCCCAAGGCCCTAATTCAGGAGGTCAGAGGTGAAGTCCATGGCTCTGTTTTGAAAACACCCCAGTGAATTCTGATGTGCTGCCAGCATTGAGAACCACTGGTTCAGGTTGATGGCCAGTCTCAATGTAGGCAACTGAGTGAATGAAGGTTCTAGTCCCTAGAGAAGGGATACAGGAGATAGAAGAGATTTTAGTTAGGTTTTGGTTACCCAGCACTTAGGAAATTTCGAAGAAGGTTTGCAGAAGAGAGCTAAATGTGTGGGTTTGAAGCTCAAAAAAAAAAAAAAAAAAGGCTGGGTTGGAAAAACAGTCTGGTTCGTCATCAGTACATGGAACAGGAGTTCTTAACTTGGGTCTGTGGGCCCAGGAAATTATATGGATAGTTCTGCATGTATCCATATGTGCATATATTTTTCCTGGGGTGGATTAGGGTTTCTAATTTCAAAAGGGCGCATGACCCTGCAAAGGCAAAGAACCAACTGTGAAGACCTGGTGGCTCCCTGGGAACACTGTGAGCTTGAGAGGGTGTGGGGCTCATTCCCGCACTCTGGCCCCTCCCTCAGGCCCCCTGCCTTCTGGGGATCTTCACCTCGCTAGTTGTCAGGGCAGTGCTTTGCCATCCTTCAGTTTCCTTGTGTCTAATTGAAGTCTTTCTTGCTTTAATTTACATTTTAATCAAAGAAATATATGTACGCAACTTTCAAAGTTCGGATAGACACCCAAAGCTTACATGAGAAACAGCAGCAGCCTAGTATGAGAGCCTTTCCTAAGCCCGAGATGTAATCAAGTAACCCTGAGGCCTTCTCTGGGTCAGGGCCCAGCCTCCTTTCTTCCTGTCCCCGAGTTCCCCTCCTCTTCCATCTTCCTCCTCTTCAATGTCACGGTCTGTAATCAGGACCAGACTCTGTAGGAAAATGGGAGATGGGTGCAGAGTTATCTGCTGGAACTATCTTCATTTCTTCCTTTCTCTGCTCTTGGCCCACATGGAACAGGACAAAGTTCTCAGGTCATACAGATTCATGAACAGCAGAAGTGCTGGCTCAGATGCTCCTGTGATTTTCCAAACTCATAAGTTATGTGTCAGTTGTAGCAATAGGGTTTCTCATCTTACCGAGGAGTTGGAAGAAGCTGGGATGGGGAGTCAGAGCCCAGGGAATGGCCTGGCTCTGCCACCAACTAGATGTGTGACCCTGAGCAGGCTGATTCCTCTCTCTGTGCTCCAGCTTCCCCAACTGTAAAATGACACTGTGAGCTCTAAAAAGCCACACAGCTCTAGTGTCCTGGAGGTAAGTCACCTGAGATAGCCCTAGCCCTCTCAGGCCAAGAAGGCTCTGATGGTATGCCATGGACCGGCCATTGCAATGCCTTCCTGGGAGCCTTTGGATATAGGGAGCATCTTGTCAGCTTTGCCATTTCCTCAGCCTGCCTAACAAGGCAGCTTCTTCTTTTGGCCTATATCTCACAGGATGGGAAGAAGCAGCTGTGGCATTGCGGGAGGAGTATTTGGACCTTGCCACTTGGATATGCCATGTGATTCAAAGGACAATTTACCCCCAAGGAAGATTTGAATTAAAACATTTGATCTGAGTTACACAAATGCTGATTAAGTTTTGGACAGAGCATTTTCCAGAATGAACTCACTAAGCTGACAATTAATTGATCAATGTCTTTTTAGTATACGGTTTTCTTTTTATTTTAATAAATTCCTTTTAATACAGTTAAAAATATTAATTTAATGACCTGCCTTAATGGTTCTACTAATATATGTTCCTGTATGACATGAAGTGCTCAGACATTCAGGTGAGTGTGCCTGGATTGACCTTGGCTGGCACCTCCGAGAGTTTGGGCCTCCAGCTTGAGAGCTGATCTTCTCCAAAAAGCCAGAAGCGAAACCATTGCATGTGAAGAGCAAATCAGGATCTGCCTCTTTTAGCTGTGCGATCTTGCATCACTCCCTTAAATTCCGAGTCTCATTTTTCTCCCCTCTAAAATGAAATAATAATACCTCAGAAGGGCAGTTTGTAGTACATCAAATAAGTAATTATTACCATAAATCACAATAGCATTAAGTTATCACTTATGTAAAGCTCCTAACCCAGTATGCAGTGGGGAGCTCCAGAAATGTTATTCTGTTACCGTTATCAAGATTAATGGAACAAGCTCTGTTTACTTACTTGACCACTGGGTGGCACCACAGATTTGCTTCTGTGACTACGTATTTTGGTCTCAGAAGCAGCTTTTGTGTTTGAACCATATATTAGTGCTGTTTTTGTAGGTCAAAACCAATAGATTATTGGCAGTTTTATATGATTCTACCCAAGATTTTTCAATGCCACCTGCCCAGTGCTGTTTCCTTTGGCTTTGTCTCAGCCAAAACCTGACCCATTCCAGGGACTCACCAGCTGGAGTCTTTAGGGAGCCTGGGTCTGTGACACGAATGGCTGGAGCCTGTTGGTGTACACACACTAGCCAGCCAGGTGTGCTGCCAGAGACTTAGGGTCAAGGGCCCAGCCAAGCCAGGAAAAGAGAATTAGGAAGACAGCATCAAAGTTAAGGACAGATCCAGAGACATAACAAAGGATCACAGGAATCTGATTTGTAGAAGCAGGGCTCTCCTGTTTCACCTGAGTGCAAATTTTCTTGCTGAGCCCAGGAAGCCATTTCTGAAGAAACTCAAAGAACACATCATGCCCAGGTGACTGACCTGTGTTCCCGGCTTCCCAGTCCCTATGCCTTCACCAGGGGTATTGGCCTTGGGCCCCCAGGATTGTGAAAGAAGTTGAGAAACAGAAAGATCTCAGATCATTAACAGAATTAACTGGTGACCCTAAGAGGAAGGAGTGACTCACCCGAAGGCTAGAGGAGGTTCCAGGTGCCATAGCTCCCTGGGCCCAGGGCAGGTCTTCATAGCTAAACAAAGCTCCATATTCATAATTGATAGTCTGTGTGTGAAGAGGACTGTTCCTTTGGGCCATCTGTCTGTGCCTCTCTAGCCAAAGGGGCCCAGGGTTTTTCATATACAGATGAACCTGGATCAGTTGAAGTAACAGGAGCACTTATGAGTTGCTTTTTCATATTTCTGTGTTTACCATTTTTTTAGAGATTGGGGTTCAGATAAAAAAGTTTTTCATGTATGAATGATGTATTCAAGGGGATTTTAAAAAATGGCTAACTTTCAGAAATATAAAAATGTTTTAATATTAGGGAATTTATCAATATATATAATTTACATATTAATAGATCAAAGAGAAAAATTATTTGATCACCTCTATAATGGCTGAAAAATTTAACCAATTAATCTTGGTAAACATTCTTAATAAAACAGGAATAGGTACATATTTCCTTAATATGATAAAATACATTAATCTCAATATGAAAGGCAGTGTCCCGCTTAATGGGGATAAGATTTCCCCAGCTCAAAGTAAGAAACAAGAGAGATTTGTCCATTTTCACGGCTATTATTTAACATTTTTTTTGCATGTAATTGTCAATGTGATTTGCCAAGAGTAGAACATAGAGGTATAGAAATCAGAAAGATGAAAAATTATTTCCAGATGATATAATTTTCTACATTAAAAATCCAAAAGATTTGACTCAAAATGTGTTAAGCACCGAATGCTGGCAATGAAGTAAAGCAACAGGAATTCTCATTCATAGTTGGTAGGAATGCAAAATGGTACAGCCAGCCACTTTGGAAGAAAGCTTGGGGCTTTCTTACAAAACTAAACATACTCTTACCATATAATCCAGCAATTGTGCTCTTTGGTATTTACCAAAATGTTTATAGCAGTTTTATTCATAATGGTCAAAACTTGATAGCAACCAAGATGTCCTTCAGTAGGTGAATGGATAAACTGTGGTACATCCAGACAATGGAATATTGTTGAGTGCTAAGAAGAAATGAGCTATCAAACCATAAGAAGATGTGCAGGGACCTTAAATGTGCATTGTTGAGTAAAAAAAAGCCAATCTGAAAAGGCTACATACTGTATGATTCCACATGTATAGCATTCTGAAAAAGACAGAATTATAGAGACAATAAAAAGATCAGGGTTCACAGGGAAGGAGGGATGTATGGAATTTTTAAGGCAGGAAAATTATTTGTATAATACTATAATGATAGATAGATGCCATTATTCATTTGTGGAAACCCAGAGAATGTGCAACACGAAGTGTGAACCCTAATGTAAACTATGAACCTTGATTGATAACATGTCAATGTTGGTTCATCGATTGTAAGAAATGTACCACTCTGATGTACGATATTGATAGTGGGGGAGCTGCTGTGTGTGTGGAGCAAAAGGTATGTGGGTATTCTTTATACTTTCCATTTAATTTTGTCGTGAACCTAAAACTATCCTAAAAACTCTATTAATTAACAAAATATTACAAACAGCAAAATAATTCAATAAGATGTCTCATTTAAAATTAATATTCTGAAACTGTGGATTTCATGTTTACAAACAATAACTAGTTAGAAAAACTAATGGAAGAAAAGGATCTATTTACAATAACAAGACAACAACAAAAAACCCTAATAATAACCAGGAAATGAAACAAATTGGAATAAATTTAATGATATTCACATAATATATTTATGACTCAAACTTTAAAATTCTACTAGGGGATACAAAAGATGATCTGAACAAATGTAAAGACATATCACATTTTTAGAAAGTCCATTTACTCTACATTGTATAAATTTAACAAGAGTCCAATAAAAAATACCACAGGATTTTTTTTTTTTTGGCAACAAAACAAGTAATAATATCCAGGACAAATGAAAAGGAACCAGACTTATCAGAGATTAAAGTGTCTAATTAAACAGCTATAATAATGAAACTAGCGTATTACTGGCGCAGGAATAGACGGATCGATGGAACAATAGAATCTACAGGAATAGGTTCAAATAGAAGGGAACTTAGGATATGATAAAGTTGAAATTTCATGTCCATGGAGGAAAACTATTCAGTATAAAATTGCTAGGCAAAGAGAGTAGTCTTCTGAAAAAAAAAAAGAAAAGAAAAGAAAAAAATTATATAAATACCTCATACTTCCAGCAAAATAATTCGGAGATGGACCAACTATGTAAATGTTAAAAAATAAAATGACAAAATACTGAGGAAGCAATGGAAGAATTAAAAATTAATTTTGGAGGTGAGAAAACACTGCTAACAATGCACAACACCAAGAAGCTTTAAAAGAAAAGGAGAAAATGGTACTATGTAAAAGTAAATAAATTCACAATGGCAGAAGACACCATAATCAGAGGTGAAGTCAAAATAATTAGGAAAGAATAACTATAACATATCAACAGATTTTATACTAAGAGAAATGTAAATTAAAACTCATTGAGATACCGTTTTTACCTATTTATTTAGTAAAAATCAAAAGTCTGATAATAGGTTATCAAGGAAATGGGGAAATAGGAAGTAGGTATTTTCTTATGTTGCTGATGGCTATGTAAACTGGTAAAACCTCTGAGGGGTGCAAGTCAACAGTACCTATGAAATTACTATTTTATTGTTTTAATAGTAGAAATTGCTATTACTGTTATTTTAAAGACAATGTTTGTTTGGTTTATATACATTATTTCCATTTACTTACTCAGCATTCCCTCTTTTATATCTTAGACTGCTCTTCTGAGATCATATACCCCCTACAGTGCAGGTTTCTTGATGGTAAATTCTCAATTTGATCACCCCTAATCTTGGAAGATAGTTTCACAGGATTCATAATTCTAGGTTGACAGTTTTTTTCCTATCAACATTTGCAAGATTGTATTCACTAACTTCTGACTTCTGTTGTTGTGCAGAAGTCCACCGTCTTTCTAACTGTGAATTCTTTGGAAGTGACCTTTGTCTTTCCTCTTTGGCTGCCTTTAAGATCTCATCTTTGTCTTTTTCGTCTTCAGTTTTACTCAACTGTGTTTAGGTATGAATTTATTTTTATTTTTCCTTATAAGTATGCATTTTATTTCTAGACCTCTGATATTATGTTTTATACTAGTCCTAAAAATTTCATAACTATTATCTCTTTAAATACTTCCCCCCTTAATTCATTGTATATTCATTTTTGAGATTCTGCATATATTTATGAATATATTTCTGTTAGGACTTTTTATTTTAGCCTTCATATCTCTTAATTAGTACTTCCTTTATGTTTCCTTCCACTTGTCTCTCAGTGTTGCACCTTTGGTAGTTTGTTAAATCCCAATTTCTTAATTCTCTCTTTGTGCCTAATTGGTATTTTATTTTTAGTATCATATTTTTTATTTCAAAAACATTTTTTAATCTTTTCGTTCCTGATAATCTTTTATTCTTTATTATTTCTCATCTCTATGATTGCTTTATGATTTCTTTAAACTTTTCATGCATCTCTGATTGCTTTCTTATTTCACCTCTGTGAGTCCTTTATTATTTTTTAAACTTCATATGGAGATGTGTTTTTTAAACTTTTATTTGGGAATAATTTTAGATTTGCAGAAGAATTGTAAAGATAGTACAAGTCTCACAGCTTTCTTTCATGTTAACATCTTATATAACTGTGGTATATTTACCAAAACTAAGAAATTATATTTGGTACAACACTATTAGCTAAAATACAGGCTTATCCAGCTTTTACCAGTTTTTCCACTAATGTCCACTTTCTGTTCCAGGATTTCATCAAGGTACTGTGATGTACTCACTTATGATTTGTTAAGTTCCTATAACCTGTAATTATATCTCAGTCTTTCCTTTTTTCATGACTGACTTTTGAAGAATACTGGTCAGTTATTTCATAGCATAGCTCTCGATTTGGGTTTGTCTGAGATCTTCTCATGATTTGACTGGGGTTATGGGTTTGGGGGGAAAATACCACAGAGATGGAGAGCCCTCCTCATCACATCATAGGTATCACCTAATCATATCAGTAATATCAACATGATTCATTCCTGGCAACATTAATATTGTTCATTCGGTTAAGGTGGTGTCTGTCAGGTTTCTACACTGTAAAGTTACTATTTTTCCCTTTCCATTTTCTGTTCATGAGAAGCCAGTCACTGAGTCCAGCCTACCCTCAAAAGGAGAGGAGTTAATTTCTCATCCTGGAAAGAAGAAGAGTAGCAAAGAATTTGTGGATATATGTTAAAGCGAGTGCAGTAATTAACAATATTTTGGAGGAAATACTTTGAATCTACGCAAATATCCTGTTTCTTAGAGTTTCGCTCACTAATTTTAGCATTATTTATGGATCTGCTGGAATTATGCTAATAGTATTTTAATGGTTATTTTTTTCTCACTTCCACTCCTTCACATTTATCATTTGAAGTTTTTTTTTCTGTAAGGAAGATGTGTTTTTTTCCTTCCATTTATTTATTCAATCATTTACAAATGTGTGCTTTACATGGTCATAAAAATACTTTCAAACCAGCAAACGAAAATTGGACTGTTTAATTGAAGGCAGGAAAAGAACAACAACAACAAAAAAAACAATAAAATGTATGGTAAATAGACTAGATAAAATAAGGTAGAAATAAGTCCTAATACAACAGTATAAATAATAATTATAAATAAAATATTATTAATTATACATAAAGGCAGTAGACATCTAGACAGAAACCCTCGGTGTTAATACCTAGACTGCAAGGGATACATTTAAAGCAAAATGATAAAGATGGAAAAGAAACAGAAAAAACACGATGTATCTGGTAGGTGCAAACTAAAGAAAGTCAGAGTAGCTTATTAATATCTAACAAAATAAAATTCAAGGTAAAAACCATCATATTGTCAAAGAGGGATAGAACATATGGTAAAACGGTCACAAACATATTCATCTGACAATAGTCTTAAAATATATAAACCAGCAACTGACATAATTGCAGGAAGAAACAGCTCAACAATTTGTAGTTAGAGGTTTTAACGAAGCCATTTCCTCAGGAAGAGATAGTTCAAAAAAATAAATAAATAAAGCGAAGAATAACTGGCTCTGTTAATAATCTTAAGAGTTAAAATGTATCGAGCAATGAAGACCCCTGGTTGTTCATTTCCCAGAGGTGAAAGACAGATGGATTCCTCTATGAATTAGAAACTCAAGATGGAATATGATTTGGTTTTTAAAACATAGTTTGAAGTGAAAGATAAAGTGAGAAGGAGATTAGCACAAGACAATCTATATTTGTTAAAGAGACACATGAAAACATGCATGCTTTACAAAAATTCAAGGATGCACATTAAATGCATTAGAATGGATGCCCGTGGTGGGGTGGGCAGGGGAGGTGGGGACAGGAATTGGGCCCAGGGCTGAAGGAGGATGATAAATAAATGAAACAAGAGAAGGGCCTTGTGAACTGATGATGATGATACACTTTAAACTGAGGTGGATGATAAACTCAGCCCTGTACCTTCTGGATACAAACCTGATTACAGTCTTTCTTATCAGCAGAAAGGTTTGTGTGTGTGCTGAATGATTCCAGCTGTCATGTGGCCTGTGGACAGCAAATTCTCCTGGAAAATCCAAGTGACTGGGGACCCAAAGGCAGCTCTGGAGGTGGCGTTGCCCATTCCCTGCACCAGGCGCTGGGCCAGCTGCTCTCCCAGCCCAGGCAAAGCCTCCTCAAAACTGGCTTCTCATGTTTTGGGGGAGCCACATGTACTGAGCTGGAGTCATCCAGAAACTGGCTCCAGCTCAATTCTCCTGGATTGCTCAAGCAATAGGTTTGAAATCCTGAGAGCAAAGTTCTCTGGGCCAGGTTCCCAAGTAGGCGAGACTTCTCTTTGCAGCACCCCCTCCTCCTCACCTGCTGTTCCCACAGGAATGTCTGGGTTGGGAGCAGGTCCAGCCCTGAGATGGGCCAAAGAAAACTCAGAGAGAAATGGTTCTAAGTGACAACCATCAAAGTATCAAGAAGAGGTGTTTCTTTAGAAATGTAAAGTAGCCTAAGGACTTGAATAGATATTTCTCCAAAGAAGATATACAAATACAAAAAGATGCTCAACATCATTCATCACTGGGGAAGTGCAGATCAAAACCACAGTGAGATGCCGCTTTACACCCATTAGGATGGCTATTACAAACAAGAAGAAAAAACCGAGTGTTGGTGACGATGTGTAGAAATTGGAACCCTCGTGCCCTGCTGGTGGGAATGTAAAATGGTGCCACCATTGTGGAAAACGGTATGGCAGTTCCTCAAAGAATTAAATGAATTACCATATAATCCAGCATTTCATTTCTGGGTATATACACAAAAGAATTGAAAGCAGGGTCTCAAAGAGATACTTCTACGCCCACGTTCATGCTGGCATTACCCACAATGCTAAAATGTGAAAACAACTCAAGTACCTCCTGACGCATGCATGGACAGGCGAAGTACGGTGCGGTGCTCCGCCTTAGAGTGGAAGGAAGGTCTACAATACGCTACAGAATGGACGACACTTGAAGATACGCTGAGTGAAATGAGCCAGTCACGAAAAGACAAATAACTGTATGATTCCCCTTTTATGAAGTACCTACAATAGTCAAAACCATAGATGGAAAGTAGAAGGTCGGCTGGCAGGGGGGGGAGGGGAAGGGGAAGTTAGCGTTTAATGAGTACAGAGTGTCAGCTGGGGAAGTTCCGGAGCTGGATGGTGGCGATGGTCGCAGAACAATTCGAATGTACTTATTGCCAAAGAACTGTACATTTAAAAATGGTTAAAACGGTAAGTTTTTATGTTATGTATATTTTACTATAGGAAAAAAAAAATAAAGTTGTCTAAGAGGAGACTCTGCAAAGCAGATGCATTTCAATGTGACCTCCACGCTGCCCCTTGAGGGTCCTTCTCAATCTCACGAGAAACCCAAGGTTGTCTTGGGAAGGAAGAAGCCTGGCTTTTGAAAAGCTCTCTAGCTTCTGATGGAAACGAAATGGAAACGGGAAGGAGAGAACAAGGGCTTCCAAAGCCTGGGGTTCTAAGACACCTCAGGGCGAGGACATCTCCTGTCAGCCTCTGCTGAGCAGGAACCAGCTCCTCCATCTTTTCGCAGGGGGAGAGGTTTGGAAACAGCTTCGCATGCGTGCAGTTGTGTACACACATCCGTCACGTACACGTGGGTATGCACATACGCCTTCTCCCAGGGCGGGCTTCTTTTACTGAAAGGAATAGGTTAATCAGACCATCTCCTGCGCCCTAGTAGCTGGGGCACGAGGCCCTTGTGAGCCTGCATGTCCTTCCTTCCCCAGCCATATCCTCTCTGTTGTGGGCCAGAGACCCCTCCGCAAGGAGGGCTGATGGCAGAGCAGATCTGCAGGCAGAAGCCCCTCTCAGCTCTTGGTAGCCCCTGTAAAAGGAGGAAGGGACTTCATGCCCTGACCCAGGCACAGCTGAGCAGCTAGAGAGCTGAAAAGCTTTGTGGAAGAATTCCAGCCTTTCTGAGGTAAGCGCAGTCCTCAGTCCTGTCTCTGACACTGGTAGGGCTAGCGTTTCTGTTATCAGTGAGGAGCCCAGCCTTCAACAAACGCTGACCCAGGCCTCTCGCTCTGGGTCAGGGGCCCCCCTGACCAGGGCCCTGAGATGACTGTGAAGGTTTGGAGCATAGGAGATAAGGGCAATTGCACCTGGACTTTGGTTGGGGTGTCCCTCCCGGGGCTGCAGGCGGGCAACCTAGCCAGCAATGCGACAGGATCCACTCCCGAGTGTAGCCTGGGGCGGACTTGCCACCACCATGCTCTGGGGCTGGATGTGTTCAGTCCCAGGGACTCCCTTGATTCTCCTGGCCTCATTTGCCTGTCCCACGGAGCCGTTATGCTAATAGCTCTCCTGTGGAGGGGTCAGGAGTGAGAACTGAGACATCAGTGTTGGCAGTTGACAGTACAAAGGCAACGACCTGGACAGTGCCACCCCGCCTTGCTTCCTTCCCAGCTCACCAGGTCTGATACCCTGGGATGGCTGCAGGTGCGAAGGGACCGGAGGAGGTGGAGGAGGGAAAGGAGGAGTGAGGGGACTGGGGCTGGGGTTCGAGCACACCCAGGGGCACTGAGTCTGGTGTGCGGAGCACCAGCGGCTCCTCTCAGCTGTGCGAAGCTGTGGAGCCAGAGAGGACGCCTCTGAGCCCGTCCGTCTCTAGGGCCGGCCCGTCGGTGCTTTCTCCTTTGCCTGTTGGCGGAGGGAATGTAAGCGGAGGGTCAAAACACATACTGGGGCTTGAGGTGTGCTGCCCAGATGGTCCGCTCTTCTCTCTGGGTCAGCCTGTCACCCAAACATCATCTGTCTCGATAGCTTAGTACTGGGGGTGGGGGAAGGCAGGGACACTGTGAGGTGTTCTGTGCTCCGCCCGAACCAACGGAATAAGCACAAACTTGTGTTCCCCAAAACTCCTATGTTGAAGTCCTAACCCCCATTACCTTATGTGGACATAGGGTTGTTGCAGTTGTAATTAGTTAAGATGAGGTCGTTAGGGTGGGCCCTAATCCAATATGACTGGGGTCCTCAGAAAAGGGAGAGATTTGGCCACAGACACACGCAGACATGGGGAATGCCATGTGAAGATATGGGCAGATATTGGGGCGATCTAGAAGCCCAGGAACCACTCTGCTGACATCTAGATCCTGGACTTTTAGTCTCCAACACCGTGAGACAATAAATTTCTGTTGTTTAGGCCACCCAGATTGTGGTACTTTGTTATGGCTGCCCCAGCAAACTAACACATATTCCCTGAAAAAGGGATAGCCTGGCTCTGGGGATAGACAGTGGCCGGCTCCGATGCCAAGAGCACCCCCTTCTTTCTCAGCTCCTCAGTCTGAAAGTCGCCAGGGAGGACCAGGCCACTCTGTTCCTGGAACTTCCCCGGGAGCAGTCCAGCTTCCAGAACGCAAAACCAACATCTGATCTCATTCATTCATTCATTCATTCATTCATTCAGCAAACACCTTATTCAGTCCCACCTGTGCTCCAAGTGAAGCTCGTCCCTGGCAATACAGTGGGCAGAGGGCAGGCTCAGTCTCTGACTTCAGAGAGCTGGTGAGGGAGGCAGACCCTTCCCACACAGAGACCCTTAATCAAGTGGGACAGAGACGAGCCCGGTGAGAGCATGACAAGGGGACCTCTGGCCACGTCGGCCTTCCCCATGCAGCGGCTGGAGTTGGGGCAAGAGGATTTAGGTTCTCGTCACAGGAACTCCACCTGGGACAGCCTGTCACAGGTGGAGAGGGCCCACTCCACCCAAAGGGAGGAAACATACCACTTCTGAGGAATGTGGGATGGCTGGCTGTCAAAGGTCAGCTTCTATGGGGCTGGTGACATTGCAGAACACAGTCAGCACCTGGGTTTTGCAATGCGTGTTATAAGCATTTTCATCAGCAGCCCTCAAAGAGGTCTTGTGGAGTGATATGTTGGTGATAACAGGGATGAACCCTTGTTTACAGCCCTGTAAACCCAGGCTGCCAGAGTCCTAAGGAGCAGGTCACTGCAGGGATTGTGGGACCAAACCCCAGGCCACCTGGTTGGTGCTGGCACCAGCTGCTCCATGCAGACTCAGCCGTGGGCACGGGTGACGTATGGGACTCCCCCAGCCAGCCGCACTCCCTGAGTATGCGGTGGCTCTGAGTGAGGGCTTAGAGCAGGGAGCCTTTTGACAGCATAGTCCCCAGGCAAGCCCCATCTCCTGTATACCAGTGGTTAGCTCACAGAGGTCAAGGTTTACCATGCTCTCTTATTATTCCAAAAAACGTTTTAAAAAATGCACGTTACCCACAAGCTACTGGCAAGGTTCTAATTTGTCAGTGTGGTCTTATCATGTAATGGCTTTAGGGTCGAATTGCCTGGCTTACATCCTGGCTTATTAGTTGAGTGCCCTCAGGCAAGTTACTTATCATCTCCAAGCCTCAGGCTCTTCCACCAGTAAAATGTGGCTATAATACTAATACCTTCTTCTGAGGGTTGTTCTCTGAGACGTAAATGATATGATTTACAGAAAGTGTCTAGTGTGAAGCCCAGCAGAGTAAGCACAATTAAGCGTTAGACATGCGTGTGATTGCTGGGATTAAGGTGTGGGCTTTGGCCATCTGGATGTGAATCGAACCCATCATTTACTGGCTGTATGATCTCGGGTAGGTTGCTTCACCTCTCTGTAGTAGATGCTGTGGTCTGCTGCCCACAGGCCCTGTCTCTTGGGAGTGTGGGTGGTTGATGGGTCCTAGCTGGGTTTCTCTCCCGGCTTTGCCTTCAGCTGAAGAAAGCTGCTGTGCTCAAGGTCAAGCCTGTCTCAACCTCCATCTGCTGGAGGGTTGAGGTAGAGGTGTAAAGGCCAGGCCCCCATGCCTCAAGGCAGGGTAACCTTGGAGGGACATCAGAGTTCCCTGTAGGATCATCGGCATTACATTTCAACTCCTCTCTTTGTCCATTTCAGGAGTCCTTACCCTTTGCAGGTCTGTTCCTGAGAGTGCTCCTCAATAAATCACAAATGTCTGTCTCAGCATGTGTTTTCTGGGGAACCTATCTTACGACAATGGAGGCAGGAAAGACCTTAGGAATAAGATGAAATTTTGGCTCTGATCACCTGTGGGCCAGCCGGCAATGAGAACCTCAGGCACATAGTTGTGGCATAATTGTAAGAATTTTCCCAAGTGGTGAACTGGGTTGGGATACTGGTGGAAGGGATTGCACTGGTGTGTGCTGGTCGCTGTATGCTGTGTTGTGTGGTCATTGTGCTAGTCTGAGCCTGGAGTTAAGTCCCCATCAGCAGAAAGTCCTTTGTTTCCTGAAAGACGAGGGGGTAGGACAAACATTAAACAAGCTAATTCACTGAGGCCCCTTCTAGCTCTAGTATCTTACAAGAGTCCATAAAGTAGCATGAAAGTTCGGGTGGGATGGAAGTGCCCTGGGGCAGAGGTGCCTGGAGGAGATTTTCTGTGTTTCCGACTCGCCTGAAGCAGGGCTTCGATGCTGGGCTCAGGTCCCCTGGCTTGCTTTGGCTCTTAGCTTTCTCTCCCCAGCCCTCCTCCCCTTGGCTGCTGGGTTCTGATGCTAGTGTAACCATAGACCAGCTCAAACTGGTCTCATCCTATTTAACAAGACTCCGAAACCAAAGTTTAAACCTTGAATACCCCACTCACGAGTAACACATTTAAACCCTTAAACTGCTACTCCTTATAACCCTGTCCTGAGCCCTGGACCAGAAAGAAGATTTGAGCCTTGCCTCCTGTCTTCCTGCCAGTAGACCCACAAATAAAGCTCCTTTCTTTTCTCAAAAGCTGATGCCATAGTATTGTCTTCTATGCATGGTGGTCAGTGACCCCTTGTTTGGTAACGATTGGGCACTTGCAGTTGACCCAGCTGAGCTTGGATTTTTGTCCACTTCCCTCAGGATCGCCTTGGCCTCATAGATTTCCCTTTCTGCCTCCCATGTCTACTCGCAGCCTAGCAGGAAGTTGTGGATTCAGGATCACAGGCAGTTGCAAAAGTCAGAGATCATAGGCACAGGTTTCTGGTCCATGAGGCCTTGAACTGGAGCTCCTAGATCAGCCTGGACAGGCAGGGGCCTCACTCCACGCCTCCAGATGATCCGCCACCACCTCCCCAGCCCATGTGGCAGACGCTCAGGGAAGAAATGGAGGCTCTGAAGGGTTAAGTGGCTTCCGGAAGGTCCCACAACTCCAGGACTGAGTAGCTCCAAGTCTGGCTCCTTCTGCAGCCCTGCTCTACCGGTTTTATTTTTTTTTTGTTTGTTTACTTTTTCAATCCTAAGTGAAAATGATTAGTAATTTAGAATGCTTTATTATTAGAAATTAGAATTGAAAGAACAAAGTAAAAATTACTTAAATGCCACCAGCTGGAGATACTATTGATGGTTTGGTGAGCAGATTTCTAGACAGCTCCGTGTGTGTGTGTGTGTGTGTGAGTGATATTTTATGATAATGGGATCATATACTGTTTCACAACCTGCTCTTTTTACTCAATATGTCATGGAAATCTTTTCCACTTGGTAAATATAGTTCGATCCTTCATTTAATGTCTGCTTATTGTCCATTGTATTCCATTGCAAATGATAGCATGCACCATTAAACCCAATACTGCTGGGCACTTAGGTTGTTTCCAGTATTTCACGCTCACAAAAACTCTAGGGTCAACTTTATTAAATCGCTGTTTTGTCCATTTGTCCACCTACTGTCTTAGGGCACATGTTAGCAGGTTGATTTAAAGAAAAATTTCTGTAGCCATGACCTCACTAAATTGCCTCATTCCAGTCACTGATTCTGGTTTTCCAGGGGCTCCCGCTGAGGGGTCGGTGGCCTTCACAGCAGGTCAGCAGAGACACACACTCAGGGATGCAGCTTCTCCTTGTGCAGTTTTGGGTTAGGGGCAGGGACGAGTCTTTACTAACAAGCTATGAAATTTCCAAGTCCAAAGACATGACCAGTACACAGAGATTAGTCCTGCTGGAGTCTGGTGGGGCCGTGGATGGCCCGAAGCTCTGCGAGGGGCTTGGCTTTGCCCTCCAGTAGGCCAATGGGCCAACAGGGGCTAAAACAACTTGGGCTGAAGGCTGCCAGTGGGCCAGCAGCGGACCCTGCCAAGAAGGGAACCTGGGCTTGGTGCTCCACTGACTCATGCTTTTATTCATTCTTTGAATTCGTTCATTCATTCATTCATTCATTCAGCTAGCCAGGTTTGTGGTAGGGGCTATGCATGTGGATTTGAAGAAGACAAGGCTAACAGTTGGTAGGGGAGAGGCCAGAGTCAGGTAATATAAAGCAACAGGCAATTCTCATGCACTTGGTGGGGAGAAAGCTGGGGATTGTGGGGTTTGTGGTGGGTAGTCACTTCATTACCAGACTTTTAGTCTATATCTTAGCCAAGCAAGACTTTTGCGGGGGGAGCAAGGGGGGCGAGGCAAACCTTAGTTGACCTCACAGATTGCAAGGACCTGTCAGTTTACAATGCCTTATTTTTTGTATTTTTACACCTATAGCACTTGGTCTTCCTAGATGGTCTCCCATCCAAGTACTAACCAGGCCCAACCCTGCTTAGCTTCTGAGATCAGACAGGATTGGGCTTGTTCAGGGTGGCATGGCCGTAGACTGCAAGACCTTTGTTAAAACACAAAGTGAGGATAACTTTCATCATTATGATTACAGCTACCTCTCCTGCTATACACTCATATGCACACACAGAGATTTTTTTAAAAAATTTAATTTTATTATCAGTTTCAAGTATATAGTACAGTGGTTAGACATTTATATAGTTTATAAATGATGCCCCTAATTGCTCTTTCTCTCCTCTGGCTCTCCACCTGGCCATTACATTAATGCTAACTGCATTCCCTATGCCACACACACAACTTTTTTGCCAAGGGAAGAGACACAGGTGAATCTGACTATTTTACCATTTTCAAAGGCAAGGTTTCCTCTCCACCTCTGCAGTGTGCCCCGAAGTCACAGGTCGGTTTACTGGGCTATAGTGATTCTATCAAGAGATAGGCTTGGGGTCCAGAGGGGGTGGGTAGGAAAAGAGGAAGAGCACAGGAGAGTCCCTGAGTCTTGGTGGTGGGATCCTGTTTACTGAGGCTCCCAGGTCATCTCTGTAAGGTGAGCATTCTGGGCTGACTCTTACCAGCCTGATTGCAAACTTGGCTGTCATAGCCACCCATTAGTGCCTCTGCTCAGGAGATGGACTTCGAAAGGTATTTTTGCTGCATTTTTTCCTCTTGCTGAGATAGTAGGGCCCCATCCTCAGAGGGCTCATAGAATTGGTAGGCACCGTGATGAATTCATCTCAGACAGGGCGATGGCTGGGCCAAGTGAAGGACGGTGTGGTTGGGGCAGCCTGCGTGCATTTCCACCCCTTAATCCCAGTAACCTCTTTTCCATTCCTTCTCCAACCTTAGGCCTTGTACTGCGAGAGTGGATACTCAGTCCCCAGAACCGTGGTCATAACATGTGACCGAGGCCTAAGCCACTCCACCCATCTCAGAGGTCAGCTCATGACCTGGCTGACACCAATCAGAAGGGTCTCAACCTTCCCTCCTGTGGTGGCACCTGGCTCTGTCCTTCTCAGGAGCAGTGAGACCTCCAACTGACCATCCCCCTGACTATGAGGGCTGTGGGGCAGGGCACAGGTCTACAGAGCTCCCAGGGACAAATGTGACCCCCTTTGGGGATGTTCAGAGGCTTATAACAATTGGACTGCATTATTGCTGACACCTCGAATTCTGTGCTTTAGGATCTCTCTTCGGCCCAACACTGAGAAGACACTGACCCCAGATGTCACCTATTTCCAAGGTGACTTCTTGCCCATCACTGAAATCCTCCCTTAGATCCAGCCCTGGAGCTTTGAGCTGGGAGCAGCTCTGGTTCTTGATTCTGAACCACAGAAGGAGACCTGCTAGTTCATCAGATGAAGAAACAGGGGCCTAGACAGAGCCATGGCTTTCCCTGAGTCACACAGCCTGTTACAAAGCCAGGACACGTTCCAAGGGCCCATCTCGTCCCCTTTCCTCTGTTATCACTTGTATCAGTTAGAAATATATTCAGCGGAAGCAACAGAACAGCAGGTTAGCTGTCAGGGAATCGGATCAGACTAGTCCAGGCCTGGGGACTGCCACTCAACCCCCATGCTTCCATTTTTTGCTCTGCTCACCAGGTCCTTTTCTGTGTGCTGTTGCTTCACATAGCAAGGTGGCTGCTCCATTTCCCAGCTATTGTATATTGTATCTGCTTTTCTGGGCAGGAGAAGGGGGACAGGCTCTGCTAGCTCAGGTTGTCCTTTGAAACACCTACCTGAAATCCACACCCTCTAACTTCCACTTATGATTCATTGGCCAGAACTGGGCTGCCTGGTTGCTCATAGTGAATATTTGTGTGTGTGTGTGTGTGTAATAGTGAATATTTTTAACTGGCTTCATTGCCACCCTGAACGAAATTGGAGTCTGCTAAAAAAGAAAAAAAGACAGAAGGATATTGGATGGTCCCAGGTAGAGTCTGCCATGAGGTTGCCTGAATTGGGATTAGCTAAGAATGCTCTGCTCAGTAAGTCATCAGGCCCTTGTCTTCATCCCCAATGTCCCAAATGTTGGCCACAGTAGAGAATGTAAAGTAGATTTTCTGGAGGTTTCTGAGGATATCAGAAGCTAGGAAAAGGAAAAGGAAAGGGGGGTATTCTGACCACACATCCTCTTCATGCTAATCTTTGAGTCCTCCTTCTTCCTGAAAGCCCTACTTAACAATTCTAGGTGGTGGGTACGAGAGCACGGATCAGGAGGACGAGAGAGCCCCTGAGCTGGGGCAAGGGGCATGATGCCAGAATGGTACCCCAGCCCCTCAGCTCATGCCAGGACACCTGGGCAGGGTGCTTTGGCATTGCCTTGCATATCCCACCTCTCGCCATGGAGTGCACCAAAGTCATGGTCACAGGTCTGCCCCTTCTCCCAGGCTGGGCCCAGCTTCCTCCATGAGGACCTCGTAACACTCTTCCCACCCGAGCCCTCCACCCTGCTGGGGTGATGCTCTCACGGGATGTGAGCTCACACTGTCCTTCACAGTGGTATTCAAAAGCGAGTTGGCCTGATCAGCAGCATCAGCCTCACCTGAGAATTTGCCAGAAATGCATTCTTGGGCTTCACCTGAGCCCCATGGAATCAGAGACTCTGCGGGTGGGGCCCAGTACTCTGTGTTTTAATGAGCCCTCCAGGTGATTCTGACCAGTGACATATAATGACTTGCAGGCTGTGAAACAGCTTCTGGGCTGTTAGTGCCAACCCAAAAGCAAGTGGGAAAGACAGAAGTCAAAAAGAGCCCACCTGGCTCACAATGCTGCAATTTCCTCTTTCTCCTGGGCCTCAGTGGTCAAGTTTCAGCTAGGCATTCTGCTGCCAGCCTGACCTGAATGGGCCAGTAGGAGACACCTGGCCCACATTGGGCCAATCAGATGATCTTTCTCAGGAATTTGAAACTTAAGCCCCGACAAAAAGCTCTTGGAGTAATGGCAATAGTCATGGTGAATGTCTTTCTTGCACCTGTGATGTGCCAAGCATGGTGCTGTTTTCTGTAGTGCATCCAGTATTCACAGCGACCTCACCAGGTGGGTATTATAATTCAGCTTATTTTTTCAGATGAGGAGCTGGGGTTCAGATGTTACATAACTCTCCCAAAACCTCAAGGGCGCGGGCGGTGGGTAGGGGTGGGGTGGGCAGGAACAGCACCAGGAGAACCAAGTCCTGAAATTGCCACGTGGCGTAGAGACACTGTCATCAACTTCTGCCACCAGGTCCCCAGGCTGGCCCAGCTTCATGACGATTGGGTGGCCTGTGGTGCAGCGGGGGTGAGACCCCGCTTTATGATATGGCTGCAGCGAGGGAGAGAGAATGGCCTGGGGGCAGAGTGAAGGGCAGAAGCTGTGGGAGAGGAGAATACAGAAAACCTTTACTCCCTGAGCAAAGTCAGAGCTAAGACCAGCCCTGCCGTCACTTCAGGACAGGCTGGAGAGCATCCACTGTGAGGACTGTCAGAGCTCTGACCACTCCCTTACCCCTACAACAATGTGACTTGCTAAAGAAAAGATATGGACGGCTTATTTTGGGGACACCGGGCAGTGTTGGAGGAGTTTGCATCCTCCTCTGTATCCAGTCCCCAGATCAGCAGACATCCAGGAGGCTGAGGGGGTGGAGGCAGCTAGAATGAGCTGGGGATCAGTCCAGATTGGAGGGGAGAGTTGGTGGCCGCCCTGGCCGGAGGCCCAGACTGGTGCCTGACTCTGGCTCTCCGGGAACAGGGAACAGGGCTCTGAGTGGAAACTGCCGTTATGAGTGGGCAGGAGAGTGGCAGGTCAGCCTCTGACTTCCTAAGAAGACAAAACCAACCAGCAGCAGAGTTTCTATTAAGAATCCAAGCCTCAGCAGCTGCAGGGTTGTTTGGCTTTATTGCAAAGAGCACACCAACATCTTTTATTAGCACTAACCCAGCTGTGGCCCCCTGCTGTCACCTGACAATCAACCATCACACAGCATTCACTCAGGTCACACCTTCGTGGGTGGCTCACACTATGGTGTCACACGCCTGGGTGGCACACTAGCCGAGGGTAGCCACACAGAAATATACTTCTCACTAGGCAAACCTCCCTTAAAAAAATCGAAAAATCATCAGGTCAGAGAAGAATCACTCACTCCCCACAGTGAAGAAGGTACAAAGCTTGGTAGTAGAAGCTGGCTCCTCTGGCCCCTCGTAGTGGGTGGGGGCTTGCCCCCGCGTTGTGACCAGGACCCTGAAGGATGGCGTGACTAAGGCCAGGATGCTGCCCAGGGCCTTCTTTGCTGTTGAGAGATGGAAGGGATCCATTCCGACACCCACAGGTGGGGGCGCAGCACTGGGAACCCAGCTTGTCATCAGTGTCCCTGAAGCACCCGCAGACTGGGATGCAAATAGCTCTAAGCCCACGCGGCTCCCAGTCTGCTGACGAGGGTGGCTTGCTCCTGTTTCTTCTCTCTCTTTTTCTTTTTCTTTTCTTGCTTTCTTTTTTTTTTTTTCTGGGAGCAAAATTCAGAGTAAGAGCTGGCAGTTCTGGAAACTTTTCCTGGCTCCTCAGACAACCATGGCAATAATGGAGTAGAGAGGATCCTTTTCAAGCACTTTCTGCTGACTCTCACAGGGGACAGGAAGGAGGGACTCTCACAGGGGACAGGAAGGAGGGACTCTCACAGGGGACAGGAAAGAGAGACTCTCACAGGGGACAGGAAGGACAGACTCTTCCTCTGGAGTGAGTGGTCCTCGGGTCCACTTGGTGCAGGGCTGGGTGAAGAGATCCCCTGCTTACACTGATAGGAGACAAAGCTCTCATCAGTATGTAACCCAGGCCTGTGGCTCCTCTGACAAAGGGGCTGGCATCCCTTCATTCCTAGCTCTTCAGAGGGCCTCATGCTGTCCCCGAGGTCTGGGCTACCTCCTGCTCCAGGGCCTGGAGCTCCCCAGGTAATCCCCCAGGCTGAGCCCTCCAGTCCGGAGGCAACTGCTGCTGCAGAATGTATAGGGGTGGCTGTGGAACGGTGGGTGTTACACCGGGGGTAGAAGGGAATGATTTGAGCTGGAGCCTAAGAAGAGAAAACAGGAGGGGGCTTAATCCTGGGACATAGGCTGGTGCAGCTGAAAGGCAGGGCACTCAGCATGTCCCGCTCTGAGGCCTGCCCTCCTTACAGCAGATAGGGGTTCAGGCAGGATTCTGGAGCCCCAACCCTGCATCAACTCTCACACTTAGTAAAAATTCCTACTAAGAAGCATTTCCTTTGTCTGAAGGCCCCTTGAGGGTTTCATTCCTATGGTCCAGCTCTAGACTCCCTGTCCTCGCCAGCCCAGTGCAATCAGGGGTCCAATGGTCTGGGCTAAGCCAAGCCCTAGAAGACAAGGACAAGGGGCTGCCTGTGCCCAGCAGCTTCTCCATCTCGGAGGGCCTGGCTGTGATCTCATCTGGTGGATGTCAGTGGATAGACACAATGTCCTCAGGAGGGAGGCTGGAATGGAGAGCCTGGGGGACAGATGGAGCAGAGGCTGATGGGAGGTGCGGTGTCCATTCTCCACAGGGGGAAGTGGGAACAGACAGGCGAGGTGATGGTAGGGTGTGCCATCTCGCCAGGCGCCCCTGAGTGGCTCCAGGACAGAGGGGCCCGTGTGGGAAGCCTGGACTCAGCCTGTTTCCTTGGTAACTGGTCTTTTCCAAACCCAGGCCTGGTGAGGCCCCGTGTGGTGGGAGCCTGCAGATTCGCAGGGAAGCGGTGGCAGCCTGTGGGTGGGCCGTGACTGGGAGGCTGGCCAGCACGCCTCAGGTAGCTGAGCGACAGGTGGTGCCTGGGAGGCAGAGGCTGGATTCCAGCATGAGAGACCTGCTCATGTCCAACTCGAGGTTGGGGGTCTTTAAGATTCATCTTCATTCCACTTTGAAGCGATCACAGAAACTTCGGTGTCAGAATCGCAGCTCTGAGGAGCTCCATGGTTTCTCACATTTCCTCTCCCATCACATGTTTCTCTCTGAGCAGTGTTAGCTGGATTTACTGAGGAGAACAGCCTTATTTATAGAGATTTCCAAGTAGGTGTCCATTCCGAGGGAGGGTGAAGCTTGCAGAGCTGCTTCAGAGGGAGGGCTGGAGGAGGCCGACTGTGAGGGCCAGTGGGAGCAGCAGCAGGAGCAGAGAGGCCCTGGGGGCAGTGACCGCTGAGGGATGAAATACAGGCAGTAAGGCCAGGAGGCACCGAGGCCGACACTCGTGTGCAGGGCTTGACGGAATGCATGCATTTCTGTGCACGAAACTCACCCAGGCTCCCTCTTTCTACCCTGTCACAATTTCTCTTTCCCTTGGTTTCTTTACATATTCATTCCTTTCAAAATTATACTACATGTATATTTATGTAGTTGCCTCATCCCTTCTGGAAGATTATTTTTAGCATTTATATTCATTATCCCGGTCTGTCTGGATTATACAGCCAGTGTTTCTGCTGTAGCCTTCCCGTTCAGTCCCTCCCGAGACACTTCACCTTGATTGTTTGTAACGACTCAGAGCACCCTTCAGTTCACCTCAGAGCACCCTTCAGTTCATCCAAGGGTTTTGGGTCAAAGGCCCACAATGATGCAGGGGAACATGGGAATGGGTGTGAACGAGCCCGTCCAGGGGTACCACAGCCCTACCTGCACCCGAGCACTGCTGAGACAGCATCCCTTCCAGAGCCGCCACGTAGTCGAGACCCAGCCAGTCACGGTATGTGGTTTTCTCCCCGACGGGCACTGCCCGGACCGTGGCGTCCTTGAAAAGCAGGTCTTGGCCATGATAGTCGGAGGAGTCAAACATTTTGAAACCATTCTTATTGTGGTCATCTCCAAACAGGTCCTGGAAGCACCACAGGCAGACCTGCTTTTCGTCCGGGCTCACAAATGGTCACTCAGGTGCCATCTGCCATTCATTGCTTTACACATGATGAATCAAAGATCGGGGAATTTCAGGGGGCCAAGACTCTGAATGGAAATTGGAAGCTTGACAACTCATTGACCACTGTCATCGAAGGGGACTTGGAGTAAGATATGATAACGCTACCACAGTAAGAAGGAGCGAAGAGGCGACCGATCATTTGCGGGGGGATTCAAGGATACCCTTGAGGATCTGATGATGGTATTGGCCTCCTCCCAAGAAAAATGCACATCCACACAGGGTCCTTCTCCCACGTCACATCAGAAGGTTTAGGGAGAATGTGGGAGGAGAGGAGAGAGGGTGGGTTAGGAACCGAGGACCCCCTTGTCAGCCTGGGTTCCAATTCTAGGTGCATTTTGAAAGTGCAGCCAACAGGATTTGCGGATGGATTGGATGTAGGCCATGAGAGGAAGACTGGAGTCCAAGATAACTCCCGAGGAAAGGGAAAGGCTGAAGTGGGGAGACTGAGGGAAGAAGAGTGTCTAACCTTGGACTTGTTTGGTGTGAGATGCCTGTTAGAAAAACTGGCCGAAATGTCAAGTGGGCCGTCATTAAAGATGCGAGTTTGAGGCTGCAGGGTGGATGGCGGGCGGCAGGGCTGAAGATGTCCACTTGGGAGCCCTCGGTGTATAGATGGGTGTTCATAGCGTGGATGGGGCTGGCTGAGACCCACAGCGGGGTAGGCGTGGCGGAGAGGGGGTTAGGATTGAACACTGGGGCATTCTAGTGGTTACAGGCTGGAAATGAGGAGGAACCCACACAGGAGACTGGGAGGGGTGTCCGGAGAGGGAGGGCAGACAGCCAGGCAGGTGCGGGGCCGTGAGCCAAGGGGAAGAGTGCTTTCAGAACGAAAGAGTTGAAAGAGGGAGCTGCCGCCAGTGCTGCTGAGAGGTCAGGTAGATGTGGACTGAAAAACAGCCACTGGACTTAGCAACATGGCTCACTGTGCTCTTGACCAAGGCAGTTTCAGGGCTCTGGTGGGCTGGTCTAGAGAGACCAGAACGAGGCCCCAGAGCAGAGGTCATTTTTGGAAGGAGTTTTGCTGTAAAGGAGAGTGGGATTATGACTATAAGAGGATGTGAGACCAAGAGAGTGTTTAGTTTTATTTTGATGGTAAAAATAACAGCATGAGAACGGTCCAGCTGAGAAGGGGAATTAATAATGAAGGAGACAGGGGAGAGTGGGTGGAGGAATGTCCTTGGCTAGGTGATAAACCACAGAATTTTCCCCCGGCCATCCTTAGTTTCTCCTGAGGTCTGCGCCAGGTAGACAGAGGTATCCCAAGAGCTTCACTCACCTCTGTCGCTCACCTCCCTCCTGCCCCCCAAGGATGTAGCCCCCATCCTGACTCACCTGGGCCTTGTCCAGTAGTCCGTACACGGTGAAGATGTTGGTGTCTGGCCGGACCATGACGGCATGGGATGGTATCTGTGCCAGGTTGCAGTCTGCGAACTGGGACACCTCGGCCCGGGCCCCATTGGGACACAGCAACTCGTAGTCCTCTGACCTGAGCTCAGCAGCCCAAGGCTCAGAATTGTGGCCTGCGGGGGTGGAGCAGAGGGAGAGGGAGCGGGGAATAGAGAGAGGCTTCCTTCCTCCTGGATCTGGGGAGGAGAGGCAGTGTCTTCTGCCTTTGACTTGGGAGAGGTGGCAATGCCTGGCCAGCTCCCCAGGACTCTCCATTTTCCAGTTGCTCTGCTCTATTACCGTCTAGGCTCGTTGTGTTGGCAGGAACTACTGTTCGCAGGGAATAAGGGAGTACCTACTATGCGACAGGCATTTTATAAGCACTGCTCCATCCTCATGACAGTAACACAAGGCAGGTATGATCATCCCCATTTTACAGATGAGGAAACTGAGGCTCTTAGTCACTCCCAGGCAAAGAACACCATCTGTGTGGTACAGGTCTCGGGCCTGAGGGTGGGATGGGTTCCTGAAGGTGGTGGTTAACCTCCTCCCCTAATGGCTCAAGTTCTCAAATTGGATGGGGTATAATATTATGTGTAGATCCATAAGAGGCAGTTCCAAGACCCTTATTTATAAAGACTCTCATTCAGTAGGTCTAGGGGGAGGCCCAGGATCCTGCATTTTAAACCGGCATCTCAGTGATTCCGAAACGGGGGGTTTGTCCAAGGGCTTCCTGAGAAACACCGCCCTTGGGAGGCGCATTATTTTTATGTCTCATGTATTCACTTAGGATCCACCCTCTTCCCATTTCCAGAAGAAACTCCACATGGGCCCACGAGTAGATTAAGGAAACGAGCAACCCTGGAAGGTGGGCATCTCATCGCCAGTGATTCTCGCAAGGCTCCCCTGACAACAGAGGCCACGGGGCTGGGGCCAGGCAGGGCTCACGGGCCCCTGTAGGAGCAGTCAGCTTCCTCCTCCTTGGGGATGATCCCCAGTGTTCTTGATGGGAGGGTGGCAGGGGAGAGGGCTTGGGGCAACTGGTCTGCAGCCTTGGTGACCTTCATAGGCAGGATGGGATCTGAGTTTTGAAACACTAACTGATGTTTCTGTCCTGCACATCTTGCTTCCCTTTCACCAATCTCCACCTCCCCTGTGGGCTGCATTATGCTCTTTCTGCCACTCGAGTTTCTGGGCAGAGATGTGTTAGGGCACAGTGGAGAAGACTGTGCCTCCAGCATTTGGGTTTTCAAGGCCTGGGTTTAGGCAGGGTATACAGAAAGTACAAAACGACAAGTGTTAGAGGGAAACAGCCTCCAGCTTTCGGAAAGGGTAAGATTCACCGACAGAGGGAGAAGAGGAGGGGAGCGGAGCAGTGCATGGTGAAAGGCCCTGCCCCCCGCCAGGAACCCAGGCGTGGGCGCAGCAGGTCCTGGAGCACAGAGCTCTGAGCTCTTTTTCCCACATGGAGTCCAGGAACATGACTCCAGAGAAAAACCACTCGCGAGAGTGGGGGCGTGCCCTGCCTCTGGGGCCATTGACCTACTCAGGACTGAAGACCAGATGCCGATGTGAAACCGATGACCCCGTGGAGAGAGGCCCCTGCCATCCCCACCCACACCCCTTAGTACCGCACAAATACTCTAGAAGGGCCACTCCACATCGATGGGGACTGAGTTGC
Organism: Eonycteris spelaea; assembly: GCA_003508835.1. Taxonomy (NCBI): domain Eukaryota; kingdom Metazoa; phylum Chordata; class Mammalia; order Chiroptera; family Pteropodidae; genus Eonycteris; species Eonycteris spelaea. Next base: position 29,512,096 of record PUFA01000001.1, on the reverse strand, counting down.
CACCCTTCGGTGGAGTGGGGACTCCAGACCAGGAAAGACTGTCGTGTGTCCTGTGTACCTGGATGTGTGGCCAGAGGTCTGTTCCTACCAAGAGGCCCCTGGGGCTCCTAGGGTCCCCAAGGGGCAGAGCCTTCTAAGACTCAGCCTTTCCCGTTGTTCTTTGACCCCAGGCCTGGCAACATCCAGTGCCTGGATCACGTTGGGGAACAGCACCCCTCACCCGACTCTGGCCCTGCTCTGGCCCCAGCCCTTCTCGTGTACCATTCGTATTGTCAAAGACAGTCGTGTGCTTGACAAAGGCGACGTCCCCCGCGTTCTCAACCAGGCACCTGCCACGCAAGAGGCCAAGGCGGTTGTTGGCGGGAGGGCCCCAGCCTCTGAGCTGGCCCCAGGCCCACCCGCCAGGCGCACCTGAGTACCTGAAGGCTCCGCTGTAGCCGAAGTACCTCTCCTGGCTGTTGCCCACACACTTGTTGCGGCCCTGCTCGTCCCCCACGCAGAGCGTGCACAGCGAGGAGGGGTAGTGCTTGGGGTTGTTCACGGGCACGCAGCTGGCACTGAAGAACTCGCTTACCGCTGGGGAGGAAGGGACGGGCAGTGTCAAGCGGCCGGCACAGAAAGGGCGGCCGGGGAGGAGAGGGAGGGCCGCTCCCCTACGATCTGCCCACTCTGCCCGGGCCCACGGCTCAAGGCCTCCCATCTGCTCCACTGCCCACCCAGTCCAGACTGGCACCCTCCTCCTGTGAGAATCGCGGAGATGGGAGGATACAGAGGTTGTGTAGATGCAGGAACTCCACAGACAACCTCCAGTGAATGGCCACCTAGCCTTCCTTTGAACACCCTCAGGGACAGGGAACTCACTACCTAATAAGCTATTCTGTTCCAGTCAGCGCACCGGCCCAGCTGTGTGGGCGTGGGAGCAGCGGATCCTAACACCCTCCATGTGCTTGTGTAGGTGGGTTTTTCCCTCAGATGCCAGCCAGCGCAGAGGTGTGGGCACAGTCAACCCAAGGATCCTGCCAGCTCCCGCCTGCCTCCCTTTCACCATGAGTGTGCATGATTTAACATGTGGGGAGGGCCCCACGGATGACATATGGTGGTTGCCTGGTAGAAGTGTCTTCTTCGGCACTTATACAGATGGCTGGCCACTTTCCAGTAGGTCCCCAGATGCCCAGGCCTGCCAGGGGATGGGAACAGCCCCATGACTAAACGGTGATACAGCCAGGCCCAGAGCCCATGCACACCTCGCTCCCCAGGCCCACTGGAGCCTGTTCCACTCTGGGTGAGTAAGTAGTAGGGGCACCATGGCAGTCCCCACAGAACCGCCAGGCAGACACCCCTGACTGTCAAGGTGTGGCCAAGAACAGTCCTCAACCTTCCTAAGAGTGAGGGATAGATCAAGAAGGAAGAGGAAACCTCTCCAGGGCCGCCTCCTGTGGGGTCCTGCTACGAGAGGGTCCCCGACCCCACCTAACCCCAAAGAAGAATGGCACCTGTGAGGACGTCGCAGTCCTTGGGCTGGATGAAGCCCCTCTGCACCAGGGCTCCCACGGGCACGTCCCAGCTGGCGGGGCTGCCGAAGGCCGAGTGGCAGGAGCGCTTGCCGCGCAGCTCGTCCAGCGTGAAGGCGTAGGAGCTGTTCCGCGCCACCACAGCCACCACGAAGTACGAGTTGCTCCTGTCCTCCGCTGGGGGTGGGGGACACCAGTGAAGCCCCTCCCTGTGCTCTCCTGGCCTCAGCTGAGCTAGGGCAGGGCACACCCCGGGCCCTTCCTCCCTCACCCCTTCCCTCACCCCTGCTCTCCGCAACAGTTCTGCAGTCCCGCCCCTGCCGCTCCCAGTGTCCAGGCCTCTGCAGCACCGACTCGGCTGTCCCAGGCCCGAGGGCCGGGCTGGTGTGCAGCGAGCACATCTGGCAGTGGGACCCCTGCCCGTCTCCCCGTTGCTGAGAAGCAGATGGAGGCTCTGCTTTCCGAGTTCTCTCTCCCACCCCTCCCCCGCTGGCAGTGCTCACCAGGAGGGCGCGCTTTCTTTCCTTACACCCAGGTGCTCGTTTTCTCGCCTCCCCAGAAAAAGATGGAGGCACAGCCGAGGCTGCAGAGCTTTTTCACGTCCAAGTGGAAGGGACCTGAGGTCACCACTTAAGAGGACAGAGCACCAAGGCCCTGACCCAGGTCCCTGCAAAGCCGCGCGTGAGCTGACGGGAAGGAGGGCCACCTTCCGTGAGCCACATGGTCAGGCTGGAAGGGGCCTAGGAGGCCTCTGCCCAGGGCCAGCAAACTACCCAGTGGTATGTTTTTGTATGGGTTGAGTTGCAAGCTAAGAACGGTTTTATATTTTTAAAGAATCGTTAAAGAAGAAGACTAGGCAGCAGAGTCTGTCCGTGGCCCGCAAAGCCCCAGGTGCTTCGGTTCTGACCCGTCACCGAAAGTTTTTTGACTCCTGCCAGACTTCCAAGGACTGGATGGGAACACTGCGGCCTGGGGCAGGAGGGCCCTGCCTGTGACAGCTGGCAGCCATCCCAGAAACAGAGGCACCGAGGGAGAGCTGGAGCTTTAGACAATGTCCAAGGGGGCATTGTACACATATATATATAAACGACGACCGCCTCCCCGCCGGGCCGCCGGCCCCAGCACTCACGGGCATAGCGCTCCCCTGCTGCGGGGACCAGGCTATATGTCTTCCCCGCTGTGTAAATGTCTTCGCTGCTCAGGGTCACCGCGTCGATTTGTCCAGCCTGCAGGGGGACAGAAAGAACGGCCAGGCTGGCATGGGCTCCAGGATGGATCTGGGTGTTGGGATCTGACGGAGGAACCAGGGCTGGTCTCTCTGGGACTCTGGCCTCAGGCTCACTTCTGCTGGGGACCCTATCTTGCCCATTGGCCCCTTCCTCTCCTTGTAAAGATGCAAGGGGAAGAGGGGTACCTGGAGGGCCGGAGGCCTGAAGTCAACCCCCACCAGCACCCCTGTTCATGGGTGTGTTTCATCCTTTTAGAAAATGTTTTCTGAGAGTCTCCTGTCATCAGGAGAGAGGTCTCCTGGTTCTGAGGGACTCTTGAGCAGAACCTAGCACGACCCCTCCCCCGATGCGTTGTATGGGGTCTCCCCGTGGATTGCCAGTCCTTAGAGGCCTGGGGCACTGTACCGTAGGTAACCCCAGCGCCTGGCCAAGGCCTGGCACACAGCACGAGTACCAGACATGTTTGTCGAATGTGTGTGCAAATGGATGAATGAGCCAGATCTTAAAAGAAAGCAGCCTTAGGGCTTGTGGAGGCGGCTCTGGGGAATAAAGCTGAGGCAGGGTGGGCACTCCTGCGAGGCTGTGGTCTGGCCTGTGCTTGGGGACCACACCATCCGGTCCCCTCTACTTGCTCCTGAAAAACAGGAGGGGAGGAGTTTAGGAACCCAGGCCCTGCCGGGACACCTGTGGCCAAGGTAGGGCCGCATCTCTAACTGTAGGGCCTTGGGGCTGCCTTGGTCTCCGTTGGAGAAGCAGGACAGAGCTGACCGGGCCTCCGAGCCTAGGACAAGTGCTTTTAACTGTAGGTGGCAGGCATGTTAGAGGATGCCCAATCAATTTGATGGGCCATGACATGCTAAAAAAAAAAAAGGACTAGAACAGAAGCTATCAGCATGCATCACACTTAGTAAGGGGAAGTACTGTTTTGTTTCATAGCTCTCTCTAGACAGAACTTTTTTTTTTTTTTTTTTTTTTTACATATTTATACCTGAAAGTAAAGTTTTTGTGTACTAGACTATGTATGACTGATGTAAAACGTATTTCTCTGACTGAGGGTCGATGTCAAACTCTTTAACAAACAATGATCCAAGTCCACCCCCATTATGCACAAGGGAAACTGAGATGCAAAAGGTGTCAGCCAGTGCTGAGCTGGGCCCAGCTGATGCTCCTTCTGCTCCTGGCCACTGGCTCAGAGAGGAGTCCTGGGCTCCTCTGGAGAAACAGCCCCCTTCTGCTATTCCCTGGGCTGGGGCTGTTCCCATGGTCCCTTCCTCTTTCCCTTTCTCTGTGGGGTTGTCACAGGAGATCTTCTTCTCCTCTCCAGGCTGCCCTATAACCTCCTGACCAGGTGGGGCAGGGAGAGGGTGGGTAAGGACCATCCTGGGCACTGCCATCGCCCGCCCACCTGGCCGTTCTGCCCCTCTAGGCGCAGACCCCACCTGGATCCGTTCCATGCAGTCCTGGGGGGACTCAGCTGACACACACTGGATCTCTGGCTTGAGCCTCTGCCGGCTGAACGCCACAGCCATGTCTCCACACTTCTGGATCTCGGGAGTGGACAGCACACACCAGCGCAGGTAGTGGGGCATCCCTGTTGAGTGTGGGCATGTGGTCACTGCACGCTGCCTGCTTTAGGGGCCACAGAGGGGGCCTTGGGGGCCAGCGCCTCAGTAGAAAGAGCTTGGAGTCAGATTTGAGGGGAATTCTGGCTCTTTCCCTCATTAGCTGTAAGGGGAAAGTTTTTTAACCATCTGATCCTGTGTCCTCACATAGAAAGGGGATAACCATACCTCTTTCTTGGGGCTGTGAGGGGGTGTGAGGCACAGCCTGGCTGCTGTGTACCTAACTCAGTGGCACCCCATGCCCTCATTTGTAGGTGGAGGATACATGGGGGAGGGGGCCGGAGGAAGGAAGCCCATTTGTAGACTGCTGCAGGGGTCCGGGGGAGAGGCAGTGGCTGAGCCAGGGAGGAGGAGGAGTGAGGCATTGTGGAGGGAAAATGACAGGACTTGATGACTTCGGTGTGAAGGGGTGAGGAGACCCTTCCCATGACAGGCCCTGATGGCCCAGATGCCACCCCCTGGAGAGGCGGGGCTCCCAGGGAACAGCTGTTGGACTCCGGAGATATTGCCTCCCCAAACCCCCAGAGACAGGCGATGGAAGAGACAGGCTCTCGTCAAGACCAAGGGGTACACCTACCAGGGTGGGCGTCCTCCCCGGCCACCTCTCCAGAAGGCCCTGCCATTCTTGTGGTTAGGGTGGGCTGGGGACAGCGGGAGAAGAGATGGGTGGACTTACGGTTGGGATCACAGAGGAGACCCTTCATGGCATGCAGGTACTCAGGGCCCAGCCATGCCTCGTAGGTCTGTGTGGCAATGGGCACCAGCTCAGAGGTGGCATCTTTGAATAGCAGGTTCTTCTGGCCATAGGCCTCAGAGCTGAACATCTGGAAGCTGCTGTCCTCCTGGCTGAACAGGCGCTGTGTGTCGAGGGGTGGGGACGGGAGCTGCTGAGGTGCTGCCGAGGCCACGCCCCTTATCCCTTCCTCCCCCTTCAGCCACCACCTCCTTCCTGTGCCCCAGGCCAAGCGCCCACTCTGAAGGCCAGGTGAGGACCACCTCCCTCCTTCTCTGTGCTCCCCCAGCGCATTCTGCCTTGTCCCACTCCGCTGACTGGACACATGACTCGTGGCCCAGGTGAGGGATGCTGCTGCGGACAAGCAGGGAGGCAGGGCAGTGGTGGCACGAACGTGGCAGACTAAGCTGGTGAGCCCAGAGGGAAGAAGCTTGCTGCGCTTGTAAGCAGTGGTTCCAGCAAAACGTTACTCACCACATTTAATTCATAGTGTATTTTCACATTTATTTGTTTTGTCATTTTGTTTATTTGCTCCTATGTTCTAATTTTGGTTTTAAGATCCAAAGTACCAGGGGCTTTCTCTGAGCAGTGCCTGAGTCCCCTGGTCTCCCCTCTCTGGCCTGCCGTCCTCACTGCCAGCTAGCACAGTCGGTCCCTCCTTAGCTGACCTGGGCTGAGGTTGGACACCACAGAGACCTGGGTCCCCAGTTGGGGTCCATCCCAGGAGAGAGTCTCTGGTTCCCCCCACCCTGGTCTGGCTGGCCCAGCCCCAGGATGGTTCTAGCTCAGGGCTCCCACCCTGGTGACAGACAAGAAGGCCCAGCACCACTCGAGAAGTTGTGCATGTGCCCTGAACTCACCTGGCCTTCGTTGAGCAGTCGGAAGATGAGGCCCCCATCTGTGTCAGCCCGGACCACCACAGCGTGAGCAGGCACCCTGGCCAGGTGGCATGCCTCCACTCCGTGATGTCGGCCCGGCTCCCATCCCGGCACAGCAATTCAAAGTCCTGCGACAGCAGTGCCTGGCCCCAGGAGGGCAGGGTTTTTCCTGGGAAGGTGGGAAGCCTGTGGTGAGCCTAATCCTGTTGGAGGGGGGTGCTTGGGAGGGCCTCAGGGAGGGCTCATGAGAGGGAGCCTGGGAGGGAGAGGCTAGGATGTCATGGGCCACAGACCCACAGTGAAAAAACTCTTCTGGCAGTTCAGAATGAAGAGGAGCTCGGTGGCTACACCCTCCAAGACCATGTGTCTCAACAGACTGTGTCTATTTTCGTAAATTTTCTACCTCACACCAATTTCTACTAATAAAATGGATTTGACGTATCTGACAATAATACAACATATATAAACAGAACTGTTTATTAAAGATAAAAAGCATAAGAGATGAAGAGAAGCTTGGGGCGAGGGAGAGAACTCCCTCAGGAGTTCATTTCCACCATCAGGCACTAAATTTGGCTCTGAGCAGAGAGCACCGGGCAGCGGGGAGGGGGCCACGGTGGAAGAGAACTCCGACAGAATCCACCCAGAACTGTGTCCCGGAGGGAAAGGGTAACTCCCCAGAGCTTCGTCTACACATTAATACAATATTAATCCAACTATTCACATTTTGGTATAGATCCTCTAAGTCCTTTTATTTCCATTCTAGTTTTTAAACATTTTTAATATGGTTAAGAACATACTTACTTGGCAATGTTGCATCCTCTTTTTTGTTCACTTGTCATTTTAAAGTATTTTCCCACCTTATTGGAAACATTCTATAAAGCCCGTTTATAATAGAAAATAAGATTCATTTGACCGAGTGAATATTGACACCAAATAGGAAAATTAAGAAGACTAATTTTAAAATGAGGAAGATAAATCTCTGCCAGAAAACAGGAGGGGAACGGATAATTTGTTGGGATCATGAAAACGCTGTTCACTCCAAACCTCTTTCAAAACAAAACTCCCAAACCAAAAGAGTAATAGTTTGGACAACTCCATAAAGGTCATTTTTAATGCCTGCATGATCATTTATCGCACTCTGAACAATTACTGAGTGTCATTCTCTCCCCACGCCCCTCTTCTCTGTTTTTAAACTGCTGCAAAAACCTGGTATAGAAACCTGGGGGGTCACTTAGCCTTCCCGTGAAACAAGTGCATCTCGTCGGTGTTTCATCTGCCGCTCTTGTTTTCTACTGGCTAGGGACGGTTAAAGCCATGTTGCTCACGACTTTAGACATTTATGTCAATTCCACTCTTTTGCTCTTACCAATCTTCTTGCATGAAGATACTCTTTAAAAATTACTTCCTTAGATTTCCATCAAAATTTTCAAAGAGCCCATTTTAGCTCAGTACATGCTTATTCTTTCCCCATTTTCCTAGCTCCTTTGTTTGACTCCTCTTGGGCTCAGGGCCCTGCTGCCCATTTTCAGAGGATCATCCTGCTCTGGATACAATCCTGTCCTTCCTCCTTTTTTTTTTTTTTTTTTTTTTTTTTGATCAATGATAGTTTCCTAGCTTTTTTTTCTTCCTCCATTTTTAGATCACTTTTTTTCCTCTCTCAAATCTGGCTCATGTTGTTTGCCTTCATGAATGTCAGACTACATGGTGGACTTTCTAATTTGAAAGGTAAAGATTAACAACAAAAAAAGAATTATTTTTTAAAAATGGACAATGATCAGATATTCTGGAATAGCCAAAACTATAGAGATGAATGTCTGATTGGTGATTGCCATGGTGGAGCAGGGGTAGGGGTGACTAGAAGAAAATTTCGAGGTGAAGGGTCTGTTGCAATCACTATTTGTGGTGGTGGTTATACAGCTGTATGTTTTTGGCAAAACTCATAGATCTATATTTCAAAAAGAATGCCTTTTGCTGTGTGTAAATTATATCTCAGTTAAAAAAATAAAGGATCCTTAGGAAAATCCAAATTAGGGAACCATCTATAAAATAACATTTCAAAAATGTTGATGTCACACACAAAAAAACAAAAAACAAAAACAGATTGAGACACTGTTCAAAGTTAAAGGGCTAAAGAGACCTAACAACTAAATACCACATGTGACCTTACATTATTAGGTCCTGGTCTGAAAAAATTGCTGCAAAGAACAGAATTGGGACAATTAGTGAATTTGGAATATAGACTGTAGATTAGATAATACTATTGTGTTAATGTTACATTTCCCAAATTTGATAACCGTACTGTGGCTTGATCCACATCTCCCAGGTCTTAGGAGATGCATACCAAAGTATTAAAGAACTTTGATGCAGACAAATGTACCCTCAAATGGTTTGGAAAGAACACATAGGTATAGAAAGAACAATAAATCGATGTGATGAATGCTAAAGGTTGGAATCTTGGTAAAAAATAAATGGGAGTTCTTTGAATTATTCTTGCAACTTTTCTAAAGCTCAATTAGTTCAAAATTAAAAAAAATTAAATAACAATGATATAATAGATCAACACATATCACTAACCCATCTTTAATAAGAGCTCATCCAGGGATAAGGGGTGGCTTCTTCAGATAAGAGGAGAAAAATGATAGGAAAGGAGGTCGATGAGAGCTAGGGCAGAGATTTGCTAATTCTTTTTCAAAAGCAGAACCCAATCTTCAAGTGTAAACGAAACCCAGCCCCATGTACAGATTCAGGCAGGTCAGAGCTGCTCACCTGGCCCGCTTGCCTGCAGAGCAGTTTGAACTCCCCTGCTGAGACCCAGCTTCCTTTCCCTGCTCCTGAGGCCAGCCCCTCCCACTCACCGTCAGTGTTCTCCAGCACCGTGCTATGCTTCACGAAGGCCACGTCCCCTGCCCCTTCCGCCAGGCATCTGAGGAGGAGAAATCCACAGCCTGGGTGGGGCTGAGCTCCCCAAACCCCTTGGTCACCACCCATCCTCCACCTCTAAGGTCTGGCTTGGACTGTGGGGTGATCACGGTGGGCATGTGTTTCACAGTCATGCAGTCCCAGGTTCCAGTTCCTGGTTTGTTGGCTGTATGGCTTTTCCAATTTGTGGAGCCTTCCTAGTCTTATCATCTGTGAGGTGGGAATGAGAAACTGGCTTCTATAGGGTGAGGTCCTTTACAGTTTGTACAGCGCCTGTGCAGCCTCGGCCTGAATGGGTTAGCAGCTCATACGGCAGCTGGTATCATCAGCAGCCTTAACGGCAGCTGGTATCATCAGCAGCCTTAACGCTCTCCGAGTTTGAAGATGACTCTGTCCTGAGGCAGGGGATTGGGCCATACCCAAAACCCTGAGTGGAAGGGACCGGGACTTTTCTATGTCTTCTATATGTCACTGCCCAGTGAGGGAGGCAGGTCAGGGCTTACTGACAAATAAGCAGGGACTAGACAGATGATACCAGGAAGGTGAGGTGGGCAACAGTCTCTGGCTTGGAGGACTGAGGACTGTTTCTCTCTCTGTGCCCCAAACGGGCATTTACTCAATCACATCCTGGAGCTTGGGCATTAGCCAGCTTCCTCCTTCCATTTGGAAGCACCGAGGCCAGGGTGATCGGAGGGACTCAGCGGGCTTCCGTTCCGTCCCCCACGAAGCATGCTTCCTCATTTGTGGACAGACGCAAGTGTCCACAGCAGTTAGATCCATGATGGGCTCATCTAAGTAGTAGCCTGAACCAAGGGGTTCCTGCTATGGGCCCTCCCCCCACCATCCTCCCTGCTGCTCTGAGACACCAGAGTGGGGACTTCGGAGTGGCACAAGGCTGTTTTGTCATTTTCTTTGCTCTCAGCCCTGACTCCTCTAAACATACCAAACATGTGGACTTATGAGCAAATCCAGTCTGGCAAATTCTGGTTGATATTTTTAAACCAGCCAGGGCACATGAACTATATATAAAGGGTGCTTTGATGAGACGGAGTGGACGTTGCCACCCCCCCAGGGCCCTTTCTGCCGAGGTGTTGTTTTGCCCTAGGTCTTGGGGCCTCTCTCCCCTGACTCAGCCCGCCGGAGCGCCGGCCCCGCCCGGCCTCCTCTCACTCCTCTCACCGGAAGGCCCCGCTGTAGTCGTAGTATCTCTCCATGGGGCTCTTGTCACACACGCCCTCCCCAGCGGTGTCGCCCCGGCACAGACGACAGAGGGCCTCGGAGTATCTGGTCTCTCCTGCCCCCGGGACGCAGCTGCCCCCAAAGTAGTCGCTGACAGCTGTGGGAAGGAGGCAGGGACGTCAGTCAGCCACACAGCACCAGACTCCCTGCCCCGGCCGCTGGGGAGGGCTCAGGCCACTCAGGCTGGAGGGGAGGGCTGGGCTCCCTGGGGATGTGGCTGCCTTCAGTCTGAGCAACATCGGGGAACTGGGTCTCATCTGTTGGTCCCAAACTGGGGCCGCACAAGTGTGGACGTTAGGGAGTGACTGTTATTCAAAAATGGCTCAGGGAAATAAAACGTTTACTCCAAAACAGCCACGTAGCATAACTAGCAACTAGATGCTGTTCTCATTGAGGGTTTCATGTCAAAATCAGTATGAGTAATTAATAAAAGTGGGGAAAGAAATAATGATTCTTTAATAAGTATGATTAATTTGATAGGCAGCACTTCTCAAAGCGCAGGGAGTGGAAGGAAATAGGAGAGGGAGGTGTCATGTGTGCAGAGGTGGGATCTGCATGGTTTCCCAGCCTGGTGTCCACCCTCTTGGCAAATATTTATCCTGTGCTGAGGAAGCCCCAGTGCCACACAGGATGAGCACGATGCCAGCTCTCCACTGATCCGGTCACATCGTGCTCATCATCCTGCTAAACCAAGCTCTTCCAAATTCCCATTCTTGGTCTTCTTTTTGCATCCCCCCCAGGGGAGAAGATATTGAATAAATGTGCCAAATGACTGGTAAACCACCCACACTTGGCCACTCTCTGAGAAGACATGGCTTCTGGGCTCTTGTGGGTTGCACTGGTTTACACAGTGTTTGGGGCGGTGTAGGGGTAGTGTATACATGTGTATGCATGTGTGCATGCACACATGTGTGTATATGTGCATCTGGGTTTGTGCACGTGTGCACATGCATGCATGTGTGTGCACAACAGTGAGGAGCCCACTGGGAGGTATGGAAGTTGAGCTCATAGTAACTACAGCTCCCTGTGGTGAGCACATACCCTGTGCCATGCGTTGTGCAAAGATGTGGTGTGAATGATCTCACTCCTCCCAACCTCACAGCACTGTAGTTAATCTTCCCATTTTACAAGATGAGAAAACTGAAGTTCATGGAGGTAGAGCACCTCTCAGAGGGCAGACCATGCTGAGCCCAGGTTTAAGCCCACATCTATTGGACAGCAAAGTCAGGGCTTAAAAGACCATTGTTCTCCTGCATGCTCCCCACGCTGCACCCACCCCCTGCGGTGCAGACAGGAGGCAGCACACTTGTGGACAGGGGATTTGGAGACACCTCAAACTCTACTCGGGGGTGGTTGTGATCCTAGGAGAGTGGTGTGAGACTCAGGGACCACCTCATCGCTGTATTGTGTCCCCTCTGGAAAGACTGACACAGCTGGGTGGCCAGCAGGAGACCAAGAAAAGAAGCCCAAAGCATGAGAAACCGGGCTTCTGCCCAGGCGGCCAGAACAGGTCTCTAAGTCCAGGCCAGGACTCTCGGGCTTAGCCTCACCTCCCTCACAAACTTTGTTTGGATCACTCGGCTCCCATTCTGTGAGCACGACAGCCCTATTTTCACTACAAATGAATCAACTGGGGAACCGCAAGTCTCTGATTAGCCTCTTGTGAGGTTTCTGGGTACAAGTCAGCAGCCAGTTTGGGTCCTGAAGAAATAGAGTTTCTGACTGTAAAGTTGAGCATACGTTTCTGGAAATAGTGGCCTATACTAGGTCTACAGCAGGTGAGGCCTGGGCTTCCGCCATTCACCACATCCCAGTGCTTGGCTGTGCAGGGCACCGTGATGACTGAGTGAGAGTCGAATGCTCTGGAGAGACTGTCAAGCAGAGACTAAGGTGGTGGCACCACCAGGCCGGCCAGCATGGAGGACAGAAGGGAGTGATACCACAGACGGGGACAGGGGGGACCATGGGAGAGGTGGGACTGTGCTGCTCCTTAAATGAGGCGCAAGATGAAGGTGCGCCTGGAGGAAGGTTATCCGGGGGGCGGGAGGCAGGAGAGCAGGAGTAGCGGCAAGGAGAGGGAAACCCTGGAGCCCCTGCAGGAGAAGCCCCCGCTCGCCCGAAACCCTCACCTTTGAGCACATCGCAGTCCATCACCGAGAGGCGGCCGCTCTCCACCAGGTAGCCCACGGGCACGTTCCAGCCCACGGTCCTGTTGATGCCTGTGTGGCAGGACCTCACACCTTTCAGGGTGTTGATGGTCACATTGGAGCTCCTCTTGACCACAGCTACAGCATAATAGGAAGTACCAACCTCTAGAAGGAGGAGAGGAGATGAGTGAGGGCAGCAAGGAGAAGCCATGAAAGATGCTGGGACCCTGCCTGGGAAGGCTGTGGGAGAAGGGCGTGTGTACACCTACATGTGAACCTGTACATGGATGCACATGTGCACACGGGTGTGCGTGGATGTACAGGTGTGCGCGGTGTTTTAGAGAGCAAGTGAGTGCAATCCATATGTCTTATCACAGACTTCACCCTCCTCCAGCCTCATTTGTTAATTTTCCCCTTTTTTTCCCAAGTCAGCTGGCACTTAGCCGGGTCTACATTTGTGCATGTCAGGGGAGGTCTGTAGCTGGACCAAAAGCAGAAGTGGCCTGAGGGTTTCGTTTTCCAAAAGTGAAGGTGCTTTGGAGAACTTGGAAGGGTTGAGGGAATGGTATCCTGGCTGTGGAGAAGAGTGGTTGGGAGGGGCAGGGGGGCCAGGGCGGGCCTCCCCCAGATTAGAAGTGATTACCTAGTGCTAAGGGGAAGAGGGGCGAGGAGAGAAAGGGTGCTAACAGGGTGGTCCCACATTCCTCAGGACCCTGAATAGGGTGCATACAGGTGGGCAGGAGTCTACAGCCTCGTAGAAGATTCCCCTGGGCCAAATGAGGCCCAGAAGGGGCCATTCAGTGAAGACAGGGATGACTCATCTATGGGACTGATGACCAGAGGGTATCTCATCTCACACACACACACACCACACACACACACCCTGTGGTGGTGGGTGCCCATGATCAGAATAAAGTTGATTTCAGAAAACAAAGCCAGTGTTATTTTTTCACATCTGAGTTTTTGTTCTCTGCCAATCTAAGCGGCCTCATCTGACCTGCCCACTGTGTCTTTCTTTTTAGTTCCTTGAGCACATCAAACTCTCCTACCTGGGACCCTTGTCTGGTCCGATTTAAATGTCACCTGCCCAGAGAAGCCCTCCCGTCTGCTCTATTTCAAGAGGTCCCTTCATGCCCCTTATTTTCTCCCTAATGAACTCCACTTTCTTCACAGCACTCAGCACATTTGTAACATTTTTTTTGTGTTTATTTGTTAATTGTCTGACTTCTACTCTTTGAGGACAGGAATCATCTTTTTGCTTACTACTCTAGGCTCATGACTGGAATGCAGTAGGTGCTCAATAAATGTGTTGAATTAATTAAAAGGAAGAGGTGTGTTTGGGGCTCACGAAGCAGGGCCATTTTGGGCCGCTGAGTGGAGAGGCTGCCTGGTTTGCAGGGCTGGGCTGTGTCCTTTCATCTGACAGTTATTAAGTCAACAAGTAACCAAGCAAGACCTTGTGCTGGGTACCAAAGATGAGGACCAGGGCCTCACTGTGGTGAGGACAAAGAAAACCAGACAGAAGGGGACAGGACCTCAGCTGAGTGAGTCAGTACTCCAGGAAGCAGGAAGGAAAGGCTCTTTGCAGGGGTGGGAAGGCTCAGGGGAGCTCCTTAGAGGTGACAACTGACCTGGGCTGCGACAGAGGCTAGGCACTAGACAAGTAGAGGTGGTGGGGTACAAAGAGCAGGCTAAGCCTGAGGTATGTCTGGTGTGAGGTACAGTGACAGGGGCGAAGGAACTCATGTTCCTGACCACATAACACGTATCAGCTGTGCACATACTGGCTCATTCCGTCTGTGTGACGGGACAGGGATCACTATCTCTATTTTATAGTCAAGGAAGTGGAGGCTGTCCAAGGTCAAAGAAGGTCACAGGAAGGGTGAGCTTCCTTCTTAATTCTGTCCAGGTTAGCAACTTCTGGTGACCACCACTTGCCTGGCTCCATTCTTACTCCTGCTGCTTCTGACAGAGGGTCACTCAAGTGTGAAGTAACTGGTGCCTTGTTCACCCCAATCCTGTCCAACACTATACCAGACATGGGCAGTCCCTCAGTGAGGGCATGCGGGTAAAAGTTAGGGGGCTGCTAGGCTCCTCATGAGGAAGAACAGACACCGGTCAGCCTTCTGTGTCTCTGGCACCCCCCAAAGCAGGTGGTGGTCAAGAGAGATTTAGTGGGGCCTCTAAGGTTTGTGTGGCCGCGAATCCAGGGCCGCTTTGGGGACAGGGCTACTGATCAGCTCTGAGCTACAGGGTCGGGCCAGGCCCAACAAGGATACACTGCTGAACGACGTCCTCTTTCCTGTGTTCACCCTCCCACCCTCCTCCCGCTTGGCCCTCTGACCTTGATCATACACTTCACCCACCACGGGCTTCAGGCCATGCTCCTTTCCCGCCTCATAAATGGCTCCTCCATCCAGAGTAATGGCATCAGCCTCCAGGGCCTGCTGGGAACATATGAGTCAGCCCCACCTGGCCCCCTGGCCCACTCGGAGAGAAGCTCAGGGACACCCACCAGTCCACCTAGGGCTCCCTGAAAAGCCCAGAGGTCCACACTGGTCCTCTTAGTCTGGCCCAGGAGCCTTGTCCTGGCTCAGCCTAGCAGGTCCCTCCCCGACCAGGGCCTTGGGCTCTCCCACGTTACCAGGCCCAAGGTGACAGCTCTCCTAGGCCAAGGGCTCCCCTTGCTTTCCTAGTTATGTTATTTGAAAAATATTATTAATTTTATAGGACTTATAATAGATGCACATAGTAAAAAAATCAGGTAGTACAAAATAGTATGCAGTAAAGAGTGAGTCTCCCTCACTCTCTTGTTCCTCAGTCTCTTGCCTCCTGTTAACCTGTTTCTTGGGTTTTCTCTCTAAGCTGCAGACTGGATCCCATAACTGCCCTCTTCAATTTCTTCCTTTATGTTAAAACACAAAGGACAGTATACTGCCAGTGTGTCGTGGAGTCCATGAATAGAATGATACTTCCACCCTCACAGTGGAGCCTGACCCAAGCCCTTGGTCCACCTGCCACCATGACTGGATTAGGTCTTGGGGCATATCACAACCGAGCTGAAATGAGCTCGCCCATGAGGCTTCCAGCCTTACCATGTCCTGCCACTAAATTCCGGCCTCTGAATATTCTCAGTGCCAGCTTATCAGATGTTCCACCACTCACAACTAGTTTCCCACCCCCTACTCACATTGCCAGGACTGCTGGCCCCTGTTCCTCCTTCCCCAGAAACCACACAAGCCCGGTTTTGGAAAACTCCAAGGCAGAGTGAATAACCACCATGGGCCACTAGGAGCTTGCTATCTGGGCTCGCCTTGGCGCTGGGTAGTATCCCCCTGCTGGCCGAGGCCTTGTAGAAGAAAATCTCTGCCTCTCAGAGGCCTTTCCCCACTGGCGCACATCTGAGCAGGGGCCCTTTCTGAGGCCTCCCAACACTCAAAGGCCTGGCCTGGGCAGGAAACAAGCTGGCCCTTGTTGCCTGGGAAACTCAGGAGATCCTATCGCCCAATCCTGGCGGGGCGAGGGGCAGGGAGGTGGGCATAGGTGATTTTCCCAGTGAATGAAGCTGTTGTGTGCTCCCTCCTGAGTCAGAGCCCTCTTGTCTGGCAGGCTGTGGTGGCAGAGAGGAAGGGAGAGGACTCACGGTGATGAGCTGGACGCAGTGGTCGGCTGAGGTGCCCTGAACGCACAGGAGGGAGGGCTGGATCCCGGCTTCCTGGAAGGACTTGCTCATATCGCTGCATTTCTGCTGCTCGGGGTCCGAGGTGGTGCACCACCGCACCTCCATCCCGCTGAGCGCTGGGGATAGGGGACAGTGAGGCCCAGCTCCCTAGGAGCCTCCAGCCTCCAGCCCCCACCTGCAGAGGGTGGCTTCATCCACTCTGCATGACCCGGTCCTCTGCAGCAGCACGGCCCTCCCACTGGGAAGCACTAAGGCACAAAGAGGTGTCACAGACTGGAAAAGCCTGGCTCACTGGCAGAGTTGTGCGTGAGGCCATGCATGGCCCTGTGCTCAGAGCCTGGTGCAAGGGAGTGTCTCTCTGGTAGCAATTCGGTTACCCTTACCCTCCCTGCCATCATAGGCTGGGGGCAGGGGCGGGTATAAGGCGCATGGGCTGGGGAGTCCTGCTGGCTCTGTAAGTAGGCAAGTTCCTGCCCCTCTTTGGGCCTCTGTGTCTCCAAGAGGGTGCCTGGACAGGGTTCCTCACTAAGCAGTGTCCCGGGGCCCTCCTCATGACCCGAGACATGAGACAGGGAAACGGTTGTGGCTGCCCAATGATGCCCCTCTTGGAGCACCTGCGATTATGCCCCCTGCAAACCCACCCTCAGGGGACACAGTGCTAGGCCCCTGCCAAGGGGAGGCTGAGGATGCAGCAGGCTGGCTTCAAGTTCCTGCTCCTCTAGCTAGTGACTTAGGGCAGCTGATGTGACCTCTCTGAGCCCATTTCATCATCTGAGAAAGCAGATGAGAAAACCCACTTTCGGTGTTATAAATAAACCTATGTTGGGAACCAGGACACGCAGGTCCTAAGTGAACTTCCACTTAGCCCTCTCCTTCCAGTGGGGACCCTACTGAGTCCCATGACCTGATCAGGTCAGAGTCCCAGAGAGCTCCCCGCCTGGCGGCCCAGCAGAGCAGTGCCAGAGTCCCTGAGGTTGATGCCTTTGAGGAGCTCCTCCGCCACTCACCCTGACCAGCCAGGATTGCTGGGGAGGCCTGTGCTCGTGGGAAATGCGCGGCCCTAGGTCCATTTTCCGGCCCCAGGGACCACCGGGTCACCCTCTCTTGGCAGCTCGTGCTTCTCATTCCGCCCCAGGGCCAGGGCTGCGGGTTCGCACAGTCTCCCTTGCATCTCTCTCCCTCAGCCTCCCCACTCCCGGCGCCCCGGAATGTGGAGCTGCCCTCCCCTCTCCAGTGCTCCAGACTGCACCCTGGTCGTGGGCAGCTGCAAAGGTCGGACCGGAGTGGCCGGTCCGTAGTTTTCTGTCGAAGGTAGGAGCGGTGACGTGAACCTGCCCTTCCAGCAACCTCCTGCGATCCCTGCGAGCAGTTCGCGAAGGTCTCGCCTCACCTCTCACAGCCCCGGCCCTGCCTTCCTCGCCAGGGGAGCGGCGCGGCCGGGAGGGGCCGGCGTCTGCGCCCCTCCTCCGTCCCTGCGTCAGGCAGGGCTCCCCGGAGAGGTCACCCGGGAGCGCTCTCGCGCCTTCTCCCCTTCCATCCCTCCTCATTTCCCCCCGGCTTCCCCCCGCGGGGGCTCCAGAGAAGTGGAGTCTCTCTGGTCTCCGACCCCTCCTCCGGCTTCCACGGCCCTCGAGAGCGTTCACCCTCGCGGACGTCCTCCCGACGCTCCGCGGCCCTCCCGTCCACGCCTCTGCCCGCGCTTCTCCTTGGCATGTCAGAGGGGCCACTTTTTCAAGGCCCAGCTCAATGCCACTTCCTCCAAGAAGCCCTCCAGACTTCCCAGTCTGCCCCGGTCAGTGCTAGTTCCCGCTATCGTCCTCGTTCGCGAGACACGGGTGCAGAGAACACGTCTCGGTCCCCGGGACTCTCCTCAGGGGGCTCTGGGGAGCTCTCGAACCCCCCGGCTCCTGCTCCCACGGCTGGGCGGCGGGGCCTCACCAGTGCGCAGAGCCAGGCAGAACCACAGAGCCGCACTCGAGCCCCGCATGGCGCGGTCTAGAGCTAGCTGGGGCCGGGTCGGGTGCTGGCTGGGTCTAGATCTGGGTCCGAGTGGGTCAGCAGCAGCCGGGTCTTTCTCCCTCCTTCCTCCCAGCACGGGCTCAGTTACTTAAGTGCGGTCGGGGCGTGCCTTGGTGCTGTCCACGCCCCCGGAACGCACCGTCCCACCTCAGACTGGACACCTGGGTGGACCAGACTGGCCTTGCCCTTCTCTCTGGCGCCCCTTGCTGGAGCCTCGGCTGGCTGAGTTTAACCTCCCGGGCTCCCTGGATCCCGGGTGAGAGCCTAGCCCGAGGCACGCACAAGCAGCTGTCCCTGAGAGTCAGGTACAATCTGCTCTCTGGAGCCTCATTCCCTCAGCTCAAGGGCTGTTCCAGGGCTCTTTCCCCTCAACAGTTGTCTGGTTTGTCAGCACCCTCCCTTCCTCTTGTCCTAGAAAGACCTCAAATACCATGTCCAACTGCAGAGTTGGAAAAGCTCATATTCGGAAGGAAAAAAGAGGTCAGAATCCCAGAGTCTGGAAAGAAGCTTGAAGGCCATCGAATTAATTCACCAGCTGCTCCTCGAGCTCACCGCACCAAGGATCTGGGGATAAGAGATGGACCCTGGCAGATATGGCCCTGGCTGGCAAAGAACTGGTAGTCGTGGCCTTTCTAGAGCTAAGAGGAAGGAAGTGACTTGCTTCAGGTTGCACATTTAGTCGGTGACGAAGCTGGAACTGGAACCTGGGTCCCTGGTAGAGCCTGGCTCTTTCCATCATGCTTTGGAAGATGGAGAAAGGACCAGAGAGACTAGGGAGAAGGAGGAAGCAGAAAAGGACAAAGCAGGAGAGGAGAGGAGGAAGAGAATGAAGAAAGTGACGGAGGAAGGATGAGTTGTCTATTTTTCTAGGCTGGTGGTTCTCAAAATGTGGTCTCCAGACTAACAGCAGCAGTACAACCTGGGAACTTGTTAGATATGCAAATTCTCAGCCCACCTCTGACCCACTGAATCAGAAATTCTAGGGGTGGGGCCAACAATTTGTGGTTTTGATTCTGGTGTACAGCAGAGTTTGAGGACCACTGTTTTAGTAGGGCCAGAATTGCAGTTCTCCATATGTGTTGGGGACATGGAGAGCAGAATCCAAGTCACCTGGTGGACGGTCAAGGGAACCAAACAGAGGCTGGGAAATGATTTAAGAGATCACTGCAATAATCCAGGCCTGAGAGTGAGGGTGGGTTAGGGACCTGGATTAGAGTGATGACAGTGGAAATGACAGAAAAAAAATGTTAGGGAAGAATCAATAGTATAAGACACAAGTAGAAAAATTGTTAAAAGATTAGTAAAGCCTAGTAAGGGTAAGTGAAAAATGTCAGATAAACTAGATCTGAACCAGGCACTGAACTTTCAGAGAAAGAAAGGGATCTATCATCAAGAGATATCTTTTCTAGTCTTAAATACCACTAGGGAAGTAGATATTTTTGATCAAATAGCTCACAAGATTTAGAAAACCTTTTTGTAGAGATTTATAGTGTGGAACATATGGGACTTTCGTCTTGTCTTTAGCTCTCCCATCTGTGAGGCAAATGAACCTAATTTTGGATATACTAAAGAAAGATTACATCGCTCGCTCTAATCTTTTCTTCCATTCGAAAATTCACTACATCTCGTTTCACCTGCTAATTGTTTTGTGCACTGATTTCTATATAGTTAAAAAAAATCTGTCTATGTAGTTGGAAACCGTCCAAATGAAATTGATCATTAACACTTGATTAGCAGAAATATGGATGAATATATGCTCAACCTGAATAGTTTATTCCTACTTAGTGTAAACACCAGTATTCTAAGGTGTAGGCTAGAGCCAGTTTAAACTGACACACTATTTTTTTGAAAACACGCAAGTGAGAAATCAAGTTATAATGTGTTAAGAATGCAAAAGACTGACGAGGTCGAGAGTGCTAGCTGCATGCGAAAAGGTCGAGTGGCAAACTAACCAATCAGGGACAGCTCTGGTTCAAGGACCCCCTAAGAGTGGGGCACTAGAATCAGATTTCTGTTAATCACGTAATAGTAGTCACAGTTAAGATGCAGAGAGGTTACCAACTCAAGAAAATTGGTAGTGAATAATAAAAAAAAAAAACTACATGATGATTGCCAGATAGGAGAGGTTTGCGGGGCTGCGTGGAAAACCTGAAGGGATTAAGTACAAATTGACAGTTAATAAAGTCACAGGAATGTAAAGTACGGCATAGGGAATATAGTCAATAGTCTTGTAATGACTATGTATGGTGCCAGGTGGGTACTACACCTATTGGGGGTTCACTTCATAAATTATATGTCTATTCACTATGCTGCATATCTGCAACTAACATTATATTGAATGTCAACTGTAATTGAAAAATGACACAAACTCTAATCTTTGGTGTTCAACAACCTAGATTTTCTAAAAAGATTAAGACTGTCCCCATGGGCTGTTTTCTAAATTGTAAGGCTATTGGACAATCTCACATTTAATAAATGGCTGTTTTCATTTGTTGCTTAGACTATTTTCTTCTCATTTGCTAATGTCCTAAACTGATTACTTTCCCTTAGGACACCAGCAAGAAGAATCTGGCACCTGTCACTGGCACATCCAGCTATCGGATCATCTGAGCATTATTCCAGGGTATTTGAAATTCTAAAAATCCTAAATTGCTTATTCTTACAGTCTCCAACTTTAGAAACAAATTTGTTCTGTCAATAGGCTCTTAGGATCTATTATTGTGCATTTAAAGTTTGTTTTCGAATGACAGGGTCCTATGCAACTGCTAAAAGGTGTGGATGTTCATAGCAGAGATGGAGGCGGAGTGAGGCAGGGCCTGTCATAGCTGTCAGATCAGAACCCATTTCCGGTTCTGCCTCTTGTTCCTGTAGGCCTAGAGTTGCAAAAAAGTACAAAAATATAGTAGGTAAACTGGAAACAATCCCAAAGTACTTCAACTAGTGAATAAATAAAAAAATTGTAGTATATTCATAACTGGAATATTATTCAGCAATGAGAAGTAACAAACAATTGATACATGCAGCAACATGAATGAATCCGGCATTTTGCTAAGTGAAAGAAGCCATACTCCAAATGCCGCCTATGTTATTCCATTTATATGACATTTTGGGAAAGGAAAAACAATAGGCACTGTGAAAAGATCAACGGTTGTTAGGAGTTGGGGGTGGGAGGAGGTATTGACTACATAGTGGCAAGCATGAGAACTTTTTGGGATAATGGAACTGTTTTTTATTCTTGACTGTGTAAGTGGTGACACATGACTATGCATGTGTCAAAACAGAATTGTACACCATAAAGAATTTTACAGTACATAAATTTAAAAAGTGTATTAAGAAAGTTAGGATAGTGGCTTCCCTTGGAGTAGCAATACTGACTGGGAGGGAACCGTGGGGGAGGTGCACCCCGAGTGCTAGTCATGCTGTTTTTTGTTTTCATGCTGGTTGTTATAAGGGTTTATTCATTGAGGTATATGTACTCTTATGATATTATTATATATGTTAATTTCTAACAAAAAGAAAACAAAAAAAGTAGGAGAATCCCAACCTACACTGTCCTCTGGTCTCCTTCCCCTAATTCTTCCCATATTTGTTTATTACTATTATAGGTAATAAAAACCACTAGAAAAATCATGTGAAACTCTCCCTGGTCAGATTTGGTACCTATTCCTAAAAGTCTTAAACAATAATAGCAGATTACCTGATACCAATTCTGTTCACAATACTGTTTAGCAGACCAGGATTTATTCTGCCAGCTTTTAGATGATCGTATTTGGGGTAGAATGGAAGTAAGAGCTGGTAGTGGAAAGTTAGTAAGAAAATAGTCAATTATTAAATAAAGACTATTCTATTCTTAGTCAAATTGAATGAAAAAAATATATCTTATCTGGGTGATTTAAGTGATCTTTTCTAGGCCTGTTTCTAGACTCTCAATCATTTATGTTCTGGAGAATTGTTAAGGACTGTTGAATCTAGCATAGGCAGAGAGGTGAGTATGGCTTATGAGATCACCCTGTTTTCCAGTTCCATGATTAAGGTTGAGTCAGAGTAGGTCAATGTCATAGAAGAGATGAGTAAACATGATTATAGGAACTGAAATGTCAATAATTTCTTAACTAAGAGTCTGTCAAAGACTTCTTTATAGGTGATGAAGAATGGTGGACCATATTCTCTCAAGTCTTTTGCTACCAGCCATAAACATACCAGAGCAAGAGAAGAACAGGAAGTACTGACAATCAAGTATTGGATGCAGTGATTGATGTTTTGTACACACTGGTTTATTTAACTCTTAAAACAACCCTGCAAGGGAGTCATTCGAATCCCATTTAAAATATGGCAAAATGAAGGCTCAGGTTAATTTGTACAAGGCAAGTTGGAACAATTCTAGACTTCTGATTTCAAAGGAAAAGGGAATTAACTTTTAGAGTGTACTTTGTGCCAGCTCTCTTTATTCATAATCTTATTCTCAAACTATTTCCATTTTACAGAGAGATAAAAAGAAAGAAGAATGACATGACTTGACAAAGGTTAGTTACATAACCAGTAAATGGCAGGACTGGCATTCAGATCAGGCTCTGACTCCACAGCCCATATTCTTCACATTATAGCACTCTGCTGCCAAAGCCAACGAGAGCTATACTGTACGATTCTGCAGGGAGATAAACAGAATCTTCGACAATGGACGAAACGCTAGGTAATCTAAACATAAGTCAGGAAAGTGACTGTGTTTTTCCTAGCTACCTTTCAAACACCTCAGTAAAATCTCAACATTTACTGACATTTACTTTCTTCTGATCAGTAATTCAAACATTTAGGAACTGAATAACCCACTAAATTCAGCTCAGAGTATGGAAGTGAAAGAAACTGGTATGGTAGAAAGACCACTGTCCCAGGAGCCAGGAGGTAATTCTGGCTCTGTTCCTTATTTGCAGTGTAGCTTTGGTTAAGACACTGGAATCTCTGGCCTTCTGTTTCATGACGTTTTGAGAGTATTCAATGCAGAGACTCTTGGAAGGTAACTTAATATTCTAGAGAACAAATTTTCCTCATTAGTAAGGTCCTCAAATTGCCATCTTTGGAGTTTAAATAGTATGTAGTGATGTAACAGGTTGTTAACCAGAGTGTATTCTGCTGGAATGAGTTCTGCTTGCATCATTTTTTGAAGAGACCTGGGCAGATGTGTAATAGGAAAACAACCAGAAATGTGTAGTCATGTTTAAGATGCATTTTTATTCTTACCAACTTAAGGATATTAAAAAGCATATTAGAAATAAGGGATGTTTTATAAAACATTCAAAATAGTTTTATTCTTTGTGTATTAGAATAGTGAATTTTAAAATGAATACTGTTCCATTTTGGTTCTAAAGTTTTTTCTTTGTTCGTCACTGTGACAGTGCTAGGCTGACTTTGTTTCCCAGAATTAATTACAGCTGTGATGGGAATGATTTATTCTATAGGTCTGTCCTTACTACTGTGTGACTGGGCAAAGACCTTCATCTTTCTTTATCTGTAAAGCAGGCTAAAATAACATAAGTCATAGCGCATTCATCATAGGTGCTGAAAAATGAGGCAGCATAGCACATTAGAAAGAATCTGGGGCAGAGAGACTTGGATACAAATAGTAAGCACTGCTACTTATTAGCAATTGTCTTGGGCAAGTCATTTCACTTAAGCCTTATAGTAGGGCTACAACTCTTATTTTTTATTAATTAAATGAGAATATATGAAAGTGGCTGTTGCATAGTAGTACTGAGCAATTAGTACTTTTATTAATAATCCTATATAATCTAGAAAACTTCACAAAACAGTACAGTTGCTTTTAGAGAAAGCGGAGGATTAGGGGCTGATCCCTGTGCAATTGAAAATCTGCATATTAACTTAACTACAATTGTCCCTTGGTATCTGTGGAGCTTGGTTCCAGGAAGCCTCGCCCCTTTAAGTTCCAAAATCCAGGGATGCTCAAGTCCCTTATATAAAATGGTGTAGCACACTGCACAGTTGGTCTTTTGCATTTGTAGATTTGTGGATTCCCAACTGCAGATTAAAAATACTGTTTTTGATCCAAGTTTGGTTGAATCTGAGGATGGGAACTTGTGGAGACAAAGGCCGACTGTATATTTATTGAAAAAAAATCCACATCTAAGTGGACCTGTGCAGTTCAAACCCATGTTCAAAGGTCAACTATATTTTCTTACTAAAGAAAAAAAAAACTTAACAAGGACATCCATAAAATAATGTAATATATATTTTAACACATACATGGCATCATTTTATAACTTGATATTTTATAATATGTGACCAAGAAATACGCCAAAATAGCTTATGCTGGGGTTTTGTTGTAAGGTGATTTCTGGGGCTCTTGAATCACTTTACAATAATGTTCTTCTAGTATGTTTATATTTGGTACCAACCTACTATATTTAGTGTAACACCTATAGTATATATTTCAATGTGTTAACATACTCAATTCCAAAGCCTACAGAAGAAATTTTGATCGGGCTGCCTAATGGCTCTTGAATTCAGTTTACAAATTACGTGATGCTCTAATGGTTCCAGGAAAACCTTATCTTATGATTTTTTTCCCAGAATTCAAGACACAATTATCATATGGATTTTACAATAAAGTTTATTAGCTGTTCTCCTCTTTCTCATAAATGGAATGGATAATGTTGGTAATTCTTTACAAACCAGTATTCATTTAAGAAATGTAATGAGGAGGTTGTCAAAACACATATTTAATAAACAATTCCAAAAAAAAAAAAAAAATGGGAAGGTAAACAATATTAATATAAAAGACCAGAGAAATTTCTGAAATCGTATCTACCCTTCACTAAAATTTCTTAAAATTGATCACCACGAAGATCTGCACAACTCTAGTGCGGAGCAGCCATGAAAGATGAAAGCAGTGCAGTCTGAGGGAAAAACACTCACACACACGAGGCTTTTGCTTGTTTGCCTATTACGAAAGGAGAGAACTGGAAGGCGAGGCAGAGGACCAAATTCAAACCCAATAGCAAGAATAACAGTAACAAAAATGAAAATGAAACAAAAATAAACCAACCAGGAACCATTTGACAACTTTTGTAGAAAAGAGGAGAACACGCCCATACTTTTACTTGCAATCTAATTTCCCTAAAGGTTTCTTTCCATAACCATCATATCCCCATTTTCAGTTCACATAATTAAGGAAGATAAAAGTCTAATCAAGTAATATTTAATTTAAAAACCAAACAAAAAGAGTAGGTGGCAAAAGAAAAAATATATTTTAAATATATATGTTTGTGTGTGTGCAACTATGTAAAGAAAAAATTCCCATAGTTACAGAGTTTAGTTAAAGAAAGTTTTATATATATTTATATATATATTTTTATTATAACAAAATAGGCAGTTATTGTGGGTAAAATATTCATTAAAATCTGACTCCTAAGAATACATTTAAAGTTTTAGGCTATGAATTGGACTCCTTTTTCCATTGCCATGATTACTACATCACCATTGTAATGTTTGTTTTGTCTGTATTTATGTCTCCGAAATTTTCTCAACTTTATGTGTAAAAGGTGAGCTCCCCTAGCACCTAAACATGGACTCATTTCAGAAAATGTGATGATCATTATGCATTAATAACTTCTGTAAGACACTATAGATAGTGCTGCACAAGTACATTAAAAACATTTGAACATTGTTATTTCTAGCAAATGTATCGGAAAAAAAAATACCCTCAAACAATAAAAGACTTTAAGAAGAGCTCTTATTATGAAAAATGAATATCCCTTATGACATTATGAAAGTTAACCCAGACATTAATTTTGAAATTAAAAAAACACATATTTTCCTTAATTTTGTCTATAATGAAATATTTGCTTTCATAACAGAAATCAATTGAGAAAAGGACTTGAGAGCTAATATACTGGCCAAACCATGCTATTAAAGTTAAGCGTGCATTGTTGCTCAAAGTTTACTAAATCACTGATTAAAACCAATTTCTTTCATTTATATTGAAATTTGAAAAGAATGTATATAAAGCTTTTCTGAAATCTCTTACTTTCCCTTAAACATTAAGGAATTTTACCACAATTTCCCCATCTCCCCAAATCCTTAATAGCTGGTCAGGTCATTTTATCTTCAGTTCTGAAAAATGGCCAAAACCAATAGTGACAAAATAATACAGATGCTATAACTTGAAGGAGATACTAGATGTCAAAAATAAGTACAACTGCAGACCATGATACGTGGGATACGATTCAACGCGGAAGGAGTACTGAAGGCAGACTCCAGAAGGAAAGGGCAAAGAAATGTCAGAGAAAATGAGACTGTGGAAAAGAGAACAGGGAAACATCAGTCCTCATAGCTTTTCTTTTGCTGGAACCCAGATGTAAGGACCAGACTGTTCTTCTATGATCTGCTTTACTTGGTTGTAAATGTCTTCCAGCGTATCTCCCTGTACAATAGCTGTAATAATAGAAACAAAACCAAAGACCTCCGTTAATTGTGTATCTTCATTATTTTAATTACTGGTGAAATAGCAGAAGTTAAATCTTAGAAATAGTTATTTATCCAGGAAGAGACACCATTTATGTACTGTTGGCTCAGTAAAAACTGCTCGTTTCATTATTTTTCCTATTTGTAAAATATAAAAATTTTTATTTTAAAAACTGATAACAAAATAAGATTTGGTGATTTTTATTTTGTTTCATGTATTTGGGAAATACACAATGAAGTACTTAGAGCCAAAAGAGCACCCATCTACAACCTACTCTTTATATTATTATTTTTTGCAATTAACTCTTAAGTGTTTCAGAAAAAAGTTATAAATGTAAAATATTAACGTCTGGAGAATATGGGTTAAGAATATATAAGAATTGCTGGTACTATTGTGGTTTTGTTCTGTACGTCTGAAATTATCATACATACATGAAAAAGCACATGGGTTACAATACCATGATACTTAGTGTGAACACTAAACATAAGCTTATCATTATTTCAAACAAATAACAATAATGACAAAAACCTGTTCAAAGACACCTACAGAACAATTTAGGACAAAATGAATGAGAGATGTGGAAATTGCTACTCACTCTTTTCTTTGTAAACAAATATTATCTTAAAATGGATCACAATTAATAAAAGTTAAGAGAAATGTCGGTTTTATAGAAGAACTTGAGTCTACTTTTCTCCAGTCAATTATGAATTATTCTTGTGCATGCTGTCCTAACTAGCAACCCAAGAAACACAAACTTTCAAGATTCCTCATTACCAGTGTGCCTAGCTTAGATAACTTATTCTGAAAATGACAGTAGTAATTACTACTGGTAGATATGGGCATAGTTCAAAATCCATTTCAATGGGTGAGTTCACATGCCTCCAAAGCAAAATTCTAGCATAAAGGACACTGCCACACATGATGCTGACCTGTGAAATGCTCAGTAAACTCTTGTTCCAGTTTCATGGCTCTCTCAAACGTCTTTCTGGCTTGTTCTTCTGTTAGACGCTTATTCATTTCCCTATGCAAATAGATTTAGAAATTGGTAATTCCTAATTAATACTTTTTGAAGAAAGATGACAAGAGAGAGAAGACATAAAACATAAAAGCATGAAAAGTTGAGCTCTGTTGAGATTATGAATGTCATTAAAATCAAAACTCAGTCACTGAATATGTAGCTTTTTATTTGAAATGACAGAATGGTTTCAACATATCTTTGCATGTTCTAAAGTAGCCAAAAATTAAGATTAATTTGACAGTTTTGACTTTGATGAACATTTCTTATCAAAATGACTTACAGATCTATTTACCAATTTATAGGTAACAAAGGGGATACATTAACATAGTAAACAACACTATATGAGAAGGCAATCAGCAAAATATAGTCTGGGGAAAACTGCAGAAGAAATGACTTAGTTTCTTCATTAAATAAATAGGAATAAAAAGAAATATGTTTGAATCAAGTTCCGAACAAGCTGTTTGATAATTTGGAACTTGATTCAAACAAACAAATTGAAAACATACACAAAACTTACGAAACAATCAGGAAAATATGAACTATCTAATGATATTAAAGAATTATTAAGCATGATATCCTGGTGATGTTTTTAAATAAGAAAATTTTACAATTTTTTTCAATTATAGGTGGCATACAATAATGTATTATTTTAATTGTACAGCATAGTGAATAGAGATCTATATAACTCACAAAATGATCACCCCACTAAATCTAGTACCATCTTCCCCCCACATATTACATTAACTATTTTCCTTACGCTACACTTTATATCTCCATGTCTCATTTCTAACTATCTATTTTATACTTCGTAATCCCTTCGCCCTTTTTTGCTGTCCCCGCAACCCCTCTCCAAACTATTTGTCCTCAAAATATGCCCAGTGAGTTTATTTCCATTTTTGTTGTGTTATTTGTTCTTTAGATTCCACACATATGTGACAAGCGATATTTGTCTCTGACTTATTTATTCAGTGCAATACCCTCTAGATCCATCAGGGCAATATCTTTTTCCATCCCCTTCCTTTTAGCCTGTGTGTCTTTTAATATGAAGCGAGTCTCTTGTAGGCAGCATATGTAGGGGTCTTGTTTTCTTATCCATTCAGCCACTCTATCTTTGTTTGGAGCACTTAATTCTTTTCCATTTGAGGTACTTCTTGATAGGAATGTAGTTATTACTATTCTTTATTCCTGTTTTGATACATGTTTTTTTCTTCTTAAAAAAGTCCCTCCAACATTTCCTGTAATAGTGGCTTGGTGTTGGTAAATTCCTTTAGCTTATTTTGTCTGTCCTTCGACTCTAAATGATAGCTGTACTGGATAAAGTATTCTTGGTTATAGATCCTTGGTTTTCAACACTTTGAATATTGTGTGCCAAGCCCTTCTGTCCTGCAAAGTTTCTTTTGAGAAATCGACTGCCAGTCTTATGGAAACTCCTTGTAGGTAACTAATTGCTTTTCTCTTGCTGCTTTTAAGATTCTTTGTATTTAACTTTTGGTATTTTAATTATAGCGTGTCTTGGTGTGGGTCTCTTTGGGTTCATTTTCTTTGTGACTCTCTGAGCTTCTTGGGGTTGTATGTCTATTTCCTTCACCAGGTTAGGGAAGTTTTACATCATTATTCTTTAAAATATATATTCAACTTCTTCATCTTCTTCAGTTATCCTTATGACATAGATATTTGGGCCCTTACTAGTGTCCCCTATGCTCCTTAAATTATTTTTATAGTCTTAGCATCTCATCTCTTGCCATTCTGATTGTGTGTCCTTGGCTTTCCCATCCTCTAGATAGGGAATATGATCCTTTTCTTTATTAACTTTGTTTATTCCATTTAATATACTTCTCATCTCAGATAATGTGTTCTTCATTTCAGACTGGTTCCCTTTTGTAATTTCCATTGTTTTTTATCTCTTTATTGAAATTCTCACTGAATTTATCTACACTTCCTCAGTTCATTGAGCATCTTTATAACCAGTGTTTTGAACTCTGCGTCTGTTAGATTGCTTGACTCCATTATACCTGGATCTCTGTTCTGTTCTCTCACATGATTTCTGCTTCTTTGTCTTCCCATTTTGGCTGCCTTTCTGTGTCTGTTTCTATGTATAAGCAAAGCTCCTAAGTCTCCTGGTCTTATTAGTGTGGCTTTGTGAAGTAGGTGTCTAGTGGTACAGTCCTGAGAGGGGTTCAGCTGCAGGCCAAGTTTAGCCCAAGCCTCTACCCCTCCGGGCCACCTGTTAAGATTCAGCAAGCAATCCACAGATGCTGTGCTTACAGTTGCCTCAAAAGGCCACACCAGAAACCAAGGCCAGCTGCCTGCAGTGTGAGTCTCGGTGCCGCTCAGCAAGGCACATCTGACTCGCTGAGGATATACCCTAATGTTGCTAGGGTGAGGCCGCGAGTTGGGGAGGCAGGGTTTTAGGGAATATTCTGGGTGGATCGATCTCCTATCCAGTTAGATGACGTTTCAACTATGGCAGCACTGCATCCACATGCTGGGAAGGGGGAGGGCTCAACATAGGAACAATGGATACTGTCAGCACTTCTGCTTGGTAGAAAGCCTCGCCTCCAGCCCTTGCTCCGACAATTTCAGTGTTCCCCCTTAAGTCCCTGGTGGCCCCTGCGCAGCTGACCTGGTGCTGGTGCTCAGAGTGAGGACGTCTGTGATAGAGAAAGTCCGGTGGCGTACATGGCCCCTTTAAGAGGTATCTACAGCTGTTGAGTGTAGCTGCCAAAGCCTCTGTTCCACTGGCCAGCCTCACATCTTCACCCCTTCCTACCTACCAACTGTTGCAGGGTGATTTCTTATTTCTCTCCCTAATTGTAAGGCTTCTGTTCATCCAGACCCCCAAGCAACTCTGCTTGCTGTTTGCTGTGTTTCCATCTCAATTTGATGTGGTTGCAAGAAGGGATGAATGAAGCTTCTATCATCTATGCCATTTTGCCCAGTTCTCTAAATAAGAAATTCTTATTTTTCAAATATACACTGAAATATACAGATGAAATCATGTAATGTCTGGGATTTGTTTCAAAATAATCAGGACTGGAAGGGTAAGGAGGTGGGAGATAGAAGAAGACTGATAATAATTGTTGCAGTTGGATGATGGGTACATGTAACTTTGTTCCTAACTTAAGAGGGAAACTTTCAATATTTCACCATTAAATATGATGTTTGCTTTTATATTTTGTAGATGACCTTCATCAAATTAAGAAAATTCCATTCTATTCAGTTTTCAAAATGTTTTTGTCAAAAATGAATGTTATTTTTATTGAATACTTTTCTGTATTTATTAAAATGATCATATGCTTTTATTCCTAAAAGCTGTTAATGTAGTACACTACACGGATTTTTAAAAATTAATTTAAAAGTTGTGATAAAATACATGTTACCATTTTAATTTTACACGTACTGTTCAGTAGCTTTAGTCCCTTCACACTGTTGTGCAACCATCACCACCATCCATTCCTATAACCGTTTTTTTCCAACGTTTTAAAAGTAAGTTTATTGGGGTAACACTGGCTAATACAATCATATAATTTTCATTATACATTATAATTTGTGTACATTATAATTTGACATCTGTACATTCTATTGTGTTTACTACCCAAAGTCCACTTTCCTTCCGCTACCATATATTTGATCCCTTTACCACATCTACATTCCCTGCCCATAACCCTTTTCATCTTGTAAAACCAAAACACAAAACCTATTACAAATGATTCTCTATTCCTGCCTCCTGCCTCTCAGGCCCTGGAAACCACCATCATACTTTGTCTTTATGATTCTGAATACTCTAAGTACCTCATATAGGTGGAATCATACAGTATTTGTCTTTTTGTGACTGGCTTATTTCACTTAGCATAATATCTGTAAGGTTCATCCACATTGGACACCATATTGCAGATTGCCTTCTTTTGTATGTATATACCACATTTCCTTATCCATTCTTTGTCAATGAAAACTTGGGTTTCTTCCATGTTTTAGCTATTGTTAATAAAGCTACCATGAACATGGGTGTACAAATATCTCGTTAAGAACTTCTTCCAATTCTCATGGGTATATACCCAGAAGTGGAATCGCTGGATCATATGGTAATTCTATTTTTAATTTTTTGAGGAACTAACATACTATTTATCCATAGTGACTGTATCATTTTATGGTCCACAAACAGTGCACAGGAGCTCTAATCTTTTCACATTCTTGCCAGCACTTGTTGTTGTTGTTTTTAAAGTAGCCATCCTAATGGGTGTGATGTGGTATCTCATTGTAGTTTTGATTGGCATTTCCCTAATGAACAGTGATGTTAAGTATCTTTTCATTTGCTATTGGTCATTTGTATATTTTCTCTGGAGAAATGTCTATTCACGTACTTTGCGCATTTTTGAAGTGGGTTGCTTTCCCGATTAGTTCTAGGAATTCTCTATATATTCTGGATATTAATCTTTTATCATATATATAATTTGAAAATATTTTCACCCATCCTATGGGTTGCCTTTTTACTCTGTGGATAATGTCTTTTGATATACAAAAATTTAAAAATATTCATGAAGTCTAATCTTTATTCTTTTGTTACCTGTGCCTGTGGAGTTATAACCAATAAATAACTGCCAAATCCAATGTTGTGAAGCTTTTGTCCTTTTTTTTTTTTTTTTTTTGGAGAGTTTTATTGCCTTACATTTAGGTTCTTGATCTATTTTGTTAAGTTTTTGTAAGGGTCCAACTTCATACTTTTGCATGTGGATAGCTAGTTTTCCCAGCACCATTTACTGAAAAGACTGTACCTCCTCTGGTCTTGCACCCGTGTCAAATATCAATTGAGGGTTTACTTCTGAATTCTATTCTACTCTACTGGTCTATGTGTCTGTTTTTAGGCTGATACCACACTGTTAACTGTGGCTTTGTAGTGAACTTTGTTATCAGAAAGTGAGTCTTCAAGTTTTCCTGTTCTTTTTAAAGACTATTCTGGCTACTTGGGGGTCTCTTGAGATTCCACATGAATTTTAGTATGGGTTTTTCTATTTCTGTTACAGCAGTCATTGGGATTTTGATAGGGATTGCACTGCATTTGGCAATTTTTACAATACTTTTGGCATTTTAACAATAATTAAGTCTTCAAATCTTCAAATCTGTTTCCATTATTTATATATTCTTTACTTTCTTTTAGCAATACTTTGTAGTTTTCATGGTACACATCTTGACTTCCATGGTTCATTCCTAAGCATTTTATTCTTTTTGATGCTACTGTAATCAGAATTGTTTTTGTAATTTCCTTTTCAGATTGTTCATTGTCTTTATCTAGAAATGCAGCTGATTTCTGTGTGTTGACTTTGTATGCTGCTACTTTGCTGAATTTATTAGTTCTAATGCTTTTACATAATATCTTTAGGGTTTTCTACAGATAATATCATATCATCTGCAAACAGATAATTTTACTTCTTTCTTTTCAATCAGGGTATCTTTTAATTTTTTTTCTTGCCTAAGTCCTCTGGCTAAAACTTCCAGTACTATGTTGAATAGACATGGTGAAAGCAGGCATTCTTCCTTTGTTCCTGATCTTAAAGGAAAAGCTTTCAATCTTTTACCACCAAGTATGATGTTTGCTGTGGGTTTTTCAAACATGGCTTTTATGTTGAGGTAGCTTCCTTCTCTTCCTATTTTTTTGTTTTTAATCAAGAAAGGGTGTTGAATATTGTCAAATGAGTTTTCCTGCATCGACTGAGATGCTCTATCAATGGAACAAAGAAGTCTGGATGACAGCACATTTGTTTACAACATGTTCACTGAACATTTTAATCCCGCTGTTGATATCTACTGCTCAGAAAAAAAAGATTCCCTTTAAAATATCACTGCTCATTGACAATGCACCTGGGCACCCAAGAGCTCCAATGGAGATATACAATGGGATTAATGTTGTTTTCATGTCTGCTAACACAAGATCCATTCTGCAGCCCATGGATAAAGGAATTTTGACTTTTAAGTCTTATTATTTAAGACATATTTTGTAAGGCTATTGCTGTCATTGATAGTGGTTTCTCTGGTGGATTTGGGCAATGTAAATCATAATCTTCTGGAAAGGATTCACCATTCTAGGTGCCATTAAGAACATTTGTGATTCACAAGATGAGGTAAAAATGCCAACATTAACAAGAGTTTGAAAGTTGATTTCAACCCTCATGGATGACTCTGAGGGGGTTCAAGACTTCGGTGGAGATTAGTAACTGTAAATGTGGAAACAGCGAGATAACTAGAATTAAAAACAGACTCTGAAGAGATGACTAAATTGCTGCTATCTCGTGATAAAACTTGACTGGATGAGGAGTTACTTCTTATGGATAAGCAAAGAAAACGGTTTCTTGAGATGGAATCTACTCTTGGTAAAGATGCTGTGAAGATTGTTGAAATGACAACAAAGAATTTAGAATACACATAAACTGAGTTGATTAAGCAGCAATTATATTCCAACTTTGAAAGAAGTTATACCGTGGGTAAAATGCTATTAAATAGCATTGCATGCTATAGAGAAATCATTTATGAAAGGAAGAGTTGTTTCTGATTTTAAGAATTGCCACAGCCATCCCAACCTTTCGCAACCAGCACCCTGATCAGTCAGCAGCCAATACATCAAAGTAAGACCCTCCACTGTCAAGGAGACTATGACTTGCTGAAGGTTTATATGATAGTTAGCATCTTTTTTGCAATGAAATATTTTTAATTAAGGTATGCATATATATATATTTTTATACATAATGCTACTGCACACTTAACAGACTATAATATAGTGTAAACATAACTTCTGTATGCACTGAGAAACCAAAAAATGTGTGTGATTTGCTTTATTGCAATATTTGCTTTATTGCTATGGTTTGGAATTGAACCTGCAATATCCCCGAGGTATGCCTGTACTTCTGTGTGTAGTCAGAGATTCCTCATTTTCATTACTGTAGAATACTTTGTTGTGTGAATATGTTGATTTATGTACTCGTTGATGGGCATTTGGATAGTTTCAAGGTTCTGGTTATTCTGAATAGTACTTTTGTCAACAATCTAATACATGTTTATGATAAACACAGAAACATTTCTGTTGAGTATGTGTCTAGGAATGAGACTAGCTTTAGGAGATACAGTAAACAGTTTACCAATGTGGATGTACCAACTTACACTCCTATTAGTGTTATAAGTTTCAGTTACTCACATCCTTGCTCGATTTGATATTTTTTCATTTTAGCCTTTCGGTGTGTGGGTGATAGTATATGACACTGTGGTTATAACTTGCATCTCCATGATTAATTAAGCACTATCACAGTTTACTGACTATTTGGAAACTTCTTTTGTAAAGTATCCAAATCCTCTGCTTGTTTTTCTACTGAGTTGCCTATGCTAACTTTTTTAATGTCTACTGAATGTGCAGTGATAATATCATTTTCATTGTATTCCTAAGATTATTTATGCCTTCTTTATTTTCTTTTCTTAATCTTTCTTACTAATGTTTCATAGTATTTTCAAAGAAAACAGTTTTGGTTTTGTTGATAATCTTTACCATATGTTTGTTTCCTAGTTCATTAATTTCTACCTTTGTTGAGTTTACTGACTGGTCTAACTTCTCAAGATCTTAGATTTTCAACATTTATTTCCTAATATCTGACTTCCAAAATTCTTTGGAAGGCTACTACATCCTCCAAATTTTTTACTTGAAAATTTCATTACTATTTAGATTGAAACATTTATTAATTTATAGTGATTCTTCTTTGACCTATTCTGAAGTATAATGCTTAATTTTAAAATACATGGGGATCTTCTGGTGATCTTTTTATTATTGATTTCTATTTTAGCTTCATCATGGTCAGAGAATATGTTTTTAATCAAAATTTGTGGCTTAGCATATGATTAGTTTTGGTAATTGTTTTCTGTGCACCTGAAATCAATGTGTAAATTTTATAGATGTTGAGTTTTAGTGTTCTACATATGTCAGTTAGGTAGTTTTTAATTCATGTTGTTCTATATCCTTACTGATTTTTTTTTGTGTTGTTTTATTCTATTACTTTCTAACTGATATATTAAGTACTCCCACTATGATTGTGGAATTATTTTTTTCCTGTACAGTTGTAAATTTGTCCTTTATATATTTTGAGACTTTGCTACTAAATGCAAACAAATTGTAAATGTATCTTCCTGATACAGTGAAACTTTTATTTTTATGAAATGTCTCTCTTTTATCTCTATTACTACTTCTTGCCTTAAAGTATTACTTTGATAGTAATGTAAAGCAGCGTACTTTTGATTAATGTTTGCATGGTTTATCTTTTTTCTATGTTTTTACTTCCAGCTTTTCCAAAACCTAATATTTAAGGTGTGTCTTATGAAAATAACATATAGTTGAGGGGTTTCATAAGACACAATCCCCAAATGTGGCAATTTAGCATACTGAATATTTTAAGCAGAAAAAATTTGAAAATTGGCAGGTATAGGAAGAACTCTGATCTCCCTCTGAAGTAGGTCCTAAGATCCTCATGTGAGAGGTGGCCTCTCTATACCTAAGGGAAAGGAGCATCTTATCTCTGAAGATGGAGGAATGCTGAGAGGAATCTGAATGAATAGGGCTTGCTAAGTTTCCCCTAGTTTACTACTCTTAGCTCATATCCTATGATCCTATCCCGTTTTCCCAAGATTTTTTATTCTTCATCAAACTTAGTATAAAGATGCTCAGGCTTAATCATTTCTTTGGGTCTTAATTTCCTTATGAAGGTTTCCAAACCATGTAAAACTTAAATAAATTTATATGCTTTCCTCTTGTAATCTGTCTTTTGTTACAGAGGCCCAACTGAGAACAGGAAGAGTAGAAGGAAAAAAATTTTTTTCTCTTCTACAGAAGCAACATATAATTGTTTATTTTTTCTTCTTCCATTCTGGCAATCTTTGTTTTTTAATTAGACAATTTAGTCTACCATTTAGTTAATGAAATATTTGGGTTCACTTATACCATCCTACTATCTGTATGCTTTTTGCCCCATGTTCTATGTTTCTATTTGTTTTTTCCTTTTTAGTTTTTATTTAAATTCTATTTTTTCTCTCTATTAGGTAAATAGTTACACATTATTTTATTCTCTTAATGGTTACTCAGAACTGTACTGCCCAATTCAGGGGTACTAGCCACATGTGACTAGTTAAAATTCTAGTACATGTTACCTTATAGTTCAGTATATTAATGTTCGTTATTAATATCACAGTGACTAACCTTCACAACAACCCTAAGAGGTGGATATATTATTAATTTCTCCATTTTACAAATAAAGGAACTGAGATCTAAGGAAGTTAAGTAAATTACCTAATCTAATAAGTGATTAGAGACTGGATCTGTACTTAAGAAGTTATGCCTTAGTCATTTATACTTACATGATATTTTCCATGGATTTGGGTTTAATAAAAATGGAGACTGGGTAAAGTTGTGCAATCTGTAATCTCTTTATGGCATTTCCAGACACATCAAGGATACAGTGTTTGCCCTAAAATAGAGGGAATAAAGAAGAAAAAAAGTGAACCAAGTATTTTCAAGTATAGCAAAGGTATAGTTCCTATAGATACATTACATTTAAAAAGGAGTGAAAATGCAGTTCCCTCACTCCTAGCTTTTATAGACCAGTATTCTTTCAAAAAGCAACTTTATGGTTTTCTGATATGTTTCTGAGAAAGGGCATTTCAGAAACCTTCATTTCATAAATGAATATATGAGTAAAAAGCTTAGAATAAAAGAGAATATTTTTTAAACAGAATAAATTTAAATTTATAAAACCTCACTACCATTCTCTATCCTATTTCATTTTACTGGGGACTAGCAAAAATTTTATCACAAACTGGCATTTGGGAACCTCAGTTCCAGATCTGAGACATTTTTCTTACATGCTTAAATTCACTGACAAAGGTGAATTTAAGCGTTTAATGCAGATGAACACTTTATGTTAAATAAAGTAGTACTTATAATTTATGAAACAGATTTTTAAAATAACGTATTTTAAATCAGGTACTCCTCCATAATACATCTTGTAATCTAAGGGCTTGAATCTACTTCAATGAATGATAATTTCACTTAAGTACGGTATTTAAAATAAAAAATTTAATATTAAATACTTCAAACATATAGAAAATAATATACACATGTACCCATCACCTATTTTTATCATATACTAACATTTTACCCAACTGCTCAGAAATTTAAAAATATACTAAAACGTTAACATTCTATCATGTTTGCTTTATTTCGTCCCTCTCTATAGGTACATAAAGTTTGAGAACAAATTGCAGACATACATTTTACTCCCTAGTTCCTAAAAACAAGGACACCTTTTATGTAATCACAATATAATTTCAGTTGCTCAATAATGTCTTTTACTATAAAAGAAAAAAATTTTTTCTCAGTCCAGAATCTAATCCAGGGTCACATATTGCATTTACTTGTAATGTCTCTTTAGTTTCTGTTATATTGCATTTACTTGTAATGTCTCTTTAGTTTCTGTTAATCTGGTGCAGTTTTTTAGTCTTTGTCTTTTGTGATCTTGCTATTTTTGAAGAATTAGATTTTTTTTTTTCATAGAATATACCTCAGCTTGGGTTTGTCTGATGTTTCCCATCAGATGGCAGGTTACACATTTTTCACAGGAGTACCACAGAAGCAACACTGTATCTTCAGTCCATCATTTTCAGGTGGCATATGGTATCTATTTGTCCCAGTATTAGGGGTGTTAATTTGGATCACTTATTTAAGTTGTCTGCCAGATTTCTCCGTTGTAAGACTACTATTTTTCCCTTTGTAACTGATTTTGGGGAAGTATATGTTGAAACTATGGGAATATCCTGTTTCTCATGATGTTAATTTGCTCATTACTTTTAGTATACACCAATGATTCATCATTTCTTCTATCTTTGTAAGTAGATGTTCTAATGTAAAGCAAAGCTTTCCTTTCTATCCACTTATTTATTTAATCATTTATACCATTATGAACTCTTAGATTCCTATTTTATTCTTTATGTTATAATCGGATATCATCATCATTTATTTTAATATTCAAATTATCCAGATGTGGCCTCTGGGGGACTCTACAGGTTGGCGTCTGTGTCTTTTTGACATACCCTCAACATTCTTTAAGCACTTCCTTATTTTTCTGCACAGTAAAATGTTCTAGCCTCATCTTATACTTTTGCAGTCCCAGCCCTGGAATCAGCCATTTCTTCAAGGAGTTCTGTATCTTTTTAATGGAGAATGACATTTAGAAGCCAAAATCTAGGCATTAGTTAAATGAATTACTGAGGTGTAATCATTTTTAAGCCTTTTTGAGGACAGAGCAAGGAAAACATAAAGGTATGTATATATATATATATATATATATATATATATATATATACACACACATCTGTATTTCTACAAATTTCTAATTCCAACCCAATTATTACAGGGTTCATTCTATTCTTTCTTCTTTTCATATTTCTAAACTCTTCTGACAGTGAGAAATCTGGCTCTCATTATTTGTCAATATGTTAATTAGCTTAACTCTAGTATATACATTAAAGTAGTGTCAGAACTGTTAACCCATGCCACTCTGAAAAACAAACTTACTAATTAGAGTTTAATATTTATTTATAGATCTTTTTGTCTTTAGCCTGTGTTCAGAATAACTGGGATTAAGACTCTCCTTCCCTTTCTTCCTCTCTTCAATGTAGTCATTTTAAATATAGTTAGATTTAGTTTTTGTTTGTATATCATTTTTCCCTCATCTTTCCTTGTTGATATTTTCTGAATATATAAAATGTTAACATAATTCTAAAAAATTACATAAAAAGGTATACTTGGAGAAATGTTACACCTTCATCCTATCTACCTTATTTCCAATTTCCTATCCTTTCCACC
This sequence comes from Eonycteris spelaea, assembly GCA_003508835.1. NCBI lineage: Eukaryota > Metazoa > Chordata > Mammalia > Chiroptera > Pteropodidae > Eonycteris > Eonycteris spelaea. Next base: position 29,472,736 of record PUFA01000001.1, on the reverse strand, counting down.
CCTCCCTCTGTAGGTAACCAATCTCATTATTTTCTGGTTTATCATTTTTATATCATATTTTTGTGTGAATTGCGTATTCATATCTTTTGCCTATTTTTTCTATTATATTCTTGGTCTCTATTCCTTCAATTTTTAAAAGTTCTTTCATATATTGAGAATATCAGCCCTTTGCTTGCATAGTTTTTCTCTGTCAGTTGTGTTTTGACCTTAGTAATAGTATTTTCCAATAGCTTTTGGAAAAGGTTTTTTGGCCAAGTAAATAAAAGTCTTCAAAAAATATGTGGTCAACTTTATCAGTCTTTTATTATATATAAATTTTAATTCATAGTTTAAAAAACCCTTCACTATGCCTAGGTCCTATTTTCTTCTATCAATTGTATTAGAGACAATTTTAGTATATGGTGTGAAGTATGGTTCTAATTTATTTTTTTTCCACTTGTCCCAATAATATTAGAAAGCCCTTTATTAAAAGTCCCAGTGATTTAAGATTGCATCTTTATCATATAGTATATTTTCATATGTGTTTGGGTTTTTCCTGGATTTTCTTTTCTATTCTACTGGTCTGTCTATCCATGTGTCAGTATCATACTGTTTTAATCAAAAAGACTTTATGGTCTGCTTTAATACATGGTAAGCTTAAAATCCCTTCTAGCCTTTCTTGTATTGTTTTGGCGTCTCCTATGAACTTAAATTTGATTTGTCAAGCCCTATAAAAAAGCTGGTAGATATTTTTATTGAGATTGTGTCCATATACAAATTAGTTTAGAAAACTGACAGCTTTACAATATTAAGTTATCTTTGCCAAGGTCAAGAAATGTCTTTTCAGTTGTCCAAATATAATATTCTATCTTTCAGGAGTGTTTTCCAGATTTCTTCATATAAGTCTGTAAATCTCTTATTAAGTTTACTAAGTATTTTATATTTTATTTCTTATATTATACATTTGTTTTTTCCCTATTGTTACCTTCTAACTGGTTATTTTGTTTATGTAGATGAATACTATTAACTTCTTCATTTTAATTTTATATATTGCTACTTAATTTCATTTTATCATAGCATTTAATTCATAATAAATTTATCATAGCATTTAATTCATAATAAATTTATAATTTATAATAGATTTTGTACAGTTTCCCAGGCATACTATATTATCTAAAAATACAGTTTTACTTCTTTTCCAATTCTTGCATTTCTAATTGGTTTTTCTTATCTAAAGCACTAATTAATACCTTAAGTACAATGAATATATACAGTATGATGCTGAATAGTAGTGGAGATAATGGACATCCTTGCCTTGTTCCTTATCTTAATGAAACTGACGCATGTTTCTCCTGTAAAGGATTTAAAACTAAGAATATCCATCCACCTATCCACCCATCTCGCTTTACCTTTTTTTTTGGGGGAAAAAAAAAAAAACAAAAAACACCAATCTCTAAATTTTTGAATCTCCCCCCTCCCCCAACAGGGAAGGTATTAAGTCCTGAAAGCTTTTTTTGCATCTATAGATATATAATTTTACTCTTTAAATCTCTTAATGTGGTCAATTACATTAATGGATTTCACAACATTGAACTGACTTTAAATTCCTTTAATCCTATTTGGTCATAGTATATTATTTTTATAATTAAAATTATAATTAATTTTATAATTAGATTTTATGAAAATATTTAACATTTTTGCATTAATATTTATAAGTGATATTGGTCTATGATTTTTCCTGTCTTCAACAGATTTAGATATCATTATTATACTTTCTTTGTGAAAAGAATGCTCTTGAAGAGTTTATGGAGCCTTAGGACAACTAGCCTTTGAAGATTTGGAAGGATTCCCCTGCGAAGTCATCAAGACCTGGTGCTTTTTTGGGGTAGTTCCTTGATAACTTACTCTATTTCTTTTAAAGAAATCTTTCCCTCTCTTCTAGGTGATTTTGGTAAACTATATCTTTCTAGGAAATTATCAATCTCAACTAAGTTTTAAGGTTTATGTACATAAAGATATGCAAAGTAGTCTTTTATGATTTTTCCTAATATTTCCTAATATTTCAGTGGTTGTGTTCCTTGTCTTTTCCTATTTCTATTATTTGTGATTTTTCCTTTAAAAAAATCAGGTTAGCTAGTGGTTGGTCTATTAATTTTTAAAAGATCTTCTGTTTTTATATTCTCCACCTTATTAAAGTATTTTTATTAACTATTTTTATTACAAAAGGAATATATGCGAGTGACAAAAATTTTAGTAGTTCAGAAAGAATATGAAGTTAAAGATATAAGTTCTTTTCCCCCCAAAAGCACCAGCAGGACTGTCAGTTTTTTTAATAGCTTGATTAAGGCATAACTAACATACAATAAACTGCATGTATTTAACTACAGGCATATCCTGTTTTATTGTGCCTATGTTTTATTGTGCTTTGCAGATAATGTAAATGTTTTCATCAATACTGAGGCAAAATCCTCCACCAGCAAAAAAATTACAACTTACTGTAGGCTCAGATGATTAACACTTTTCAGCAATAAAGAATTTTAAATTAATGTATGTACATTTTTTTAGACATAATGCTATTGCACACTTAATAGACTACAGTATAACATAAATGCAATTCTAATATGCACTGGAAAAACAATTTGTGTGACTTCCTTTATTGTGATATTTACTTTAAGGAGGTGGTCTTGAAGGAAACCTGCAATATCTCTGAGGTAGGCCTATGTACAATTTGATAAGTTTTGACATGTGTAAACATCCTGAAATCAACTCAGTCAAGACAATCAACATATAGAGTACCACCAAAAGTTTCCTGATGCCTCTTTGTAACCTCTCTCCCACCCCTCCGTAAGCAATCACTAACTAATCTGCTGCTTTCTGTTACTACGGGTTAGTGTGAAATTCTTTGAATTTTATAGTAGAATTATTCAGTATATACTTCAAATCTTTTGCTCAGCATATAACTATTTTGAGATTCATCCATGTTCAGTATGTCAATAGGGTATCTCTTTTTACTGCTGAGTAGTACTTCATAACATGCCTATACCACACTTTGTTTATCCATTTACCAGTTGAGAAACATTTGGATTGTTTCCAGTTTTTGTCCACTACCACTATGAACATTCATGTACAGCCTTTGTATAAATATATGCTTTTATCCTGGGTAAATACCTAGAAGGGGATCATATGTAGGTATATTTTTAAACTGTTTTTCAAAGTAGTTGTATCATTTTATAGTCCCACCTAGCAGAGTATGACAGTTTCAATTGTTCCGTATTTGTCAAAACTTGGTAATGGTCAGTTTAAAAAGTTAGCCATTCTAATGGGTAGTGGGGACCTTGTTATGGTTTCAATTTGCATCTCCCTAATGTCTATTATATTGAGTGTCTTTTCATGTGCTATTGGCCATTTGTATATCTTTTTAAGAGAAATGTCTTTTCAAATCCTTTGCCACTTTTAAATTGGGTTATTTGTCTTTATTATTATGTCATAAGAGTTCTTTACATATTCTGGAAACATGTCCTTTATAAGATACATGATTTTAAAATATTTTCTCCTAGTATATGGCTTGTCTTCTTATTCTCGTAACTGTTTTGTCAAAAGCGGAAGTTTTAATTTTGATGAAGTCCAATTTATCATTATTTTTCTTTTATGGATTATGTTTTGCTATATTATCATAGAAATCCTTGCCAAAGCCAAAAGTTATGAAAGATTTTCTATGTTTTCTGCTAGAAGATTTATAGTTTTAGCTTGTATTTATGACTTATTTTGCGGTTTTTATATAGTATGAGGTATAGCTAGTTATTTGTTCCAGCATTATTTGTTGAAAGACTATCCCTTTCTCCACCTTTGCACCTTTGTACCTTTGTCTATGGTTGTCCTTTTGTGGGTCTATTTAAGGATTCTTCAGTATGTTCTACTGATCAATTTATCTGTCTGCATGCCAATACCACATAGTCTTGATTACTGTATTTTTTTATAAGCTTTAAAATTAAGCAGTTTGAGTCCTTAAACCTTTGATTTTTTTCGAAGTTGTTTTTACTATTCTAGATCTTTTGCATTTCTGTACGAACTTTAGCATGTCAATTTCTACAAAAAGGTCTGTTGGGATTTTGGGGTTGTATTGAATCTAAAGCTCAATTTGGAGAGAAGTGACATCTAAACAATATTGTGTCCTCAAACTATGAACATGGCGTACTGCTCTATTTATTTAAGTCATTAATTCTTTCAGCAATGCTTTGTAATTCTTAAGTGTATTGGTCTGCAAATCTTTTGTCAGATTTATCTCTAAGTATTTAATATTTTTTGATGCCACTATAAATAATGTTTTCAAAATTTCAATTTATGATTGGTCTAGTATATAGAAATAAAACTGATTTTTGTATAATGATCTATACTGTGTCCTTCAATCTTGCTAAACTTATTAGTTCTGGTAGCTTTTGTTTTTTTGTAGATTGTATCAGATTTTTTACATAGATTCTATGTCATCTGCAAACAATGCTAAAATTTTCCGTCTACCTTCACAATCTAGATGACTTTTATTTCTTTCTCTGGCCTTATTGCACTGGCCAGGACTGAAAACAAGTGGTTAAGAGTGGATATCTTGTACATATTTTTGATCATAGGGGGAACGCATTACCTTTTTTTAAGTCATTAAGCATGATAATAGCTGTAGGTTTTTGGAATGTTATCAGTTTGAAGAAGCTCTCTTTTATTCCTAGTTTGTGGAGAGTTTTAATCAAGGATGGATTCTGATTTTATTAAGTACTTTTACTGAAATATGGAAGTGATATATTTTTTTAAAGTTTAATATGGTGAATTGTACTGGCTGATTTTCTAATATTTAAATTCACCTTGCATTCGTTGGATAAACTCCACTTGGTCATGAGATATTATTTTTAAAAAATACCTTGTTAGATTCAGTTGCTAAAGTTTTGTTTAGAATTTCTTGCATCTATGTTCATGAGGGATATCAGTTTGTAGTTTTTTGTAATGTGTAGTCAGGTTTTGTAATATAAGTAATGCTGGACTCAGGATGAGTTGGAAAAAAATTCCCTCCTTTTTAATTTTATAGTAGAAAATGGTAGTATTTCTTCCTTAAATGTTTGGTAGAATTTATTAGTAAAGTCATCTGGGCCTGGAGTTTTCTTTGTGGGAATGTTTTTAAATACAAATTAATTTCTTTAATAGATATAGGGCTATTCAAATGATCTATTTGAGTGAGCTTAAGTAGCTTATTTCTTCCTGGGAATTTATCGATTTCATCTAAATTGTTTAGTTAGTGGTAAAAAGTTGTTCCTAGTATCCTCTGATTTTTTTTTTTTAAATATTTATAGATTCTGTTACTGCTCTCATTCCTGATATTGGTAATTTGTGTCTTTTCTTTTTTCTGATCAGTCTGGTAAAAGGTTTACCCATGACTTTGATCTTCTCAAAGAATCAGTTTTTGGTTTCATTGATTTTATCTATTATTTTTCTGTTTTCTTTTCATTAGTTTCCTCTCTGATCTTTAATATTTCCCTCTTTCTGCTTACCATATAATTTCTGCTTTTATTTATATTATGTGACTTGAGATTTGGTTTATTCTCATTTTGTTTTGGAAAAATTTTTAAGACTGTAAATTTTCCTTTGATCACTGTTTTCCGTATACCATGTATCCCATGAATTCACATATGTACTATTTTCATTATTGTTTTAAAGAAATTCTATAATTTCACTTTGTATTTTTCTCTTTCACATAAGAGTTAACACGTGTTTTCAAAATTCTAGTTTCTAGTTAAGGCCTTTTTGTTTTTGACTTTCTGATAATTTATAGCTCTATTGCATTGTGATCAGAGTATTATTTGTAATAGTTCTGCTCTGTGGAACTTCCTGATATTTTCTTCCCCACAAGGTCTGCACAAGAAATAGCTTGCTGTGATTTGTTTATTTCTCTATTTACCAGTAATCTGAAGTTTGGATATCATCTGTCTTTTAGTTAGGCTGAGGGTGTGATTTTTAAATTTTTAATAAACTTAAAAGAAATACGTTATAAATAAAGCTAAAGCTACAATATCTTTCCCTCTCCTCCTGAAGGAAAACCACTGGATATTGGCTATATATACTCCTGAAGTAGCTGTATCATTCCCATGCATGTTTTTATGTTTACTAAATATGTATCCATAAACTATATAGGCTGTTTTATGTTATTTAAAGTTTATGTAAATAGCATCCTACTGTATATACCCTTTATAATTTCATCAATATAATTTTGACATTAATGAAGATATACCTAACTAGTAGATATATTAGTTCATTCATTCTAACTGCTGAATCCCACTGCATGAATAAATAACAGTTTATTATTCATTCCTTTTTGTTAACTCCAATTTTTCACTATTATAAAGTGCTACTACAGACATCCTTATATACAGGATCCTCATGTGCTAATCTCTACTTAGATACCAAGAAACAGAATTTCTGAGGTCATAGGATACATGCACTTACTAGGTATTGCCAAACTGTTCTCAGAAATTCTATTAATTTATACCCCGACTAAAAATATATAAGATTTCTACTTTCCCAAACTCTTGCCATCACTGACATCCCCCTTTCTTCAACTTCTAAAACTAATCAGAATTAACCAACCTGCTTATCGAAAAAGGAACATTTATGGATTGAAAATTGAGGTGCTGAACTATTGCTTTATGTTTTGTAGGGTATTTTATGACTGAGTCTTAAACTAATAGCTTTGAAGATACAAAACAACTTGCTGATATTTACCTGCTAGGCCCAAGGAGTGATGTAAGCATAGCAGCATGTCTGGAACACACTGTTTTGGCTTCACCATAAAAGTGCTCCAAAGGATACTTTCAGATAATCTGTTTATGTTATAGTGTTGTGTATTTTTTACACTATCTTTTACTAAATGACTATTCAGGAGAAATTTCTGTCTAGTCTCAGCACCAGTAGCAATTACACTTATCTTGAATATGGTTCATTTTTATTGATGGACATTGCTTATCTTAGCTCTTTAATTATGCTAAATGTTGAAAACACAAGGTCTACCTTTAGCAAATGCATAGGACTTTAAAATAACTTCCCTTTGCAGAGAGATTCATGTTACCATTTCTATTCTCATTTTGTCAACCTTCTTTATCTTGTATATATTTTCCTAAGCCACCTGAAATAGAATATTTAGTTGAATTTATAACATTAATCAATGCTCCAACATCTATATTTTTTCAAAAAATATTAATTAAAAGTTTCTATCCCATCATTCTTTCATATCTAATTAGAAACTATATTTGAGTTCGCTATAATGCTTACCTTTTCTGCTACTTCTCTCACAGACTGAACACTTGTTCCATATAGATGGTTGTTATATTGGCCAGCTTCAATGAATTTATGTTCCTGAATATCTTTTTCCATCTGCTCTCTTGAAGTCACAAAATGATAATCTCTTCCATCTACCTCATAATCTCTTTTTGGTCTAGTTGTATCTTTAATAGAAAAGAACTTGAGGAAGTATTTAGTATTAAAAAATACAACAAATCCATTTTCTACTTAAATAATTGTTATATAAAGTTCAACACAACAGAGATTAATTTAAAATTGAAAAGGGACAATAACATGGAGTGGAGAAATAACTGATAAAATAACTAACTATAAACACTAAAAAATGTTTTACCATACACAATGACAAAATGTTAAGAGCAATAATTAAGAATTTTTATGTGGGTTACTCACGAGGAACACATGATCCAAATTTGTCAGGAAATTCTGAGATCAAGTCATCATTTATCCTATCTTTCATAGGTCCCAATATAATCACTGGTCGAGTATAATTAACTATAAAGATAAACTGCATGTTAAAAGTAATAAACACTAAACAAACAATGTATTGATTTCACCGAAGAACAAAATATCCTTAACTGTTATGAAGAATTTGTTTCTTTCTCTATCAATGATGCCTAACTTGCTAGTTTATAACCCTTCACTAAGATCTTAAACCAAAGTCAGTCTCCTGTTGGGAGTTATAAACTTGATAAATTCAAACAAGTTTAAATTCAGCATTTTAGCAGATTAACTTTCTGTACATGTTAATGTCATCTCATTACAAATAAGAAAACACAGTACTGTGTTCTACTGATCATTTTTGAGGTACAAATTGTAAGGACGCAGATCAAAAGGGAAAAAGTCCCCTGGGTATTAAGAAGTGATATAATCATAGTAGAGACCTAGAAAGAAGGGAAACTGGTAGTGATAGTTAAAATTAACAATGTGGTAGAAGGTATGAAAAGGAGGTGATAAGTAAGAAAGATATGACAGGAGAATAAATAGGGCCTAGAAACTGACTGCACAAGGTAGATAGAAAACAGAAAGACTGAAGATGCTGCTAAGATTCTGAATAAGAGTCACTGGAAGTACAGTGATATTACATGAACACTGGAAAGAAGTGGCCTTTGAAATAAAGTGCCAAGGCAAAATGACTAGACTCTAATATACTGTGGGCTAAACATACATATAGTTTAAAAATACGTATAGTAAATGTCTACATTGATACATATAGTAAAAAAAAAATAGTACAATTATAACATCTTTTTCTGAAGTATGAGTTAGACTTTTTTCCCAAATTAAGAAGTGTATTTTTCTAGAAGATTGTAAAACATCAACAGGTTTCACATACCTTCTTGCTGATTCACTGGTTCATAAGATAAGACATATTCTTCTTGACCACCTATCAGAAAGTTAAAATATAGATAAGAAAACTTATAAAGGTAACAAATGCTAATTCAATTCTTCAAACATAACATACAAATTACCACAACTTTCCTGAGAAAATAGTAAAAATGTAAAAATATATACTTTATAAATTATTTCTGGCAAGACTTAGTAATAAAAGATGGCAAATTACAAAGTCATAAGACAAGGTGAATAAATGTAAAAACAAAATATAAATGTGTTACTTATTTAATAACTACCTTTCTATTATTGTGTTTTATAGATTATCATTAGATCTTTTTGAAATCTTCATTTGTGATGTCAAGTATGTGCCATTAATTTTTTATTTAGAATCTAAGAACTATTAAATCTTTTAGAGACTAATACTTAATGAGCAGTTTTACATATGGGCATATTAGGGTATTAGGTAATTTACTGCTATTAAGACTATGCTACTTTTGTGGTTCACCAGGAATAATATTTAACAGAATACATATATATTTTTATAATTACAACTATTTTACAATAAAAAATTTTAATGCAAAGGTAAAACTCACTATTTCACTGATGAAAAAATTAACTTATTCTAATAATCCATTTATCAATTAAAAAAATTTAAAGTAAGTGAAAAAAAGCTCTAGATAAAACTTAATCCTTCCTTTCCAACAAAATGAATCACATAAAATTAAATTCTTCCCTTCCAACAAAATAAATCACGTAAAAAAAGATAAAATACATTTTGCTTTGATCTTAAAAGCACTTTACAAGTTAAATTAAATCCTCTAAGACTAAAGGTTTAAAGCCCAACTTATCCCAAATAAAAAAGTTTACAAATCATATCTTGACTCAATGAAAAGAACTAAAAAGAGTTAATTTTAGAAGTTCTTAACATACATACACACGCACACAGAAAACAAATAGGAAAAATTGTTAATTCAAGTGGTTCAATGAAAGCACTCAATATTGGATAATATATTTGAGGATATTTTTCCTCGATTAGCAAGATTCTATAACAATCTTTTCATTAAATTTGTCATTGGTTTATATTATATGTATGCAGCTGTAAATCTTTTAAGTTTATATATTGGAATAAATATTTTCCTACTTAAAAATGTATTTCATTGTTTCTAGGTTTTTAATCATAATATATAAAATGCATATTTATAAGCTGCTTTTTAAAGTACTGTGTGTAAAACATGATTTACAAATTAGGAAAAACATGCAACTTGAATATTCCACACCTAATAATTCATGCAAATGATGAGACAGACAGTATATACTTTCATTACCTCTTTTTAGCCTAGAAAGCTACTCAACTACTCTATGGTGAGTGAGTTGTAAGTTAATAAAATGTCAAAATATAAAAAATCACATTCCATTATCAAAAAAAAATTATTAAGTAACTACTATGGAGAAAAAATAACCAATCAAATGAATGAGGATTAAAAGTATATACTGTCAATATGAGAAATAGAAGAGACTGATATTAACAGGATGGACCTTTTGAGCAGCCATACTCATCTGTAATCAAGATTACTTTCATATTAGACAGCAGTAAAAAAAAAATTAGAAAAGCAATTTTAATTTTTAAGGTGCTAGAACTGATAATATTCATGTACTCTCCCTCCTCCCATACCCAAATATGTTTAAAAGTTCACATGCTTGTATATAGTTCACTTAATAATATACAGCTGACCCTTGAACAACTCAGAGGTTAGGAGTGCTGAGCCCCCGTGCAGTTGAAAATCTGCATATAACTTTTGACTCTCTCAATACTTAATAGCCTACTGTTGACCAAAAGCCTTACCAATAACATAAAACAATGAACACATATTTTGTATTTATATCTATTACATAGTGTATTCTTACAGTAAAGCTAGAGAAAAGAAAATGTTAAGAAAATCATAAGGAAATGAAAATACATTTATAGTACTTATTAAAAAAAATCTGCGTATAAGTGAACCTGCACAGTTCAAACGTGTGTTGTTCAAGAGTAAACTGTAATACCAAGAATGTAATACAAGACACCAAAAAAGAAATCAATATTCCGGTTTGAACAAGTGTTGAAAATTTTTCCTTCATTTTTTATATTCACCAAAGTCTGGTGATCAACAGTATTGGTGACACTGAATAAAAAAGGAAATAAAGCCAATTATAATTTGGCATTACTGAAAATACTTTAATGCTCATGTTAAAACCAGAATTATTAAGGAAAATGGCAAATACAAATTTACCTTTCATTTAACTAGATATTTACTTCTTTTCAGAAGTAAATGTACAGATATGTACTATGTTCACAAATAGCACTGTCTGTAAAAAGGATTTCAGTATTTTATTAAAATAATGGAAATTAACTTCTGTACATATAGTATGATTTTACTTTTCAAGTTCAGAATTTTACTTGGCTCTCTCTGATTTTAAGAGATTAAGTATTTAATTTTCAGGTTTTAGAACATATCACTAAGGTAAAAAAAAAAAAACCCAAAGTATATATATCACTTGAGATTACAAAAAACAAATAACTTAAAACACTTACGGTAACTACTTTCACTATCGCTGGCATTAGAAGTTACATGCTCTGAAATTGCAGGACAATGGAAAAAATAAAGAAAACACAGTGTTATGAGTTTAAAAAAGCAAATTATCAAAATAAACATAAGATGATATTACAAAATGTTGAGTTATAAACTACACATACCCAAAGAAATTTTAAAAAGCATTTTGGATTTCCTTTGCAAAGTTTATGTGAATTAGCAAGAAAAACACCCATGATTAAGGACAAATCCTCATTTTTGTACAACACAGTTCATAACAAAATCTTTATTACAAATAGCAAGTAGAATATAACAAAAAGGGCAAAGCAATCCTAAATTATTCCAACCGTAGACTTAAAAATCGAAAAGAGAAAATGTAGTTGGCATCATTTAATTTAGTTTATGAAACAGTGACTGACAAAGGAGACAAGTTATATCTGAGCAAACAGATGTCCAATTTAATGACAGGATGTCTTAAAAAAATAAATGATCTTGCTTATAGTGCAGCTTCTTATTTCTAAAAAGAAATAAAAATCTATGTTCCTAAGATCATACAGATAAAGCATTTTGGATGTCATAGATTGAGATGACTCAATAAAAGTCAAATGGAAGGGAATTCTAAAAGGTGGGATGGTCTTTTAAAATAAATATTTCTGAGAAACTCTGCTTTGATAAAATCAACAATGGCTGCTTTATAAAATAAAAAAGATAAAGCAAATACACCCAGTTGCAAATTGCCGGGCCCCTCCTTAAAAGTGACCGCATTTCATAACTTGATTGTTCGGTAAACAAGAACTCTTCTCATGTAAATGTAATCTCAGGTGTTTTGTCAATAAATGTCTCCCTTAAATTAAAAAGAAAAAAAATATAAAAATTAAAAAACCCAAAATCTCCCCAGAGAGGAAAATCTAAATTTCTTATGTCAGGCAAATGGAAAAAATATTTTTAAAGGACAGGAAAAAATCTGAGGAGAAATTATCTGCTGTATCATACCACCCACAGAATCTCCTAAAATCAAGTTGCACTACTGAAAACTTCAGAGAATGGTAGAATTAAAGATTTCAAATAAAGATAACAGTTCTTGAATTGTTATCATAGTAAAGTGTATTCTAACCTGCAAAGAGAAGATACAACTTTCTTAATCATGATTATGTATATTTTAAATAAAACAGAGACATTAAAAATTATAATATATGACAAGCACATGTAAAATGGTGGTTTTTAAGTTTATATTTAAAAATTTCTTCCCATGTTACAAGAACTTTAAAACAATCATTCTAAATTCTTATATAATATTCTATTGGACTAAGTCAAGATTTACCTTATTTAGACATTTTAGTTTGCTTTAAATCGTTTTCCACAAACATCAACAAATTACTATGAATGCCTCCATTATATAGCTTTTGACCTTTTGTCCTATTTTCCTTGAAATTCGTTCCCAGAAGTAGGAATGCCCCCACTCCAAGATCTTAAATTTATATTAGGATTGATACTACCCTCGGCAATCTTTAACATGTGAAATAAAGAAACCTGTTACTGCAATGGAGTGAAAGGAGGGGAGAGCTAAGTGGGAGCACAGAAGAAATAATATTAACCATGAGATGACAATAATAGAAGCTGGGTAAAAGAATACCTGGTGGGGCTTGTTTTACTACTCTTCTACCATTGAATATGTCTGACATGTTATATAATAAAAAGTTAAAGATACTACAATCTCCTTTCTACCTTTTCTAGGGATTTCTCCTACTCACCTTGAGTATTCTAAGATCACCATAGCTCTTACACAATCAAATTCTTCAAGTTCTTTTACATAGCTCCTCTACAATAAACAAAAGTATGGCCCTTTGAAGAGCATCATCATCATTATAGCTTGGGAGATTATTAGAAGGGTAAAATGCTTTTTCCCTGATAATTAAAACTAATCTTTTTCAAGATAGTTCATAAAAGATGTTCAAATATCCAATAACACATATAGATGTGTTCAAGTTTTTACTTATTAAGTTTTACTTACTTAAATGAAAATGAAAGCATAACATATAGCTTTCAATTCCCTAGAATGGTTAAAATGAAAAAAAAAAAAAAACAAAAACGATTTGCCAAGTGTAGAAAAGGAAATGTAGCAACTGGAACTCATATTACTGGGGGTGACCAGAGGTAGGTAAACTGGTACAACCACTTTGGAAAACTACTTGGCAGTACCTAAAAGCTAGACATATATATATCTCTATGACCCAGAAATTCCTTTCCTATTTCCCGAACAGAAAGATATATATATGCTCACCAAATGTACAAGAATATTCAAAGCAATGATATTCAAAATAGCCCTAAATATATGTTGATTTACAAATCTGAGACAATATAGTTTCATATTTTACTTTTTTCACCTGTGAGCATTTTCAAGTCATGTTTTAATGGTTTTCAATGATTATAATATTATATATGGATAAATCATACTTCCTTAACCACTTCTGAAACGTAAGACATTTTAGGATAATTTCAATTTTTTTTTTTGGGGGGGCGTAATTTCTAAATAATATTAAAATAAACATCCTCATACATAAACTTTTTATCTTCATCTCTGATTATATCCTTAGGATAAATTCCCTGAAGAGGAATTATTAGAAGGTCAAAAGACATGCTTTTCCAGAAAGGCTGTACCAATTTATACTCGCAACAGTACTATGTTAAAAGTAGTCACTCCACAGAACCCTTTCCATCACTGGGTTATCCTTTATAAGAAAAGTCTACCAAGGTGATGGGTAAAACATTTTGTTTATTGATTACTAGGGACATTAAACATTTGCTTATCTTTTGAGCACTACTCAAACATATCTTTTGTCTAGTTTTCTAATGGAGAGTTTGTCTGCTTCTTATTGATCTGTCAGAAATTTATAGGGTAAGGATATTATCCCTTTGACATATATGGTATAAATATATTTGTTTTTATTTTATGATGTTTGATGATCACAATCATTTCAAATCTCTCTAAACAAGTCTCACCTTTCTAATCAAATCTTTCTTTCTGAGAATGCATCAAGTCTTTTTGTGATCTCTAAATACTACACATCATCATTTTCAAGCAATACTATACTACTTTTATGCTTATTCTTAACACAAATGAAAATAGGTCTAGTTTTGGTATCTCGAGCTCTGAACAAATCTGCTTAAATAAATCTTTAAATGAGAAGAAAGGAAAGAGGTTACAGGAAACCTGTGTGCCTAACAGGAAGTTTTAAAATATTCTATAAAATAAAAAGCTATACAAATTGAGCTGCATACAAAAGATAGGTACAAACCCTATCTGAAACTATATCCATAATTTCACTTCTGAGCATCTTTTATGGCCCCTTCTGAACTATATTTCTTTTAGTCGCCATTAAAGGAATCTTATCCATTTTTACCCTCATGAACTTGTTCAAAATTGCCTTCTTAAAGCACAAAAGCTGCACAGGTACCTTGTCAACTGCTGGTCATTTGTTTTATGAAATAACCTCCATCATATCCAGTTTTAGAATTTTACTGATATTTTTCTGTCTCCCTCAATATTTTCCTAATAAAATCTTGATCTGATCAAGTTACCAGTTGAATAAATTCTTTAAGTTCCTGGGAGGTGAGGCACAGAAACCTATCATTCAAAGGAGCTTAAGTCACAGTTCAGAAAATTAAATCTTTTCTAAATGACATTGCCTAGTAATCAGCCTACCATTTTTCAGTTGTTTCTCTTACCAAGTCTCATCCCTCAATTAAAATGACAGATGAAAATATCATCCATCATAACAAAATAGGAACTAAATTCCTCATTTAGTTTCTTTTCCAATGAGTTTTCCATAGATCTCTGATGATTGAACAGATAATAAAAATCTGTGGGTACATTTGCTGATCCATATCACCTCTAAAATGTTATTCTAAAAGTAAATTCTACAGCATTAAGAATCTGTGGAAACATTTTCCAGTTTTGAAGATTTTCACTGATTTTTCCCAAAGGTAAGAGATTTAAAAAGGGTACTATCAGTGGTAGTAAAAACTGACTCTTGCCAAATCCTAGAAAGGCACATACAAAAATAATAAAGTGTGTCTAATAAAAATAAATATATATAAAGCATACCTCTTTAATTTAATATAAGCTTTAATTGTTGAGGTTGAAATAAAAGCACCTATAGCTTGGATTAAAATTCTAACATAGAGTTAAGACAAATCAGGAAAAACTATGAAATTTAATGTTTATTAATGTAGACCTTAGAAAGATATTGGTTCTATCCTTAATGATCAATGAATTATAAAGAAATGTTTTCAAAAATGCTTAATAATCCAAAGGAAAAGAATTACCTAGAAAAAAACTTTAGCTCAAAAAATTACTTTTATGAGTCACTGTCACCTGAAATAATTTAGTAATATTTGGTAAAATTTCACAATTAATCAATTTGAAAATACTCAAATTAAAAATTTTGTTTGCTTAAATGACTTCTTGTTTCATTCATTCATTCCACCATCCTTTATATCAGACTCTGTATAAAGCTTTATATGAAGATTAAGTATTAGCTAGAAAATTAAACACAACTAAAACCAAAAACAGAGACATCTTGGTTAAATGAAAAAACAGGGATAATATTTCTTATAATTCTTTTCATAAATTGCAGCCTCCTTAAAGAATAGATGTATATTTTTTCCCTTACACAGACTGCTACTTAAACTTGAGGTTGACAAATCTCTAATATTTAAGATCTATTGTGTTTTATAGTTTCACATTATAGCAATGCTTTTCTAACACGGAATCAAAGTGATTTTGTTTTAACAAAAAAAGAGGGATTATTTTGTACATTCTAATGATGAGGGCAGGTAAGACTTTTAAAAAACTTTTAAAAAGTCTTCATGTTTAAAAAATCCCTGATGAAAGTAATTGCCATAAAAATTATAAAAAGAAAAATGTAAGTATAAGCAGAAGAGTTTTTCAAATGATGTGAAAAATGGAGCATTAGAAAAACAAAAGGTGTGTATTACAGAAATAAAAATCCCAAGCATATTATTAACATGAAAAGTATAAAAGCAATCTAAATCATACACCTCCTCATGCCAGAAGGGCACTACCATGATTCTCAAAATGTATCTGAAAAAGGTAGGTCTGTAGATGGAGGTTAAAAAATAACTTGGGAGTATTTTGATCACTTACTCAGGCCTTTTGATCCCATGTCGTCAGGGATCTCCTGTAGAGAGTAGTTCCCAGAGAGCAAGCAATAAAAAGATAATCAAAGAAAATAGTTGTCAGTAATGCATAAAATTGGTGCTACAGTAAGAGACAGTTCCAAGACCATTACAGGTACACATATCTTTCAGAGCATTTTTGTAGATTTCTGAGTTTGAAATAAGCTAGCAGCTAAATGTAAGCTAAAAGGATGAAAGTTCTATCTTAGAGGCTGATTAAGGTAGAGCAGCAAAATTTGAGACTACGTATATTATAAAAGTAAAATTCAGACTGTGTACAGATAGGGAAGAAAAAGGATAAAATGGAATGATTCCAGGTGTTCTATTTATCAAAGACTGCCAATATTATACCTAGAAATCACTAAGTAGCTTCCTAGGTATCCATATTTTTCCTCTAAAATATTCTTTGAGAGAATATTAAATATTTATTATAAGGACCCTTACATCAAATAATTCTATTTTAAACACATAGCTTAAAAATACTGTTTACTTTAAATTAAGAATTCTGAAGGTGCCATGAAAAAGTTAAGATTGGTATACAAATTAATTTATGCCTATTAAGTTGCTCCTGGTTAAGACAATTGTAACCTGTTGCAGCTCTTGAAACTGTCTCCATGGTAACAACCAACTGCAGGGCAGTAGGTCCCTCTACATTTATTTTCACAGTTGACCACTGGATCCACATACTTACGGTCAGCATCACTTGTTTCCTGCTCACTCTGGTCCTTGTTCTTGTAGAAGGGGAATTTTCGGGAAAAGAGGTTCTTTTTACGCTTGTCATTGAATGACTGCTGAAGAAGAGAAGGAGGGGCAAAACAAAGGGATGTCTACTGTCTGTGTGTACAAAGGCCCAGCCTAGTAGCTCTGTGGAAGCTGACTCTTGTGACCACAGTGTGCAGTTTGTATATAATTTTACTTAATCACATATAAATTGAATTTCTAATTTTGTACTAACTTCTCTAATTATTTTACAATGGAAAACACTGAAAAATTTAGAGTGTTAATTCAATAATACCTAAAAATAAAGAATAAGTGCTACTTGATATAAAATGGAAGAGTAAATCAGATTAGCTACTACTATAGTACAAACCAAGTTAACATCCGTTCAATTGATATTTGGCTAGATTTCCAGAAGCTAGGTGCTGCTCTATAGCAAAAGTTGTTTTAAATGTTTACTTTCGCTGTTCAAATATTTGTTTGAATTAGGTAATAACCTTCATTTTCCTTTTGCTTGAGCCCATTCCCTACCCCTTTATTTTTTATTTTTTCGGTGTGGTTCCAATAAACTAACAAAAACCACTATTAAAAAAGAAAGCCAAAACAACTGTGAAAGTTACCAGTTCTGAATATTTAAAAACAATCCTTCCTTCTTATTCATCCATCCATCCATCATCCATCCATCTCCATCCATCCATCCATCATCATCCATTTTTGAAGAGAAAAAAGATAACTAAATGCTTATGGCATGCAACAAAAAATTGGAAGAAAACTAAGAGGGATCCATTAAGCCTAGATTCCAGTAAAAGATTATCAATGCTATTTAACCAAGAAAGAAGAGATAGAACTCTTCTGGACAACTTGAATACTATCATAACTGATGTATTTGTCTTTAAGCTCTAGGATAACTGGATAGGGAATAAAACGTTTGGTGCCCGTAAGAGCCACAAAGGCAATTAAGAGTTGAATAGATTATATGTAATTGCTATGAGGGAGCTGCACAACTGATTCGATGTCCCTTATTGCACAGATGTTGGAAACAAAATTTTTCCATTCCTGAATGTCTCATTTGTGCATTCACAGATTTTAAAGCATGTAGGACAAAGATAACGCAATTAGAGAACCGCTTCTTTTGTAATTTCTGTCATAGGCACCCATGTCTTGAAGGAAATGGTCTTATCTATCAATGACACTAGAAATGAATATTATTATTATTATTGATTTTTTGAGGCAGTATCAATACAAAGAATAGAAATTTTGTTCTGATTTTTCCTGAGTTTTCATGTTATAAGATGCTATCATTATTCTGAAGTATACTGACACCAGGTAGTATGTTTTTAGCATGCCTGTATTTTTAAGCATGTAAGGCCAGGTGATTAAGGTGCCAAAGTAGAGTAAAGTGACTCTTAGCCCAAATTCTAATACTTTTATAAAAACAAGGTTAAATTTTCATTTTTACCTTTTCACGTCAATAATTCCAGGTTAAAGTTCATAGTCAAGCATACAGTCTTGATTTTAATCTTAAAATTTGAAAGTTCAAATACCTCTAAGTAGAAGTTAAAAATTAAGTTGATTAGGAAAAAAACATGTGGAGAACTCTGGGCTTATAATTATTTTATATACTGTCAAGTAGCATTATTTAAATAAAAATCTTTACTTGAATCCAAATTTTAGAAAAGAGAAAAAGAGGAAAACCTAAGTTTCAATAGAGAAAATTTTATGGTAATCTAATTTAGGGAAGGACTAAATTTTTTGTTCATGGTAATCACTGCTTTTGAATTTAGTAATAATTTTTATATCTGATAAAATTAATATTTTAAATAAAAGATTATTTACCCTTTCTACTGCATATATAGTGGTCAGAGTCAGTTTCACAGCAAACAACCGAAAGAAACATGAAATTTAAAATGTTTGATTTCTGATATCTTTGCAGTTAGCCAGAATGAGATATCATAAAGATATCATAATGTGGGACAGAAAGAAATGCTTGTTAGTACTGTATTAATTGTATTACATTTAACACCATCCAGGTGAAGAATTTATTAAAAGTAAAATAGCACAAGCAAACAAGACAAAAATCTGTAGGGAAAACACAAAACTGGAGAAACAAATTACCCCAGTTTCTCTACATTTCCAGTACAAAATACACTGTTTAATTACTTATTGTTATTAATGCTATATTGCAAGAGACAGTGTAATAAATATAAAAACTGATAAAATATCACACGTTCATGATATATATTAAATATCTGAATATATAATTTCCATATGTAGTATTTTAATATAGTTAAATGAATGTTAAAAATGTTAATCAGAAACTGAAATGTTACAAGTCTGTAGTGGAATTAAAGTCCATAAACCACCAACCACCATGTAAAGAAAGGAAAAGAAGAACTTAGAATGGGAAATGGTGTTACAGGAAGAAATGCAGTTCTGTATCAATGGCAAGCGTATTTTTACCCCACTCAGTATCATGCATACTTTTGGTGCTGTGTTAGAACACAGTGACTGTTTGTAAAGTTGGTTACAGTCAACTAACAAGACTAAGATTTAAATATGTCGTTAATTCAGTTAACTTCTTACAGTATGAAAGGAAAGTTACAACATGCAATCTCTTTTTCAATACATTGACAGTGTTATTTTACTGTGTATTTACTAAATTATTTTTAAAAACATATATCAAATAAGCACAAAAAGCATTGTATATATTTCAAATCCTGAGCATTTACTTGGGACTTTTTTCCTCCCCAATTTTTTATTTTAAATATTCCTTCAGAACAAGCGACATAATTTTTTATTTTTTGAAAGCTACAAATTAATTTTAAAAAATTTATTATTTCTAAAATTATTGAATACATTATATAATTTACTCAGATTTAATTTCTTTGATCAAGGATATTTCCTATCTTTAAAATTGTAAAGCTTTAAGTCTGAGTGCTTAGTGATAGCAGAGATGTACTAAAATAGGATTAATTTATTTGCAGAGTTAACATTCTCTATTCATTTGAAATAAGATCAAAAGATGTGTAACAGTTTTGCTTTAGATTAAAAAACCCAGCAAAACACAAAACATTGTTAGCAATAGTATTTCAACATAACATGTGTTCAGCTCTTTCTTTAGGCTTTTTGCTAAAATATTCCATTGCAAGAATTACAAACATAGTACGAGACAAAGCCTGTAAGATCTCTTTCATTTACTGACATCCATTTTAAGCAGGACTTAAAAGTAAATGAAAACAAAAACACATCTAAAATATATATGAAAGAATTTCAATATATTTTTTGACCATCTACTAAATCCTCCTCCTGATGTCCTTTCCTTTATTCCCTCAAAATAAAAATTCATATTCATTCAAACATTTAAAACAGGAATTCTATTGATTGAATTAGAGATAAAGGGGAAAATGAACAAGGAGATTTCCATGAATTCACTTGAAAACTCACTAACTGACATTACAACTTAGTTAATAATTTTGGGGGAGCCTATTTTCTCAGAAGATTCATTAAGTTAGCTATCATGACTAATATTTGGCGACACAAATTTCTAATTGAACATCTGCATGAAAGCTGACTTCGTTTCAACTGACCAAAAATATGTTGTTAAGAATCTATCAAATGACAGTTTTGATAATTTGGCAAGGTCTGTGAAATGGGTGCTTCAATAAATTGCTTACTTGAATATTTTCTATTGTAAAGCACCATAGCGAGAGCTGTTCACAGTAATTCTTATGGCAAAATCTTTCTCATTTTAATAATGTAGCTCAATAAGAATTATGAAAATGCCTATTATACTCAATTAATAATTTCTAGAAATAATAGATTTCATACACTCACCCCTTTATCGCCTCTTGTTTTAGAATTGAATTTCACTGTTTTTAATCGGGCTCGTTCTTTCTTCTCAACCCTGTCAAAGTACACGATATTATATTTCAGGTATACCAAAAACATCTAAGGGTCTAACTACGAATCATTAGAACTGATACTTGATATGGGGCATTTTTATATTCTAAAACCTATGAAAGTAATCTAGGTTTGCATCCCAAAATTAATTAAAAACTTCTGAAAAATGAAAAATAAGGCTCATTTTATTATGAAAAAAACTATTTGCGAAGTATGAAAATATAGTACATATATGTATATTTATATATGCACTCAACTCCATAATTATTCTCGAATTATTATAAGGCACTACTTCTGAGTTTAGTAATTTTTCAGGTTTTATTTTTTTGTTGTTTATTAGCTTGGCATGGAACACATATGCTTAAATGTAAACATGTGAGAGAGAAAGCAAATGGGGCAAAACGTCAGCAATTGGTGAAAGAAGGTGAAGGATATGTGTGTTCCTTGTATTATTTTTGCATTTCTCTTGTACTTATTTTTCTATATCTCTAAAATATTAAAAATAAAAAGGTGACAAATAAAAAAATTAAGCTTAACTCCAATAATATATTTGTGTAAATATGTAAAATTACCATTTATAGTGTACAAAATGGTTTTAAAGTATTTTTGGAAGGATATACAAGAACTAGTAACCTTAGTTATCCCTATGAAGGTGAAATGGTTGCCTGGGGAACAAAGTTAAGAGTTTGTATAGCTTTCAGATTTTCTGAATTTTGAACCTTGTTAAAGTGTTATTTATTCAAAATAAGCAAGTAAACAAAATCCCAACAAATGTTTCATGTAGATGGTAACACCAATATGCATCTTGTAAAATTTCATGTAAATTAAGCATTTATAAACTATTTCAACAAAGCAATTGTGTTAGTACACAGCAGAAATGCCTATCAAAGATGCCCATGAATTAATGCATTTTCTTTATTTTTTAAATTTATTATGTAGCTATATAGTTTTACTATGGGATAGTAAAAAAAAAAACCAAAAAAAACTTTTAACAGTCATAGATTTAGAACTTATGTTTTTATTATTCCAGAGCAACCCTGAAGATCCATAACATGAATAATAATTTACAATTTTGCTTAGACATTGAGGGCACTGCAAAACTAACATTTAATGAGTGAACATTTACAACTCAAAATGGCTTTGTTTTCTAATCATTACCCTATTCACTCGATAGCTGAGTGACTTAAATTGTGTTTATTTGTAAATACTGTTCCTGAAAGAAAGCTAAGCATTGTAGGAACTACAATTCCTTGTGCTATTATTAGAAGAGGTCTAAGAAAGAGTTCTATTTAGAAAATATATGTTTTAAATACATTCAAGAATGAAATAGCATAATTAGTTGTGATTTCATATTGTATTTTATGGGAGAAAAATCATATTCTATAATGTTACTCATGAATTTGGGGATTTGGAGTGATCTCAAGATAGATATAGCTCTTATATCACTTATGGCTTTGAAAACCAACCTTATAAAATTTTTATAGAAAACGAAAAACATCTCTTTCCACCTAAGTCAGCTGTATTTCTCATTTGTTGCAGGCACATATATATATAAAAAAAAAGCCTTTGCAAGATTAGGAGGCTCCAAAGGATAAGACAATTTTTATAATCTGATCTTGATATTTAAGATGTGAGGTTTTTACTGACTGAACGAGACACAGAGAAAACATTTCTGAATTTGCAGGAGACTATATTACATTCCATGAAAAAAGTAATGCTGAGGACTGCATTACTGAAAGAGGAGTTGCCACCAAATATAAGAAGATCTAATCAAATAGCTGGATCTTGCTAAATATAAATCTAGACAACAACAGTCATAAAGCCCAAAACCACAACTACAAATCTTTATAATACTTTAATACTTCTACCCTTTAACTTCTACAAACACTTATATAAGTGTATATAGGTAGAGGTCTAAAATAGGTATATGACTTGGCATAATTATCAATTTTAGAGGCTTTACAAAACAAGTATAAATCCAACTCACAAGAAAAAAAGACAAGTTTATAACATCATAAGCTTGACCTAAAGTGAATTAACCAGCTATAATAAACATTAATGTCTCATTAATGATTTTTGCTGGCTATTTTAAAACTTAGAAAAATATCTGGATGAATCACATCTCATAAATAAACTACTTTGGGGGAATAATGATATTTTAATACCTTGTCCACAAATGTAGAGACATTGGACTGCATTTCATAGATTTTAGAGGGGGTTTGCTAGGCTGGAATCATTCTTTTTAAAGACAATCTGCACTTAAACACTTTTGCCACTAGATGGTAAGTATGCACCAATGAATCACTACAATAAATGGTTAAAAGCAGAGGAAAGACAGTGAATGTATTGATGCTTCTAAATTAAGCAAGAAAAGAGAGACGTGAAGCGTATTACCAGATACTTCTAAATATTCTGCATTTATTTACAATGCTTTCATTTTTTTCTAGGTCTAAACAAGGTAATTCATATAATTAAAAGCCCTGAAAATTTAGGTTTTATCATCAGCTACATGGGAAAACTACAGAGGCATTTATTTCCCTCTCCCTCCACTGAAAAGAGATATATGGCTGTGATTTAAAATACACTTACTTTGTTTTTAGCAGCTAGTAGTTGAGCTTTAGAGAAATTTCTGTCTGGGAGCACTGTATACTCTAGTTATGTTATAGGTTACAGTATGAATTGAATAAAATTAAATGGTTATGGAAACATGATACGAAAAACCAAGTGTAAAATCATCACCTCAATAAAAGAAATTTAAAGGAAGAGTATTTATTGTTTATAAAGCTCAACTTTCAAGTGGTAAGGCTGTAACAGATTTATATTTACCTGCGTTTACTGGGAATCACCCCAACTTCATCACTCTCACCATCTGGTGTAACCTGCCTGGCTTGCCACCATTCATCATCAGAAGCATTAATAACATGGAGGATATCTCCAAACTTGAAGTTCAATCCCTGACTGGGAAGGCCACTGTCCTTAGTCTTGTCATAGTCAAAAAGAGCCCTAGATGGAAGAAAAAGTCCATTATTAATTATAATGATGTTATCAATATTAGATAAACACAGGATTCTGAAAGTGTTAATAATTTGGGTAGATAATTAAATAGTATACCACAGTAGGCAAAATAATGCGAAGCTCAATTTTGTACTACATATAAGAAGACAATGAGACAAAAATACAAATAGAAAAATAACTCTGTTAATAGTTTATTAGGTATACTACCTTATTTCTCTCAGTATTGTATAAGGAATTCTAAAAATGCTTTTAGTACAATCCGTAGCAACCTATATTGAATTCCAAAATGAAGACAAATCTAGAGAGTTGCTCTAAATTAATAAACAAAAGTAAATATTAAGAGATTCTCTTCTCTTTTCCTTACTTTGATTAGACACACTTGGAAAAATCCTAGATCAACAGAGTGATTACTTTACCAGTTAATTATTCCTTTCATTTGTCCACAAAACTAGAGTTAACAGGGTAACAATGACGAAAACTAACTACAGATGACTTTAACAGCTGTTAAATATTTTGGAAAAAATACTGTATTAATATAGTAATTGCAAATGTTAAAAATATTTTTAAATTGAATAAAAATAAAATATTGTTTCCTATCTGACTGATTAACATATAATACTTAACAAATTAAATTCTTATATCCAAAGAAGCTCTCTTTGAAAAGGAGTCCAACGATTACATTTATAACACAATTTATTTATTCTTTTGTTCTAATTTGGCAACTGGAAATTAGAATACAAATCATATTCTTTTTCACTACCCAATGTTTAAGAACTTTTCTCTTGAAATAAAACTGAAGAAGGGTGGAATTATTTGATGGCTACATGAATAAACTAATTAATGTGAGGCTATCTTTAAATGTTTAGTCACTTTTGTTTTCTAGTTTTGTTTTCAAATGTGTTCTTTTAAGGTTTTTTCAGGGAAACAGGTGGGACTAAAAGTGGGAAGGCTTAAACATATATTAAAATGTACAAAACATATTGGGTTTTATCCAAAGGAAGAATTGTACAGCAGAAAAATAAAGATTACAAATAATATAAATGCCAAGTCATTACTTCAATCAATATATTCTGAACTCTAAGGTAGTGTTTCTACTGAAAAAATACAGCTAACTTCTAATAACACAAAGGTTTGACATAGTCATTTATTATTTATTTAAAAAGGTAATAAAGTAGACATGACAAAGATAAAGATGACAAAGATGAGGATACAAATAAACATAACATAAAATAGAAAATAAAGTACGTTAAGCAGAACAAATGCCAAAAGATTCCGAAAAGAGAAAATACTATATTGTAACACTTTTTATCATAAATTAGTCTTTTGAATTATAAAAGTAATATAACTATATAATTGATGAGCGATGGAGAAAAGAAATCACTCCAACCTCTACTCCCTATGCTAGCATTTAGGCTTTGTCTTTTAATATATTTGAATCATAAAAAAAGGAACTCATGAAATACTTATGTGAGTTACTGATCATCAGAGTATAATGAACACTATTAATCTACTATCCAACGAAAGATTATATACAAAACTTTTATCAGTAACTCATGTTTACATATATATTTTTTTCTTGATCCCGATTCCCTCAGACTAAGAGTAAAGCATTATTAGAGGGTAACCACCATTTTGAATACAGTGTTTATTATTTCCTTGTCCCTTACCTTTTTGTTGTTGGTTTGGTTTTATCGCATATGTGAATGACTAAGTAATTATGTATGTTTTTACTTGTTTCAGAGCTTTATAAATAATATCATACTGTATGTTGCCATTTGTAGCCGTGATCTTTTTATTTTTACTTTTGATTTAAATACATTTACTAAAAAGAACCATTAGATTTCTGGCAAGACTGGTTACATGTATCTATTTCCTCTCCACCCAGAAACTCACTTAAAGTGACAAAAAATGAGAGACAAATACAAAGGAGAAATGACAACAGGAGAATTGTTTCCAGTTCCATAGAAGACAAGAGATTGAGTTTCTAGAGAAATTAAAATTTAAAAGTTCTTTACTCTGGAATGTGGTAGGGAAGTGGAAGATGCTGGGCTGAAAAGAGATGGATTAATAAATCTGCAACACTGAAACTAAAAACTGGTAACCTGGGTTATACTGCAGGCAAGAGATCAAGGATTCTTCTCTAGAGGTATTTAATGACCTCGAAGAAAAGAATGACATGGGGAGCAAGAGGGCAATGAAAAAGTCAATTATCTTCCAGTTAAATCCACCAACTTCATTCTCTATTCACAAGACTAGGAAAGTCACTAAACATTTAAAGATATCCTCACACATAAAAAACTAAAGGAAATAAAACCCAAGAAAACAAGCCGACTAGAAAAAAGGAATACAGAGAAAGCAGAGAATTTAGGAACAGAAGAAAATGTTAGAGAAACATGAGATGTTATGTCCACAAAAATAAAGATGACAAAAAAAAAATCCCAATCAAATAACAAGAATGGGTCCTTGGAAAATAAAATATCATAACCTTCTACAATCCCCAAATTCCCTATTAAGAAGAAGACAAAATAAAGTCATTTTCAGACATGCTAATACTCAAAGAGTGCCTCCTACACAACTTTTCTCAGGAAAATACTTGAGGATATGCTCTGGCAAAATAAAAGTAAATTGAGAAAGAAGAAAACGTGAAATCTAGGAAACAGACTGATAGTACAAACTAAAAGGATTAGGATAATGGCAAAGGCAAGTCCCATGTGAGAACTATACAAGTCTAGAGAGCAACTAGTCCAGATTGGAGCAGAAAGATGGAAAATAACCCCCAAAACAAAAAAAAATGAATTGATAAGACCATATGTATGATCATATGTGTCATCATATGAAAAACTCTATAAGAGGTTACTGGAAGATAAAGGAAGACGCGTAGTACTCTACATGGAAAATTAAGCAAAATGAAAATTAGACAATTTTTAAGTACAGGAAAAATGAAGCATTGCAGAAGAAAATAAATGTGGTCATAACATACTGTTTGAGTAATGACAGATATTACTTAATCACATGACTCTAAATACTATTAACTTTGTTTATGGTGACAGAACTATGTTTGAGTTACAGGGGAAGAGGCCAGAATGAGTGGTTTGGTATGAGAAAGTTTTCACCTATCAGGGCAGTTAGTCTACAACATTCAAAGGTGGTAAATTAGAAAACAGCAGTATATGTATATTATTTATAAATCTGGAGGTAAAGGCATAGGAGATTGCTAGGAAAATGTAGAATGACTGTTTCTAGCAAATGAAATTTGATAGACTGTTGGGAGTTTAATAAATATTGCAAGAATTAGCGAAAGGAGAAGAAATTTTATACATTTAGGATTCCCAGAGCGTAGGTAGGGCAGAATGAAAGCGGTAGAAATACAACAGGAGAAAAAGTGAGAAAAGTTTCCTTTTATTATGTCTCATAAAATAAATGCCTTGAGACAATAAGTCATATCATATGTAAACTACAGATTACATGTTTATGTGTACAGATGTATTTATACATATACAAACATATATGAGATACACGTCTATTTTAGGTAACATATATCACCTTTCACCAGAAGAATAAAACATGTTAGCAATAGGCTTCCTAAGAGAATCAAAAGAAATGAGAGAATATTTATGAAGAATGACACAGATTACTTGTAACAAACATCTAAAGTTCAAATAATAGTAAAGCACTGAGTAAAAGCTCTACTAAAAAATGTATATAGAATAAGTATACAAATAAATAGAATATCTGTATTGTCTTATTAGCCAATGAAATGAAAAAGAACAATTTGTATACTAATGGTATCTAATATTATTAGGTTTATGCTGTTACATTAATCTTATGTTATAGAAAAATAATACGTTTGTATTCTCCCAAGTGTTTAAAATGCATGTAGAAATTTCATGAATCTGTACTCTTTGCTCAGGCAATTCACATTTTAAGTTATTACTTACATTACTTATGCTCTCTTTGCTATTTTGAAAATAGACATGGTAATTAAATTTTACACAAATGGAGAATTATTTTATTATAAAAGAATACAGGTAAATATAAGTGTTGAATGATATGACACACCAAGCTGCAACAGTGATTCAGTAAAATAACCACTTGGTAAATTTCTAGTCCACACGTAGTCTTTCTTTTTCATACCATTGTATTTCAAGGGTTGTACAACTTTCACTAATCCAATTATAATAATAATTTCCAACTCCTGAAAGATGTATTTTAGGAAATCAATTATAAAAATATATTTTCTTGGTTTGCAATATGTTTTTCTATAGTAAAACTAAGTCAGTCATAGTGAAAAACCTGAAAGAATTGAATGCACAAATAAGGACTGTCATAATTAAAAGTAAAAAAATTTACCTTACATAGAGGGATCGTTTTTGGCTAGTTCGAAGAGAACCTGATCCTGAACTAATGCTACTATTCATCATCTGCTCCCGTAAGTCATGTATTTTGGCTTCAAAACGACTGTATTCTGATGGAAGAAGAAGAGAAATGAATTTATATTTTATATTCTAAAAAGTTACTTGAAGTATTAAATATGTAAACTGTTCTCTAAGTATAATTGATTAAATGTGGTTAGAACCTTGAGAGTAATCTGTATTAGATTTTGCCCAATATGCAAATTAAAAAAATTAATAATCCTCTAAATGTACCATAAATTAGTATTGGCTGAATTAGAATTTTCTCATATGCTATTTTAAAGTTCATATCACATTTAATCAATTAAGACAATTTCCATGCATCGAATAGCAGTATCTAATCTTATATTATTAATTTAACTGTACATTTAAAAAATTAAAAATCAGGATTGTGATTTTTATACTTAAAAAAAGACACCTATAATAATTTAAAATAGATGCTTAGTTGACTTTTTCCTTGTAGGCTATCAGTCAATCTTATATTCTTAAATCAGAATCTGTGCAAGCTCAGTAACATCTGGGGAAATATGCCTTAAAAAACTAATAAATGAAATTAAATTCACTTCAACACATTTTATAATTTATAAATTTTTGAAATGCCCAAATAAGACACAAAAGCAGTCTGAGGTAATATTTTATTTAAGATACTCTTATATGAAAAAGCATGATTTTGAAGATGGACTATTTTAAACTATACTATATTAAAAAATACTGAATCTATTAATAACAAAAACCTTAAGCACTTTTTCAATAACACTGCAATTACATGGTTATACACACACCACTATCTCTATTTGTAAGAAATAAATTATTTTACAATTAAGTCAGATCCCATCAGATTTCCTCATAAAACCAGTCTTGTAGCAAGAGCAAATACCTTGTTTGAGAGTTTCTATAGTTGAAGAAGATGGAGTTAAAAGTAAGCATGATTATTGTTGAGTTACTCTTCCGTTCACTACAGTAACCTAATTTGTTTTATAAATACTGTAATTAATTGGTTTTGATTCATCAAAAAACTCAAACATTTCAAAGTTCACATTAACATGTAATATTCTTTTACTGTCCTTTAAAATAGAAAATTTAAAGTATAAACATTAGTAGACTGATTAGTTATAACATATCCACTACAATTTAACAATTATCAACTCATGTCAAATCTTTAGTCTGTGTAGACTCAGCTAAGATACAGACAGACTGATGGATGAATACAGATAAAAATATAAAGTGAATCATGAGATTATACTGGTTCTTCTAATTAAAAATTAGGACCGTTAGGTTTGCAATCCCTTTTTTCATGTCTGTATGTACTTCCTTGCATATGAAGAATCCTGGTTATCAAGACACTGGGGATAACAGAATTAGAGTACTGCATAAGTGTTAATGCGGTCGACAACTAGATATACCCGATATACATTTACGTTCATTTGTTCTTTTTTATTTCCAACTTCAATTTTTAGAAGTTGCTTTTTAAATTTTTCATTGTTTTATAGTTAGTTAAATAGTTTCAAAGTCAAATCTGTAAGATGCAGATATTAAAAAAGATGTCTAGCTTCTATTCCTTTTTCCTACTTACTCTGTCCTGGTCATTATATGTAAACATTTTAAAGAAAGATTTATTCTTCCACTTTAAAATATAAGCAGATAAATATGTACATGCAAATATATTTTATGGATTCTATATACTATTTGATATATGTATATAATTATGTATATACAATTGTGTGCATATATACACACAAACATATATGTATTGCTTCTCTTTCTTAAATAAATAACATACATTTTTCCAAGTTATTTTACTTAATAATAAGTATAGTAATAGTCTTACTGTAGTAATAGGACACTCCATAGTTGGATATACAGATGTTCTTCATTCTTTTTTTTTTAATAGCTATATAGTTCTTTTATTTTTAATCTTTATCTCTTTCTTAAAACAAAATACTGGTTAGGGTTAGACTTTGCTTTATTAGCAAATATGAAAATTGTTTTAACAATGTAGGTGAGTAAACGTTTGATACAACTGAAGTTGTTTGATCTTAGTTCTACTCATACTGTTTTATGTTTATATATATTCAAGACTGTTGTATAGTCTGTGGCAGATTATGTTTTCCAAAGATGCCTGCACTCCGCATGTTCTTGTACTGTGTAACCTTACCAATTCCCCATCAAGAGGCAAGTCTAATCCCTCTCCTTGTATTTGGGCTGGTCTTATCATTTACTTATAAGCAAGTGAACGTGGTAGAAATGATCATATGTGACTTTCAATGTTAAAAGAGGCCGTGAAACTTTTGCCTGGTTCTTTTGGGATGCTTGTAAGAAGACTGACTACCCTCAAAGCACCACATTTCAGAAGTCACATAATGGGCCCTGAGCCCAAGCTTCCAGCCAGGACCACCAATGCACAACTGAGGTGGGGTAAGGTTATTTTGGATCATCTAAAGCAGCTCACCCACCAGCTGAATCCTATTAAGTGACCTCAGTCTTTGCCACAAGGACCACCAGCCAAAATCCGGCCTGAATTCCTAACCTACAGAATCCATAAAAGGGTATTGTTTTGACCTATTAATCTCTGGGGTAGTTATGACGCAATAGGAACTGGAACACAGTCTCACTGTGGAGTCTACTTTATTTCTTCATAGACACACACAAATACATGTGTGTACATATAGATACAAAAGGACAAGAATTCCTAAATTTATATATAAAATATGTAAGTATATAAAATTCCTAAATAAGAAATTATATAAATATATAATATATCAATATTATATAGGACATACTTATACATGAAATGAAATCTGTATTTTTATAAATATATTTATGCATAATAAAATTTCTATATTTATAAAGATAAATACAGAAATATAAAATTAAGGTTTGTTCTTTTGTTCTGATAATAACCTTTTGTTTGGGTTTTGGCCCCCTACTATGAACAATCTCCCCAGATCTGATTTGAAACATTATTCTTTAAAAACTTTAAAGCAATTGGATAGCTTATTCTATTTTCATATTATCTTCATTCTTCATATTCTCCCATTTCCTAAAAACTTGTCCTTTAAAATATAATAGAAAATTTAAAGTATTTTATCCAAGTTGTCAGAGCATACAGTCTTTTCATATTATATACTCTCTTCCTAATAACTCTCTTATTTACTATCCCATCTTGGGTGTCCGAAGTTTGTTCTCTCTCTTCAAGAAGAGTTTATATGAATAATATCACCCTAATTCTTTTCTGATACATTTGATCACAGCCTTGATATGTGAAAGTCTGATTCTGTTCTTTCTTTGATTGTTTTGAGTATGTTGACTCCACTGTCTCCTTTAACCACTGCTGATGAAGTTCCAATGACCACATCATTTTCTTCCCTTTAAAGGGCATTTCTTGGGGGCATGAAATTCCACTATTTTTTTTTTCACTTTTTAATTCTGGTAATTTTTTGGAATATTTCTCAGTTCTAGTTATCACCTTAGGCACATGGGATGTCCTTTCGATATGTAGTTTGAAAATAATAATGTTTTTAATTTTAGAGAAATTTTCTTATTTTAGTATTTGTTCTGTTGCATTGTTTTGGTTGTTTTTCTATGAGACTCCTAATTTATGTATCTTGAATATTCTTTGCCTACTTTCTACATCTGTCACTCTCAAGTCCTTTTTTATTCTTAATTCCTTTTTCTAAAAGATTGAAGAAATCACAAACCTTTTTCCTAAACTATCTGAGAGTAACTGGCTACCTTGATGTCTCAACATTTTTCAATATTTCAGTGTATATTTCCTACAAGTAAAGATATTTTCTTATATAACCACAAACCCATCAAAATCAAGAAAATAACATTAATTCATTACTATTTTCTAATGCTGACATTCCACTGAAATTTCCCCAATAATGTTCTTTATAATAAAAGGATCTAGTTTGAAATCATGAGTTATCTTATCTGTGCATGTGAGCATTTAGCTGTCATATCTCCTTTAATCAAGGCAGTTCTTTAGTCTTTCATTGACTTGGTCATCTACTGAAGATTACAGGTCAATTGTTCTGTAGAATGTCTCTCACTTTACATTTGTCTGATGTTTCCACATTATGTCCAGATTATGCAACTATGACAGGAATATTACAGAAGATATATTCTTTCCAGTATACTCCTTCAGGTGATATATAATTTTGATATCTCCCATTACTAATGTTATTAACTTTCGGTACTTGATGAAGTTTGTGTCTGCCAAGTTTCTCTACAGTAAAATTCCACTTTTTCCCTTTGTAAATAATAAGTTACTGAAACCATGTACACTTCTCTACTCTCATCAAACTTTCAATTAATTCATTTATTTATGTTAGCAAAGTCTCATGATATCCTAATTTATTCAGTGGATTATAATTATTATTGGTATTATTATCAATTTGGTGCACAAATTGTTCCCGATTTGGTAAGTGAAAACTCCTTCAAACTGGATTCTGTGTCCTTCTGACATGTCTCTATCATTACTTCCTTGCTTCCTGACACAAAATATTACAGAATAATCTGGTATATTCTCTACCCCACTCCAGGAACCAGCCATTTATCCAAACAGGCTTTGTAATTTTGGTGGAAAATAGTATAATTATAAGCCAAGATCTGAGTGTTAGGTGTCCTCATTGCTATTGGACTGGCACTAGGTCCAGGCCCTCTAAGTGGACAGAGCTAGGGAATTTTATTTATATATATGTAAATAAATTTTATTTACTAATACATAAATATTATATATATTAGACACATTTATAACTGTGTTTATGTCAATTGAAAATCATATGTTCATACCAATTTCTCCAATTCTAGTATTATAGAATTTATATAATTTTATCCTTTCCATATTTGTAATTGTCTTCTCCAACAGTGAAAATTATGGATAACATTACTCTTAGCATACATATTCCTTTGGTCAATCTCTTTGTATGTATCTGTTTCTACTACCTTTCACTTCCCTGATTGAGTTCTGACCAGTCCCATGTGCAATCTCCTCACTCAGCCTAGGCTTTGACTCTTCACACCAGGAAAGTGCCCTGTGTGGAAGCCCTTTTCATGATTAAATCCAAATGTGTCACCACAGCTGTCTCTAACCTCCCCGGCCTTGCAATGCAAGATAACTACCTTGCTGTGCTTGCTCCACCTTAGGACTGAACTGATCAGGATGTGGAAGGGAAAGAGCTCTTTATTTTTGATTTTTAAAAATTTCCTCTTTTTCACTTACTTGCTTTATGGAAATACCATGCTCCTTCTAGTTAAATTTAATTTTTTATGTTAAGATTTTCATTTGTAATAATTTTGAATAATAATCAACTCATTTATGTCGTTCTTTCATATATTCCATCATTTTTCTAGAACTTGTTTTGAAATATTAGGTTATACTTTTCATTTGTTTTATGGGCAGGTTTTCCTGGCATACATTCCTTGTCTGTGGAGACATTAGTATCACAGATCTGTGATGCTTTTAAGAAGATGTTCATTATATTTTATGTAGCATTATTAGCTATTTCCAGCGATTTTGCTATTTTGATAACAAAGTCTAATGATTTAAAATAGTCTACATTTTAGAACCTTACAACTTTCTATGAAAAGAAGACATGACTTTTTATAGTGAGGCAGAAAAATATTCTTTCCTAAGAAGTAACTAGGTTATTACAAAGCTGTTAAAAACTCTTAAAGAAGGGCCCTGTTGAGACCCCTGCAGCAGAAGCCCCACAGTGTCGTCCCTGGCTTCGCTTTTCCTTGTCCTATAGCTTAACGATAGATTGTCCTCAGTTGCTTGACCCAGAGCTTGGAACATCCCCTGGCATAGAAAGTTGTCTTGAAATTTATGCTTAATGATCACTGTATTACTGCCCTTTTGGTCTAGCATTCTTTCCAGACTACTCTCATCTTTGTTCCTGGGTTGCTACGTCACTGGAGGACATTGCCAGAGGAACGGCTCTGTGAAGCACAACAGACCCCCTGGAACTGTCATGTAACCCAGAAAAATGCCCAGATTTTCTCTTAAATACCATAAGCCTGACTGAGAAGACAAGGCAGTTTTTGAGGGTGTTAACCTGCTGCCTTCTCAGATCACCAGTGCTCTGACAATAAATGCTTATTCTAAACAACCCAGCTCCTGTGTTGGTCTGTTGGCTGAGTGGCACAGGCAGCATGAGCCCTGGACTCAGCTGCCCTCCAGTTTTAGTCTCAGAAACTCAACATTTAAGATATTGGAGAGCTAGGTCAATTCCTGATAATTACTTAATTTATGCCTTACTTAACTTGTTCACCTTAATTAGATTTTTGTATTGATGTTTTTTACTATTAACAATTCCCCATAACCATTTGTCTTGTCTGTTCAGAACGTACTTCAACAATTTCCTCAAAGTTACTTTTCCTTTAAACTTCCCATTTCATTTACCTAGCTATGATTCCAATCTTTTCTTTATGTTTCAATCAATTTGTACTTTTTAGCTCTATCAATTTCCATCTTATGCCCATCCTGTATATGTTTTCTTATATTTTACTGTGTGGGAAGAGTTTCATTTCTTTTTTCAGTTAAGTCTTTTGCAACCCTCTCCTAGAAATCACATCTCAACCCATTTCAGGAAAGCTATCATTGGGAGAGATCTAAATGTTTCATAGGAGATTTTCTTCATTCAGCATTTCAGAAATTCTTGAACCATACTATATTTCTTGTCATGAAATATACTGGAAATCTCTGAACTGCTGGGTGTAAGTAATATGTGCATGCTTAGAAGGAGAGGTAATGTTTAATAGCTGATTTTCTGCATTTTATTCCCCTTTTCAACTTCTTTGTTTTCACTCCCACATTAGAAGTGAAAAGATAGAAAAAAGTTGGAGAGGAAGTGAGGAGAAACTATACCTCCCCCAATCTCTTTTAAACTTCCAATCTCAACTATGAAGGATAAAACTAATTTATACTCTAATGAAATATATTAATTAAACACAAAGCTAACACGTGAGAGCAACAACTCTCAGAGAATGAATATTAAAACTAGTCTAGAGAAGAAAAGGGAAAATTTTTTGAGTAAGAAGGCAGGCTGGTTGTTTTAAGTAGTAGAAAAAGGTGGAAAGCTATGGAAAGAAAAGAGACTAAAATTTTTTTTATTAGGAAGCTGCTACAGAAAATCACTATAAGAGTTGACAAATGCTTGCCAAGAAATATCACTAGTCCAATACAACCTCTCCATTCAGTCTCCACCTCTCATTTCTTTTGATTGTTAACTAGAAATAATAATGGAAATAAAATGGGGAGACTGGGATTAAAATTCTACCTCTGCAACTCAGATTTAAATTAAAGCACTGAAACTCAGAAAAGTTAAGTGGCTCTGGCCAAATCTCTCAACTTCTCTAGACTACAGTTTAGTTACTTGAAAATTAGAGATAACAATACCAATCTCAAAGACTTTTTTCTTTGAAAACAAGGTATCTCACCCATTTAAGATATAACGGGAAAGAGAAAATAAGTTTAATATACGTTTAATTCTTTCTCTTTTTCTTTTATAATATCATTGCAATATAATTCCCTGAACCAGAAACAGAGATCTAAGGTCTGAAAGTTGGTATAGTATACCTGAGGAACAATGAAAGAAAATATCTGAGGGTTAGGGATTTTTATAAAGGGAGTCAGCTTTAGTGTATAGTTGAGAGAGTGAGTTTAGGGTGTGGAGAACCACTTGGAACCTCAGAGCTGTCATAAAGATTATTTTAAGCTAAAAACATTGAAGATTCAACAAATGCAAGGAAAAAAAGCCTTCTCAGAGCTTCCTTATCTGACTAAAAGCAGCTATCTCTGGGAAATAGGGCTATCATAAATCCCCTCTCTCGGGAGTTTTATAGTCCTTAAGTAGATGGAGAGACCACACTACTTATATAGACAAACATTATCACAAACTTCCTTCTAAAAATCCATTTGCCTCACCTAAAGAAATCTATTTATTTTTTCCACAGAACGTTTTTCTCCCCATTCCCTTTTCCATACAAAATTAGGTATATAAGCATTAAATGTTAACATTTAATGAGCTAGTGACTTCTTTTGTTGGCTCCTTGCATGCATACAAAATAAACCCATTTCTACTGTTAATCTGTTTTTTTTTTTGTTAGTATAATTCACAGGCCACAGCCATTAAATAAAAAGGTAAAGTTTTCCCTCTGTAAGGGGCTAGAAGAAATCTTAACCACTTAATAGCAGTTTAACTAGCAAGTTACTTTTAAGCTTTTTATGCCTTACCCAACTGTCATGTAAAATGGGAGATAACAGTGTCTACCTTATAGGGTTTTATGGGAATTAAGAGGTAATAAATATTACGATGGTTAGTACCATGCCTGGCACACAATTTTTTTCTATTATATTTATATTCTATTACCCAACTCATAAGAGACTCTTGAACTTTAGACCAGGAACTATTTTCTAAAATTTTGTAACTTCTGGATATGGAGTAAAAAAGTAGCTTTGTAATTCCAGTGCCATGTTTATTACTGATTATAATTTCCCCCAAAATAATTAGCAGTAAGCTCTAAAAAATAAATTGTTTCTTGTGCTGGAGTTACCAAAACTGAGGGGAGTTAGAAGGTAAAGTCTCTTTAAATGTTTCACAGAGATTATTTTTTCATACTTAGAGTCTAAGTAATAAAGTTCAAAGTACACAAGCTGAAAAACCTGTAACAGTATTTTACATAAGACTAATAGGCAAGTTACAGATCCTAAAAAATAAAAATTTACTCCTAGCAAAAGCTTACCTCTTTGCTCTTTTTCTGTATGTCAGATAATCAATGAAGCAGAGAATCCCAAGGGATTCATCATTAGTAAAATGAATACTAAATGCAAGAAGATGATTCATTATCAGAGTGCCAAGCGATTTTGTATTTCTTAAAATGGCCGGCTCACTGAGAAAGAAAATCTGAGCCTTATCTTCAACTTATATCTTTGGA
Source organism: Eonycteris spelaea (assembly GCA_003508835.1). NCBI lineage: Eukaryota > Metazoa > Chordata > Mammalia > Chiroptera > Pteropodidae > Eonycteris > Eonycteris spelaea. The sequence goes on along the minus strand of PUFA01000001.1, from coordinate 29,435,340 downwards.
ACTCAGAGTAGTTACATACTAATGATGTGGAATATGTTTTGTAAAAAAGTGTTGTACAATAAAAATATATTTGTTAATTGAGAACACATGATTAATATTAAAATATAACATAAAGCTATAGTGTAACTGTCTAATAAACAAACATTACATAAGCAGCAATATAGCAAGGAGGACAGGTGAGTTTTCAAAGTACCCAAAACATGCTTTTAAATTTTAACTCTCCTATCCTTGTTATTCCATTATTCTTTACCTAGAATGTCATTTCTTCTTTCTGCCCATCTATATCTTATCTATTCTTTAGGTTGTCAGTAAAGCCTCAATCCTACTTCATGGCATCTTTTCTCTTGCTAGGCAATATAATTTACCTCTTCTTGAATTCCTAAGGCAATGTTTGTCTTCTGTGCTCTATTGGTCTAAAACCCTCGTGTTAGGCAATGGTACCACAGCTGTTGTAAAAAGATTTACAGTATACAACAACATTGCCAGACTAAGCACTCAACAAAAATATTCCCAGCGGAAGAATCTAGATTTTGAAGTCAAGAGACTTAGGACTGACTCCTAGCTATTATTAGCTTTGTTTATCTGAGTTTACTTCATCATTGTATGTAGGAATATAGTTACATTATTTGATAAGGCCCAAAAGCAAGGCTTAAATAAATAATAAACAAATAGGCACCGAAATAAACATGTAATTATTAATCCTGTTTTGTGTTATTAAAGGGGAAAATATCACAGTGCTATGAGAAATAGAAGGAGCCAGCCATATAAAGAATAGGGAAAAAGAAATCTTAAGAAAGAAAAGAATGAGCAGAGAATTAGAAAAGTATTTGGTGCAATCAAGGGTCTGAAAGGAGTCCTGTATGGTTAGACTTAAGGAGCAGAACCAAGTGAAGTACAGGTATCATGATTTGCTCAATCACACAGGGCCCTGCAGGCTCTATTTACAGGGTTTGGATTTTATCCTCAGTATGACGGGAAATATTTTAAACAGAAAATTATACGATCCCATCTTTGTATTTAAAAAATATCATTTTGGGTAAGGAATAGAGAACAGATTAGAGAATATCAAGAAAGAAATGAGGAGAACTTGTTCGAGACTATTAGAATAGTTCAGGAAAGAGAACATAGTGGCTTTGGTTTAGGGTAGAGGCCATAACACATAGGTTGAGAATGGAGTGGGAGGTGAAAGATGACTTCTAGGCTGTGGCTTAAGCACCATTTACAAAGACAGTAAAAGAACTGTTTCAGATATGTTCAATTTCAAACACTAGGAGAAATACAGCTGGAGAAATCAAATAGGAAATTAAATCTGGGTTCAGGGGATGTTCAGAAAGAAGATATAAGAGTAATCAACATAAAGGTTTAAGCTTAAAACATAATGCAAATTCTCCTTGCATAAACATGCCTGCATCAAGTCTAGAATAGTTTTAAAGGTTTGGATAAACTAGAGAAAAACAATTAATCAGAAAAGCTTATTAGAAACAGAGAAATCACAAAAAAGAACAAATGAAATAAAAAAAAAAAAAGAGTACAAAACACAGAGAAAGGTAATCTGAAAGGTAAATTCCTGGGCCCATTCAATAACAATCCTGGGAAAAGGGTAGCCCGCTCCTGCCAACAATCAGTGGCAAGTATATCTAATGCATAAATAAGTACCTTCGGTTAGTTAGGAGCTACTCAATATAAAAATGGTAAAATTAAATAACTACTCTTCTGGTCTGTGTTCACCAAGCATTAGAGAGCAGTTCTTCTTCCATCGATCAACTTTTACCCCCTTATTAATATCAATATTTTTACCTGGATCCCAGAAGATTCTTTCTTAATAAACATTAACTAGAATATGTCTGAATTTTTGACCATTCTAAGTAAAAATTCTATCATGTTGTGTCCTTTCAATACAAAGATTCAATTCTTTTTTAATTTAGGGGTGTTTTTCTTGAATGTATTATGATTTCAAACATTTATTTTCTTCTTTTAAATTTTTTTTCTTTTTCCATAAAGTCTAAAATTATGTATATGTTGCATATATATAATTGCCTGTCTTCCACTGCTAATTATTATCTCTTTTATCTTTTAAAACCCTCTTTATTTGTTTCATCTCATTTAATTTTACTACTGTTTCCTTTATGTTTCCTACTGATTTTTACAGTGTCTCTTTGCCTTTGTGGTCCAATTTAAAACACTTGTTTTGCCTTCTTCTTTTCTGGGCTCTGTTAATTCAAAATTAATCTCTTCCAGTTGTTAAGCCATCTTTGCCTACATCTATTCTTACATTTCTACTTTGTAGTATTCTTTTAAAGATGTGAATGTACAAAACTGTTAAAAACATTAAGATCAAATTTTCATCGAATTTGTGTCAATTCTGTGTGTGTGTGTGCATGTGTGTGTGACTAACCTCTACCTGTTTGCTAAGCTTTGCTGTCTGTTTCTACATTTTCTTATTAATATCTTTGTATAAATACTAGGCCAGTTACTTTCAAATTACTTATTATTTATGAGTTAGATTTTGCTGGACCAAATTTTGGTGTGGACTAGAAAAGTTTTGGAATCCAGAGTGATGGAAGCACAGGTTCTTTATAGTCTTTAAAACCAAAAGACTGACACATTATCTGATGCTATGAAGACAGATTGCTTTATCCAAACATGTGTTCTCCACTTCTTTACACCAAACCATGTCAAGAATGGGCTGTGCTCCAGCCTGTTCACTCCAATTCCCATTAGGCTTGCCATAAACAGGGATAATGTTTTTATACCTCAAAAACAAGCCCCTTACCTTTAGGAAGTTCAATTTTCTGTTATATTGTAAGTTCTGCCACCACTGAATATTTTCAACCTCTCATGTGTTTTTATTCTTTCCCTCTTTCCTTGTGGCTTCTGTCAGATCTCAAGCTGCTTAAGTAACCTTTGCCTATATTTTGTTGTCCAGGTATTGTCTGTCTTCTTAGTTTGCTTAATGTGAGATGGAGTTGTAATGAACAGTAGAAGTATGTGTAATGTATGTTTTACTTTCCTTGCTGCTTTTGTGAGTTTTCTGGGAGAGGTCAGGGAGCAGATACTGACTTACCCTTAATCATACCTAAATTCCTTATAAACATACAAATGGGAGGCTTGCTATAATACTAAACAACCAGTGATTATAACTAGGCTTCCATATTGTATACCTATAGGGCAAGAATGTGTAGGCCAGAAGATAAAAGTATGTGTAGTCCCATTGTTAGTTTATTTCTTACAAAAATTAATAAATTGGCATTCTGACTTCATTATTAGTCCCTATTTATTTGGGTAATGTGAATTTATTTGGCTTTACCTCTTACATAAACGAATTTATCCTTGTTCAGTTACTAACACAAACTGCTGAGGTTTATAAGACTGTACGTATTATGAAATAGCAAGCAATGCCCAACACACAACTTTGATCAACTAAAACACATATTAGGTTCTGTTACAAAAATAAATTACACGCTAAGAAAATAATAATAAATGTAACAATTGCTAAATTATAGAATGTTTCACTTGGTTCCTTTCCTTACATCATTCTTCTTGGTTCCCTTTACTCACATCATTCTTTCCTTCTTCAATTGCTGTTTATGAACATTAACCAGGATGCTATGTATTCCTTTGGGTGTGTAAGCTTTTAACATTCCGCTGAGGTTTTATCGAAGTGGTTATGTTGATGTACACTAGACTTATATATGTTTAAATGGCATGAACTCAAATTTTCCATTACCATCTTCTTCCCCCTAGGAACTTAGTAAGGTCATGTCCATGATACTTTGCTATCTAGAAACACATTGCAACCCAAACTTATATTCTTTCTCTTTATTTTAAACAGCAATAGAAGCTATTAGAAACATATCTTAAACCCTGGATTAATAAATATAATCTAGTTCAAAAGTGAGAACATATACTAGGATTAATATATCAGAACAAAACATAAAAAAGAAAGTTAAGTTCAGAAAGCTGAACATTATTAAGAGGAATGTCTAAAAACTGAAATAAACAATAAATATAGACAACAAGAACTTCATTACCTTCAGGTCGATATTGTGCAACAATTGTGACAGCTTGGCCAGCATTTTTTCAAAGCAGCTGCTGCTTGCTCATGGCTGGCAGTTCTGAGGTCAACACTGTTTACCTGTAAATCAAACCAAACCTTAAATCTGAAAAGAAAATTACCACACTAATTAGAAATTACAATAGCCTGTTCTTTGAGTAGCATAGATAAAAAAAATTTACTGGTAATTACTTTATCACTAAAATATTTTCTTGTTTTAATTTACTAAAAATTGTACAGTAAAACAAAACATTATCAATAATCAAAGCAATTTTATTCATTAAAAATACTTTGCTTAATATCAAGTGAGTAAAACCAAAATTTCTCCCCCAGGTTTTCAATAAGGTTGTCTATCAATCTCTTGAAAAATGTACCTTACTTTGACAATCTGAAAAATCAACAAGTGTTATTTTGTACATTTCATTTCACCAGTATCTCCAACAACAGGAGGGAAATTCATTTTGTAGCATCTTCAATTCCTGCTATATTTCCACTCCTATTACTCATGTCAGTTCTAATTCTTTTCCTTCCTTTTCCAAATTAAAGCTTCCACTTGTTTAGAGTTAACAGAAAAACACTTAAAGTATTAAAATAGCTCAGATTTCAAGGACTAACATTTAAATCAAGTAAATGTTATTAAGTGAGCAAGGTTTCATTTTTTAAAATAATTTATCTTTCAGTTATAGTTGGCATACAATATTATATTAGCTTCAGGTGTAAAATATAGTGATTAGACATCTATATAACTCACGAAGTAATCACCCCAATGCGTCTAGTGCCCCTCTGATATTGTACATAGTTATTATAATACTATTGGCTATATTCCTATGTCACACTTTCTATCGTTATTACTATTTTGTAAATACCAATTTGTAACTTCTTAATCCTTTCTCTCTTTTCACCAATCCCTCAAACTCCCTCCCATCTGGTAACTCTCAAAAATGTTCTCTGTATCTATGAGTTTGTTTTGTTTGTTTATTTTGTTCTTTAGATTCTGTATACATGTGCAATTGTATGGTGTCTGTCTTCCTCTATTTGATTTACTCCACTCAGCATACTACCCTCTAAGTCCATCAAGATATATCTTTCTCCATCCCTTTACTTTTAGTCTATGTGTCTCTTCATCTGAAGTGAGTCTCCTATAGGCAGCATATGTACAGGTCTTGTTTCTTATCCATTCAGCCACACCATCTTTTGATTGAAGCACTTAATTGTTTTTCATTTGAAGTACTTGTTGACAGATATGTAGTTACTGGCATTCTTTATTTAGACTTTTGATACATTTTTTTTCTTTTTCTTAAAGAAGTTCCTCCAACATTTCCTGTAATACTGGCTTGTGGTGATGAACTCTAGTTTTTTCTTGTCTGGGAAGCTCTTTCTTTACCTGTCCTTCAATTCTAAATGATAGCTTTGCTGGGTAAAATAATCTTCATTGTAGGTCCTGGGTTTCCATCACTTAGAATATTTTGTGCCAAGCCCATCTGGTCAGTAAAGTTTCTGTTGAGAAATTAGCTGACAGTCTTATGGGTGTTCCCTTTTATGTAACTAATTGCTTTTCTCTTGCTGCTTTAAAGATTCTCCCTTGAATTTAACTTTTGGCATTTTAATTATGATAGGTTTTGGTGTGGGCCTCTTTGGGTTCATCTTGTTTGGGACTTTTGAACTTCCTGAGGTTGTATGTCTATTTCCTTCACCAGATACGGAAAATTTTTCATTGTTTCTTCAAATAGGTTTTTCAATTCTTGTGCTCTCTCTTCTTCTTCTGGATGTTATGTTTAACGTTGTGGATGTTATGTTTAACGTTGTTCCAGAGGCTTCGTAAACTATCTTCATTTTTATTTTTTGAATTTTTTTTCTTCTTGTTGTTTTGATTGGGTGTCCTCTGCTACCCCATACTCTATGTCGCTGATTTGAATCCTCTGTTTTCATCCACTCTGTTGATTTTCTCTAAAGTACTCTTCATCTCAGATATTGTAGTCTTCATTTCTGACTGGTTCTCTATTATTTCCCATCTCTGTTTTTATGTTTTTATCTCTTTGTTAAAGTTCTCACTGAGTTTGTCTACCTTCCCCTAAGTTCCTCCAGCATCCTTATAGCCAGTGTTTTGAACTCTGCATCTGGTATACTGCTTGTCTCCATTTTGGTGAATTCTTTTTCTGGAGCTTTGTTTTTTTTTCTTTCATGTGGGACATGATTCTTTGTTTCCCCATTTTGGCTGCTCCCTGTGTCTGTTTTCTATGTATTAGGTAGGGCTCCTAAGTCTTCCCAGTCTTAGTAGAGTGGTTTTATATAGTAGGTGTGCTATGGAGCCCATTGGCACAGTCCTGGGAGGGGTTAAGCTGCAGCCAAGTTCAGTCACAGCCTGTGTACCTCCAGGACCACTGGTAAGAGTCATCCAGCAATCCACAATATGGCTGCCATCTGTACTGGGCTTAACGGTGCCTCAAAGAGGCCAAGTCAGAAACCAAGGCTGGCTGCCACTAGTATGGGGATTGGGGCTGCTTGGCAAGAGGTACAAGGCACACTGAGGTCAATCATTAATTAGAAATTGCAGACAGTTCTTTCTTTCCAAAAAATATTCAGTGAAGAACATTGCTGTATTCAAAAGCTTAATCTAAACAAATGTAACATAATGTAGTTTTATTAGTGAATATCTCTAGTTGAAAGGTTAAAATAGACTCAACACAATATATTAATAGTTCTACTCCAAGCATAAAGAAAATCCTCCTAAATCCCAGGAGAAACAAATTAGGGAAAAAATATAAAGGAAGATAAAATTTCACTGAATTATTATAGAGGAAGATTATAATTTTTAGTGAAATTCAGCATCAAAATTACTATATGTTACATGAAAGGTTTTGAAGACAGGCTATATAAAGTTTAAAGAGAATACTTTGTTAACAAGACTAACAAATAAAAAAACTTTCTTAAATATCACTGAATATTTTAATGGAAGATACAATATCAAAAATTATTGAGAAGAAATGCTTGCACTGAGACATATTTGCGTAAAGTGCCTTGGGGTTTTTTTTTTTTTCCCCACTAACACTTAAAAAAAGGGAGATAAAATTTACATAAAATCCACCGCATTTAAAGTTTACAACTTCGTGGTTTTTAGTACATTTACAAGGATGTACAACCATCACCATGACCTAATTCCAAAACATTTTCATCACTCAAAAAGAAACTTACTACTCATATCAGTCATTCCTCTCCTTTCTCTCCTTTGGAAACCACTAATCTACTTTCTGACTCAGTGGATTTGTCCATTCTGTATATTTTAAATAAGTGGGATACTATATAAATGTGATCATTTGTGTTTGGCTTTTTTACTTTTTATGGCTGAATAATATGCCATTGGTATGAATATTACACATTTTATCTACTTTAAATTTCTAAGTATTTTATTCTTTTTGAAAACTACTGTAAATAAAATTGTTTTCTTAATTTCCCTTTTAGGTTGTTCAATGTTGTTATTTAGAAATACAACTATTTCTTGTGATTCTCTTTCCTGCAAACTTGCCTGAAGTTGTTTATCAGCTCTAAATGTTTTGTTGTTTGCTGGATTTGCTAAAATTTTCTATATAAGATCACAGCATCTGTGAATAATTTTTTTAAAAAATTTATTTTGATTTATTTTTTTCTTAGTGATTTCCCTGGATTATAATTAACATCGTATGACACTCTATTTTGAATTAATACTAACTAATTTCAATAGTATATAAACTCTGCCTCCAATATAACGCTATGTCCTCTATCCCCCTTGTGATACTATTGTCATATAATCACATCTTTATACAATGTGTGCCCATCAACACAGATTTAAAATTGTTTTATTCGGTTATCTTTTAAGTCAGACAGAAGGAAAAAGGAGTCACAAATAAAAATACACTTATGGTGCCTTATATTTACCTATGTAGTTACCTTTAAAGATGCTCTTTACTTTTTATATGGATTTGGGTTGCTCTCTTATATCCTTTTATTTTAGTCTGAAGGATTCCCTTCAGTACTTCTTATAAGAAAGGTTTACTAGAGAGAAACTTCCTCAACTTAGTTTACCTTAGAATATCTTTTATCCTTCATTTCTTAAGGACAGTCTGGCTGGATATAGAATTCATGGTAAATAGCCTTTATCTTTCAGAATTCTGAATGTGTCATCCCACTGGCTTTTGCCTCCATGGATTTTGATAAAAAAGCATCTGTTAATCTTACTGAAGGTCCCCTATACATGAATCATTTTTTCTGCTTTTAAGGCATAGGCTTTTAACAGTTTTGATTAGGAGGTGTCTATGGTGTGGATCTTCAAGTTTATTCTACTTGGAATTCACTGAGCTTCTCAGATGTGTAAATTTTTTAAAAATCAAATTTGAAAAAGTTTGTGGCCATTATATAAATATTCTTTCTATCCCTTTCCTCTCGTTCTGAGACTTCATTATGCATACGTTGGTATATCTGATGGTATCCCATAGGTCTTTGAGGCTTTGTTAATTTTTCTTCATTCTTTTTTCTTTCTGTTCTTCAGCCTGGATGATTCTTTCTTCTGTTCAAAATCTGCTGTTGAGCTTGTCCAGATTCTTTCATTTCAATTATTACACTTTTCAACTCCAAAATTTCTATTTAGTTCTTTTACATAATAGAAATCTCTTTACTGATATTCTCACCTTGGTGAGATATTGTTCCTATGCTTTCCTTTCATTCTTCAGATATGGGTTCTTTTAATTCTTTGAACATATTTAAAATATCTGATTTAAAATTTTTGTCTAGTAAGATCATTGTTGGGCTTCCTTAGGGACAGTTTTCTACTGATTTTTTTTAGTTTATGGTTAAGAAATTTTACAATTTTGTATGTTGTATTTTTTTTGCCACAATTAAGAGATAGAAAAGTTACATCACTCCCGCACAAATTCCTCTAAACCCCTTCATTCACTGTGTTTTATGCATTACCCTGATGTCTAATGTTAAGCACCTTTTCATGTACTTATAAACCATTCATTTATCTTGTTTCTGAAATATCAATTTATGTCTTTTGCTCATTTTTTAAATTGGGCTACTCAATTTTTTTTATTGTTGATTTATGGGAGATGTTTATATATTTTGGAGATTATTTTGTTAAATATATGTGCTGAAGAATATTTTTTTCCAACTATGTGGCTTTGCCTATCTTGGTTTCTTAATGATGCCATTTTTATGGCTAGTGTTTTTAATTATCTTGTCAAAGAAACTGTTGTCTACCCAGTATGTAAAGATATCCTCCCATGTTTTCCTCTATGAGAATTATGGTTTGGGCTGTTATATTTATATATACAGTCCATCTAGAATTATTTTTATGTCTGCAATAAGACTGGGTTGAAGTTCAAGTTTTCCATATAGATATCCAATTGTTTTCAACATCGTTTATTAAAAACATTTTGTTTTCACCACGGAAATGACTTGGCCCCTTGGTCTATTTAAGAAACCTTTGCTTAATCCAAGTTAATTAAGACTTTTTAAAAATATCTTCTAGAAGTTTAGTCTTATGATCCATTTCAAGTTAATTTTTGTAGAGAATGAGTGGTAAGAACCAAAGTTCTGTTCCTTCTTTTATCTACTTATTTTAATCAATTACAGAGGAGGAAGTTTAAATCCTCAACTGTGACTGTAGATTTATCTATTTTTATCCCTAGTTCTGGTAATTTTTGATTCATATATTTAAAAGGATTATTAGGTACATGCACACTAAAGAATGTCATCCTCTAATAAAATTATGCTTTATCATTATGAAACTATTCAAAACAAAAAGAGTTCCTTCTCTTTTATAAATAATCGGTCATCTTCTTTCCACCTGGATTCATTCTTGAATTTTAAAGGATCCCCAAAAGGACAGGATGCAAGAGAATGTTGATACATCTATGTATGTGCAGGGAAGAATTAAATGGCAAGAGGAAATGATCTTGAAAACCTGCATATAAATGTAATGCTTTTCCTATCATGTTCCAGTAATAAATATCTTGAGTTTGAGGAATATTTTTTGATTTTATTTACATTTTGCAATTAAAAGGTATCATTTGATTTATATTTAAGAAATGATTTAAAAAGTTATCAATATTGAATAGCATTGTTGACCCAGCATGTACGTTTAGTTTCTATATTAAAATTTCCAAGTATTTAAAGTAAATAGCAATATAGCGATTAAGGTGAATCCTGGCTATCCATTTATTAGATATTTTTAGTTATTACAAGCAAAATAACCTCTAAACCTTAATTTCCTCATTGGAAAATGATAAGAATGACATTTCTCTATTTACAACAAGCGATGGAAAGTATTTTTGGAAGAATGCCACTCCCAATTCAGGCAGCACTGGATTTCCACATATAAAATAAAGAGTTATTAAAAAAAAGCTCACAACACACAACTTAGAACATCAGAAAAGTATTTACTATAAGTCACCATAAATAACACATAGTAGATACTTATAAACTGCAGAAAATAGAACTAGTATTGTCGAATATAAAATAAATAGGTTTAAAGAAAAACCTACAAGAATGAAAGAAACTAAACCCCACAAAACCCGCCACACAGGATAGAAAGAAACCAAAAGAATATTATAGAAAGAAATGATACTTTAAAAATAAAATGTTAGTTTGATTTAAAGATAAGATTAGACAAAGATGAAAGGAATTTATGAACTGAAAAATAGATCTGAAATCAAGTTCAAGGAGACAGTTCGTAAGTATAAAATTGGAGTTAAAAGACATGGAGAACAAAATGATAATGTCCTCTCATAGGAGGAGTTCAAGGACAGAATACACATAATGTGGGAAAGGTAAAAGCAATGGCTAAGAAGATTCCAGAATTGGTGAAAGACAGGACTCCTCTGATTCAGAAAGCATCATGAATCCACCCCTAAAAGAAATAAAATGCTATACAGAGACTTTAGTGAAATTGCAGTACACTAAAGACTGAGACTGAAAAGTAATCAGTGAAAAAAAAATTACCTACAAACAAGACAGAGTATAGATCTTTTTTTAAATAGCAACAAGAAGCCAGATTGTATAAGCAGTATCTTCAAAGTATTAGAAACAATAGCTATCAACCTAGCATTCCATATTGAATTGTATTTACAAGTGAGGGTAAAATCAAGATACTTTCATAAATACTGTAAATGTATTATCAAAAAGAAATCATTGCTAAAGAATAATTTATAGGTTTCACTAAGGTGTATTTGGATATTTGAAGGAGATTATATATATATAATTTTAAATTAAGTTCATTGGGGTAACATTGTTTAATACAATTACATAATTTTCAGGTGTACATTATGACATCTGTATATTCAATTGTGTTTAACATCAAAGTCCAGTTTCCTTCAGCTACCATGTATTTGATCTCCTTTACCTACTTCAGCCTTCCCCTACCCTCTCTATATTTGACCCCCCTTTACCCTGTCTACCTCCATCTCATCCCCCACCCCCTACCCTCTCGTAACCACTAGTCTATATAGTCCATGTCCATGAGTCTCTGTTTATCTTGTTCCTTCGTTGCTTTTAGGTTTATACCCCATATATAAGTGATATCATGTAATTTTCAACTTTTTTGGTCTGTCTTATTTCGCTTAGCATGATTATCTCGAGGTTCATCCATGTTGCCATAAATGGCAGTATTTCATCTCTTCTCATGGCTGAGTAATATTCCATTGTATATATGTACAACAGCTTCTTTAGCCAATCACCTATCATAGGACACTTCGGTTGCTTCATGTCCTGGCCACTGTGAATAATGCTGCAGTGAATACTGGTGTGCGAATATGTTTTCAGATATGGGTTTTCAAGTGTTTGGGGTTAATATCCAGTAGAGAGAGGAACTGCTGGGTCATATGGTGGATCAATTCTTAGTTTTCTGAGGAACCTCCATACTTTTTTCCATAGTTGCTGTACCAATATGCAGTCCAACCAGAAGTGTATGAGGATTCCTATTTCTCCACATTCTCTCCACACTTGTTATTACTTGCCCTGTTGATAAAAGCTATTCTAACGGCTGTGAGATGGTATCTCATTGTGGTTTTGATTTGCATTTTCATAAGAGCTAGCAACGTTGAGCATCTTTTCAAGTATTTGTTGGCCATTTGAAATGTCCTCTAGGGAAAAGTGTCAGTTCAGGTCCTCTGCCCATTTTTTGATTGGATCATTTGTTTTTTGTTGTTATTGAGTTGTATGAGTTGTTTGCATATTTTGGTTATTAGGCCCTTATCAGAGGCATTGCTTGTAAAATAAATTTTCCCATTCAGATGGTTGTCTCTTTACCTTGTTGAGGTTTCTACTCTTATTTTAAGTGGGATGCCCAAATATACCTGAGGCTTTTCTAGGTAAAGGAGATGATATCCACCAATCTTCTTCTGTGACCTGATTGTCTCCTCTGAGCGCCAAAGAAAATGTGCAAATATGGAAAATTCTCGCTTCGATCTATCTTTGTTTATAGCCTCAACCCTTCCAGTATCACTAAAACTTTATTAAAAAAGACATCACTTTTCATGCAGTTGTTCAAAATTTTTCATTGAACACCTACTATTTTCCAGGCACTCCACCTGGAATGATATGTTCACTGTAGAAAATTTGAAAAATATAGTGGCTATACAGAAAATATAGAGATGTCCACCAACATTAAATGGGTAAAGGAATTGTAGTATAGATATAAAATTTACTACTACATAGCACTGGAAATGCACCTCTATAGCCACAAACATAACAAGGATGCATTTAAAACACATGTTGATTTAAAGAAGACAGACACATCCCCAAAATAATATAGTATAATTCCATTTATATAATTTCAAAAAATAGGACAAATTATTCTTTAGGGATGCCTACTTAAGTTGTAAACTAATGATAAGTCAAAATAGAAATGATTGGTAAAAGCTGCCTGTCAAAAGGAGGAATGGTTTTGTTGAGAAGGGCACTTAATAGACTTCTAAAAGAGGACAATGAATGTGGTTCCATATGTGTTCACTTTATAATTATTCACTGATATTTATGTGTAAAAAAAAGCAATTCATCAAGAAGAAATGATGATTCTAAACTTAGATACATCTAATAACATGATTTCAAACATACAATGATAAAAAAACTGCTGCAAGGACAAACTGCTAAACTCACCATCATACTGACACAGCTTAAAAAACTTTTAAAATAGCTTAAATAGACAATAGACTAAAATAAAAGATCTGAACTAAACAAGTAACAAGACTGAGTTAATAGACACCTAGAGAACTTTGCAGTCAACAATAGAGAATACATATTTTCTTCAAGCACCTTTACAAAAATTGATCCCTTAATAGGTCAAATATTGAGAGATCTATCATACAGAACATGTACTCTGACAACGCTATAATTCTACAATTAAGCTGTAAAATGATAACTAAAACATTTGCCATAACTTTAGGATGTAAAAAACAAATAAGAATAGAAATAAAAAATAATAAAAAACAATATTTTGATTAATATATCCTACCGATATATACGATCTCCTTTTCTGAGCTCTCCACTAAGATCAGCAGGTCCTCCAGCCAAAATAAAGGAAATAAATATTCCTTCTCCATCTTCACCTCCTACAATGTTGAAACCAAGGCCTGTTGAGCCACGATGAAGAACAACTTTTCTAGGTTCCCTAAAAATTAAAAAAATATTGAATACCTTAGAAATTTTACCTAGAACTTGACATTCTATCAATGACAATTTCCTTTTGATAACTCTTATGTTATCTATCAAACTATAAAGACAGCTAGATGAAATATAAAAGGTTTTCAAAACTGAAACAAAAATTCTTTCTAAGCCAAGAAATTAGGCTTAGAACTTAAAAGGAAAAATCCTAACTTTATGTAAAAGCTAAAAACCATGTTAAAAAGCAAACAAACATGAAACTAAAACAAAAGGAAGAAAACATGGAAATTAGAAAAATGAGTTAAAGAGCCTGCTCAGAAAATATATACATATACTTATGAAAAGTCGATATTACACATTTTATTGCCTATGAAGCAGTCACTGCCCCTACTTCTTAGATAGTATGAAAGGTAGATAGATTTCTTTGTGTTAGAGAAGGTAGGTCCTTTTTCCAGTCTGAAAGGGATGAATCATGACTAACCTAAGGCAGTCATTGCAATCCCTTTTCCCTTTGCTAAGGTGAAGCTATGCCCCTATTCTGGCCTCTGAGAAATGAAAGGAAATGTTATTGTCACTTCCAAGACAGACCCTAACAAAGACAAAGTACATTTGTTCCTCTTCCTATCCAAACTAACTCCCACAAAAAAGAATGAACAATAAAATTCCATTACTGGTTTGAACATATTACAATCATGAGGTAAGACCAAGCAGAGACACCATGGACCTAGGGTTGCTACACAAACACTGGAATTGCCCATCTCCAGACTTTTTATATGAAATAATGAAATATTTGTATTTCAAAAGTCACATTCATCTATCTACTTACCTACCTCTGCTTTTCTTCCATTCTAAAATGAATCTTTTCTGCCTCCCTCCCAATTTAAAATCTCTGAAAACAGAATACACCTTACCACTAATGTTTCACATTTGCTATCAGTTATACATAGTTGTGTGAAAATTATTCACATCCTCTGGTAAGACCATAAAAATTCCATCAGCAGATTATTTTAGGTAATGAAACAGAGAACATCATTTGAGATTAGAATGTATCATATTTGATGAATATTTTTAAAAATGTTATCTGATTTTTCTAAAATATCAGAGAAAACTATTGGTAACAAAAGGTTTGATAGAAGTAAATAACTTTTACAAGGGAATTTTAGGGATCCTTCCATATAATGTGGAATTAATCTTAAATATTTGTTTACTCAAAACTTAAAATGGTGTTTTCTAATCATACATAGGTATCGGTTTTGTCAGTTACAGGGTTAATAAAATTATATTTTCTTGTCAAAAATAGCAAAATTAAATCATATATTGTTTAGGAAATACTGTATATATAAATATACACACACACAAAAAGGAAATGATAAATCCAAAATTCAGGAAAGCAGTTAATATGGTGGGGAATGTAAGAGAAGTAGTGTAGGATCAGAGGTACAGGATAGTTTTCACTATATTGGTAGTGTTTCATTTCTTTGTTAGATGGTGGATTCATCGTTTAGGGTTCCTATTATGCTTTAAACATATGAATGAATCATAACTTTACATTAGCAAATAATACTTAATTTAAAAATATCTAGGTGAAATCGAACAATATTTTAGAGTGAAATAAGCTCTGACTTTCAAATAACATATGCCCATGAAAAGATACTCAACATCCTTAGTCATTAGGGAAATGTATTAAAATCACAAAGATATGACTCACCTACTATAATAGCTATAAAACAAAACAAAATAAAAATAATGGTGGTGAGGATGTGGAAAAACTGGAACCCTCATATATTGATGGTGGTAATGTAAAATGGTGTGGCCAGTACAAAACAGGGGATTCCTTATAAACTTAAACACAGCTACCATGTGACCCAGCAATTCTACTCATAGCTATATATCTAATAGAATTGAAAGCAGAGACACAAGTAGATACTTGTATGCCATTGTTTATCACAGCATTATTCACAATACCCAAAAGGTAGAAATAACTCAGGTGCCCATCAACAGATAAATGGATAAACAAAATGGGGTATATACACATGATGGACAATTATTTAGGCATAAAAAGGAATGAAGTTCTGATACATGCTATAATATGGATGAACCTTGAAAAACATGCTAAGTGAAAGAAGCCAGACACAAAAGATAAGCATTTTAAGATTCCACTTATATGAACAATCTAGGTAAATGCATAGAGACAGAAAGCAGACTACAGGTTACCAGAAACCGGGAGGATAGGAATATAGTGCATTATTGCTCACAGTTTGTCCGAGGTAATAAAGAGTTTTGGAAATAGTGGTGATGGATGATGTGTGCATAATATTATGAATGTAATTAATGCCACTGAACAGTACATTTAAAAATGGTTAAAATAGCCAATTCCACATTATATATATTTTATCATAATTAAAAAAATTAGTAATGTACTATATAAAATATCACTGAGTTGTATACTTTAAATGGGTGCACTGTATGGTATACAGATCATATCTCAATAAAGCTGTAAGATACATGAACTTTAGAATCACAACTGTTTGTTGAGATTTTTCTTTTTCTTTTTTTAATTGGTAATGTGAGATAAGCTCTGAAAAACTACTTAGAATTGAACTGTGGAGAGTAATTCTAATGGGAAGGTAAAGGTTTTTATACTTCGAAACCTGGGCAAGGTAGTGTAATTATCAAAAAGGAATGAAAAATAAACATCAGTTTAGGAAGCCTATCTAGTAACTAACCACCTGATTTTCACAGAAAACTACAGTAAACAGGTAGACCTGTTGTGTAATACTACAAAGTCTAATACTATATAGGCAAGAAATATATAATGAAAAAAAATGGAGAACAATCAATATGCTAATATATTTTTTAGTTAGAAAAAATTTAATTAGAAATTAAAGACTAGATAAGCTACTATTTTTTCTCTTTACTTCTATAAATAGGCACTATTAGAAAACAACAACAAAATGGCCATAAGAGATCATTACAGGAGCACAACCTAAAGACTAACAGCCTTGAAAATTCGTACCACAATCATAAATACTATTCTATCTGCTAATTTTCATTCTAAACATAATTACTGTACACCTATTAGATTAAGCTCTCAATATGGCTAACTCTTGATGAAGAAAACAAAGGCAAACATTCTTATATGACTTAAAGAAATCACCACCTGAAGTAAGGACAAGTAAAGAATAATTACAATTATGAAGGTCCAAAATAATAATTCTAACAATAATGTAATAAAAACATAAAAAGACATTAATTAGCATGTTTCATGTTAAATGCCATAAATAATATGAAATACTTGTACAAATTATAAAAGCAAACGTATAAACATAATGTCTTATCACTATATTGAATAACGGAATAATGTGAAAAATATCTAAAATATTTTTTCACTTATTTATTTATACCTAGTTAAGAGTTCTTTTGGGATTGAAAAGACAGATAATCTACAAACTTTAGGCAGTTAGTAATGTTAGCTAAAAGTTGTAGGTGTCAGGATATCAAGGATATATAACAAACAGAAAATATCACTTTAAATTCTGAACATGAATATAATTCCGAAAATAAATATCATAATATTATATGGCATATATTAAATAGAAATATAACAAAAGTTAGTTTAAAATATGTGTAAGTATATTCTTAACTTTTACCTAAATTAATCTGTAAGGATAATTTACCAATCATTAAAAAATAGCAATATTAATAAAAAGAAGAGTGATTTATTTGGAGTATAAAATATTTTTACACTTTAGGCTCTTCCATGAATGTACTAATGAAAAAAATTAGGTTTATATTCATCATCTATCAATAAAATTTTTTAGTCCTGAAATTGTGGCTATCTTACTTGGCCAATTATATCTCCATCTAATAGTTGGCTTTATGTAAGAAGGATTAATGTTCAGCTCCTTACCGTGTAATTTCATCATCTCCAATCATTACTTTTGAAACAGGTGAGTATCTGGCTGGTGATGCTGGTGTCTGGCCCAAGTAAGAAGATGGACTACATGGTTATCAACAGGCTGAGAAGCAGCTTCAAAGTAAAGAAAGTAAAAAACACTTGAAAAATGAAACAAATCACTTAGTACCACATTTGTGAATTATCATTTAAAGGTTAATGTATAATTCATATCCACTTATTTTTAAAATAGAGTTATATAGATAATATTTATCAGGTAAAAAGCAATTAGACAAGTTCAAGTTTCTAGGTAAAAATGAGTTTAGATATTCAAATCAGTAAACAAACTTATAGAACTAAATGTTTAACAGCAGGTTTTCCATTCAGCTTATAGGAAGCCTAGAGTCATCACTCTGTCCTAACAACGACTAAAAAGCTGAGCAAACTGAAAAATCAACAACTCTTCTTTGGTTCTTAAGATAAGATAAGGGAGGTGACAGGGCAAACTTCTGTCCCCCAAATTGGAGAGACTGACAGGCAAATACAGAGAATCACAACTTAAACAGAGAAGAAACCTCTGTGGGAACTATCACTGAGGTAGAGAAACTGGGATCATAATTGACAAATTTCTGATGGCTCACTGTGGATAACTCTGAGAGTCAAAAACTCTAAGGGTACTCTAAGTTTTTTAAGTTTTACAACCTGGATCTCTATTGAGTCTCACAGTGAATATGGGGGGGGGGCGCGGGGCAGGGAATCCCCTTGTGCTTCTGGCAGGAGAAAAGGAAAAGGAACCATTTTGGAATATACAAGTACATTTTTGTCTTCTCAACAAAGTTTGCCCACAGGAGAAACTATTAACCAGAGCCTGACCTGCTGGGGATTTAGTGGAGTCTTCCTGACCTGCAAAAAGGGAACTAGAAAAACACAATCTTCCTGGACTGAATAAGAGGAAGTAAAAAATCTAAATAGACCGATCAGCAGCATGGAAATTGAAATGATCATCAAAAACCTACCAAAAAGTAAAAGTCCAGGACCAGATGGCTTCACCAGTGAATTCTACAAACATTCAAAGAAGATTTAATACCTATTCTCCTCAAACTCTTCCAAAAAATGAATAGGAGCAATACTTCCCAACTCATTTTATGAGGCCAATATTACCTGATACCAAAACCTGGTAGAATAACACAAAAAAGAAAACTACAGACCAATATCTCTCATGAACACAGATGCAAAAATCCTAAATAAGATACTAGTGAACCAAATACAGCAACATATTAAAAGATTATACACCACAATCAAGTGGGCTTCATTCCCAAGCACAGGGATGGTTCAGCATACGCAAATCGATTAATGTGATACACCATAAGTTAAAAAAATAAGAATCATATGATCATATCAATAGATGCAGAAAAAGCCTTCGACAAGATACAGCATCCATTTATGATCAAAACACTTAACAAAATCGGTATAGAAGGAAAGTACATAATAAAGGCCACATATACAAGCCCTCAGCCAACATTTACTTAATGGTGAAAAACTAAAAACCTTCCCTCTAAGATCAGGAACAAGGCAAGGCTGTCCACTAGCGCCACTTATTCAATATAACATTGGAGGTCCTAGCGAGTGCAATCAGGCAAGAGAAAGATATAAAAGGCATCCAAATAGGAAACGAAGAAGTCAAACTGTCACTATTTGTGATGACATGATTCTCTATATAGAAAACCCTAAGACTCCACAAGAACACTACTAGAAACAATAAGCAAATACAGTAAAGTTTCTATACAAAATCAACATTCAAAAATCCATAGCGTTTATACTCTAATAATGAAGTGTCAGAAAAAGAAGTGGAAAAAAATTCCTTTTGCAATTGCAACAAAAAGAATAAAATACCTAGGAATAAATTTAACAAAACATGTGAAGGACCTATTAATGAAAACTACAAGACCCTATTAAAGAAATTGAAGAAGATACAAAAAATGGAAAGATATTCCATGTTCTTGGATTGGAAGAATCAACATAGTTAAAATGACCATATTACCTAAAGCATTATACAGATTTAATGCAATCCCATCAAAAATCCCATCAGCATTTTTTTAAAGAAATAGAACAAAAATCATCAGATTTGTATGGAAGCACAAAGACCCCAAATTGCCAAAGCCATCCTGAGAAAAAAAAATGAGGCTGGAGGCATCACTCTGCCGACTTCAAATTATACTGAAGCGACGTAATCAAAACGACATGGTATTGGCAGCAAAACAGACACACAGACCAGTGGAACAGAATCGAGAGTCCAGAACTAAACCCATATTTATATGAATAAGTAATTTTTGACAATGAAAGCCAAAAACATACAGTGGAGAAAGGAAAGCCTCTTCAATAAATGGTGCTGGGAAAACTGGAAAGCCACTGCAAAAGAATGAAACTAGACTGTTGTCTATCAACACACCAAAATTAACTCAAAATGGATTAAGGACCTGAATATAAGACCTGAAACAATAAAATGCATAGAGAAAACATAGGAACTAAACTCAAGGACCTTGGACTTAAAGAGATTTTATGAATTTGACCTCAAAGGCAAGGGAAGTAAAAGCAAAAATAAATGAATGGGACTACATCAAACAAAAAGCTTCTGCTCAGCAAAAGAAACCATCAACAAGGTAAAGAGACAACCATCTGAATGGGAAAATATTTGCAAGCAATGCCTCTGATAAGGGCCTAATATCCAAAATATACAAAACTCATATAACTCAATAACAACAACAAAAACAAATGATCCAATCAAAAATGGGCAGAGGACCTGAACAGACACTTCTCCCTAGAGGACATACAAATGGCCAACAAATATTGAAAAGATGCTCAACATCACTAGCTATTAGGGAAATGCAAATCAAAACCACAATGAGATACCATCTCACACCTGTTAGAATAGCTATAATCAACAGGATAAGTAATAACAAATGTTGGAGAGGATGTGAGAGAAATAGGAACCCTCATACACTGCTGGTGGGACTGCAAATTGGTACAGCCACTATGGAAAACAGTATAGTGGTTCCTCAAAAAACTAAAATTGATCTACCATATGATCCAGCAATCCCTCTGCTGGATATTTACCCCAAAGCTTGAAAACCCATATCTGAAAAGATATTTGCACACCAGTATTCATGCAGCATTATTCACAGTGGCCAGGACATGGAAGCAACCGAAGTGTCCTATGATAGATGATTGGCTAAAGAAGCTGTGTACATATATACAATGGAATATTACTCAGCCATGAGAAGAGATGAAATACTGCCATTTATGGCAACATGGATGAACCTCGAGATAATCACTTACATATGGGGTATAAACCTAAAAGTAGCAAATGAACAAGACAAACAAACAGAGACTCATGGACGTGGACAACAGATTAGTGGTTACCAGAGGATAGAAGGTAATGGGGGAGGTAGAAGGAGTAAAAGGAATCAAATGTGTTTTGACAGAAAGAAATCTAACTATGGGTAGTGAACACACAATGCAAGACACACACACACACCCCTTACTGCTAAATTGTACACTTGAAACTTATTGGATTTTGTTAACCAATGTTACCATAATAAAAAATATATATTTAAACCTCTTAAAAAAAGAGAGAGAAAACACACCCTGCACCTTGTGAAATTATCCTTCAAAAGTAAAGAAGAAATACTTTCTTATACAAATATTGAGGCGATCTGTGCTAGTATTTGAAGACATTCTTTAGAGAGAAGTAAAGTTAATAGGTCAGAAACTCAGTTTTACATAAAGATCATCGAAGAAGGAATAAGTGAAGATAAAAAAAAACTACTTATTTTTCTTATTCTTGATCTGACAGATAAACTTTGTTTAA
This sequence comes from Eonycteris spelaea, assembly GCA_003508835.1. NCBI lineage: Eukaryota > Metazoa > Chordata > Mammalia > Chiroptera > Pteropodidae > Eonycteris > Eonycteris spelaea. Next base: position 29,413,890 of record PUFA01000001.1, on the reverse strand, counting down.
AATAATAACACTATTTGAGTATATTTGCATGTGTGCATGTGTGTGCGTCTGTGTGTATGCTTATGTATAAGTGAAATGATATAAGTGATAGAAGAGAGAACTTAGAATTATTTTGTTTTTATAAGGACTCATACTACCTGTGCAACTGTATAGTGTTATTTAAAAGCAGACTACTATTACTTGTACATGTATATTGCAAACTCTAGGGCAACCTCTAAAAAAGAATAAAAAGAATATGTGTATGCTAAGAAAGCAAAGAAAATGCACTCAAAAGGAATGCTTAATTAAAACCATAAAAGGCAGAAAGAGTGGAAAATATAGGGACAAAAAACAAGGGCAACAAATCGAAAATTAACAAATACAACTGATATTAATCCAGCTACGTCAATAATCACTTTGAACATCAATGGTCTAAATGCACCAATTAGAAAACAGAGATTGTCAGAGTGGATCAAAAAATAAGACCCAATTGTTTATAAGAAACCTATTTTAAATATAAAAACACATATAGATTAAAAGTAAATTAATGGAAAATTATATACCATGCTAAAACTAATCAAAAGAAAGCAGGAGTAGCTATATTAACTTTGGACATTGAAGCCTTTAAAGTAAGTAATCAGGGATAATGAAGGGTACTACATAATGATGAAGGGACAATTCTCCAAGAAGACATATCAACCCTTTACATGTATGCATATAACAACAGTGTCAAACTACACGAGGCTAAAACAGATAGAAGTGCAAAAAGAAATAAATGATTCCACACTCCACACTCTTTTATCACAAATGGGCTGACAGAGTAGGCAGAAAATCAGTAAAGACATAGTTGAACTAAACGACATCATTAATCAATAGGATATAACGAATACCTAAAGACTACTTCATCAAACAAGAGCAGAATACACATTCTTCTTAAGCTCTCATGAAACATTCAACATTCACCAAGACAGACCACATGCAGGGTCATAAAACACATCTTAACAAATAAAAAATATAAATCACACAATGTCTGCTCTCAGGCCACAATGGAATGAAAACTAGAAATCAATAACAAAATGCGAGCTGAAAACCCCCAACTATGTAGAGATTAAATAACACTCAACAGCACAAGGATCAAAGAAAAAAAATCTCCAGAGAAATTTAAAAACGTTCTGAACTAAATGAAAATGAAAACACAACTTATCAAAATTTGTGAGATGCAGCAAAAGCAATGTTTAGAGGGAAATTGATAGTTCTGAATGCACATATCTGAAAAGGAGAAAGACCTAAAATGAATCATCTTAGCTTCCATCTTATAAAACTAGAAAATGAAGAGCAAATTAAATTGAAAGCAGACAAAAATAAATAATAAAAAATAGGGCCGAAATCAATAAAATTGAAAATAAGAAATCAACAGAGAAAGAGCAGCCAAACCAAACACTGGTTCTTTGAAAAGATCAATGAGCTTCTAGCCAGGCTTCCAAGTGAGAAGGCAGAAATCATTAATATCAGAAATAAAAAAAGGAACATCACTACAGATCCCATGGACATTAAAATGATAATAAAGAAATACTTATGCCCACAAATTTTACGACCTATATGAAATGGACCAATTCCTTGAAAGATACAATTTGCCAAAACTCACAGAAAAGAAATAAATCTGAACCAGATTATATTTATTAAAGGGTATTGAATCAACAACTGACAACCTTCCAAAACAGCACCAGGTTCAGGAAGATTCACTGTTGAGTTTTAACAAACATTTAAGGCAGAAATTACACCAATTCTCTATAGTTTCTTCCAGCAGACAGAAGTAAAGGGAATATTTCCTAAATCATTTTGTGAGGTCAACATTACCCTATTTACAAAACCAGACAAAAGAATTACAAGGAAAAAAATCCCTATAGAATATCCCTCATGAACACAGATTTTTGAAAAAATCCTCAACAAAATATTAGTAAATCAAATTCAACAAAATATCAGTAAATCAAAGTCAACACTATAAGCATCTGGGATTTATCCCAGGTATGAAAGGCTGGTTAAATCTTTTAAAATCAATTAAGATGATCAATCACATCAACAGGTTAAAGAAAAAAAGTCACATGATCATATCAACAGAAACAGAAAAGGCATTTTAAAAAACCCAATTATCAATTTATGATTAAACTTTCACTAGAAATAGAGAGGAGTGCTGTCAACTTGATTAAAAAGAAAATCCACAAAAATCCTACAGCTAATATCATACTTAAAGGTAAGAAGCTCGAACCTTTACCATTAAGATTAGTAACAAGTAAAGGATGTCCTAGCTAATACAATAAGGCAAAAAAAGTAAAAGCTATATAGATTAAGAAATAAAACTGTTTTTGTTTGCAGATGTCATGATCATCTATACAGAAAATCTGAAAGAACTGACCAAAAAACTCCTGGAACTAATAAGCAACCACAGCAAGGTTGCAAGATACAGGTTAATATATAAAAGTCAACAGCTTTCCTATATACCAGCAATGAACAAGTAGAAATTAAAATTAAAAACAATATCATTTACATTAGCACCCCCCCAAAATGACATAGTTAGGTGTAAATCTAACAATACATATATAAGATCTGTGTGAGAAAACCTAAAAAAAGCTGATGAAAGATATCAAAGAAGAACTCAATAAATGGAGAGATATTCCATATTTACAGATAGGGAGACTCAATATTGTCAAGATATTAGTTCTTCCCTACTTGATCTACAGATTCGATGTGAACCCAATCAAAATACCAACAAGTTATTTTGTGGATATTGTGAAAATGGTTCTAAAGTTTATATGGAGAGGCAAAAGACCCAGAACAGCTGCCACAATACTAAAGAAGAACAAAGTTGAAGGACTCACACTGTGTTCAAGACTTCCTATAAAGCTACAGTAATCAAGGTAGTGGGGGACTGGCAAAGGAATAGGAAAATCTGATCGATGGAACAAAACAGAGAATCCAGAAACAGACCCATATAAATACAGGCAACTCATCTTTGACAAAGGAGCAAAGGCAATACAATGGAGTGAAGACAGAATTTTATTTGTCCGTTTGTCAATATTTTCTTCACATTTCTTTTTCTTTCATTTATTCTCTTTGTTGATTTGTTTTGCTTAGGGGCAGAGGCAGTGATTAAATATAGTTGTTGCTTTAGAACACATTTTTTTTTTCTGAATATAGTCATCATAGTTTCCAAAATTTTTTTTAGGATTCCACATATAAGTGAAATCATATGGTATTTGTCTTTCTCTATCTGACTTATTTCACATAGCATAATACCCCTTAGGGTCACCCATGTTGTTGTAAATGGCAAGATTTCACTCTTTTTTTTTATTACTGAGAAATGCACAAGGTTGTCTCGAACAGGAAAGGCAGCACAATAATTAAGACTGATACTTAAATTAGTGAATAAAAAGTAGCTTATTATTGAATTTGCTTCTCTAAGCACAAATAAAAATACACAAAACCCTTTATAAAGTTTGTGTGCAAGATCAACTGTAAGAACTTTAAACAAGTCACAAAGTTCTCTTCTGACACAAATGAAATATGAGACATCATTCCTGTCCATTAAAGAGACTAAACACTGCTAATAAAATAATTTAGTTATACATAAGTACCTAATGACTCAATAAGCAGATAATGAAGATGCATCACTCACTGGACTCTATAATATTTCAAAAAATAATTTGTATTTAACTTGATTAATGATGGTAATGAACTTTGACAAGTTTAAAATTAGAAACACTGACACGTACAAAATCACAAGTACCACTAAAATTCCAACAATCTAAAAAAGGAAAACTTGGCAAAGCAGATGACAAAGAGTACATTTAAGATCTTTATTAAACATGAATATTCTAGTATCAACTCAATGTACCAAATAAAACTTTCATTTTCAACCAACACAAACACATTAAAAATATATTTAAACCTCATCTCAGCTTGTACGTTAAAAAAAACCTGGAAATCAAATAGGGAACAAAATTATATAAGTACTTTTATTAACAGTTCAATTCTAGGCAACGCAATTGTATTGCATGCAAATATAGTCAGGCAATACACTAGGAGCTTGAAGTATAAAGATAGTATTTGTGTGCACATACTTGAGAGTATAGAAAAGCCCAAGTTTTAGAAATATTTTATTTTAAATTAGTGTTTCTCAAAGTGCAGTCCATGAATCAGCAGTGCCAGAAGCACTAGAAAGAATTACTTTGCTTAAAAGAATTAATTGCTTGTTAAAGTAAATTTCTGTACTCCATCCAGAAGCTATTAAAACAAAACAAGAATCTGCATTATTCGAAAACGCCTTTGGTGACAGCTATTTACATAAAAGTTTGAGAATCGATGCCTCATATGTTAAAAATAATTGCTGCTATAAAATCGTAAAGGTGAAAAAGCCCCCCTCCATTATGAAAATTCTGAACTAAAATTGAACTTTAAAACCTATTAGGTTAAAATGCTTAATAGATCCTTTAAAAGTATTTGTATAATGCTTAGACTTTATACTGTGAAACTTTTATTAAAATACATAACATCTAAGGATATAACAACATAGATTAAAGTAAACAGACTTACCGTTGGTGATATCAGGTGGTGTGTAGCCATCATTCATATACATACTTGTGGGTTTTGCCACTTTTAAATAAACAAAATCAGATGTGTTCTTTAAGGCAGTTACTGCTTCTTCATGAGTAACTTCTTCTAAACACACACTATTCACCTGAAAGAAAATTGCCACAACATTTAAGACATTTTCACTTACTTTCTTTTTCTGGTTATAAACAATTATACCTAAAGACAGGGGAAATGAAGGAGTGATTTAAGGAATATAAAGGTGTGTGGGAAGAATATACCTACTTTTATTATCTATTACATTAGGAAGTTGTTTATGGTGATAAGTGAAGTTGTTTATGTATGTTAATGAAATAACCTATTTTGACTCCAGCCCCTATTCCTCCCAATCCCTAAGCCTGAGCCTCCTTCCACTCGTAGGCATTTAGGAATATATTGGAATACTGTAGTTCTTTTCTTGATTTTTAATATAAGGTATCTTAGAGATCATTCAATGTTGGGACATATAGAATCATCTAATTTAAAAAACTGTGGCACAGTGCCCCATTGTGTATTTGTATCATAGATTATAAAGCCATTCTAATCTTAATAGATATTTAAACTGTTCTTTGAAATAAACAGCTTTAGTAAATTTATACCCACTACCACAGAATGTGAGTTCTCATCAACTCAGACCTTTACAAACACTGATTATTATCAATTTATAAAAAAAACCTGCCAAATGATCCATATTTTAATTTGTACATTGTATTTAAATTGACATTTCCATTGTGAACAGGTTGATATTTTTTCCAATTATTTTGGTCATTCATCTATCTTCTGTATAAAAACAGAATTGATATTTAGTTATGATGGTATGTCCTACAACCTTGCTAACCTTGTTTATTAGTTCTATTAGTAGGTTCCTTAGGATTTTCTATATGCAATGTTGTGTAATCTGCAAATATAGTTTTACTTCTTTCTTCCCGTCTGAATGTCTTTTTCTTTTCTTATTGCCCTATCAGTATAACATTGAATAGAAGTGGTAGTTTGTGTCTTTCTAGAAATTTATCCATTTCATTTAAGTTCTGATGCAGTTGTTCATAAATAAAAGTATTCTCTGATATCCCCTCTTTCATTTCTGCTTTTAGAAATTTGAGTCTTCTTTTTTTCTTGGTCAGTTTAACTATAGGTTTGTCAATTCTGTTGACCTTTCAAAGAACCAAATTTTGGTTTTGCTGACCTTCTTTATGGTTTTCCTATTCTCTATTTCATGAATTTCTGCTCTAATTTTTATTATTTCCTTCTTTCCTTCTGCAAGCTTTAGGTTTAGATTACACTTTTTTTTTTTGGTAAAATGTTTTTGGCAATTAAATAAAACACCATAACTGTTTCTAAGGTTTTATATTACAATGTATTAAACATCAATTTTTCATTGTATATACATTGTATATTCATTGAAATATACAATATTTCATTGTATATTTTTCATTGCCTTGATTTTTACCTTTATAATCAATGGGAGAGTTTTTAATGCTTTCACAAAAATTTCTAAAGACCACAGAACAACTGTACCTTTTCCCGTTGATTATTAATATTGCTTTGCAGGGTTTCAGCTGCATGGTCATTTTCATGGTCCCAAACTACTGTGTATAGTGAGGACTGCCTGTATTTTGAAAATACAGATGTGGATACTGTTCCTTTGTGGCCTGCAAAAAGCCATGCATCTTGGTATTCATATCCTTGTAAAATCCCTCCCTAAATTGAATATTGCTTGGCCATGTATTTAGCTTTAGCCTATGACACATTAATTACTGTGATGCAAAAAAAGGATTGATAAACCACACATTGGAGCTTTTCTTCTTGGAAAGCTCACTCTTGGTATGTCCCTCTTTGAACCTGGCCACTATTCTGTGAGAAGCTCAACTTAGCCATGTAGAGGGCATAGGATACCTGTCTAATAGCCCCAGTTGAGCTACCAGCTGACAGCCAACAACAACAACTTGTCTGCCATATGTGAGCCAAACTGGAAGTAGATACCTGGCCCTAGTTGAGTCACCCTAGTTGAGTGACATTCATGTGGAGTAGAGACAGGCTGTCCTGCCCAAACCCTCCCTAAATTGCAGAATTTTAAGCAAATAAATGACTGTTGTCATTTTAGCCACTAATTTTTGTGTTTTATTTAAGGTAGCATCAGGTAACTGATAAATGAGCTGGCAAGATTTGCTAAGGAATTCAATGTGGAGTGTGAAAGAAAGAAATTATCCTAAAGTTTTATACCTGGGTAAAGAGAAAGATAAAGTTCCCATATAAAGAGACGTAAGATTGTGCAAGGAGCAGGATTTGGGAGCAAGGAGAGCAGGACTCAGAAGTTCATTTTTAGATATATTAAATTTGAGCTGATTCTTGAGACATACGAAAGGAGACTAGATGAAATCTCTTAGGGTGTTTCAAAAGTTTTGACAAGATCCACTGTTAAAAATTTTTATATTTCAACCAAGCACAAAAGGGGTGTGTGTGTGCATGTGTTTAAAAAAATAAAACTAAAGTTCAGAAGACAATACTTATCCTTATCATGTGCAAATGAGACCAAGTAAATTATCTGACCGCCTATTAAAGTGAGAAGAGAAAATATACAAGGGCTGAGTTCTGAATCACTTCCATGTTTAGAGGTTAGGGAGAAGATGCATCTAAAAGGAGAATAAGAAGGGACTAGTGAGGTAAGAGAAATACCAAGATAGAAGGTGACTTCAGCAAAATGGAAAAAGTGAAGGAAGGTATGTCAAATACTGATATGTCAAGGTGAGAACAAAGAACTGAATAATTTCAGTGGAATTATGACAACAAAAGCCTCACTAAATGGTAAGTCAGCATAAATTGCTAGCTCCCTACTACTAAAGTTGATTCTGGGGAAACCATAAAGAAAAACACAGTACCCAAGAAATTCAAAAAATAAAAGTGAGAAATCCAATGGAATAAGGAGGCTGTTTTCAACTGGTATACATAACTGTGTGTGTTGTTGTGTATATGTGTGTAGGGGATGATGAGTGTGTGTGAGTGTAAGTGATTATGCTGGGGTATTGGCTGTAGCTTGGAGAAAAGAGTGGCAAGTCATAGCTTTGAGAGGATAGGTTACAGAAAAGTATTTCATGGTCAGATCCTTCCTCCTCCAATCATTAACTCAAAAATAATCAGTCTATCTCCTTGCTGCAACAATAAGCAGTACTGGACAGGATGCAGAAAAAAGAAATCATTTATACATTGCTGATGGAAGTTTAAATTTTTGCAAGCAGTTTAGAAAATATGATTTTTTTTTGTTATAATGTTATTGATAATCCATGATCCATTACATCTTAGGTAGTTAAGTGAAACTCTTGTACCCTGTACATGTTCACCAGAACACACAGCAGGTCTTCCTAGCAGATTTATTCATTAATACCCCCATTTTCAAAAAAGGGGGAAAAGAAGAAATAACCCATCTCACCACTATACCAGATCTAATTTATGTGCATTTTCAGATTCATTTGAGACTATTTGCCTCCTAGGCCTTGGCTACTTGCTTATTGAAAACTCCTGGCTAATGCTCCTCCAGCTTGTCTCCTACCATTACCAGCTCTTTCAACCTTTTCTGGAGTAAGAGCTGGGCTTGGGCATAACTGATGTGTTCCACATAGTGACAGCTATCACACTTCAGAAGCCTCTGTCTGGCCTGTCTAGATTACTAAGGCTCTAGCTCTTCTCACCATTTCTGAGTTTAAGGGAAGTGCTGTGCCATGGAGGGAAGGAGCAGGGCGACACAGTCCAAAAACTTGGGACAGTTAACCCCATGGGGTAGATTCTAACTAACAAGAGTCAGAGAACTAAAAGGGCCAGCAGATAAATCCTTTCTTTTCCCTGGATGGCTGGATCTAAGGTTTAGTGTGGTTCCACATTACCTGCCTTGAGGACTGTCCTATACAACAGTCAGCTACACTTTTTGATGAAATTATAGCCAGCTCAGAAACATAATACCTGGTATTGGCTTTCTCTCATTCTCTGCCTCACTTTTCATTTTCACTTACTCTAGCATCACCGAGATTCCACCTTCCGTTTATATCTATTTAGCATGGTAGCTTTTTTTCAGGTTTTGTTTTTCTAATAAACATGGACTAAGACACAGCTGTTGATGAAGACTGGATAAACTGTGGTATAGTCCTAGAATATTGTATAAAGGTGGAATGACTAAACTTCAGGTCTAGGCAACAATATGGGTAAGTCTCAGTAAAACAATATTTAGTGAAAAAAGTATTAAAAGACTACATGTAACACAAAAGCCTTTTAAAAAATTTTAAAACAAATGATACCAAATAAAATATTTAGGCATATATATGTAATTAAACAATTTTTAAAAAGTAAAGGAATGAGAAACACAAATTGTTGGATCTTCTAGTTCTTGGGTTGGGTAATGACTTTAGCAGCTTTCATTATATTAATAAGATACTTTAAGTGTAAAAATAAGAAGGAAAAAAGGTCAAAAAAGAACAAAGGATGACGCTGTGTCATGAACTTAAGAATTATGATTAAACAATTCTGTGCATCCTAGCCCCTAACCCTTTAAACTTTAACAAAAAATAGGAGGGGGGAAAAAAAAAAAACAAAGATGAAAAGGAGGGGAGAGGGAGGCTCATAGAGGAAATGAAAATGGAAAATAAAGATAATTCCAAGGATCATTTTTCAGGTTTGGCTAGTATTCACTCATTTAAATATCATTTAAACATTTTTGGCATGCAGAAATTCCAGAGTCTGTCAGAAAAAGAAAAAAGATCATTAAAATGATTTTTAAAACAATAGATTTCTTATACTTACTGCTAAAAGTTTATCTCCAATCTGAAGTTTACCATCTTTATGTGCTGCACCTCCTTCAATTATTTTGGTTACATAGATGCTATTATCTCCAGGAATATGTTGATTTCCAACACCTCCAGCAATGCTGAACCCAAGACCTGTTTGGAAAACAGGAGTTTTAGAATCTCATCAATAAATATGAACTTATGAGCGGAAAGAAATGGCTAAAAACTTGAAGGTGATCATTTCATCACACTAATGTTTTTAAAATAGAAAAGACTCTACCTACTTTAAAATTTGTAAGCCTTTGTTCTGCAATCAGGGGACAATTATAAATATAGGTGTCTCCTACAGTTACAAGTAAGTTTCCTTTTTTTCCTTACAGGTTACATCTTAATGTCTCTTTGTAAATACATTTGTTAGTTCAAAGAGACATTATAAAATTATGTTTCATTTTTGTTTCCATCATAACTGTGCTTCTTACTAACAATTTTAATACCTTCACAAGATTAAAACAATTGAGAAAAAATAATAAAATTGTGGTAGTGGGTAAAATAGGTTTTAGAAACGTGACTAGCTTATTTTTCCAATATTCTATAAATTAATTTAAATAAGGCATTTCTGTTAATTCACAAATCTCATAGCTTCAGTACCAAATTTGCAGCTCTCTTTTTTTTCATTTGTTGGAGTACCACCTCTTCCAAGAAGCCGCATATTAGAATCAATAGGTCTATTTATCCTCAATCTCATCAATCTTTTCAAAATTCAGAAACCACACCTTAAAAGTCCTCATTGTAAATGTAACTGTTAGTGATACACTCACATTTTCTTCTTTTAACTTAGTCTATGTGCCTGCATTTAACATACTTTATGGACTAATGATTACAAATTAATATCAAATTATATACAACTTCAAAGTATTTAAATAGAATTCTACTTAAGTCAAAAATCAGTAGAAATAGCAGAAATTCTAAAAATTCATGCAAGGTCTGTAGATTACCATATTATTAATCTAAATGTGTCATAAATAACTTCAAAGATATATTTAACTAAGAGATTTCTTAATTTGTCTTAGTTCGATTTATTTTATACCTTTAGGGCCTTTAATGAGCTTTATTTCCATTATTTTTTCTGATACAGGTTTCCGTCTTTTTACGTACAAGCGTACAATAGACCCCGCTTCTTTCAATGCTTCAACTGCTTTGCTATGTGTTACATCACGAACATCTACTTCATTTACTCGCAATATACAGTCATTGACCCTGAAGGAAAAAAATTAAAAATTAAAAAATCAATTTTTCACTTTGCCAATTTTTCTTGTCCTTTTCATTTTTAAAGCAAAGAGAATTATTACTAGAGAAAATATAAATGAAGAAACTGCATGTTAAATTCCAATGTATTGAATACTTATATAAATATTTCCCAATGGCTAGCAAAAGAAAAAGTACAAAAAGATTATACAAAAATATTAAATAATAATGACAGCTATAATTTGTATGCTTATCATGTGTAGGCCTTAAGATACTTTACAAAAATAGAAAATATTTATTTAGCACTAACCACATGCCTAGTACTTCTTTGAGTGCTTAACCCTCACACAACCTGTAAGGGAGAAAGATATTTATATCCCTTTATTACAATGGAGAAACAGGCACAAAGAGTTTAAATAACTTTCCCAAAGCCACCTAGATAATGACTGACACAGTTGTGATTTAAAGGTAAGAAAACGGAGGTTCAGACTGAATGACTAGCGTAAGGTCACAGAGATTTTAAGTGGCAGAATTAAGATTAAGTAATTGATTTATCCAAAAATAAATTTTTGATTGGTTTTTCCAACTTAGATATACTAGATTTTAAAAAAATGAAGTTATTTCTTAAAATTTATATGAAGTTAAAGATTACATAATTTAATTAAAAATTTTCTCATGTAAATAATTTATCTTAATTCAACAGTAATATATTTTTAAAGATTGATTTGTTCCTAGTCCTAAGTTTTCCCCCTAGCTCTGGTCTCAGTTTTTTTTTCTTTGGAGGGTGTAGATGGTCATCTCAAATTGGGCAGGGAAGGGGAATAGAACAATTAAAATATTAAAATTGATCCTGGTAAGTTTCTATATCCAATTAACTTTCTTTAGAGAAAAGAATTCCAAAGACAGTAATACCTTAGAGTTAGTCCTATAGGTACATTCCTCAGTGAAACAAATGAAACATATTAATTTTCACATAAGCACAAAAAGCAGCACAGAATCAGGAAATAAATATCTACATTTACGTGGATGGTTAAAATATTAATATTTAATTTTATTAATATACCACCTGTCATATCCAGTGAGAAGTTTAGAAAGTAAAGAGCTGCGTGGAGCCTTAAAATAAGATGTTTTTAACAGACCATATAAAATCCTTAGTCCTAAAACTTCAGACTAGAGAATATATTAAATTATATAAATTAAAAAATAACAAACTAGGGAATAACAGATGTACCTTAATCTATGGCCTAAGGAAACAATAAAATGCTAAAGATGTCTTCTGAAGTGGAACATTAAATTTAAACAAGATGGCAATGTTATTTTCATCTATTCAATTAAGAAAATATATTTACTTAAAGTCTGCATAATCTTTACTTTGTTGCATATAATACAAACTCAGATATATCTGATCCCTTGTATCTTAAGTTTATATATATATGCATGTATGTACATATGTATGTATGTATGTTTCCCGCCCAGAAATTAAATGTAAAACATTTTGTGAATGTATTTGAAAATACAAATATAAAATTAAATTCCTCAATGAAAGATGGAACTAATGCTTAGAGTGCAATTTTCTTTCATTATTTGAGCATCTACTTTATGTTAGTTATTATGATAGTGGTTCTTATTTGTATTTATGCCTTGTTCAATTTGCCTCAAGAAAAATATACGAAGTGGATTCGGTATCATAACAAAGTGCAAAACATACCGCAATCTTCCATCTTGGGCAGCTGCTCCCCCTGCAATAATTTTGGTAATGAAAATACTTGAGTCATCTCCAATATGTGGGTTGTCCGTACCTCCTGCAATGCTGAAACCAAGCCCTGAATTTCCCTAGACATAGAGAGGGGAAAAATTGGAAGACTGAATAAGAATTATCTTTATTGATAGGTTCCTGTCATTATAAGACCTAGAAACTATACTAAACTCAAGAACAAACACATGAAGGTTTATGTGTAGGGAATATAATATTCTAAATTAAGAAATATAAAGAAAGCTCTTTTTCTTCTGTGAAGAATTCAGAGTAGGTGAGGCTGATGAACAAGGAGGATATTTCTGGAGTCTAGTCTATGTTTTTTCTTTAAAAGTATGTGCCATCTGTCCTTGCATTATAGTCAGACTACTGTAGAGTTGTCACTAGATCTCTTTCTATTACACTAGATCTCATTTGTTTGGTAAGGCAAATCTCTCCTGAGACAAAAACAGTGATTTTTCTGCTGCTATTATTTTCGAGCAGATAAAACCAATGTAATTTGTCTTTTAAAAAAGGGCAGGGAGGGAGTGGTGCTTTTCTTCTGCTAACTTTGCCATTGGCTTATATGAAAATGACCAAATTTTATCTAAGTAACGGTTGCCATCATCTTTGATTTATTTAACCAAGACACACCAAACTAGCAAAAGCTATTTTCAATACTGAAAGCCCAATCTGAGAACTTAACATTGGTGAGCTTCTGGATAGCAAAGTCAATTTGCCAAAGCAGTGCTACTTTTTGCTTTTTTACATACAAGGATTTCTGAATATTTTCTTTGAAGAAAGGGTTCTACCGCTACAAAAAGTCTTTAAGGGCAATTATTCTAAACAATGTTTTTAAAAATGTTTATTTTGTAATATTCTAATTCTGGCTTTCAGGCAACTCAAATAAGTGAATCTTTCTTGACCTACTACTTAACTGTTAGTATTAAATCTTAAATATTCACTCTACTACGATATTACGATATGTCCAAAGATTCTATTTTAACAAAAAATATTTTTTAGTATAAACTCTTCAAGAGTTACTAGAGTCTCAATAATAGTATCGATAATAGGTTGTGTAAGGTTACCAAGTTACTCAGGTACTCAATTTTTTTTTTTTTGCTTAAAAAATGTAAGATATAATTTGCATATAACAATGTATCAGTTTAGGGTGTACAATTTTGTTGCTTTAGCTAACACCTCTACCTCATTTCTTTTTTTGTGGTGATTAACATTTATGATCTAGTCTCTTAGCAATTTTGAAGTATATAATACAGAACTGTTGACTGTAATCACTTTTTGTGCATCAGATCTCAGGAACTTAGTCTTCCAATTGCAAATTTATATCCTTTAACAACATTTCCCCAATTTCCGGTATACTCAAGTTTAATCAGTGAAAACACAATGTATAGTCCTGACTAAATAAAGGAATTTAAAAGGCACTGGGAAAGGATGAAAAGTGAAGATAAAAAATAAAAAGTTAGAATTATATGTCAATTATCTCAATAAGGCTAAAAAAACTCAAACAACAAAATACCACACTGAAATATGTAAAATGCATTAATACTAGAAAGTTACTCAGTTTCTACCTCATGTGAACAGGTGATCCAAATTCAGGTAGTAGACACTAAATATCTATTATATATGTAAAAGACTTTCTAAAGTCTATTTTTGCTCAATCTGTACTGGCTACAAACATAAGCAAATCTAAGGATCTAAGATTTTAGTCTTAAATATATGGATATTCAATTACTCAGGAAATTTACTTGTGAGGAACACTTCATTTCCCACAAATGCTGGTCAGATAAGATGGTTTTACAAAAACAGCATCAACTAAAAACAGATATTCTTAAGGGGAAAATATAACCAGAAAATTTACACATCTGAAATGTACCTTTAAATTATTTTTTTGACTGGAGGAATGAATAAGTTTTTTGATAGGGTTTTGTCAATTAGAAATGTGGTTATTATTTTGCTACAAAAGAACACTGATACAATGATCAGGTTACTAGGATACTAAATACTTGTTTAAAATAAGTAACATTTTATTATATGAAAAATGAATTAAAAATAAAAATTAAATTAAAAACTGAGAAAAATCTAAGAAACCGTCAGTCTACAGGAGCCTCAGGAGACATGATAACTAAATATAATAAGATATCCTGGATGGGATCCTCAAAGAGAAAAACATTAAAACTAAGGAAATCCAAATAGAGTGTGGACTTTAGTTAATAATAATGTATTAATATTGATTCATTAGTTGAAATGAATGTATTGTAGTAACGTTAAGATGTTAATAGTCGGTGAAATTGAGTCCAGGGTAAATAGGAACTCTGTATAACTTCTATAAATCTAAAACTACTTTAAATAAAAAGTTTTTTTAAAAAAGGTTATTAGGGGGTCAAATATAGGGGCATAGGAGGAGGGTGGAGTAAAGGGGATCAAATATACGGTAGCTGAAGGAAACTGGACTTTGGGTGGTAAACATACAACAGAATATACAGCTGTCAAATTATAATGTACACCTGAAAATTATGTAATTATATTAACCAATGTTACCCCAATAAACTTAAAAAAATTAAAAAAGGTTATTAAAGAAAAGCATCATGTTCTGAAAATACCATGGCTAATTTTATGATATATGAACTTATAAAAGAAACGAATATTACATGGTTCTGTTTTTGAATGATCTATTATTCCCTTGGATTCTATAGGAAAGAACAATACTGTATATTTAAGGAATTCTTTAAAGCAACAGATTTATGCATTAAAAAACTTAAGATAATTATTAGTTTTTACCCTTTCAAGTGTGATTTCTTCATATTCATAATCTGCATCAGTGCCATTAACCTAATGGGGAGAAAAAAGCATAGAAATTTAAAGTGTAAAATCTGAAATGGCAAGACATAATTTTTGCATAATTTATTAATGAAAACCTGTTAAATGTGATAGCAATCAAATAATATAGCTTCCTTTAAAATAATTTAGGGAAAATTTTCAAGGAGTGGAAGAGTACATTTACAGTATTACGACTTTCAAATGTAGAAAGGGTACATTCAGTTTTTAATATTTTTGAACTCTGACCCTTTTCTCTGCCTTGATACACATATCTTAAATCAGTTGGCAATTCTTACTGATTTGAATACTTCAACTTTTCTGAAAAACATCATTTCTTCATTCTCATTTCTATTTCTTTGGTTCAAGGCTTTGTTAATCTCCTGTGGACTACTGCCAATTTAAGTGACCCAATCTCTTAGATAAGTATTTTCCACTGCCCAACTCATTCTAATGTTTCACGCATATACATTTTTTGGAGATCATGTCTAATAATATACTTTTTCCAAATATACTTTAAGAAACTCTCATACAAGGCTCTGTATGAACTGACCCCAATCTATCATTCAGCTTCATTCCTTATATATTTTACCTCTTCATCAGCCTTACACACCATAAAATTGGAATGATTTGCTTTCCTTTACATATCCCAACTCTGCTACTTTAGTGCTTCCTCTGTCACACATTCCATTTACATATTTCATGTTGAAATTTGATTCACCATTCGAGTTCTTGCTCACATCTTACAGAATAAGCACTTTTTTTATTCCTTCCAATTTATTTCCCTGTTCCCTCTTGGAAGAAGTAATTCCCACAGTGAGGGCCAAGGGTGAAGGGTGAGTAATCCTCTCAATCAGATTAACTTGGGTTTCAAATCATTGCTTTAACGAGTCCAGTGACATAAAGCTGGGCAAAACACTCAATCTAATAAGCAAATAAAGATTGTGATAAACTGCATTTCTCTAGATGCCTCCCATCTTTCATCCTACGTGCTTTTTTGTAATACGACTAAAGCATCTTAACATCAAGAGATGTGGTCAACGTCCCCTCCCCTTGGATCTAGGCAGGTCCTAAATGAGTTTTGTTAAAAAAGAATGTAGTATAAATGATGCTAGGTTTCTGAAGCTAGGTCATGTGAAGCCCTGTAGTTTTCATGTTTGTTTTAGAATATACTGCCTTAGAACCCAACAGCTATAATGTGAGGAAGCTCAGACAGCCTAAGAGAAGATTCAAATTAAGGAGAACCAAGGCCCTTGGCCAAAAACCCAAGCTGCACTCCTATCTGCAACCAGCACCAACTGCCGGCCATGTGAATAAGGCTATTTTGGGTCTTCCAGCCTTCTCCAATGCCTCAGCCAATACCATATGAAGCAGAACCCAGTTAACCCAGAAAATCATGAGACATAATGAACTGTTGTTTTTAAGCCACTAAGTTTCAGGGTAGCTTGTTATACAGCAACAGAGTAATGAAATCACAGAATAATAAAATTATGTAAGCTACTTTGCTTTCTTCACCGTTGTATAAAAAAATCAACCCTTAATTCAATTCCGGGACTAAAAGTTTTTTCTTGAGGAGTTTTGAAACTCACTTCCACTAATTTTGGGGGTTCTTAATTCCTATGGCTGTAATAGATTCAAACCCAATGCTATTTTCTTTCTTCTTCTCATATAGGTTTTTTTTTTTCTTAAGATAATATGTTGTAAATGCATATAAATGTATATACATTTAAATCTATGATTTCCATGCATCTAGAGTACAGGAGAGTTGCATATATATATACACACACACACACACATACCCTGCCAACTTGACTGGAAGTTCATTTTATGAGTAAAAATAAAATCCATATCTGCAGCTATAATATTTTTCTTATTCGAAAGGTTATTTGTATCATCTTTATTTTTTCTTGCTCAGACTTGTTATAAAAGTCTGTCAGTCTTTACCAAAAAAAGTAGTTTTAATATTATTGATTAATCTATTACATTTTATGTTATTACTTTCTGCTTTTGTTTTTAAGTTCTTTATTCTTTCTTTAGACTTTTTAAAAAGCTGATTGAACACCCAATTCATTTGTGCTTATTATTCTCTTCTATTTTAAAAAACATCCATTAAATTTAATAAATTTTCCTCAGCTTATGGCTTTGGCCAAATTCTAAAATTGCTACACTGGGCTCTATTTTTGTCCATTTGTTCATTTCAAAATCCAATAGTCTGGAATTTTATTCTGGAAACATTTCCAAATAAGAGTACTTATATGGTCCTTTTGGTGTTAAAATGTAAAGTTTTTGTATTGTGACCTTATGATTTCTGCTTTAAGGAATGAGATTTTCACCATTAAGCCTTCTCAAAAGGTAGGTACTTAGTAAATGCCCTTGGTACTTATTAAAAGCCACATCATGATGTACTGGTTATCTGGTGAGGATTCTAGGTAGCATAGAGTGTGGAGTGATTTTAAAAAGGTGAACAACTGGAAGGTCATATAGACTTCAAATGACTTATTCCCAAATCCTCAATAACTTGAAGCTGTCTGATAATTTTAAATATAGAGATAATTCGATTACAACATTAAACACTTTCAAACTGGGCTTCTAAATGCAAAGAGTACTTTATCCAAAACACAAATTACAAGTACCACTTACTTAACAGTAAATGTGAAAATAACGATGGTGGTGTAATATTTAAAAAGCAGTATGGTTTTGAGCAAAACTATAAGTAGTTTGCTTAGTTTTCTTTTTATAACATCTTTACAAAATGTGGCTTCTAATAGGAAAGAAATGCTTGGTTAATGTGTTTATTACTCTCAATAAATATAGTAAGGGGTAAGGTGGGAACAAAATTAGATCAATATTTAGACAAAATGAATATATTACTGACAAAATATTTGTGTTTTTTCCCTCTAAAAATATGAGAGAATAAACTTAAGAATACTTCTCAAGACCTGTCATTGCTAGCATTTTCTAGGTTTTGAATTCAGTCTTATCAACAAAATAGGATTGTGTATGGGGGTGAAAGCTGGAGCAGAAACTAGATAGTACATTAGTGCCTGATTGTGAAAGGTCTTGAATGCTTTCAGAAGGAAGAAGAAATAGTCTTGAAAGTTCTTGAGCATCATGTAGGTTTAACAGATATCCGCAAAAAAGAACTGTGGCAGTTTGGAACAGAAATAGAGAGAGAAACTGGAGAAAAGTAAACTGGTAAAGAAATTATGACACTAGTCTGAGTAAAAGGAAAAAATTCCAAAAACAGATTAACTCAGGAAAATGATGATCTCTACATTATGTTCCTGCTCAGCAATGAGATTTGCTCTCTTTCTCATGTATTGCTTTACATTACCAGTAAAGTTTTATAGTTTTCTTACTACAAATGCTATACATTTCTTGTTAAGCTGATTGCTGTTTTCATATTTTAATCGATAGTTAATGGACTTGTACTTCCAACTTGTTGCTAGTAATACTGGAATAACATTTATTGTTTAACTTTTAAGTTGTATAATTTTTTTTAATTTTTAATACAATTTGCTTTAATTATGGGAACACAAATGCCATGAAGAAGCAGAGAACAATTTAGTGTATGTGCTGCCGAAGCGAGCACGAGAGGACAATTTATAACACAAATATCCTCGGTCACTTGCTAGCTCAAAGATTTTAATTTTCTAATTGGCTACACTAATACAACCAAACAGAACAGACAAATCCTATTACATAATAGGTATAAGGCTTGTCCACAGAAAGTTTTTTTAAAAACCTAATTTATTAAAGCCCTGTTATTTAGGTTCAATTCAGTAATATATTGACATTCAAGATTTTATCTGTTAACGTTTGTATGTCTCATGGTTCATATTAATACATACTCTCATCAAAGTCTATAGCATCGCAAGGTAAGAATCTAAAAAAAAAATGTATTAAGAAGAAAATGTTCTTCCTAATGCAAAATTAACACAACTACATACAAAGTGTTAACCCCAAAAGAATTTACGTAAAAGCTTTTTCTAAATAATGAAGAGCCATTTAGGTTGACTTAAAAATACTGTATTTACCAATTATGCTACATATGAAGCTTTAAGTATGTAAGAAAACTACCAAAGTCAAGTTGAATAAATTTTCCTAACCATCATTATTCACAGTCTGTCTTAAAGAAAATAAAGACAGAGGAACAGATGGGAATTATTTCAACAAGATTACTTCATTTCTATCTCATTACTGGAACCAAGAACTGTAGAATTTTTGTGTTTAATTTCCCTTCCTTAACATTTTTACTATTTAAAGAAAGGAGTGCATGAAGAGAGAATCAACCCTAATGCCAATGGAAGTATATTAATTAATAGTTAAAACTGAATATAACATATTATACTTAATGGTAAAAGACTGAAAGCTTTTCCCAAAGGATCAGAATAAAACAAGAATGTTTGCTCTTGCCACTTTTATTAAACATTGCAATGGAGGTTCTAGCTAGGGCAATTAGGCAAGAAAAACAACTAAAAGGCATCTTGACTGGAAAAGAAGAAGTAAAACTACCTCTATTTGCAGATGACATGACCTTATGCTGAAAACTGAAAGGAATCCACACCAAAAAACTATCAGAGCTAATAAATGAGTTCAGTATGGTTGAAAGATAGATTACTATCTAAAAATCCATTATATTGTCATACAAAAGCAATGGAAAATCCATAAATAAAATTAAAAAAATTCCATTTATAACAGCATTAAAAGAAGATACTCATGAATAAATTTAACAAAAGAAGTGTAAGATTTGTACACTGAAAATTACAAAACATTATTGAACAAAATGAAATATGTAAACAAACGGAAAGACATTCTGTATTTATGGATTGGAAGTCATAATATTGATAAGATGGCAATACTCCCCCAAATTACCTATAGAGTCAACTCAATCCTGAGCAAAATCCCAGCTGCCATTTTGTTATGTGCAGAAATTGACAAGCTGATCATATTCAAATTCATATGGAAAGCAAAGAACTCAAAATAGCTCCTCACCCCCCCAAAACCTTGAAAGTTTTAAGACTTATACTTTCTGATTTCAAAACTTATTATAAAGTTACAGTAATGGTGCTGGCATAAAAATACACATACATATCAACAGAAGAGAACTCAAAATCCAGAAATAAATCCATATATTTGTAATTAACTGATTTTCTGCAAGGGTGTCAAGACTATTCAAGAAAGAAAGAACAGTCTCCAACAAACAGTGATAGGACAGCTGGATATCCACATGTAAAAGAATGAAGTTGGACCTCAACTTTCCATAAGATACAAAATTAATTGAAAATGGATCAAAGACCTAAATATAAGGGCTAAAACATAGTAGAAAACATAAGTGTAAGTCCTTGTGACCTTGGATTAAGCAATAGTTTCTTAGATATGACATCAAAAGCATAAGTGACAAATATATATATGTGTGTGTGTGTGTGTATAAAATTGGACTTTTGAGCTTCTGTAGAGAACTCTTACAAATCGCTAATAAAATACAATAATCCAATTATGAAATGGACAATGGATCTGAACAGACAGATATTCCTCCAAAGATATACAAATGTCCAATAAGCACATAAAAAGATGCTCAGTCAACATCATTAGTCACTAAGTAAAAGGCAAATCAAAGCTACAATGAAGTATTACTTCATACCCACTAGAATAGTTATAATAACAATTAAAAAAAACCCCAAAACATTGTTGATAAGGACTAGTAAGATTGGTGAAGATGTAGAGAAACTGGAACCCTCTTACTTTGCTGGTGGGGATGTAAATGGTGCAGCTGCTACTGAAAACAGGTGGTTCCTCAAAAACGCTAAATACAGAATTACCATATTACACAGCAATTCCACTGCTACAATTGAAAGCAAGAACTAAAATTCAACAGAAGAACAGGAAGGATTAATAAACAAAATGTGGTATGTACTGTGTGTACTCATAATGGAATAGAATATTATTTAGCCATAGAAATGAACGAAGTTCTGATACATTTTGCAACATGGATGAACCTTGAAAATAACTAAGTGAAAGAAGCTGGACACAAAAGGCCACATATTGTATTATTCTATTTATTTGAATGGTCCAGAATAGACAAATCCATAGTGACAGAAAGTAGATTAGTGTTTGTCAGGGGCTGAGGGAAGAGCAGAATGTGGAGTAATTGCTTATTGGTACCAGGTTTCTTTTATAGGGTGATAAAATGTTCTGGAATTAGAAAGTTGTGGTGATGGCACAATATTGTAAATAAACTAAAAACCACTGAATTGTATACTTTAAAAAGGTAGATTTTGTGGTATGTGAATATCTCAACATAAATTTTTAAGGTAAAAATGTAGAAAAGGGAAATATGTAAATATAAATGCAAACTAAAATGAGTTAATACATTTTAACATGTTAACAAAAGATCGAAAAGTTTATTAACACACTGTGCTAGTGACAATATGGGGTAAAAACATAAATACTTTTTGTTGAAACATAAATGGGTAAAACTCTATAATGAGCAAATCTATAAATTGACACACTAAACAATTTATGAGTATGTTTTGCTTATATACTTGTATATATGTACAAGATATATACACGAAAATTACCAGTAGAGCACTGATTTTACATAGTAAAAGTTTAGAAACATATGCATGCACGTGCCCCCAAATGTTTATATATGACACTACTAACACTGTGTGTCTTAGGCAAGGGTAACTGGAAGACTAGAAGCAAAGGTGAAAAAAATTTCACTGGATAGCCTTTTGTTACTTTAGAATTTTGTACAATGTGTATGCATTACCTGTTCAACTAATTATTTAATTTTGGAAAGTGTGACGACTACAAACAGGGGAAAAAAAAATGTGTTCTAAGGTAACGGCTGTATTTAATCACTGACTGCCCCTAAGCAAAATATAAGTTAACAAAAAAAACTAATAAAGGAGAAAAAAATGTGAAAAAAATATTGACAAATGTACAAATAAAATTCTGCTTAAGAATTCTACATCAGTGTGAAAGGTAACACTGACAGGAAAGAATCTGAAAAAAGTATAGAAGAGTATTTTTGGTTTGTTTACAGCATTATTTGAAGTTTTCCAAAATTCCCAAATATCTGACACATCTACACTCATATAAATACAAAAAGAATGTAAAGCCAAATAAAACATTTTATAATACAGCCTGAAATCGACTACAGTTCAAAAATGGGAAGAAAGGATTTTTATAGCCTATGAAATTATGTACCATTTAATCAAAAAAGAAAACCTCACAGCCCTACTTAAACACCACATCTCCAAAGACATTTTCCTTTGGGGTGAAAAACGTTAGATCAGATTCTGCTGTTCTGGCTATTTATTTTTAAGGGAAAGAAGACTTTCTAACAAAGTGAGTTCAGAGGGAACACTAATCAATTTAAAGTTATGATTGGTTACTCAATTAGACTTCTAAAATGACTCTTTGAATATAAAGCATTGTGTTAGTGACTATTGGTCTGAAATAGCCTTTAGTGAAAGTTAATCACTTTAATTAAAAAATAAAATCATAAATTTCTATTTTAACATTGCTGCTTCACATAAGTATGGGGAAAAGAATCAAAAAAAGAGAGTACTGCTTCATTTACTTTTAACAACTTCAGTTCAGTGACAGCATATCATAAGTACAATATATAAGAGAAATAATGCGTGATCTTTATATCTGTATCAAAAACTAAACAGGAGAAACAGAATTATTTAAATGTGGGAACAAAATGAAACTTACATAAGTCGGTGTTTCCAAGCTATCTGTGTTGACCAGTACTGGAGGAGGATTTGCCTTAAAGAAGAAATTGTAAATGTGTTAGTTTAACAAGAAAATTGACATATTCCATATTAATGTTTACAAATGTTAAAGTTCATGAAGGATTTGCTATTTCTTAAATTATAATTTTACATGAGCTGTGCATGTTACCCAGTTTCCAGAAACAAATGAAATGAATTAGGTAAGAGCAATTAGATTTGTTTTGAGAAATAGATTGTTATTTCTGCTAAAACAGGTAATTTTAAGATTTACAAAAAAGTTCACCAGCCTTCTCAAAAAATCCAAATATTCTTTAGTATAACAACTCTTCACGAATTGCTTAGAAATCATTAGCTTTTCTGTTCCCAAGGGTCCCATGAAAATGCCAATCGTTTTATCACTCAAGAAAAAAAAAATTCTTCCCTACACTGTATTGTGTTTGAACATGAAAAAAAGTCTGCCACATAAACAAACAGATTGCAGACTTTTGGAAGATTGGAAACACACTTAATGTAAAAGCACCCAATTATTTTCAATTGCAGTTACTGCTTTCCAACTGTTATTCTAGACCTATCACAGAATAATAATGGTTACAAAAATAAAACCAAACCAAACAAAAAAAAAAAAAAAAAAACCCCCCCAAAACCAGTAGAAACACATACATATTTAAGTTTGGATTGGAAAAAAGCCTGACTTTCTGGTTAAGTCGGAAAGTGATTATTTATGTAGATGAAATAAAATTTAAAGAATAAAATCTTTCTTATGCATATTTAAAAATATAAAAGTACCAATCAAACAACATTTTTCAAAATATAAAAACAATAACCAACTTTCAAACAAATTTTAGAAGGTATGTTTATATACGTTAATAGTTCTACTCCAATTAATAATTACCCATGGAAGTTGTATGAAACATATGCAAAATAACCATTTTCTTCCAAGTATATAGCCTTTTCTAAAGAGTAAATATTCAGAATTCACATTTTGTATTATTTTCAGTGAAGTACAAGATATGGATGATCATATAATAAAATGCTCAAAGACAACAGTTTCATAGTTAAATAATTATACAGTACGCATTGGGCTACATGAAATAACAAGTTAAAATGAGTATTATTTCACATATATAAGCATGACATTAACTTTTATGTGCAGACCTATCTTTGAACATAATAGTTTATCTTTGAATGATTCAGTGAAAACAAAATCTAGTAGATAAAAATACTATTTGTAAGATTTAAGCAAAGCAAGTCAACTTAGACATCTGAGATTTTATGAATATTTGAAATTATTCATTTCCCAATGACCTATTGAAATTTCTCAAATTGATATTTCATTTCATTAAAAAAATTAATGATACCTCACCTTATTTTGTTTCCACACTTAGAGAAGAGGGCAAGAAAGAACAAAGCTATTTAAAGTTAAAAAAGAAGTTACATTCTTCAAAAATTATGGTAAGAAAGCCAGCTGATTCCCTCTGCCCATTACCAAATGTACAGTGAGAAAAGTTAGATTTTATCAAAATCGATGTATCATCATTGTATACAAGTTCACTTTTGATTCTAGTCATATAAAAAGTCTATCTGATATTGAAATATATACAAGCAAGATGCTAAAAGTGTTAAATTTACTTTAAAATAAAACAATGGAAGGTAGAGAGTGGGAGGGGCTATAGATCACATATAAGGGTAAGTACACATAAGCTGATGATCGTTGTAGTTGAGTGATGAGTATACAAGGAAGATCACTATACTACTTGCTCTGTATTTGAGTATTTTGGAAATTTTTTATAATGGAAAGTAAAACAAACAAAAAGACCTAGATTGAATCAAGCACTAAGTTTGTAAAAAGTTAATAACTAAGGCAGTTGTGAAAAACTACAGGTAAGAGTTGCTACTAAAATATTAACATTTGTATCATGAAATTGATTTCAATTTTAAAGTTCAGTTCAGAATAAGTAATAAAGATTATTAAAAGTAATTTAGAACTTTGATTTAAAGAATATGAATAGATAAATAATATATGCATAATAAGTTTATTTGTAAGTGTATCTTATAATTAACATGAGTGAATGATCATACTTGAAGGAAACCATAAGAATAAAGAATTTGAAGCTGGACAAAAACCATGAATGTTTACAGTGAGTATTAAGCAAAAATTTCAATCAAAACTAATATCAAGAAAACCCAACAATTTGAAAAAGATGTATCACAAAACAGAACCTATATAAATAAAGCTCAAGAGGCATGATGTGATTGTTTTAAGTTTAGCCACCTAAAATAATGATAAAAATATTAAAGACTATGTTAGCAGGTACAGAATTAAAATATTTATCTTGGAATAAATTATATCCTTACTGAGATTTTCTAAATTCTTGTATTATAAAATACATTTTGAAATGGTATTTGACAAAGCAGTACTCCACAGCTCTCCATTTTAGGGGAGGTGGGAATGGAATTGAATAGGGGAGCACAATTTGAATGGGCTTGAAAGGTATGATACACGACTAAGACACAATGCCCTAGTACCATAGCTAAAGGACAGGCTACTTCTGAATGAAGAGATATAGAAAAATTCAGCCATAGAAAAGTACATACTTTTAGATAACTGAACTAAAGAGCACTAAAATAAAAAACAGTAGCAACTTTGGTTAGTTTAAGACCCTGGGATCCATAAGCAGGACAGTGGGTAGCAGAACAGGTAACATGGAATAACCAGCTTTACTTGGGAGGAAATCAAACAATAACAAGACTTGAAAAGAATCTGTGTGAAAGTTATTTCAAATCAAGAAAAACCCTTCCCCACATTTTGCTTCAGGTGGCACTTATCAAAAGACCTGGTTCTATGCCTCCTTCTACCTCATTCTACCATTCAGTGACTTTGACTATATAGGTAAATCACAAATGTTAGGGAAACTCATTTTCTCCATCTATGAAGAGACAATAACTGTGCCTTTACCCAAGAGAACTGTAAGATGATCTAGTGAAGTAATATAAAATATACTGTAAACCACAGAAACCAATTGCTACTCTATTATTATTTACTAACAATACATACCATTGTGTATGTTTCAAGTTGGATAATAATGAAGTCTTACGATGCACTTAGAGATGGGTGTGTGTGTGTGTAATAAAGGGGCAGGCATAATCTGGCTAGAATAACTAATCTCTAAATAATTTGACCCAAGCATCAATAAAAATACTTAAGAAACAGAATTCTGCTCATCCAACTTTTACTATTCTATTTCATTAACAAAAGCCCTTATGGGGATTGCTGCTATAACACATTGCAGTATCCTTACACAATTTCAGAGGGCAATATTACACTCTGAAAAATTGTGTGAAAAAGAATTCTAAGATCCACTTATTTAAAAACAGGTCCAAAAAAGGAGTTTAGAAAATGCTTGTGTTTTTTCTTTCTTAGCATTTATCACAGTTTCATTATTGTATTTGTTTAATGTCTCTTTCTCCCCTACTAAATTATAAACAAGTGTTTTTTAAATGGAGAACTCACAAACCCAGAGAATACACCCTGAATTATAATTTGAGACACAGTGATTAGAAGTTAAATGCTATCGCTTAGGTAATTACTGTAAATTAAAGTGATTGGAAAAACAAATACAGCAGATTCTGGGAAGATATCTAAATAGAAAGCACCTCAAATTCATCACCCCACCGAGATAACAACTGCGCTGGTGGAATATATCTGATATAACTATTTTAAAATCATGTGGTCTATCAAAGACTTGCAACTTCCAAGGGAAGTAGTGGATGGTAAACTGGTAAATTCAATTTCAGCTCTTAGCACAGTGGCAGCCACGCAACTCCTACCTGTAACGGGAGAGTTGTGCAAGTGTTCTTGGAATAGGTGGCACAAAACCTGCAAAAGCCAGGATGGCCAAAAAAAAAGGGCCTGTCCTTCAAATCCTGTGGATCAGTGATCTGATTGCTGAATGCTGCATCTCATGACAGAGGTGCAGACAAAGAGGCAGTGACCATTGTTGCCAAACCTCTCCCAATTAATGCAACTTCCACCCAATCTGGCTGAAGTGACTTAAATGGCAAGTATCTCCTAATACCATTTCATTTTTTCTTTTTCCCTTTTGAGAACCTGACACTGAAAACTAGGATGTTCAAAAACAACCACATATACAAGGCATTAGAAAGTCACCGCGTATGCCCAGGGAAGACATAAATAAAGAGAAAACCTGAGTAGACCTTAGGTTTATAGTGCAAGCTGACTGTTAGTAGAAAGACAGCCTATGGTAATAAAAAACCCCAAAAAACAACAAAACAAACAAACAAACAAAAAAACCACACAACTCAAACCAAACAAACAGAAAAACCCAAATACGAAAACAGCAAACCGTAGGAAAGGGGAGAATACGATTTCCAAAGTTACCACATCATAAGAAAATGTATAGTTTTTAACAATGACAACAAAAATCACGAGGCAAGCATGCAAAGAAAAAAAGGTATAATCCATTCATAGAAGAAAAAAATGAACAGAATATCTTTGAAAAAGACCTGGGGGCAGATCAATTAGATAAAGACTTTTAAATAATCATCTTAAAGATGTTCAAAGAACTAAAAGATATGGTAAACAAAGTCAAGAAAGTGATGTCTGGGCAAAATAGAAAAAAAAATTAATAAAAGAAATCCTAAAGAGAAACCAAAAGGACATTCTAGAGCTGTGAAAAGTACAATAATTGAACTGAAAAACTCACTAGATCAATTCAAAGATAGATTTGATTAGGCAGAAGAAAAAAATCAGTGGATTTGAAGACAAAGAATGAAAATGATTAATCAGAGAACAGAAAGAAAAGACTGAAGAAAAGCAACCAGAGTCTAACAACAGACTTGTAAGCCCCATTAAGCAGAACAATATACACAGACCAACATGGACTCTTGCAACTCCAAGAAGAAGAAAATATCTTAAGAAATAATGGACAAAATATTTCCAAATTTGATGATAGACATGAATATAAACATCTAAGAATCTCAACAAACTCAAGGTAGGATGAACTCAAAGAGATTCACATTGAGACAGACCCATTACAGTCAAACTGCTTAAAGATGAAGACGAAATGGTAAAAACAGCAAGAAGTAGCTTGTTAGATACAAAAGACCCTTAATAAGATTATCAACAGATTTATCATCACAAACTCTGAAGGTCAGAAGGTAGTGAGTGGGCTGCTATATTAAAAGTACTAAAAGAAAAAAAATTGTTAACCAAGAACCCTATATCTGGCAAAACTGTCCTTCAATGTGAGGAGGAGGAATTAAGAAATTCCCAGATTTAAAAAAAAAAAAAAAAAAAAAAAAAAAAAAAAAGCTAAGGGAGCTCATTACCAGTAGACTGGCCCTGAAAGAAATGCTAAAGGGAGTCCTTCAGGTTGAAATGAAAAGACACAAGACAGTAACTCGAGTTGTTTGAAGAAATAAAGACCTCAGTAAAATAATACAAGGCAATTATAAAAACTAGTATTATTGTAAAGTAGTTTTTAATACCACTTTTGTTTTCTACATGATTGAGATTAATATTTTTAAAATTTTATTTTAAACTAATTCTGAAAGCTATTATTAGTCTAAAAACAATTAGTAAAGAATTCAAGTCAATATTAATAACTAAAATCAATTAATAATCTAATAGCTAATATTATAGTGACTTTACTTTGTAACTCCACATTTGTTTTCTGTATAATTTAAAAGATGAATACATTTAAAAATTGTTAGCGTATATGTTTTTGAGCATACAATGTTTAAATCTGTAATTTTGTGACAATGATTGAAAGGAGTGGGGGTGGAACTGTTAATGAGGCAGAGACTTTGTATATTATTGAAGTTAAGCTGGTGTAAATTTAAATGAGAGTGTTATAACTTTAGCATGTTAAATTTAATTCCTATGGTAAATACAAAGAAAATGGATAAAAAATAGTGCAAAATAAAATGGGAAAGGTATTTATCCATTTCACTACAACAAAAAAGTCAACCAAAGAAAAAAATAAGACAGTAATGCAGGAAATAAGGGACAAAAAAGCTATAAGACATGGAATATAGAAAACAAAGAGCAAAATGATAAAAATTCCTCATCAGTAATTACTTTAAATGTAAATGGATAAACTCTCAAATCAAAAAAAGATTGGCCGAATACATGAAAACATATATACTGTCTATGAAACTCGCTTGAGATCCAAAGACATATACAGGTTAAAAGTAAAAGAATGGCAAAAAGACATTCCATGCAAATAGTAACCATAAAATAGAAGCGGCTATACTAATACTTGACAAAATAGAATTTAACTAAAAAAAGTTACAGGAGGTAAAATGACATTACATGTTAAGAAAAGGTTCAATACAGGAAGAAGATATAACAATTATAAACATTTATGTACCTAATGATAGAACATCAAAGTATATGAAGTAAAAAAAATGAAAGAAAGGGAGAAGCAGACAGTTCTTCAATAACAGTTGGAGATTTCAGTGTCTCATTCAAAATAATGTGCAGAACAACCAGACAAAGGATAAGAAAATGAAGAACTTAACACAATAAATGAAGTAGACCTAACAGACACATGCAGAACACTCTACCTAACAATAATAGCACACACATTCTTCTCAGGTGCACATGAGTCATTTTTCAAAATAGACCAAATTTGAGGCCACAGATTCAGTCTCAATAGATTTAGAAAAATAGATAACATATAGTTGTCTTCTTTAAGCAAAATGAGAAGACAGTATGCAAAAACAGAAGAAAAACGAACATTCGCCAAACTGTAGAAATTAAACACACTCTTAAATAATCAATGGATGAAAGAAGTCACAAAAGGAAATAGAAAATACTCAGAGATAAATGAAAATAAAAACACAACACACCAAAACTTATGGGACACAGCAAAAGCAGCGATAAAGAGGAAATTTATAGCTACAGATGCTTACCTTAAAAAAACAAAATCTTTCAAATCAACACCTAACTTTACATCTTAAGAACCCAGTAAAAGAACAAACTAAACCCTAATTAGCAGAAGGAAGAAAATAAGAAAAGTAGAACAGGAATAAATAGAGAATAGAAAAATAAAAGAGGAAATCAATGAGATCAAAAGTTTATTTGAAAAGATCGACAAACTGATAAACTTTTAGCTAGATAAATTAAGAAAAAAAGAGAGAACACTCAAATTACTAACATCATAAATCAATGTGTGGGCATTACTACCAATTCTACAGAAATAACAAAGATTACTAGAGTATTACAAGCAACTGAGCACCAACAAATTGGATAATCTACACAAAACAGACAAACTCCTACTGAGACTAATTATGAAGAAATCAAAAATTTGAAGACTTATAACTAATAAGATTGAGTTGGTGATCAAAACTCTCCGGGAAAAGAAAAGCCCTTGATCTGATAAACTAAGTGGTGAATCCTACCAAGCATTTGAAAAACTAACACAAATTCTTCTCAAATTCTACTCTGTCAAAGAACTGAAGAGAAGAGAACATTCCCAAGCTCATTCTATAAGGCTAACATTAGTTTGATACCAAAATCAGACAAGGACACTAAAAGAAAATTATAGACCAAGATCTCTTATGGATATTGATGCAAAAAATCCTTAACACTAGCAAAACAAATTCAGCAGCATAGTAAGATTATAAACCATGACCAAGTGAAATTTATTCCTGGAATGCCTTCAAAAGAAAGAAAACTCAATGCTATATATGCTACAACAGGGTTAACTTTGAGGACATTATGCTAACTAAAATAAGTTATCAACATTTGAATGTTGATGAATGTAATATACCACATCGACATAATGCAGGAAAAAAATGACATGATCATCTCAATTAATGCAGAAAAAGTACTGACAATATTCAACATCCTTTCATGAAAACAGTCAACAAACTAAGAACAAAAGGAAACCACTCAGCATAATAAAAGTCACATATGAAAAACCCCTAACAAATATCACATTGAATGACGAAAGACAAAGTTTTTCTTCTAAGATTAGAACAGGGCTAAGATGCTGCTTTGCCACTTCCATTCAACACAGTACTGGAAATCATAGCCAGAAAATTAGGTAAGAAAAAGAATTAAAAACATTTAGATTCAAAATGAAGAAGGAGAATAATCTCTTTGCAGGTGATATGATTGTATAAATAGGAAACTCTGAAGATACCACCAAAAAAAAAAAAAAAAGAACTGTTAGAATTAGAAAACAAATTTAAAAGTAGCAGGATACAGTCAACACACAAAAATAAGTTGCATTCCCATGTAAAATCTAAAAAGAAAATTACAAAAATAATTCCATTTATAATAGCATCTAAAAGAATAAAATGAGAAATGAATTAATACAATATGGGGGACAGGCTTATGCAATGAAAACATCGCTAAAAATTAAATATGACAAATGAAAACATATCTGTGTTCATGGATTAAAAGTATTGTTAAAATGTCATTACTACTCAAAGCAATTACAGATTTTATCTGATCCCTATCAAAATCCCAGTGACTTTTTTTTATAGAAATAGAAAAATCCCTCTGAAAATTCACATGGAATCTCAGGGATCTGATAGGCAAACTAATCCTGAAATGGAGAACAAGCCTGGAAGACTCACACTTCCTCATTTCAACACTTACTACAAAGCTATAGTAATCAAAACAGTTTGGTACCAGCATACAGACAGACATAAAGGCCAATGAAATAGTCCAAAATAAACTCTCACATATATAGCTAATATGTTCTAAAAATATATATATCATTTTTGAAAAGGTGCCAGCACCATTCAATGGTGAAAAGACAGTTTTTTTTTCTTTCAACAAATTATGCTGGGATATCAACATGCAGAAGAATAAAGTTAGACTTATCTAATGTCATATACAAAAATTAACTCAAAACGGACGAAGTACCTAAATGTAAGACCTAAAAGAATAAAACTCTTAGAAGAAAACATAGCACAAAAGCTTCATGATACTGGATTTGGCAATAATTCACGGCATATAACGCCAAAGGCACAGGCCATAAAAGAAAATATAGACAATTTGAACACCCTGAAAATTAAAAATTTTGTGCATCAAAAACAATATCTATAGAGTAAAAGACAACCAACACAGTGGGAAAACATATTTGCAAATTATATATTTGATAAGAAATATGCTGGATAGATAGAGAATTCCTAAAACTCAATAACAAAAAAACCTGATTCAAAGTGAGTAAAATACTTTAACAGACATTTCTCTACAGAAGATGTACAAATTGTCAATAAGATACTCAACCTAACTAATCTTTAGAGAAATGAAGATCAATACTACAATGAGATAGCACCTCACCACGATTAGGCTGGCTACTATCATGAAAAAGAATATATCAAGTGTTGCTAAGGATGTGGATATATTGGAACCACTGTGCACTGCTGTTGCGAATATACAATAATATAGATGCTGAAGATTCCTCCCAAATTAAAAATAAAATTACTGTATGATTCAGTAATTCCACTTTTGGGCATGTGCTCAAAAGAACTGAAAGCAGGGTATTAAAGAGGTATTTGTAAAACCATGTTCATAGCAGCATTAATCACAATAGCTAAAAAATGTGGAAACAACCTGAGTCCATTGACAGATGAATGGATAAACAAAACACAGTATATACATAAAATGGGACATTATTTAGCCTTCAAAAGACAGAAAATTCAATGCCACATATGCTACAACATGGGTTAACTTTGAGAACATAATGCCAAGTAAATAAGCTTTCCACAAAAAGTCAAACACTATATGATTTAGCTTATATGAGGCATTTAGAAGAGTAAATGGAAATGAAAAGAACAATGATTGCCAGGACCTAGGGAGAGGTAGAAATGGGAAGTTTTTATTTAATGGGTATAGAGTTTCAGTTTTGCAAGATGAAAAGAGTTCTGCAGATGGATGATGGTGATGGTTGTACAACAATATGAATATATGTTATACCACTAAATTGTAAA
The DNA here is from genome assembly GCA_003508835.1 of Eonycteris spelaea. Lineage (NCBI taxonomy): Eukaryota > Metazoa > Chordata > Mammalia > Chiroptera > Pteropodidae > Eonycteris > Eonycteris spelaea. The sequence goes on along the minus strand of PUFA01000001.1, from coordinate 29,380,984 downwards.
CTTAAAAATGGTTAAGGTAGTAAATTTTACATTATGTGTATTTTACCACAATAATAAAATTGGAAAAATATGACCTCAATCTAAATATAAAAACGCATCAAACAAACTGAAGGATATTCTACAAAATAACCAGCCTGTTCTTGTAAAATGCCACATTCATAAAAGACAACTCTAGATTAAAGGAGAATTAAATGTCATGAAAACTAACTGCAATGTGTGGTACTGGACTGGCCAAAAGGACCTGTTTTTGTTTTTCTGATAAAGAACATTATTAGGACAACTGACAAAATGTAATTAAAGTCTATAGATTAGCAATGGTATTATACTGATGTTAATTTTCTGATTTAGCTCATTGTACTATGGTGATATTTTTGTTCTCACGAAAAAACATGAAGTCTTATAAAATCTTTATATTAGGAGTAAGAGAGGCATGAGTGAAACATCCTTTTAAATGGTTCACAAAAAATAATATCGTTCATACTCAATTATAATGGAAGAGAAATAAAACGTAGTAAGTAAAAATATGAACAATTGGAGAATCTAAGTAAGGGTATATGGATTTATGGTACTATTCTTGCAACCTGCCCTAAGCCTGAAATGATTTGAAAATGATACAACAAACACACACAAAAGCAAAAACACCCCCACAAAACAAATAGAATAAGGGCACTGCTGTCACACATTAGTGTATCATTAAAAAAGGTTCACCAAGGTAATCCAAGGTATGCTATTCTTTTTAAGATTATCAGTAAAATAAAAACACATCAAGTCATTCTTTAGACTATACAATGATCAAATCATTTGCGACACCAACACTCAGATGTTTTGTAAAACTTAAAAGGTCCAGAAGCAATAGGATGCTCTGCACTTGATATACTTCTAATGAAACTATTCTCATGTCATGTGAGAATTTTTTGTTAACTTGCCTCTTGCCCAAACACATAGTAAATTCCTAGAAGACAAGAGGAATGTTATATACATCTTAGTATATATGTGATTAGGAATATCATAAAAATTTGAACAAAAACCAATCCCTCCAAAGTACATATTAGAGTATGAACAAAGGGTTTCACAGACAAAAAACATATGCTATAAAGCATTTTCAACAATACCTTTATCACATGGTAGCTCTTCACAACTGGTAGAAATAGAAGTCTAAAGCATTTGATTTTAAATCAAAATATTTAATTCTGGGTGTAAAGAAGCCTGTATATTTAATAGGCCAGTATCAGAGATTATATCTTCTATAGGAAGAACTAGCATCTGTTATTCACCTACTATATGCTCAGCTTCTATGTAGGGAAACTGAGGCTCTGAGAAGCTGAGTAATTTCCCCATAATCACGTGGCCAGAAAGAGGTGAGGGCAGGCAATGTTAAGTGAGTCTAAGGAACAGTAGGTCTCAAAATAAAGGCCATGCTCTTTCTGCAACTTCAAGCAGCCATTAAATATCTCTTTCTCTGTACCACTCTGTATAATGAGCATGATAATTCCCACCGTAGTGAGCTTTCATAAAATTTAAGTGACATTATCAATAAATTACTATGAAAAGTGTAAAAGTTTTACAAGTAATAAAAGACAAAAATTAAGATCTGTCTAGCAATCTGTCCAATTTGCCTGATCCTCAAACTCATCTGAGGTAGCCAGAGAGGTGTTCTCCCCCATTTTAATAGATGGAGCATAAAACTCAAAGATGTTATGTAACCTGTTTGAGTTACAAAGGCAGGACTAAGCTCTGAATCTTGCATCTTCTGCTTCTATTTCTATTACATGCTGATGCAGCCAAAATGTGAAGTAGAAGATCCTTAGAAGAAAAATGATATCCATTAAAATGTTAACATTGGATTATATATTAAGCATAGGCTTCAAAATTTACTTGGGGACAAACATTTTAATCAGTTGTATTAATTTTATAATGTACATGTTATACTTGGTTAATCCGGAAAACAATTATTCTGAAAAATGAGGGACAATTATAGGCTTCTTACACAGTACAACATGAATTACTAAACTACCCTACATTGAAATTTGTAGTTTATTTAAAACCTAAAATAGGACTAGGTAGACTAAATAATATATCTCTCTTGTGCAGATATACTGATTTGTTTTTTTAAACTTGTTCCTTGGTTTACTGTCTTAAAGAAGTATGAAACAATTAATAATATGAATAGCCAAGATCATGTGCCAGCTGCACATGCATTATTAGTCTTTCAATTATTGTAAAACATCTCAAGTTTGTACTACTTCCATCTTCAGTGTTACAGATGAATAAAGAGAAGCTCAGAGTGGTTAAGTAAACTGCTCAATCACATAGCTAGTAAGTGACAGGACTGGAATTTGAGACTAGATCAAACTGACTCTAAGACGTTTATAACTACAATGCTATGCAATGTCTTAATTTCCAAGTGTAGTGTGATGCTATGTTGGAGAGACTTGGAGTAAGTAAATCAGAGCATTCTGAATAGGAAAGGACAGTTTCCCTACTGAATATAAGAAGAGAAACTACTACAGAATTTCAAAAGATTCTAGAATACTATTTTAACATCAAGAGATTAACTGGAGTGACAAGAGTAAAATAAACTTTCAAATTTCTTACTTAAAAAATTACTGTATTTCTAAATCCTAGATACTTGGAAAGATGTTACATTATTACAGTATTACAATAACCCTTATATAGCTTACTTAGAAACATATTATTTTTACCTAGATTTTATGGTGCAGACCAATAATTGTAAAAATGCCTAATAATGTATTTTGTTTCACTTTAAATGAGACTGAGATTTTTCACACCAAAGACCATCATTATTATACTCAATAATGCTACCACTATTTCAACTTTGGATGACTCTGTTGGTAAGGCAGTTAGTGTCTTAATAAGCCATTACTTGGAACTACTAACGTTCTGAAAACAAAAAGGTTCAAAATCTCTGACATTTGGTTATTATTTCATTTTATTTTTTAACTGTTACATGTTAATTTTTTAAAATAAACTTTTTATTTTAGAGTACTTTTAGATTTACAGAAAAGTTGCAAAGATAGCACAAAGAATTCCTATATATTTTTTATATATTGGCTTTATTTTTAACTATAAATGTGAAGTATGTTATCTAACCAAATGATGTCTATTTCCAAAGAAGATAAATATATACTGGGAAACCAAATGCTACATAAATGACACATCCAATACCAGATCAAGTGAACAATGATTTTTATTATCTTTAGAAGATAAACAAAGTTTCCAAAAGCAAAAATATTTTAAGACTTTTTCAGATTTACAAGTACAATAGGCATGATAAAAACCTAAAGAGTTTAAATATTATGAAATTTAGAATGTGTTCTATTTCAGACAACCTAATAATATTGAACCTACTTTTATTAAATCCCAAATATTTAATTCCCTAAAAATACCAATTGAAGACCAAAGTGAATTAGTAAATCTAACAAAGAAATAATTAAAACACTTTGACAAAATACAAATAAAACATTAAAAGCAAATTAAATTTTACATAGAAAAAAGAAACCAATAAAAACCTGTGGTATGGTGGGTAGGATGACAGTATTCTCAGCAGGGACTGGCAGGACAGGGATCACAGGGACAGTGGGAGAAGAGAGAGGTACAGCTTCTGTTGGCTAAAAATCATCAACGACAAAAAATCAGGAAAAATACCAAAATAAAAAGAAACACATATAACAGAAAGTTTTGTCATAAACTGTAGTTTCCAGAAATAATTGGGAAATAGGTGAACTATTAATATATTACTTCAATTTAAATGAAAAAATGATCTCCAGAAATTCAGATGTAATTATATCACCAATAATTTTAACTACTCTGTAGTTAAAATGAGTGACTACTCCTTAGTTGTTTAAATGAAAAAAAAAAAAAAAGTCTCACAATACTCCTGAGACAAGACACACTCACTTCAGACAGACTACAAAATATTTTTCTAGTATTCAAAATATATTTGACTACTTTCCTCCTCATATTCAAAGGATCAAAAGAAACTTTATTAGCCCATTGGTAGCAAATTGGGGCTTACAAATCCACAGACAAAAGATTCAAAAGACTTCAAAATTCAATCTGTATCATTTAAAATAATCTTTGCTATTAACCTCTACTATCAAGAACTGTAATAACCTGTCTTAAACCTATCTATATTAACTGAATTAACATTCATTCAATATCTATTATGTGTCAGACATACTATGGAAAAAATGAATAGGAACTATAGTAACATAATTTAAACTTGATATTTAAACTCAATTACTCTGACTTGATTCAAGTATTTTTTAAAAGATATAACTGGAACACAGAACAGGAGTTTTGTAATAAGTCTTAATCTCTATAAAAAGGATTAATGCAGAAATATTTGCTATATCAAGGACATCTCCCACATGTATTAAAAAAACAAACAAACATTAAATCAATAAGAGAACTATGCGTTAAAAGAGATTTAAAACAGAAAAAAATTGCTAAACTCGAAATTATGCTTTTCCTTACTGATAAAAATGTACAAAATAAAATTACAATGTTGATCTTTTTCATTTATCATATCAATCAAAAATGTATTAAGTTTCTTCCACAATGGTGCTGGGACAACTGGATTTCCACATGCAAAAGAATGAAGTTAAATCACTATCTCACGTCATATACAAAAACTACCTGGAAATTAATCAATGATCTAAATATAAGCACTAAATCCATAAAATTCTTTGAAGAAAACATAGCGGTAAGTCTGACCTTGGCTTTGACAAATGAATTCTTAAATATGATTATTAAACCTTAAGTGACATATATACATACATACGTACATAAAATTGGATTTCATCAGAATGAAAACCTCTTGAACGCTAAAAGGCATTATCAAGAAAGTAAAAAGACAACTTATAGAATGAGAGAAAACATTTATAAATCGCACATGTGATGAGGGTTTAATATCTAGAATAAATAAAGAACTCCAACTAAACAACAAAAGATAATTAAAAATTTGGTAAAGAAACTGAATAGACATTTCTCAAAAAAAAATATACAAATGGCCTATAAGCATATGAAAAGAATATCAACAGCGTTATTCATTAGAGAGAATGCAAATCAAAGTGACAATAATGTATCACTTCACACCTACTAAGAGGCTGTAATAAAAAAGGGAAAACAAAAACAGAAAGTAAGAAGTATTGATGAGAATGTACAAAACTAGAACCCTGAAAAACTGCTAGTGGGAATGGAAAATGGTGCAGCCTCTGTGGAAAACAGTTTGGTAGTGCCTCAAAAAGGAACAAGGCATTTACTATATAACCCAGCAATTCTAATTCTATGTACATACTAAAAAAAAACTGAAGATGGGGTATTGGATACATTACACTAATGTTCAGTGATGCATTATTCACAAGAGTCAATAGGTGGAAACAAGTTAAGTGACCATTAACAGATGAATGGAAAAACAAAATGTGGTATATACATACAATGGATATTATTCAGCCATAAAAAAGAATGCAATTCTGATGCATGCTACAGCACGAATGAATCTCAAAACATCACACCAAATGAAATTAACCAGACACAAAGGACACACTGTTGTATGACTCCACTTACATGAAATATTTAGAATAAGTTAATTCTTAGAGATAGAAAGTAGAAGTTATTGCAGGCTAGGAGAGAGAAACATGGAGAATTATTGTTCAATGGTTACAGAGTTTGTTTGAGGTGATGAAATGGATTTGGAAATATAGTGGTGATGACTGCACAACACTGAAAATGTAATTAATGCCACAGAATTCTACAGTTAAAACTCGTAAAAATGGCACATCGTTACACATATACACATATTTCTTACCACAGTAAGCAAACTCCAGAAGTTCTATAACTAAGGATATACAAAAAGAGCCACTTGGAGACTGGTATGAGGGGCAGAAATGGAAAATGGACAGGGGCCATACCCACAGTGGTGGTTAAAAAACTGGAGGGATATCTCGACTTTGGAGGTCCCTCTGAGGAGTGAGGGGTCCCCAGCCCAGGATTCTAGTGCAGGAAGAGAAGTCCCCGTAACTTCTGGCTGTGAAAACTAGTGGGACTACGCCTGAGTGAGACAGAGAGCTGCTGGAGTCCCAGGCATCCTCTTAAAAGGCCCACACACAAACTTACTTGCTGACAGACTCACCTGCCTTGAGTTCAGCACTGGGGCAGCAGCTCAGAAAGTATCAGGAACATATGGGGAGAAACTTAATTGTTTGGCTTCAGAGGGAAGGTTGGAGGGAGACGTTCCCCCAGACAGAAGTGCTGTTAGAGTCCATTGTTCTTTTATTGAGTCCTCTCCCTACCCTGCCTGTAGGCTTAGGTGGGTGCAATACCTGAGTTTCCATTAACCTGGCTAACGCCATTCTTCCCACCTGGTGATTTCCTGAGACCCTGCCCCACCCAACTTTTAGGTTCACCCAATCCACTTCTATTGGCTTTTCCCTACAAATGGTTTGTGCTGAAGACTTTCCTAAAACCTATCAAAGGTTCAAAAACCCTTGAAAAGCAGCATCTGGCCTTGGCGTTCCCTGTACCTCTTGTTAAGTGGCCCCAAACCCATCACTAGTGTCAACCATTAGTAGATAACTTTGTAGCTCCGACCAAGTGGACCCAGGCTGGGCACAGGCAGCAACTGACCTTGGCCTGCACCAGAGCCCCTCTCAAAGAGATCCTGGAACCAAGGCATCTGGTGGTTAGCTTCAAGTCAACCAGAGGACAACCCAAAAACCTCCACAAATGACATGCCCAGAGGGTGGACTCAGCAGGCAGCAAATCCTGGTAAAATAAATCCTGTTCCATATGGTCAGCCCCTGCCTAAGTGCACCTCCAATGTAATTATGGGCATTCCTCATAGCCAGTCAACCTGATGGTTAGCCTCTTCCACTGATGTGCCAACAGGAATCAAGTCTCAACAGAGGGCACATGCAACCTATACAAGGGACATACTTGGAGCACCCAGTTCAGGTGACCAAGGGGACTGTGCCACTGGTCTTCACAGGACACCTACTACATAACTCCCTTCTACCAACACCCGGCGGTATAGTAGATCTGCTTAATATATATAAAAAACACAGGCAGTCAACCAAAATGAGGAAACAAAGAAACATATCCCAAATGAAAGAACAGAAAAAACTCGAGAAAAAGAGATGAGGAATCTACCAGATGCAGAGTTCAAATCACTGGCTATAAGGATGTGCAATAAACTTAGGGGAAGAGTAGATGAAATCAGTGAGAACTTTAACAAAGAGATAGGACAGATAAAAACAAAAACAGAAAACATTAAAAAGAACCAGTCAGAAATGAAGAATACAATGAAGAATACATTAGAGAGAATCAATAGTAGATTAGGTGAAGCAGATGACTGAAACAGTGATTTGGAAGAGAAGGTAGCAGAAAACACCCAATTGTAACAGTGAGAAGAAAAAAGAATTTTAAAAAATGAGGATAGTTTAAGGGGCCTCTGGGACAACATTTGCATCATAAGGGTACCTGAAGGAGAGGAGGGAGAGCAGGGAATTGAAAACTTATTTTAAGAAATAATGACTCCAAATGTCTCTGACCTGGTGAAGGAAACAGACATACAAGCCCAGAAAGGGCAGAGATTCCCTAAAAAGATGAACGCAAAGAGGCCTGCACCAAAACACATCATAATTAAAATGCCGAAGCTTAAATACAAAGAAAGAACCTTAAAAGCAGCAAGAGAAAAGCAGTCGGTTATCTACAAAGGAGCACCCATAAAACTGTCAGTTGATTTCACAAAGAAACTTTGTAGGCCAGACAGGATTGGCACAAAATATTCAAAGTGATGAAAAGTAAAGACCTACAACCAAGATTACCCAGTAAGACTATCATTTAGAATTGAAGGACAGATAAAGAGCTTCCCAGACAAGAAAAAGATAAAGGAGTTCATCACCACCGAACCAGTATTACAAGAGATGTTAAAGGGATTTCTTTAAGAAAAAGGGGGTAAAACGATAAAAAATATGAATAATAAAATGAAAATAACTACATATCTAACAACATTTACTTTAAATGTAACTGGATTAAATGCTCCAATCAAAAGACATATGGTGGCTGAATAAAGAACAAAACCCATACACATGGTGCTGCTACAAGACACCTACTTCAGACTGAAACACACACATACTGAAAGATATGGAAAAAGATACTTCATGCAAATGGAAATGGGGGAAAAAAAAAAAGCTGAGTAGCAATGTTTATACCAGACAAAATTAGACACTAAAACAAAGGCTACAATAAGAGACAAAAAGGGTTAATCCAGTAATTCTACTTCTGGATATTTATCTGAAGAAATCTAAAACACTAATTCAAAAAGACACATCCATCCTTATGTTCACTGCAGCACTATTTATGATAGCCAAGAAACAGAAGCAACCTAAGTGCCCACTGATGGACAAATGGATAAGGATGATGTGGTGTATATATATATATATATATATATATATATATATATATATATATATATATATATATATAAAATAGTAAATTATTAAGCCATTAAAAAATTAAAATCTTGCTATTTGCGACAACATGGATTGACCTCTAGGGTATTATGCAAAGTGAAATAAGTCAGACAGAGAAAGACAAATACTGTATAATTTCACTTATACGTGGACTCTAAGAAACAAATGAACAGATACCAAGAACATTTTGATGGTTTCCAGATGGGAGGGGAATGGAGCAAAAGGGTCAAAAAGGGGAAAGGATTAAGATATGCAAATTGCCAGTTATAAAAACAGTTATGGGGATGTAAAATGCAGCATAGGGAATATAGTCAATAATATTGTAATAATTATGTATGTAGATTTATATGGGTGATCACTTAAGTTATGAAAATGTCTAATCACTATGGTGTACTTCTGAAGTTAATTATATGTTAACTGTAACTGAAAAATAAAAAAATTATTTAAATGAAAGAAAAATACTTTTTAATGCACGGAAACAGGCACTTTAATACTGCTCTTGGATATAAAAATTCATACAAACTTTATGAAAAGCAATTTAGCAGTAATTATCTATAGCATTAAAATTTTCTAAACTCTTTGACTTAGAAATTCTGAAAATCTACCCTAAGGGAATAATTTAAAAAGCAAATGTTTTAATATTCTTAATATATCCTTTTGAGAATTGTTTATACTTGGGGAAATGTGGAATATCCTAAACATCCCAAAGTGTTGGAATTAAGTTAATAATGATAATTATATAAGATTAAATATTAGGCAACAATTATAAACCGTCTATAAGAAAAGTCTGCATGTCTCATGGGACACTGCCTATGACATGACATTAAGTTAAAAGAAAAGATGAAACTTGTGTAAAAAAAATGAAAAGAAATGTTTGAAAAAGTTAACCTCTTGGGCAGGATTACAAGCTGCTTTGTCCCTGCCTCTTTATATCAAATTCTACTTTTCTATTTGTCAACAATGAATAGTAGTGACACTATAATACAGGGAGCTCTACTGTTCACATCAAGAGAAAAACAACTGTTACGATCACTTACCATCTCATTTTCCAGAAAAATAAACTGAAAATACATTTCATATCAATTGTTCTAAAAGATGCTAACAAATTTTAATGGTTTATATGATTAGAGTTGAAGAAGCTATGGATCAAGTTCAACCCTTTGTTTTACAACTGAGCTCACAAAAGGTAAGCTGTGAGGAATTAGGAAAAGAATTGCTGGACTTCTGTTACTGGATTTTTTATTTCCTGTAGAAAGAGACTTTAAGCCATTAGATTCCTTGATTCCTTCCTTCCTTCCTCTTTTCCTCCCTCCATCCCTCCTTTCTTTCCTTCCTCCCTTTTTAATGTTCCCAGTCTAAACCAGTTCCCAATTTGGAATGATGAAAAAGTTCTAGAAATGGACAGTGGTGTTGGTTGCACAATACTATGTATATAATTAATGGCAATGAACTGTTTACTTAAAAATGATTAAGATAGTAAATTTTATGTTACATATATTATACCAAAATAAAAAAAGGGACATCGTAAATAAAGCCTCTGTGGGTCTGACTTGGACTCCAGCCACCATTTATATATTGTTCTTATAGACAAAAAACTTTATTTCCATATTATGAACTTAAATGCAAACCAATTTTCAGTAGACTACTTACATGACTTTTTAAAAATGCTTAAAATTCAGAGGTTCTGACTCTTGATTTTTGACAAAATGTGAGAAAAAGGCATTTTTAAAAGAAAGCTGCAGGTAAGTCAACTGGATATACATAAGGAAAATGAAATCGACCCTCATCTCTACCTTATACCATACTTAAAATTAATTCCAGATGGTCTGACAGAATTGAGAAAAGTATAAAATTTAGGTTTCTAGGAGATAACAGAATATTATGACTTTAGTGTAGGCAAAGACTTGAACAGGAAAGTACAGCTGTTGAAGACAGGCACAGTGAGGAAAGCATCTGTACACAGGAAGAGGAGGGGTGGCAGCAGCCTTGAACAAGTGCTGGAGCCTGAGCAGGATGAAGGTGTCCATATGGACAGAGCAGTGGCAGCAGCCTGATGTGTTTTGTTAGAATCCAAGTGTCACAAAAAGAGTATCTATATGGTAGTAGCAGTAGTCTGCCATAAAGAGTAGCAGGGGCTTTAGTGGAGAAAAAGGGGACTCTATTGGAGCTTGAGTGGAGTGAGGTGGTGTCCATCTAGCAGTGATAGGAGACTGCTTTATATACAAGGAATTTTGATCAAATAAATACACAATGAAGAATGAGAGCAAGGTTCTTCATGTCAGAGGAGGGAGTTACAAATATGCAAAAAGAAAATTAGCACAAAGCTTACTGTTTTAGACTAAAATTGGAGGTGCTGGTGTGGATGCATGGTTTTCTGTATCTATATATTATAGATATAAATGTGTGCATGTATTTATGTACATATATTCCCTAGCTCTACACACAGAGAAGACCTGGGAGCAGTACCCCCTAACAGCATGAACATACTTAGCACTTGGATTGTGGTTTCTAAGTATCCATTCTCTAACAAAAACAAAAACAGGAGTCTTTGGAGAAATGGCTGATTCCAGTGCTAGAGCTTAGCAAGCACAGTATGAACTAGAACATCCTGCTATGCCAGAAAATAAGGAAGTGCTCAAAGAATAATGAGGAGATGACAAAGGACACAGAAGTCAGCTTTCAGGGTTCTCATAGGCCAGATTGAGAACAATGTGAAACTCAAAATAATGAATGATTAACAATGGCATAAAACCCACCAAATAACACAAAATTCCAAGAGTCCATGCTGATATTAAGAATTAACAAGAATAAATGGAGAGAAGAAAAAGCATTTCCTTATAGTAGAATGCCAATTAAAAAATGTAGAAGAAATTACTAAATTACAAAATGATCACTTGGCAACAACCATCATAGTAATAACTCATTCAAGAAACATCGGTGGATGTTAAAACCCCAACTCCTGCTGAATGAACCTTCCATTTCATTCCAGTGTATGAAAGTTCAAATGGGATGGACACACACACACACACACCATATCTCCCCTAAAAACATTAATTACAGTGAAGAAATCTAGCAGATACTATTCTTAATCAAAGTTATCATCACCAGAGATGGAACAAATCAAAATCATATGCCACCTGGTAGGATGTAATAAGAATACATTATTTCTGCAATATTCCTGTCAAAGATGCATAACTTGAATCTAGTCATTAAATATCAGACAAATCCAAATTGAGAGATATACTACAAAATGACTGTAATCATTGAAAGTATCAAAAAGTCTAAAGTTTATCATTATTTTGTAACTTCAGTATTATTTTACATTTTAAACAGTTTTATTAAAGTATAACTGATATATAAAAACTTCACACATTTAATATATACAATCTGATGAGTTCAGATATATGCATAAACCCATGAAAGCTTCACCGCAATCCAGTGTATGAAAGTTCAAATGGGACGGACACCTCTAAAGGTTTCCTTATGCCTCTTTAATAAGGTCAGATATTAGCTGATTAATAATACACTTTAACACAAAAGTAAGGCAAAGCTATATGCTTATGTCAAATTTCAAGGCCAAGCGCAAAAATTTTCTCCACTAGGAGGATGCTCTCCAAAACCCTTTATGAAAAGCTGTAAGTCCTTTACTATTACATTTAAACCTCACTGTAACCTTGGCTCTGAGCTTCTTCTAAAATCTATCTCCTTTAGATATAAAGATCTAAATATCACCTTTTAAAAATCCTAAAATGTACATGATCTTCATCTAGTTTAGTCTATATAGGACACTGAAAAAGAACATATGCCCCTATCTCTTCCTTAAGAAAGACAAATACTGCTGAGAAAGTCTCCAAAAACAATTGACATATCAACACAGAACTTTCTAGCCACAGCTGACAACCAATTCAGGTAACAAAGAATTACAGAACAACAAAATAATTTTCATTTAAAACAAAAATACAGCCTTAAATAATAATAAAGGCTGAGTGATGAGGAAGAGCTAGGTGATAGATCCAATAATACAATATAATGAAGAAATAAGAGACTATTTTGAGTGCAGGATTGAGAGTATGGTACAATTCCGGGGAGTTGTATAAGACGATTCTAAATTGGAAAATGTCAAATTCAAGATTCTGAAATAAATAATGAGGCAGCAATATACAGCAACCATTTTATTTGGGTTATTACATAAAAGGAGGAATTCAGCATAAACATTTTAAACTTTAAAATCTTATATACATATTTTATTAGACAATAGTGACTATTATGCCATCATCTTTTCCCTGCTCTATTTGTATCACTCAATAAGATCAGCTCCAAAGAATTTTTTTTTTTAAATCTTGACCATGTGACTAACAAGTCTCAGTTGTTTCTATCCATAGCAACACTATGAAATCATTAGCCTCTGAGGCTGCCTTCAGAGATCTGTTTCCATGACAACAGAGGCTATAATATTAACATCAACTCAAAGAACACTGCAGAAAATTGTAAATTCCTCTAAAATAACTGGATTGTACATATTTTTAAAAGTACTTTTTTATACCAGCATTCAAATTGACAGCTTTTTGAACAATGTTTAAACTGATTCATTTTTAGATTATTTTCTTCATAGCTTTACATTTTAATGTGAGATCTTAAAATTATGAAATCAGTTTTTAAAATGTAACAGATTTTCATAAAAAATGGTCTGAAGCCTCAATGGGTATAGCTACATGCAAAATGTATACTGCACATCTGCATTTTTGACTGTGTACCACCCTCTTTCTCCTCTATTCATTCAACAATAAATGAAAAAATGTATACTGTGTGTGCCTACTTTACTAAATCTGTTTAAAACAGCTAAAGTGGTTTTTATATAAGCATGTGAGTCTTGACTGACACAGGAAAAGACAGAAGGAACAATTAGGAGGCTGCTGTGATAATCCAGCAGAAAGGTGATCAGTGGCTTAAATCAAATGGTTGTGGTGGTAAAAATGGACATGGACAGTCAAATCAAGACAGATCTGAATATATAATTTGTGTTATCTGGTGACTGATGGGAAATTGGGAGTGAGGAAGGACTATTAACAACCACAATGGCCACTAAAAATTATCTTTTACATCATAGTTAGACCAAACAGAAAAGATATGAAAGGCTATCTAAATAGTATTTTTAAATTTTTTCTCAGTAAATGATTTACTGAAATGATTTTTCAGCATAAAATGAAACTCTAAAGAAAGACAACTGAAACCAAACTATTGGGTAATTAATAATTGTATCTTACATTATGTTACATGAATGAGGTAAACTGAGCTTAAGATACACACAAAAATTCAATAAGGTCTAAATAAATTCATACAATATTTATAGAAAATAAATACATAAGTTAAAAAAATTTTATCAGTATCTAAGATAACAAGGAAAATTAATTATCCTTGTGTCACTGTAGGTCAACAAGGATCTTAATTGTTTTTGTACGGCATAGTTAATAATTTAATCCAAATTCCTTTGGTTAAAGACCTACTATACTTTAATGAAATATGTTTCTCTGACTACATGTCAAAGAAGCTATCTGGTGTGTGTGTGGGGGGGGTAATTAACCAGTAAAAAACCTGTGAGCTGTTTGCCTGTTAACAGAAGGATAAAATACAGCACAGTAGATACAACAAAATTCTGCTTGGAAATCACTGTCCTCAACAAGGGTCTGGTACCTTCAGAATAAAAGTGTTTTTCAATGCTTAAATCTGTTTATTTGCCTCAAATGCCCTTTTGCCACAGTTGCTGCTCACAAGCATCTTCAATATAAATTGGTGCAGTGCGGAAAAAACCAAAAACATGTTTTTTGAATCAGCTGCATATGACATCCATGTCATAATTATCTCAAAAACAAACATTAATACAATTAGATGTATTTTAAAACAAATCAGGGTGTTAAAATATAGACTTTTTATTTTAAAATAACAAAAGGGAGACAGGAAAACAGATCTAGTGATTACCAATCCTATTATATAAACACAGGTACAGATTTGTTAGTTTACACAAACAGATCATCCAGTTTATGAACGTATTTGTGCTTGCAAGAAGATGGCATTCTATAAGCATTCAGCTGGTCATTTTGTATTGGTAGAAGAATGAGCCAACAACTAACTGCTCAAAATTTAAAGTAAACAGAGCCTAAAAGTTGGATTTTAAAATATGGTTACATAATTAACGAATAGGTATGAAATTACAAATTACCTTAATGCTTCTAGTAATCATACATTCAACCCTATTCTATTCATTCTCCTACATAGTCCCTAATGATTCAGGACTATTACATTTTTGAAGTTATCTTCTATCATTCTCATTCGCATCCTCCTCCCTCTAAGTGTTGCACCCATACTGAACTCCCTGCTGTTCCTCGAATGTTATAAACATGTTCTGGCCTCAGATTTTATTTACTATTCCTCTGCCTAAAATGCTAGTATCCCAGATATCTGCATGGCTTAATTCCATTATCTTCTTTCATGCCTTTATTAAATATCACCTTCCAGTTGAAGCCTCTCTGGGTTATCCTATCTCCCCGTCACACATTCACAAATACAAATATTTGCGATCACCTCTTTTTACTCTCTCTCCAGCACACTACACATTTTAATTATGTTTATCTGTCTTCTTCTCTTCATTGTTTTCTAAAAGTAAGGATTCTTGTTCTATTCACTCCTAGATGCCCAGTGCCTAGAATAGTACATAGCACAAAGAAGTACTTACTACATATTTATTGAATAAATGAAACCTAGTGATTGCCCAAAGAGATCAATTTCATCAGCACTCTAAAATGATGGCTCAAGGAAAATATTGTGTATATACAGCCCTTCCCCAAATCACTTTCATGCTGCACACATAGCAGATATTGCTAAAAGATTCTTTCTGTGTGCTTGGACAGGTACTACCAATCAGAAGGTGTCCAGGATGTTCTGCCATTTGACAACCTTAAAGTTTCAAACTATAAAAATACTGAAACATTGCCAGTTTCATGTGTGTTCTCTCTAGCAATAGCTAATTCCCTAATAATGTCCTATTTGAAAATAAACATGTCTTGCTCAAATACACTTCCTCAAAGAACTTTCATCTCTTTCCTTTTTAAAATGTATTAGGAAGTAAATCTCATTGATAACTCATATTTAAAACATGTGGTACCCTTCCTTCAAACTTCTAGGTTCTACTAACTTCAACTTGGTCCCTAGGTCCCTACCCTGATGGTAGCTGTTTCCTGTCATTATCTGTTTTACTTTGGTGTTCCCATTTATCTTTTTTAGTTTTCCAGTTACTTCGTAAACAACCAACCATGTCACATTCTCTCTCATTAAAATAATTGCTGTAATTTTTGTTTTCCTGGTGGACTCCGTTTACCAATCCTTTGGCTAAAATATAATCATTTCTCATTCTGTACTTAGGTTTCCTCTCCATATCTCTAGGTTATCACTTAAAAGGCCAATATATTTTGTAGAACCAGTGACAATGGTGGTGGTGGTCATGGGAGTGGTGATAAAAATTATTATATGATTAAGTATCTTTCTGATGTCAGGTATTACAATAAGAGGTTCACATGCATTGTCTCATTTAATTCTCACTAAATCTTGATGCAGATAACATTTTCATCTCTATTTTCTAGGGGTGAAGGAAAGAGACATAGAGAATTTAGGCGATTTGTCCAAGGTACCAAAGCTAGTAAATGGCCAGAGATTTTAAGCCAGGTCATCATCCTCTAAAGAGAGTATGCTCAACCAGCATACTACACTGTCTCTTTAAAATAGTTCAAAAATAGTTTTTTTGTTTTTATTGTTACTAGTATATTTTATTGCAAAGACAATATATAATATCACAGGAAAGAAGACTTCATTAATCATCAGGTCAAGGGTTAGCAAACTTTTTATGAAAAGGTCCAGATAATAAGTATTTTAGACTTTATGGGCCATGCAGTTTCTGTTGCAACTACCTGACTGTGCTGCAATAGCTTGAAAGCAGCCATAGGCAATACTCAAACAAGCACTGCTATGTTCCAATAAAACTTTATTTAAAAAGCAGGTGGCAGGCTGACATTGGCCTACAGGCTGTAGTGTGCTGACTCCTGCTTTAGGTGATTTTAAAAAAGAAAAAAAGGCTGATTAGGTCAATGAAGAAAACAGAAAATGACTTCAAGACACTCAAGCTGGTTTTTGCTAACCACAGTTGTTTTAATTATGTTGCAATGTTTAATCTATGATAAAAATAAGCAACTCCTCCAAAAAAAAAATGAAAGTGAGAATTAAGAAAAATAAAACATACATATGGAAATTCCAAGTTTCATCTTGAGTTTCTAAAAATATTTTTACAAAAAAAGGCCGATATAATAAAGCTGTTCTTATAACTGAAAAATTAAGCTCTATACAGTATACAGCCTCTAAAAAGTGATTAAAATGATGAATTTTTGTTCTGTTCTCTCCACCAAATCCTGTTATGGTATTTAGTATAGATGAAAAAATTAATTCTGATGATTGGAATTGTTTGTTTTTTCTCTATCTTTCAAAATATTTTCAAACCAATTTCTTTACTGAATTTATAATACTTTGATACATTCAATGGTTCTATAAAGATTAGTCAGAGTTAAATACAGAAAAATGAGGCTGAGGTCTGTTTGATTCAAATCTTAAGATTATAATTTCATTTTTCACAGGACCAACAAAAAATTTGTAAGGCAATCTATTGGTTCCATTCTGTCATAACAACAACTTATTCATATTCCAAGGCTGGCTGAGTCAATAGTCATAGTTTAGATTTCACAAATACTGTAAATACTGTTCAGAAAGGATTGAATTGGAGTTTACAAAAGGATAAAAAATGAAGAGGCAGGGCTCCTTTTAAAGGGTGAGGGGAAAAAAATCTTCTAAATAAATTTATCTAGGGGCAGAAGAAGTTGTGTTTAGGTTTCTCATAAAATTCCACTGCTTCCACTTGTCACAGCCATTCATTTTATACTGGCACAAAACAGGTCCACTCTTAGTTGATTGATCTGCATATACTTGTAAAATTATCACATCAGTTGGTTTACTTAAAGCTTGTTAAATAAGGTGACAATTGTAGGCTAGTGTTTCCACAGGGTCTGAAAAATTATTTTTTACCTTTATCAAAATCCTAAATGTTGATATAAAAATGGAGGCTTAAACTTTTATAAATAATACTGCCAGGAAGTACAAAGAATAACACAGTAAAAGATCTTTAGAGAAAATGAAAGTCAAATTTTAACAATAAGAATTTAAGTTATTCCTAAGTGTAAGACTATACATACCTCAAGAGGGCTTTGAATTACTTTTGAAATATACATGATTTTACAAAATCCTGCATAATGTAGATTTGATAATTTTTAAGCCATAGTTCTATATAAAAATGGCTTGAGAAATTTACAGTGGCCAAATCATATTTAGAGCTTCCAAACTTTCTTGCAGCCATCATCAGATTAAATGAAAATAAACACATATATCACATTTGTTTATTCATTCAACATATATTTATCAAGGGCATTCACTATGCTAGGCTCTAGGGATACAAGAGAAGAAAACATACATCTTGTGCTACCAGCTCTTGGGAAGCTTACAGTTTAGCAGCTGACATTAAACAAATCATTACTCAATTGTTTACCGAAATCCAGTTGTGATTAAAGGTATGAGATTCATTTCTCATGAAAACAAACACTATTTGAAAACAAAGGGCAAAAATATCGCACAGGCTACATTAGCTATCCTGACCCCATTAGCATGTAGGTCAGTCATTTTTCAGTACTTTCATTAACACTTTATTTTAAAGGTTAACTTTAAAACTTGTTTGAATATATTAAAATATACAAATTGCAGTTTGTAAAATTTTTTTTTACCTATTTGTCCTTGACCAAAGGGCTATCTATCAATCATGACTTCACAAGAGTTACAAATATAAATGCAACATACTTCTTATTTATAGAGATTCTATAACAAATTTCACTTAATTCTTCAAACTACAGCTAATTAATCTATATTAAGACATAAATTATGTTTTTTAATAGACTATTTTTAAAGCAGTTTCAGGTTCACAGTAAAACTGAGCAGAAATTACAGTTCTCATATAACCTCTGCCTACAGACATACATAGCCTCCCATTATCAACATTTGCCACCAGAATTGTACCTTTATACAACTGAAGAACCTACATTGATACATAATTATCCAAAATTCACTGGTTTATATTAGGGTACATTCTTGGTGTTGCATAGTCTATGGGCTTTAAACAAATTAAAAAACCATGTATCCATCATTATAGTATCATATAAGAATAGCTTCAATGCCTTAAAAATCCTGTGCTGTATTCATTTCTCCAACTTGGCAACTTATCTTTTACTGTCTCCATAGTTTTGCCTTTTTCAGAATGTCATTTAGCTGGAATTATACAGTATGTAGACTTTTCAGATATGCATCTTTCACTTGGTAATATGCAGTTAAGGTTCCTTCATGTTTCCTCATTCTTTTTAGCACTGTATAACATTCTACTGTATGAATGTACCATAGTTTATCTGGTCACCTATTGAAAGATATCGTGGTTGCTTCCAAGTTTTGGCAATTATGAATAAAGCTGCTATAAACATCTGTGTACAGGTTTTTGAGTAGACAAATTTTCAATTCATTTGGGTAAATACCAAGGAGTATGACTGCTGGATTGTATGGTCAATTTGGTATTTTAAAAAAGCTTACATGACCATTATAAACAATTATTTATTTAATCTTCATCTCTGATTTTCTGAAGTTCCCTGCTGTTCAAATGACTGGGTCTTAAACATCATTAAACATATTTTTGATTAGGTAAATATAGGTTTCCTGTAAAAAAAATTCCACAATATTTTTCAGGTGAAAAGAGAAATAATTAATTTCCTAGTCTGAGTTATGGTGTTAATCTTATAAAATTAGTGGCCTTTTGAGTAGAAAATTGAACTCCACCAAGAGGCACCATTTCATAACCAGCATAACAGAGTTTTTAATCCTAACTCTGATTGCTTGGTTAGTCAATACCTAAAAGAGACTATACCTATTCTCCTGGAAATTATCCTACTATCAGAGTCAGCATTTCCAAAGTAATTTAAGACTGTCTACCTACTATGTATATATTCTAGTTTAATACAGTCATTATACTCTTAAATATAAGCAATTTCATTCCTTAGAAAGGAAAAAAAAATTTGACCTAGCACTTCAAAACACAGCTATCATTAGGCATGATGCTATGAAACATGAAAAGATAAGAAGGTTGGGTCAATTCGGGATGGTCCAAAGTGGAGATGTCTTGGTGTGGAAATTTAGATCTGCTGCTTAGTGAGAATAGGCAGAAGATAAACGGTTATAAATCATGTTCCATCTGCTTCTGTCTGCTTGGAAAGTCCATATTTATGCCTATTGTTTAGTTATTAATTTTAATTATTAATAGTTCCCTCTTTCCATCAAAAGTACTCCACTTTGATGAGCTATACAGTCAACCTAGTTATAAGAAAATTAAATGTTTTTTTCTCCTCTTCTCTCCTTATCTCACTTCCTTGTGTGCTATTTCTTCCCAGGATGTTAAATATGAAGATAATCATCACTCAGAGGATCAGTATAACACTAGAGAAAGTGTGATATAGGCTTCACAGAAAGTCTCAGGGAGAATTCAGATAGATAAAAAATTTACAATAATTATCAAGTAGTGTTAAGTGCTATGAGGAAAAAATTCTTTTAAAGGTAAGAGAGACAGATGTTTGGAGTAAAGGAATGCCTGCTATGTTAGGCACAAATCTGGGAAGGCCCTCTGAGAGGCAACAGAAGAGCAGAAATCTGAAGGAAGTGAGGGAATGAACTATGAGAATATCTGCAGAAAAAATGCTCCAGGAACAAGGCCAGTGTAGCTGGAGTACAATAAATGAGGGAACAGTAGGAAATGGAACTGGAGATACTGCCAAGAGCTAGATCAGGGCCTTTTGGGCTATGGTAAATAAGAATCTTATTATAAATCAAATTGGAAGCTATGGAAGGGTTAAAACCAAGGTACTGATATGAACTGCCATTCTGTAAGGATGACTCTGACTGCAAAGTGAAGAACAGATTGGTAGGTGGAGAAAAACAGAGCCAGGGAGACCAGTTAGATGTCTACTGCTACAGTTAAGGCAACAAGTTAAATTGTGTTGACCCTTGAAAAACGTGAGTTTAAACTGCTCAGGTCCACTTATATGAGGATTTTTTTTTTTTCAATAACTATATTGGAAAATTTTTTGGAGATCTGCAACAATTTGAGCCTACAATACCAAAAAAGTTTGGAAAAAGGTATAACAAGAATGCATAAAATGCATATGGATCCTAGTCTGTTTTATCATTTACCACCATAAAATGTATAGAAATCTATTATATAAAGTTAAAATTTATCAAAATTTAAACACGGAAATGTCAAGATCCAGTATCAAATCCTAACTGCTTATAATTAAATGCAGTACATTCTGTACTACTGTAATAATTTCATAGCCACCTCCTGCTGCTATTGTGGTAAACTCAAGTGTTTTGAGTAGCTGCTTAAAATATGTGACGTTAATCATTTCCACGTGAGCAGTTCATCTTTCCAGTAAAATATGTATTGCAGTAAAAAGTGATCTCTTCAGGTTTTCACATATTTTTCATCATATTTACTGAAATACCATAAACCCTGAATTACAACATGGGATCCATACCTAGTGCTGCTAGTAATGCTGGAAAGTGCTCCCAAGTAGCAGAAAAAAGTCATGATATTGCAAAAGTTGCATGATATTGCATAGAAAAAGTTGAATTGCTTCATATGTACCATAGATTAAGGTCTGCACCCGCGCTTGCCACAATTTCAAGATAAATGAATCTAGTGTAAAGACCATTGTAAAGAAAGTAAAGGAGATTTGTGAAGCCATCACTGCAGCTACGCCAGCAGGTGTGAAAACCTTTCTTTTTTTTTTGCGAAACATCTTTTAATCTTGTACTGAAAATGCAGCTTTTATGTGGTTGCAGGACTGCTATAAGACAGGCATACCTATAGACTCTTCATGATTCAAGAAAAAGCTAAGTCATTATATGACAACTTAAAGCAAAAGGAAGGTGAAGGATCTAAAGCTGGAGAATTTAATGCCAGAAAAAGATAGTTTTATAATTGTAGAAAGAGTCTGAACTTTAAAAAGGTCAAGATAACAGGAGAAGCAGTTTTGCTGACCAAGTGGTAGCAGATTAAGTTTCTAGACAACATTAAGAAAATCACTGAAGAGAAAGGATATCTGTCTAAAAGGTTTTTAATACAGACAAGGGCCCTATTCTGGGGGAAAAGATGCCACAAGGTATTTATTAGTAAGGAAGGAAAGCAAACACTAAGAGTTAAGGAGGGAAGGGATAGGCTAACTCTACTGTTTTATGCAAATGCAGTAGGGTTTATAATCAGAATTGCCCTTATCTATAAAGCTGTTAACCCCCTGAGACTTCAAAGAAAAGATAAAACACCAGCTGCCAGTCTTTTGGTTGTACAACAAGAAAGCTTAAACAATGAGAACCCTTTGTCTGGATTGGTTCCATTGATGCTTTGTTCCTGGAATCAGGAAGTACCTTGTTAGTTAGGGACTACTTTTTAAAGTTCTTTTGATATTGGACAATACCCCTGGCCACCCAGAACACCTAGTTCAACATCAACGGTGTTGAAAAGGTCCACCTGCCCCCCAAAACAATGTCTCTAATTCTGCATCTAGATCAGGGGTCATAAAGGACCATATGGCTCATTATACACAGTACTCTATGTCAATGATTGTCAATGATATGGAAGAGAACCAACATAGAAAGAACATCATGAGAGTCTAGAAGGATTACACCACTGAAGATGCCATCGCTGCTATAGAAAAGGCCATGAAAGTCATCAAGCCCCAAACAATTTCTGGAGAACACTGTGTCTAGATGTTGTACATGACTTCACAGGAATTACAACAGAGCTAATAAAGGAAATCAAGAAAGAGATTGTGGATATGGAGTTGGGGTTTGGATAGGGGAGGGGGTGAGGGTATGCATGCGTGTGTGTGAAGGGTTTCAAGATATGTATCTTAGAGAAATTCAAGAGCTAATAGACACCACACAGGAGAATTAACAGAAGACAACTTGATGCAGTTGAGTGCTTCAGAACCAGTGCCAGAAAGATGTAGAAGAAGGAGTGCTAGAACAAACTGATATCAGATAATCTGGCAGAAAGTTTTGATTATTCAAGACTGCTTTTGACTTCTTTTACAATATAGATCCTTCTATGATATGGGCACTGAAACTAAAACAAATGGTGGAAGGAGGATTAGTATTATGTACAACATTTTTAGAGAAATGAAAAAGCAAAAAAGTTATACAGAAATTACAATGTATTTCCATAAAGTTATACCAAACACGCCTGCTTCTCTTGCCTCCCCCTCTACCTCTTCTGCCTCTGCTGCCTAAGACAGCAATACCAACCTCTTCTCTTCCTTCTCCACAGCCTACTTAGTGTGAAGATGACAAGGAGGAAGACCTTTATAATGATTCACTTAATAAATAGTAATCATCATGCCATATAGTTAATAAACTTACTTGTGTGTGTCTCTGTGTGAAAATCTAATAACTGTACAGCCAGAACTTTTGGGGATGTTTCTGTCTCATCGTCATCATCATCTTAATCATCATACACTAAGTTTTCATTATGTTGAACATTGAGTGCAAGACTTGTATGGAAGTAGATAGCCTATCCTTACATAGGCATAAGGTGATATTTAATATAAAACAATGGGTCAGTTTTTGTTTTACAGCTTTGCTTTCAAATAATTACATTACTATCCAATATGCCTCTTTCGTAATTGGAGAAACTGCGTATCAGCCTATCATCATAGGTAAGTATTTTATCAAAAAATCTAAGTGTTTCCAATACTGTATTATGAATATGATTTTAATACTGTATGCCATAAAAATTTTATAACGATTCATTTATTAGTGTATAGGCTAGACTATCTTGAAGCAATTGCATCTATTACACTAGGCTACCATAAAGCAATCATATTGTTGCTTCTTTGTTATCAATTCATGAATTGTTATTATGAATTGTAAATATAAATTTTTTTCAAATTATCTTTTCCTTTTTGATGTCAAGTGTTAGTAATACATATAACATCTACAGTGCTTTGTATCATATAAGACAATACAGATGATTTATCTTGAAAATAGATGATGTAAACTCACAGTATTGATAAATACAGTATAATACTGTAAATGTATTTCTCTTCCTTACGATTTTCTTAATATTTTTCCTCTGGCTTACTTTATTGTAAGAACCAGTATATAATATATATAGCATACAAAATATGTGTTAACTGTTTATGTTATTGGTAAGGCCTCCAGTCACAATATGCTATTAGTAGTTAAGTTTTTAGGGAGTCAAAAGTTATATGTGGAAATTCAAGTGTGTCAGGGGTTTTGTATCCCTAACCCTTATGTTGTTCAAGGGTCAACTTTAGTAGTTGTAGAAGTGGTGAAACTGGTTAAATCATAAATATATCCTGAAATAAAGCCAAATGGATTTGCTATTAGACTGAAAGTAGAGCAAAGAAAAAAGGAACAGAAGATGATTTCAAGGGTTTTAGTCTTGGACATCTCAGTAAATGGTACACTCAATGAAGATGAGGAGAACAATATCAGATACTTACCCAAGTGGAGATAATGAGTAGAAAGCCAGATATACACATCTACTCTACAGGAATTAGTTCCAAGATAAAGATATAAATATTGTTGTTATTTAAAGGCACAGGACTAGATGAGATCACCTGAAATGTGAGTATAAAAAGAGAATTTTACGGACTGAGCCCTGAGGCACTTTAATATTAGCAGTAGGGAAAGAAGGAAGATACTGCAAAGGAAATTGAAACTGGGTATCAGAAGAGCAGTATTTAAAAGTCAAAGGAGCAAAGAATTTAAAGGAGGGAGTAGTCAATTGTGTAAGAAGCTGTTATGGGGTCAAGTAAAATGAAGACTGAGAATTACTGGATTTGAGAATCTATACTCAAAAAGAGGGTTTTTTTGGTTAGTTATTTAATGAGAAGTATTATAGCAGATAGGTATGCTGATGGGAATAATCCAATACAGAGGGAAAGATAGATAATGCAATGAAAAGAGAATTTCAGAAGTCTAGGAATAGTCAAAGGGACTAAGACCTAATACAGTAGTGAAAGGGGAGTTTTTAGGAACACAGATGGATCGTTTATTTCAACAGGCTAGAATACAGAGTAAGACCACCAACTGAGAATGAGGGCCAGAAAACAAGTATTTGAAGTTTAATGTGCAGCTCAGGCTCTGTGCAGGAGGCAGAGCATCAACTAATCAAGGTTGGATCTTACCAGTGAAGTGATAGAGGGGCAAGAGAGTTGAGACTGTGAAAGACGGTTTTTATAGTCATGGACCAAGGAATCTGAGCAAGGCCAAGAGGGAAGTGAAAGCACAAAAGAAGTGTTAGATAATAAAAGGTTGGCTGGAAGTCTTCAAAGAGTATTTAAAAAATCATTGTAGGCAGGGAAGTGAGTTGAAAAGAAAGAAAATGCAAGTCAGATTGTTTTTAAAATGTGTGCAAGTGAGATTTTGTAAGTGGTACAAACAATAGTAATGAGGTCCTGAATATGACCATTTAATCGGTCACTAAAAAACAAGTTCCAGGAGTTATACACATCAAACAATTGATAAATGTGATTATGGATAGATTACACAAGGATATTGAAAATCACTAAAAATAATTCAGGAACAGGAGGTAGACAAAAGATGGTAAACCAGGTGTTCAACTCATCAATAAGTAGGAGTGATTGGGAGAAAAGCAGATGACTAGAAAAGGAAGGGAAGTAGAAAACACTGATGACACCTACATTTTTTAAGAGAGGAGGTACAATCATCCATAAAATATGAATGATAAACAAGGAAGACAACTCCACTTGTTGGTCCCATAGTACATGGGATGTGACATATAAGAGTCTCACTTTTTGTGAGGGCTGTATTCTCAGAGCATTGCCAGGTTATGGTGATTATGGTTAAAATAGATGTAGCATATAAAATTAGTTATGTTGTTGTGCTTGGGGGTTCTTGATAAAAGGCAGATAATCAAATTTAGTTGTCTACTTGTGGCTAGTTTAGTAATTTGCAGAAGGGAGTGTTGGGAGGAGTGGTAAGGTCAGGGAACTGGTGGTGACACCAAGAATTTGAGGTGTTCCTTTGGGCCCCTCCTTTAAATCTTACAAGTAAAGGCCCTGAGATCTATGGTTCTTAAAAAAGTGCACGGCTTGCACTTAACAGTTAACTTATTCCACCAACACTATTTACTGAATACTTGAATAAATTACACTACTCTAGGTGTTGTAATGTCTAAGTATCTATATTTGAATGTGTCCACAGACTATCAAAGATAAGCAATATAGAAATAAAACCATAATAAGATAATAAAAATAATAGATGGCAGGCACTGTTTTAAGTATGTTACATAAATTGAATGATTTAATACAATTAACTCAATGAGGTTGCTATTACTGTCTTCTTTTTTTTTGGACAATATAGCCAATGCTATATATACATTACCACTGACATATAATTCATCTTATTAAGGTCACACAAATGAAAAAAATACAACAGTTCACACATAAAACCGTTGAAATCACAGAATTACATTATAGTTCTTAGGAGTTAAAGCAAAAAGTCGCTATTGTAGTGCACTGAAATAAAATCAGAATTTTGATAAAAACGGTTTACAATTGATCCTACAAAGCCATTTAAAATTTTGGTTTTTTCCCCATTTGGTTCAGATCATTAGTATATATTGATAAATGACTTAGTTTATATTTTTTCAAACCTCTTTACCTTACCTGTCTTTTTCATTACCTTTGTATTTTATTTCCAGAAGTATAGGCTAAGTAGGACAGGGCGGACTGGCATTAAGTGATCCTAAATACAAGAATAGGAGGAATACTGAGAACTGAGAAGGGGTTGACAATGAAAATGCTACTTTTTCTATATTATAATAACTATTCGAAATTAAGACATAAGTAGTATGAAGCCCAAAAGAAACTTACATGAAACTAAAATAATTTACGTGAAACTCAATTTAATATTAACAAAACAAAACAAAACAGACACACATGGGGGGAAAAAAAACCCACGGTGTAAGCTTCTGGGACATACCAAATGACAAAAATTTAGATAGTTTGCAAGCTGCATGATTACATCATTGGTTGGAGATTCAAAAGGGTGAGGTAAGCAGGTGCATGGGAGGTTTCTGTGGCTTGAAAATGTGAAGAATGGAGGGGAAGAAAAAGGAAGTGGAGGGAGAGATGGGCTTCTGTAAGAACTAAAGGTACTGATGAGGGAAAAGAGTAGATTTAGTAAATGTAAGTACCCAAGTGGTCACAGATTAGGTGCTATATTTTAGAAGGCCATGAGCTAATAAGGTTCCAGGTAACTGAAATGGAAATTAATCAATCAACTCCACAAACATTTATTGAGCACCAACCAATATCCTAAAAGCTGGGGGTCTTATGTTTATAACCACATGGCTTCCTTATCATTTAAAAAAAACATTAATGACTTCTTACTAAGTTCCAGATATTACAGTAGAACCAGACACATAATCTTAGTAATGAACATGAATACCTCCAACATACAAGCAACTTAAATAAATTTGTAAAAAAAGTAAATTTTCTTTTTTATTTGTAGAGAATAATAAATCAGAGTAATTACTTTCAATTTAATAAAACCTGATTTAATAACAATTCTCCAAACCGCTAAAAGTACCATGCAGCATAGATACAATAAATTAAATTCAAAGTTAATCTAGCTATCAAATCTTAGAAAAGAATATTTCTGACAACAGTGAAATAGGTGACCTGGTAATCACTGTTGTTATTTTTTATCAATTACGTAACAAAACAATATCAATTATTATACTACTATATTCATAGGTATATAGTATATACTCAATTACCAAATTTCGATGATCTTTGTTTTTATATATAAATCCATCTAGTGCTATAAAATAAAACTACCAGTCAAAAGTTAGTAGATGAAACAGAAAAATGTATTCTGGTATCAACTAAGATCCACATATGTCTAATGTTCTCTCTCAGTCCGTTTATCCTTCCAGTGAGTTATAATATAACACTTGGATATGTAAAATATCCAACTCTTCAGATAGAAAAATGTGTGTAATGAAAAACAAAAGCCAACATTTGCCACCAGAAATAAAAGCCAAAACTTCTGGCCTTATGCCTATACTTCTAGAGATAAAATACAAATGTAATGGAAAAAGACAAGTAATGTAAAGAGGTTTGAAAGAAAGATAAACTAAGTCATTTATCAATATATACTAATGATCTGAACCAAATGGGGAAAAAAACAAAATTTTAAATGTCTTTGTAGGATCAACTGCAAACAGTTTTTATCAAAATTCTGATTCTATTTTAGTGCAATACAATAGCAACTTTTTGCTTTAACTCCTAAGTAACTATAGTGTAATTCTGTGATTTCAACAGTTTTATGTGAACTACTGTATTTGCCTTCTCATTTGTGTGACCTTAATAAGATGAATTATATGTCAATGGTAGTGTATGTATGTATACATATACAGTAGTATGTGTTTATATAGTACTATATATTTACATACACTATAAAGTTTTAAAAAGTTTTTAACATCTTTTTGATTAAATTTATTGGGGTGACATTAGTTAATAAAATTATATAGGTATTAAATGCACAATTCAAAAATACATCATACATATACTGCATTGTGTTGGTTCATCACCCAAAGTCAAATCTCCTTTCATAACCATGTATTTGACCCCCTTTACTCTTATTTTTCTCCATCTCCCCCCATCCTTTCCCCTTTCTTTTTGACAACAGAAAATATCTTTTAATATAAATAAATCTATAATGAATAACAATGCCAAGCTTTAATCTTTGTGTCCCTTTTTGGTATATGTAATTGTAGTCAAAATCTAAGTTGTTAAAATCTTGAGGTAGTGTTCAACCAAAGAGTTAAATAAATTTTTGCCTCTGAATAAGTGTCATTAAAAGTGCCCACATAAAAACAATTAATGACTCTCTCTAGTCTAGTAATTCCATTTCTCTCAAATATGTAAGAAAAATAAATAGAATTTCTTAAGAAATTTGACATTTTAAAATCAAAACTACTGAAAATAAGTAACTAAAAATAAGAAATAAGCTGTTGACCAAAAATAAGAAATAAGCTATTGACAGTTTATACTTACCATACTGCTTCTAATTATTTTTAAAAAATGGTTTTAAAGAGATTTATTTTAAAAAGGCCCTAAGGCATGTGTATATATTTTGTTAATTTAAATATTATTGATGTCAAAGAATAAAGGCATTCACTTTGTTTTTAAATTAGATTATATCTTATTTTTTTATTTTGACTAAAGTTGAGTGAATATCTATTAAGTGTTTTAAAATAGGAATATTACTCCAACTCTCCTTTAATAGTAATAGGTATTTTACTCAAATTAATTTTAACTTTATATTTTCCTATTTTCAATACTCATTTCCTCAAAAAGTAGTAATTTTTTTTAATTTGGGAGACTTTTAGTGTTTGCCCACCTCTCAAAACTGTCAATTGATTATTGAAAAATTTTTTCCTATAATTGTGTAATTATACAGGTTCACTGCTTTCAAATTAACTCCAGATAATATATTTATAGAAATGAAAGGTTTCACTGCATTCCTTGAATAAACCAATATAATATAATATAACTTGAAGAATACAGAATGATAGTATTTCACAATTTCAATTCTATTTACTGTATTTAATTTAAGCTATTTTCAAAACATTAGAAAAATAAAAATATTTCAACCTATCTTCTTTTATCTTATTATCGTGACAATTTTCCCAAAGATTATCTAATGACATATGAAAGCTAAAGAAACAGTTATTTTCTTTGGTCAGGCATCACACTTTTACAGCATTTAACTCAGTCTAAAAATGAGACAAGCATTATTATTAATCTACATTTTATGTATCAATGGCTTTATATTTTATAGACGTCATTCAACAGAACCTGAGACTGTTTTGTTTGGCATTACATAAGATCAAAAGGGAAAATATTTTTTGTTTCTCTTTCGTACCTACATAGATGAATTAAAAGCATACAGTTCTGCACATCCCAGGTTTCAGTGCATAATTTTTTTATAATAAAATATCTACACTAATATATTTACGCAAAACAAGCACAAACTGAAATATATTGAAAATAATTTCAACAAGTGGTATGTTACCTGGGTGGAGCTGGCGGCTACGGAGATGCAATCAATAAAGCTGTGTCTTCGAGTGAAAAATGCAACTATCTGCTGCCAGCGTGAAGGTTCTGGCTCAGCTTGCAGTTCATCTGATGAGCCCTTTTTTGCCCAGTGTTTCTGCTTTGGGCCTACTGAGCCATGGCTAGAGCTAGTATTGCCTCCTCGACTGGCACGAGAGTACAGAAGTGTGTTGTTCCCGAAAATGTAATTCATCTCTGCAGCCCTGCAGGTGGTTGCCAAGCAGTCTTACTCCTCTACCAGCTGCCTTGTGGTGAATGATCGGTAAAAACTGCAGCTAGAATTACAGCAGCATGACTTGTAAATCAGGGAAAATAAAGACCTTGAGAAATGATGCTCATTTTCTCTGTAATTTCTTCTTACGAAAGAGCTTGTATCTTCCCTCTGTACCTGTTAGCTGCATGATGGCTGAGTTTATATTTGCAGACAAAAAAGATGGCATAAGGTGGATTTCTTTCTCACGATTGTTTTTTCACCAGCGTCTGCAGGAACCAAAAGCTGTTCTTTTTGTTAGCTGATAACTAGATGGACTGAAATCCAGGAAGTGAGGTCGATTAGCAGGTAAAGGAAGTTATAAACACTGGACTACCAAGACCCTTTGAGGCTGTCTGATTTAATGTACTGGGTGGAGAAATCCTGGATTACCCAGTCACAATCACAGTCTATAGTAAAATCCAATGGCATCTTCACTGCTTAAATTATAAATATGAACTGAATTTAAAAATACAAGCAGATTCTCTGTCAACAGTTCTGACTGTTTAAAATAATTTTAATAAAAGAGTCTTTGCCATTGACATATACATTTCTACATCAGGAATGACCTTACATTAATTAGCACTGGTTCTAAGTTTTTTAAAGGTACAATCTACATTAAACTCTGAAGTTCTAATGATAGAAATCCATTTGTAAAGTAGCATGATCATTTTATGTAATATATTGGTTTTTAATGCTTCAATAATTGAGTCTGGAGGCAAAAACAGATTAATTAGCAAAATAAATATTTGGCTTCTGGAACTTTTGTGACTAAAAAAGAACTGTTATCAGTATCATCTCTCATATATTATAAACATTAAGATTATGAAGTTATGAATTTGTAAAAGTGCAAAAAATTAAAAGTAAATTTTTTTATAACCAGTGGAACAAGTTTTATTGAACACTATATAAATAATACTCTGGTTCATAATATAATATTGTTTGATTGCTAAATAGATATTTTCTAACATCTAATACCTAGGTCTATGTTTCTCAACATCGTAGTCCACCTCAGAATCACCTAGGTTGCTGGTTAAAAATGTAGACTGGTACCCCTCCTCATCAGAATTTTTAGAAGTAAGAGGGATGTAGAAATTTTCATTTTAAAATTGTTCCCTAAATGACTCTTAAGCAAACTCAAGTTTGAGAATCACAGACTCCTAAGTCTGTTCTCTCAACATTATGCCACATTAGTATACAATACAATATACAGTCATTTTAAAGCAATATATGAATAAAAATGCTACTTGATAATTTACTAATGGTTAAGCAATTCAGTTTTTAAGTTGATATAAGTACACAAGATAAGTTTCAACTTTAGCCATGGATATTTTTTCAGTTGTGGACTAACAAAACCCTGCTTATGTGCTTACCAGCACCAATTAAATGCAGCTAACTGGAAAGCAGCATTGGCAAACAACCTCCGCATCCACTGTGAATCCTGATTCACCAAGACAAGTTGCTAATGCTGTCTCTATGATTCCATTCCTACGATATAGACACATGCCCAACAAAGGTTAAGAATCATGTGAGGCTCTTTGGAACAAGATGCTTTGTAACAGAGATTATGGCAGAAAGTTTGGTGCTTCTCAAAGACTGCTGACAGTAGCTGGCAATTTTGTGGCTTAGACAGACAGGTCCTTTCCATTAGAGTGTAAGGGAGTAGAGCAAAACACGAAGGGCCAATAGAGAACTAAGAATCCTCTCTCAAAGGAAAAATAAAACTCTTGAAAAAAGGAAATTAAAGTTTTACAATGGACCAGGTACTTATAAAAAGAACTGATTACTGTGGTTTACACAAATGCTATAGTGATTGGTTTGGTCCCAGAATATGTGCCTTGATCCATGTCGGATGAAAACCTGGGGAAGGCAGATTCTGTTATTCTGGATTGGCATGGATGAGGATATTGAAGACATATTTCTTACTCAGGCTGCACAGAATACCAACAAAGACAGACCAGTAAGCCATTTATTACACAGACTACTTATCCTAGAGAGTCAAAGAACTTGGGAACAATCTAAAGTCGATAGGTCACGCCATCCCATATATCCCCTGAGTACAAAGAAGAAATACTTCTCAATGTATAGATTCCCTATTTAAATCCACTGACATCAAGAAAGCAACTTTGGATTTTGAGAAAGGCTTCCTTATAAAAATGTCCCTTTATGACAGATATGAAAATCTGTAATCATCTCAACCACTGCCCAGCAGTCAATACATGCACACAAAATCATGTATGCACCTAAATCACATTTGGTTTCATATGAGTCAATGGAGAAGCAGAAGGCAACCAACTCCTCATTGATCTCTACTTAAGAAGAGTCCTACTCATGTAGCAGAGCTGAAAGTTACTCTATTCTGTTAAAACAAAATTTAAGTTCCTTATAAAACCTGGATTGTCTATTTAATATAATAAAAATAATAATAATACACAATGTCTAAATCACCAAAAAAATTACTATTACTATTTTAATATGATATATAGAGAATTAACGTTCTTTTTTCTATACAGTTTAATTCTTCACATAATATTAATAATATTATCTATACTGGAACTCTAGGAGAAAGCTTAAATAAACTAAGTATATCCATTTAGTGGATTATTATGTAACCTAAAATATGATTATGAAAAATGTATGACTTTGAGGATGTTTATTTTATAACAAAAATTTATAGGATAGGCCCTCAATTATTTGTATACTTTTCCAAACTCATAGATAAATCCAAAAACTTCAGGTATAGTAACAGAGGCGAAGATTAAATAGTCTTGGTGAAAAAATTTTAAAAGTTGAAGAATGAGAGGAAAAACAATATCAAAACTCTGAAATTACAAAGTAACTATAAACCTAATGTGCTGTAAATGAAATTTTCCTTACCTTTTTATCATTATAATACAGCCTATTAAATTTCAAAACATACAACTGTACCAAGAGAAGCTGAACTAAGACGACTGATAACGCAGATTTGTTATTTATCTATAAAAACTGATCGCACAGTAAATACGAATCCTTTCTGTATGAGCACCATCTAGTGGTCAAATTGCATGCTGACTATATAATTACCTTAGTACAACAGGGACACCCCCAAACAAGTAAAACAACTTTCAATGACATTTTAATATATTCCAGAAATGTGAAAACAAAGTTGATTTTAAAAAGTGCCCATTATGTACTCGAAATGGAAAAGATTCTATTCCTGTATCATTTAGTTCAATAGGCAGATATTTGCTTATGTTCATTCCTCTGCTACCCTCATCCCTCACAGTATTTGAAAAATTATCAACTGCTGCTGGTGATTTCGTATGATAATATTCTCAATACTACTGTTTGAACTGTGTGTCCAGGCTGGGAAATATACTTACGTAAGTAACTGACAGCTCACATGCCTTGTTCTATCTTTGATTGCATGTCCCTCTTCACTTGACTTTGCACATATTAGTGTGAACATAATTTTTTTTTGTCATTGAAGACAAAAGCAGAATAGAAATTCTTTTTTCTACTCAGTAATCATTGCAACACTCAATACTAAGCAATTCACCTACTGCCCTCCTTGTCACTTGATCTAGATTGAAATCTATTTTGAAAAAGGCTGCTTTTTTTTTATTTGTTTGACTTACTGCTTTGACCATTTTACCTAATTACCAGCTCATTTTCAGTTTTAGGGATCTTTACACTGTTCTTATTAGTATCATAGTACTATATTTTGTTAAATACAACAAAAAATTACTGTCCTTTTCTTCCACAGTAGGATTTTTCACCATAACACTGACAATTTCTTTCATGAAACTGCCTAGCACTGGCAAGGAACTTTCCTTTTCAGAGTCATAAATCATGATTACTTTTGGTTAAGTCCTGAATAAAGTAACTTTCTAACACTCTTATTTCATTCATTATTTCAGTAAAGAAATCAGCACCAGTACCCATAAAAACTTGACACATTATTTCACAGCCCACTCCATGCGGCAAACACTTCTTCACAGGGCTCAGGATCAAGATCCTTCACACCTTGCTGTCATTTCCTAAGTACCCTAAACATCAGTTACAATATCATGAACTTCTGTGCATTTTTACTGTTTCCTCTGGTTATCACTCTCCTACTGCACTTATTTTCCCTAACAATTGCCTCCTACTCTGAATTGATATCTTGTACACATCCCTCAATGCCTTGTCCAAATATCAACTTTCTTCCAGAATACTCAAAGAATTTAATTTTTCTAGTCTTTCATGTTACATTATACTGTTATAATATCTCTGCATAAAAAATACTAATCACTAAGTCTAACAAAGTTACTAGCATAAATGTTTAATGTTTGCTAAATGCATTTGTTGTTTCACAAACAAACTAACATTCTAGCAATTGATTTTTAAAGCAAGTATCTATTAAATTAATCTATTTTATTATTTTTATTAGTCTTTTAAGAATTGTAAAGAATAAAGTAGTGCCTAATTGGTTTCAAGTCACAATGGCAGAGTACGTAAACACCCTGCTCACTCTCCCACGACCACATCAAAATGAACAAGTAAACTACAAAACTATCATCACTGAGAATAGCATGAAGACTAGCTGAAAAGAAGCCCTGTAACTAAGGATACACAGAAGAAGCCACCTTAGACTGGTAAAAAGGGGTGAAGATGCAGAATGGGCTGGTCTCACACTAATGGGTGATAGTTAAAAACTGAGAAGGATATCTTAGCTGTGGAGGTCCCCCCAGATGAGTGAGGGGACTCAGCCTCACACCAAGTTCCCCAGCCTAGGGTTTTAGTGCAGGAAGAGAAGTCTCCATAACTTTTGGCTATGAAAACCAGCAGAAATTGTGGCTAGGTGCCAGAGCCCCAGGAGTTCCTCTTAAATGGCCTAGTGCACAAATTTACTCACTGATGGACTCACTCCCTCTGAGCTCCAGCACTGAGGCAACAGCTAGAAAGGTGCCAGGAGCATACAGGAAGGAAGTGAATGATATGGTTTCAGGGTAAGGGCCAGAGGGGCAGTGTTCTCTCAGACAAAAGTATTGGCAAAAGCCATTGTTCCTTTGTTAAGTCCTCCCCTCACCTAGCCTGAAGGTGCAGGCAAGTACCATATTTGGGTCTCCATCAACCTAACTAACACCATTTGCACCGTCCTGGTGATTCACTGAGATCCCATCCATCCAACTGCAGACCCACCCAGCTGCTTCTCATGGCTTTTCCATACAGCCTGTCCTGGCTCATGCTGTGAACTTTCCTAAAATCTCTCAAAGGGTCACAAACCCCATACAAGCAGTATCTGGCCTTGACATGCCCAGTACTTCTTGCTAAGCAGCCTCAAGCCATGCACTAGTGACAGCTAGCCTCAGTTTGGAACTGAGCCTCTCCCAAATACCTCCAAGCCAAGTACAAGTGGCAAACATTTACAACCTTGTAGCTCATACAAAGTGGCCTCAGGCATGGCACAAGGAGCAGTTGACCTTAGCCTGCACCAGAGCCCCTCCCAAGAGGCCCCAGAACCAACACACTCAGCGGCCAGGTTACTAGAGCACCACCCAATCACCTCCACAAATTATACACCCAAAGGGCACACTGGGCAGGCACAAGAGCCCCGTTAAGGCAAATCACACTCTGCAGGGTCAGCCCCTACACAATGGTCCTTCCACTGTAGTCACTGGCCAGTCCTCACAACTATTCAGCCTGAGAGCCAATACTTCCTACTGATGTGCCAACAGCAATCAAGGCTCAACTACAACAGGAGGGCACACAACCAACATGAGGGACACATGTGGAGCACCTGGCCCAGGTAATAAGGGAGACTGTGCCACTGGACCTCACACACCACCTACTACATAAGGCCACTCTACGAAAGACTGGGATACACAGCAGCTCTACCTAATACATAGAAACAAACACAGTGAGGCAGCCAGAGTGAGGAGACAAAGAAGCAAATCCCAAATGAAAAAGCAGAACAAAGCTGCAAAAAAAGGACTAAACAAAATGAAGACAAGCAATTTACTAGATGCAGAGTTCAAAACACTGGTTATACAGATGCTTAATGATCTCAGTGAGAACTTCAACAAGGACACAGGAAACGTAAAAATGGAAATAGAAAACATAAAAAAGCCAGAACTGAAAAATACAATAACTGAAATGAAGATTATATTAGAGGACTACAAGCCCGGAAAGCACAGTCTGAAACAAGGTGAACAAACACAAAGAGGCCCACACCAAGACACTTCATAATTAAAATCCAAAGGTATTTTAATTACAAAGAGAGAGTCCGAAAAGCAGCAAGAAAAAGGCAGTCAGTTACCTAAGAAGGAGCTCCCATAAAACTGTCAGCTGATTTCTCAACAAACTTTGCATGCCAGAAGGGATTGGTACAAAATAATCAAAGTGATGAAAAGTAAAAATCTACAATCAAGATTACTTTGCCCAGCAAGGCTATCATTTAGAACTGAAGGACAGATAAAGTGCTTCCCAGACAAGAAAAAGCTAAAGGAGTTCATCACCACCAAACCAGTATTATAAGAAATGTTAAAGGGACTTCTTTGTGAAGAAAAAAAGACCAAAACTATGAATAATAAAATGGCAATAACTACACAACTATCAACATTTATTTTAAATGTAAATGGATTAAATGCTCCAACCATAAGGTGATATAAGGTGACTGGATGGATAAGAAAACAAGACCCTGCCTACAAGAGACTCATTTCAGATCGAAAGAAACACACAGACTAAAAGTAAAGGGATGGAAAAAGGTATTTTATGAAAATGGAAACAAAAATAAAATCTGGGGTAGCAATACTTATACCAGAAAAAACAGACTTTAAAACAAGGGCTAGCCTATGGCCATGTTACCCCAAACAAGCCTGATCCAGTCTGATCTCGGAAACTAAGCAGGGTTGGGCCGGGTTAGTACTTGGATGGGAGACCACCTAGGAAGAAAAGGTGCTGTAGGCGTAAAAAAAAAAAAAAAAGAGACTGTAAGCTGACAAGGTCCTTGCAATCTGTGAGGTCAACTAAGGGTTGCTTCGCCTAAAAACAAACAAACAACAAACAAACAAACAAACAAAATAAAGTAAAGGCTATCACAAGGAACAAAGGATCCTGTAATTCTATTTCTGGTATTTATATGAAGAAACCCAAAACACTACTTTAAAGGGACCCATGCATCCTTATGTTCACATAGCATTAATTACTATAGCCACGATATGGAAGCAACCTGAGTGTCTATCAATAGATGAATGAATTTAGATGAATGAATAAATAAGTGGTACGTACACACACACACACACACACACACACAGGAATATTATTCAGCCATAAAAAAAGAATGAAATCTTGCCATCTGCAACAAATGGACCCAGAAGGTATTATGCTAAGTGAAACAAGTCAGACAAATCCCACACAATTTCACTTATATGTGGAATCTAAAAAATAAATGAAACAAATTTATAGATACAGAGAATATTTTGATGGTGCCAGATGGGAGGGGTTTGAGGTGGTGGGTTAAGGTGGGGAAAGGATTAAGAAATACAAACAGGTAGTTACAAAATAGTTACAACATGGGAATACAGTCAATAATTCTGTAATAATTATGTATGATGTCAGATGGGTACTAGATTTATCAGGTCTATCACTGATCACTTCATATGTTATATAAATATCTATTCACTATATTGTACACCTGAAACTAATATAATATTGTATGCCAACTGTAACTGAGAATAAAAATAATCAAAAATAAAAATAAAGTAGTGCCTAATTTACATTGTCCTCAGTTGATCACTACAAGTCAAAGATAATTTTTCAAATTACAAAAATAATAATTCATATACTGAGTTCTATGTACAGTATAGCAGTAATCATAAAACTACAGAAGTATAAAAGCTCCTATATTAGCTTTTTTTTTTAAGAGACTGCTAATCTGATAACTGACAGCATATTTTAAATAAAATATACCTCACTGTAGAGCTTCCTAAAACATTTATCCTGGTTTTTAAAAAATTAAAAAACATTAAAACTTATGTCAAAACGAAGTTTTGAAATGTTTTGGTTTTCTAATAAAGTTAAAGGAACCCTAACTATTTTGCTATTACTCCGCCACTCCTAATCTATCTCATGCCTCAAAAATGTATCCTATGAGGCACTTGCCACAGTAACCTATGCATGAGATAGAGGCAGGAAGAGATTCCTAAACAGGGTCTCTTTAATTCTTAAAGTGCAACTGTATCAGGATATAGTCTGTCAAAAAGTATCAAAAACTTTCAAAAAGTTCATAGGCTTCTAACCCAGTAATTGGACTTCAGAAAATCCATCCTAATAAAATAAACCAAACACTTTCATGTCCAAAGATTATTCACTGCAGCCTTCTTTACAAAATCTACTAAAAATGGAAATAACAAATAGCAAAGACCAGAAGTGTTCATCAAATTATGGTACAAATATATTACATAATATTATATCTGAAATTTTAAAATTTAACATGGGAAATGTGAATAAGTTTATGACAGGAAAAAAAGCTCACATTTAAACAAGTAAGTTATAAAGTGTGATTTAGAAACAGATGAAAGAGAAGTTAGATTATTTCTTCTACTGGAAATGAAAATCTTTATCTATTCTGTCCAGATATAAATTAGAGAGCTAGCAAGACAAAGGTGTAGGGGCGGAGGGTCAGGGGAGTAGACTATTCTACCTACTAGCAGCATTAATAACTGTTTAATAACTGATTAATAACTTTCAGAAATTGAGGCTGTTTAGTACTTAAGGGGAACAAAAAACACATAAACTGAAAAAGAGCAAAAGGATGGCCTACAAGGACGAACAGGTTTTCAGCTGCTTTTCAGTAAGACCAGCTCAATTATCACCATAGTACACTAAGATGCTTTGATGCTATACAGTACTTTCTTGGTCTTACTAAAATGTGTCAACAAAGATTTGCATACTCAAAACTGCCATTTCACTAAGGCAATAGTAAAATGTCAGCAACTGTAAGATGCACACCAATTTCAGAAAAGATAAAATGTGAAAAGTTGTTTTTAATAACTGATAAGAGATTTTAACCTCAATAACTTACTCCTTTACATGAGCCTCTGTCAAATTTGTCTTTCAAAAGCTCTATGGGAGTCATAATCCTTTATTACATAGTAACTGTATAGAAAAGACAAGCAACTGTATACAAAGGATAAAAATAATTTTAAAGCAGATATTAAAAAAATTAGGCAAAATTGACTTTAACCTCTTTGGTGAACAAATCAGGAAAATGAATCAGAAGAAAGCAAGTGAGAATCTTTAAAAAATTATTACTTTTTTATTGCTTTCTTTCTCAAAAACTGGAAGTATTTCAGTGTCATTGGTAGAATGAGGATCAAATAAAGAGAGAATGTCAAAAATTTACAACAAATTCAGAGTAGTATTTGTATGTCTGGCTCAAAGAAGCTAGGTTCTACTGCAGAGCTTCTAGATGGTGGCTATATACTAGAAACACATGGAGATGTTATAAAAATCCACAAGACCAGACTGTACTCCAGACCAATGAACTCTGAATCTCTGATATGGCACTCAGACATCAATTCTTAAATCTCCTTAGGTGATTCCAATGTCCAGCCATAGTTGAGAACCATTTATGGGTAATCTTTGTCCTAATTAAGGATTCACATTCTTAGAACGATTAGCTAGCATTTAACTAGGTCGCATCTGGAGATTGCTGCTAAAAGTTTTTTGCTATATTAATCTTTGATTAACACCAAAGATTTTTTTCTTTTATCATAATGAACAAAGTAGGCATTCATTGGTGAAATACACTGTATTCCAGTTATATAGATTGGCTAAATTTACTTAGAAACACAATCCACTCCCCCTTAGATAAGGGAAAGAGAAAACTCTGAAAAGACCTATACCCTTATGCATGGCACTTTAGGTTCAATCCATAAAATGTCTGGAAATTCTGGGTTACAAAATCTTGTCTCTGGAATACTATTTTAATGCCGAGAGTGAACACTTTATGCAAAAGCAGAGAGCCAAGGCTCCATCATATTTAAAGAAAAAACTATACAAAATGCTTTATGCATATGGCTCACTGTTTAAATGTTTGGTTGTGTCAGAAGTTGTTACCTGAAAGTAGCTACCAAAACACCTACAAAAAGACTAAAGAGTAGGGTGTGAACAAATTGGTTTTGGATAGTTTGTAACAATCAGAATGAAACAGAAAATCAAAACATCAGAAACAAAAGTTATACATACCTGGCAGGGTTTTCCCTACTAAAGTAAGAAATTACATAATTTCAGTCAATAGAAAATATTCATAGGCTGATAAGAACAGCATATAAGCAAGAGGGAGTGCTTAGAATTCAAGTGTTCTAAGGTTCTTATGTTATTTAGAATAAAGGTAAAAGATTTATTGACTTAAGTTTTTTTTAAATTAAATATGTATATTAAAATTTCTAGGATAACCATTAAAGGAAGAGAAATAGGGTAAATAACTTCCAAGCTAATCAAAAGGAAAAATGAGATGAGAAAATATAATCTAAAAGAAGACATACTTCAAAATAACTCATGGGGCAAAGAAAAATATCATAATAAAAATAAAGTAAAATGCTAGAATGCTAAAAAAAAATTACATATTAAAACTTGGATGAATACAGCTAACATGCTATGTAAAAAGAAATTTACAAACTTAAATACTATTAGAAAAGACTGATAATGCAATAATAAATCAACTTGAGAAACTAGAACAAAAAATCAAACAGAATAAACTCAAAGAAAGCATAAGAGATAAAATAATAATAATAAAAGGAGAAAGAGGAAAAGATAAAAGGACAAGTGACTGTTACCAACAGCCAACTGATTTTTTTTTCCTTTTGTGTATCTCTCAGTTAGTCTCCCAAGAGATCAGATTACTTCTACCAAAAATAATCTTTAATGGTACGTGGGCTATCCACACATTTATATTTACATATGTACATAAACATGTGTACATATGTATGTGTATGTGAGTTTGAAAACAAGGGGGTGGAGGTGGCAGCAGAGGGAGAGATACAAGAGAAAATTTTTAAAAGATGGTTCTTTGAAAACACCTATGAAATTGACCATCTGTTGGAAAAGAATGTACAAATAAACAATATTAGGAATGAAAAGAATCCACGCCTAATTATAGACATCAAAAAAATAACATAATATTAAGAATATTTTGAAATAAATATGAAACAGACAAATTCCTAGAAAAAGATGGCCTATCAAAACTAACTGTTAATAGAAAATCTGAGTGGTACTATAACCATCAAAATTTTTAACAAGTAATATGAAATCATCTCTCAAAAAAATTACAAAACCCAGGTTAAGTTTTACTAGTAAGAAATGATCCTTAGAATACATACAACCAACAAAGTATCCAGAATATATAAAGAACTTGTACAAATCAGTAAAAAGGACAACCTAATATAAAAAGCAAAAACCTTGAGAAAGCATGTCACAGAATAGGAAACCTGATGAGCAATAAATATATTTAACCTCAATATCAAACAGGGAATTGCACATTAAAATCACAAGATGCTATTATAAACTCCCAAACAACAGCACAAATAAGAATACCGAGTATTGATGAGAACATGGATCAATTAAAACTGCTATAAATTACTGCTGAACATGTAAACCATACAACCACTTGGAAGATAATCTGGTGTTACCCATAACAATGTGCATACATACCTTTGTTTTTAACGCACTTTTTATACTAGTAATAATCTGCAAATATCTCAATTTTCATCAAAAGTAAGATAAATTATAGTACATTCATAAAATGAAAACTCCAGAGCAGTGAAAATAACAAATCTCAGGAATATATGTAATGTTGAGCAAAAAATGCAAGTTGAGATTATATGTATTATAATTC
Organism: Eonycteris spelaea; assembly: GCA_003508835.1. NCBI lineage: Eukaryota > Metazoa > Chordata > Mammalia > Chiroptera > Pteropodidae > Eonycteris > Eonycteris spelaea. Next base: position 29,339,032 of record PUFA01000001.1, on the reverse strand, counting down.
CATTTATATAAAGTTCAGGGTAGACAAAATAAACGATATATATGGTTAGAGGTCTAAATATGTGGTAGAACTTTATAAGAAACCAGGATTGTAGTTATTTCTGAGGTGAGAGACAAGGTAATGAATCAGGTAAAGCCACATATTGGACTACAAAGATAGTAACGCTCTTTCTATGTACCTATTAATACTTAAAACAAGTGTTTAAAAATATTTCCAGGTGTAGTATGTGAAATATAATAGTTACTTCCTTCATAGGAATTTTTAGGCTTAAAGGCAGCACCACTGATTAAAATTCATTTATAAAATATATCTTTAAAGATGTTTTTAGAATGCTAATAAATATTATAAAATTCCCTACAACTATGAAACCAGAAACAATCAAGGGTGAAAAATCCTACCTGAAAGAACAGTTGAGTAGAAGCTATACTAGTAATAAAAGTAATATATAATTCATAGCAACAATAGTAAGTTATTACCTCACCTTTATTGGTGAAATGTGAGAATGAGAAACAAATCCATGGACATTCTCAATTTCTGACAGGTTCTTCTCTGAGACATGAACCAGTTCTGGACCTATCATCTCATTAGTGATTTGTGGGGAAATGTGCTCTTGGGGAGATGTATCTTCATCCTGATACCGATATTTCTGTAAAGCAAAGAAAACTGTTAAATATGAAGAAGCCCTGAAAAGCAAAATGAGTTCAATTCAAATCATGGTTTTCATAACTAGCCAAATACTCAATAATATTTAATTAAGCAAAGTGTATTTTATGGTTTAACACAAAATCTGAGGGAAATAGACCTCTATTTTAAAGTCATGCCAATATATTTTAATTAAATTATTAGATTACTAAAATTAGTTCAGATTCTGGAAAGTGGGCAGATAGGAAGCATGAGGAATCTGTCTGCCCATCTACACAACAATTGCACAAACAGAATCTGTCTGATGTGACTATTTTAGATCTCTGGAGTCTGTTAAAAAGGTTTGTAACTTCCAGGGAAAATTTGGATGATAAATTGAGGCTAATTTTGGTCAATTTCACCACTTCAATTTAACCTAGTAATGGAAGTCACAGCCAGAACAATAAGGCAAGAAAAAGAAATGAAAGGCATCAAAAATAGAAAGGAAGAAGTAAAATTAACTGTTTGTAGATGATATCAAACTATGTAGAAAATCCTAGACTCAGCAAAAAAGCTGTAAGAACTAATGAATTCATCAAAGTAGTAGGATACAAAGTCAACACATAAAAATCAGTTGTATTTCTATACACGATCTGAAAACAAAATTACAAAAACAATGCTAATAGCATAAAAATAAAATTAGGATTGAACTTAACCAACAAGGTGAAAGCTTGTACAATGAAAACTCTAAAACTGCAGAAAGAAATTAAAGATGACAGAAATAAATGGAACATATACCATGCTCATTGATTAGAAAACTTAATATTGTTAAGATGTCAATACTACTGAAAGGAATTTATAGATTCAATACAATCCCTATCAAAATCGCAATGATAATTTTTTTGTAAAAATAGAAAAATTCATCTGAAAAGTCATGTGGAATCTCAAGAGACCTTAATAGCCAAAATAATCATGAAAAAGAACAAAGCTGGAGAACTCTCACCTCCTCCTGTCAAAACTTAATAGAAAGCTTAAGTAATCAAAACCATCTGGTACTGGCATAAAGACAGACTATAAAGACCAATGGACCAGAATAGAAAGTCCAAAATAAACCCTCACATATATGGTCAAATTATTTTTGACAAGGATGCCAAGCCATTCAATTGGAAAAAGACAATTTTTTCAACAAATGATGCTGGAAAAACTGGACATCCATATGCAAAAGAATGAAGCTGGACCCTTATTTAACACCACATACAAAACTTAACTCAAAATGGATCAAGGACCTAAACATAACCTAAAACGACAGAAGTCTTAGAATAAAATTGCATTTGGCCATGAGTGCTTGGCTATGACATAGAAGGCATAGGTAAAAACAATAACAAAAAGATAAATTCCACTTAATAAAAATTTAGAAAATGTGTACCTCAAAAGACACTATCCCCAAATTAAAAAGGCAACCCACAGAATGGGAGAAAATACTTGCAAATCATATTACCTGAAAAAAGATTATTATGTAGAGAACTAAAACGACAAGGAAAAAAACCAAAATGGACAAGGGGCTTGAACAGCCATTTCTCTAAAGAAGATATATGAACGGCCAATGACCTCACTAACCATTTGGGAAACACAAATCGAAACTACAATGAGATACCATCCACATCCCTTAGGATGGCTACTATAAAAAAACAAAAAACAAAAAACAGAAAATAAGAATTGCTGAGGATGTAGAGAAATTGAAACCTTTGTTGCATTGTTGGTGGAAATATAAAATGGCACAACCACTGTGGAAAATAGTATGGTGGTTCCTCAAAAAATTAAAATACAATTGCCACATTATCCAGCAATTCTTATTTCTGGGCATACACCAAAAAGAATTTTAAACAGGGTCTTGAAGAGATTTGTACACCTGTGTTCACAGCAGCATTATTCACAATAGCTAAAATATTGAAGAAATCTTAGTACCCATCAACAGATGAATGGATAAGCAAAACATGGTATATGCATGCAATGGAATATTACTCAGCCTTAAGGAAGGAAATATGCAGGTATGTTACAACATGGATGAACCTTGAGAACACTATGCTAAATAAAATGAGCCAGTCACAAAAAGGCAAATACTGTATAATTCTACTTATATGAGGCAGTCAAAATCATAAAGACAGGAAGTTGCCAGATGCTGGGAGGAGGATAGAACTGTGAGTTATCGTTTAAAGGCATAGAGTTTCAGTTTTACAAGATGAAAACAGATGGGGATGGTTGCATAACAATGTGAATGTATTTAATACCACTGAACTATACACTCAAAAATTGTTGAGCTGGTAAATTTTGTTATGTGTATGTTAACACAATAAACAAATAAATTAAAAAAAAAAACATTTCAAACCCTGAATATTGATTTGTCCATTTATTACCCAATGTTAGCTGAACGCTGTATCTCTAAAGATACAGTTGTTTAAGTGAAGTCAACATGAAAAGCTAAAGTTGTTCAGCTAAATGAGTCTGGTTTTCTTATTTAGTTAATTTGTACAAAAATATAAAAAAGTAGCCTTTTCAAATTCTAACTGAAAATTAGTCTATTAGCAGTATTTTTTAAAATTAATTTATTTAAATTAGTTTCAAGTATACAGTACATTGGTTAGACATCTATATTGTTCATAAAACAATCTCCCCAATTGCTCCTTCCCTCCCCCGGCCCTGCACTTAGCCATCATATTAATGCTAACTGCATTCCCTGTGGTGTGCTCTCGATCCTCATGTCCAACTATCAACTACTTATTTGTACTTCTTTAATCCTTCGCCCGATTCTCCCAGCCCCCAAACCCCCTCCCTTCTGTCACCAAATTGTCCACTACATTTGTGAGTCTGTTTTTGATTAGTTTGTTCGTTTTGTTCCTTAGATTCCACATATAAGTGACATCATATGGTATTTATCTTTCTCTTATTTCACTCAGCATAACCTCTAGGTCCATTCATGTCACTGCAAATGGCAGGATTTCATTTTCTTTTAATGGCTGAGTAATATTCCATTGTAAATATATGAACCATAATTTCTTCTACTCCAATTGTCTTGTTGATGGGCATTTAGGTTGCTTCCATATTTGGCTATTGTAAATTGTGCTGCCATGAAATATTGGAGTGCATAGATCTTTATGAATTATTGTTTTGGTTTTCTTTGGATAAATACCCAGAAGGGCTATGGCTGGGTCAAAAGATATATTCATTTTTAAGTTTTTGAGAACCTCCATACTGTTTTCCATAGCAGCTGTACTAATTTGCAATCCCACCAACAATGTATGTGGGTTCCCTTTTCTCCGAACCTTCGCCAACACTTGCTGTTTTTTTGATGTATTGATGATAGCTATTCTGACAGGTATGAGGTGAATCTCATTGCACTTTTAATTCACAATTTTCTCTGATGATTAGTGACCTTGAGCATCTTTTTATATGTCTGTTAGCCATCTGTATTTCCTCTTTGGAGAATTATCTGTTCAGGTCTTCTGCCCATTTTTTAATTAGATTGTCTGTTTTGTTGTTGTTGTTGTTGTTGAGTTGTATAAGTTTTTTTTATAAATTCTGGATATTAACCCCTTTAGATAGCAGTATTTTTATCTTACCTATACAAGAATCTTTTTCTCACTCACTCTCTCATACGTGCACATAATTCTATGCAATCTATTTTTTAAAAGATTATAATTTTAAGAAAACCAAATCTACCTCACACCATACATGAAAGTAAAAAATACATATATAAATATAGAAAATAGAAGTGCAATATTTATCAAATCAGACTGGTAATGCATATGCATAAACACAAAAACAAAACAAAAATATTCTCCCTCCCTCCCAGCAATAAGAACTTATAAATACATAAAGCACAATTAAAAAAAAGAATTTATAACAAAAATTAAACACTACAAGCTGCATTTATAAATTATTTTTAAAAACAAAATGGTCAGCAAACATAATAATAAAGGGAATTTCACAAAAGGCATACAAGTGGGTCAGTAAACTTACAGGAAGAACATGCTCAACTTCTTTAGTAAGTAAAAATTACAGTGCAGCATTCAGAGAAATGGGCATTTAATCATCACATTCCGTGTAGGAGTCTTTTTCTGATGGACAATTTGGCAATATGTTTCAAAAGCCCTAAAACTGTTTCTCCTCTTTGACCTGGTAATTCCACTTTTAGGAAGTACTCTTAGAGGTAGCATGAGTGAAGAGCATAAATATTTGTTGTACAGAGGCGAACATGTACATTATGAAATATTTTTTAAAATCTTAACTATGCATTTACCTGCAACCTGCAGCATTATTTTCAAAATGACATCCTTCTGTTGAATTTCACAATTACATGGAAAACAATGAAGCCCACATCATTAGCTAGCTTAAAGAAATCTGTTCTTACATGTACCTTATATGTACTTTATTTGCAAAAACAATGAATTCTCTAACTATATCATGAGTAAGGCTAAAGTTAAACTAAATATACTTACAAACTTAGCAGTATAATACATTCAATTGAGCAATAAACAAAATCTAAAGTACTTACATATCCTTAGTAGTAGATATAAGGAAGAAAATACCTTTTCAAACTTACTGGTACTCTACAACTTAGCCATACAACTATACATATACTTAAGGGAGAGGTACATGCAGAAGAATATTCACTGTAGTATAGTTTGGAACAAAGAAAATTGAAAACAAGATCCCTATCAATAGACCCTGCATCCAAAAAAAGGGGGCTAAATTATGGTATAGTCCATCCTAAAAAATAAGTAGAAGTTAAAGTGGGTAAAAACCTACTTCTAAGAGGAAAATATGAAGACATAGATTATAGAATGAGAACAGCATGTTTCAAAGCTAACACACAATTTCAACATTTTAAAGCAAAGAAATGGTGTTTTTATGTATGTGTATGTATAAACATATGTAATATGTGTGAATATATATATCCATATCATGAATGTACTTACATATAATTTGGAAGGCTTTGAAAGGATTTAAAACAAAAAATGGTTCATTCTGAAAAAAAATCATTTTAAAAATTGCCTTTTAAGTATCTTTTAATATGTTACCCTTTGATCCCTTTTTATTCCTTATAACTATTGAAAAACTCAAGGCATTTGCCCTATGAATTTCCAAGTAAAATCATTCCATACTCATAGGACCATTCAATGTGGTCCTTCGGCTTCTGTATTTCCTGCAAATTGGGAGCTGAATGCAATAGTTTGATAAGACTCATCATGTTCAATTCTTTTGGCAAGACTATGGTGCTATGTTCTTTTATCAAGAAGGACATAGTGTCTGGTTATTTCTTTTTGTGAAAGTAGCAGTTCTTGATACTTAATGACTAAATCAATTCATTCACTAGGGTCGCAAAATGGTGATAGTCTAATTTCATTAGTTCTTTTACATTTATTAAATGGCATACATATATAAAGAAACATTTCTCTTCAACCTACCATTTGGCTACCTATTGGTATGGTTCACACATAATAGGAAAAATACTTGAGTTTGTCTTTTTTTTTGGGGGGGGGCCTGTTTTTAAGACAGATAAAAAAATTGGTTCCTTATCCCTCCTAAAACAACTAGGTGGTTTTTACATATCATTCAATACATTCCAAATCAAAATCCCATCTAACATTTTTTCAAAAAATGACAAGGTGATCCTAATTTTCATATAGAGTTGCAAGACTCAGAATATAAAAAAACAATATTGAAATAGAAGAGCAAAATGGAGGACTCATACTTTCCAATTTTAAAACTCTATAAAATGAAATTAATCGATTGTGATACTGTCGTAAGGATAGATATATATCAGTGGAATAGAATTAAAAGTCCAGAATATAATATACCCTTATATTTACGATCAATTGATTTTTCAATAGGGTGCTAAAGCAATTTAATGATGAAAGAATAGTCTTAATTCACAACTGAAACTGAGATAACTGGATGCAAAATAATTAAATTAGATCTCTTTCTGATGTCATATATAAAAATTATTTCAAAATGAATCAAGAGCTAAACGTAAGAACTAAAGCTATAATACTCTTAGAAGAAAACATAAGCATAAATCTTTCTGATCTTGTATTAGGCAATGGTGTCTTAGGTTCAACATTTAAAGCACAAGAAATCGAAAGAAAAAAAATTGACTTCATATATACAAACAACTTTTGTTCAACAAAGGACACTATCATGAAAGTGAAAAGGTAACCTACAAAATGGGAGAAAATATTTGTAAAATCATATATTTGATAAGGGAATCCAGAATACACAGAGTAAGTATTAGTAAGTACCCAGACTACATAAGAACTCTTAAAATACAACAATAAAGACAACTCAATTTTAAAATGGGCAAAGGATTTAAAGAGACAATTCTCCAAAGAGGATTTATAAGCGGGCATCAGTCGTTACAGAAATGCAAATCAAAATCACAATGAAATATAACTTCACACCCACCAGGATGGCTATAATCAAAAGACTGACAGTAATGCATGTTGGCAAAGATGTGGAGAAATGGGAACCCATAAATAGTGCTGGAGGAATGAAAACAGTTTGGCAGTTCCTCAAAAGGTAAAAAGAGTTACCATATAATCAAGCAATTCCACTCCTAGGTACACATCCAAGAGAACTGAAAATACACATCCAGACAAAAGTTTATATACATAGCACCCTGTTCATAGCATCATTATTCATAATAGCCTCAAAATGGAAACAATTCAAGTATCAGTTTATGAATGGCTAAACAAAATGTGATATATCCATATAATGGAATATTATATTTAGCTATAAAAAATAATTAAGCATTTATACATCTACAACCCAGAACTTTGAAAATATTTTGCTAAGAGAAAGAAGCCAGATACAAAGGCCACATATTGTATAGTTTTCATTTATATGAAGTGTTCAGAATAGGCAAATTTATAGAACCAAGAAGTAGATTATTGGTTGCCAAAGACCGGGGAAAGGGTGAAATGGGAATCAATTGCTAGTGGGCATGGCGTTTGTGTGGGGGGGGGGTGACAAAAATGTTATGGAATTAGTAAGAGATGATTGTATAACTTTGCATAGAACTGAACACATTAAAAGGGTAAATGTTATAATATGTAAATATCTTAATTTAAAAATTATTAAAATGCATTATAAATTAACATTGTGCACATATTCGATTGGTTCAAGTACACTGCAAATATCCTATTTGAAGTTCAAACTGTCTTATCTCTAGCCAGTAGGAATCTCACTTCGAGATTCCTTGTACTTGGCACCTTTAAGAAAGCCAACAAAACACAGTTACCAAAAGAAAAATGGTATTTCTTAATAATTCAAAAAGGGGTTCCTTGGGTTATAATAATTACTTAAGTATTCCAAGTAGCTTCCTAGGCCCACCATTACAATGCGCAGCAATATTCATCTATATTTATTATGTAAAGCTTGATCTCAACCTATTTCAAAAAAAATTAGCATTGAAAACTTTATATACAACCAATTTGCTATTACGGTGGAATGCATAAAATTAAGCTTCTTGTAACAATGGTCCAACTCTAACTTAGTTAACACTTATACCAGAAAAAAATGGGAACAAGAGGATGGGAATAAAGAAAAATTTAAAAATAATTGTAATGCTAACATTGTAAATACATTTCCTCATCTCTTTTTTTGTTTTTAAGGCTGGTATCTTCAGTATGAAACCTTCCATTGTCCTTAATCTTAGTTAACAATACTGACATTATTTTACTTACTGTTGTGATTTGAAAGCCATTTTATTTTTTTTAAATTTTATTTTGTCTTTTAATTTTTCAATCAGAATTGACATTCAGTATTGTTTTTTATATTAGTTTCAGGTGTACAGCATAGCGGCTACACATTTATATAATTTACTGATTCCCTCCACCCTCTCCCATTAGTACCCACCTGGCACCATACATAATTATTACAATATTACTGACTACATTCCCTATGCTGTACTTTACATCCTCCTGACTATTTTGTAACTACCAATGTATACTTCTTCATCTCGTCACCTTTCTCACCCAGCCCTTCAACTGCCCTCCCATCTGGCAATCACCAGCTTGTTTTCTATCTATGTCTGTTGTCATTTGTTTATTTATTTGTTTTTGATTCTACATATAACTGAAATCATATGGTATTTGTCTTTCTCTGATTTATTTCACTTAGCATAGTACCCTCTAGGTCCATCCATGTCGTTGCAAATAGCAAGATTTCATTTTTTTTATAGCTGAGTTATAATCACTATATATATGTTCCACCTCTTCTTTATCCAACTGTCTACTGATAAGCACTTGGGTTGGTTCCATATTTTGGCTATTGTAAATAGCACTGCAGTGAACATAGGGGTGCAAATATCTTTTGGAATTAGTGTTTTAGTTTTCTTTGGATAAATATCCAGTAGTGCAATTGCTTGGTCATAAGGTAGTTCTGTTTTTAATGTTTTGAGGCATCTCCAAACTGTTTTCCATAGTTGCAGCACCAATTTGCAATCCCATGAACAGGGCAGAGGGTTCCCTTTTCTCCATATCCTTGCCAACACTTATTGATAGCCATTCTAACAGGCGTGAGGTGATAGCTCATTGTGGTTTTAATTTGCATTTCTCTGATCATTAGTGAAGTTGAGTATCCGCATGTCCTCTCTGTAGAAATGCCAATTTAGGTCCTTTGCCCATTTTTTAATTGGATTAGTTTTTGGTGTTCAGTTGTATAAGTTCTTTATAAATTTTTGGATATTAACCCCTTATCAGATGTATCACTGGCAAAAATTTTCTCCCATTCAGTAGGCTATCTTTTTGTTTTGTTGATGGTTTCCCTCATCATGCAAAACTTTTTAGTTTGATGCAGTCCTATTTATTTTTGCTTTTGTTTCCCTTGTCTGAGGAGATACATCACTAAGAAAAAAAATATCACTAAGAACAATATCAGAGAATTTACTATCTATGTTTTCTTCTAGTAATTTTTTGGTTTCAGGCCTTAACATTTAAGTCTTTAATTCATTTTGAGTTTATTCTTGTATACTTTATTTGTGTAAGCAGATGGTCCAGTTTCATTTTGTTGCATTTATCTGTCCAGATTTCCCAACACTATTTATTAAATAGACTATCTTTACCAAACTGTATGTTCTTGCCTCCTTTGCCTTAGATTAAATGACCATATAGGCATGGATATGTTTCTGAGCTCTCTATTCTGTTCCATTGATCTATGTGCCTGTTTTTGTGCCAGTACCATGCTGTTTTGAATACTATAGCCTTATAGTATAGTACAATATCAGGTTCTTCTTTCTCAAGATTGCTGTGTCTATCCGAGGTCTTTTATGGTTCCATATAAATTTTTGAATTATTTGTTCGAGTTCTGTGAAAAATGACTGGTATTTTGATACAAATTACAGCGAATTCATAGATTGCTTTGGGTAGTATAGACATTTTAATAATGTTAATTCTTCCTATCCATGAGTATAGTATGTGATTCCATTATTTGTATCTTCTTCAATTTCTTTCAATAACTTTTAATTCTCTGAGTACAGGTGTTTTACCTCCTAAATTTATTCCTAGGTATTTTATTGTTTTGGATGCAATTGTAAAGGGGACTATTTTCTTAATTTCTCTTGGATAGTTCATTATTGGTATATAAAAAAGCAACTAACTTCTGAACATTAATTTTGTATTCTGCTGCTTTACTGAATTCATTTCTCAGTTCTAACTGTGTGTGTGTGTGTGTGTGTGTGTGTGTGTGTGTGTGTGTAATCGTTAGGGTTCTTTATATATAAAATCATGCTATGTGCAAATAATGAGTTTTACTTCTTCCTTTCCAATTTGAATTCTTTTTTTTTCCTTGTGATTGCTATGGCTAGGACTTCCAATACTATGTTGAATAACAGTGGAGAAAGTGGACATTCTTGTCATATTCCTAATCTTAAGAAAGACGCTTTTGGCTTTTTCCCATTGAGTGTGATGTTACTGTGGGTTTGTCATATATAGCCTTTATTATATTGAAGTATGTTCCCTCTATTCCCACTTTGCTGTGATTTTTTATTACAAATGTGTGCTGGATTTGTCAGTTGCTTTTTCTGCATTTGAAAGCTACTTTAATTTGGAATATAACTATGTTACCGCTTCACTGCTATTATATAATTTTCGGTAACCTTTCTTTAGAAACAATTAGCTTACTGATAATGGAAAACATGAAGATTCTTGAATCCATTAGAAAATTTCAAATGGCTGAAATTAAAACCAAAAACTTACTCAGTATGTTATTAGAGCATGGTTCTTAAACCAACATCAAACAGTTAAACAAACATAATTATTACTTTGTTAATAACTCCCAACTCTCAACCTATACCTATTCTTTCAGTAATAAAAAGAAATATTTCATACCACACCTTTTACTAGCATTTTTCTATGTTTCCCCAATGTACTTATTTTTAAGAAAAACAATAATTTATTAACATTAAAGCAATGGTGGGTTTAATATGAATTTCCAAAAAGAGATAAGGATTATTATATGTTGAAGAATGGGGAGACAGAATCATCATCGATTTGGAATCCTTTTTTCAAATTTCAATGAAAACTTACATGCTGTGTGTGTAGTATGGGTGCTTGTATGTATGGGGATAAATAAATTTCGATGCCGATATAAATATTTTAAATGTTTGTTAAAATTCAATGGTAAATACCAATATAGAAATGAGAAAGAACCCATAAATCATTGGAAAAAAGAACTTTTTTAAAATTTAAAATTAGAAAAAGTTAGAAAATGGGAGGTGAGAGTTAATATAAAAGCATGAAAATCATATGATAAATATAAAATAAAATGGGCAGAATTTTAAAATGAGCAATCATGATCAATTAAACGTATTATAAGTAATTTAAATTCTATCAAGGAATAGCTAATTCCTGCATTCTTGAAGATAAAAAAGCTTCCAAATTCATTAGACAATCTGATTACAGAACCTTAAAAAAACAACTGACAAATCTTACTTTGATTATGAATACAGAAATGTTTTGAAAGGAAAAAACAGCAAATTAAATCTAGCACCATGAAGTAAAACGTATCCCAAGAACACAAGAAGCCTACCATTGATGGTTCATGTATTCATTCATGTATTTTACCATGTAAACTGCCCAAGGAACAAAGTTCATATGATCATCTCAGTACATGCTTAAAGAACAACCTAAGTAAGTATCTGTGAAAATTTTAAACCCATTCCTGGGTTTATACCAGCATCATAGTAATAAAAAGAAACTCTGAAAGCATTTACCAGCAATCGTCAATATTTAATGATGAAACATTAAAAGCATTCCTGTAACCTGGAAATCAAAGAAATATCATTCTTAACATTTTTCTAGCATTTCTATCCAATATGTTAAAAAAAGAGAGAGACAGACAGACAGAGAGGGATAAGAGGCATAATTGCCTAAAAATGCCCCCACAATTGTAAAAAGAAAAAAAAAAAACTTGTGAAAGGGTGTGAGCATTTTCTTCCAAGATGTTCACAACTTTCACCAGTTTCTCAAAGGGATTTGGGGCAATGACTTTAAAAGGGGGCGGGGTGGGGTGGGGGTGGGGAGGACAGTGGGTAGGACCAATAACCACTGCTCCTGTCAGAGAATGACCCAGCGTGACTTTTATTATTTTTTAATTAAAAAATTTTTACATTAGCTAACATTCAATATTATATTAGTATCAAGTGTACAGCTTAGTGGTTAGACAAATATGTAACTTACAAAGTGATTCCCCTGATAAGCCTTGCATCCATCTAATGTCATATATAGTTATTACAAAATTATTGACTATATTCCCTAAACTATACTTTACAATCCTATGACTGTTTTGTAACTGCCAATTTGTACTCCTTAATCTTCACCTTTTTCATCCAGTCCCCTAATTCCTCTTATCTGGCAACCATCAATTTGTTCTCTGTATCTATGAGTCTGCATCTGTCTTGCTTGTTTGTTTTTTAGATTCCACATATAAATGAAATTGTATTTGTCTTTCTCTGTCTGATTGGTTTTAGTTACCACAATATCCTCTAGGTCCATCCATGTTGTCACAAATCGTAACATTTCGTTCTTTTTTACAGCAAAGTAATATTGTATATATGTACTACTTCTTTATTCATTCATCTGATGAGAGCATTTAATCCATTTACATTTAAAGTTATTGGTAGGTATGTAGTTTTTGCCATTTTAGTAATTATTTTCTGACTGTGTAGTTCTTTGTTTTTATATTCTCTTGCTCTCTTTCTTATATATTGATGACTTTCTGTCATATTGTGTTTGGATTCCTTTCTCTTTATTTCTTGCATATCTCTTGAAGATTTTTGGTTGTTGTTACCAAGTGCTTCATATATAACAAGCTAGGTTTACGGCAGTCAATATTTTAAGTTGATGGTCGCTTAAATTAGAACACATTCTGTAATCACTACCAGTTTTACTCACCTCCTCCATGTGTATGTTTTAGTCCTTATTTTTTTTACTTGTGTGTGTGTGTATCCCTTGATTCACTGTTGTAATTAAACTTGATCTTGCTACTTTTGCCTTTTAACCTTTGTACCAGCTTTAGTGTTGGTTAATCCACTGCTTTTATTATGTGTTTGACTTAGAATTTTTCTTTGCAATATTTTCTCATTCATATTTTGTTTTTTTTCCTCCTCCTCTTCTTTTTTGCCTGTCAGAGAATGGCCCAGCATGACCACTTTTAGGTATGCTGTAGAAGTGGTGGAGTGACTGTAGGGTTGAGAAGGGGAAATATGTGTATGAATACTGTGTACAAGAATTTTATTTTTAAAATGCAGTGTGCAAATTAGTTACTTCTTATGTAATGATACGAGTTACTGTAAATGGAAAAAAGATGAAATCCAATGATAATCACAATTCTTGTCACAACTTCCACTTTGCTTTAAATAGTAAGTTATGACTATAAAGTACAGAAACAGTAAATTTTTACAAGATTGTAATGTAGGGAGGAGGCAAGAGAATTAGAATGTTAAATCAAGCTACATTCAGAGAATGCAATATGCTGATCAGTTCTGCAGCCAGGCCAGGAGGACACCTGTGGAACAAAGGAAGATTTCTGCTGGGATTGCTAACGGCTCATTTCCTCCACCCGTGAAAGAGGAAACAGGAAAAACAGTCTTTGAGTGGCTGCCCTACACAAAATAAGATTGTTCATTCCCTATGGATAAATGCTGGAAACTGTCAGAGGGCCTTTCACACTACGTATTCTTACCTTTTAATGCTATATACTCTTTCCTTTCCTTTTCCTCACTGTATGTCCATATCAAAGGGAACCGGTAAACAAAGTCTTTAAACTGTAACTCACAGGAACTAAAGAATGATATATAAACTGAATTCCCCAAACACTCGGGTCCCTCTCACTGTCTTTTTCTCTCAACACTCTATACTCTCTCTCTCACTGTCCTCATCTCTCACTCTCTGACTCTGAGTGGAGACCACGCTCTGTCTGTGGAGTGTTATCCCTTTTTAATAAATTTTCCTTTTGACTCTGACTTTGGTGTGTGTGTTGAATTCTTTCTTCACTCTCCAGCCAAGGACCCTCCTCTTCTCTTGGTGCAGGGCTTGGTCTCCCCCTACTAGGGGAAATTTGCCCTGTCCTGCATGAATTGGTTCTATAATAATCTAACAGAAAAAAGAAATATTTAGAAACTTTGTCACAATCTATGTTATGAACTTTGGAAACATAGTTCCAAAGATCTTAGATTACAGTATGACAGCCTTTCAAAGACCAGATTTCCTGAAAGTCAAAACCAGGATATTTTAATTTATAAAATTAAAAGCCTACTAGCTAATACTATATTTCATCCAATCCAGTACATCATCAATTAGAAGGGCGCCTCTTAAAAAGAAAAGCAAAACACTGACAAATTGTGAAGTGCATCAGTTGCAAATGCTTCAAAATTTAAGTTAAAATGAGAAAAAAGTGCATTATAGAATCAGTGAAATACATTAATTTAAGACCACAGAACATTTCTAGTTTTTTTTTCTCAAAAGTATTATTTTCTTTTTTTCTTTTTTTGGATCTTTAACAACTAAAAATTATTCTTTTCAAGAGCTAAAATATACTCTTAATTGCAATAAAAATAAATAGCCTCAGTCAGGGACAAAGAAATAGGCATTAAATTTTATCACTCAGGCTAAAGCAACAGCACAACAGACTGAAAATGCTGGCAACACTGTAAGTAAATGGGGCTGAAAGGTGCCGGAAAAAGTGCACATCAAAGTCTCAAATGTAGTTTAAGATAGGCAGAGAAAGCAATGGAATTTATCACCTGCAAAGAATCATGCTGGGTTAGGAATAAATCTCTCTAGCTGAGAGGTTCTGGTGCAGATACCTGTTTCATTTTCTTAAATACAGTCCAAACAACTCTTTGCTTTTAGGATAGCAAATAGCCAAGTAATTTTACAGTTAAAGATTATAATCTAGGTCCTCTGTTTAAGACCTTGTTTGGGAAAAATTATGAACCAAAGTGATTTCCTCAATCTGCTGACATCAATCTCCTACTTATCAATCTCTAATGAGATAATTGCAATAGAAAAATGAATACAAAATCCTGTACTGAAATAGAAATAAAAGAATCAAATAAACATAACTGATATTAGATTGATTCGGAGCTTTTTCCTGTCTATTACAAAAGCTGTTTCAAGACTATCTTGAAGCCACCTCCAGACAAATTGCTTTAAAATGGGTTAACTATATTCTTGGTAAAACATCTGCTAGTTTGGAATATAAACTGCAATGTGATTTTCCCTACTTCACTAGTTCATTAATAAAATTAACGAATGTATGCATTATCTGGGAGCTGGAATGAAGATTTTAGATACAATTAAACTATTGTCTGTGGTTAAACCAACCAAAATGACTAGGAATCAATCTACTTGCAGAAGAACTGATAAATATCTCTAACTAAACATTCCTTCCAACTATACACTTGCTTGAAATAAAAATGAATTAAAAATACCTGGAGCCACTGACAACAACTGCTGACAGGTTAAGGTCAAAGAAGAAAAGAATTACTAACTCAAGCTTTTTTAAAGGAGTAAACTGTGACAAGCCAAGTAAAAGATTTCCACATATCAAATCATTTGAGCTTGCAGATAAGAATGTGTCTGACCTTCATACAATAAAGCCACGTGTGTGAGATAAAGTTTGCCTTATCAATACTGGCCATTTACCACCTTCACCATCCCCTAGAAAACAAAATTCAGAGGAAGAAAGGGAAGAATAGAATAAAATGCAAATAAAAGTGCACTGTTATGATTTTCTAGGAATACATAAATTTCCCAAATTGGTCACAGTTGAGATAAAATCCTGAAGCAATAACCATGAAGGAAAAAGAATACCCTCAAAAATTAATTCCTCAGAAAAGACAAAAAAACTAGAAACCAATCTCACTTATGAACATAAATGCCAAATTCCAAAATAAAACATTAGAAAATAAAACTTGGAAAACATCAAAACAATATTACAAGTAGAATACAAACCAAAAATATCAGAATAGTTAAATATCAACAGTCATTTAATAACTGACCTCATTAATAAGTCAAAAGGAAAAAATTAGATTAATAAATGCCAGTCAACAAAAACATCCATTGCTGATTAAAACAAACCATCACCACCTCTTAGAGTTAAACAGGAATAGATGGATAGTCTCCTGCTATAAATCAAACCAAAACCCACACCACAATGGTAAAATTATCAACCCAATAAATCAAGAACAAAACCAATGGTATGCTTTTCTATGGCTGCTGTAACAAGTTACCACAAATTTAGCAACTTAAAACAACACAAATTTATTATCTTGCAGTTCTGTAGCTGAGAAGTCCAAAATAGATTTGGACTACATTTAAAACCTAGGTGTCAGTAAGGCTGGGTTCCTTTTTAGAGGCTCCAGAGGAGAATTCATTTCCTTGCCTTTTCCAGTTTCTGATGGCTGTCCATGTTCCTTGGCTATTGGCCTACTTCCTCCATATTAAAAGCTAACAATGTCATCTCTCTGGTTCTGTTTTTCAATTCCTTCTTCCACTTTTAAGGAACTCTGTGACCACACTGGGTGCATGTGGATAATCTCCCTATCTTAATTTTAATGTCAGCTAATCAGAAACCTTATTTCCATTTGTGAACTTAATTTCCTTTTGCCATGTAATCTAACATATTCATAAATTCCAGAGACTAGGACACAGATATATTTGGGGGAGAACGCATTATTCTGCCTACCACACAGTACACTTTGGGAAACAAATAAATCTACAATGTAAAAAGCCAAATCATTTCCACAGACTCGTCTAAAAAGATGTTTTTAAAAAATCAGTATTTACTCTTGATTTTAAAAAGAAATCTTAATTGCATAAGAAAAAGTATTTCCTTGATTTCTATCCTTCTATTCACCCAAAAGTCAGTATTATGATTAATGGGGAAACACTAAAGTTGTTCACACTAAAGTCAGAAAAAAGGCCAAAATATCACCATCTTAACTGCTGCTAATGTTGTCTGCAAATTCCAAAAAAAAAAAAAAAAAAAGAAAGAAAGAAAGAAAGAAAGAAAGAAAGAAAGAAAGAAAGAAAGAAAGAAAGAAACTAAGATATATAGAAATTAGAAGAGAATGAGAGGACACAATTTACAGATGATCTAATGGTAAACTGAGAAAATCCCAGAGAAATGTTGAAAAACTATAAACAAGAATTCAGTTAATTATCTAATCAGAAAATGAATATATAGAAATTGATAGTTTTCATTGAAGCCAGGTGTCCTCAAACTCTGTTGGCCTACTGTCAATAAAAGCCCACTGCCTGTTTTTGTAAATAAAGTTGTACTGACTATACTCATTCATAACTTATTATTCATGGTCACTTTAGGGCTGCTTTCTCAATACAATGATGCTGCTGAAAAGTTGATGATGCTAAGAAGCCTAAAATATTTACTACATGGTCCTTTCCAGAAAACTTTGCTGACTGCTAATTTAAACTAATATCAATTGGTCAGGTGATAAGATAAAATAAAAGACTGTATTTGCAACAGAAACAAAAAAGATAAAATGCTCAGGATTAATAAATCTGAAGTATCCAAATATCCAATTTTACTAACTGGAAAGAAGATATACCACAAGACCAGGAAAAAAGTCAACTTTAACATATCATCTCACTCTCTAAATTTATCAATATTTTATCTTTAACATGATCCTAACAAAAAGGCCAAGAAGAAAAATTCCTTCACTTATTTAAGTGTTCATTTATGTAAGAACAGGAGAGGTAACTTAAATTCATGAAAATAACCAGCAAGAATAGAGAAAATGTAAAAATAATGAGTATGAGTATTGAACTATTTACAACATATTTTAAAACATTATAAAACTTCATGATTAAAACATGGTGTTACTGGTGCATAAGCAGAAAGATCAGTGAAAAAAGGAATAAAATCAATACTTTATATTAGAAATTTAGTACTATTTGATAAAGATGATATTTCCAACTAATGTCATTGGATAAAAGATGAATTATTCAATAAATAGCAATGGGGAAAATAGGTAGATATCACAGGAAAATTTCAAAATGAATTAAAGACTTTTTAAATGAAACTATATAAACTGAAGTTTTTTCCTACTTAAATCTTTTATAACTAAAGTTCAAAGATCTATGTAACATAAAACTAAGAAGTCATTTAAAAATGACTTAAATTGACCAGAAGTCAAAAAGTTAAAAATTAGGAAAAAATATTTATAACTTTAATCCAAAAGACTAATTCCACAAATATGTATTATGATTACAAATCCTTTTTAAAAAGGTATAAAACCTTCTAACTCTCTCTCTTATGCATGGAAAAAAAAGAATATCATAAGTAAACAGTTTGAAGAACAGGCAAAAAATAAATCTTAAATATTTAAATGTCACCTTAATCATGTTAAGATAAATTTACAGCTACACTGACATACCATTTCTCACATTATTAGACTGTCAAACATCCAAGTTTAATAACTCACTACATTAATGAGGGCATGGAAAAAGAGGTACTTTAATACATATCTGTGAAGTGTACATTGGCACTACCTCTATGAAAGTCAATTCCACAACATAGTATCAAAATTACAAATACACATATCTTCTGACCCAGTAATTTCACTTTTTGAAATTTGCCCTATATATTCCCTTGTGTACTGACATATGTACAGTTATTCATTGTAGCACTAGTTGTAAAGCAAATAATTATAAGTATCCATCAACAGAGTCATCAATGATGGACTTGTCAAATAATTTCTAATCAAATAAGAGAATATCATAAAGCATAAAAAGATCACAATGGTCTTCATGTATGGAAATAGGACGAGTTCCAGAATATAATGTTTAGTTGTTTAGCAGCTAACCCAAGTTCAAAACAGAGTAGACTGTGCTCTCATGTGTGTGTAAGAGAAGTGGAGGAAAATACACATATTAGCTTATATATGGAGAAACTAGGATGCACATGAAACATAATTTTAGTTGCTTGATGGGAAGAAATCTGTATGTAGGGGTAAAGGGTGGGAAAGACACATTTTATTTCGATGTACTTTTTGAGTTTTGAACCATATAATTATTCACTCACAAAATTACTTTTAAAACTTTTTTTAAAATTTAAATGAGTTGATAAAATGATCAGTACTTACAGAAAATACTAGTAAATCCAAGAAAATCCAGTTTAAAAATTAATAGAAGCAATTTAGTATATTAACTGATTTTAATTAATAATTAGTAGGAATCAGATTTTCCATATTGAACTGATAAAACAGATATGATGAGTTAAAACTGAAATGATGATAAGAATCTGACTAAATCCCTTACATCCCCCAGCTGAATCTGGATCTTTGAGGCACTGACTCTGGCTTCCATCACTGGCATTGCTACAGGCCCAAAAGAGCACCAAGAGGTCTTCACACTACTGTAACTCTGGCATACCCTATTGCCCAGGCTAGCACCCAGGCCATTGCTCAAGAAACTAAACCTTTTAACCAGCTGATGTGTCAGCAGCCAATTCTGGCTTCAGGATTGTTCTGTAACTTCTGATATTTATTAAATGTGTTATCTCTAGTTGAATCTGCAAAGCAAATATAGGTTAAATTCTTTATTTAAAAACCCCACATATTATTTAAAGCAAAAATTACAAGTCTTGCAGAATTTATAATATGTATAAATTATACATAGATGTATACATGACAACTACAGCATAAAGGAGGTGGGGTTGGGAGATGGTTTTGGTAAAAACAGATGCATACAATTGCAATGTTTCTGCATTTCATATGAAGTACAATTTTAATATTGAGACTGAAAAGTTAAGGATATATACTGCAATCTTTATAGCAATTAATAAAAAACATACAAAGTTATACAGTTAAGAAGCCAACAGTTAAAAGAGAATATTCGAAAATATTCAAATAATCCGAAGGAAGGGAAGAAAGGGAGAACAAAGGAATCAAAGAGAAAGGGACAAGGGGAAAAGAAAAAAAAAAAGACCTTAATTTAATCATATTGTTAACTGTATTGAATGTATAAATGCTACAATTAAAAGGAAGAGATTATCAGAATGAACAAAAAAAGCAAGAAACACACTTTACATAGAAAGACAGAGATAGGCTGAAAGTATATAAATAAAAAAATATAACCTGTAAACTGTAAACATAAAAAAGCTGGAGTGGCTATAGTAATACCTGATTAAACAGACTTCAAGACAAGGAGTAGTACCTAAAGAAAAAGATTTAAAATGATGAAACTTTAATTCACCAGGAAGATATAATAACCATAAATATGTGCATCTAATAACAGAGCCTTAAAATATACAAGCAAAATCAAAAGTAATTAAAGGGAGAAACAAACAAAAATAATTAAAGGGAGAAATAGACAATTTCATAATCTTAGTAAGAGATTGAAACTCCTTGATCAGAAGTGACAGAACTATACAAATATTAGTAGACAATCTGAACAAACTATCGATCACCTTGACCTAACTGATATTTATATACACGAGTATATACTCAACAACTGAAGAAAAACACATTCTCTTTGGTGCACATAATGTTTGCCAAGACAGACCATATGTTAGGCCATAAAACAAGTCATAAACTTTAGAAGATTATAATCATAAAGAATATATTCTCTGCCCACAATAGAATTATCTCAAAAACAAACAATAAGATAGCTAATAAAACCCTTAATATTTGAAAATTAAAAAAAAAAAACCACTTCTTAAAAAGTCATGGTTCAAAAAAGATCTCAAGAAGGAAATTAGAAACATTTCATAACTGAATGATAATGAAAATTAAACAGATTAAAATTTGGTGGATGAAGCCAAAGCAGTACTATGTAGGAAAGAACTTAACTTTGCCAAAAGAAGAGGTCTGGCCCTTGTCCTCAGCTCCTGAAAGGAAATCCCTAAGCCCTTAGAATATCCTGCTGATATGAGTGTATCTGTCTACCTGGAGGGTGTTAGGACACACCAGATAGTATAACAATGTAATTTATGGTGGGTTTGGGTCATATAGTATTAGCTCAATCGTTAGGAGTGGATGGGGACAGGTCAGCATCATGAACTGCCAACCACATAGACATGATTGAGCCCCATAAAAACACTGGATACCAAGGCTTAGTGAGTTTCTCTGGTTGGAAATGTTCAGTGTTTATTATCACACACCATTGCCAGTAAAGTTGTACATCATTCCACACGGACAGGACAACTGGAAGCTTCTTGTTTGGAACTTTCTTAGACTTTGCTCCATGTGTCTGTACCTTAGTTTATTTTAATCTGTATCCTTTACTGTAATAAACCATAACCAAGAGCATAACAGCTTTCAAAGAGTTCTGTGAGTTCTATAGAATTATTGAACCTAAGAGTGATCTTGGGAACCCCTGAACTTGTAACTGGTGTCAGAAGAGTCATCATGTGAATTATTCCTTAACTTTAGAAGTACTTAGAATGAATTAGTAGCTCTAAATATTTATATTAGAAAAGAAAGTTTAAAACAGTAACTTAAGAATTACCTTAAGAGGCTACAAAAGGACTAAATTAAACCCCAAGAGAAGAGAAAGAAATAATAAAGGGCAGATCAATAAAATGGAACACAACTGAGAATATTAGTAAAGTCAAATAATTCAACAAAAGAATAAACTCCTTTTTCTAGACTAATCAAGAAAGACTACCATCAACCAATATCAAGAATGAAATTATCACTAAAAAGAAAAAAATCCTACAAGCCTTAAAAAGACAATAAGAAAATAATTATAAACAATTTGAGGCTACATAATTCAACAGGTTAGAAGAAATCAAGAAGTTCTTAAAAAACACTTCTTAACACATACAGTATTCTGATATAATATGAAAACTGTAATTACTCAGAGTGGCCCAATATTTATTAAAGAAATTGAAGTTTTTATCAAAATTCTTCCCATAGAGAAGACTCAGGTCCAGAGGTAAATGCTACCAAACATTTAAGAAAGAAACATTTTTTACACAAATTCTTTCAGAAAATAGAACATTTCCCAACTATGAGACCAGCATAACGTTAATATTAAACCCTGACAAAGACAGTACAAAAAAAAGAAAATGATGGGCTAATAGCCCTCATGAACATATGCAAGAGTCCTTTTTGACAATAAACAAAATGAATATAAAAAGGATAATATATCATGACTACATAAGATTTACTACAGAAAGGCAAAGTTACGCATTTAAAATAAATCAGTGTAATTCTTCATATTAACAGAATAAAGGAGAAAAATCATATGATCAACATGTAAGATATGTGGTCTATTTTAACACCAATTCATGAAAAATTCTCAGCAAACTTAAAATCCACAATTTCAATCTGATAAAGGGCATCTATAAAATCCCTACAGCTAACACATCTAATGGTGAAATGTTAACATCCCCCCCATTAAGATGGGAAACAAGGCAAAGGATTTTCATTCTTCTCATTTCTATTTAATACTATGTTGAATGGCCTATACTAACTACTAAAGACAAGTAAAGGAAATAAAAAGCATGAAAGCGAATAAGGAAGATGTAAAAATTTCTCTATTTGCAAGTGAGATAATTGTTTACACTAAAAATTCCAAGAAATTTACAAAAGTACTAAAACTAAGTTGAATTTAGCAAGATTGTGGGATATAAAATGTTAATCAATCAAAGTGAAATTTTATACCAACAGTAACTAATCAGCAAACTTTATAAAAATTCCACTTACACCAACTTCAAAAAAATTTTTTTTATTAGGAATAAATTTCAATAAAATGTGCAAGGTGTCTTCACTGCAAATCACAGAACGCTGCTAAAAGAAATTGAGACCTACAGAAAGAGACATGTTTCTGGATTAGAAGACTCAATATTGTTAAGGTGTCCATTTTCTTCAAATCATCTACAGATTCAACGTAATCCAGTAATGATTCCAGTAGCAATTTTCACAGAAATTGATAACACTGATTTTAAATGCTGAAATGCAAGCGACTTGGAATAGCCAGACCAAAGTTTATAAAGAAAAAATTGGAAGACCTACATTACCCGATGTCAAGATAGTGTGGTATTGATCAAAAAGTGGATAGACTTATCAGTGGAACAGAATAAAGTTTTCAGAAATAAATTCGCACATATACGGTCAACTGATTTTGACAAAGTGCAATAGCAATTCAATGAGAGAAGGAAAAGGCTTCTGAACAAACGGCGATGGAACAACTGGATATTCATAGAGAAAACACATTAACACTGACTCTTACCTCAAATCATACACAAAATTAATTCAAAATGGATCACAGACTTCAATGTAGAATTTAAAACTATAAACTTCTTTAAGAAAATATAAGAAAAAAATTAAAACTTGGGTAGGAAAGATTATATAGAATACAAAAAGCACGATGATGAAAAAATTTTGACAAACTGGACTTTATTAAATATTTTGCTTTCAAATCACAAGAATAAAAGGCTACCTACAAAATGAGAGAAAATATTTGTAATAAAGAAATCTGACAACAGACTCACATCTACATATATAAAGATCTTTTACAATTCAATAACAGGAAGACAAACAATAGTTTTTTTTAAACAGGTAATAAATTTATGTAATACTTTATGTACTCTTTTGCCAAGACTACTGTAATAAAGTACACAAACTGGTGGTTTTTAAACAACAGAAATTTATTATCTCACAATTCTGAAGCCTAAAAGTCTAAGATGAAAGTGTCAGCAGAGCTGGCTTTTTTTGAGTTCTGTAAGGAAGAATCTATTTCATGCCTCTGTCCTGATTCTGGTGGTGTGCTGGCAGTATCTGGCATTCCTTGGCTTGTGGAAGCATCAACCAGATCTCTGCCTTCATCTTCACATGGCATTCTTGCTTGCTATCTTCTTGTTTCTTTATACAATTTTCCCCTTGTTATAAGTACACCAATTCCATTTCCACCAATGGATTAACTCCCACTAATAACCTTGTTTTCATTTTGATTTAACTCTATGAGAACACCATATCCATCCAAATAAGGTCACATTCTGAGGTAACAACCAGAGAATTGGGACCCAAAACATCTCTTTTGTGAGGAAAACACAATAATAACCTGTAACAATTCCCCCAAAGGAAGAGATACTATGTCAAACACAAAACGAATGCTCAACATCACAACCAGTCATCAAGGAAATAAAAAATAAATCCACAATGAGAAATGTACACTCATACCCACAAAAATGGCTAAAATCTTTTATTTTTTAAAAAAGGCAAATGTGAGAGAGTGGAACAACTGAGACTCTCACTTCTAGGAAATAAAATACTTCTCCAAGAGAAATAAAAACAGTCTAACATAACAATGTCTATAGTGAATGTGAAAGCTTCATTAGTATCTTTACCCACAAATATCCAAAAACTGTCAGAAATCCAAATGTCCATCAACAGAAACAAAATGTAATACAAAAAAGGAGAATATACTTTTGCAATAAAAAGCCAACCACTGACACAAACAACAACCTAATGACTCCTAAAAGAATTATGCTGAGTTAAAGAAGTCAGACATAAAAGACTATATGAAAGTTTTTGAAAATGTGAAATTACTTATAGCGACGAAAGGCAGATGAGTATTGTATCTGATGGGAAATGGAAGGTTGAATAATGCAAAAAGCACAAACTCTTTTGCAAGTGAAGAAAACATTCTGTAACTTCATTGTGGCAGTAGTTTCATGGGGTTTACAGCTATAAAAATGAATCAGATTTTACACTTTACATGGATATAGTTGATTGAACAAAAATAACTCAATAAAAATGGTAAAATTCTGTTTATCTGTTGGAAAAGATCCTATTCCCAAGAGCAACAACAACAGCAAAAAACTTGAATTAAAGGTCACAAATCTATATGAAGAAAACTTCGGAATTTTATTTGAAGGGAATAAAGGAACACTGAATAAACAAACACAGTTGTTCTTGGAAAAAGGTCCAATATTTTAATAGTTTGTATTTTCCAAAAATAAATTCCAAAATTGAAATGTGTTTGCAATCAAAATATCAACATGGGTAAGGATGCTTGAAAGGCTATTAGTAATCATCATTTGAAAAAATCAGCATGTGAGAAGCAGAGAAAATTCTGAATTAAAGTCATGAAAGGCAACTGGTTCTAAAGTGTTAATAGGCTTTAATAATTAAAAGCTGGATAACAGCACAAACATAAATAAACAAATCAACTGAACGGCACAGAGTCCAATAACAGAAGTAAATAAATAAAGGAAGTAAATAATGTGATAAGAATGTCCTCCCCCCCCCCGCCTTTTTTTTGGATAAGGATGTTTTAACTCAGTGGGGTAATAGACTATTGAATGAATAATGTTGGTAAATGGACCTTAGGAATAAAATTCAGGATTCCTACAATATAACTTAAAAAGAGAAAAATTAGATGTTAGATCATAGACTTAAATACAAAGAACTGAGCCAAACAAACGAGTAAGTTTGTTCACACTCTTGGAAAGGTGAAGTCTACTTTAGACACTATACTTAGAAACAAACAAAAAAACCCTAATAAATGTGACTATATAAAGTTTAAAACTTCTATGTCAACAATTTAAAAAGAAAACTCTGGTTGGAGGAGGGGAAGCCTGATTATATTAGAAAAGGGCTAGTTTTTTTTAATGTACTATAAAGTCTTACATATCAATTTTTAAATAAGAGACACAAACTAGCAATTAATTTTAAAAAGAATTATGAACAATCAATAAACAATATGAAAAATATTCACCTTTCCATTCATAAAGAAATACACTTAATATCTAGGCAGACCAACAAAAACATAAAAGCCTGATAATACCTAGTATTGATGAGAGTGTGAAGAAACAGAAACTCTAACATGAATGTAAATATAAATAAGAATGGCTTTATCTTGCTAGTAATTTTAATATTGTTGACCAAAATGTAAAAGTTGTCATTATTCACAAATATTACTATTTGTATAGAAAATATAAAATAATATATAAATCAATTAGAACTGGTATTATTTTAACACTGTAGTGGATTAAGATGTGTATTGGCATGTGGTTAGACAAACTGATAAGTGAAACAAGAGCAGCAAAAAAAAAAAAATCCATAAACAAACTCACCTATGAGAATTAATGACAGTACAAATCACTGGGAGAATGGAAAGAATTTGTCAATAAACGGGACTGCGACAATTGGGTAAGCCAAGAGAAGAAACTGAAATGGACCTCCTAGATAATACCAAAACAAAAACTTAATTTCAAGCAGATTAAAGACTTAAATATGAATGTCAAAACTATAAAGCTTTCAGAACACAGTACGGGAGATTATGATTCCCAGAGCTGCGGGAAAATATTCAAAACATGACATTCAAAACAGGAAAGACTGATAATTTGACATTAAAATCACATGATTCCAATTATCAAAAGATATCCAAAATCGCCTCAAGTCATAGAATGGGAGAAGGTATTCCTAACCTTTATAACCAACAAAATAGGTACTTTAAAGATTTCCTACAAATCAGTAAAGAAAAGAAAAATCAACTGAAAAGTAGGCAAAAGAAATGAATAATCATATCTTTACCTAGCAGTTCAAAAATGTGCAAAACCATATTAGGATTTATAAATATATGCAAGAAATTCCAAATACAGAATTCAGAATTATGATTACTAAATCGAGTATAAATGGGTGGGATCTGACAGGGGCAAACATCAGACTTCTAACATAATAGGTAATGTTCTTTAATTATTCTTAATGCTATGCAGAGATCTTTTACATCTAACATATATTTCTTATACATTAATTTGTATTTACTCAATATTTAATAAATACAAATTTTATATGGCATGCAAATGACTAAGAAACTATACTTTTTAAACCCTGGCACACCATTAGGGTTTAATGAACTCAATTCTAGTTTTTGTGTGTGTTTCAGCATTTCTAATTATTTACAAGGATTGCTTCTCCATAGTTTTTGTTTTTTCTTAAGGTCCTCCAAATAACAGGAAGCTTACTTTTTTATATATAGAATAAAATTCATTCTATTTTGAAATAAGTTTTCAATATCACATCATCCTTCAGATATTACCTTTGTAGTTTTTTGTTTTGTTTTGTTTCGTTTTGTTTTTTTAAGTTTTTGGGAACTCAGAATTTTGAACTTTTTGTCTGGGTTGATCACCCCAGGAAGAGTGATTTGTGAGGATTTATGAGACTGATTATATAGTCATATTCAGAGCTATCATTTATTATGGTGAAATGATACAAAGCAAAAAGATCAATAAAGAGGAAATGTGCATGTGGTGAAGTCTGGGGGAAACTAGGAGCAAACTTCTATGGTCCTCTCCCAGTAGAGTTACACAGGATGTACTTAATTTTCCCAGCTACAAATTGATAACACGTGTGAAATGTTGCTGACCAATAAAGATTAGGAGACTCAGAATCCAGAGGTTCCACTAGGGGCTGGTCATGTTGTCTAGACCTCTATTGATCAGAGGCCAAAATTCCAGACTCCCAGAAGAAAGTGTTCGGCATAAACCATATTGTTCACATAAACAGTTTAGGCACAGTGAACCACTCTTATCAGTTACTGGTGGACATCCTTTTAAAATCTAAGTTCTCAGACACCAGCCAAGGACCAATCTTGCAAGGAGATCTTTTCAAGGACAGGTTATATTAACTCTTTTCTGCATACAACCAATAATGGAAAAGAAACAAACTGACAAAGACATTTTACAATTACTAGTCTATTAGAAAATGAATAATAAGAGTAGCAATGTAGATTAACGATGATGGCAAATATGACTGTGTAAGTGAAGTCTGAGACTACAAGTCTTCAGACAACAAATTCTAAATGAATTTTCACAAATTCAAGACTTGATGAGTGAAACACTAAGGCCAAAAAGGAAGTAAGGCATTTTCACCCACTTAGTCAAGGACGTTATCATGCAATATTTTGTGACAAAAACTTGGACCATCTCAGAATCCTAAAAGGAAGTGTGACGGTATGCTAATTTTTATATTTATGCACCATGATTTGTTTTGTGAAGTTTGTTAAGTAGGCAATTGTTGAAGATAGCTATGTATACCTTCATGTAAGATGCCTGGAAGGAAGATGATACAAAAATGAAAAAAAAATCCACTAAATTGATCATTCTAATTAGTGTTAATAAATTTAAAAACAAAATGCTTTGTAATTATGGCTCAAAGACAAATGAATGTCCTCTCTACTACAAAATCATGAGTCATCAAAGTTTATAAAAGTATTGTGCTTTGATGTTAAATGGAAGACCAGAATCTACTTGATACCTGGAATCGGTATGTACCAAATGCAAAAATACTGCATATTTATGTATGTTAGCTAACGAGTGGTTAGAAACATTCAAAGGATACCGAACATTTCGGGTATAAAAATTTTAAAAAACCAAAGGTGTTCAAAACATATAATGGAATAATATTAAGCAACTAAAAGAAATGAAGTACTAATACCAAGCAATAACATGAAATTTCAAAAGAATAATCCAAAAGTCGCCAGGTTAAAAAATGGAACATACTTTATTATTTCATTTATATAAAACTCTAGAAAATTCAAACTAATCCATATGACAGAAATCAAGCCAGTACTAATCTGGAAGAAGAGGGGATCAGGAAGGATGGGAGATTGAGAAGTTGTTTGAGGAAATATGGGTATGTTCACCATCTTGATTGTAGCAATGGTTTCACAGGTGTATACATATACCAAAATTTATAAAATTATATCCTTTTAATATGTAGTTCATTGTATGTCAATTTTATCTCAATAAAGCTGATTTTTAAAACTGAGTTTGCTATGTTTAGGTTCTAATTAAAATTTCTAATGAAGTTTTCTCATATTCCTTTATTCCACTGCAAATTATTTGTAAAATGACTTAAATATTAAAATAAAAATAATGGCAATAAACAATAAAAGGATGAGAAAGAGTAATGAATAATTTTCCAGGTACACTCAGGGTTAAGTGATTGTTGCAAAGAGAAAAAGAAGGCAGTCGGTACAGCAGTTGGTACTAACTTTTACAAAAATAATGAAAAGAACATAATAGAATGTATAATAATCATAACTTACTTAATATTTCAAACTTATGAAATCTGTCCAACTTTCCCTGCTTTTTTTTTCTCTCTCTCTCTCTCTCAAACTGAGGATCCCTTAAAAATAATTCTGCCAGGAGCTCTCAGTGGTCTATCATACCTCTTAATGGCTATGAAATTCAAGGGAAGATTTCTTTTACATGTATTTAAACTCCAACAAATGCCACGGGTAACTTAAAATAGATTTGTTATTTTTAAAAAAACACAGCTGTACTGTTGGAACAAACCCACTCTTGGACCTTCAGTCCAGAAAAAAAATAGCCAATTTGCTTTAACCTCAAAACATACTGTCAAATAAAAGCTACCATTATTTTCTACTTCTAGATAATAAGTAATCAGAAACTACAACTTCTGCTGCTACCTAATATGTTATTATACAGTTCCCAATCGATAACTAATGAATAGGTTATATTTTTTAAAAATCAGTACTTTTGATTATTTAAAACAACTTGACATAACAATATAAATTATGATTAGGTTCTCAAAGCCAACCCCCCAAAAATCTACTTAATACAATGTACCCGAGGCATATATTAGTTCAAACACAGGTAGCCATCAAACACACATATATACACAGGCATGTTTATTATAGATAATACTGTTTGAAATTAAAATCAGATTAACAAAACATTCTCTGTCTTCTTCCCTACCTTCCATCCCCAAATACATGCTCAAGATATTTCTTTTTCTTTGGTAGTAGTGAATAGGTATAGGGTGGCCAAATTAAGAAGCAGAGGCTGCATTGCCTTTCTTAAACTGAAAATTTAAGTAATTTTTAAGTCAAATATTCTTAATTCAGAACACCCTTAATTATTTGGCAGTATCCACTGACAGAATATGTTCAAACCACATTTATGAATGTTTAGTAAACTTTACAATACAATGTTTTCCAACAATGTTATATGCCATAAAAGTTTTACATTCAAAACTTCCCTCACATGCTGTGGAACTCTGAAATCCTAATTCTTCCTTAACTAATAAGAAGCTTGTTTGGGGCTGAATAATGTCTACCAAAATTCATATGTTGAAGCCCTAAGTCCCAGTACCTCAGTTTGTACTGCACTGTATTTGGACATAGGACCTTTAAAGATGGGATTAAGTCAAAATGAGGCCATCTGGGTATGATAATCCAATCCGACTGATGTGCTTATAAGAAGAAATGTGGATACCTGAGACACACATTAGGGGGCGCCTGTGCACAGAAGAAATAGCATGAGAATGGCCATCTGCAAACCAAGGAGAAAAACCTGAGAGAAAATCAACTCGGCGAGCAACTTAGATTCCAGCCTCCAGAACAGTGCTACCAGAAATGCCAATATATGAAAGAATTATTTACTTTAATTCATTCACTTAAGAAAGGAGTGTAATACAACATCCTGAAAGACAGGAATTAGCTGGAGTCCCAGAGTCACTTAAGAATAGTTTTTCCCTTTGGAGAAACTGAGAAGTCAAAAAAAAAAAAAGGATTCCAAAATAGAACAGTACACTAAAGGTATCAGTTCACTGTCAAAGTTTGGCCACACAGACAACAGAAAGTACATTTCATCTTAGAACATGGAAGATGATATTAAGAGAATATTTGCTTTAACATAAAGACATTTAACTTTAATTACTGTTAAAATTATTCTAATCCAATTAGAACAAGCAGTTTGCTACTGATCATTTTTCATTGCACTGTACTTCTCAGTCTGAAATCTATGTGCAAACTGTATTCTTAAATTAAAATATTTTAAGTCACCTATTAATGCTTAGTAAATTGGTTTGATGGAAGCCTTAGATATTATATAACATAACCTAAGGCTAAAGAACATGTTCCTTACACTTCAGTGTGTACAGAACTAATCCAAAGGTAGCTTTTTGCAGTGCTTACTTCTGTTTCTGAAGGCTGGAGCAATGTGCAAGAAGTAAAAAGAGAGTCTCAATTGGATTTTACTGCTTTATTTCAGCTAAACAGATACATCACTTAATTAGCAATATCTATTAGCATCTCTGAGATTAATCAGACTTCAGTAAAAAATATTGCTCTTACACACTAAGTCAGAAACTGTAGTTTGCTTCACCTAACACCATCATCGGTTTTCCTTACTTTTCTCCAATACAGAGGCTATGAAAGACAAATACTATGTTTCCTATTCTCCCTTGCTACTACATGTAACACAGTTCTTATGAAAATACATGCAGATGCCTTCTAGCTTTATAGCTTTCCTCTTCCTGTTTTTAGGGCTACAGCTCCAACAGTCATCTTTCAATGAGGTAAAGGCCAAGAGAAAGGCACAGATGTCAACTGCTGTAGCAGCTATTTTCCTCTGAACTGATTATAATTATAGAAAAAAATAAAGGCCCACTTCTTTAAAGCCATTATTATGTGAGTATTTATTTGCAAACACAATCTTATGTATGCGTGAACTAAGTAAATGGGCCATATTGTTCAAATCTATGTTATAAGACTTTGGGGAGATTGGGGTGGAATTATACATCTGTAAGAGAGTATTTTCTCAAACTTTTCCACCAAATGTCAAATAATAGCAAAAAACAACTACTTTAAGAATATGAGGAGACATAGCAAGGAGTCATAAGCTACATGTACAGTATTTCTTGAAAACCTATGAATTTTACATATACAATTGCACTTATACAAATTATTTATACAAATGAAACATTAATCTACTCAAATGATGTATCACAAGTTTCCGTATGAAAGTAAGATTTTAAAGTCTCTTTTTCATATTTAAAGATATGTTTGTGAGAAATTATTATAGAATGACTTTTTGGTACCCACCAACACAACATGTTTGTTCCTGAAGCTAACTGTATCCCAGGCTAAGAATCACAGCTGTAAGAGGAATTCCACCTCTTCTAATAAAATACAATCATCAAGGTTTATCACCTTGGATTGTCTCCCTGTGGAGAGAAGACATTCACAAAAATATTCCTGACTTTTTGCTGGGTGTGTTGTCTTCTTTCTGGGATTCTCTCACTTTAATAACTGCTGAAACCAAATTCATTTTAATGCTCCATTAATGTTCTATTACAAGAAATTTTATAGTGGTTTCCCTTAGGGACAGTTATTAAAAGCAACAAGAACTTATAACAAGAACTTCATCTCTTAAAAATATATTAAAGAACAAAAAATGTCACCTTCTTTACAAAATACAAGTTTCTGTTCCTAACACAGCTAATTTCCTCCAGGTAATCTTAGGCTCTGGTCTTAAGCACCTACTATTCTGAAATTGCTAATTCTAACCTAAGGAATTGGCACACCCTGAGAGGCACTACAAATTTGCTCATTTTTGTTAACATCCACCCCCAAGGAACTGCATACTATACAGCTTTGTAATCTAAAGATTAAGAATTAGAGTACCCTCTGCATTCTCCCTACATTTTCCAGGGTCTTTTCTCTGAGTTATAAAACCAGAGATGAAAGATAAACAAGCCTCACTTTAGAGACTGGCACTAGAAATTAACTCACCTTTTTGTGATACTGCTCTGCCTACTACCTATCCACTTACCTATACCGAATACACACACACACACACACACACACCACACCACACACACACACACACACACTAAATTTTAAGATTAAATAGTAAACAGATGATTGCTTCTTTATGCTAATGTATTCTCATAAGGAATAGTACAATGAGAAGTTCCAGTCACAAAGAAATAAGATTTTTAAAAAGATATTTCATTTCCAATAAACAAAGTGGTACTTTTTTATTACGTCTCAAAAGTTCACAGCCACCAATAAAAACACTAAGTTTATTTTTAAATAATTTGGAATTTACATGGGTAGATTACTTGCTGTTTACTTTTAAACTAAGAAGGCAAACAATAACTTATAAAAAGTACCAGTAGTATTAAAAATAAACCTCCTGCACATGTATAGTATCGGAATTATGTTTCTGCACTAGAAAGATAGATTTGTTTACCCTTACTGTTTCAAGCTACTTCTGTATTAACCAAAAGTTGTGGGATAATCTCCCTTTTGTTAATATTTTTCCCTGTCACCCTCAA
Source organism: Eonycteris spelaea (assembly GCA_003508835.1). Taxonomy (NCBI): domain Eukaryota; kingdom Metazoa; phylum Chordata; class Mammalia; order Chiroptera; family Pteropodidae; genus Eonycteris; species Eonycteris spelaea. The sequence continues at coordinate 29,305,791 of PUFA01000001.1, read as the reverse complement.
AAGTGTCCTGCTTTGATTTCATATTAAAAATTGTTGCACTTAAATACATAGCTATAAATAATCAATTATGAATATATAAAAATACATTAATGAAAAATGCAACTAGGACATTTGTAATCTTAGAAACTATTTATAGTTTTTTTGGTCAATGATACCTGACATAAAATTCAAACAGTTTGGGGAAAGCCTTAAAAAATTTTATCCATGAAAGTTTAAGTAAAGAAAAAAATATTATTTTACTACCCAAATTAAATTGCCTAATGATTTCCTATAAAATATTCTCAATTTTCCCACCAGGGGGCAACAAAGAACCCCAAGAGGTATTTTGTCATGAATACCACAGGATCTAAAGTAGTTTAAAGGGTTGGTGGTGGTAGAGATTCAAAGTTCATGTACATTAGACTAATTATGAGCAATGGTATGCTTCTTTCTTAAGAAACTGATTCTGTGATAAGAATAGCATTCTTAAAACATCTTATAATACTTCATAAGGTGTTTAACTTGCCTAAATATAAAAAGAGGGAAATTTTTAGTACATTTACAAAAATATTACTTAAATTAAAACCCCTTTCCCTAACATATATGGTCGTGCATACCACATGAAAAAGCAGGCTTAACACTCAAGGGAAAACAAATTGTTGCTTGAGCTATTTAAAACCATGCATATGAATTTTACACCAGCTCACGGTTTAATGACCAATATGAATGTTAAAGTCATAAAAAATCTGTTTCTATAAGCAGCATATTTTTTTGTGCACAATCATTTCTGTATTATATTTCAGAAATATCATTAGAAAAATAAGAATTCTCTGACACTGCAAGACTTTAAAGGGGTGATGTGGGAGGAGGACTCCTAAGGGACCATAAAAGCAATATATTCTCTAATAAAGGGGTAAAAAACTTTCAGTATAATTTTTTAAGTCAACTATGAATCTTGAGACCCCCTTCACAATTGATGAACTGGGAAGTTTCAGTTCTACAAAAACTAAGGAAAAGCTTTCATCAAAGCAGTACTTTGAATTATTATTCCCCACTATTATATTCATTAGGAAGCTATTCCTGCTTTCAACTTGGTTTTAAACCCTATGTTGTTTTTGATTGTAGCTATCTGGTAAAAATACATCACTTCTTTATGTCATTTAATATTTTATATTAAAAAAATCATTTATCTTTAAAGCGAACTTTACATTTATTTTATAGATCTCATCGCTAAATTAACATAACCATTGTTCTACTTATAAGAGGTGAATAGGCTTATGTTTCATGTTTGTTTTGTTTAAGCTTTTTTTCCCTACACATCTACATATATCAACTCTTGATTTAGTACGGAAATTACAAAGCCTATGGCATTAAACATAAAACCTGTCATCAACAATTTCTTCCATATCAGAGGCATTTCCAGTGCTGCTATCAATATTATTTCCTGTATACTTAATTCTCTACAATAGCAAAACTTAAAAACCAAGTCAATAATTAATCTTCATTAATGGAGAATGACATTTTACACACAGCTTTCAAAAAAATCAGATCCTTTTCCATTACACTTTCACTATACACAAATCAATTCTTTACTTGTGTCAGACACACAAAGGACAGGGAATTACATGCCATGAATAAAAGTCAATCAAACCATCTAATCTATCTTAATTATTCTTTGCTCAAATACTATTGGATTTTAAAACTAGGCTTTTTTAGAAGTATTATTCAAACCCACCTTACATCCAAACATTAAGGATATTGTGCTGTTGGTGCATGCTACTATACAATGGCATAATATCGGAGAAAAGCAATCCAAGTTTTTTGATGCTGGGAGACATTTTTTCAAACCTTGAACACTTCAATCAATCCAAGACTGGTATTTCAGAAAAATGCCTTGGTAAATATTGCTTGCTGACTGGCTTGAACATTTCATCTAGATCCAAAGCATTCTTTTTAAAAGATTTATATTGAAATGTTGCATTCTTTGGCTGTTTCCATCCCACAGCAGAGATCAGGTCAGCATGTTATGAATGGAATTAGGATGCTGTTTCATTTTCCTATATAATAAAACTTTTAATAAAATTATAATAAAATTCCCAGAATAAAAGTTCTCATTCAGTACCACTCTGTCAGAGCCAAAAACCTTGCAAATATCCTTAAAATTTAATCCAAGATTGAATTTATCATAGGAGCTCCACCAGCTGCAGTGTAAGCATTGCTATCTCCTTCATGGTATTAAGACACAACATGAGCAGCAGACTATGTTCAAACATGTGGATGCCTTTAGGAAGGTGCAAGATGTTACAGCAAGGGACTCATTACATAGTTAGTTCTATAAGAGATGAGCCCAGAGCTTATGTACATGATGCTTTCTTACAACAACAGTAAACATTCTAATTTACAATATAGTTTAATGGTAAAAAGAGTCCCTTGATAATTTATATTTTATGGTTTGATTACTCCCTCTAAACCATTCAAGCAACAAAAAAATTATCTGGCAAAATTAAAAATAATAACAATTATACTAGGACAGTAAAAATGTTCAGTGAAGTAAAACTATTTTTAATACACTACAATAAAGTTTGGGGACATGCTACCGAACCAATTTTGATGTATAGCAATACCATGTAGAAAGAAAGTTCAAAGGCAAAAAGTCAAACTTAATTCCCTGACAGATTACTTTTCCAAAGATCATTTTCTGTGCTTCAGAGTTTTTTAATCAATCCATTAGCAGAAAAGTATCACTACCTAATTACATCCAAAGCAACAAATAAAACTGAAAATGTCATTCTTAGAGTATTTTGTACTTAAAATTATTACATTTTATGTCACAGCTTTGCTATAATTAAAATGGGTATATTTATTTAAAATTAAAAGTTGTATTAACCAATAACAGCAAATAGATGGGTAACAGTGAAAGGAATACTTATTGTTTTATCTATGTAATTATCTTTTCTTTCTCCCACTATATTTAGGGCTTCCTAAGCACTGTATGTACATAGCAGTTAGGAAATGACCAGAATAGTTGCTAATAAAGACTACTGAATTTTACAAAACCAAATTTATCAATTCATATACTTGTACTCAAAGACCTTACTTCTCTAACTTAATAAATAAAGCTTTTTGTGGAAAGGTATATTTTGCTATAGCCCAGAGACAGCGGGCCAAAAGACAAGAACTCCATTATCACCAATTGCTACTCTGATTCTAAATCTACTCAAGAATACTTTTAATTCTAATTTCCCAAACTATTCCTATTCTGTCCCATTCCTACTTAAGCAATTTTATAAGGGGAGGGGAAAAGAAAAAACTAGGTTAAATTTCTAAAACAGTATAGAAAACGGCTGGCTCTCTAGTCTAATCACCCTGATAGGTAAACAGTTGCAAATAATTTAAACTTTGTGAAACTTAAATGAAAGCTCAAGTGTCAAATGTAACTAGGGCAAGAAAAAGTAAACTATGTTCCTTAGAAGACTACGTATTTTAAAAACACATTTACTAAATCAGATGTATATTGCAAGCTATAGTTCTCATGAGATTTCACTGCGGTGCTTCAGTGGCTCCATCAGAGTTCTCTTATTTTAAAACTTTCATTTTCACTGTTTTAGAAATTTTAATTTTAAAAATCCACAAGCACAAATGTATGGATTTTCAATACTGTTATTTATCTATAACTATTTCCTTATACTATCAAATTTGGTATATCTTAAAGTACAACTTCTCCAATTTTTGTTCACATGTGGAATTTGTCTCATTGGTCATGTATTTGTAGTTTTGCATCGGGCTTTCATAAAAATTCAGTCCTGTGAACAACTGTTCGCGTAAAATTATGTAATCAAGTACATTATTTTGGTATGTGATGCCAGGCAAAGTTCAAATACATCTACTAGCCTATGCTCTTAATATGGTTTGGCTTAAAGTGCTGGTTGGTTGCACAATAAATGTGAACATGTAATGTATTCTGTTATGATTGTTTTCAAAATGATTATTAGGAACTTATAAATGGTTCTTGTCTGATCTTTAAACAAAGTGAATGATCCCTATTTATTCTGGGTCAAAATTTACGATACTTAAAATTGCAGAGAGAATGTGAGAAATGGGGATTTGGATCTTAACATGCAAAACCTAATTTTAACTATTTTGAAGCTGAGTAAATCTAACAAGTAACAATGAAGTACCCTGGATTTTTGGTTTGTTTTTTAATGCCACTGTTAAATAAATCAATCAGAAGTACATTCTACTTTCAAACTGCCCAAGTAACATGAAATTACTAACAACAAATAATAGTGTCATCATTGTTATTAATAGCATTTATCATTTAATTATTATCTACTACTTCTCAGGCATTCTATGAAATGCATTACATGTGTGGGAAAAATTATCAAAATCTTAGAAAAAAGGAGAAAACTGGGTAGCATATATGGAGACAAAGGCCACTTAGATTATCTAGGGCAATGGTTCTCAATTGGGACAACTGTGCCCTACAGGGAACATCTGATAATGTCTGAAGACATTTTTTTTGTTGCCACAACTAGGGAAGGGAGGATTTAATGTCACCTATCGGGTGGAAGCCTAGGAATGCTACTAAAAGTCCTACAATACACAGGACAGCACCCACAACAAAGAATTATCTAGCCCAAAATATCAATAGTGCTGAGGTTACGAAATCCTGATTTAGGGAAATGCACTTTAAGCCAACATTAGCTTTTGATTAAAAATCTCAGATTTAGTGAAATTATATGTTAAGCTGTAAATGTTTCCCCTCTTTTATTGTGCCACGCCCCCACTTCCACCCTGACCTATGGATGTTGCCATTTCCCCTTAAAAACTGGATCTCTGAAGGCAGGGTGTCTCCTACGCTCGTGGTGTGCATCCGGGGCCTGGCACAACTGGGGTATGGTCCGTGGCTCCACCTGGGGCATGAACCCAGGACCTTCTGTGTGTAAAGCAGACATACTAACCACTACACTATGGAGCCACCCCAAGTTGTAAATTTTTATCCAGTGGATAAGTAAATAATTTTTGCCCAATTGAACGGTAACCACAAAGATTAAGTTCATGGACTCGTTAGACATTAACCAGTTTTTTATCTAACTCAGGAATCCTATGTTAACATAGCCTGTAAACACCTAGACTCATAAATGCACTCTGGGCTAGTTTAACATCTTACTGGTTCCCTTATTAATAAATGAATGGGATAAAATTTGTGACAGATGTTCAATCTATATTTGCCTAAGAGTAATGCATTTCCTTTCTTAAAAATCATACCTTCACACATGTATTTAATCTTAAATTTACCAAATACCTCACGATGTAAACAATATTATACTGTCCATTTGGTAAATGAGGAATCCAAGGGCTAGACAGGTTAAATAATTTTTCCAAGGTATCAAAGCTAGCAGAAAAGAGAATCATAGCTGACTCTAAAGCCCATTTTTAACCATTAGTAAATCCAAGTAATAGTTAGAAATTAATGAGTCAACTCTGAAATTCAAAGTCCTTACTACTCCACCTGTTAGAATGACAATTTAAAACTGTAAGGCCAAAAAAGAAACTATAAGGCAAGCTTTAAAACACTGTTATTAATTGTTTAAGTTGGGGTTTTCTCAATACTGTAAACCAAAATTAGAAAAAATGCTGTCTAAAAATATTGAAATGTTTGCATTACTTAAAACTGCCTTACTATTTACATCTATAATAAGTGAATATTATAAATCTGAACTTATAAGTAAATATATGGTAATAAAATATTATTTGTATTACATATTACAGTTCTATGTTTAAGATTTCACTTTCATTTAAAATATTATAAAAAGGGAGGAGGGGTTAAACACAAGAGCAATATGCAAGCCAACTCTTCTGCTTACCACATTAACAAGAATTCAGAATTTAATACTGTGGAAACATTAGATTTAGTCATGAAAACTTTCATATACAAATTCCAGTTACTAAAAAATGCTGACTTATTAAGTTAATATTATATAATTAGCGTGAGCTAACAAATTTTTCTTATTAAGTCCACAAGAAGCAGCTAAACCTGTAGACCAGCAGCAGCCCTTAAAATGAGCAGGGTTCTGAACTTTTTTCAGACTCCTAGATGATTTTGATATGTCCCCATCCCACTCACTTTGAAAACATTAGTACAGATCAATCTATCAATAAATATTTTTTCATTCTGTACTAAGGACAACGCTGGCCTCTATTTTTTTAATAAACAATCATAATTCCTACAAAGAGATGTTACATCTAAAGACCAGAACTTTAAATCATAAAGAATATCTGAACTCAATTTTCATACTTGCCAAACAACGACAACAAAACAATGGTAACATCTGCTAAGATATGGTACTATATGCCAGGACACTTCTAATAGCTTTATACAAAGCAATTTATTTAATGATCTTAACGCTGAGTAAGTAAGTTATAGATGATAATTAATTAATGTAATGTCTGAGTTTCCATGGAAATGGCTCATACATGAAGAATTTATGAACATTCACTGATAATTTAACATCAGAAACTATTCTCCAAAGAAGATCCTAATAATTCTTAGAGTGAAGAAAGTATAATTAGATCACAATGCAGTAAAGAGGGCCAATGGAGATTCAAATGGTTAATGGAATTACAGAAACACTATTTTTCTTAAATCACATGAAGGAAGAATTAATGCTCGGGTTTTGCTTACTTGCTTTCTTTTTAAACAGTAGGAATATAGCTATAACATCATATACCTATGAATTTGCTATCAATTTCTCTGGTGAAGAGAAGTCTAAGGTAATGTGGACAATGTCTGTTAAGTAGACTTAAAAAGTTGATATAGCAATGGTACCATAAACTATTAAATACATTTTGCTGCAATTAAGAATACTAAATTGCTGTTCTGTCAAATAAAATAGTGCTTTGGGTTTATTTTGTTTCTTTTTTCCTATATTCTTTCAGTGGGAGCATAGATTATTGAGACATTACCTTTTCTCAGGTACACTAGTTAATGCTATAAATTTTCCTGTCAGCACTGTTTTAAGTTTCTAACATATTTTGACATGTTGTATTTTCATTTTCATTTAGTTCAATGTATTTTTTCAAAATCGCCCCTTTCACCCATGATTAAGAAGTGTGTTTGGTTTCCAAGTGTTTCCAAGGACATTACCTTTCTACTGTTAATTTCTAGTTTGAATGGGGTCAGAGCATATACTCTCATATCAGTTCTTTTAAATTTGTTGAGGTTTATCTTATGGCCAAAACACAGACTGTCTTGGTATATGTTCTATGGGCACCTGAAAAGAATGTTTATTCTGCTGTCGTTGGGTGGAGTGTTTAATAAATGTCTATTAGATCCTAATTGCTGACGGTGTTGAGTTTTTCTGTACCCTTGCTGATTTTTTGTGTAGTTCTATCAATTGTTGAGATGGGGCTGTTGAACTCTCCAGCTGTAATTGTGGATTTGTCAATATCTCCTTACAGTTTTGTCAGTTTTTGCTTTACACATTTTGCACCTCTGTTGTTCGGAAAATGCACATTTCCAATGGCTATAGCTTCTTGGTGGACTGACCCTTTTATCATTATGTACTGTTCCTCTTTGTCTCTGGTAATTTTCTTTGCTCTGAAGTTTAGTTATTTCATTATTACTGTACTTGCTCCTGCTTTTCTTTGATTAACATTTGCATGCTATGTTTTTCCACCCTTTAGTTTCAACCTGCCTATATCATTATACTTGAAGTGAGTTTCTCATAAACAGCATATAGTTGGGTTGTGATTTTTAATCTACTCTGCTAATCTCTGTATTTTAATTTGTGTAACAGAGAATTTACATTTAATGTAATTATTAATGTTTTAGAGCTTATGCTTGCCATTTTATTTGTTTTGTTTTTCATTTATTTCATTTTTCCTGCCTTCCTGCGGGATACTTGAACATTTTCAATGAATTATGTTTTATCTGTAGTGGTTTTGAGTGTATATCTTTGTAAAGCCTTCTTAATCGTTACTGTAGGTATTACATTATATATACATTAACATCACAGTCTACTGGTGTCATCATTTTACCAGTTGAAGTGAAATACAGAAACCTCACTTCCAGGTTTTACCCTCCCTCACATGTATAATTAGCTATTTATTCTACATACATGTAGAACTACGTAAATCAGTGTTACAATTTTTGCTTCAATTGGTAAACATGATTCAGAAAGCTTAAAAAGTTGATTGCATTTACCCATATTTTTGTGCACCTTTTTCTTTCTTCATTCCTAAAATTCCAAGGTTCCTTCTTTTATTGTTTCCTTTCTGTTTAGAGAACTTCTGTTAGCAATTTTTTAGGGTAAATATTCTGGCAACAAATTATTTTGTTTTTCATCTGAGAATGCTTTGATTTTCCTTTCATTTCCTGAAGAATTTTTTCTAGATATAGGATTCTGATTGACCAAACTTTCCTTTCAGCAGGTGAATAATACTATACCACTTCTTCCTACCTCCACATTTTCTGATGTGAAATGTTCTATTATTGGTGATGTGTCTCGGCATGAATTTCTTTGGGTACATATTGATGAGGTGTACTGAGCTTCTTTATACTTCATTATTTATGTACTTTTCTAGCTGTAACCTTTCTTCTCTCCTTCAAGGATCCAGATGACATGGATGTCAGATCTTTTTTACTATCTGTACATATCTGTGAGTCTCTGTTTTGTTTTGTTTTTGTCTATTTTTTTCTGTTACTCAGACTGAATAATTCCATTTTGGTAACTGTACTTTCAGTTTTACCATTTCATTTAGTTCCTTATATATTCAAATTTTTTTTCACTGTGGCTTTCTATTATTTCATTTATTTCAAGCATATTTGTAATTGCTCCTGAAGAATTTTTATGTTTGCTGCTTTAAAATTTTTGTCAGATAATTCTAACATCTTGCATCTAGGTGTTGGGATCTACTGATTATCTTTTTTTGTTCAGTTTCTTGTTTTTTATTATTCACTATAATTTCCGTATTAGCATATAAACATACTCTACTTTTTCTCTACTTAAGAATGCTCTTTCTTAATCATCCATCTCTTACTGTACCTAATTTATAAATTAATAATAGGTATTTTTAAGAAAAAAACATAGTGTATATGTTGAGTTTGGTACTATTTGAAGTTTTAGGCATTAATTGGGGGGAGGGGAGTCTTACAAAGTATCTCCTGGAGATGGGTGGGGGTAACTACAGTAGTTTCATTCCACCTTCTTGAAAGGGAAAGAACACTGGTTCAGTCTCAATGATTTTTTTATACATTATGTAAAGCACACTACGAAAAACTTCAAGATATCAAGATATGGGAACAATCAGAAAAACATGAACAATAAGAACAATCAAATGACAAAAATGTTAGAACTAGCAGAAAAGAACTTTAAAATGGCAATTTTAAAGATATAAAATAACAGAGGAAAAGATATACAAAGTAGATACAATAATGAATTTAATAGAAAAATGGAATTTCTAAAAGAGAGCAAGTAGACATTCTAAAAGTGAAAAATACAATAAACAAAATCAAGAGGTCTTAAGACATATCCAAACAATGAAGAAATTTTAATGCTATAGAACAGTATTCCATGACAAGTAAGGACAATCAAAATATGTTAAATACAAATGAACCCACTGTTTTGGCAAAGACTACTAAATTGATGATAGTATGTATTCCTTTTCCCTACTATCAGAATTTTCAGCAAAGACTTCTAAACAGCCAACATCAACCAAAGATGGCATCAGAAATAAAACCTATTTGAGTTAGTCAAAAGGTAGGTTGCCTCAGTGACAGGATTTATGAAGAAATGTAAAATTACTACTTTGTCATGGAGCAGGGGACTAGTCAAACTTATAAAGTAGGTGAAAATGTCTCTGATTCCTCCCTCCCACCTTGTCCTATTAAACAAAAACTTTCTGGTAAGGACTATACAGGATGAATTTAAAACTCTCTCTCCCAGGTATACATACCCAAGGGAAATAAGTGCATATGTTCACACACACACACAACTTGTATACAAATGTTAAAAGAAGCTCTACTGTTAACAGCCTCACACTGGAAATAACCCCAGTTTCTACAACAACAAAATGAACAAGTTGTACTATATTTATACAATGAAATACCACACAACAATAAAAAGGAACAAACACAGTGGCATAGATGCTGAATAAAAGAAACCATAAATAATCATTTACAATGTATAATTACAATTATAGGAAGTTCAAAACTAATCTACAGTAATGTAAGTCAGGAAAATGATTATCTCTGGGGAGGGCATACTGTTTTGGAAAGGGTACTGAAAATGTGTTATATTTTTATGTGGATAGTGATCAAAGTTATAAAAAGGCACTGAGCTGCATACTTAGATTTGAGCATTTTACCAAAAAAAAAAAAAAACGTCATAATGCTGATGATCATAATAATGAGGCCGTGAAGTAGGATATCTGCTAATAGCTGATAAACAAGAATCTCTGGGAATTATTGTAAGCTGTTAGCATACTACTGAATTGAAGGAATGGTGCTAATGATGAAAGTGCATTTTCTTTTATGGAGTACTAGCTGTATGTAAACTACTCCTGGCACTTTGTCTATGTGTCCTTTATACAACATTTTTAAAATTATCTTTTTAGACATCATTCATCTTCACTAGTCCAGAGGTCCATCTGGGACAGGGTCATATATTTTCCTGTATTGGGCCAAATAGTAAATATTTTCAGCTGTGGAGATCATATGGTCTCTGTTGCTACTATTCAACTCTGCTGTTACAGTATGAAAGCAGCCATGACAGTACGTAAATGAATGAGCATGGCCTGATTTGGACCAGTAGCTAACCCCTGGTTGAAGAAGAATTATACTAATTATCTGTTTTTCCATGTTTCTCTTATATATAGTGCAGTACTTCATATACAGTAGGTACTGAGCAAAACAAAGCTAAAGGGAATCTTTATAATCATTTCTTCTGATCCCTTCATTTTTAAGCCAAACCATGAAATCCAGAGGTTAAAATTTGCTCAATATCACCATTGTTTAGGTAGTGCCTCTTTTTAGTAAACACGCAAAGGTCTTACACCCCTATTTAATATTAATTAAAATTTCAAATACATTAAATAAGAGTAAAAAAATCATCGTTTTAGAAAAATTCTCTTTACCTACAGATTTTTTTGTTTGCTTATAAGCTATCAAGTTCTGAATGACATAACCAAAAAGAATCAATTAATAACTTCTTAAAGTTCACCATGTAAAATGAGAAGCTAAAACTACACTTAAGTTTGTTCTAGGCTCCAAGTTTTCCTAAAAGCCAAAATGATGGCAATGAACATATTTAATGGGAGTAAGCATTGGGTAAAAATATAATTTAACAACTAAGTCATCAGAATGTTTTATAGAGTTATACTCCGTTGAATAGTAAATCTACTTAAAATGATCCTAGTACAAGCAACTGAACTTTTTAACATGGCAGTAAAACAATTAGTCAACAGTAGAGGGCAGCAATTCTATTCACTATTAAAATTTAACTTTCAAAATCTAAAAAATCTGAAATCTTTGTACTGAGAGTTTCTTTTAAAAGGTTTAAGATCCCCTTTCAAAACTGCTGGCTAACGTACAATTTTAATACAACTAGCACAAGTAAAAGTGCCCTGACACATAAAAATAAACATTTAAATAAAAGACAGCTATTTTACCTAAAGGAGTCAAATTTTCTATTCTTAATTCTTAAATGGTAAGCTAAAACAAGTCAACATTTCTCTGGTGACTTACTACCTACCATTCTATTAGTTATCTAGTTAAAACAAATAGTCGTTGAGTACTCATTGGAATCACAAATAAGTGTCTATTTCCACATATGGACAATCCTTTTTTTTTTATCCCTATGTGATGCTTATACACTAAATCACCAGTAAGCATCATAGTTATTATAGTCATGAACTTTCGATAACCAGAGATTCAGAGAGCTATCCCCAAAGACCAGGCATTAACATTAACTCTAAAATCCAAAATATAAGCAGCAAAAGAGGAGGCAGATAAAGCAGAAACAGGCATGATTAGAAGTATCTTTAAATCCCATCCTTTATCACTTTCTCTTTATTGATTTCCATCTTCCCTTAATGACAGACCTAGACTAAACTATCTACCAGCCCAAATAAAGAGAATCAGCACATTAGTCATAAAAGGCAAGGAACAATAATTATAAGAGGGAAAACCAAGTGTCAAAGACAGAAACAATGACTCAGAAAAGACTGTTCCATCCAATCAAAAGACTATATTATTTTATTACAATAAAAATGATTAAAAATCTGCTAATAAATAGTAAGGTCTTACTATGTAGCAGTCATCATTTCACACACTTGATAGGTATTAGCTCAGTTAATCTTTAACAACTCTGCAAAGTGGGTTCCATTATTTTCTCCATTTCAGAGATAAGAACATTGAAACACAGAAGTGACTTGACCAGGAATCAAGTTTTGGGACTAGAACCTCAAAGGTCTCCAAAGCCGAAGTTCTTAATTATTATCCCTTACTCTCTGCCCAGACTAAGTTGCACAACTTCAGCTGAGTGACTGCTACAAAAGGCAGACTATAAGGAATTTAAAAAGTGAAAGAAAAACAAAATAAGAAAAATAGAAGCCTTGGTTATACTTATTCATTTGAAAGTTAAACTGCAAAAGGAAGAGCAGAAAGAGGGTAGTACTTAAAAGCAACCTCTATTATTACAATTCGGTAGGTCCCAAGTAAGATGAACCCAAGGTGAACATTGATTAGATATTAAAATTAATGAAGAGGTGAAATAGTTAAGAAGCAAGAAAATATAGTCTGTAAAGTTCAAAGAAACTCAATCATTATGGATAAGATTCAAGCTAAATGAGCCTTTCCAAATGCGAATGCAGAAATAATTTAGTGAAAATATTTAATATAGAATATTTTAAATGAGAAAATGCTATAAAAGTGATTTACGTTTAGAAATTATAGCAATATTTATCAAAACATTAAAAATGTTCTTATAATAGGAATAATGGTTATAGTCATAAATTAAACATTAAGTACATCGATTAAGAGAAAAAAAAAACTCAAATGTTGACTGATTAAATTATAAAATAGTCAGACAATGGAGTTATTTTAAATGCTATAGGTAATCATTCAATAATGTGTAAAGATTTTCAAAATACATTAAGTACAACAATGATTCCATTGTTCTGCTAAGTTCCCCACTCTTCTCCAGTTCCTCAGCCGTAGCAAAGACAACCTGTTAGAACTCTCAACACACACCTCTGGTATCCTACACTAACCAGAGTTGGCAGGAGAAATAATCCTATTTCATTTACTCAGGGGCAGGTTAACTTTAACCAACTGGTAAAGTCATAGAGCAAAGGACAAAGCAAAACTTATGAAACAGGTAAAATATATCTCAGATTAAACAAAATCCAACTAGTAAACACCCTAAAAGATGTATTTAGAATCCTGCTCCCCAGGCTAGGGAATCAAGAAAACCTGCCTAGCTTTGTTGGTAGACTGTACTAGTGGTTGGGAGGGTACGTAAGACAAAAACTTACCCAGCTCTCCTGCCTCGCTATTGGGTAGGAAACATTCCTTAAGGTGTGTACCACTTATTTAGAGGGTGTTTCCAATACCAAAACACTTTTTCTCGGACTAAGTTGAGTCTAAAGTTTAAATGGAAAAACAAACAGGAAAAAAATAGATTTTTTTTTAAAAGAAAAAGCTCAAAAACAGAGAAGCAATGAGAGAGGATAATGGTATTAAATGTCAAGGCATACTAAAAAGTTCCAGTAAGTAAAACACTGTTGAGTTGGTTCATGAATGGATGGACCAATGAAACAGAATTGAATGTCCAAAAATAGATCCAAATACATATGGGAATTTGTCAAAAAGTGGCATGGTGATTCAGCGGGGGTAAATATGTACTCTTCAATAAATGATATTGGAACAAATGGGTGGCCGTATGGAAAAACATTATACTGTTCCACAACTAATACTATACATCAAGATAATCTTCAAATGGTCCAAAGATGAAAAAATGAAATCCTATATGAAGTACCAAAGGAACACTTGGGTGAATTCTTTGTAACTCTAGAAGGTGGAAGGTCTTACTATGACTCAAAATTCAGAAGCATGAGGATGGATGAGAGGGGAGGTGAGGGACTAATAACAACATTATGACAAAGTGTGGGGAAAAACCCTAATCTCCCCATAATTTAAAGAGCTCCTAGAAATTAAGAAGAAAATGACCACAATCCAACAGAAAATAGTAGAAAATATAATAAGCCTTGCTTAACTATGTAAGAATGCAAATTAAAACTACACTTAACAAATTGGTAAAAATACAAAAATTTGAAAATACACTCTTCTGTCGCAGGGAAACAGTCAATCTCATACGTTGCTGGTGTGAATGCATAATGGCACAATTCCAATGGAGAAGAATCTGGCAATAGGTACCAAAATTAAAAATGCATTTATTCTCTAAATCAATTCCATATCATACAGATACACCTACACAAATATGACACACGAAGTTATTTACTGAAGCACTGTTTATAATAGTAAAAGGTTAGAAAAGAACTTTAGTATACAGTAAAAACACATTTATATCTTTTGAAAATCTGGAATATTTCATGATATATAGCAGGAGTCCCCAACACCCAAGCCTCGAATCAGTACCAGTTCTGTTAGGAACCGGGCCACACAGCAGGAGGTGAATGGCAGGGGAGCAAGTAAAGCTTCCTCTGTATTTGCAGCCGCTCCCCAGCACTAGCATCACCACCTCAGCTCCACCTCAGATCATCAGGCATTAGATTCTCATAGGAGCACTGGTCCCTGGTGCCAAAAAGGTTGCGGACTGCTGATAATACAGTATTAGGTGTAGATCCACCTTTCATCTTTCTCCAATCAGAACAAGTTGTTACAGGTCATTTATTTAAAAGGCCATTTTTGGTTAAAGAAACTATATTTTACACAATGAAATAATATATTTCTGTAAAAATGAATGAAGAAAGAAAGCTCTGTGTACTAAAATGGAGAGACCTTCAGGATATTATAAAACCAGCAATACAAAACACACTGCCTATTATGTAAGGAAAGGGGAAATAAAAACATTCTTAATTCTTGTAAATGTATAAATACTGGAAAGATAAATAGAATAAATAAAAAGTTTCCTATGGGGACCAGGGGGAAAAGGGATAGAAGTGAGACATAGCTATATAAAGTTTTTAGTGATAGTTTTGATTTTTGAGTTAATTTTGAGTAATATGTGAATTTATTAACTACTCAAAACATGTTTTAAAAAATTCAGGAGTAAAAAAGTGAAGAGTTGGCTGGTGTATGGAAATGGTTGTTACATATAATTATCTAAGTCTATTTAAATTAATTAAAATTTAATTCCTCTTTCAAACTGGTCACATTTCATGTGCTAGTGGATAGGACATAACAGATATACAACACTTCTATTATTGCATAAAATTCTATTGGACATTGCTGAAGTTATTAGCTAACATTTTAGAGCATAAAGATGGAAGGAAGTCCTTTCAAATGAAAAAGGATCTGTCTCTCCCAAATTAAGTATAAACTAGAAAAAAAATTACACTTTATACATACAGTCAAATTAGTCAAAAATTGAAGGAAAAAAAGACCTATTAATAAAAATAATGAAAACCTGTTCTGCAACTCTTAAAACATGTATTGGCAATTCCTTAAGAGACCTCGAAGACTGCATATCACTTCAAAGTTTTGACAAATAAATGAAATAATAAAAATAATAACTGGTACTGATTATAAGAAAATCTCCTGAAATATAAAAGTTCCTTTTCTCCTTTCTGTTTAATCAAGAACAGGAAAATTTTTTTCTTCTCAGGTTTTTCTCCTACCACCTAAACTTCTGCTAAATGACTGTAAAATGAATAGAGATAGAGAACATCCCTTTTGTACTTGATTAACAGCAGTACAACAAAAGGTGGAAAAAGACATGATTCTACTGCAAGAAATTCTGGTACTAAAGTTATGTAATTCCCTCTCTCAGAAGTTAATGGACAGCTATGAAACCTCTACATAAAAAATATGAATGCCCTTAGTTGCAGTTTATACACAGGGCTTTATTGTTAATAAAAGAAAACATATAGTATATAACCATACTCTCAAATCACTCTTGTTGGACCTTGTATGCTCCAAATTAATTTTCCTAATAGTGATAGCAAGCCTGACAAAACCATACTTTTCTGCCTGGCCCCCTAACAATATTAACTCCACCCCAACAGACATATATTTACAAAGGAGCTAGCTAAGAACACAGGATTTAAATACACAAAAATAAACATCTCTTAGAAAGACATTATATGGAAAAGCACAAACTAACTACTGTATCCAAACTGATTAAACTACATTAAAAAATCTATATATGAATAACTAACAATCATCAGAAATACTGGCACAATAGAAATGCTCACTAGGATCTTTTCCCCTCAAAAATATCTAAACTCAGAACAATATTTTAAAAATTCGAAGAGGAAATGCATTTTTCATTTTCACTAAGAGGCAATGCAAACATTACATTTGTGTTTAAAATGTATTAACCAGAAAAAAATATACAGCTATTTCATCATTTTAAATTAGTAAATGGCATGAAATCTACTGTAATTGGAGGCCAAGGTTTGGCAGTTCAGTAGCAGTACTGATTTAGTCATCACATCTCACAACCTAGTCATTTGCAAACATTTTAAAATAAGTCTTCATTGTGAAGAATATATAGCTAAGGGGTGGGGGGAGGAACCACCCAGAAAACTAATCATCATTGCTTTAGCTCAACCCACATGCCTGTTCTTAAGGGTATCCATGGTAGCAATGATGCAACATGCCTACCTAGCTTGCCTTTCCTACACAAGTGGGAGAGAGGGGAGGCGGATGATGAAAAAAATTTCACTTGGAAAAGTGTCTCAGTATTAAACATGATAGAATTACATCAACTATATTGTTAAGACTTTAAAAGCATATAAAACCATAAAGCTCTCTAAAGATCAGAAAAGACTCAAGGGGAGACAACATTGCAGCACTTTACTTGGAAAGAAAATTAAGAATTTTGCCTTTTCTGCTATATTTAATGGTTAAATACATTGAAAGGGTTTTATATCTAATAACAGAATGTTATTTTAATTTAGCTCTTTCAAAATTAACTATAAATAATGTTTTAGACTTCCTAACTTTTAACTTATATCTTTTTCCATTTTTTAAGTTACTTAACAAAAATTTATTAAAACTTTAGGATATTGATTCCATATAATGTTTTAACAACAGTCACTCTCTTTTGCTTAAAAAGGGTCAAATGCAATTTTTTAAATCTATCAAGAACAAAAGAACAGAGAGAAGAGGTAGATATCATCCTATAACATCAGAAATAAGAATTAAAATGAAATGATAAATAGTAAATTACAGGGAAGAATCTACCACAGACAACCATAAAAAGAACTCACAGAGTGAAAAAAGACATTTTCCAGGTTTACTGCCCTCTAACCATTCTTTAAGAATATTTCAAAAAAGGCAGTTTACCTATAGGAACATAGAAGAGATCCCCTTACAAATAGGATGGGACCAGATAATCAACATGTTTGTATCTGATCAAAACTCCCAATATTTGAACTATAACTCTGTGAGCAACAAGCAAAGAAAAGTTATTTCCATCAATTTTCTCACTTTTCCTCTTCTGAGAAATAATTCACTATATAGGAAACCTAGAAATTTACTTATTCTTTTATTACTGAGCATAACTTTAAAATCTCAACAATTCCAACTAACAATCTCTGTGTCATAAGTATATAGAAATAAAAAAATCAAAAACATAAATTTTCCATATTTTGAAAACCAATGTATAAATTTAAAATGTAAGCTTCCTCAATCTTAAACAATCAATGTCTACAAACTGGTTCTCGGAAAGAAAAGAAACCAAACTTAGAGATTAAGTGAAGTATACTGCACTTTGAGGACAATGAGAAAAACAGACTTTAAAATGAGTACTTTAAGGAGTACTTGTACAAGTTTAATAATTTTAAGTCCAAATCATTATCTTACCAAAGACAACACAATCAGAACCTATTTTCTTCTCCTCAAAAAACAAACAAAAAACCAAATTTGCAATAGACAGAAGAGTCCAGAAAACGTTCTCAAAATGAGTTATACTTTCAACCAGTATGACACGTTGGGACAGAAAATAGAGGGGAAGAACTCTGAGAATATATTTAGAGGACTTAAATATAATCAAGGCCTTATAAACCTTTGCTGTTGGAAGAAAAGCTTCCTGTAAATCTCAAGGGAAAAAAATATCTGTTCAATACACTATTTTTAGCTATCTGAAATACATTTCAAAACACTACCTTCCCTGAAGGATATAAATCACATGGATTAAAGTATCTATTTTCAAATATATAACAATGGTTACACTTTTCATTTTTAAAATACATTATGAACAAAAATGTTTCTTACATTTTGTCACTAACAATGAAATGTAGAAAACATACTGTATCTTACCTTTGTGGTTACAATGCACAGGCAATCCATTACTCTACCATTACCACATTTTACACATAAAGCAGGTTATTGCAAACTATTTTAAACTGTCTATATGAATAAAAAATTAAAAATAATTAAAATGAAGTTGTGAGATAAAGCCATAGATGAAAGTTATAACTCTGACAACATCTCTCCAGGATCCATTCTGAGAAGTAGCAATTTTTCTACTATCTTAAATACAAGAAACAGAATGTGTCACGTGCTCTACAATCTTCTTTATGTAATCTCTATCTGAAGAAATTGAAATTATCCCACAAAATACTGTGGAAGATGTCAGAGTTTATTCCATAAGAGTTCACTGCTGCTTTAGATGCTGTTTCATTAATCCCTCTTTTCAAGATATAAGGTTGACAGGGAGTCATCTGATGAAATGCTCCACAAAGAGGTTCCCACAATATAAATTTAAATCTGCTTCTCCTTGTTTGCTATAGTTTGGACATCCAAAAAACAATTACCAAAAAAAAAAAAAAGAAAGAAAGAATCAAAAAAAAAATGCAAGCAAACATTTCTTCACTATACCATTTCAGCAACTGCAGTCTGCAAAGTAATGACTTTCTAAGGCAGTAATGAATGGAATATTCCATGTGGTATTTTTGAGAAGGGGTGAAGGAAGAACAAAATGCAATATTTAAAATATTACCTCTAATATTTACCTCTTCTCTCTTTATCAAAAAAAAAAATAACATTTTACCAGTGAGCCCGATTTTAACAAGTGTCTTACTAAATCCATTTCACCTAATCCCTTAACCAAAAAAAAAAAAAAAAAACCACACACACACATAAAAAAAATATAATTATAATTATGTACTCCACAAGAAGACTTGTTTCTAACCCAGAAGTAGTCTAACTTTGTGAATTCATGTACTGTTTTCATGATCACTGGAAACAGAGGTAGATAGGCTGATAGGGGACAAGGCATAGGGATGCAACTGGCTTTCAGTCTCATGAGCTTATAGCCACACTCCCTTGTAAAAATGTTTAGTAAGGAAAAGTACTGCCTGCAATTTCCATCCACAAGGTTCTTTCATAACCTACAGATACTACAAATGACCTTGAAATCAAACAAGTGAACTGTTCCCATTTGCTTCTTATATCCCTCCCAACTCCTAACATTTCAAATATCATAGGCTACATAAGCAACTTTCATATTAAACTGAGTTTCACTATAAAGGTTATTGAAAAGAGTTAATGCATCTATATCACTGAGATAGTACCTATCACATAAGCATCATCATTATTTTTATTATTATTACTGCTATCAAGTGATAAGCCTTTTGTTTCAAGCCTAATAGGAAATACCTGAGACAGATGCAATGGAATTTTCTTAACAGTCTACTGGGACTGTTGTTAGGATTAAATAATAATGCTAACCTTGTTACCTGCTCAATAAATGGCAGTTACTGCCATCTATCCATCCATCTATCCAACAACCATCCATCAATAGCTACAAGACTTGGGGGTTAGACAAAAGCAATTTTCATCATGGGCCAAGACATCTCTTCACCCATACAGGACAGGCAGCCTGGAAATTACATGCTTCGTTGAAGACTGAGAGTACCCCCTTCTTTCCACACATCCCAAGAAGCATTTGCTCCCAATATGAAAGAATAAAGCCCACCAAGGCTCTTAACTCCTTAAATAAAGTTTATCGTTTTTAGGAAGAATACTGAAAACAATGTAGGTAACATCTAAGTACTACATTCTGTGAGGAAACATAAAGGGGTATGTGAAACTCTTTAGCTGGTTTCTCGCTTAGTGTTCTGAAATGTCTTTATGTGAAATTTCTATTACATATCTAAAATAACCTAGCCTAGAGAGAGAAGGCATTCCTAAGTTTGGCAGACCTCATACAGTGGAGGTTGAAATAGCACTCTACCAAGAGTCTAAAATAGTGTTTCAGCCCATTAACAGGCTGTGTAAGTAACTATAAGTAGTCATTTTCTTTTGAGGGATCTCAATTTCCACTTTTATAAAATAAAAAAACTCAATGGCTTCTAAGAGTTCTTCCACTTACAACATTCATATGTTTCAATTTCTAAATTCATTGGATTCAAAGCTCCAACAGGGCAAGAATCAAGAATATCTAATGTATTTACCACTTTGTTTCCCCACCTGAGGGTGCTGGGTGGCATGGTGACTAGATTGTAACAGGGGCTCAATAAGTATTTGTCAACTTAATGTATAGCCTTTCTAGTATCTAAACTCAAATATAAGCTAATTATATAAAGGAAATAATCAAATATCGACTTTAAATGGACTCAATTAACATATAAATATTTAACATGTATTATTGAAGTAATGTCTAAAATACTATTTTATTCCACTCATATTCAGAGAACAATTTTAGTCAAACTATTCACATTCACCCTGAACTTCAGGGTCATCATTATAACCAAAGACACTTTTTGAATCACCTAACCATTTTGAACTTAAACATAAATTTTACTTCCATCTTAAGTTGTTTAGATGCTGCACTTTTTGAATCAATGTGTTAAAATATCACCTGACATTTTATCCCAAATCACTTCTAGTTACTATTCACATAACAGGGAGCAATTTTTCCTTTTGGATTTTGTAGGTATATATTATAATCTCTATAATATAACCACTTACTATATTACTATTTAACATACTTTTTAATCTTTCAAAAAAGTGTATAATACTTGCAGGTTTTAAGGTCATTAAATAATCAGAAATGATTATTTACTCTGCATTAAGTTCTACACTCATTGCATCATCTAAGTACATACAAACTGGAACTAAGGACATTTCAAGCCAATGTGTTCTTCTCAAACAGTCATTCAATGCACAGAATAATTTAGAAACTACCCTGTAATATACACTTTAGAAGGTTCTGAATATAAGCCTTTTGAGATGGCAACACCTTAACTAATATTCAGACACGTAAGATACTTAATATAATACCAGTGGCTTTCTATATACAGACAATTGTTTCCAACCATACAGAATAACAGAACTAAAAAAGTGGACAAATAAGATACAATCATTTTTAGATACTGAACGAAGGCAGTGCAAAACAGTGACCCTGTGAGAAGAAAATCAATGATGAGTACCATAAATGCCCCATGTGACTGCCTAGAAATAGTTTCTAGGTTGCAGCAAAGGGAGGGAGAAACTAAACAAAGACCAGGAGGACAGAGGTGAGAATTTAGGAAGGCCAAGTTGTCTAAAATCCACAGAAAGATACCAGAGAGGAGAGCTATACAGAAACAGCTCCATAGATCTGCAGTTTTCCCTCGAGTCTTCTGATTAGTCATACATATAAGGAAACTTGAGGCTGGGGAAAGTATCCTGGAAAGAAGCAGGTGGCACAATACTCAGAGCTCACACAGGGTCAAGAATAACTGAAAAACTCATAACATACAGGGCCTTGGGTATACCACTCAGAAAAGTATTGCCACAGTACTGGGACAAAATTAACCCTATACTAAAGGCTATTTGGTCCCACTAAAAAAAGCATAAAAGCAAGCTTCAAAAGGATCAAGATCTTTCCAAGTAATATAACTGCATTCAAAACAAAGCCCAAGAATATTTAAAGGAATACAAATATACCTAGGTCCCTTCAAAAGGCAAAATTCATGTCTGCCAAATCCAATTTTAAAAATTACCAGGTATATGATAAAGAAGCCGGAAAATATAACCCAAAGAGAAAATCAATCAACAGAAACAGACCCAGAAATGACAGATGATAAAATTAGTATAGAAGAACATTTAAAAAAATTATTATAAATCTATTCCATATGTTCATGAAGACAGAGGAAAGCATGAGTATGTTAATAAAACATGGAAAATAAAAAAGGAAACAAATCAAACTTCTAGAGATACAATTTACAATGTCTGAAAGAAAAATGATTGAATGAGATGAATTTCTTAATCTACTGCTGTCTTCAGAAGACACCTCATTAGATACTTCAGAAGAAAAGACTAATAAACTTGAAGACAAAGCAATAGAAAATGTCTAAAACACAGCAATATTAAGAAAAAAAACTGATAAAATGAATCACATCAATGAGTTATGGGGCAAATTCGATCAACCCAATATCATGTAATTAGAGCCCCTAGAGAAAATAAGAGAAAAAAATACTTTAGAAATAATGGAGAAAAAATTTCCAAATTTTTCTCCCCTTAGATCCAAGAAATTAATTAGGATTGCTAAGCACAAAACACATGAAGAAAACTACAACAATGGCAAGTATAGAATGGTGGAAATGATGAGCACCAAATTCAAGACTGGCTAATTCTAAGAGATGAAGCAGAGAATGTAATTAGGGTGGAAACAAAGGGTCTTCAACTATGTTTATGACATTTATTTTTTTAAGCTAGGAAAAAGGTACATAGTCATGATATATTCTATAATTTCTATGTGAATAAAATCTTAAAAAAAAAAAGTAAACACACAGAAGACTATCGAATGGGGCAAACAGTTGCCATGAAGAGAAAAAATTTTTCAAAAGCAGAGAGTGGATTATAGCAAATGCCACAAACAAAACAACAAACAAAACAAAACAAAAACCCCACAGGGAAAGTTAAAGATCTAAAATGACAATAAAGAGGAATTTATGTTCTTTATCCTTTGCTACACTGATAAATAACTCATAATGAATATGCAATATTTTAACATAAAAAGATTCTTCATTTAAAAATCTACCATGTATTAAGCACTTAACATGTGTCACACTCTGACCTAATAAGTTTTACATATATTATACCATTTCATATTCACAAGCACCATATGATGTGAGTCCTGTGATCATCTCCACTTTACAGATGATGAAACTAAGGGAGAGAAATTAAGCAATCTGTCCTACATTATACAAGGCAATGCAACAGATATAAATGTACAGACATGGAAAGCAAAATTACAGAATGATACATATTTATCTCCCATTTTAAACATATATATGCTAAATAATATATTAATCAACATATAGGATTAGCTGAATATATACCAAATGATTAGAAGAGGTTATCTCAGTAAAGAATATTACAAAAGACTTTCAACTATATGCATTTCTCTGTGCATGTATGTTTTTTTAAAAATATATGCCTGAGTTATCTTTCTAATTTTTTTTAAGGTAAATAACTAAAAATGAGAGAGAGCAATTACTATGGAAAGAAGTGTTAGAAGCCAGGATATAATATATTGGGAATGAGAAGGAAAGAAATAAAAAAGGTAAACTATGTTTTCAAGGAGCTTAGCTAAGAAAAGAAGGAAAGCTATAAGATCCTACTAAGAAGCCCTTTCTTCTGTCTTTTTCTTTTAATTAAATCTTTGAACATTATTTATAGGATAAAGGAAAGAGGAGAACAAAGGCCTAAGAAAGAGGTTATAGATATTACATGAGGAGAAAATGAGATTCTAAAAGATAAAAAGACTAAGAGTGTAATAGAAGCTGTTAGTATTATTTGAGGTGACTTCCACATAACTGAAAATATATTTCTATTAAGTTAAAAATTTTTGTAATAAGCATGTATCATTTTGTCAATCCCCTCAAAACGGAGATTTTTTTAAGAGTACATAAGGATATATCATTGCTCTGATACTGAAGGTAGTAATAGATGCAGATACAGATTTAGAAGAAAATTATTTAAATGAGTTACCGAAATCATATAATCAAAACTCATAATTCAAGACTAATCGAGGATGCCTTCTTGTAGCACATAAATCGACAACCACTGTGGCATACTTAGGCTTTAACACAGACTTTTATTTTCTTAGTAACTGTACAGTATTTTGCCAAATTTTCTCCTAGATTAAAACCTTGGCATAATATGGCAGGAGTCTCACTTCTCTCATAGCATCTCATTTTATTTCACTTCCATTTTGAAGTTATTGATTTGGGGTTATCTCTTTCGGTTCTAAAACTAGCACGTATTTAAACACTGGGGTAAGACTGTCATAAGGTGTAAACACAAAAATATAAAAAGTTATATAATAGTGAATGTAAAATAATAGTATATTGGCCGTTAAAATCTACTTGCTAACATCTCACGTACAATTCACTTAGTACACCTATCAGTTTTGGTCTTAATGAAATTTTTAAATTACGGGGGCTTTGCAGAGGGGTTGTGCCTTATTTCAAATCTGTACATTTATTTTTTTATAACACTACTTAAAAACTGGAATTAAATGAGACAACACTGTAAATCTGGTGGTGGGAGAAGGAGTTCAGACTAGTGTCTGACGTATTCTCTTCGAGAGACAGTCACATTATGCTAGAAAAATAAAGCATCATAAAGAAGAACAAGAACTTTGAGCTGACCACCAATATATAAGGTTGTCAATAATTCTGAAGGTGGGATTCAAAATTGTGATGATTCATGAAGTTGTACTGTAAAACTTTGTCAGCTGTCTTCCAAAGTCGATAGTAAAACTGAAGTGGAGTACTGCTCCAGGGGTAATAGAATCATAGGACAGACAATACCAAAGATAAGAAATGTACTAAATCTGAACATGGACTAATAGCACTATATAAATAATACCACTGTATCAATTTTAGATTTCCTCAATCTGATAATTATATACTTACTAGATGTTTTTAGAAATGTTCATATAAAGAAAATTTTAAAATTTAAAGAAAAATCCTTGTTCACAGTACATACATGCTGAAATGTATAAGGGTAAAAGATCATGATTCGTGCAATTTGCTCTGAAATGGGTAAGCAAAAATAAAGTGTGTGTGTGTACAGAGCAAAAATATATGACAAAAATGGCAATAATTTTACTATTATTTTCATTTTTTGAAAATAAATTTTTTGCGATTGAAAAAGTACTCAATACCAGTAAAAGTCCCATTAAGAAAAATAAAAAGTACTTATTAGATAAACAAAAATCTCTGTCTACACTGATAGTTTTTTAAAAGGAGAGAGCAAAGGAGGAAAGGGGCCAGACTTATTAGCCACCACTGAAGTAGATTATTACACAAACGCTACTCTAAAAACTAGTCTTTAAAAGAAAATACAAGCTTTACCCCATCTTTTTAGAAGGAACAAACATTCATCTCTAGTTGATGGGGAAAAGTACTTTTTACAGAAGATACCAACCGATAAATAGAAGTGAAATGATAAGGGCGGGGGAATTAGGGAGAGAAATCAACATTTTGAAACATAATAAAATACATGATTCAGGCAAGGATCGTTAATGGGTGAATGGGTAAAAATTTATTCAATACAAAGTGCTAAAGTACTACCCCTAAGATACTTAATAACTACAAACAGAAAAATGTACCTATACTAATGGAGGATCTGGAAATCACCACCTTTCAGTAATCAAGCAAGTGCAATAACTTGATATTGTGTGCTTCCTGGTGTGATGCAATATGAAATACAATATATCATTACTAAGTCTGTTTACCAAAAATGAGTCTAATCAACTTTTACATCTAACTTCTTGGTATCAAAAACACAAGACTTAGAGGAAAAACTTAAACGACATAAGGAAACAAACTAAACAAATGCAGAATGTGTAGTATTCTATTAAACAACTGGCATGGTCTCTTCGAAAAGTTAATGTCATTTAAAGGGGGAAAAACGGTGGGGAGGACTATTCCACTAGATTATAAGACAGTTAACACATACTACTAGATTTATTATGTGCCCTCTCAACTCACTCCAATGTTTACCCGTAAATCTTCACATTTGCCTTTCACCCTGAAGAGCCTTAGCAACATCTCTGGCCTCTTGTCCACATCTCATCTTCTCATCTCCTCACTTGGGACTTTCCTTTTAACCACAAAACAGAAACCACATCTCCTGCACCCATAAATCCACAACCCTAAAGTGCAGGGGAACTACTGCACACTAGAAGCCAGCTGATAAATTCTTTCCTTTCTTTCCTTAGATATATGGCTTCTCAGGGATAAAAAACCCAGGATCCAGCAATTAGTCACATTTAGTGGCACAAGAGCCTTGTATCAGTTTTCCTTCACAGCTTATTCACCTTTTCCCTTACTTTGTGCTCTCTAGAAATAAACTTCCTAAATAAAGTAACAACACATAAGCCCTCTACCTTACATTCTGCTATCAGGAAAACCCAGATAAAATCAGAGACCTAATAATCAAATACAATCTATGAATCTTAACTGGATTATTTTTTTAAGTCCTAAGAAACAGTTCGGACACAACTGCAAATATGAATTGAAAGGAAAATTAAATAATCATTGTTAGTTTTCTTAGGTATAAAATAATAAGGTTATATAGGAGAATGTTTGACTATTCTTACTCATAGGAGATATGTTGTTTTTATAGTTTAAGTGCATAATGTCTGCAACTGATTTTCAAATAGTTTCCCAAAAATATACATATACAGAAAAAGCAAATATGAAAAAGTGTTAAGTAATCCTTCATCTATCTGGATGTTTGTTGTATAGTAAGTCCTCACTTAACATCATCAATAGTTGCTGAGACTTTAAGCAATGTATAAAAGAACCAATTTTACCATAGCCTAATTAACATAAACAAGAATTTAAGTTCCTAAGGCATATGATCAACATCATAACAAAATGATATTGAACCAAATGATGTTATTTGAGGACCTGCTATACTATCCTTCAATTTTACTGTTCTTAGAAATTTTTTATGACAGAAAGTTAGAAAAAAATATAATCATCTTTAGCCTACTGCCTAATTACAATATGGAAAGAACCACATTTCTCACTTTATTTGAAAAATATTTACTGAACAACTATTATGTGTAAGTACCACATATATTTCAGTAAGTAGGTCCCTAACTGTAGGAAGAACTAACAGTTTAGTAGAGACAAAATATCCACAAAATAATGTGCATTTGAGCTTTTAATTACAACAGTAATGAATATTAGAAAACAGAAGTAGAAAGTGCTACAATAGAGGCTCTGATAATGAGAAATAAAGGAAGACTTCTATCAGGAAGCAGCAGCCTTGTAGAGATCCTTGACTCTCTTGTAGTGACCCCTGACTCTTACTCTCACAACCTGTTTCCAATCTGTCCTCAAATCCTTGTGCTCTACACATTCTAAATATACATGATTTACATAATTTAGCTACTAAGCACCTCCACTACCAAAGTGGTAACTTTGGTTCAAGCCTACATCCATCCTTAACTATAATACTGAAACAGACTCCTAACAGGTTTCCTGCTTCTACCTTTTCTACAGTGTATTTTCAACAAAATAGCCTGAGTTATCCTTTTATAAAGGCTAGGTTAAATAACATCATTCCTCTGCTCCAAAAATCTGCAAAAACTTTACATGATCGGCCCCTGCCTTACCCTTTGACCTAATCTCCCACTGCTCTTTCCCTGACTCACTCTGCTTTAACTATACTGGCCATTTTGCCATTTCTCATATATTCCAGCCTTTCTCCTGCCTTAAAGTTTTTACAGTGGTTATTCCCCTAAACAACTGCAACAACTTCCAACTCTCTGTACAAATACCACCTTTTCAATGAGACCTATCGTGAATACTCTATTTCACATTGCAAAACACATCCCCCCCCCCGCACCTGGCATTTCTGATCCCCTTAATCTGTTCTACTTTTTCTCCTCCTATATCACTCATCACCTTCTAACATACTAGATAATTAATTTATTGTGTATTACCTACTTTCCCACTGCAATGTAAGCTCCATGAGAACAAGGATCTTTGCTTTGTTCAAGCACCTTGTTCAATGCATGATACATAATCGATGCTCAATATTTGCTGAATGAATGAATGAAATGACATTTAAATAAAATGCTCATGGATATATAAACTAGTGGTTACCAGAGGGTAGACGGGAGGGGGAGAGGGAAGTAGATGGGGTAAAAGGGGTCAAATAAGTAGTGACAAGAAGAAATCTAACTATGAGGTGAATATACAATGTAAATACACTCATACACACACACACATACATATACACATATATACACACATATACCTTACTGTTAAAATGTACAGCTGAAATTTATTGGATTTCGTTAACCAATGTCACCATAAAAAATTAATTTTAAAAAATGAAAGGACAAAAAATAAAAATAAAATGAAATGAAATGCTCTGAGTACGTAGAAGTTGGTAAAAAAAAGAAAAAACCTTCTAGACAAAGGGAACATTCTATGGGTACCCTAAGCTAGGAGAAACTAGTGGCCAAAAAGGAAAGTTCTAAAAGATGAGTAGAAAACAGGCAGTGGTCTAATAATTTAGGATTTGTAAGTACCTTCATTCTGAGGAAGGGAAAGCCAATAAAGGGTAATGACATGATTTGCATTTTATAAAAATGATCCTGTAGGCAAAGTGGTCATAAATTCAGAAGGGGCAAGTGTGAATACAGATAGGCTAATTAAATGGACTATTGCAATAACTATGCAAAAAAAATGAGCGTGGTTTAGACAACAGTGACAAGAATAGAGATAGACTGAAATGTTGATTCATGCGAAATTTTGCAAATTGCAGTATAGATTATGGGCATAAATACAAAATTCAAAATAAAAGTTTCTGACAAATAACAGAGTTAGAAAACACTTCAGTTGACACAAAGTACATTAACCACATAATGGATTATACCAAATTTAAGAAATCTGGATAATTAAAAGATATTAAGAAGAGTATGTCTCAGAGTGCAAGAAAATATTTCTTATACATATTATCCAAAAAAAGAATCACATCCAGATAGAGATCTACAAATCAATAAGATAAAAAAATGGACAAGAAATGAAGACACCTCACAAAATATACCAAAATGAACAACAAACATATGAAAAGGTGCTTGTTAATGGCAATGAACATGCATATATATGTATCTTTTAATATATATCAATAATTTTATGAGTACATTTGTAACATGCTAGATCAAAGGATGTGAACATATACTGTCAAGCTGTCTTTCAAAAAGTTTGGACCACTGTACTCTCCTACATCAGAGTAGGTAAGAGTTCTTCACATTTAATTAATCTTTGACAATCAAATTAAATACTGTAATTTAATTTGCATTATTTTTAAAGCAGGGTTGAGCATCTCTTCATAGGCTTATTGGCCAATTTGTATTCATTTTTCTCTAAACAGCCCATTCACTTCCTTGGGTCACTTTCCTACTGTATGTTGGCTCTTTTCATATTGAGCTATAAGAGGCTCTTGAGTTGAGAAGGTTAGAAATTAGTCCTTTTTCATAAATGTGACAAATTTTTCCCCCAGTTCATTATTTCTCATTCATTTACTGTATCTTTCAAGATACAGAAGTTTGATACAGAAGTATAATCAAAGTTTGAACAATCAAACTTTGTGAAGCCCACAAAGAAATCTGACAAAGTCAAATTTCACTATTAATCTTTTAATTTTCTAGGCTTTCTTTGCTGTCATGCTCTGAAAAGCTTTCCCTATCCAAAAATCATTAAAAAGTTTATTATTATAATATTATTTTTAACCTTTGAATCTCTGATCCACTTGAAATGTACCATCAGAAATAAAATTCATATGTTGAAATTCTAACCCCAATGTGATGGCATTAGAAGCTGAGGCCTTTGGAAGGTAATTAGGTCATGAGGTTGGAGCTTTCATGAATAGGCTTAATGCCCTTATAATAGAGACCTCAGCATGCTCCCTCACCCCTTATTCACTGTGAGGACACATTAAATCAGACAATTTCTCCTACTCCTATTTGCATCTTGCTTCCTTTCAAATACTCTTCCATACAATCTACAGAAGAATTAGGTTTGTTTTTATAAAAATGACACATTATTTTTAAAAAGAGTATAAATAAGAAAAAAATCCCCATCCCCCAGAAACAATCATTAATATTAAAGAAACATTATTCCAAACATCCCTATTAGGCATATATTCAAAGAACAGATATACCAAAAACAAAAAAAATTTCTATAAATATAACTTTAAAAATAAGTAGTATTAATTTTACCACAAAAAGGACAAAGTTACATGTGGACCAAATGTCTCTAGCGTAGTTTAGACAAGACCAAACATCTACTAATCGCTTGCAGAGCTGTCTACTTATTTAACCTTAAGAAAAATTTACTTTTACTGGTTACAGTGAACCAGCCATTACCTAAGAATAGGCAAACTGACAATAAGAACTCTATGCTGTAAATTACAGCTCAAATCATAAATCAGAAAATTGGAAAAAAGTCAGTAATTAAATAAGAAAGTCAATTCTCTGAAAATTCAACATGTTTTTTACATAACAATTTTTTTATCCTAGGACCACAATAAATGTGAAATAGAAACTGTACTACCGATTAACATTTTAAAAATCTATTTGAAATAGATTTTTCTGCTTACTATATCGTAAGCAGAAATCAACTAAAGGGAACAGAAATTGAAATTATCCAAGAGAAAATGATTAAAATAATAACAAATGAGGAAAATAGGGATACATAGAAAATACTACACTAGAATCTCTAATCAAAGAAAAACGTAAGTGTATATCAGGTTAGTAAAGAGAACTTTGAACTGGGTGTTAAGAGGTCTGAAATCCAAAGACAGACTTGCCCAAACGAGCTAAATAAAGTGGGTCAAATCATTCACTTTTTTCTGGATCTCAGTTTCCTCATCTTTAAAATGAAAGGGAGGGATCAGATGTTCTCTGATTTTTCCTGCTCTAAAATTCAATAATTCTGTTACTTAATATAAAAGAACACTGAGAAACTGTCTCCTACATTATCAAAGGGCTGTCTGGTTACTGCTTACCACTACCTTTCCCTGATTTTATTACTCACCAAACTGAAGCTTGGTTCAATTTTCAGGCAGTTCTCTAGTACTAACTAGAAGGGGCTAGAATCAAATTCAGTCAGACAATCACCTTCAAATGACTAATGTTTCTCAAACAGAATCCTCATTACAAAATGTCTCATATATATTATGTGTTCTCTAACTACCAGCAGCAATATATAACAAAAAAGAACATTACTAAAATGGTTATGAATGAAAACCCAAAGAAATAGTTTTAATTACAGAAAAAATATAGAAACTAATGCTGATCTTTAGATTTACTGATCAGTCTTCTAGTGAGTTTTAATAACACAATCTTTCAAGGCAATGAACAGAATCCTTAGGATAAATGTAGCAACTAAACTGCCCAGGACTATAAAACTATATTCAATTTCTAAGGAAGAATACCAGAGCAAAATCATCTTTTCAAAGTACAGTTTCTAATTATCACACAAATGGAGCCTCATTGAGGTCTATCTTACAAAGTATTTTTCAATAGTCTAAAGCAAGTACTTCAGACCTCAAACCATTCACATTTTAAAATAGGGGCACCAGAGATCCTGAGATTTTTCTTTTAAAAATTGTAAATGATAATTTCACAAAATATCCATTTTAATAAAGTGAAAAAACATAGTAGCCCTAGCAGCTTAATCACTAAGAAAACAGCTTAAGAAAAACTTTTTTTAAAAAAATCTTACCTCTACACTAGGGCTAAGGCTGCTTGGCAGTGTTTCTGAAGTCACAGTAGTACTCGGAAGGCTGGAAATTTCCCAAGTATTCACATGCTGTATTGATTTAGATTGCTTTGAACGATCTATACATCTTGGATTATCCAGTAAGGTCACTTCATAAAATTCTTGAATATCTAGAGGTGGGGGGGAGGGGGAGGAACAATTAAAAAGTATTTATATTTTCTAATTAAATAATGCATTGCTAAAAACATAACCCAGAAGCAAAATTTTTACTCTAGATTAGTAAAATAAATCCAATCTTAAACTTTAAACAGTAAATATTTTCTCATTTTATTTTGTCACAAGCATATCAGAACCCACAGGGCACAGTATAAAAGTCATAGGCTTTTTACAGTTCAAAGTAGAGCTGAGTTCAAATCCCTACTCCTTCACCAATTAGCTACATGTTTAGGCAAGTTACTTAACCTCTGATGAAGCCTCTTATCATTGTGAACTGTTACAAGGACTGAGTGTAATACATGTCAAGTACACAATGGCCCATAATAGGCTCCTAACAGAGAGCAGCTAGTATTATTATTGTAAATTCTGCAGGCATGAGTCATTATTGATATATTATATCTTTGTACCACCAATATCCAGACTAAGAACATAAATCCCTCAAGTGGTTTTAACTGTGCTTCTAAACAAAGTGTAACAAAACAAAAAACAGTAAACTACAACAAAACTGAAGAACTGGTAGTATTTTTAGATATCTCTAGTCTGAATATTTACAAATAATAAGTTAAATATTAAAATAAAATCGAAGAACTGGTAGTATTTTTAAATATCTAACCTGAATATTTAGAAATAGTAAGTTAAATATTTTATATTATTTTAGAAACAATTTGCTAAAAATATGAGAAAACTCTAAAAGAAATCATAAATAATTTAGAAGATAGTTACTTTGCCATCAGCTGGAATTATATGAACTTGGTATATTAACACTGGTTACTCATGCTGCTCAACAGCTCTGAACAGTAGTTACATAATGTTTAACTTTACCACTGTTAGTTCTTTGTTAACCTACTGGTATAATTTTGAGTTGATTTTTACTGAAAAGAAAATATTTATCAGCAAAGGTGGGCATTATTCTGTAGAGAATCATGCACAATAACCATAAATAACATAGATGCAATAACTTTTACTTGTTTCTCAGTATAAAGAAAATATTAATATCTCCCTTAAATGTACTAAGACAGCAGAAACAAATTAACTCCCTTTTCAGTTTTAATAGCCAGTGGAAATGTAGAACTTTCTAAGTAAACGCCAAAAAAACTAAGATCTGCACAGTGAGGATGGTATCAACCTACTGCAAAGGGTGTCAATATTACCAGAAAAAAATTATATGTGAAAGCATTTATAAACAAGAATCACTATATAAAACTGTTCACATAACCATCATGAAAAAAAATAAAAACTCAAATACAGAGTGTCTGCTACAAAGTGTTCTCAATAAAAACTGTTTAACTTGAACTTAAATCAAGTCTTCAGAATCAACTTCTAGTTCATGGAAATACAGGGGATAGAGGAACAAGTGAAATGACACCAGGAGCAAAGCAATGAAACATATCCAGAAAGGGACATTGTACAAGACAACTGGCCTGGTTTCTTTAGAAAGCCAACGTCATGAAAGAGAAAAGAAATCATTTGAAAGTAATGATTTTTCTGTATAAAAGAAACCAAAAAGATGTAGCAACCAAATGCCATGTCTGAGCCTTGACTGGTGTGTGTAGTGGTGCACTGGGTAGGAGAGAGGGAAGAGCTATAAAAGACATTGTACCAGTTAGGGAAATTAAAGTATGGACTATTTTCCAGATACTAAGAAATTTTTTTTATAGAAGATATGTGAGAGTATGTGTATTTTTATGTAGCAGGACATATAATTCTATATGTGTAAGAGATATATATTTACATATATTTATTGATCTACCTATATTATAGGGAGAGCCACACAAGTTATCTCCTACAAAACAACCAAAAGCCCAGAGCTCTGAGTATAGTATTATGCCCCCAAGAACACTAAATAATTAGAGTAATGAATAAATGGTTACCAATATCTCAAGACAAAACTATCATTTTTCATTACTGTTAGTCAAATTTCAAATCTCAAATTTCCATGTGACCTTTTATTCTATAACTGGCAGAAACACTGCTGTATTACCCTTCAACAACATCTCTAATGAAAATCTGGACCAGTGCTATCCAGAAGAACATTATCCAATAATGTTCTTCAGTTGCACTGTCCAGTATGATAGCCACTAGCTACATATAACTATTGAGCACTTAAATGTGACTAGTGTGACTAAGAAACTGAATTTATAATTTTATTTAGGTTTAATTTACATAGCCACATGTGGCTAGTGGCTACCATACATAGCAACGGAAATCTAATAATTCTGAGTAACATTTTACTATCTAGTACGGTCAAGGAATAAAGTAAATTTTTCAAAAGTTCACTCCCATTTTCCTACTATCAACTGAAATGCTTTAATTCTAGGTATATTTATCTATCAAACAGTCCTTTCTAATTTATTGTATCTGAGTTCCTATGGACTAGAGAATCAAATATCTCTATTATTTTCACTATGTCAGACTTGAGACAAAATAAGCTGAGTGAAACACCCTTAGGATGGCTATCATCAACAAAACAGAAAATAAAAAGTGTTGATGAGACTATAGAGAAATTAAACCCTTGAGCATTGCAGGTAAGAATATGAAATTATCCAACTACTGTGGAAAACGGTACGGTGGTCTCTCAAAATATTAAACAAGAATGACGATTTGATCCAGCAATTCCATTTCTGGGTACATACCCAAGAACTGAAAGTAGTGGCTCAAACAAACACAGGCATACATCGAAGATACTGCAGGTCTGGTTTCCCACCACTGCAGGAAAGCAATTATCTCAGGAAAGCAAATATGGCAAATAAAAGTGACAGGAATTTTTTGGTTTCCCAGTGGATATAAAAGTTATGTTTTTCAACTACACTGTAGTCTATTAAGTGTGTAACAGCACTATGTCTTAAAAACAATGTAAATACCTTAATTAAAAACTAATTTTTTAACTAAAAAATGCTATCATCTGAGCCTTCAGCAAGTTGTAATCCTTTTGCTGGCTGGAGGGTCTTGCCTTAATGTTGATGAAAATGCAGTTATCTGTTAAGTGCAACAAAGCAAAGTGCAATAAAATAAGGTATGCCTATATTTGTACATCAATGCTAACAGTATTATTCATGATATCCAAAAGATGAAAACAACTAAAATGTTTATCATAATGTGACATATACAAAAACATAGTATTATTCAGCCTTTAAAAAATTTAAATTCTGATACTTTCTACAACATGTATGGATGAGTCCTGAAAACATTATGCTAAGTGGGCTTGTCATTTATGGACAAATATTGTATGATTCCACTTTTATGAGGCATTTAAAATAATCAAATTCATAGATAGAACAGTTGTTACAAGGACTGGGGTAATGAAGGAATGGGGGAATGGGGAGTTATTGTTTAATGGATACAGAGTTTTAGCTTGAGACTATGAAAAAAGTCGACAGATAGACAGTGGTGATAGTTACACAATGTGAATGCACGTAATGCCACTGAACTGTACACTTAAAAATGGTAAATTTTATATTACTTGTATATTTTATCACATTATGAAAAATAAGCTGAAAGAGTCTAGGAGAACTTAAATGAATAAAGTACATTGGATTAAATATGTGTGTTTTATAATACCTATTCCAGCCACTTAGATATCTTTGTTTCATACTGGGGTCAGGATAACTAATATTGCCAAATAATACAAAACCTAAAAAAAAAAAATCAGCATTTTTTAACTACTAAAAAAAAAACTAAAACCATTTGTAGAAGTACCAAAATTATGTCTGTTAATACCTATAGAGTGTGGTGACATTTTTGATATGACTGTCAGTTATCACTTTCCTTTAAAGAGAAAAATACATACACACACACACACACACACACACACACACATTTTAATCTTGACCAATATCCTATCTTGACTAACATTCCATGGTTTATACATTTTACTTCATTTGTCTACCATACTTTTCCACATTTAGGGTGACCCAAGACTACAGAAATGAGCAACGTAATACTTCTTCAGAAACTATTTCTCCATTACAATTTCTTCGGTTGCATCAGTAAAGATTTTTCAAGGTGCACCTAATCAAAAAGGGTGCCTCCTAGAAAAATTGCACTCACAGGCTGAACTTTTCTTATGAGTCCAAAGTGTTTATATTTTATATTTCAAGTGCTATCAGCAGTCCTTTTTCTTTATAGTTAATCTACATTTTATATGTCAAAAGAGAATTCTATCAATGATTTTAACTAAAGATTTAGCAATATATATATATCATTGTGACGTGTTTCCACAAAATAACCTTCCAGGATTCAAAATATTACTTTCTAATTTAGATTTTTCTAAACTTAAAAGTATAACATTGAGTTTCCTAAGACAGCCAACCTAAAATAAAACAGAAATTAGCACACAAATATAAATCAAAGAGAAGACAAAAACAAACATGGTAAATCCTAATATAATTCCAATCTCTATTTCCTGGAAATCTATTTAACATGCCAAAGTCTTAAAATCCAAACTATTCTCAAAAGATCAACTATGTGAAAATAAAGAATAAGTTTTACTTTGAACAGTTAAGACAGCCAATGAATATTAATGGAGTAAAGATGTTATGGAAGAGGAATAAAAGAATTAAACAACGAGATATGATAATACAATAATGTCTTGAAGAGACAGAGAAAACTGAAGGAAAAAATTATGTAAGAGCTAAAGTTTTCCAATTTAAAACATCTAAAAAGATAGATTTTATTAATATTTAATGGTTATATTTTAAGGTACTATAGGAACCTAAGCACACATTTAAATTTCTATTACTAAACACATATTCAAAAAGATGAAAATTAAATTGTCTCTTTGATAGACAATGAAAATTTCTCAATTCTCATTTATATAAGTTACTCTATATGTTTCAATATCCAATGTCAATAAGAGCTACTTACATCAAAATTATATACTATGAAAAGAAAATATAACCACAGCAAAATGTTTCAATAGTACATCTCTCAATACTATTTTATCAGGAATTGCCAAAATTATTAACCGGTGTAAAATGGTAGTTCTTCAATAAACCTATGCTAACATTTAATGAGTTCGACTCTGAACTTAAATCTTTACTATGAAAATGTAAAGAAAATGGAAGAATACAAGAGTAGTCAAAATGATTGCCATTTAATAGACAAGAGTGATTTCATACCCATCTGAAAACTCATATAGTTTACCCAGATATGTATCTGGTATATAATAAAAATGACTGCATTTTTATTTAGTACCCTGAAAAAAATTATTTCCTTTAAAAATAATGATGCATTAAAGCATGGGGAAAAAAAAAAACAAAGAAAATCAGCAATGCTAAAACATGTATTAAACTACCCTTTAGTTGACTCACTAAATTAATTGAAAACATTAATTTTGTTGAGCCTACTGAATCAGTTTTATTACACTCTATTCTTCATTATTTCCACAAGTGCAGTTCCTGAACAAAGATCTAAATTACAAGGTCACAAAGCTACAATACATACAATATTTTAAACGTTCCCCAAAATTAAACATGAACACAAGCAATTAGTCCAATGGAACAAAGGAGAATCATTCCTATCACCAAAAAAATTTTTTTAATCTCTAAGATTACATATTTCAGAAGTCTCCAAATCTAATCAAAAATTTTTTAAGTAAAAGGTTTCATTTACTTTTGTTATTTTCTTGCTAGAATGCGAAGTTTGTAAACACTCAGAGTTAGGGAAATACAGAATTTTAGCAATATTCACTAAGGAGGCTGAGTAAAAAGTTTTCTAACTTTTAATGACAACTGACATCACCCTAAACTCACAAACCATGAAACATGCCACAAACTAAAGATATAAGGCAGTACTAACTCAGGATCAGAGTATGAAGTCTAAATACAGACTCATGAATGTGGAATAATTTAACATAATATAGGCAATATCTCTTATCTATGAGAAAATATTTTATTCAATGGAAAAAATATGTAGAAAAGACCTTAACAGACACCTCAGCAAAGAAGATATATAGATGGCAAATGAGCACATGAAAAGATGCTCCACATGTGATCAGGGAAATGACATTAAAACAATGAGATACCACTGTACACATACTAGAATGGCCAAAATGCAGAATACTGACAATGCTAAATGGTGGCAAGGATATGGAACAACAGCAACTCTCATTCACTGCTGGTGGGAATGCAAAATAGCAAAGCCACTTTGGAAC
Source organism: Eonycteris spelaea (assembly GCA_003508835.1). Classification (NCBI taxonomy): domain Eukaryota; kingdom Metazoa; phylum Chordata; class Mammalia; order Chiroptera; family Pteropodidae; genus Eonycteris; species Eonycteris spelaea. Next base: position 29,267,507 of record PUFA01000001.1, on the reverse strand, counting down.
ACAGTTTGGTGGTTTGTTAGAAAGCTAAACATACTCTTACCATATAATCCAGCAATTGCACTCTTTGGTATTTACCCAAATGAGTTGAAAACTAAAACGTCTACACAAAAATCTTTACACAGATGTTTGTAGCATCTTTATTCATAACTGCCAAAACTTGGAATTAATCCAGGTACCCTTCAATAGGTAAATAAACAAATTGTGGTACATCCAGACAATGAAGTATTATTCAGCACACACACACAAAAAGGGCTATCAAGCCATAAATCAACATGAAGGAATCTTAAATGCATATTACTAAGTACATCTTAGTAATATGATGCTTAGTAATATGAAGACAATCTGAAAGGCTACATGCTGTGTGATTCCAACTATATGACATTCTGGAAAAGGCAGACTATGGAGACAGTAAAAAGATCAGTGATAGCCAGAGGTTGGAGGTAGGAGAAGAACGAACAGGTGGAGCACAAAGGATTTTTAAGGCAGTGAAATTACTTTGTATGATATTATAATGGTGGATACATGTAATTATACATTTGTCCAAATCTATAAAATGTGTAACACCAATAGTCAACACTGAGGTAAACTACAGACTTTGGATAAAAATGATGTGCCCATGGAGGTTCACCAACTGTCACAAATGTATCATTCTGGTGGGGGATATTGATAATGGGGGAGGCTATGTATGTGTGAAGATAGGAGTATATGGGAAATCTCTCAATTTTGCTGTGAACCTAAAACTGCTCTTAAAAATAAACTCTTTAAAAAAAAAAGATTAGCTACCAAGCCATGAAAAGACATTGAGAAACCTTCAATGCATGTTGCTAAGTCAAAGAAGCCAATCTGAAATGGTTATATACTTGTGATTCTAACTACATGACATTCTTGAAAAGGCAAAACTATGGAGATGATAAAAAGATGTGTGGTTGCCAGGGGTTCTGAGGGAAGGAGGGAAAAATGAACAGGTAGAGTACAGAGATTTTTAGGGCAGTGAAACTATTCTGTATGATACTATAATGGTGGATACATGTGTCAAAGCAACAAATGTGTATATCAAGTTTATCAATGTAAGACACAAAAAGTGAACCCTAAGGTAAATTATGGACTTCAATCAGTAACAACATATTTTTAAATTACAATATATTAAATACTGGCTTATCAACTGAAACAAATATACATACTAATGCAAGATGTTAATAATAAGAGAAATGGGAGTGGGGATGGGGTTGTGATGATATGGGAACTCTGAACTTTCCACTCAATTTTTCTGTAAACCTAAAACTGCTAAAAAAATTAAAGTCTAATAATTTAAGAAAATGTATAAAGGAACATAATAAGTAAAAAATTTAAATTTAAAAAAACTACCTCATACTTTATTTCAAAATAATTTCCAAAGTATTAAAGATTTAAATGTTAAAAATAGAAGCCATGAAAGAATTTAAACATAGATAAGTATTTTTATAATCTTAAGGATAGGAAAGCCTTTCTAAGCATGATACCAAGGAAAGAAAGCATACACACAAAATAACTAGTAAATCTAACTATATATAAATATATCTTTTTTTAAAAAATCAAGTTTAAAAACGAACGACAAACAACAGAAGTTAGTTGCAACTTACATTACAGACAGAATTGATATCTCTAACACAGATTTTACAGGAAGAAATGGTAGCGGAAGGGGCAAATGACAAAAACAAATAACTTACAAAAGATTTTAAAATAAACATTAGAAAATTCTTACATCACTGGTTATTTCTTTACTCAAAGAAATACACAAGAAAACATCAAAATGACTAAAGGTATATTCCACATATCAGAGTAGAAAATATTAAAAAGACGGATAATACTCTGTATTGTTTAAGGTATAGTGAATTAGTCATTCTTCTACATACTGCCTAAAAATTAAATTGATATAACATTTCTAAGAATAATTTAACAAATTACATCAAAAGCCTTTTTAAAATATACAACCCTTTACCAAGCAATTCATTTCTAGGAATTTATCCAAAGATATAATAAAAGATATAGTGAGGTATATACAAATACAATGTTGTTTATAACTCAGAAAAATTATATGCCTAAATTACCCTAAGAAACATAGTCATTGAAAGTGGTACAAATCTATTAAAATAAAAGGACACTCAATAATAAATTCTGTGGTATAAAAATAATAATACATATAGTACAGAGAAGTCATACTATAGGCACATAAGTAAATTCAACTATAGTACCTCCCAAAAAAAGGGGGCTAGTCTACCTATCAGTCCAATAAATGAATGTCATGAATAAAAAAAGGAAGGGAGAAGATCGTTCCCTTAGGTAGTACCCATTTTCATGTGCCTCTCATAATATGAGCAACTCTCTATATCTTAACTGTGCTGAGTATGATTCTAGAATTATGTGCTTTTAGTACAAGAGATCACCTAAACACAAGCCAACTACTTCATCTGTTGCTCAAATGGAGAAACAATGATTTCTTTCTACTAGAGGTAAAAACAACTGTATTGTAGCTAATGAGAAACAGCGTTAAATTCCTAAAGGATTTTCACAGATAATTTTAATCTGCTGTGATTTTTCACCTTATATGCTGATTTTAGATATCGATTCCCACTTAGGAAACAATTTTGTTTTATTTGTATAGGGAGTTTGTTCTACACATACAAATAATAATATTCTAAAAGAATATTTATTTACCCTATGGAAGAAGTAGGAGAGAAGGCTAAATAAACACTGAAATATAATAAGCCATTTCAGAGGGAAAAAAATTATATCAGTTAATTGACTAAAAGTACAATGCTTTTATTAACTAAAATATACCAAGTCAAATCTACTCAATCACAGATATATTGCTTTCTCCTAAGCCAATGTACATTTAAATAGTCATTTGATCTCCAAAGAGAAAATAGCATATAAAATTTAAAAGCAGGTATTGTAATTTGTGTTTCACACACTAGGAACAGGAAAAGTGTCAAGCTCATGTTTAAAAATAAGTTATTTCAATACTTTAAATACTATTTGACTAACAGTCATAGAGTATTCACATGCATATTCTTTAAACTAGGTGTGTTTCAAAAGATACTATAGCTTCTCAGAAATGACTGACTCCAAGACTGAAGCAAGATATGTACAAGATAAACCTGGAACATCCTGTCATGCCAAAAGTAAGAAAGTGCTAAAAAAAGAAAAGAAAAGAAAAGATGGAGCATGTCATAAGGACAAAGAACAAGCTTGAGAGGGCTCCCACTAGATAAATGAGACGACCTGAGCACCAAAATTGTTAAGAACAGTAATAAATTATCAACCACTGAAAGAAAAAAAAATGGATAGATACATGAGGGAGGAGGGCTCTTAATTACAGTAAAATGCCAAGTGTTAACTGGAAAACATAGAGAACTGCTGTTGTTATAAAACTCATTTTCAACTGTCATTTTCAACACAGTAAAAACTGATTCTGGCAAGCATAACAGATGCTAAATTCTAGGTGGAAATTTTGCTAAAAAGCAGGATACATGCATGGTGTTAAAGTGTATCTTGCACACAATGCTTATAATATGCAAGTCAAAAACGGTAACTACTATAGAGTAATCAGATAACACCTTCATTGAGTGATCAAAATTAGCATCACCAATGAAGGGCAGAAGACATCATGTACTTCTGGATATACATAAACCTATAGAATACATAACCTGAATATAATCACAAGCAAACAAGACAAACTCAAAATTAGAAACATTGTATAAAATATAAGAGCAGTAGGGAACCGTATTCTTCAAAAACATCAATATCATAAAAGACAAAGGAAGGCTGTGGTGATGTGCCCAGATTAAAGACTAAACAGACATGACAACTAAATGCTGTACCTGGTCCTAGACGGGTGTACTGGGAAAATAATAAGAAAAGGAAAAATTTAGCAGAGAAAACTTGACTCTACACAGATGAAATAGCTTAAACTAGAAGAAATATTTATAGATGCTTTTACAGATCTGTCATTACAAGGCTCTAAAGCGAATTCAAGCAGATTCAACATAAAGCACCACTTCATAGCAGTAAGCAAAACTATTAGCAGATAAATATTCTAATTCAATCAAAACTATCAACTAAAAATTACTTTCCCTCCAATTCCATAAAATCTTAGTTAATAGTCTGATCTATATCCCATTATGTACGTTCCTTTCTTGAACCTAGCCTCAAAGTTACACACACACACACACACACACACACACACACACACACACACACATATAAAGTTAGCAACAGACTAAAACATAACATCACTGGGACCAATAATAAATCAAAAAAATCTAAGAAATTTTGACATTTTACCATTTTAGCTGGAAGCTCACAAACTTTGATTACTATTTAAATATACTTCCAAAATATGTAAATTCCACCATCATAAACATTCTTTACAGTAAAAACTGTTTTAATAAAAAACCACTGACCCTACAAATCAACACCTACTTTAAATGTGTCTGTTATCAGTGTTCCTCATCACATTAAAATATTCAACTTATGATAAAGAACATCCTAATGGTTGATGGTGAGGAGAGACACTGGATTCAGATTAGCTGAGTTCAATTTCTGGTTCCACAACTGAACATTAGAGGGTCCTTGGGCAAGAGACATCATCTTTCAGTACCTCAGTTATCTAATCTATAAAATGGTATGATCACCTCATAGGTGAATAAAAACATCATAGGATTATAACTAAATGAGATACTTGTATTAGCACATAGAAAGCAATCAATATTAGCCATTATTACTTTTTTACACACACTTAAAGAGTCATACTTTAACATCCATTAAGATGACCACTATCAAGAAAACTAAAGTAACAAGCATTGGCAAAGAAACTGGAACCCTTCTTCACAGTTGGTGGAATTGCAAAATGGTGCAACTGCTATGGAAAACAGTATGGTGGTTCCTCAAAATGTAACTACCATTTGGTTCCATAATCCCACTTCTAGGTATATACCCAAAAGAACTGAAAGAGAGGTCTCAAAGAGATATGCACACCCACGTTCATAGCAGCAATAGTCACGACAGCCAAGAGGTGGAAACAACCAAAATGTCCATCAATGGATAACAGATAAACAAAAATGTGGTATATACATACAACAAAATTATTGTCTTAAAAAGGAAGGCAATCAATCCTGTCACAAATTATGATGTGAATGAACCCTGAGGACATTATGTTAAGTAAAATAAAGGCAGAAAAGAGCAAACACTGGATGATTCCTCTTATACAAGGTATTTACAGTAGTCAAAATCAGAAAGAATAGTGATTTTACCAGGGGCTGGGAGGAGGAGGAAAAGAATTGTTGTTTAATAGGCACAGTGTTTTAGTTTTACAAGATCAAAAAGCTCTGAACCTTTTCACAATAATGTGAATAAGCTTAACACTATTGAACCATACATTTAAAAATGGTTAAGTTGGTAAATTTTATGGTTTAACAATTAAAAAAAGAGTCATACTTTGAAACTAAGTATAACAAACTTAAAAGTCCTGTTTACAAGGGCTCGTGAAACTATTAACAGAATAGCAACAACTCAGAGCTAAAAAAAAAATCTCAGAAACGGATACATTTCATAATCCATCTTCATTTTAAAATATCTGCAGAACTTAAATACTGCATTAAAAAAGCTTGCTAAATATTGTAAAAAAAATATACAAATTACATGACTCAACTTGAATTCAAGTCTCTAAAGCCAGTCTGATATTGAGCCCATGTTTTTCTCCTATGCACAAGAAAAGCAGATGAGTTCTCTGATCCCATAACTAACCCCAAGGGTCTAGACTGGCATGAAATCTCTGAGAACTACCAAGGTTCTCTGGACTCCCAGACAAACCTAAGAATCAGAAATGACCTCTAACCACTATGGACTTCAACACCTGGACCCTGACTATAATCAAACCATACTCACTCTACTTTACTCACAAAATTTTAAAATAAAGTATAAAAATAAGGATACAAAATCAAATATATTATTTTCAATTCATTATGACCAAAATCAGGGATTAAAATTAGGGAGACTTTATCTCACATTTATGTAAAAACGGTCACATGTTTTGGGAATAAACTTTAAACAAATGTTTAGCTCATGCATTCTTTTTTTAAATATAACTTTAAATATTAAGCTCTAAAGAAACAATCAGTTGAAACTCAAAATAAAAACTTTTCTGCTTTCAATACTGTTTAACTCTTTAAACTATTCTTCAAGGATATTACTAAGCATAAGAGCTAGAACAATGATTGCTGTTTCACTGAACTAAGGATACTGGTATTGAGGATATAACTTAGAAGATGCACTATTGTTTCATGTGCCACTAAGAATGTAAAATCGCTGCCAACATGTATCAGTTATACAATGCATCCTAAATTCAGAGATATTCAAATACTTAAAAATTGGTCTCTTAGAACTGATGTACTACAATATATACATGCTTCCTTCTCCTCAGGGTACCAGAAACCTAATCTCTGTATCAACTACAGAGGGGGGGGGGGGCGGAATCAACATTTCTTTAACGCCAAAACTCCAAGTCCCACATGAACTTTTTTAAGTACATGAAATAGTCATTACAAACTATCAGTTCAAATCAGTAATTGATACACACTGCAAGTCTAAAGAAGTAACTGTATAATTCCCTATAGCCTAAGTAAATGATTTCCAAACTAAGGAAGTCAAGAACCTAAGCACCAAATAATTTCTGAAAAACTCAAGTGGTCAAAACCCATGTCTCCTTTAAGCCAATGGTCCACAGGTGCCAGCTCTGAGGACATAGTGCCACCTACTAAAAGGAAAACAGTTAATCCAGGATTTTTCAGTACATACTATGAAAACCATGAATTCTGGTTTAGCTTAGGGTAATTTACAGGCCTAAAGGACGTAACTACACTGTTTCAAAAACAATGGTACAGGTGCAAAATCTACCTAAAAATTTTCAAAGACTGAAAAAAGTAATAAAGGCTAATAAACTGACCCAATTTCAGCTAACACAAAATAATGCATTTATTAATTTAGTAGTGTCAACAACTCAATTATAAGATGTAAACACATAACCACCTCTACTAAATTTACCTGTTTCAAAATTCCCAAAATCTATTCCTTTCCTTACACCAAACTCTGATACTACATCCTATAAGACATTAAAATATAACTAATTTAATATCAAAGTAAATTCACAACCAATGAAATTACATAGGACAAAGAAGGTTCACAAATATAAAAATAATCAGAAAAAAACTAACTCCATCAGAATTCAATTATGTACTAAATATGTTCAAAACAAGGCAGAATATGTAAAAAAAAAAAAAAAAATTCTTCCAAACATAGCAAATCTACCTCCAATTTAAGAAGCATAGGTTGTTTGGTTACTTCACCAACCATTTAATTTTAAATTGCAGACTACACACGGAGGAGGACTGCATCTATCTACCCATCTATATCTACATCTAGGACATAAAAGTCATACTACTTTTTTCTAAACAGTGATCCTACTTTATAAAACATTTCTAGGTTTAATGTTGACTCAGAAAACCAAATAACTAAAAATAACTTTCCCTTCATTTTTTGCTTTTTTCCCCCAGAAGAATCCAATTTGACATCCGTTTGGACCTTAAGCATTAGAGCTTAGAAATTCAAATGTCAAAAATGTCCATCAGTCTATACAAAAAAGGCAAAATGCTGATAATTTCTGAAATGGGTGTCAGGTATATAGCAGTTCATTATACTGTATTCTATTCTTGCATTTTTTTAAAAAGTTTATAATAAGGCAAAATTTTATTCAGGTGTATTGAGTAGTCTTCTTTAAAATCTTTAATTCTAAAACAAATTTAGTAGAAAGTATCAATTTACCAATAACTTATTCGACAAGGTACACTAAGTACAAGGGAATCCTCAAATCACATCAAAAGTTACTCTATCAACATAAATGTAAGGTCCTATGTACTTGGAAGTTACTGAGGAAATTTTTATAACGCAAAAAAGTATATATCTTATTTTAATATGTTATCTAATCAATGACTAATTTAAAAAATTTCATTCTCAGAATTGTAAGGACCAAATTTTCTAGTGCAGTCGTTTGTACACTTTAAGGCAACTGAAGGAGAGGGCCAGAGACAGATTATGTTCTTTCATATATTAGGGTTGTTTACAAGAGATTTTGTTTTAAAAAACAATCTAGCTACTTCAAAAAAAAAAAAAAAGGCTTAAAAACCACTGTTCCATAGCACCCACATTCTACAGCTAATATAATAGGACGCAACCATTTGCCCAGTTCTTTGAAAGAATGCACCACCTCAAATTTCAGTTACAATTAAGAATAAAATTGTTTCAATTGTGTCTATAAAATAAAATTAGACAAAATCATCTCCAAGACCATTTTCTAGGTCTAAAATTTGGACTCCAAATGTAAACAAAGATCTATATTAAGGTAATAAATGTTCTTAAACATAGCAGAACTCTTCAAACATTTTAGGGACTTCTGAGAAATATAAATCAAATATAAAAACAAAGTAACAGTTACTAAGTTGTTACCCAGTTGGATCCTGAAACATTTTTATAACTACTCCCTTTTTTACTACTTAATGCTAGGATATGAAACAGTGTTTTTGAAGACCACTGAAAGACACTAAAAGTTTTGGTTCTTAGATATTTTTGGAAAGAGTATTCAAAATCTGTAACTCAGTGGATATTCAAGTTACTGAATATCTCATAGAAAACCAAGTATACCACTCTCTTAAATTTAAAATAAATGAATTCAAAGGAGCATTAAGCCTAAATGACACATAATGATCACAAATAAAGTTTTAATTCCCACCTATTAAAGCCTGAAAGAGGTTGCTCTGAAATATGTTAATAACCCGTTCTATAGAACTTCTGAGCTGTTTGTCTTCAGTTTGGCTTAGTTTCGAACGATATTCTTCCAAAAGGTGCAATGCTCTCTGGGTATCTAAAAAGAAAAACAGTGTGATTGAAATTTTATATTTACAAGAAAATATTACACACTAGCTATGCAGCAAATGATTCTGTAAGACATGTAAACAGTTCCCAAAATCCTTCTGGTCAATGGATGCTACTATGTACATGTACACACATATTCCCTAGAATGATCCAAAAAATTTAAACATGTTTCACAGTAGAAAAAGAAGGAAAGTGAATAGTTTTAATAAATGTGTACTGGTAGTCTACCACAATAAAAGATCACTTGATCAAAGTATTAGTAACACAGTTTTAGCTGATTTGATATGTAAAAGCATATTTTCTACAATTTGTCATCATAATCCACATCTTAAGTGTTTCAAAATACTAGCTCTTAGCTAGTATCCCACATTTGCTCACAAAACAGTTTAATAAGAATGACAAAGTGAAATATTAAAACAGCAATTCAGAGTTTTTAAAGACATTTCAGAGAGAAAAATTAACTGCCTCGCTAGAGAGACAGACATCAAGAAAGAAAGTTTGACAAACATATAGGTGTTTCCATCTTCTGAATGATGTGAAGCTTAGATTCCCTAAGTAGTAAGGCTGAGACTGTGCTCTCACCAGTTACACATTTTTAAAACTCAGTAATGAGAAAACAGACACACAGAAAGCCAAGTGACATCCACAAGAGCATTCCGAAATGAATTCCCACCTTGCTTCCGGACCGGCATTTTTCTCCAGAATCAGGAAGAGCACACACCTTTAAAAACATAAAACAGAAAGGAAAAAAGAACGAAAGAACAGAAATCGTGGTTAAACTTACATATTCCCCCAAATCTCAAATCGAAAAACTCCCAGCCCCATTTGAAAAGCCCACCTGGCAAAGTTTTCCCAAGTGAAAGGAAGAATCCCAAACCCAGTAGTGCCGGTCAAACTAGAAAGCTTTTACCTAGGGGTGGGCACCTCTGCAAATTAAGAGCAGAAAGAAGTTGGCTTCCAAATTCTCCTTGAAAACTGCCCCCTCAACAAAAAGCACTAAATGCCTAGACGCGAGGCCACTCCTTCCCTGGGATAAGTATGCATACCCCGAACCTATGACTTGGGGGTCAAGAGGCGCTCCGATCCTTATCCCTTAAGCCAGCAGCGGCTGTAAGGCGCTCCGAGGACCAGCTAGGCAGATCACCCCGCCCTGCCCGGGCCCCTTCCTCTCGCTTGCCTTTCTCCTCACTTGTTTCCTCCGGGCTACTCCAGCGGGGGCCGGACAGGGCAGCGGCCGCTCTCCGCGCCGCCCTCGCGCCCCACATGCACACCTCCGCGGGCCCCCACACCTGCGGCGCCACCACAAAGTTCCAGCGAGCCGCGTACGCTCGGAGCTGGGGTGCGCCCGGGACCAGCTCGGGGCGGTTCCCCCGCCCTGCTTCGCTCCACGTCCCCCCGCCCCGCCCGGGGCTCGAGGAGCTGAGCTGAGGGGGTGAAGGAACGGGGGAGGAGCTCCCCTCGGCGGCCGCACCCCCGATGCCTCTTCCTTCCCCACGGCCGCCGCCGCCTCCTCACTCGCTTTGTCCGCTCGCCTGCTCGCCCTCTCCCTTCCTAGCCGCCCCACCCCCGGAACCTCGCCTCTTTCCGCGCCCCCAACCGCTCTCCCCCCAAACTTTCCGCCAAGATGGCGGCCCTGGAGCTGGACTGCCGCGGCCCCCACGTGACCGCTTTCCCGCTCTCAGCCAATTGGAAGTGAGGAGGCGTCTCGCGCCGAGCCCCGGGCTCTCAGCGCTGCTACCTTTGGGTTAGAGGGGGGAGGAGGACCAAGACGGGGCTGGGGACGGCGGAGGGGACCCGGGGACTATCCCAAGTGAACCGCGCCGCTTAAAGGGGAGGCCACCGCAGGGGCTATAGGGACAAAGGAGTTGACAGACTCTACAGGTGGTCCGGGGTGGCCCTGGACGAGCCCGCTTTTACCTCGCCCTAGCCCACCGGTGTGTCCCGCGGTTCTGAGCGAGTAGCGCGCCAAGCCCGGAAAGGTTGGAGTGTCTGAAGAAAGACGCGACTTCAGCTACACCAGATCCAAAACACAGATGGCAAGACACCTTTTAACCTCACTAAACACGAGCTGTTTTCAACTCCACGTCAGGAAAAAGTGCCTGATGCCCCTGGGAATGAATCCCCGACCCAGAAAAGCGGTCTTGGGGAGGAGTTGATTGCACCACCCACGTTAAGGGGCGGGAGGGGGCGGTGCTTGGGAAGGGGGAAAGGGGGAATGTTTGGTTGGGGAATGCCATCTCTGCATTGTCTTCCACTTTGTACTGATTTTTTAAAAGTTGCTATTCGCCCCTCAGTAAAAGTTTTGGGGATGTTGAATTAAAGAGCATGTAAAATAGGGAGATTGGTTACTTGATAAGAGTGTGAGGGTCTTACTAAAAGATTTTTACGTCTAAGTGATCAATACCAAGCATGAATACACTTAAGGGTGGGAAGAGAAAATTCGTTCTTTCTTTCACTCCTTCATCTTTTTATCCCTCTTGCCTGTGTCACTTGCGCAGTCATCAATTTGTGTTACCCAAACTCAGGCGGCCCCTTTAAGAACTCACCTGTAGCCACCTCCACCGAATACGAGCCGCCCTTAGCTCGCACAGCTGGTTTAAGTTTCGACTGCACCTCGGGGCAGGACTGCGGGCTAGGCAGCACCCGGCTCAGGGGCTGCGGTACCCAGGTTGATGAAAGAACCTCGCGGAAAGCTGTCACTGCCCAGGTCTTCGAGCCTCTTCTGGATACCAGGGACCTCCCTGCTCTGAGGCCCAGAGAGAAGAATCTGCCCAAGGTCACCCAGAGTTAGTGGTAAAACTGGAAATACGGAGATCGTATCTTTCAAAACCGAAAGACTCTTCGCAGTAAACCTGACAGCAGTAAACCGAGGCCATATCCTTGGGATAAAAAGGGAAGTCCAGCGAACCTAGCACTGTAACCATAACAGTTATTCAGAGTATACTGACCACTGGTCTCACGTTGGGACTGCACCTTGAAACTCTAATTTATGAGAACCCACTAGACCCACTCACTCAGTTTAAGATAAAGAAACTGAGGTCTAGAGAGGGGAAGCAACTTGCCCAAGGACATATAGGCTAACTAGTGACAACAGCCCAGAAGTAGGCCTCCTATTTCCATTCCAGGACTCTTCCACTGTGACTTTTGGGCAAACGTTGTTGGTATATTGGCAGCAGATGTCTATGGTCTCCTGGATTAAGCATCTTGGGAGACTGAGCAACGGTTGAAGCAACATTTCACAGAAGAAATGGGATGAAAAATTGAAGGGAAGCTCCTTAAAGGAAGGAGCTTAAATAGAGGAATTTATTAAATTGTGAAACCGAGGGTTTTTTTTTTAATAGTGAAAATGGCTGATGGCATGCTTATTACTATTATTATAATATTATTATTATGATTTTATCAAGATTCCAATGATGAACTGTGATTCTATTCTAAGAATGGAATCTTCAGAATTCAGGAAGAGGAAGGGATTTTGCCTTACCCCTTAATATCATTCACTGTCTATAAATGTTCACTTGCTAGGCAATAGGGACAGAAATAAATAAGATCCAAGCCATGCTCTGAAGGACCCATAGCCTAGAAAATGGATAAAGGCAGTGCATCTTTTCCTAGGAGCCACTGAAAAGCCAAAAACAAAATTTGTGTGAGTTCTCAATATCACCACAGTCCTCCCCTAAAAACAAAGAGTGGTGGGTCGATAGGAAGAAGAGGAGAAAAGAGGACATGACACCCTCCCTTTTTGTCATCCTCTAGTCCTATGGGGCTGTCAGCAGTGTCTAAAAGTAGAAATGAAGCTAGTACTTGTTCCATCCTTAGGGGCCAAGACAAGTCCAGGCTTAGTATGAGGGGCCTTTACTTCTTATTCCTCCTTTTTATTCACCTGTATTAGTTATTCATAGCTGTATAACAAATTCCTCAAAGCTTAGTAGCTTAGTAACTTGAATAGCAATAAACATTATCTCACAGTTTCTGTGGGTCAGGAATTTAGGGGACCTTAGCTGGATGTTCTGCTCAGGGTCTCAAAAGATTGCAGTCAAGATGTCTATCAGGGCTGCAGTTATCTGAAGGCTTAACTGGAATTAAGGGAGGATCTTCCAGCCTGGCTCACTCACATGGCTAGTCCTGGCTGTTGGCAGAAATCCTCAGTTTCTCACCATGAAGATCTTTCTGTAGGACTGCTTGAGTGTCTTCATGACGCGGTGGTTGACATCCTCCAGGACAGTAATCTAAGAGAGAAGGCAGCACTCACATCTTTCATGGTCTAATCTCAGAAGTAACACTCCATCACTTCCACAATATATTACTGGTTACTTAGGTCAGCCTGAAGAGTATGAATACCAAGAGATAAGAATCATTAGGGGCCATTTGGAAGTTCAATACCACATCATCAAAACATTTAAAGCAATGACATCTGTATTTTTCCAAACAACTTGTTTCCTCGAAGCCTTCCTTGCTTTATGCAGATGGTAGCTGCCACTGAGTAAGATCCATTATAGGATCTGATTACTATTCCAACATCCTAATTAAAAACGATTTTTTTCAGCCCCAATTTAACCTTATTATCTCTCAGTTCTAAACCTTTCCTTTTTAACCACCCTAACTGTAGCTCCACATCTCTGTTTTTATCCTCTCCCCATCTATTATCCCCATCCATTGTCCCCAGGCTATCCTCTGTAAAGGTCCCAAGGTCCTGCCAGACTCTATCGTGTCTTATGCTCCTACTCTAGCATAGAGTCAGTGAGCTACCTGTGCCAAGGCAATCACTAAAAAGAAAGGACTCGATGCTGTCAAAAATGCTTATGCCAGCCAGCTTAGGCTGCATGAAGAGGAATAATGTCAAGAATGACAGAAGTGATTATGCTGGTCAGATCTCCACAAACTGCTCAAGGGGCATTACCTGGCAGCATACTTTAAGAGAGATCTAGACAAACAAGCATCTGGAAAGAAGGAAGGAAATAACTGTAACCAGAACAATAAGGAATATGGAACCTTACTCTAAGGGGAGAAATTGCAGAATCTAAGATCATTTCTTCGAGAAAGAAGAGAGCTCCAGGGAGCTTGATTTCATTCTTCAACAGTAGTATTCTGGTATTTGGGGGCAGGACTAAAACTAATGGATGAAAATTACAGAGACACAGGAAGTTTTTCTTTAATATGATTTGTCAAAATTGTTCAATATTCCAAAGAGCTTCTCCAAGGTGGTAACTTTAGTCCCTTCTTTAGTATTGGTACCATGTTAACTACATAAGAATCCATCCTATCCAGTTTAAGTGGTACTGGGACTGACTTTCTTCTACAGAGACAATTCTTATCAGAACAAAAGGTACACATTGAAATCAATTCTTTTAAAAAAGTGGATAGTTGTCTATTTCCATGATAATTGACACCTAACTCATTATCTTTAATGGATGATCCAACCTGAGATTTTTATATTATGGGTTCCTAAGTAGATGTAGGACTAATAACTGCCTCCCATTTAAACTGGTATGCTTTTATACTTTTATACTTTTATACCAGTTTAAATGGAATATCCCTTCATATAGTATTCAAGGGCATATAAGATAAACTTGCTGGTTATGATTTCCCACTTGGCAGGGGAGGACACTGAGGAAGAGCAACATAACCCAGTCCAAGACACCACAGGTAAACTGGTAATAGAGCAGGGACTGAACATTAATTAGTTCATTGTTTTTTCCATTAGAGTACATTGTCTGTTCTCTACTTGACTCCTTTCTAAATTTAAAAAAGCAAACAAACAAACAAGACTCTGTGTGTGTGTGTTGTGTGTGTATGTGTGTGTGTGTGTGTGAGAGAGAGAGAGAGAGAGAGAGAGAGAGAGAGAGAGAGAGATAGAGAGAGAGAGAGAGATGGAGACAGAGCCAGATACTAAGAGAAAAAGAAGAGAGATACTGAGAAATTCTGATAAAATAATACACAATAGCCTAGTCTGCTACCTATTTATTATATATTTGAATGCATTTAACAGTGGAGATAATTTAATGGAAACAGGTATGTTACCTCTGACCACAAAGTAGTGAATTTCCAAACCCTAATTATATATGTATGTTATGACTAAATGAATTTTTTTTAATGCAAAGGTGTTTAGTTTTCTTAAAACTGTAGCTTCCTTCTCTTCTCCCCTTACCTTGATAAATACCTTTGAGTATGAATGAGCCATTTCACAGATATATGGAATATCTCACCTGGCCCTCAGGCACCATCTAGTGCCATCATCTCATTAGACAGACACGTGAAGTAAGCTCCAGAAGAGCTCCCAGGTAGTATCAGCGCACAGTTAATCAAAGGACTTTTCCCTGATAAACAGAATGCCTCTTGGTGGGGAGAGGGAGTTTAACCCAATTTGCCTTTCTTCTTTTAAAGAACCTGGGATATTGACAGAAATGTAGGATCCCATATTGAAAGCCTTAGGATTATACTCAAATCTCTTTACATGAGACAGCCTCCTCACCCCACTCCCTGCCAAGAGGATTACCAGTGTCTATTCAAAGAAGGCTCTGGATAGGTCCCCTTGGTCAAATTATCCTTTCATAGGTGAAGAATACAAACTTAGAAGCTTAATTGGAATTTGAAGAAAGGCTATTAGATTTTTAGGAAGTCATTTGTATTCCATTTCTGAGATGTGGCTTGGCTAATGAATTCTGATAAGCAAAAGTAGGCAAAAGATTCTTCATAATTGAATGTGGATTAGGTACAGTGACCAATCTCCTTTAGCACAAAAAACTGCCACAGTCTTCCAAAAGCTTTCTGTGCCAAACTTTTATTTTAGGGAAATGACACTCTCTAGAGCTATAATTTTCCTGTTCCTCATGTTGTATAATCTGAGTTCCTTTATTATTCCCTTTTATTTTAAGCTCATAAGAAGAATGACAAAGGCAAATAATCATTTAAATCTTACTTTCTATTTAAATTTCTTTAAATTAGATTAATATCCTCCAAAAGATAATTTTACCAACTGAAATTAACTATGTGTAATGTAAACATTCTCTACCTTTTACAAATAAAGTGGGCTACAGTTGAGGACATTTCCAAATGTACTATTTAAAAACCTTGCAAAAATTTCCAAGTTACCATATGAATAAATAAAGCCAGCCCAAAGTAGGTAGAGGACAACAAACTAATACTATGAAACAATGATAAAAGGGCGGGAATTATTAATTGCTAAGGAAGATGAATAAAGTTAGGTAAGAATAAGGAAGGAGCAAATATTTAATTGAGGGAATAGAAAATACAAAAAAAAAAAAAAAAGGTACCAAAAACCCCCAAGTAGGGTAAAAAATATGTGTGTGTATGTTTGTGATGTTAAATGTTAATTCTGCCTGGTAAATACAAGATTGTTCTATGTAACCTCTGTGCTTTTGTGAATATTTGATATATTTCTTAATTAAAATTTTAAGCCTAAAAAGCAAAAGCAGGTACACTTGTCTGGAAGAACTCTAAAAGAGCTAAAGAAATAGAGGTTCCAGATAACACTAAAGAAGAGATACAGCTAGACATGGTAGGTGGGAGCAGAAAACAAGAGAATTTAAATACCAATACAAGCATAGGGAGCAATTAGATGCTAGGTTTCCATGCACTCAGATAGGCAACTACCTTTCCCTACTCTTCCAAAAGACAAGAGTTTTATTACGGAAAAAAAGAGAGGATTTAGGTTTGGGGACATGGAACATAGAGGAAGATGGCGGAGAGTTACAGTACTCAAAACAGAAGAATGAGGGAAAATCTGCACATTCAACACCGAAATTCTCCCTCACCAGCCTCCTTCATCCTCCTAGATCCAGAAGTTATAGCTGGGCAGATATCCTCTAGGCAGAAAAACTGAACTGCTTGAGAAAAAAAAGACTGATAGAAACACCGTTAGGAGGTTCACAGTAACAGGCTAAGCCATCAAAAAAATGCAAATCAAAACCACAATGAGATACAACATTACACCCAGTAGGATGGCTGTAATCAAAAAGAAATCATCTGTTAAGACATATCTATTATTATAACGAGTGCCACCTAGGATGCAGAACAATGAGAACCCTCATATATTGCTGATGGGAATGTAAAATGGCAGAGCCACTTTGGAGAACAGTCTGGCAGTTTATTAACAATTCTGTTCCTATGTATACACCAAAGAGGATTAAAAACGTATGTCCACACGAAAACTTGTACACAAATATTCATAGCAGCAGTATCCATAATAGTCCAAAGTAAAAATAACCTAAAAGTCCACAAACTGATGAATAGATTAATAAAATGTGAAATATCAATACAATGAATTATTATTCAGCAATAAAAAGAAATGAGATACCGATATATGCTACCACATGATCTTTGAAAAACATATATTAAGTGAAAGAAGCCTGTTCCAAAGGACCACATATTATGTTTCCATTTACATGAAATATCCAGAATAGGCAAATCTACAGAGACGTAAAGTAGATTAGTGGTTGCCTAGAACTGAGGTGCATGAGAGGTGAGATGTTGGTGGTGGAAGACTAAGGGGTGAGGTGTTATTGTTGTTGTTTTTTTTCAGGTTAAAGAAAATGTTCTAAATTGATTGTGGTGATGGAGGCACGACTCTGCATTGAATTGTATGCTTTGGATGGGTGAATTGTATGGTGTGTGAATTATATATCAATAAAGCTGTTTTTTAAAAAGTTTGGTTAGTGACGTTATTACTCTTCAAGAATGCTGACTGGTCAACAAGCTCCTCCCATGCACACCGAACTTCCAATCAGCTTAGCTTTCAACAGGAAGAGGCAACCAAGGATCACCAGACATTTGGGGAATACCTCCATCATGAAAGACCAAAAATGGACAGACAGGAAGGAAAAAAAACCTCAAAGAAAACAAGAGTTCAGAGTCAATGCAAGAAACATTTTAAAAACCAATAAATTATAATAAATATACTCAGAGAAGATATTGAATCCAAGAAGACTATAAACAAAAAGGAAGAAAAGAGTTCTTCAAAAGGAAGGAGAAGAAAAAGCAAACAATTAGAAAGAAAATATAGTAAAATGAGAGGTTTGGTAAACAAGGGACATCAAATAATAGGTATTCCAGAAGTGAGATGGAGAGGAAATTAACAAGTAAATAATATACGAAATAACAAAAGGAAAGGAAGTTAACAAGTAAATAATGCAAGAAATTTATCAGAACCAAAAGAGACTACAAATTAAAAAAAAAAAAAGCTGACTGAGCATCAGCAATAATGAATGTAAAAGGCCCATACAAAAACACATCATTGTGATATTTTAGAACACTAAAAATGCAATGTAGATTCTAAATGCTTCTGAGGGGGGTGGGATGGGACGGCCTACATACAAAGAATTGAAAATCAGAAAGGCATCAGAATTCTCAATAACATTGGAAGGTAAAGACAGTTAAACAACGCATTTAAAATTCTAAGGAAAAATTATTTCCCCTCAGGATTATGTCTAACTAGAGTATCGATATGGGTAAAATTTAAAAAGAAAATTGTTTTCAGTGTCTCAAAAAATTTATCTTCTAAAAGGAGGCTTCTAGGTGGATGTTCTTTGGAAAAACAAGGCTGTAAGCCAAAAAAGGAGATGTGGAATCCAAGAAACAGAATTCAACATGGAATAGGTAAAGGAAATTCCCAGGATTCTGTTTAAGACAACTTCAGGACAATGGGTGTGTAGCTGGACTTTGAGAGGAAGCTGTACAGATCGAAAGATTGGAGGATTTCAGGACCAATGTATCTAAGACAGACATGGAATTGGTAGACTAGTTGATAATTTCAATTACATGGAAAAGTGTATCAAGAATAGTTTTTCACAGCTGCTAATGGGGGTGGGAAAACTTAAGGATATGTTGGAAAAAAACTAAACAAATGAAAAATATCAAATTATTAACTCCAGGAAAATAAATTATGTAAGAAAGAAAACACAACCACTCTACACTACTTGGCTGAAAAGTGTAGTCTTTTTCAAAACATAATATAGTGATGTAAACTAATTGAACCCAAAAAAGAGAGAGAGAATTATAATAGGAGAATGAGAATCAGCAACTAAAAGTTTTAGCTATCATAATAGAAAGTCAATTGATTATATCAACTGCTGAACAGGAGTATCAGTCTTCTATATCAGCTGTCCCCAACCTTTTTGGCACCAGGGACCAGTGCTTCAAGGAGAATGTAATGCCCAATGATCCGAGTGGAGCTGAGGCAGTGATGCTAGCGCTGGGGAGCTGCAAATTCAGATGAAGCTTCTTGCTTGCTGCCACTCCCCTCTGCTGTGTGGCCCAGCTCCTAACAGACCATGGACCAGTAGTAGTCCACATCCTGGGGGTTGGGGACCCCTGTTCTATATTATTTAGTAATATAGAAGTAAATTCCAGAAGGAACAGCTAAAAGAATTGAAGATTTCTCTCCAGAGTGGGAGCAGTGGGGAGGGGAGGAAAGGTCAAGGAACTACATTTTACATTACTATAAGACTTTTAGCACTTTGGACCTTTAAAAACTATTCGTATACAATACTTTGATTGAAGATAAAGATTATTTTTAAATTTGTATAAATAGAATGTAGGTGATACTCGTTTACTTTCATGCCATATTGAATCCTTACGAAGAATTCCATTGCTAAATGTAGATGTAAAGAATCTTGATAACTCCAGTTGCTGCTGCCGTCTGTTGTTTTTGCTGCTGCTGCAGCCATCACTCCTGAAGAATGAGACAGCTGGGGCAGTGGTCATCACATGACAAGAATGACGGGAGTGCAGAATCTCCTTTTCTAAGGGTCTCTGATGTTCTTTCTAGGAAAGTTTTAATGTGGTTCTGCTTGTAGACAATTTTAAAATTACTTCTCAGAACCTTTCCAATTTAATACAAATGTGAGTCCCTAAAATTCCTAAAAGCAAATAGAAGATCCCCTGAGAGTGGGAATGTCAAGTTTCTCACCACCCTCAGCATAAAAAACTCCAAAAAGAAATCACTCTTTATTAGCATCCAGTATTAAAATATTAGTATGCCTTAGTTTATGTTTTTATCCTTCTTTAAGGATGTATTTTAGAACAAATATACAATTTTTAAATTTAGCTAATATCTGTTTATGGATTAAAAAAAACTGTAAATAGTTTAGAAACACCTTTATTTATAAGTAGAATTTGTTCTCCTTCCCAGTTTTGCCCCTCCTCTCTGACTCACACACTTTAAGGATGGATTTTAATGGTTTGGTAAATCATTTTGCATGCCACTATATTTTGAGATTTTGAGGGGGATGGAAATGAGAAAGCAATTTAAGAAATTGACTGCTGTATATGTTGAGTGACTGAATATATAGACAGATATTGGCTAGACTGTAAATGACAATAGATCTCTGATTACAACCTCTGCAGCAACCAGCTTAGGGATCCAAAACACAGCCCATGTAGCAATTGGTCTAGAATGATGAGGGGCTCGGTCAATGGCTGCCAGGATTTTTGTTTTGTTTTGTTTTGTTTTGTTTTGTTTGCCTTTGCTTTTAACTTGGGACTTCCACAATGGCAAGGAGAAGTTCCTTACAGGAGCAAAAATAATATCAGAATAACTGTTTCATCTGCTACATTAATAAAAGCTTCACTCATTAAGTTCAGCTAATATGTATTATGCTAGAGTGATCCAGGAACAAAAATAAATTTTATTTCTTTAGGACAAAACTTGTCTAAGAAGGAAACCACATAGCTGAAGCTTTGGGAGTTGGAAAGTCAATCTTGAGTCATTGTTTATGGTCTGTAACAGGCAAACTATTTACTTCAAATGTCTCAAAGTTCCTTGGTTAAACATGAATGAAGAGAAAGCCTCAGCAATTAATGTAACAGCAGAGAAAGAATTACTGCTAATAATATTTTTCCTTCTAGTTTTTTTTTAAAAAAAATCTCTTAGTACCCCTGAAGGTCTATAATATTATTGTTAGAGTTGTTTTTCAAAAAAATTATATAATTACTTGTCTAAGGATGATTGCCCCTCCAATTATGTTCAATTTACTAATCTGGACCACAAGGTTTTTCATTAATTGGCAAACATAGCATCTGAAAAGTTTTTTGCTTCAGGGAATGATATTCTGGTAAGTTTTACTGAATATGACATTTTCATTAGCACTGCTAATGAACTATGCTTATTTCTTTGGGAAGCCACAATTTATTGACAGAATTAAAAGTTTTTTAAAAAACGCCAAAAGAATTACACTCTTTCATTTTGAAAATGACTCGGATATTTGCAATAGAAAAATTACTGAGTATTCCCTGAAGTCGTGGTGGTTTTTAAACACTGCATAATTCTAGGTATTGCCATCAAGAAAGCATTGTACCATTGCTCATTAAAGGATAATGTCATTATAATAGCTTTACTCTGAGGCATAAACCAGTTAAATGAAGCACCAGAAAAAGAAAGGCAAAATTTGTTTGGCAAAACATTCTTATTCTACAGTTTGGTGACTCCACACTAAGCCAGAAAGGAATACAGCTAGCTAGTGGCTTAAGATGAAGACTCTTCCAAGGAAATGTGCAAGATTATACAGTTCTTCATTACCTAGACTTCATTACCTCTGTTCATGAAGCTGTCTTTTCACAGTTAGCTTTGCAAGTTAATTGCTAACAAATCAGGAGAGAATAAAAACTCAAACATAATGTAGCATTTGGGAAGATCTTGAGCCAGTGCTTTTGATTCCCTTCTTTGCATTGTGACCTTATGCTGTAAACTTGGGTGTTACTGGTGCTGTTCTGGCCAAAGTACCAGGAAGTTCAGATTAGGTCAAAGTCAAGCTTAAGCCTGGCTGACTCTGAGGTCGGCCTATTCACATGTCTTTTTTTTAAGATAGAATCACTAGAGGAAAAAGGCTACTGGTCAGTAGAGCTATTTTCCAAAGCCGAATCCCATTGGCCGGTCTACAAAACTGTTCTGTGTGTTGGATCAGAACTTTGTGCATAGAATCTCTCCTAGTGCCTTGTAAATTTGGTCATGGAGAGAAGATCATGCAGGAGTGAGCAAGGGAGACCGTTATTCAGAGAACGTTCTTACCCCTGGAATCCTCCATACTCAAGGAAGAGACTGCTTCAAAATTCTTAACTTTAAATGCTTCTATGGTCGTCTTAATGTAAAAGATGGCTTTCTAGAGACGTGATTAGCCTCAGGGGGTTGCATCATAGGCTAACAAAGATTTGAGCCAATCCAGAGCTAGTGTGGCAGCAGGAGAGCTGCATTAGTCCTGTTGCCCCAAGGAAAGGCCTTCTGTACAAGAATCTCTTGGGGGTGGTGCCAATGCATAGAAGGAGGTTAGGTCTCTAGAGGCTCTAGAAATTGGCCAATGCTCAAAGCTCAGCTATCATGGAAAAGGTTGCTCCCCTTCAAGTAGGAAATGTAAAAGTATTGGCAACAATGAAGCTTTAATTCTTCAATCGGGTTAATTTAGTTCAAGCAATATTTAGTATCACCTATTATGCTCCAGGCACTGTGACTACAAAGATGAATACAACCCAGTTCATGCCCTCAAGAAGCTGTGGTTAAATGAAGGAAGTCCATACAGATACTTAAGTATAATGTGATATATAATAAGAAAGGAAATCCTGAGCTGAGCCCTGAAGGGTAGCTTAGCCAAAGGAAGAAAGGTAGAACAAGTTTCCAGGATGGAAAGAGGTAAATAAAAGGCAGCAATGAGGTCTGGGAAATTCAGAGGCAAGCTAAGCATAGCGAGGGGCCTTCCTATTATTACAGATTTCGGATTCTAAATTTCTTTGTTTTTTGAGAAGGGAAGTCGGAGTCTTTTTAGTTACATGTGACACCATGGTGACCTTCACAATCAGAAGCCATACTCAGCATCTCATTTGAGTCCCTGCTGAAGTGTGTACTGTGTGCTGCACTGAGGGCTGGGATTTGGCCTTCATGCGTCTGTCCTTTCCTCCCCCATGAGCTTTCTCATGTCTTTTGACATTTCTCTGTCAATCTTATTTCCCTCTCTCTTCTTTGCTTCTCCCTTGAGCTGCACCAAAATGACTTCATTTCATAAAACAGGTTAATTTTGAGCTGCATTTAGGTCTCTAATGTGGCCCCATTTGTGAGAGACCTTGGAATTCCCAGCATACTTTGCTTTCAGGGTATTTAAGTACCCTGATATTAGGCTATTTAGGGAGTAATCCCATCAAGCAGATGTTAGTTCTAGAAAGACAGCCTAATTGAGCAGGACACTGAGAGGGATAGATAGCATGGGAGAAAAGGGGGTAGGGAGAGAAGAAAGGGGGCAGTGAGGGCTGGGATCTCCCTGTGTTAGCAGCTGCTCTCCGACATTCCGAGCTCCTTCTGCAGATCCAAAGGGAATTATTAGCTTCTGGGCTCAAAAATTATATTGGCACAGTTAGCATAGTATTCTTGAAAAATTTGCCATTTGATGCAGTGAACCCAAATATTACTTTTTCTTCACTTACATTTTCTTCTAGTTTATGTGCTCAGTGAAGAAACATTGGAAAACAGAAAAGTACTAGGAAAAAAAAAATTAACTAAAATTGCACAACCCAAAGATAACTTCCAACATTTGCTGTAGATATTTCTAGTATTTTTCATGCATATATATTTTTCTTACAAAAATAGTATCATGCATGTTATTTTGTAGCTTCCTTTTTTAAAAAGGGAATTTACATTTATTTTTCAGCTTCAAAGGGTCTTAACAAGTGATAATGACAGAAAATTAAGGATTTGTCTGAGTGATAGTTATTCCTTGGAAAATGTGTGCTACAATTCAATTAATGCGTTAAACATTAAATGTTGCAGTATTGGTATTTCATATAGATGTTCACCTATTTAAGGTGATTATTAAACATATGTCATATGTCTACACAAACATATATTCTCTAACCTGGGCATCAGGAGATCCGAATGATTCTGTCAATATTCTGCCTTCGACTCGATAAGCAATCTTAAGCAAATTAGCTCAATATTACTTTTCTAGATAAAGTCCAAATTTTTTAACATGGTGTATGGGGTTCTGTATTGTCTGGTCAGTCCACTCATATGGAATCACATGCAATTCCTAGAATGTATCATGCTCTCCTGTGCTTGCATGTTGTTTAAACATGATTTCCCCTCAGCTTCCCCAGATGACTCATTAACTCCTCCTTGCCTTTTTAAAATATTTAATTGTGGTGACATACATAACACAATTTCTCCTATCTTAGCCATTTTTAATATACAGTTCATCAGTGTTAAATACATTCACACTGTTGTGCAACCAGTCTCCAGAACTCTTTCCATTTTGCAAAACTGAAACTCTATACCTGTTGAACAACAACTCCCCATTCCCTCCTCCCCGCAGCCTCTGGCAACCATCATTCTACTTTCTGTCTCTAAGAATTCAACTCTCTAGGCGCCTCCTGTAAATTGAATCATACAATACTTGTCTCTTTGTGACTGTCTTATTTTCTTTAGTACTATGTTCTCAAGGCTCATTCATATTGTAGCATGTGTCAGGATTTATTTCCTTTTGAAGGCTGAATAATATTTCATTTTATGTATATATCACATTTTACTTACCTGTTTATCTGCTGAAAGATGCCTGGATATATTCCAGCTTTTGGCTATTGTGAATAATACTGCTATGTGGTCTCTTAAACTTTACTCACAAAGAAAGTAAATCTTTATACCAAAATTATTATCCAGAAGGGAAAGGTATTGTGTAAGTCATCAGTCACAAAAAATAAAATGATCAGACCTTGCTGCCTAAATTTTTAATTAATATGTGATATTAACTCCATTTTAAAAGGGTCCTCCTTAAATAAACATGAGAAGTCTCCTCTAGTTTGTATATTACTTTCCATTTACAAACTACTTCTATTTATGTTTTCCTATATATTCCTTATAATTAGTTATTATTTTCCCTGGTTTACACATGAAGAAATTGAGGCCCAGAGAAGTGACTTAACTGAGATCACAGAGCTGATAATCGGTGTCTTCTGTTTCTAAGTTCATTGCTTTAAAATTACAGATGACTCATTTACCAGTCCTTGAGATCTAATCATAATGACTAAGCATAGTACAGACTTTCTGAAGACTTTTTTTCCCCCAAGCTGTGAAGAGGTGGTAATGGTTTGGGGAAAGTAGCTAAAAGCTGTGATTTAATATGAAGACATTTTGTGGCTGATATGTAGAAAAGAAATACAAAGAGTTTTTCCTTCGCCCAAGAATTGTGGGTTGCCCTTCATAGAGCTGATCCAGTGTAGTTTCAAGCATAGTGGGCTCTGGGGTCACTTACTTAAATTTGAACCTTGGCTTCACAGCACAAATTATACAATTTGAACAAATTAACCTCTCTATGTTTTTTTTTTTTCACCTATAACATGGATAATATTAGCTCCTGTCTCACTGGACTACTGTGAAGAATAAATGAGATAATGTGAGTATTTGGCACCTGCTAACTGCCTGGTATGCAACAACTCTCATTGCTAGTATTGAGGACCTAGATAATACTGTTCTTCTGTTTCATCCTGGGCAAGAGGTACGTGAAAGGGGCTGGTCAAAATAAGGTAAGAGTGAAAATAGCTTTCTCTGATGCTGGTTTAAAAAGATAATTGAAAGGCTTCTCTAGTAGACTATCACTGGTTTTTGAAATTTAATCAAGGTACAATCCAGTGTAGTTTACTTTGTGTTTATTCTATATTGTGGTTTGTTGATCTTGTATCTGTGGGTTTATGGTTTTCATCAAATTTGAAATGTATTTGACCATTATTTTTTCAATGTTTTTTTCTGACTTCCCTTCTGGGACTTTAATTACATGTTAAACAGCTTGATATTGTCTGAAAGTTCACTTGGTTCAATTTTTCCCCCAGTTTTTTTCTCTGTTCTTCAGTTTGGAAAGTTTGTATTACTATGCATTTAAGTTTACTTACCCTTTATTTTGCAATGTCTAATCTGCTATTGATCACATGAAATAATAATTTCCTTTCATATATTGTATTTTTCAACTCCACAAAGTTCCATTTGGTTTTGTACTGTATCTTCCATTTCTTTCTCCATGATAGCAATTTTTCATGAAATCTTTGAGCATATTTATATTAGCTGTTTCAAAGTCTTGTCTGCTAATTCCATCCTCTGTTATTTATGGGTCTCTTTTTATTTACTGGTTTTTCTCCTTGTTACAGGCTGTATTTTCCTGCTTCTACACCTGTCAGGTGGATCTGCTCAGGAGTAGACTGACTCCTTGGAATCTGAGGAAAAATGAGAGAGGAGGAGAGCAAATGAGGAGGACCAACACTAGTTTCAGTCAGAGGAAGGTCCAGAACAAGAAGATCCTGCCAGAGCAGAAGTGACAGCAATAGCACCTTTCATTTGTATGGCACCTTGAGGTTCACAAAGCACTATCACCTTCATTATCTGCTAGAATGCATACAACACTTTTTCCTGGTAACAGAGACAGGTATTACTATCACCATTTTACTGATGAGAAAACTAATGCTCACATATATTTATGGGACTTGGCCGGACTCATATATACTCAGAAGTCTAAAGGCCCTTGCTAACACTTTTACTGACCTGTGACCTCTTCCATTTAGGTGCTTAGAAAAAAAGCTTAGGTTCTCTGCCTCAAGAAATGTTGATGCACACACTAACCGGATAGACTCTCAGAGTTCTTTAAACTGCTTCCAGTTCTTTGTTAAATTTTTATGGAGACTAAAGAATATTTGCTACCACTACCAACTTGTTAGTTTCTCCCAGAATATAAAAGACATTGTGTAGTTGTCTGGGAGGATTCAGTAGTGCTTTTTCTCATAAACATACTGACATTTATTAGCAGAGAGTTCACTGATGTCTTATGATAATCCCGAGATATCTGCCTCATCTCCAGTCATTAATTAGCCCTTGCTCACTGTACATTGTAGTATAAATTGGACTAAGATTCATTGTTTTATTTTCTCTTTTTAAGGAATTACCAGCAATTCAGTATCTACATCAGTAGTTTAAAATTTTTTATTTGTAGCAGAAGAGTATCTTTTTTTAAAAAATAAAATTTTATATGGAGTCCAACTGCATAACACAGATAAAGGTGGAACTGATCTGATTAAAGAGGGGTGGGGATGGGACAGGTGGAACTGCCAGGGTCCCACCTACCTGGAAAACCCCTTAGATCCCACATGGTAAATTCAAGGCCCTTCTATTGAACCCAGCGCTCCAAAACACTTGGGAAAACACTGACCTGTATAATAAAATTTAAACATCCATCCATCCATCTGCTTCTGGTGGAAAGTAAAAATGATAAAATGACTTTGGAAAACAGTTTGGCAGTTTTTTAAAAAGTTAAATACACCTCTACACAAAACCCAACCATCCCATTCCTAGGCATTTACCCTAGAGAAATAAAAGTTGATGTCCATATGCAGACTTTGCACATCAGTGTTCATAACAGCTTTAGTTGTAAAAGCTCAAAACTGCAAACCACCCATGTTCATCAACATAAGAATGGATTTAAAAAATTGAAGTATACCCATAGAATGAAATACTACTTGGCAATGAAAAGGAATTAATTATTGATATACACAACAACATGGATGAGTATCGAAATAATTATGGTGAGTGAAAGAAGACAGACATCCCCCCCAACCAAAAGAGCATATTTTCATATACATAAAAATCTAGAAAATGAAAGCTAATCTATTGTAACAGAAAGCAGATCTTTGGGATGGGTTGGGGAACAGGTTGGGGTAGGAGGAAGGGATTATCAAGAGCCATAAGGAAATTTTGAGGGTAAATGACGTGTTCATTATCTTTATTGTGGTGATGGTATCAGAATATATGCTTTTGTTGAAACATAAAATTGTACATTTTCAATACATACAATTTATTGTATGTCAATTACACCTTGAAAAAGTTTTTTTTCAAAAGCTAATAAACAGGCAATTTCTTTTAAAACTTAATATGCTCTTACCATACTCAGCAATTTCACTCTTGGACATTTATCCCAGAAAAATGAAAACTTAAGTTTACACAAAAATCTCTACTCAATTGTTCACAGCAGCTTTATTAATATTAGCAAAAACAAAACAAAACAAACAAACAAAAACCCTGAAAACAATGCAAATACCCTTTAGTGGGTGAATGGTTGAACAAACTCTGGTATATTCATACAGTGGCATACTATTTAACAATAAAAAGGAACAAGTTATTGATATATGCAACAACTTGGGAGATCTTAAGGGTATTATGCTTAGTGATAAAAGGCAATCTGAAAGAGTTACATTCTATATGATTCCATTTGTAATCATCCTCGAATGACAAAACTATAGCAATGCAGGGCAGATTAGTGGTTGCCAGGGCCAGGGATAGGTTAGGGAGGTACCACGGTAACAAGAGAGTTCTTTGTCATGATGGAACAGTTCTATATCCGATTGTTGTAGTGGTTACACAATATGTATGAGGAATCAAATTGCAAAGAATTACACACACACACACACACACACACACACACAGGTGTATGTAAAAATTGGTGAAAACTGAATGGAGTCTATATGCTACCTAATAATATTGCACTAAAGTCAATTTCCTGGTTTTGACATGTTACCACAGTCATATAAGATGTCACCATTGGGAGAAACTAGGTTCAAGGGACTCTGCAAGTATTTTCGCAATGTCCTATAATCTGTAACAATTTCAAAATAAAAAGTTTACAAACATGCATAATGGAGATAAAAAAAATTTCTGGAGACCTCAGGTGGGCTGCTGAAGTTAAAACTCTCTAAAACATACTTATTCTTACAAGCTCTTCCTAAATGTCTTTAATTAAGGTGCCAGTGTGAGATAAAGAATAAAAGAACTTCGTATTTCTCCCCATATTAAACAAAGGCAAAAACCTAAAATGTTGAATGAACCTATGAAAATATAGGGTTTTTTTTATTGGTCTTATTTCTTCAAGGCAGAAGACACCAGAATGTGAATTTAAAGAGCAGAGACAGTATCCTTATAATTCTAGCACCTAGCAAAGGGCTTTGCTCATAGGAGGAGCTCAGTAAAGACTTGGGTAGTAAAGAAGATAGAGAGGGAGGGGAAAAATGGTAAAGAAAGAAACTTTGATAGACTTTAGACAGCTTTCTGTGTCAGTGCAGAAAGGCTATGTTTAGTTAATGATAGATCCAGTGTACAGGAACAATTCCATGTGATGAGGAGATTTTGAGAAAGGAAGAAAAGGTCGCTACGTAAATCTCTGCATACTTAGAAAATGAAAATCATAACTCCTGGACTTCTCTTTCTCCAGGGGCAAGGGTGTCAGATGAGGCTGCATCTATAGAGGCTAGAGCCAGGCTGGGAGTGGGAGGACTGAGAGAGTCACTGAAGCAGTCTTCAGTGGAAGATTTTAAGAGATGAATATGAGCTGATGTCGTGACAGAGAACCCAGATTCAGTCAAAGATGAACAAATACCAAACACAGTTCAGAAATCTGGAGTGGAACCCAGGGGGAACCTAGAATCAGGAGTCAGAGGGGGACAGAACTGGCAAGGTCAAAGAAAATATAGAACATCTAAACAGTGGTGGTAGTGCTCCTTGCTCTCATCTGTCTTGGTACCCACCTGGAGGGCTTACAGATGCAGTAGGAACTGACTACTTCATTGTTACTTGTTTCATAAAGAAGTTACAAGAATATGAAATTTCCTAAAATATGCTTGGGCTCCTCAAAATTTTAGGGAAATGGTTGATATTTACTCAGATTCTTAAGGTTTCTTTCCTTAGCACTATTTTGAAGAGTGTGTAATTCTGTTTTGGTAAGTTGTCTGGGTTCAAAGTCAATAACATGACCAAATTGTCCCTTGTTCTAGTTCATACCTCCTTCCCCCACTGGGACTCCAAGACTTGTGTTTTAAATAGTGTCAGCTTGTTTAGGGGCCTCTTCCCATTTCCTCATTTGGTTATACTGCCTCCTCCTATGCTTATGTGACTTCAAATTCCACATTTCTCTTACAGTCCTTTACACTATGGCATAACTTAGGTCTACAGAGTTTAAGGATATAGATTTAGCAGAAATACGGATATCTAGTTTTTATAAGAAATGTGTTGAACGTAAAACTGTGAGGCTACCCTTTTCTTCATGACAGCCTTGACCTACACTTCTCATCCATCTTCTCAACCTTTCACATTATTTCCTGAAGCCATTTCATCTTCCGTCTAAAATGCCAACCTAAAAATAAGTAATCACACTGAAAAGGATCCAGATGGAAACAGAAAAACATGGACACAGTCATTTGGTACGCAAAACATTTTCTATATTTGTCTGTAGACCTAAGTTTGCTTCTCATCTTCATTTCTGCCTCATCATAGAGTGGTATTAGAGATTAACAGAAATGTTTCAGCCCATTGAAACAGAACTCACTCTGTATGGCTTTTGACTTCATGTGGTAATGCTTGATTTGGGCACTATAAAAGCTTAAGAAAATTATCTGGAAATAAATATGAATAGTTTATGTTTTTTATTTAAACAAAGACTTCATGTTATGTGTTCTTAAGAAGTATGTTTTTGTTTGCTTCAATCAGTTGTGAAAAGAAGGCTCTGTCAAGCTCAGAACTTGGCATATTCCCTAATTTCTCTTGGTGTAGAAATATGGAAAACTTTCTAGGGTAGGTCTTTAGCTTCTTAGAAAAGACAATCAAGATATTAAAGTCATGAAAACTGGATGAATGCTATATATTAAAAGTAAAGTCAGAAATCCAAAATATCAGACTAATCAGAATCCCTAATGAGTTACTTATTCAAAAAATTCCCTTAATTTATTCTCTTTTTAGAAGCAAGAAGATCAACACACATGCACACACACTTGAATCAAAGAGGATTTAGTAACTTTTTAAAAGGAATTTTCTATGTCAATACACATTCGTCTATATCTTTCTTATCTATAGTCTTGTTCAGTGGCAATTGGTATTCAGAATAAGACATTTGGGACACAAGATATTAATCACAAAGAAAAAAAAATTATTACCAAAGTAGGAAGTCTTTCTATGCTATATTAGAACAATTATCAGAATATAGAGTTGAAAAAAAAAATATTGACTGAATAACTATCTTTAGTCAGGAGAGGTCTCATTCCCTAGGCAACATGAATCTTATTGAGATTGTATTAAAGACTTATAAATTTTAGGACTAAGTTAACGATTTAAGCCATGGAAATCTGCAAGTATTCCCCCACAATTTGAAGGGGGAAAAAACACATTAGCCCTTAAATTGTGTGGTTTTAGAAAATGGCCCAGGTGTGAGACTTAGAGTGCTATCAGTAGGTTAATTCTACATAAATTATTGGTCACAATTTGATCATCTTTTTTAGGCTCCAGAAATATTCCCAGATTTCAAGGTACAACCAAATGGTTGGTAAGCATATCCTCCTAAAGAAGATATTGAGACTTGAAACCAAGAAAGCAGAGCTTTAATTAAATAACTTGAAGGTGACAAAAGTACAGCCACTCTATCCTCTATATTTACATGTCTAAATTCCACAGTGTAGTTCCTGCCCAGATACAGTCTTGATCCAAAGCTGGATGTGATTTCTTCCCCTTTCGAATTCTCTGAACTGTAAAAGTACTGGCATGTAACTCCAGGATAGTTGTCCATTCCCTGGTCAGGGATTTGTCTTTTTCCTTATGACATGTCCCATATTTTAGTCTGTGATGCAGTAATCTACCTACATGCTTCATCTCCCCTTCTGGATTGTAAAATTTTTAAGTGCAAGAACCATATCTGTTTTATCTTCTTTGAAATAACACAGATGAAAAGCTCAGTGTAAGCTATGAGATATCTTCACAGGCCTAAGTTTCTATTCTTGTAAAATTATCTGCATTTATTAGTGCCTAACACATCATAGATGCCAATAAAGATTTGTTAACTGACTGAATAAGTACCTTCAATTATCTCCTCTTATCACTAGAATTCTATGTGGTATCTAGAAGAGAGAGGCCCAGCAAACAGAAGGTCAGTTCTCAAAGGGGATTTGTTGGAATAGAGCAAGCAGGCAAAACTGCCATCCTTAGTTCACTGCCTATCAAACATCAGTGCTATCACTGATTCTTCCACTTCACACTATAGAATTTGGTTGTACCCTGTGGAGTCCTGGCAGCTGTCTAGGTAAGTGTTCTCAGGAAAATGTGGATGTCTGACCCCAGTGTTAAAAAGGTATTTCAAGACTGGTGAGTGCAAATGTTGCCCAAAACTATCTCCATCATTTGGATGTGCAAATAGCAGCATTAGCACAATAATCCTCCCCCAAGAAGCAAGGGGAACTAAAAACGACTAAACCCAAGTGAGCATCTATTTAAAAGAAACAAAACTGGGCATTTTGCTTTGTTGCTCTCTCTGTGCCAAATGCACAGAACTAAATAAATGGAGAAGAGTGTTCTGCTTTCAAAGTGCTTCAAAATTTTGCAGGCTTTCTAAATTGTTTCATCAATTATAACTTGTCCCGAAACAAGATGTTACCTTTAGGGGGAAAAGCATGACCTTGTTTTAGTCGTGAAAAACTAAATAAAATCATTCTCATAATACCCCCATTTTTAAAGTTCAGGAAAAAAAATTAAAAAGAAAAAGAGAGAGTTTTAGAACAGTCATTTTCTATGTCAAACTGATAATCCAGTGGTCCACTGGCCACCTACTCATAATCTGTCCTTCATTCCTAGCTAATCACAGGTGAAGCCAGAAGCACTCAGATTCTGTGACATGGTTGTAATGCTTCACTTAGAACATTTACCAAGTGCTGTATTTATTTCCACAGAGTCTCACTATTTCACTACAAAGACTGAAAGAACAGGCCCCTTGTTCTCAGGCAAGAAAACACAGAAGCTTCATTTGTTTATTATTTTTAGCCACTATGCATTTTATGTACTTTATAGTTTCTTGAGTGATTGTCTGATTGTGAATATATTGGCATGTGATTTGAGGTCAGCTGTTTGTTCCCTGGGTGGTACAATCAATCCATAATCCTGACAGGGAGAAATCTCAGTAAAATTCAAGCCTTAAATTCTAAGCTATCAACATATAGTCTCCCTCTCTTCAAATCCTCTGTCTCTCATGAAAAAATTTCTTTTAGTTTTCCTTGATTATTATTTAACGTGTAGTTTGGAAAGCATCTTCCCTCTACTTTATTGTTTCTAAAAAATGTAGATTGGCAAACAGGAAAAAAAAAACTGCCTCTAATTCTCCTATCCAAAAATAATCACAATTAATATTTTGGTGCAGTCTTCTCAGCTATTTAAGAGAGTTCTTTTAACAAGCACCAAAATAAAATAGTGAGCTTCGTCAGGGCTTTAAAGTGTTGTCATGCACGTCAAAAAAATTTTTAAAGCCAAAACCACATAAAGTAAGATTTTCTTTCATTTAATGTTTTTAGTTAGCCACCACTATATAGCTCAAATGGGCCATCGGTCTTTGGAAAAATGAACATTTTTTAGAAAAAAAGTGGATTTTCTGCTGTTTCAAAGACCATTACAGGAATGCCTTGAATGAGTACATTTCACCCATTTCCTGTTCCTCCCGGATCACTCCTAG
This sequence comes from Eonycteris spelaea, assembly GCA_003508835.1. Lineage (NCBI taxonomy): Eukaryota > Metazoa > Chordata > Mammalia > Chiroptera > Pteropodidae > Eonycteris > Eonycteris spelaea. The sequence continues at coordinate 29,234,046 of PUFA01000001.1, read as the reverse complement.
CCTACCCCAGCTCTTCTTAAGTACCTACTCTGGGATCCCTTTATCTGACTCTTTTTCTTCCAGTTTTGCTGTTCTGAGGAGTAAGAGTAGGATCAAAGGATAAGATTGGAAGTAAATACAACAAAATATTAACAGTAGTTAACTCTGGGCAATTTGAACACTTGTTGGTAGTTTTCATTTCAATTTTTACAGATATTTTGAAAGTTCTAAATATTAACAAAACAAAAGATACTGTCCTTGTGTTCAAGGACTCAGGGTCTGGTTTAATACATAAACAATTATGGTACATTTAAGACTTACAGACAGATCATTGCTCTAGAGAGCTATTTGACAGAATAACTTCTGTCACATGGTGCTAGACTCTAGCAGCTAGAGTAACACAGAGCAAAGAGTACACCCCCCATCCTTTCTCTATGATGCCTTCTTAAAGATATAGGAAGGCTTCTGCAAGGAGGCAAAGTTTGACTTGAGGCTGAGAAGAGGATTAGTTTTTCATGGTTTCAAGTGCAAGTAAAGGTATACTGCAGCAAAAGCCATAATATGTGTGAAATCAGACTCCAAGACCATTCCGTGTGCTTGGGGGACAAGAGTATATGTTCAGTATGGCTGGGGTTGCTCTGTGTCAGCAGATGAGTTTGGAGAAGTGGACATTTACCAGGGTGAAGAGTCCCATACAACAAGCTACCCAATGGTTGATGAGTATGCAATAGAAGAAGTGAAGGGCATAGTGTAACATTTGTGTTGGCAACATTCTTCAGTGGACAGTGTAGAAGATGAATGGAGGGAGGCAGAAAGGCCAATTAGGTGACTACAGCAATGATCTGGGTTAGAGATGATGATAGCCTGTAATAGGGCAATTGCAGAGAGGGAGGAGGGAGATGTGGGAGCTCTTTGGAGGACAGAATCCATTCTGCATGGAGAAAAATTGGATGTGGCGAGGAGAGAGATTGCAGAGAGTGAGTGCTGGGTTTCTGATTTGGGCAGTGGGTTTGATGGTGGTGTAAATTCACTGAGATTGAGAAGAGCAGGAATGAAGAGGGACAGAAAAGTAAATTTGCAATATGCTGAGTTTGGGGAAACTGTGATGCATCTTGGAGCTGTCCAAGAGACCATAAGGTGTAGTGATTTGGAGTGAGCACAACACGTTCACTCTCCAGGCTAGAAGTAAACTCATGATGTGAACACCCCCAGGGCTGAGGCCATGAGTGTGCTGAAGGCGTCCTGGGAAGAGTAAGCAAGAGAGAACAGACGCTGGAGCTCTGAGGAAGCTCAATGTTTAAGAGACTGAGGAGTAGTGCAATGGGGAGAAGAGAGTGATGTCAGTCATGTCACATCTGCTAAAGGAGGAGATCATTTCAAGAATTCAGGAACACTCACTAGGTTAGAGCTGGCAGCCAAGTCACTTAAGACATTGCATTGCCAGATAAAATATAGAATACCTAGTTAACTTTAATTTCAGACAGAATTTCTTTTAGTATAAGTATGTCCCCTATTTTCATTTGGTAAATATGATAACTCTAGTAAGGTAATGACTAAAATGCACATGTAGATGCACATAGCAGTTAAAGCAGATCACAGGACCACGGGGTGCAGACACAGACAGGGACTGGGAAACAGTGCTAGAAATCAGGCGGTGAGGTGATAGGGTAGGGGCAAGGTTAAAACAAGGAGGGTTTTAGTGATGGGAACAGGTACGACATGCTATATCATCCACCCCATATGCCCTCCTCAGCCAGAAACCACGTGAGGTTCAAGACCATGTCTTATTTGTCTTTGTAATCAACCTGCTGATCTTCCCAGACTTTTTCTCTTATGTATTAGGAACTCAATAAATGGTTGCTAAATTAAATTCTTTCACTGGATTTCTCCAAGCCTATAGGAAAGAACCAAGATAAACAAGGAGACGCATTACCTTTGCCTCTATCTGAAAACGACGACCCAACATATTTTGGACAAAAACAATTTATATTTTTCAGAATGATCTGAAATATTGCCGTAGCTCTCCATTTCTATTTTCCAGTGAAGGTACATCTGAGAGATCAAACACCTTATGTAGCAGTAGCAGTAGCTAGGAACCTCTTAACTGCCTCCTGCTTGCCAAAACTATGCAACTTTCCAGGTGAGTGAAACAGATTCAGAATATCTGGCTTAGTGGGAAACAATGAAACAAAGCTTGCACCAAACAAGCAGAGTAAGTTGCTCAAGAGGGTTTTTGAGGCCGGTGGGAAACTTCAGCATTCTCCAGGCTGACCTGATGTTTGCTGCTCCACTTGGCTCAAAACTGTCTTTCCTCCTTTACACAGCTAAGTGAAATTCACTCGCCCAAGGAATAAATCAACCACAAAACAAACCTATTAAAAGGCCACTCAAGCCTGCCTTATGTGATCCAAAGCCAGCAAGCACATGTGCAGGTGCTTTCAAAGACAGGTCTTCTGCTTTTTGTTTCCTAATGCACTCTGAGTCAACCCTGGAGGTACTGCAGATTCCACTTGACCAGGAGAGAGGAAGGAGGAGCTGTGCTGAAGTTAGGGCCTTGGCTATGGAATGGAGGCCCCTGGATATATCTAGAAGGATCAGGGTCTGAGGATGGTTTCTGTTGGTAAAAGGACAAAAGGATAAAAGTGGTTTAATAGAAAACCTTGGATTTTGAGGTTGGATTAGACGTGGGCTCAGGTCCCAGACCTCCCCTAGTCTAGTTTTGTAGTGTTAGGTTCTACAGGATGGTGGTTAAGAGCAAAGCTTTAGAGTTGGACACATTTGGATTTAATTCTTAGCACAAGTGGAACCAGGATAATATTTTTCAAAATACTTTCCTTATATATTCTTCTTGCAGCCATTCTGTCATTGTGGCTCTAAGAAAGGAAAAAAAAAAAAAAAAGATGAACAGCTCTCCAGGATGGGGGAATATTTCTGTCAAACATTGGGAGGGAAAGAAAGCCCTTTCAACATGGGAAATGAGGAGCAAGTGAAGAGAAAGGGGAAGGAGAGAGGCAAGTGGCCAAAAGGGAAGGATTAGAAGAAGTCAGTTCAGTTGAGTGGGATCCCAGAGTGGTAGTCTGTACCCCTCTTCCTGCTTAAGAGACTCTGGGAGGAGACAGCCCTGTGAGAGCTCACAGTGACCTAGGTGGGCTCATGGAGCAGAGAGTGGGTCTGAGGTGGGACTACCTTTCAGTTTGATGTTCCCCAGCCTGAGTCAGAAGCTCCTGGGCCCTCCATGGAGAATGCAGAAAATTACCGAGAGTTGAGACCAGCAGGCGCCTTGAGCCTCTAAGGTAAAGGAAAAGTGCCTCAAAGCTGAGACTGTGAAGAACACTGACTACATCACAAGATAGAGGCTGAGACCCAGGTCTGCTGTACTAGTGAGACCTGGGGTGCCACTGAGCCAGCAGCACGAAGGAGAGAAGGAAGGGACACCAGGTCCTACCTGGGCCACAGGTGAGCCTAATTAGGCCAAGAGAAGAGACCACAAGCTTCTGTGTCATGGACTTTAGGTCCAGGGGTGGACAGGGCCCTCATACAGGAACTTCACGTAGGGCAGTGAGAACCTAGAGGGAGAACAAGGACCAGCATCAAGGTCAGGTGGGGGAGAGGCAAAGCTTAGAGAGAGAGAGAAACAACCTGGTAGGGAGTTTAAGCCCTGGATTATTCACACATTTGTTCAAAGGAAACTGAGATCATTGGAAAACAAAAACAAAAACAACTCTTTTACTTTCATCCTCCCTCAAAAACAAACAAACAAACCAACCAACAAAAAACCTCTGAGATCTTTGACTTGACAAGTTTTTGTTTTTGTTTTACCCCTGCTCCTCAGGGAGATTTGCAGCTCCAGAAGACAAAATGGGCAGTTATTGAAAATAAAGGATGCAGCAATTATATACACTTGAGATACAATGTATAAATTTACAGTCCCCACCCTTAGATGAGCTTGGGTTATCTACATAACTTCTTGAGCCTCAGTTTCCTCATCTACAAAATGGAGATAATTCTACTTCATAAGGGTTATTGTGAGCATTAGATGAAATGATGCATGAGAAGCACTAGGAACAGTGCCCAGCATATAGCCATGCCCATTAATTGTTATATAACATTATTACATAGTAACTTTCACAAACTTCATTTTTTTTTACCTTTGTAAATTGGGAATTTCAACATCCATCTCACATAATAGGTATGCATGCAAATAGTGTTTATTTCTCTTTCCCTTCTGTTTCCTTTTCTGAAGAGCTACTGTTTATCTTATCCTATCTCAAATAAATATATCTGTAGTCACTTAATTCAATCAATAATGTGTTCTGTTGATACATGATGATGATGTATTACTTTCTCATAACATTTCATGAAAGGAAGGAGAAGAAGGAACTAAAATGTCTCCTGGCACATGTGAGCCACTGCACTGAAACCATTGTTTTACATATAGCATCTCTAAACCTACTGCCATGCTGGAAGGTAGATATTTACAGAGGAGGAAACTGAGTTTCAGAGAGGTTAAGTAATTTACCCAAGGTCACACAGCTAAAAAGTAATTCACGAGAATCAAGTCTCGGTTTGCCTGATCCAAAACCAGTGCTACGAGACAAGGCCTTCAAGCCCTACCTGTTCTACCTGTTTCCTTGTGAAAATATCACTTCTTTTCAGCTCCTGTGTTTAAGGAAGTTCTGTTACCAATAAATTAGCAGAATGGGTAGGCTGGAAGCAGTGTGAGGACTTGAGACCCAATGGGAAAACTTTTGGTTCCAAGATTCAGAATCACGGAAAACCACCAGAAGGAAATAGTCTCCTCTTCCTCCAAATGGCTCGTGAGTGTTCTAGAAATCTCGAGCCACCCAGGGAGACCAATGGCAGGGATTGAGACCCATCTTTAGAAGGTAATAGGAACCTAAATGTAGGAAACCCCAAGATAATTCCATCTGCTGTGCATTTATGCTCCATGTAAATCCTATGGGATTACATTTGGAGGTGGATCTTAAGTCAAGACGTATGATTATGGACTAATATTTATTTGTGATAGGGTGTCCAGGAAAGAAAGCCTGTCTCCTCAACTGAAACTGACCCAATGTGATCCAAGACATTTTGGGTTTTGTACCACAAAACTTCTCTGCGGAATGAGAGACCAGATTTGACCTTGTGAGGTCTGGGGAAGTGACTGAGGCTCAGAGAGATATGCGGCCTTATCCAAGCTTACACAGCTGGGAAGAGGCAGAGCCAAGATAAGAGGCCAAGTACTGTGATCCTGGCTTCGTTACTGCACTGCTCAAAGGAGAGTAAACTCACCTAATTGGAGGACTAAACGTGGTTTACACACTCAGTGGCCTGTGATAGGTTTTATGAGAATCAGAATTTTACAACTGGAGGAGACAATAAAGATCATCTGTTCTAATTAACTCATTTTGTAAATGAGAATGCTGCAGCTCAGAATAGGAAGTTGACTTGCCTAAGGTCACAACAATTTTAGTGGTGGAGCTTGGTCTAGGTCATAACTCCACTGTCTGTGGTCAGTACTCTTTCCATTAATGTTGAATATTATGTTTCACTATTAACTACCACCCGCCAGACCCCTCCTCACACACTTACATATGGAGAGCAAAGAGGTAATCAATCATGTCCTACATTTAGACAGACATACCTTTCCAATTTTATAAAGGAGATAAAAATGTGTCCAAATTTCAAATCAAGTGGTGAAAGCAATTCCCAAGACATCTGGTACTTTTCTGGTTTGAAAGCCCCTACATATTTTCCGCATAAGTCTCAGAAAGTCAAATTAGAGAGTTGGCTCCCATGCTCCTCTTATTTTTCATGAAGCTCTTCAAATGCTAAGCAGATTTCCTGTACTCTCAGTAATAAGAACCTCCTCTCAGGCCAAAATCCTGCCCCATTTTTTCACCTCAGAAAAATGCATGGCCCCACATGCATCTCTGCCTATTCCCTGCATGGGCAGCCAGCAAGCCTCCCAGGCTCTTTTGCTCTCTGGAACAAAGGCCTTAGCCCGTCTCTTTCCCAGTCTCCTTTTTCTAGGAGGGGACCGTGACTTGCTCCCATTTACCCAGGCAGAGGCCATTTCCCATCACTTCCTGCAATGAGGTATTTCATGGAGACTGAGAGAAGGAAACCAAGTCTTTGTTTGCTCCCTGTGGGATTAGTGCTATTCTTCCCTCTGTTCTCCCAGAAACCTCTTTCTCTAGGTCTGACATGACTATCTCCTCCAAGACAGGCCCAGCGAGGGTCCATTTATGTTCTTGCCCTGCATTCCTGCAGAGTCCCTCGGGCAATGTGGCTGGAAATGATTTGTGCAGGGAACTCTGCCAGCCTCCCTTTTAATCACTCACATACTCAGACACAGGGAATCCTGCCCCATTCACCTGGAGGAGGGAAGGAATCTCTTTCAGTTTGACAAGGTCTCCCTAAGTGGGAGGGTGAATGGTGAGTTTACTCTCCAGGAAGATGCTGTAAAGAGCCTCCTTCTCGGAGGGTGGATTATGAAATTGATATCTTGAGGAGACCCTCCCCCTTCCCTGGAGCTTCCGCAGAGCAGACACTGCTCAAATGGTATTCCAGCATGCATTCACTGCACAGTGCTTCTGGAGCACCACTCTGACTAAGGTAGAGGGTGGGGGCTGGGCCTGGAAGAATGGGTAGGATTTGCTTAGGAAAATCAGGCGGTGGGGATGGTGTAAGCCGAGGCCTAGAGAATGAATGACTTTGGGGTGGGAAACAGAAGTGCTTGTTGGGGGAAAGGGAGTGATAGCTAGTCAGGGTCCCAATAGGAAACAGAGGGCATAGCCCAAATGGGATAATTTGAGGAGGGTATATTTGCAAAGGTGTGGACATAGAGGAACCACAAAGAATAGTACAGTTAATTGGCTCAAAAATAGTGCAGTAAGAACCAAGGCAGTTTCACCCCTAAGCACAGAGACAATGACCAGAACAGTGAGAGCGACTGCCTTAGAGGAAACAGAGGCAGCTCTACGTAAAGGCAACCTTGCAAGGAGAGAGCCAGGCAGAGGTAGATTTACAATGTAGCTGGTGAAGTTTAGGATGTAGGGCCCCACATATGCAGAGGCTCCTACCCAGGCTTGGGGAAAAGCCCTAGCAATGTACTCATGTGTCACATGTTTTTGTAAATTTTTTGGTAAATTTTGTGAAAGTAAGATATTTTTGATCCTAGTTTCCCTCTGCCACACACACACCATGTTAGTGGCTTTAGAGAGTTGTCAGGGGGCATTTTAGGGATCTGGTTAAGGAGGAGATGAGTTTGGGTTTGGTGGGATATATTTAAGTTACTCACAGTCACTTCTGCATATGTTTAATTCATCGGTAGCTGTCATGTCATGGGAACAGCTTGCCAGGAATATTTTTACCTCCAACTCACTGATGTCATGACTGGAAGGTATAGAGAGGTCATATTGTGCGAGTGTGGCCTTTGGTGCCCAGCTGAAGGATGTGGGTAATGAGGAGAACAGAGGTTTGTAATGTGTGAAACCAGACGCTGGTCTGTGGCCCATCATCAGACTTGTAAATTTGTAAATGGAGAATTCATTCTTGTTGTCAGAAATAAAATGCAGCACATGTGACTATAAACACCCCATACTACTTGCTTTTTAAATGGAATTTCACAAGTTGGTTTTTAGATCCCTATGTTCATGATAGCATAAAAACATCAGGTCATACTAAAATTAGTAATTTATTACGAGGAAGAAAGAGAATGCAAATAGAAGTAAAGGAACTTAGATTATTTGATAATCTTCTTGATGAAGAGGAATAACGTATATGAGCTCATTGGGGAAAAAATTTACATTTTTTGCTGCTGTGTTGAAACAAAATCCTGATATCTATGAAGATGTCTTAGATCAGGTTCCCTGGAAACTGCCTGTGAAATGGAAAGTTGCATGCAGATGGCTTACTGTGAAGAGCTCTCAAGAGACTCATTTGTAAGGAAATGAGGCTGGCAGGAATGGGAGAAGCAGACTTGCATGTGGCTCAGCAGATCTGATATTCCCCTAACTGAGGGATGGTTGTGCTGGCCCCAAGAGGGGATCAAGGCAGTCTCATAGCACCCTCTACGAAGATAACATGAAACTCACGATAATGCCACTATATGGGCACATCAAAGTCAAGTTGGTTTCTCAATGTTAGCAATTCAAAGAGTATTTAAGATTAGTTCTTGCCCAAGAAAATGTGATATACCCTAAATCTTAGTTACTTATGGAAAAAAAGATATAAGTCTTCTCAAATTGCACAACAATCTCAAAATTATACATGATAATACAAACAATGAGTTGTGAAACTGAAATAATTCTACATTACCAATTCTATATTACAAGATTTCAATTAACTCTACTAGAGGAAAGACTGGATGCTACGTATTTCCCTTCTTTCTTAGAAAATTACTTTATAAACTTGTTACATGAAGAGGCAGAGCATACAGCTAAAACATATAGGGAAAAAAGTATTATAGAGATTTGTCAAGCAATTAATTAAGATATTTTTGTTTTTCTGCATTTTGTGGTATTGTAAGCTTTTTAAAATTGAAATTGCTCTCTTTGCAGGATCTCTCCCACACTTTGTCCTCCACCCAGAAACAAGGATTCCTAAATCTCTATCTCCAGCCAGCTGGTTTTCCTGAGCTCCTGTGATCCAACTTCCTTTTTTATCTGATACACCTCTGCTTGAGCACTGCCAAATACTTCCTAGGCAATATACTGAGAAACAGACTCACTAAATCCTAACAACTCTTCCTTCAATTTATTGCTCAAATCTGTTCTTCTTTCTCCTTGTCACTCCCTTATGTTGGCCTGAATTACGTCTGCCCGAGACCATTGTAACCACCTATCATAATCCACATGCACACAGTGTCATGGTGAGATTCCAAAAGCTGATTGTATCACTCCTCTCCTCCAAAACCTTCTGTGGCTCCTCATCACTTTATAAATTGAATCCAAATCTCTTAGCCTGGACTTCTTTATTTTGTAATCAAGCATGCAGGTGGTATTACAGTTATTTTTAAAATAGATAATCATGTATTTAGTGTTGTTTATCCTGGAAACCTCCCTCCTCCCCCACTAGACAGTAGAATTTTTTGGCACTTACATTTAACAAATGAACACTTTTGCCTTGGTTTCCTTTTCTAGATTCATCACTCACTACTCTCCCCTACTCACACTGCCCCACCTCCCCCCCCACCCCCAAGGGCTCTTAAGCTAATAATTAAACTCAAATTCTCCCTCCTACCCCAATTCCCCTCTCATTTACACTTTTACATATAGATTCCCCAATGTGGGACGGTCTTCCTTTCTAGAGCAAAATGCACATCGTTGGGCACAAACACACACACACACACAGAGCTTTCTCTATGAAGTCTTTATTGCTTCTTTCTCATCTCCTCCTCTCTCCCCAAGAACTATTCTCCTCTCAGAACTCCCTCAGCATTTGTTTCTATGCCTCCTAGAGCTTGGATCATATTTTGTTGATACATATCACTTATAAGTTTATAAGTCTTATCTCCTCTACCAGAGAAAGAATGCCTCCAGAACTCTGTGCATGATTCATTTTTTCTCCTCAAGAGCAACTGGCATTTGTGAATGTATTAATGGAGACATCTGTCCTTTGAAGCATGAAGGGTCCTCTTGTCATGGGTTAAGCATGTATTTTAATTCCACATACATAATGTGTGATTATATTCTTTTTGTAAAACACTCAAACAATACAGATAAAGCTAAAATTGCTATTCCTTAGCCCCAATCCCAGTCCCTTCCCAATTACATACCTATGCAATGAAGGTATAAGATTTTGTGTGATTTTTTTTTTTACAAATGTGATATACTATGTAAATTATTCTGCAGCTTGCTTCTTTCACTCTATAATGTGTCCGAGATATCTTTTAATTTTTCTATATGTTGGATATATGGTACTTCATTTTTTCTAACAGCTGCAAGAGTCCACAGTTTGGATGTGCTACAGCTTATTTAACCGTTCCCTTACTGATTGACATTTGCATTATTCCCAATGGTTTGCTAATGTACATGCCTCCTTGCACACATGTGACTTCTTCTCAAATAACGATGAAGTAGAATTTCTGAGTCAAAAGAAATATTTTTTAAAATTCTGTTAGACTCACATAGAAAAAATTGTATTAGGTATTGTCAGATTGACTTCCAAAGAGACTGTATTAATACTCCCCAAACCCTTGCCATAGCTTGATGTTACAAATTTTTAACACTTTGGCCAGTCTGGTGAGAGAAAAATGGCATTGTGTTGTATTAATATGCATTTCCCTGTTTAAGATTTAACATCATTTTATGGTTATTGACAATTTGGCTCTCCTGTGAAATATACTTATCCATTGATGGTTGCTGCACTGGGTAGTTTGCCTTTTTCCTACTGATTTGTAGGATATCTTTACAAATTCTGGATATTCTTTGTCTATTATGAATAACATATATGTTGTAAATATCTTCTCTGAATTCGTTGTGTGTCTTTAAAAGAAATTATATTGAGGGACTTGTTTGCTACAGATACGTTCTTTTTGATCCAAATTTGAATTTTTCCAAAGATATATATATAATATATATATATATATATATATAATTGTTCCATTACCCTTTATGAAATATCCATCCATTTCCTAATGTGAAATGTCATTTTTACCGGATAGTAAAACTTCCTATCTACGTAGGTATGTTCCTGACTTTTAACTTTTCTTACTACTTTCTTTAAGGTATATTTCTTTATACAACAAAAGATTTGGGGGCTTTTTAGTCCAATTTACAGATTCTGTTTTTTAAAGAGAATTCAGTTCATTCACACTTAGCATACAACTATTATACTTGATTTGATTCCTTCTGGCTTGACTTATATATAATTTTTTCTTCTTTTTCCTTAATTTGGCCAGCTCGCTCAAATTGCTGTTAATTCCATCCTTGTTAATGCGGGAATTCCCCTGAACTTTTTCTGTCCCATTGATAGTTATCTCCCCTTTCCTTTTCTGGTGCTCACGATCAAACTCTTTTTTTTTTCTTCTATTACAGTAAAATGAGATATTATCTCTCCCATTTGGATACTCTATTCTATTAGTATTTCTCCAATTTGGGTGCTACTTTCCTCTGCAGTAAGATATGTAGAATACTTTTGCTTTCCTATTTTCTTCTTCTTACCCCAAGAGCCTTTGGGATGTTTTCACTCTTCATGCCCTGCCCCCCAACTCCTAGGTTTTCCTGAAATTGCATAGTACTTTTATTTCTAGATATTAGAATTCCTTTGCAGTATTTCACCTTTATTTTAAGAATCCTTGTTCAGCATTATGCATTTCTAGATAGTCCATTATTATTTCTATTGAACAAAAATGTATATATATTTATGCACAATAATACATATATACACATGCATATATAGGTAAATGTATAGATATGTGTGTATATGCATATATAAATATGATTTATTACTCTTCCCTATTTCCTCTCTGTTATAATTCATTTGATTTTGGTTGGAGTTTTTAAAAAACTATCTTCTTAAGATAGTGCTATAATTTTTGAATTCTTGCATATTTGTAAGGATTGTACATTTTGGACCCTTGCGTATATGTAAAGTAATAAGTTTACTTTACATATATGCAAGTCTTGGTATAAGTCTTGCCCCCAGATATCTGTAGATGTTATTCCATTCTTTTTTTTTTTTTTTTTTGGACTGTTTTTGTTTTCTGAAACTTAACTAGCCCACATTAGGTCTCCCAGATCTGCCTTCAAAATCTCACATATTCTCTCATGATTTCAATTTCTTTGTATTTTTCTCTATGGTTTGTGATATTTCTCATACTTTATCTTCCAAGACACTAATTCAAGTCTCATCCTATCTTTTTCCTTAAATCATCTATTTCATTTTTTTAATAAAAAAGCATGTGTTTTAGTTTCAGGATATTTGCATTAGGCTCTTGTTGTTGTTGTCATTTGTCTCCTCTGGTGACCCTTTAGAAGCCTGTGGATATTAGATATGTTCCTCCCTTTGTTGCTACCAGCCTCTTAGGTTTGTTGCCTAATCCTGTGGCTAGGAAACGGACTTGTTGTGGAAGAGGCTCAGTCAGAGCAGGCAGACAGGTAGGCAACCCCCTTTTGAGACGGCAGGAGGAACTCTATGAACCTGAGTCTCACGGCCCCAAAGGTGTAGCACCCTCTGCTCACCTGTTCAATTCCTCCTTAGCTTTTCAGGGACCAGAGAGACTGGAGTGTGTATGTGTGGCAGGAGTTGTGTGTCAGAATCTCACCCCAGCTCTCTTCAGGGGAGAAAACACCACTTTAACTATCCAGCCTATTTCTTCCAAGCCTCTGCCTCCTGTTGGCCTTAGCAGCTCCTTGGCTCAGAATTGGTGGGTGGTGTTTTATGTGGAGGGAAAGTAGACACATTAAGCTGCTACTGTCTCAGAATCCATTTCTTCACTCTCCATTCAGTTATTCTGATCTCTTTGTGTGTTATTGTGCCACTAACGCAGAGTTTTAATTACTGTAAAATTAAAATGAAATTTGCTTCCTGGTAAGGCATGTCCTCCTTCTGTTTCTCTTTTCCAAATTTACCTTGGCTCTTCCTATGCATTTCCTCTTCCTGATTAATATTGGAATCAGCCTGTTGTTCCTCAGAACAGCTCCTTGTTGACTTCTTGGAAAGGATTGAACTAAATTTATAATAAATATAGAGAGGATGGCCATCACTCCAAATTGCACCTTCCCATCCAGAAACAAAATAACCATTTATTCAAGACCTCTTTTATATCTTTTAGTAAAGTTTTATTGTATTTTTAATCTGGACTGTGAACATTTCTTTCTAATTTTATTATTAAATATTTTTATACTTTTATATTTGGAACATGTTTAGCTTTTTATTATAAAATTCCAAATGTATTCAAAAATAGACAGAAAAGTATGATGAACACTCATGTGACCATCATACAGCTTAAAAACTTTTTTCATTAAAATTTTTAATTGTGGCAAAATATACATAACATTAGATTAACCATTTTAAGTGTACAGTTTGTTAGTGTTAAGTACATTCCCATTGTTCTACAACCAATCTCAAGAACGCTTCCATCTTGCAAAACTGAAATTCATTACCTATTAAACAAAAATTCCCCATTCCTCCCTCTTCCCACCGTAGTAACCACCATTCTACTTTCTGTCTTGGTGAATTTGACTACTCTAGGTTGTTCTTGTAAGTGTAATCACACAGTGTCTTTTTGTGATTGTCTTATTTCACTTAATTTCCTCAAGTTTCATCCATATTGTAACATGTGTTAGGACTTTCTTCCTTTTTAAGGCTAAATAATATTTCGTTGTATGTATAGACCACATTTTGTTTGTCTATTCAACTGTCGATAGACACTGGATGGCTTCCACATTTTGGCTACTGTAAAATACCATCACCCAGCTTTAACAGTTATCAACTCAGAGGCAGTCCTGTGTCATCTATAATCCTAACATTTTTCCCTTCTATATTATTTTGAAGTAATTCTGAATGGAGTATTTTACAAATTTTATACATACATACATATACATGTGTGTGTGTGTGTGTGTGTGTGTGTATTTAAACATCTACAGCACCTGGTCTTCCTAGGTGGTCTCCCATCCAAGGACTAACCAGGCCCGACCCTGCTTAGCTTCTGAGATCAGACAAGATCGGGCACGTTCAGGGTAGCACGGCCATAGACACAAATTATATTTTCTATTTGGTTGAAGACCATTCTCAGGGAAAATCAGAAACCAAAACTATTTCACTTCAAATAACTTAAATCTATGTGGCATAAAAATGAAGGGCAGATGAGGTAACAACAACAACAACAAAAGCTGCCACGGAAGAGTGAATAAGGAAGAAGTATGTCAGAGAGTGGCTCAGGCTTATCACGTGAACATGAGCTGCTTCTTTACTGTCACCTCCTTCTCCCTCACATCTCTTATCCCCAGGTACCTGAAGCAAGTAGGACTCCAAAGTTCCCAGAGCACTCACGCAACCATCTGGTTCGGGGGCCTTGGAGAAGGTGCTGCACATCTCAGTCCACTTGCCTACAGCTGGGGCATCTTGCTTTGGCAATGCTAGGGCTGGAGTAAAGCTATGCCTTGAACATGCTGACACCGCCTTGGGAGCCAAGGGCTATTCCCGGAGAAGAGATTAGTGGAAATTCCTTAGGAAGAAATTGGCTGCCTTTGAATGCCAGGCGGCACCACTAGATAACCTACCCAGAAACAAGGGTTCTGAGGTTCATGTCACTTAAAAATTATGCTGAGCATCTGGATATGACACAATTTAAGTAAATTAACTTGGCCTCTGTCGAGCCACCCTCTAGAGCAGACAGAGGCTCTCTGCTGAGATTTACTTTAGAGGAGTGTGGTCCCTTTGCCATTATTACCTTGAAAAATGGGACCTTTTACTAAGGGAACACGGCAGTAGCCATTCTGAAAGGGCCTGCATTTGTCTTCCCAACAGCCTTAGGAAAAAACCGTCACTCTTGCTCTCCCTTAAAGTTCCCTTTACTTATGGTCCCCAGTTTTCTCTTTCTAAGCCCATCAACATTATAGCCACTTAACATTCCCTTATGGACAGCTCAAACCTGGGCTGGTTTACATCCAAAGGAAATCCTTGTCGCTGTAGAAAATCGCTTGGTCTCTTTCCAACCAAGGCAGTAGCCCTGTCATCTTTCTTTTCCATTTCGCTGGTATGAGATTTCTCTCCACCCTTGTGAAGAGCATCAGTAGGTATGGGTGAGTCCAGGATTTCATCCTGAACATTGTCCAACAAAAGTTGAAGCACCTGTGGCCTGTTCGCCCTCTGGCCCCAAACGATCAGTAGGTATGTGTCTTAAGCTCGTGACATGATGTTGTCTTGGGAGTCAGAGAGGCAGCTTCCTGCACTGAAGACTCTGCTCTACCCCATTCTTCCACCAAGTCTCTGAGAAATGTACACCTAGCACTTCTACTCTTTGGCCTCAGTTTTCCAGTAAAATCAGAGGGATTGAACCGGATGGTCCTGAAGACTCCTTCTAGTTGAGTCTGTGAAAAAAAGTCACAAAACCTGTAAACTAGAAGCACCTGTGTGGCTCCAAGCCCTAATTCAGAGACTCTTAGAGGCTACCTGGGCCGAAGATGGAGTTGGGAGGGAAGTGGGAGCTTCAGGTGGGGCTTCCCAGGTGGAATCTGGAAGGTGCTTTGGCATATACGAAAAAAGACTGGAGAGCCTGGAATAGCGAATGAGCTAATTCCACCTGGGTTAGTGATGGGCTGTGCTACCTCAGTTAGAAAGACTTGTTCCCGACATTGCATGGATGGGATCTTGGGACACCACTGAGTTCAGATGGCTGCGGATCTGAGGCCCAACATGGACTTGGGGCCACAATAGCAAAGAATCCATTTTCTTCATGCAGAAAGGCAGCTGTAAGCCAGGATCAAGAAATGGCTCCAAGATTTAAAACCCAAGGAGGAGTTTGACAGAAGTTGCAATGAGGAGCATCCAGAAGAGAACAATGGAGACTCACCACATATTTTGAAGCAGTGGTTCTCAGGCCTTAACACACATCAGAATCCTCTTTAGGGCTTGCTGAAAAAGTTCTGGCCCCACCCCTAGAATCTCTGCTTCAGTAGGTCTGGGGTGGTGATTGATAATTTGTCTTTCTAACGAGTTCCCAGGAGATGCTGATGGTGAAGGTCCAGGGTTCATCCCTTGAGAAAGACTTCATTGAAGAGATTGGGAGGAGATATCATGGGGGTGTGGTGAAGGGCAGAGCCAGCAGCAGAGCCCTTTCCCACCTCCAGCACCTCATTCTGGACAGAAGGAGGGGAAGCCTAAAGGACAAACATGGCAAAATTCACTCCTTGTAATATTTGCTTTTGTATTCTTGAAGAGAAGTCTTCCCCAGGGACTTCCACCAACATTTCACTGGCCCCATCTCATCCAGCTGAGAATGGCCATTTCGTGTGGTCATCCCTAGCTGCTGAGGAGTCTGGGAAGTTGTTTTTAGCTTTCCAGACTCTATGGTAGAGATGACAAGAGAAAGGAGGGTGAAGTGAGTATTGAGAGAGCCAACCAAGGTATCTGCCATTTGATGGTTCAAAGCTTGAAAACCATGGCAAGTTCAGTTAGCCATGGATGTTTGAAGGCCACAATTCACACTATGTCCTTAATGACTGTGTGTGCATGTGTGTGTAGGGGGGTGGGGATTGCTATTTCTCTTAGGAAACTTTTGTCTCTCTGTCATGTGGGATAATTTGAGCACAGCTTTTCCTCCTCATCTTTTCTCTAGTTCATGCCCACTCCTTCAGCTTAGGAGCTTCCCCAGGTTCATGATTTTCTTGACTGCTTACTAGATTAGACACTACCTCAGCATTGGAGACACACTGCGCACAAGACATATCTATAGTCCAGCCTCCATGAAGCTTACAGTCTAGCAGGAAAGACATTAAAAATTAAAATGAAAAGGCATTTTAAAATAATTTTTAATAATCCCTAAATGATAGGAACTTGTCCATGAAATTAAATTGATTTTGGCTTATTTGATCAAAAAAGAGTCATATTTGCCATCAGACTTCCTTCAAAAAGCCCTTTTAGGAATCCCTCATTCTGCATACCTATTACCTAGTAGGTTCTCAGAAAACATGTGTTGACCATTGAATGACCCTCTCTTTTTGAGTAACTTCTTGATCTCCCTTCCTAGAACTGTAAGCTATTTTAGGTCAGAGGGCATGGCTGATTTATAGCCGTACCTTCAGTGTCTAGCTCAGCACTGGCACACAGTAGGAACTCAGGACGTATTTGTGAAAGGAATGAAATCGAGATAATGTCATCAATAAAAACTACCAAATTGACAATCGGGCCCAAATCCATGTTAGATGTGTTTTCTCTGGGTCATTGTTGTGTAATCAGAGTAATGAATTCTTTTAAACCTCACAAACTTTTTTACATGAAGCCAGTCTCACCCTGGCATCAAATGTACACATCTTGTCCCCACGAGGTCACTACAGGGAAAGATTAGCCTTGGCAGGTTTAAATATCCTTGAGTATTTGCAGCACAGCACAGTGCCTGGCATGCTTTGAAGCAGCCCCTTTCCCCCTTGAATTTGCAGAAGCAATAACTGAATGGGACTCTCCTCTCCACTGAAGGAAGTAATCTGAGTCGACAGGTAGATGGACCAAATGTCTTTTTTTTTTCTTTTTTCTTTTTTACCTTCTTATTTCTAAAGTTCTCTCTAACCTGAGAACTGTAAGACACAGGCAGACCTGCTAATCACTGCTGACCAGAGGAGGAGCTACATTTGGGAGGGGGTCTCCAAAGGGTTCTTCCTTCTCTTCATGGACCTTGAGGTCAAATCTAGTGGACAAAAGTCTTCTGCTACAATAATGAGAATAATGTCAGTTTTATCCCAATTCAAAGGAAAGAAAAAATAATGGGGTTTTATCAATCATAAATTTCTCTTAGCTTTTACTGTCTGGTTTTTGCGTATGCGTGTGTTTGTTTTGACCACTGGTGAGATGAAGGTGCAGCGAATAGAATTTTTTTCTGAAGCTCTGCAGACATCACTGAGGGCATTTGCTAATGGGAACAGCTCTGCTCCAGGAGCTGCTCAGGAGCCGCCTGCTGCCCGGAAGGCAGGGAGGGGAGGTCAGCTCGACCTGATGCTTAATTGTGTCCGGATGATTCTACATTCTAATCTACTCACAGAAAGGACGGGTAGAAAAAGAACCATTTCCACCTGACTAAAAATTTTTCTTTGGTGTGACAATGGGGCAAGCATGTGGCTTAAAGTCTGACTGTCCTATGTTCTAATCTTAGCTCTTCTACTCACTAGTTGTACAATTTGGGGCAAGTTATTTGACCTCTCTGGGCCTCAGTTTCTCCATCTGCGAAATGGAGAGATAACTGCTTACCTTAGATTTTTGGTAGGATTGACTAAGATAATATACAGAGTGATTGATGATACCCTGATCCAAGAGAAATGGCCTTTATTATTACTCTTCTTCATATATTGTTTATGGGTGCTATTTTGGGGGGCTGGGATAACTTGGCTACAGGTATGTACAGTCAGAAAAATTGAATCCAGCATTCCTTTCAAAAGCTTTCCGGTTATGGGGCCCTGCATTGTTTTACCTAATATATCCTCATTAATTCTTTATCCATCCCTCAGCCCCAGCTCCACTCCTCCCACTTACTGAGAGAAAGCAAAAACCTGTGGTTTTCCTGCTGGCATTTTGTTCAGACACTGGTTTCTAAAAGCCTTTCCTGCCACTTGGAAGAACAAAAGAATACAAGGAACCAGAATGCTGATTCCTCAGAGGGAGACGCAAGGCTTCATGGATTTGCCGACACAGCATATCGTGGCCTTTATGCTGTTCCCTACGGTGAGAGGAGATGGCGTTACTGTTGCCTGGAAGTGAGCACAAATGAAGCCTTGTCTCACATGCCCAGAATGCCCACCACTTCATGCGCTCTCTCCCTGACACTGGCTCCATGTGACCAGTGGGGTAGTTTTCCAGCAAACCTGTTGTACCAACCGAACACATGGACCTAGCCCAGCAACCCACCTTGCTCTGTTCTGAGGATCTCCTGGGAGGGCCTTGGTCCTGCTGGACTTTTTGTCTGGGCACCTTTATTCAAAGATAAGAGAGGAACAGAGACAATGAGAGCCAATCAGAGAGAGGCTGAGAGAGACAGAGAATCAAAGAGATAAAGATTAAAAGAGTGACATAGAGACAGAGAGACAAAGAGATGTTGGGGTGGGAGAGAGCAAGCAGACCTAGAGGAGACACTAAGAGATAGAAACAGGAAACCAAGAGGCAGAGACTGAGAGGTAGAGAAAGAGATGGACAGAGAAACACAGTAAAACAGAAAGAAACAGAAATACACATAGGAGAGACGGTAGAGGGGGAACAAAGGCAGACTGACACAGAGAGAGGCTTGTAGAGAGACTGAAAGACAGAACTACAGTGAGGGAGAGCTATAGACAGAGAGACAAGAGACAATCAGAGGGAGAGGGAGAGAAACACAGTTTAGAGGGAGGTGAGGCTAAAGAGAGAAGCCAGACTTTGGGGCAGACAGGACAAGCAGTTGCTCTGCTGGGGACATGCATAGTTTGCACCCAGGAGCCTTCACACAGAAATGGTTTCTTAGCTCTCAGCAGCCAGCTGAATGTCATGTTCTGATGATATGCTTCAGAAAGTGGACTGGGCAGACTTACAGGGACAGCTGGGCTTTGGCTGTGGTTTATAGTGGCCAATCCTTTAATGCATGTGCTAGGGCTGCAGGCAAGGGCTGGGGACTCAGAGCAGGCTCTCCCCAAAGTTCCCCACAGGACCATGACAGGGACCTTGTGGGCTGATTGAGCTGAGGAACAAGAGTGTCCTCATGTACATTTAGGTATTGCTTAGTCAGGAGTCTTCAGGGGAACTGGGGCCTGCACCCCACAGCTGCTGGTCTGGCCCTGGCTGTGGGTGCAGATCTCTGCTGCCATCTCCTGAACGTGGGGAACAGCCAGCCTATTTCTCCTCAGGCATGCGCATGCTGATGTGTGTGTGTGTGTGTGTGTGTGTGTGTGTGACGTGCGTGTGTGCTTTCCAGTTGGCTGGGGTGGGGGGGATGGCTTCTGTTAAGCAAAGAGAACTTGGTATTTAAAGTCGGCCATCACAGAATTTCCATATCTCACAATACAGTGGGGCAGTGGAAAAATGTGTCATATAGGAAATCCTAGCTAGTATCAGCATGGTATCCTCAAACACCTAAGACGCTGAGCTCATTCTGGGGCCATGTTCCCAAAGCCTCTCCCTCACTCCTATTTCATCCTCATTCCCTAACTTGTCCAGTGTTTCGCTAATTCCTGCTAGTTCCCTTTCATGCTTCAAGGACTGCTGAGGCTTCCTTTTTTCAGCCCTTCTCTCCTTCCCTCACAGTGTTTGCCCACTCTTACTGGCTCAGACGCTTCTGGAGCTTATCTCTGTTCCTGGGACCCTCCTGCTGGTGGTCAGCTCTCTTACTGGCCAAATTCAGGGCAAGAGGTATTGCCCTGAGGCTCCAGGAGATGTACTACCATCTCCTTGTTGGAAAGGCAGGTGATACCTAAAAAATGCTGCCCCTTTGACCCTGGGACCTGCCCCTTTTGACCCTGGCAATATAAACAAACCCATCAGAGAGATCCAAGCCCACCTACGGATGAGGAAACTGAGTACGGGGGGGGATGGGGGTCGGGGGAGTGAGGGTGGAATTGCAAGATAGTTGCATTCCTGTGCCTGCTTTCAACTTCCCACATGAGTCAACACGGAGTTTGAAGCCTCCCAGAATGGTCAGTTTACCAAAGGTAAGTTCTGTGCGGGATGGGATTTTGGTGTAGTGTTATGGTGGGGCCAAATGCACCCTGGGGATGGTTAGATTGTTGGCACAGCATGTGGCTTTGTCAGCAGGTTGGCTCAGAGCCCTCATTAATGCTAGTGGAAACTTTCTGTTTCCACTGTATTTTACTTCCCTAAGCACTTTCCCACTCATTATCATACTGTATTCTTCACACAATCCTTAGGAGGTAGGCAATCCTCCCTTTTAGTAAAGAAAGTAGGAGCGGGAGAGATGCATAGTGCCAGAGCCATTGCTCAACCTCTGGATTCAAAAACCAGAGGCCCTTTCCACTCTGTTCAGGCGCTTTTATACTGAGACACTGTCCGGCCCCTGTCAGCATCTTATCTCCTGTCCTTCATTTTCCACTCAAGATGAACAGCCAAAGTGGCAGGAAAGGCCTTGCCTGTTATTCCTCAGGGAGTGAGACAGTCCTAGGACCATGCAGAAATCTTCTGGCCCAGGATGGGGTCAGAACTTTCCTTTGCAGCGGTCAAGCCTCCCAGTCTTTCCCTTGGATACATTCAAGCCGCCCTGTCCTGCCCGTGAGCCAGAAAGAAGCACAAATTGTTAGCCATAGAATGAGCACTGGCCACAGGCTCCAGGGAGGCACAAAGGAGTCAGGGGATTAGGGGAATTTATGGTGTCTTGTTGCTGGTATTGCTGATCTTCAGGAAAGCTACTGCTCTTGCGCATGTGTATCTTAGATCTAGCTCTTTGCTTACTAGCGTTTTCAGCTGATGCTCTGTAATTTTCTAGTCATAATTTTCTCTCCTTTCCAATATATTACTTCTTATGTATATTTTATCGCTCAAATCAGATTTTCCCAGTATTTTCCCAACGAAAATAGTAATTGCAGAGATTTTGTTCCTTATTTTAATGAGATTATGTCTAATGTTTTGCAGTTAAGTATTTATTATGTTTGCTATTGTCATGAGTTGCATTTGATTGTGTTAAGGAAATGTCTTTAAAATATTTTTTAACAAGTTAGGAATGAGTGTTAAATTTTCTGATAAAGATTTAGTAGCTGCAAAATGTCTTGAGTCAAGGTAATGGATCAAGCAGAATGCCTATCGGAGTGGTCTAGTAAGTCTGGCAGCCTTTGCTGGAAAGACGGGGTGGAGGATGGGGGATGTCACACGATATAGCTCTGCTACTTGTCACCTGGGACCTTGGGAAGTCACTTAACCTCTTTGAGCTTTAATCACTTCATTCATAAAAGGGGATAATAATGGCCTCAACTTACTATGAGGATGAAGTGAGGTAGTATGTGCAAGCAACTGAGATAGCCCTTCAAGATGGCCCCTAATAATCTCTGCCTCCTGATCCTTATACTTTATGTACTCTCCTCTTGTATGGCATTAGGATTGGCCTATGTGACCAATAGTATACAGCAGATGTGATGGTGTGTCATTTCTAAGGCGGGGTGGGGTCATGAAAGGCAGTGAGGCTTCCTGTTTGCACTCTTTCTGGATCGTTTGGGGAAAACAGCTGCCGTGTTGGTAGTGGCCCCATGGAGAGGCCCACCTGGTAAGGAACCGAAGCTTGCTGACAACTCTGTATGGATCCTCTAGCCCCAGTCAAGTCATCAGAGACTGCAGTCCCAGCTGACATTAACTGCAACCTCAGAGACCCTGCCTGAGCCAGAACCACATGGCCAAGTCCCTTCTTGCTTTCAGAGACTGGGACATAATAAATATTTATTGTTTTAAGCTGCTGAGTTTGGGGGTATTTTGACACAAAGCAGTACATAACGAATGCAAGTACCTAGCATATAGTAAGTGCACAATTAAAGTTATCTATTTTATCAGTATTAATATTAATGAGCATCTAAGTAACTAAAAAATTATCCAGTTGACCCTAACATTAAAAATCAATGTAAAAGTTTAGCAAAACGTTATTCTTCAAAAGATCTTTCTTGTTATTTGGGCTCTAAATTCTAACTATGTCAGGATTTCTATTAAGTATACCTGGCCTCAATTATACAAGAAGAGTTACATGAAAATGGCATTTTGCAAGTTAATTTATATTTTACAAAATTAATCTTGCTGAGAAAGTCACGCTGCTACTGGCCACATGTAACTATTTACATTTATATTTAAATTAATTAAATTTCAATAAAATTAAATATTGTTTCCTAGTTGTACTAGCCACACTTCAAGTGCCCAATACTGTGGAATTAATAGCCACAGTATCAGCACAGAGAGAACAGTTTCGTCATCACAGGAAGTTCTATTGGAGAGCACTGGTTTAGGTATCTAGTAAGGACGACAATGGTATTGAGTAGTCAGCACAATTCCTAGAACATATGATTTTCTATTTCTTTCTGCCTCTTCACAGCTCTGAGGCAGGTACAGCTGGACCTTTGTCCTGACATAAACAGCTAAGAGATGCTGAAACTGACCTTAGGAAGAGTTTTCCCACCGTCACTGCTCGCCATCATTTCAGATTTCTGTGTTTCTGCTACAGTTGTCTTATCAATGACTGAGTCCTGTGTCCTCAATAACCAGTTATACAATTCCAACGTGTCCAGATGGCACCGCAAAAATGCAGAAAACCAAACTCAAACTTAATGTGTGCTCTGGTCAGTGCCCTCTCGATGTCCATGTTTCACTATGGCACCTCCACCCTCCCCGGAGAACTCCTCTCTGATTCCCTTCACACTTGGCTGCCTTGGGTCTCTACTGACCATCATCCCAGGACAAGTTCTCTTGATTCACCATTCAAACTACTTTTTGTTCCTGTTTCATTCTCTGCATCTCTACTGCCAATACCCTGTTTGGGGCCCTCATCATCACTGTTGCATGAGTGGGCTGACAGGTGTCTTGTTATGTTAAAGATCCAGTGGAAAAGCAGGAATGGAGCTTGGAAAGGAGGGCAGACTGGTCATATGGGAGTAGAAACAGGGAATCTGGAAAGAAATCAGATACAGAAGAGGGATTCAGGGAACAGATAGGTCAAAACAATGTTCACTTCTGATGGCAAGTTCTCTGAGCAGCGGCCAGGGGGAAAGTGAGGCCCCTCAGAGTCTTAAAGCACAGAGCAGTGAGGCAATGCACATAATCATCAGTGACCCTCTTATTCCTTCCTACTGCTCACCCTAGCAATCAAATCCTACTCTTCCCTATTCATTCATTCATTTATTTATTCATGCATTCATTCAAATAAAACTTCCCTAAGTCTCCACCCTGCCTAGTGCCCTGAGTTGGACTTTGCTGTTCAGGACCCAGAGACAAAAAAGAAGTATATTGTACACTCTAAGAACTCACAATCCACTTGGGAAAAGCAAGTGGGTAGTTGGAGGACCAGGGGACTACAGAGAAGTATGTCTTACTTTCTTCTGCCTATATCTAGTTCCTTCAAAAGGGACCTAATGAACTCAGCAGGGATACCGACTGCTACGGTAGGGACTTGAAGTAATAAAGATATGGTCTGGAGGCTGATGTGCAGCAAAGAAATACACAACCTCTACAACTGTTCGTGGAAGCCCTGGTGCTGATCTAGGTCAGGTATTTACCATGAGCTGCCTGGAAGAGCAGAATCAAAGAGGTAGGAGGCATTGAGAAGGAAAGTCAGGAACCAATGTTTAAGGGAGGTCAGGTCCAAGGGAACCTTGCCAGCCTGTAATCAGGAAACCAGCCCAGGAGACAGGAGCCAAGGGTAGGAACATGGCAATGCAATGGGCAAAGGTTGGTCTGGGAGTATGTAGGATTGCTTCTAATGAGGTTTGACTTCCTGGTGCAGGGACAAATGAGTGAGGGATAAAAAAAAAAAGCAGTTTGGTTGGGAAGGAGAATAATTTTTTTCTTTTTCTTTTCCTTTACCTATAAATCTGTATGGCAACAGGGGAGAGAACCAGAATTGACAGTTAAAGATACAGAGGTCAACTTGCAGCCAAGCAAAAGGAGGAGACACTAGCACAGCCAGAACTCACTCACAATGAAAGAGGGTGTCTGGGGGCTGGTGAGCTCTAAGTCACTTGAAATGCTCAGACTGAGAGAGCTGGGTGGGAGCTGTCAGGGACGGTGTGTGTGTGGGTCCGGGATGGGGGTGGGGACTGGTTTTGCTGGCTAGGAACTCTGAGGTGCTTCCAACTTTTACTTCGTGTTGAAGTGTCGAATGCTGTGTTTGCCATAACACACCAGAATAGTCAGAGGTCTGCTTTAATAGTTTTTTGAGGACAGGGCCTGCCCCTGTAGGTGCTTAGAGCATGTGTTTGGATTCTTCTTGGTCTTTGATATATTGGAACAAAAATTTTCTTCTGCCTTTTCTCAGATCTCCAGCCTAATAGAGCATATGATGAGCTAGGGGTCCAGTGTGCAGAGCTGGGTGGCTGAGTCATCTGCATGCTGGCATTGGGCCCGGGGCATCAGGCTGGAAGTGTTTCCCATGTCCCATGGTGGAAGGTGGGGTAAGGGTGTAAAGCTAGAAAACATTTAAAATGTTATCTAGAGAAGCTCTTTGGCCATATCCCTGTCAGAGCCACAAATCCATAAAATGCATTTGTGTGGATTAGAAAAAGGCACCCCCTGCACCAGGGGGACACGGACCCCATAGTCTTCTGACTTGATGAGAGGAAGATCTGGATTTTAGCTCCCGCTTTCTCCTCTTGTGCAGTGGGTAAACAAACCATTGTACTCAGTGGCCCTGATCCCTCTGCTCTGCTCCTCTCAGCTATGTCTTATGTGTGCTGTGCGCTCAGGACTAGACATAGAAGAGAAATGGATCAATAATGAGAATGAATAGGAGGCTCAAGGAATAGTTCCATATCAAAATCAGCCACTTGGAAGACAAAGCCACCTAAGCCAGTGTTTAATATTAAGACTGATGTCTTGGCTCTTTGGGCCTTACCCAGAGCGCAGAGCACAAGGGAGGCAGAGGACAAAGGGATACCTTCCGGAACAAATTCCCGGATGCCTTCTTCCCTCACTAGTCAGTGAAATGCACTTATTCCTTTACTCGCGCTTAAAGACTTATATGTTAAATAGTTTTTGATTTATGTGTATGTTTAACACATGCCTTCGTATCTGTCCATAATTTCATTCTGTCTTGATTTCCAAGCTCCTTGAAAGTAGACTCTGAATTACACGATTAACATTGCTCAGTAAAATGCCTGGCACATTGCCACCTGGAGCTTTTAGATAATAGCAATGATGGTAAAATTCAAATTCCTTAGTCTAGCATTCTAGCCTTTCTGTCGTCTGACCCCTGAACCTTCTCCCCTCCCCACTTCTCTTTCAGGTTTTAGTAATTTATACAACAGCCAAACTGGCCAACATTCCTTGGGCATCCCATCTCCATGACTTATCTCAAGCTGTTTCCTCCCCTTCTCCTATCCCGGAGTAACTAATCCAACCATCTTTGGAAGGTTAACCCTAATATCTTCCCCCATGAGAGCTTTTCCGAGCTCTTGTGCAAGAGAGATTTTGCCTCTTTGCCCTCCCGTAATACTTCATTTCAATTTTTTATGGATCTAATGACATCTACCTTGTATCATTGCTTCCCTTGATAATCAGGGACTCGTTGAGAGCAGAGGCTATATCCTATCCATCTTCTTCTCTGAAGGGCTCACCCCAGTCTAGGCACCTGGCATTTAGCTCTTCGATTGGACAAGTCCCATCCCAGTTCTGAGTCTCTGTTTGCTCATCAGTGAGGGGTTAGATGAGATGATCTCTAAGGAGCATGGTATAGTCCAAAGGCCTATGGACTATAGCCCATTAGAGGCTCATTGAATGACTAAAGGTTATGAAGAGGACATCCCCCACCAGAAGGGTAGTGTTTGGGGGGACTTGTTTATGGAAACCTAAACATCTGTGGATGGCCAAGAAATTGAAAATTCAAATCTTATGCATCAGATTTCTCTGTTCCAATGAATGGGAATGACATTGAGTCAAAAAACAGTTGGCACAAAGACTCAATCTCTGTTCTTTGAAGCTGGTGCTAAGAGCTTCTCTTGCAGTTCCCTTTCCTCCCCTCAAGAAGCAAAGGAGGGTCTATGACATTTCCCCTGTGGTGGCTAGCAGTGCCTTACTCACTAAAACCCCGGGTCCCACCAGTGGGGAGGTTTAGACTGCATATGTGGTGTCCAGAGCCCTCATCAAAGTAGCTGCCTGCTACAGCACTGGTGACCCTGAACTAATAATATCTATTTTTGGCAATAATTATCGAGAATTTGTAAGCGCCTGGGTATGTGAGCAAATCTTTTAAAAATAGACCTATATTGTCTCCCCAGATTCCTGACAGTGACTCCGCCGCACACTGTACAGTAGCTGTGATTCACAGAGTGGGTAGGCTCCAAAGGCCTGTGGGTGAGTCTTGGCAGCTGTTCAGCTCACCCTTCTAGAACCCAGAGGGGCACAACCAAGGAGAGGCGGCGGCACGTAGTACAACTCACAGCCCCAGTCTTCTAGAATGCCAGTGTCACCACCAGGCTTCTCTCTGCCTTATAGACCTGGCCAACCATCAAGGACAGGGGCATTCAACAGGACAGCTTCAAAGCTGGGACAGGGTAGGGAAGGGGACACACTGAGACTCTGACACTCCAGTGTGGGGGCAGAGCAGATATCTACCTATGCACTGCGGGAATGAGAAAAAGGGGTTCACAGGAAAGAGAGAAGGAGGAAGGGATAGGGAATGCCCCAGCTGATAGAGGCCCAGCCAAGAGTCTTGGGCTTTGGGCCCAGCAGGGCTGCTGACTCATTTTGGGTTCTTAATCTCCTGTGGAGGACAGGCCCAGCTCCTGGAAGCCTAGGGGCTTAGTGGTGTTTGTGCAGCTACAGAAGTGAGGCCTGTGGGCTGGCGTGGAGCCCTACCTGGCTATGGACAGGAGGGAAGGGAGCAGGGCACAGCGAGAGAGAGCAGTGAGAGACAGAATGAGTCCTTGGAGACAGAGAAGTGAGACTGCACCAACCTGAGACAGGAATGTTTGCAGAAGGGACTGACAGACAGAATGTGGGGGTGGTGGGTGGAAGTGGGGGAGAGTCAGGGAAACCCTACACCCGTGAAGTCAGTCTAGACTGTACACCCAGGTTTAGGAAGAGATGAATTATACATGTTTTGGTTTTCATAGCTGAATCAAAGACTTCAATTTTCTCAATAAATATACTGAATCTGCTCAGAGGTTTAAAGAGCCTAATAAGTTAAGTACATTAACAGAAACCCAGTTTAGAGCTCTTGTTTCTCTCCTTCTGTCCCCTCTACTCCACCCCCTGCCCTCTGAGGACCCCAGTATTCCTTAATTCTCTACTCTGCCTCATTGTATAAACATGAGATGGGAATAAAAAAACCCCCCTTCCACCTGCCTCTTCAAATGCTGAGAGAATGATGAGTGGAGACCCGGAAAGAGGCTGGTGCATCCCCAGGCTCTGTGTAAAATGCTGAATCTTGGCACAAAATGTATAGAGTGGAGATAATGCTGTTTTGAAATATTTTCAGAAGTGTTTCTATAACCTATAAATCTTTTTGCTCTGGGGCTTCCCATTCACTGTAGCAGGGAGTGTCAGCGCTTCACGGGGAAAAGCACATCTCTGCCATTGTTAAGGTTTCACTGTCAAATTATATTTTTGTGAGTCTCCCAAATGACAATAGACTTGAAAGTCAAATGCTAAAGAGAGGATTTTCTAAAGGGCTGGAGTATCAAATCATAGGATTTTATCAGTGGGAGGTCCCTACCAGGCAGGAAGAGGAAGGGG
The DNA here is from genome assembly GCA_003508835.1 of Eonycteris spelaea. Lineage (NCBI taxonomy): Eukaryota > Metazoa > Chordata > Mammalia > Chiroptera > Pteropodidae > Eonycteris > Eonycteris spelaea. The sequence continues at coordinate 29,206,017 of PUFA01000001.1, read as the reverse complement.
AGAAGCCCATCTCCACATTTCCTACAGATCATGGGAAAAGGAAAGCAGAGAGGAAGAGTAGAGCAGTCAGATAGGCATGTGTCTCCATCTTCCCACCGCATTCTGGGGGAAGGAAGATGTGTTCGATAAGTCAAGGAAAATATCTCCTCTTCTCAGAGTCTGCAAGGACCAGCTCACACACTCCCTTTACCAGCTTGGGGGTGTCGGTGGCCACTTCAAAGGAAATACAGCTAGCATGGGAATCTCCAGGCTCCTAGAGGCTGATAAGGAACTTAACTAAAAGTGACTGGGGAGCTGGGAATGAGGGATGCCTGGGACTGTAGCCAAGATCAGCCCTCCTGGGTAAGTCAGCCTAGAAGGTCAGCCAGACCTGAGGCCTCATGGAACCCACAGAAAATCCTAGATAGGCCAAGTCAGCAGAGGGACAACTGAGCCTTAGCAGCATTGCAGCAGACATCAGCAGAACATCTATCCATTACCTGTTGCTTGATGTGAGCCCTCGGACTAGCAACTCTCAATCATGCCTGCACAACAGATTCACCTGGCATGAGTGAGCCCAGGCTCCATACCCAAAGATTCTGATATCATTGGTCTGGGGTGAAGCTGTGGCATTTGGTATCTTTTAGAAAAATTTCCTGTTCTTGTGAACCAGGGAAATGAATTGCTTTCTTCAGGATTAGAATTATTCTCCACAGCAAGGTCAGGACTATAGTAAGGCAAGTGAGTCACCTTGGCTGTGAAATGGAGGGAGGCACTCACTATCAACGTCACGAAAGCACAGGATGGGTGCCTGAGAACGCCTCCTTCCACCACGTGTGTCCCAGGTGCCAGCCTTGCCTCACTCCAGCCCTGTCCACCTCCTCTCCAGACAGACACCTTCCCAGGCCCATGAGTCCCAGAAGTTTGCAGATGAAAGTGTCATGGTGGCTAAGAGACCTATTGGGAATTGGGCTCAGAAAGAGAGTAGGCAGAAAACCAAAGAATGGAACAGACGAAACTATTACCTTAAGTGCTTTAAGGTTTCCTGGATGAGAATAACATGACATGACTATTGGCTGCGAAATACAGCTTAGTCATTCCTACCAGCCCTCTGAAGTCAGGACATTTTGGTTTAACTCACTACGGAGGAGGGTGGACGAGGTCCAGGGTTCTTCAGAAAGGGATTCAAGTTACACAAACCAATGTGTGTTCATGTTCTGTTAGAGTCGCAAAGACAAAGAGTGTGTGTGTGTGCCTGTCTCCTAATAGCATGTGGGCGAGACTCTGGAGGCCTCGCACAGCTCTTGGTTGCTCATCATTTGTCTCATCTAGAAATCAGTCTCAGTGAATCAGAAATTAGCACCAAAGAAGGCAGTTTTTTGAGAAGTATTTGGAACCAATTAGATTGTTAGTGTGAGCTCAGGGCTCCAGTGAATGGCCCAACACTGTGCAAAAGTGCAGGGCTTCACACGCTAGGACAAATGCTTTCTTTGTCAATAATAAGTGCCTTTTGTTTCTCTCTGCCTTGCCTCCTCCCCCTCCCTGCTACATCCTGACCTTAGCACATATCCTGAGTCCTCCAGAAGGAAACCTGACCTGGCACTGCCAAAGGAATCAGGCATAATACATCTATCTGGATGGGGGTGCCATTCTGTGTTTTCCCCAAGTCCTTCTTACAGGGGTAGGGACAAGGGCTCTGCCCTTTAGGAGCAGAGCTAGGTTTTGAATGGTGTCAGAGCACCTTTTAAAGTCTGGTTCTGTTTCTATAATTTCCTGTCGCCTCAGCTTTGACAGCAGTGGGAAGAGTTTTCAGTCAGTAGAAGAAGAGTTGGTAGGCAGGAGACTAAGCTCCTGATCATATCTCTGACACTCAGTCATGCTCTGGGCCCTGTAGCAGCCTCTGGTCCCAGGTCACAAACCTCCAGTTTCTGAACCAATTACCTTTAGAAAAAGAATTTGAGGTTTGACTTCCTTCAGATCTAATGGCTTGGCCACATCTACTGGCAGAGGGAATCTGCCTGCTCTTGGGAGCTCTGGAGACAGTTAACATGTGAGCAGCTATTGAGGCTCTCTAATGAAGTAAGCCACTTCAGCTCAAGTTCTTTCTCTCTCAGTCTTGCTTTCTGCTGAGAAAAACAGCATCAATGACCCATAAAACTCGAGAGCTGTTTCCTTTACCCATTTGCTGGGATCTATTAATCACTTCCGATAGCCAGCAGCTAACCCATCTGTAAGACACCTGGTCTTGATTTAATTAATGTGCACAGCAAAAGAACATCAAGCAGGTAAAAATCTGTAATTAACAATAGTCTCTCATGATTTTCTTTGTTGCCCCCACCCCCACCCTTTTCCAGGCAGTGGGAGGGAATGAAAAGCAAACACGGTTTAATTCCATCTTGAGTAATTACTCTGGAAAGCCCTCTAAAAAACTTGGCTCTTTAACTCAGCAATTTGAGCTTGCATTTGGGAACATCATCAAATTGTAAATGCTTTGATCTTTTTTGCTTTTGTACATAAAGAAAACCAAGTACACCTAATTCTTATACTGTGTTGTCATGAGCAACTCTTGGCACATGGCCACAGCTAGGAGGTTTGAGAGGGTTGGCTTTGTCAGGAGGAAATAGTTGGATGCTCTTAGAGTGAACATCAAGACAGAAGCCAAGAGGCTGGAGCTCTGGTCCCTGCTCCCCAGTGGGTTATGAAATGACACTGGACAGGACATGTCCCCTCCTGATCTCCATTTAAAACAAGGAAGTAGGGCCAGATGATTTCTGAATTTCAAGATTTCCCCTCTGCAAGCCCTGCCACTTATTGCTTCTAGGAAACACATTCTTTTCCCACGCTGCGAACCCAGAATGAGGCAGGTTAGGCAGGGGCAAAGGTAACTAGGAATAGGGGCTTGATCTGCAGGCTTATCAAAATATTTAAGGAAAAGATGACCAGTTGTGGATTTTGAGATTCCTTTGAACAGTTGCACACCGTGGATGCAGTATAGATCCCGTAGCCACAGAGAAGAAAAAATTTAACTGGCCTCTGTGAATTTTGTGGGGCACCTGTGACCTCAGCCTCAATCAGTATCACATGCTCTCCTATAACCCTGGAAAAGCACACAGGTTTTAGGCGCTCGCCCGCATTAACCAATGCTATTGCCTTCCACACTATTGCATGCCCTTCTCCTCTGGAGTTAAAAAAGCAGAACTGGGGCAACGGGGGCAAAGATCTATTCATTCATTTCTTCACCCAGGCATTCTTTCAGCAGATGCTAAGTATTTATAATACATGGGCCCCTAAGGAGAAAGTAGGAACCGAATGAAGCATACCTCAGGGCTGCCAAAGAAACTGAGTGTCTATGTTCACTTCTTTGGTACTTTTTCTGTAGATTTGTAAAAAGACAAAATAATTCACAAGGAGACTTATCTTTTAGCTCTTAATGAGCCTGAATGGCCACAGATCTTTAACATGCCCCCCTCTGTCTGTTGAGTTCCTATTCTATTTTGAAGGCCCAATTCCATGCCACTCCATGGGAAGCCTCTCCTGATATCCCTGGGCAGATACAGTCTCTTTGTCTTCTGGTTACTCATGGCATTTGTTGGTCCCACTCTATTGGTTATTTTATGTCCAAACTTGCACTCTTTTTGAATCTGTATGTGCCTTATTCTCTTTGGGACTGGTGGCTCCTCAAGGGCAGGGATGATTGAGGAACAGGAAGGACAAACTTATTGGAGTGGTCAATATCTGGTTATGAGATCATATTGTAGTTTTGTAAGTCTTGCCACTGAAAGAAATCAGGTAAAGTATACACAAGATCTCTCTGTATGACATCTCATGACTGCAAATGCATCTACAATTATCTCCAAATAAAAAGTCAAATTAAAGAATAAAATACATGGAATCATAAGGCTTCAAAGTGGAAAGAAATTCAAGAGGTCCTTAGTCCTGTCTTTACCAATGTGTAAATCTCTACCACAGCATCCCACATACAGATTTACCCAGTTTTTTTCAAACTCCAGCAGTGGGGAATTCACTATCTCATGAGAGAGAGCACATCATTTTCAGACAATTAAAATTCTATTCTGAAAGAAAATTGCCAGGCTATCACTTCCCTTTGGAGCCCACACAGAACAAGTTGTTCCCTCATCCCCATGACAACCACCCAGGTATTTGAAGATGGTTATTATGTCCATCTGGGTCTCCTCCAGGATGCATAGTTTCAGTTCTCTCAACTTATCTCCATAGCTTTGTGTTCTCACACCATTGTAAGACTTTTCTCAGAATGTACCTCATATGTTACTCTGATCTGAAAAAGGATTAATGACCTCCTTACTTCTGGACTCTCCACTGGTTCAAATGCAGTTAAAGACCACATTAGTACCTTTATGCTAACTCCATACCATTGGCTCATTTTAAATACAGAGTCTACAAAAACCCTTCGATCTTTTTGTTAACACCAGCTGCAAGGAAGCTCCCCATCCCCCCACATTGGCAATTATTGTTTTGTTTTGTTTTTGAGTCACAGACAGGACTTTACAGTTCTCTATACCCAGCTGCAGACCTAACCTTTCATCTGTTGGCAACTTGAAGGTCTGAGTCTGTAGTGAGATGTAGAAGACCATGAGTGAGAGCTGGGCCTCGTGTGCGCTGCCGTGTGTTGGCCAATACCCAGCAGTGTGCCCAGAGATGTGTGAGTACTTCCAGCGCTGGCAACCTTAGGGTATTGCTCATTGTTGTTTAATAGCAAGATAGGTTTATTTTTATAATAAGCATTTACTGCAGAACAGCCTAGCAGAACTTCCTGAGTTTCACAACTCTTCCAGCTTGGTTACATACGCAAAATGATGCCAGCCTGGCTGCCATCCTCATTCTCCATCCCCATTAGAGACACTGACTGGGAACCAGAGCATCAGGTTAAGGCTCAGTGCCAAAGATCTGTGCCTGGGGCTCAGAGAGACAGGGCGGATGCCTCTATGGGACATTAGAGGGCAGAGCCATTTCACTCCCAACTAAAATAGAAGAGAAGGCAAGGCTTTCAGGCTATTTAGAGCAGAGTGGCACAGAGCACCTGCTTATGTAAAAGCAGTCCAATTCTCTTTAGGGAGAAATAAACTCAGTCTAGAGCCCAGTGCCCAAAAGCTTCATCTTATCCTGTGTTCTCTTCCTTTACCTCTCTTGGCATCGAAGCATTGTTGCATTGGCCCATGAGAGGCCAGGGGAAGCACAGCCCTTTCTGACCCCTATTTAAACACCATCATTGACTCTTGTTCTCATGGATTGCTCTCTTGCCACTTTCTTCACAGGCTGACTCGTCTTCTTGGTGTGGCCTTCTTCCCCCTTTATTGTCAAAGCCCCACCCATTCTTTTGTGACTCAGCTCAAATTCATGCTTATAGGAAGCCTTCCTTAGTTCTTTCAATAATTGTAATCTCACTCTTCTCTGTGTTCTCTCTTTTCAATGACCAGGGGGACACAGTTCTGGCAAAATTCACAGAGGAGCTGCTGTGCTTGGTATTGGGGCTTTCCTTATGTGGACCCTATTTTCTCTTGTTTCCATCTAGTCAATGCCTGTGGCAAAGTCTCGTTGGTGTCCCCAGTACCTATCTATCTCTTCCTCATGGCAGTAGAAATATTAGCAGAGCACATGATTGCCCAGAATAAACATGACAATCTCTATTCTCCTTTGTAGCTAGGCATTGCCATATGACCAAGTTCTGGTCAATGGGATATCGGTAGAAACAGTGAGAGCAATGTTTGCCCATTTAAAGGGAAGAAGGCTTTCCTCCTGTGACCCTTTTCCCATTTTCCATTGGTTGGAATGTGGATGTGGTGGTGAGCCATGTTAAACCAGGCAAATGAAGACAACAAGCTAGAGCCAATGGAGCAAGAAGGGAAAGAAGCCTATGCCTCTGGTGATTCACTGAGCAGAACCCTTTAACCAGCCCAGATGTTACTTCTTCTATTGTTGAAACCCCAGCTACTCTGGGTCTCTGCCCCACATAGCTAAACGTCAATCCTAACTAATAAGTAGTCCATGAACAATTCTGGGTTTCTGCTCTACTTCTGCCCTCCCCTACTCTTCTCAGCCCACTGCTTCATCTCCCAGCTTGCTTCCTCCCCACTTGGTCTAACTTAACCTCTCAAGGCAGCCTTATCCTTTCTCTGGCACTGCCCTGACAGTGAAGCATAGGGAAAAGGGTGGTGGTGGCCAAGCTGTCATTTCCAGATTCTGTCTGCTCTCTGGTTCCATATCCACTACTTGATGTCAGACATCAAAAATGTAGAGCCTCCTTAGCCCTTCTGTTGTCTACCTGTCTTGAGCTGAGTCCTTGCCTATTTCCTTGTGACCAGACTATGAGCTCCCTGAGGATGGGTGTGTATCTGCCTCCTCTTAAAAGTTCTCCATAACTTGTCCATAGCTGGCCTTAATCAAATGTGTAGATTCAAATTTGGGATCTTAGAGCACCACAATGAGTCCAACCGTGCAGAGTACTGTGGGAAAAGTACTAGCCTTTCCAGTTATTGAAGCCTTCCTAGCTGGAAAAGGCAATTGGATCGATAAATCAATACACCAGATGCTTCTCAATTGGGGTTCTTCCAAGACTTTTCATCTCCATAAAAAAAAAAGAAGAAAGAAAGAAAAAAGAAAAGAAAGAAAGAAAAGGACAGAAAGAAAAAAGGAGGGCTTATGGCATTCAGCCGTACTCAATCCATAGCACTTCAGCCTCCTGAGACAAGCTATGCCACCCACTGTTGACCTTTAAGTATTAAGCAACGAACTAGAGCAGGCTAAATCTTAGTCACTGAGCTAGAAGAAAGAGTTGGTCTGCACTATACTTCTTGTAACACCTAAAAATAACTTCTCTCCCTGCACCTAAGTGGAGAAAATGGGAAACAATATAACACCTTAATTAGTACTGATAAGACAGATAGATATACTTTCTGTACCAATTTATAGATCTGAGAGAGTTGGAAGACTTGTGTCTATGTACTAGAGGGCATAGTAGATCAAATCTGGGGGCAAAGAGGCGCATTATGGTGAAACTTTACCACACATTCTTCCAGTAACTAGTGCAGAGAAGGTTTGGTGGAAATTGAAAGCCATTGGATGTGGAAGATGAAGCTCTGGCTTAGAAACAAGAAAACTGTGTCCTGAGCACCAGCTCTGCCACTTCTTGCTTCCCTGGACTGCTGGTCCTGGATAGGTTCCTGAACTTTCTGGTCTCATTTTTCTCTTTCTCTGATTGAAGAGTGGATGAAATGCTCTCCGAGTCTTTCCAGACACAGCATTCTTGGAGTCTGGCTGTTTCTCACTGTTATCCTCTCAACAGCTTCCTTCAACCTCTCTCTGCCTCCTCTTTTCCTCCACCCCACTTGGCCACCCACAAGCGCTGATACCTTTCCTTACTCCTCCCTGCCATTAAAACTAGTTTGTTCTTCCCAACATTAGCCTAGACAGTCAGGTACAATCAGAGTTTCCCATAAACACAGACTCCCATGAACACCAAACAAGAGGGGACTAGGAGGAGAAGGCAGTGCATGAGCCGGCCCTATGAGTTTACTTAGCGACTGCCTGCACTGTGTGCAGCCAGGGTTATGAAGGGAACAGGAAATGGTGGCTTGGACTCCTCCATACATGTGTAATTTCTGGGGCTCTGACTTAGTTTTGTTTTCTTTTACTTTCCCATGGTTCCAAAGTCTTACCACACATCCTTGCCACCCATTTATTCATCAACATGTACCTTCTTTTATTCCCTTTTTCTCTACCCAAATGAATAATCATCCGCTGCAACTGGCTCCCAAAGGAAAGAGTACCAAAAATAGTCAATATTTGGACCCTGCATGCTGTCTCCAAAATACTTCCTCAAAAACTGTGCTCTACTGCAACAGCTTGGCCTCATTTAATTAAATTCCTGTAAACCCGTGCAGCAGACGGAAAAATGGTCATAATCATCTGTAGCACCTCTCATTAATAGGGAAGCCTATTTCCCTCGCTTTCGTATTGTGTAAGATATACATAACGTAAAATTTATAGTTTTAATTATTTCAAAATGTACAGTTCTGTAAAATTGAATACATCACATTGTTGTGCAACCATCACCACCATCCATCTCCAGAACTTTTTCATTTTTCCCAACTGTAACACATACTCATTAAACACTAACTCCTCATCTCCCATCTTTTTTATGGCTGAATGATATTCTTTGGTGCATATACCACATTTTTTATTCATTGTACTTGGTTATTGATAGACATGTGGGTGGCTTTCACCTTTTGTCTATTGTGAATAATGCGCTATCTACGTAGATCTACAAATATCTGTTTGAGTCTCTGCTTTCAATTTTTGGGGGTTTCCATGAGGGACTGGAATTGCCGGTCATGTGGTAATCATGTTCACTTTTTTGAGAATCATCATACCATTTTCCACAGTGGCTACACCATTTGACAGTCCCACCAGGAATGCACGAAGATTATAATTTCTCCACATCCTCACCAAGTTTGTTTCTGTTTTTGGATAGCAGCATCCTACCAGGTGTGAAATGGTATCTCTGTGTTTTGATTTGCTTTTCCCTGATGATTAATGATGTCGCACATCTTTTTGTGAGTTTATTAACCACTTGATACCTTTCTTTGGAGAAATGCTAGTCAAATTTCCCATTCTTTGAATATAGGCTGGCCATTAGATAAACTGTCCCAGTTTGTCCAGAATTTTCCAGGTTTTTTATTGCAAGTCTCGTGTCCTGGGAAACCCCAGTCTAGGGCACCCTGGGCAGTTAGTTACTCCAACTGGCCTTGTATCTTGCTTTGATCACTAGAATGCTTTGAAAATGACAACATACAGATTTCAAGCCTGGGCCTCAAGGGGCTTTGCAGCTTCCTGTCTTGCTGCTCTTAGAAATTTGCTGCCACATAAACAAAACAGCTTTGGCCTGCTGGTTGATGAGAGGCATGTGGCCTAGTCCCTCATAACTCTTGCTAACAGCCTGCTAGCCAGCCGCCAGACATGTGAGTGAAGCCATCCTCAATCACCAACTGCCACCTGATTTGCCAGCTGACCACAGAAGCATGAGAGAGCAGCAGAGCTCAGCCAAGCTAGCCCAGACCAGAGCTACCCAGCCAGCCCACAGAACTGTGATCTAAATAAACAGTTGTTGTTTTAAGCCACATAAATATGCTATGCCCATTATTCCTGTAAGATCTTTGCTGCAGACAGGACACTCCTCTGCCCCAGTGCCCCTATTCTTAGCAAGAAGAGTTTTATTGCAGCCTAGCCACTGAAACAGCCAAGAGGCCATTCATTCTCTCAGCCAAAAGCAGACAAAAGATTTCGCCTCTTCCCACCCCTTTGTCTTCCCTCATCATCACTTTTCACTGTACAGAGAGAGATGTATCCTTAGGTTTAGAGACTGAAGTGGCTGTGAGGGCCCTCTCTGTGTAACATAGACAGACACGTTCTCTACAGTTTCTATTTTTCTCCCAAATTTTTCTTCTTGTCAGCATACCTATAAGAATTCTGGCTTGCTTCGAGTGCTCTTTCTCCAGTTGGCTGAAGCTTCTGTGGCCTACTCCTGTTCAGCTTGTTTGGTTTACTGGGCAGCGGCAATGAAAGGAATTGTTTTGACACTAGACTCTGATCATTGCCGTCCTGATATCTGTTTCAGAGCTGTTCAGAATGTCTTGTCCTGGGAACTTGAGGTCAAACAGGACTCCCAGTCTTCTTGTAAAGGAGAACTGCTTCTTGCTGAAAATTTGTGGCTCTTAACCCTTTCAAAAAACAAGGAACTGTTATGGTCTGATGATAAAGGTCCAAAACATGAAGAAAGTTGTTTTTTTGTTTGTTTTTTTGTTTGTTTGTTTTACCTTCTGATCCTGATGATCCCTTGCAACTGCAGCAAAAAGGATCTGGTACCCGGGCCTCCAGGGTTTCTAGGCAGCTGGCTTTGGATGGCAGAGTTGATTCTCAGCCTCAGAATGATGAGATTGTAGGATTCTTTCCCTAGCCCTGGGTCAGTAAAGAGAGAGCCACAGGAATGTCAGAGCTTCAGACTTTAGAAAAAACAACTGGTCCAACATTGCCATTTTACAGGTGACAAAACTGAGATTCACACTTGCCCTAGGCTACCCAGCAACTTGGTGGCAAAGCCAGGGCTAGAACCATGACCCTCTGACCCTTAGTTTGGTGCCATCTCGACTAAGCATTGCTGCTGACAAGTGTCTTCCAGGTATTTTCCAGTGGCTATTGGCTTTGACTGATTTTTGGAAATGAGAGTTAAGAGCAGTGAAAAGAGGCTAAGAATTTCTTGCAAACCCAGTTGCTGGGTGGCAGAAGTAGAGGGTGGAGGGCAGAGCCAAGAGATCTTAGAAGGATGCCTCCTGTCCTCTCCTTGAGCTGAGAATGTCAAAACATAAATAAAACTTGGAAGAAAAGGATCCAGGCCCCTTACCCACACTGGCATGGGAATACCTACTAGAAGAAAAATGCCATGTGGTCCCATATTTCTATTTTATTTAGGAAACACTTTTCTTATGGACTTTTACAACTTTTCTAGAGGAAAAAAAAAACTCTGCATATTAAATGTCTATGTATCTGTTAATTCTCTTCTGATGCTTATCAAGTTTTCACATTGTGCCAATCAGTATGAGAACATACTTCTCGGTGTGTTTTTTTTCTCTAATATTTCATATTCAGATTTTTTTGTGTGTCAATAGAGTTCTCATGTTTGTTCATTTTAAATGTAATATACTGTGTCCATTGTGTGGGCGCATCATAATTTGCTTTCCAATTTGCCTCAGGTTGAATATTTGTATCATTTCTAGTTCGTTAATAGTAATAACATCAACATGGCTAATTTTGTTCTTTTGAGTTTATTTGTTCAGGATGTGATATCTAAATGGAATGAATGAATCACAGCTAAGAATCAGCTCTTGCTATTACCAGATTACTCTCCAGAAAGAGGCAACCAATTTATAAGATCTCCATCTCCATTTAATTGTGCCATTTCCTCCAGCACAGAACTGTGCTATCATTGAGTGTTATCATTTATGTTATTTTTACCACTTCAAATTGGGGAAGCTGAAACAGTCAGGAATATAGGATATGAACTGAGGGAGAGAATCTGAAGGATGAAGCCAAGAAGTAGAACTGAGCAGAAGCTAAGCAAATGCTCTAAATGGGGAAAAAATGAATGAGGTCCATTTTTTAATGGCTATTTGTCCCTGGGTAGGTGGTGTGGTGGCCTGGATTGAAAATTCCTAGTCAAGGTGGACACTTGTTTAACAAATGTGTAGTGGGACCTGAGACTGGTCTCTAGCTTTGCATTTTTTTTTTCCATTTTTTAGCCAGACTATGCATCTTTCTGTGGATAGTTTACTGTCTGTAATACTTTTGTGCATTACCTTTGATTTCTTGTCCTGGGTCTCTTTCCCCTGCTTTTGCAAGCAATATCAGAGCTCTTGAAGCATAAAAGAGCACAAGTACCTTTCTTCCTAGCTTTTCCTCATGCCTGGGTCCCCATGGCTCACAAGAAGGCATAGCAGAGTGGCTCCCAAGTGTCATTCTCAGAAGAACAGCTCTTCCTGGTTGTGTTTGGTTTGGTCAAGTTGACAATAATTGAACTGAGCTCCTCCGAAGCTCTAGGGAGAGAGTGATGGCTCGGGGAGCAGATATGGTGGACCAGAGAAAGAACCCTGATATCCAGGTTCTTGGGCTCATCTCTGGCTTTGCCTAGCTTTTCTCAACCCACATACAACTTTTTTCTAGAGTGGTTTAGGTACAGCCTAACTTTCAGAGGTCCCCTGAGGGATTGGTAGACCAAATTTAAAGCCCACGTCAAGAAGTCTGTTGGCCACGTGGTCTGCACTAAAATCCACAGTATCTGAAAAGTTATATTTAACCTCCCTGGGAAAAAACAAATATAAGAAAGCCAATTTGTGGGGTGCAACTGCTCTTTTTCATAAGAGGCATCTCTGCCTAAGTGTTTGGTGAATTCTCAGCCCCCTAGGCTTGGGCTTTGGGTTCTCTAATCTCAATCAGACATGTGGACAAGCAGGGGCTTTAAGAGGTAAAAGAACAGGATCCTTGACAGCCCTAAACAAGGTCATTGTCATCCCACTAGATCTGGATCTGACTGGCACCAGAGAAGACTGTGTGAGCCATTTTCTCAGCTCGGCATATTATCCAATGGCCTGAGCAAGAGCTGGACTGTAATCCTCCTTTCTTCCTGAAAGTCTAGAATTGATGGTAGAGGTAGAGAATGGATCATTTAATTTGATAAGAAGAGTAGAAATTGAAGTGGTCCTATGTGGCCCTGTTCCCCAGGTAGGTATGAAGAGGCAAAGCAGTAAGGCCGTTGAACTCCACAGCCTTCAGGGGTTCACTAGAGCCACACAGGTCAAATGAGAGTACTGTCCAGGCCCTCTTATACTCCAATCAGGATGTGACCCTTCTCCAAAGGGAACAGATAATGTAAGCCTCCCCCTACCAGAATGTAGGATCCAGCATGGTCACAAAAAAGGGACACACATTTAGGTTGGGCAGAGAGAGCCACAGAGCCAAGGAACCAGACTCGTTGACCACCCTCAAAGTAAACATATGAAGCCAACACTAGCATTCTGTGGAGCCACTTATGGGGAAAAACACCATCTACACAAATTAATGAAAATGTCTGTTCTCAAAGTCTATAAACTTAGAACTTAAAGCTCTGCAAACAAGAAGGGACATGAGCATCATACAGCAGCAGAGGATAAGAACAGCAGAAGAATGAGAAATAAACAGAAGAGGATTAGCAGAACTGGGTCGATACTAGGACAGCTGTTAAGACTGATCCAAACAGAATTGATCCTCTGTGACTTATAGTCTTTGGTAATGAGAAAATGGAAGTGAACAGCCTAACCCGTGCTTGAGCAGATCCTCAGCACCATCAAAGAGCAGATTCTGCATTTAAAAAGCCTTGGCCCTCTCACTGAACTCAGTTTTCAAGATTTCAGCAATGAGTGACTTCAATTCCCTCTCACCAGCTTCTGCTTTTAACTATAACCCTGATGTGTCTGAACCCATAAGCTGTGAGCTGGAGCACCCTTCATCTTGACATCACAGATGACTAACCATGGCCTTCTCACAGTCTCCTAATTATCACAAAACAAAAATGCTAGATGCTTGAAAGCTGAGCTTTGTGACCATTGGGTTTGAAGAGCTGCAGAAGCAGCAGAGAGAAAAGGAGGCAATAAGCTACCTTTTGACAGGCCTTTGCAATCCTCAGGAGCACAAGCCAATTGACCAAGAATCTAGATAGGGTTTTCTCCTTGGCAGGACTGTACTGTTATCATTCATTACTGCCTCTGATTAAGTTTCCAGACTCATTAAGATCTGGTGTCTTTGATGTTTCCCTTGAATCAGATTGAATTCCACTCTGCAGACAATTGTTAGGGCTTTCTAGTGTTCGATGCAGGACAGATATCATCTCTTGGCTTGACTGCTTCCTAACATTTCTCCCCTTGTGCTTGTGTGTGTGCACTACTTATGACACAAGTCATTATTCAGGCATGCTAGCTAGCAGACTCACTGCTGCCAGCTGACCCAAGGACTTCTGACAAAGCCAACAGATAAAGTCGAAACACTTGAACTAAACTTACTCTAAAAACTATGGAGGTAAAAGACAGAGAAAGGCAATCAAATTAGATACAGAGAACCACAGCTAAGCCAACTTTTAAGTAGGAGAGTAAAGGGGGCTCTTACCTTCTCTGATGTTAAGACATATTACAAAGTCATAATGATAAAAGCAGTAATTTGAAAAAACATACAAATAGACCAACAGAACAGAATAGAGAGCTCAGACATAGACTCATGCATATGTCAGAACTTAATATATAGTAAGGAGGTGATACCATAAATTGGTGGGGGAAGGATAGATTATTTAGTGAATGACATTTGGGAAACTGGTTTACTATACGGAGAAAAATAAAACTGAATCCCTATTTAATACCACACACAAAAGAGGTGGTTTAAAGACCTAATTGTAAAAAGTTAAAGAACAATAGTGAAAATAAAATTAATAGAATTCGTGCAGGGAAATATCTTTGTGATTCAGAGAAGCTCTTTTAAAACAAAATTGCAAAAGCATAAATCATAAGGCAAAATTCTATGAATTTGATTACATCAAAATTAAAGATTTTTAATCAACAAAAGACCTCATGGGCAAAGTTAACAGACTGATTACAAAATAGAAGAGGTCGGGGGTGGCTCTATAGTGTAGTGATTAGCACGTCTGCTTTGCACGCAGAAGCTCCTGGGTTTGCACCCCAGGTGGAGCCAAGGACCATACCCTGGGTTTGCACCCAGGTGGAGCCAAGGATCATACCAGGCCCCGGGTACACACTGCGAGCGTGTGGGAGGGGACATCCTGCCTTCAGAGATACAATTCTTAAGGGATATGGCAACATCCATGGGTCAGGAGTGGAAGTGGGGGTGGGGAATTAAAATAGGGGAAAAACATAGAAGAGGGTATTGTAACATCTAAAACCAATGAAGGATTACATCTATAACAATAGACTACTACTCAATCATAAAAAAAAAGAATGAAATCTTGCTATTTGCTATGACATGGATGACCTTAGAAGGTATTATGGTAAGTGAAATAAATCAGACAGAGAAAGACAAATACCATATGATTTCAGTTATATGTAGATTCTAAAAATAAATGAAAAAACAAAACAGAATCAAAGTCATAGATACAGAGAACATTTTGATGGTTGCCAAATAGAAGGGAGGTTGGAGGGATGAATGAAAAAGGTGAGAGATTAAGAAATACAGATGGGCAGCTACAAAATAGTCATGGCAATGTGAAGTACAGTATAAGGAATATAGTCAATAATAGTGTGATAACTGTGTATGCTGTCACATGGGTACTAGACCTCCCAAAGTGATCACCTCATAAGTTATCTAAATGTCTGATCACTATGTCATACACCTGCAACTAATATAATATTGTATGTCAATTGTAATTGAAAAATACATTTAAAAAGTAATAAATAAAACCAATGAGGGATTGATGTGAAGAATATGCAAGAACCTTAAACATTTATGACTGCAATAGAAAAAATGGTAAAAGAAATAAATAAGCATTATACAGAAGATAAAACTCCAAAAAACTAACAAGTTGGTGTGAGTCAGTTTTCCTGGGAAGCAGATCCTGAGACAGGGAGTGATGAGCAGGAGGATTACTTAGGTGTGGTTTTGGCAACAAAGCCTTGAGGAACTGAGGGAAACAGGGTCGGGTAGAGAAGGAACCTGAACTTTGATGCAGTTGCAGCCTTGATTGATTCCATGAGAGGGTGTGAAAGCTGGGATGTCTCTATAGAGTTGTCCTGAATTTCGGCAAGGGGATTGGTTGGCTTTATCTTCCTGTGCTGACTAGTCATTGGATGGCTGCTGCCCCCAAGGAGGGTTCATAACATTGGGTGAAGCAGCTTCCTTTGACTGAGGGAAATCGCTGAGGAGGGTTGCACTGTGAGTATCAGCAGCCAGCACTCCTGGCAGCTGGGATAACAAGGGCCTCGGTCTTAGAGCAGGGATCTGAGAAGTACACCATGCATCCACCATGGTAGATATGAAGGGAGACTCAAAAGGATTAGTAATATGAAAAATGCAAATTAAAACAACAAAGAGATATATCACTGTATGACTTTTGTAGCAGCAAAATATAGAGAGAGGGTGATGCCAAGTATTGGACCTGACCACTCTTACACTCTGCCAGTGAGAAGATGGAGATCAGAGAAGTGCATCAACAAACATTCTGGAGAATATTCAGGTATTGTGAGTAAATTCAGTGTGGCACACAACAGTTCCTCTGCTAGAAATACATCCCAAGAAATCCTTACATAACTCCATAAGGAGACATGTTTACGAGTGTTCCCTGCACACTTGTGATGGGAGTGGGAGGCTACCTGAGCTTCTGTCACCGAGACTGAGAAATAAAATTAACTCAAAATGGATTAAGGACCTGAATATAAGACCTGAAACAATAAAATGCATAGAAGAAAACATAGGAACTAAACTCAAGGACCTTGGACTTAAAGAGGATTTTATGAATTTGACCTCAAAAGCAAGGAAGTAAAAGCTAAAATAAATGAATGGGACTACATCAAACTAAAAAGCTTCTGCTCAGCAAAAGAAATCATCAACAAGGTAAAGAGAACCATCGAATGGGAAAATATATTTGCAAGCAACACCTCTGATAAGGGCCTAATATCCAAAATATACAAAGAACTCATACAACTCAATAACAACAAAAAAACAAATGATCCAATCAAAAAATGGGCAGAGGACCTGAACAGACACTTCTCCCTAGAGGACATACAAATGGCCAACAAATATATGAAAAGATGCTCAATCATAGCTATTAGGGAAATGCAAATCAAAACCACAATGAGATACCATCTCACACCTGTTAGAATAGCTATAATCAACAGGACAAGTAATAACAAATGTTGGAGAGGATGCAGAGAAAAAGGAACCCTCATACACTGCTGGTGGGACTGCAAATTGGTACAGCCACTATGGAAAACAGTATGGAGGTTCCTCAAAAAACTAAGAATTGATCTACCATATGATCCAGCAATCCCTCTACTGGGTATTTACCCCAAAGACTTGAAAACCCATATCCAAAAAGATATTTGCACACCAATGTTCATAGCAGCATTATTCACAGTGGCCAGGACATGGAAGACCAAAGTGTCCTACGATAGATGATTGGCTAAAGAAGCTTGGTACATATATACAATGGAATATTACTCAGCCATAAGAAGAGATGAAATACTGCCATTTGCGACAACATATGGATGGACCTTGAGATAATCATGCTAAGCGAAATAAGCCAGACAGAAAAAGTTGAAAATCACATGATATCACTTATATGTGGGATATAAACCTAAAAGCAACAAATGAGCAGGACAAACAAACAGAGACTCATGGACGGACTATAGGCTAGTGGTTACCAGAGGACTATAGACTAGTGGTTACTAGTGGGATGGGAGAGAAGGGGGAGGTAGACGGGTAAAGGGGTCAAATATAGGGTTTAGGGGAGGGTGAAGTGGGTAAAGGGATCAAATATATGGTAGCTGAAGAAACTGGACTTTGGGTGGTAAACACAATAGAATATACAGATGTCAAATGATAATGTACACCTGAAAATTATATAATTGTATTAACCAATGTTACCCCAATAAACAATTAAAAATTAAAAAAAAAAACATATAAGTGAGTGTACACCAGGGAGTACCATGCAGCAGGACTGAAGCAAATGATCAGAATGTACATATGCAGAACGGATGGATCTTGAGGATGGTGAAAAGAACAAGGGAAAAAAACACGTAAAATATAAGAAACCTAATGGGATAAAACATTCACATAAATCAAAAATACTGCAAACCAATACTGTTTGTATGAAAACATGCGAACAAAAGGCTACACACTAAACACATAAAAATTATTGTAGGTGAGAGGAAAAATGGAGTTTGGGATGGGGAGAACAGGAGTGAGGAAGTAAATAAATCCAAGCGAGGGTCTCACAGGAATCAATAAAGCTCATATTCATGAACCAAAGAGTCAGATTAACTCAAACTCCCTATACATGACTTCTAAAAACAGCAGTGAAACCACCACTGGAGTCCTGGGTAAACAAGCCCGTATTTTCACCTTCTCCATCATCTGAGATCTCTTCTAAAAGGTCACAGGCTATGTCACTGGAAAAACCTCAGGGCCCTGCTACATACCACTCCCTGCTCTTACCTGGGAATGAAATGACATCCACCTCCAAACTTCAGTGGGATGAAAAGGTTGGCACCGGGATAAAAATTCATGCATCTCTCAGCAGAAGGGCTTTGTTCACAGGTTGCCTTTTCATTTGCTATCCATAACTCTCCCCACCTTTGATTTCAATCAAAGTCATCATGTTTAACGGAAATGCAATAGGCATTAACTGCCAATGCCTCCCTTATATAGGGCTGGTATGAAAGATAGCGGGAATACAACCACACTCGGAGCAATGTCTTAGATCTTGCTCACCTGGGAGAGATGCCACCCCACTGAAAAATAGGCGTACTTTGGCCACTGGTCTGGCAAGCCCTTTCTGCTCATGGGGAACGGATGAGGTGTAGCTCCTCTTGTGAAATCCATCTCGTATGACACATCAGCTGCAGAAAAGCTGGAGATCCTGAGAGAGCCAGAAGAACAATGAGGTTATCAGTTGGTCTTGTGTCTCAGCCCACATGGGCTATGCCAAACCTTAACTGCTGTCCCCAAAGTCCCTAACTCTATCCCATAAGCAACTGAGAACCAAGGTCAGGTTACCAGTTCAAAATGAGGACACAAAGATCCAGAGGTGCAGAGGAGAGCTAAGCTGGGAAGACTGAGAGAAGCCCTTCCTCTCAGGCTTATGAGGTAGAGCCAGAATGCCAAAGTGGCCTAAATACTGCTCTTGAACCTCCTGGCTGGCACCGGGCCCTGACTTCCAGATTAACTCTTACTTGCCCAAACCATACCTTCCTTAGTTATCACTCCTATAAAAGGTCTTTTCTAGACAACAGCATTGTGTTCCACAAACACATCTCTGTATTAAATGGGACTCTAGGAAAAATTGAGAATCTCAGGATACATGGTAAGGGAGTTTGTATGAGTACCATTTTTATCATGTTTCCTCCTGGGTCCAAAAACTTCTGTTTCAGCTTTAAGGTTTTTAATTCTGGAAAGCTCAAGATGAGATGGATCTTGTTTGTTTAAAGGCTTTCTAAGGGCAGAAGTTGGCTGGTGAATGTATAAAATGCCTGTGCGCAGAGAGCTTTCTGCAAGAGTTAATACCTTTCCCCACCACCCTTTTCCTTCTCCTCGTTGGTGTAGTTGAGTTATGCTGGACCCTGGAGGTCTGCCCTCTGTTACCGGCTCAGACATCTTTTTTACAGAATGAACTCAAGCAAGAGGTCTTCCCTCCCCCAGCCCTCTGTTTCCCTGATTCTCATTTCTCATGTTTAGAACTGATTTGATGCTAGCCTGGTTAGACCCTGCCACCTTTTTCTCTAACCTCTAAGAAATAAAAAATTATTACTGGATTTTAATTTTTTAAATAGGAAACGATAAGGAAGCAGTAAAAAAAAAAATAGCCTAATTTCACAATCCAGGTAAATTCTGTTGCATTAAAAGGACAGGGTGTTAGAAAACAAAGCAATATAGAATCATGCACAATGAAAAGTGAAGTCACCATCTCTCATCTCCACCATTCATAGTAAAAAACTACTCCCCCATAGTAAGTAGTTACTATTAACAGTTCTTACAATTCTGTCCAGAAAAATTATGCCTATTTACTCATATATATTATTTCTAAAAAGTACGCAGAAATGATCATACCATATATATTATCTAATTTGCTCTCTTTTAACTTAATATATCTTACATGTATATATTAATCTATTTTATTCTTTACAACAGCTAAATAATATTTCATCAAACGAACTTATAACTGAGTCCAGGAGGATTGTGGTTTCTCTCCTTTTGTGAACAGCGCCTAGCCTTTCTTTTCTTGATTTCCTCCGAAGGGTCAGAGTTGCCAGGAGCTGTTTTCAGGTGCCAAGTGAGACAGAGAAGTCCCCATATACACAAATATGCAGGTAAAGTTGCTGTGAAACTGCCATGGTGACATGTTTGCTTGTTTCCCTTTCTGAAGAAAATGTCCACCAGTCAACGGCCAATTTACTACATATGTCGATGGCTGAATATTTTGGACAAACTTCAGTGTTTTCAATGATGAAATTTCAGATTTGGAAAGGACCTAAAGGTCATTTGGCTTAATTCCTCGAATCCACCGGAAGAATCCTTTCTATAAGCTTCTGTATTATCACTGATTTGCTTTTATTATATCATGCCATGGAACAGCTTTTACTAATAAACCCTCCTTATTTTCCCAAACCAGCTCCCACGCAATGTACCTGCTTTGGTCCTGGCCCCACCCTTTGAAATACCCTTGAACAAGTGTGTTTCTCTTCCAGAGCCTGACAACAATGCTCATATCCCCCAAGTTTACCTTTTATTCCTTTAACAAATATTACTTCAGAGACTACTGTGTGTGTAAGCACTGTGTTAGGCACATTGTAAACGTCAATACAAAAAATCGGAGAAGTAGAAGTGACAGAAATCTTGGAAGAAAGTGACCACGTCATCCTAGGTTCCTGTAGCTTCACTGTTGCAACGAACATTTAATGAGCACCTACCCTGTGCTAGGTACACTGACATACTCTCAGACAAGATAAACCAAGACACAGTTGCTGTCTTAAAGGAGCTCCCAGACTAGCTGGTGATGAGTGCTCTGACAGAGTGCAGAGGCTGGGGGGATCAGGAAGGATTCCTGAAAGAGAAGATGCCTGAGCTGAGTGCTCAGAAAACTGTCCAGATAAAGAGATGGGGGAAGGCCATTCTAGACAGAGGGACAATGCAGAAGTCCAGAGGCATGACAAAACAGTGGTTTGGGATTATTGTGTCTGGGGAGCGGGAGGGAGAAATAGAGCTGTCGATAGGGCCAGATTAGGAAGGGCCTCATATGGCCCTGGAGAGAAATTTAAATTTTGTCTTTAGAGCATGAGGGAGCCACTGAAAGAATTCTAAAGTCCCACAATGATTAGATTTGCATTGTAGAAGATTACTCTTACAGCGATGTAGAAAATGGATTGGAGGAACAAGAATGTTGTAAGAGGGATCAGTTAGGAGACTCTTTGAAACATACGTGGAAAGGAGATGGAGAGAAGAATAGACGTAAAAAGACATTAAAGACCAGCTGCCAGAATTCAGTGACCAGATAGCTGTACTGACTCTCAGCCTTCAGACTTGGGTGGCTGGATGTGTAGAGATACTATTATGCAGGGAAAGAAAGATAAGGAGCTGATTTGGGATTGAAGACAATGAGTTCCTTCTGGGGCATGGAGAGTTTGAGGAGCTTAGGGGACATCCAGGCAGATTCACCAGGAGGATGGGCATGTGGTCAGGAGCTCAAGGGAGGGAACTGGCCTTGGTAGTTCCAGGAGCTTCCAGGGGACATAGGCAGAGAGTGAAATTGTGGGAGTATGCAAATCACCCAGGGAGAGTGGGTGGGGTGGGAAGAGGAAAGAGTCATCTGAGAGTCTCAATAATCTTTTGTGAAATTTCCAAAATATTTTTTAAAATCCTCTGGGTGCCTCAGAATTACAACCAGTCAGGAGCAGCCCTCTGTCCAAAGCAAATATGGCAATTCACGAGAAAAGCAATTAGAGAAAAACAGCAGTACTGAGAGAGGAGTCTAATTTTCAAGTGTCCCTTTGTGGGTAGCAAGAAAGGGAGCATAAAGGGAGCTTCATAAAAGAAAAGAGGAAAGCATCCAGATAAGGCCTGCTTGAGCTATGTGGGTTTTGCTTATTTGGACATGCCTGCGGCATGATTTGTACCCCACCCCACCCCCAGGCTACACACTAAGCCATAGGCTTCCCAGGGGTGTCCACCCGAGCCTGCATTCTTCCCTTCCTGGCTGCTTTGGTCTTCTGCAGGCTGAGGCCTATTAAATCTTTGCAAGTTACAGGCACCTGAGGCACAGAATGGCCTGATCAAGGTAAATGCATGTTTAAAGCTGTCTCCTGGCTGTGAGGAATAAAATCTGAATTATTCAGATGCAGTACCCCAGAGGTGATTCATAACCTGAGGAGCGCCTCAATAAGAGGATAGCGACTGAGGATATGTGCGAACATGGCTCAGCCCACAGTCTCCCCTGCAATCAGTCAAGGGCTGACAAAAGATAAATAACAGAATTGTTCTCACGCAGGGTCCTGAGGGCAACCCAGAGGAGCTGTGTAGCTTCTGGTAAGAAGTCAAGACTGTCATAATGAGAGAAGCTACTTGTCCTGATGAAAAAGTTGAGAGTCCCCTGGGCTCTCAAGCGCTGGGGTCTTCAAGAGCTTCTGGGCCCTTTGCACAAGGGAGGCAGGTTAAGCTGGGGAGGAGGGTACTATTCCAACTATTCCCTTTTAGACTAAAATATAAGAGCTTCCATGAGAAAAATGACAATGGTCTTATATCCCTGAAATTAGGCACATGAACTATTGTTGGGGCTGGTCAGGGCATGAGCTCTCAAGACTTTGAATCGATGGCTAGACTGGAATGAGGCAGAAGGGGTGACGTTGGAGTGTGGATGGTTTGGTGAACACTCACTTCACGAATGGAGGAAGCACAAAACCCATTCTAAAGAGAGGGAGGCAGCGCGGGCACAGTGTATGTTCCCTGGAGTTGGGAGGATGAAGATCTGTGTTTTCAGTCTCTGGCTCCACCACTATGTGACCTTGGGCAAGATCATTATGTCTCGACACTAAAATGCGATAATTCCCTGCTTTCCAGGTTCTTTGGAAGATCAAATGAAGTTAAGGTATGTAGAGGCACTATGCCGTCCCCTCAGACCATGTGTTAGAACTTTGCTTTAGATGCTGTAACAGAGACCAAAATAACTATAACTTAAACAAGATAGATTTATTTTCCTCTCATATAAAGTTTATTTCTTTCTCATATAAAGCCCCAAGCTGGCATGGCAGCTCTAGTCTGAGAAGTCATCGGAGGCCCAGGCTCCTTCTATCTCATTGCTGTTGGTGTCACCTTCCTTTGCATGCTCCAAGAAGGCTCCGGCCACCGCTGCATTGCAGCTAGTAGCAGAGGGAAAGAGGCAAAGGGAGGGCGAGCCCCTAACCCACAATCCAGAATGTATACACCACTTCTCATTTCGCATTGGCTAGAATGTGGTCACATAGTCACATCCAGCTGTAGGAGAGACTGAGAAATGTCATTGTTTTCCAGGAAGCCACAGTACTCAAATTCTACGATTATGGAAGAAGGATGTCTATTGGAGGGACAATAATTCTCAGTTCCAGATAACTCCTTTCGCTTTCTAACTCCTTTTATCCCCAGATCTAAGATTTATGTCATCTTGGAGGAGGCCTTTCTTGGCCCTCCAGGCTACAACCCTTGTTACACCTGTAGTTTTTGGCTTTTTGTCTATTTTCCTGTCTGGAATGTCAATTCCATGAGTGTGGGGCTTTGTCTACTTCCTCCTGGTGGCTTCCCTGTGCCAGTCCAGAGCTAGACACAGAGTGGTTGCATGACACAACTGTGCTGACTAACGAGCTCACCAAAAGGCCTTGGGAGTTCCTTGGGCAGAATTTTATAGCTTTGAGGCCCCTAACCAGTGCTCTCCAATCCAGGATTTTCTTGGAGTACAACTAGTACCTCCTGCTGCTTCCTAGGCAATGTGTGTGTGTGTGTGGGGGGGGGTCAGTGTTTATCTGAGGTGTTCGCCCTGAGGTAGAACTATCCTTTCACTCTGTATTCCTCCTTTTGTAGGTCTTTAGAACTGTGGCAGTCCTGCATTAGACAAAGTCTAATGGGTAACTATTAGTGGGTAACTATTAGTGGGTAACTAGTGGGCAACTATTAACTATGTCCTTTCATGATAAACACTTACTCTGCAGCTCTGTTTTTCAGATCTGGAAATGAACAGAGAGTGTTGGGGGAAGAGCTTTCTACAGCACAGTGGCCAGAACTGAAGACATGAGTAGAGATTGGGTTTTCCATTCTCAGCCTCTAGGATGCAGCTATCAGGCCTGATGCCTGCCCCGTGAGGAGGAGGAAGGAAGCTCAGTGGAGGGTGGAGTGGGGGCAAGTGTCTGCCCAGAGTGCAGGCCTGTGTGAATCCACTGTTTTGTCTCTGAGCAGAACCCTGGGGCTCCACTTTAGTGACCTCTAGCTTACTCTTGGTTTGATGTAAACATCACCATTTTCTTAGAAATAATACTTCTTAGCTCATTTTCTTTGTGACCAGGATGGCTTTAGGGAACCCCATCAAACATGACTCTAGTTTCAGTTTGGAGTGAAGGGCATGCCCTAGGACTGCCATCTAGCCTATCAGACATGTTCTCATCATTTTCAATTTTTTCTTTGATTGGAATTTGAGGACAACCAGGCTTGGGCTAGGAGGGGCCAGCCCTTTCTGGCAGTCTTCAGAGCCTCAGAAGGGGCAAGTCACCAGAAACCAAGCCCTGGAGGTTGCTAGGTGCTCAGGTTACACTGATAAACAAAATGAGCCTATTCAAGAGCCAAGTTCAAATTTCCTTGTTTGTATTTTTCCAGAGGGTCGGGGATGGAGCATTTATATCCTGCCAGCAGCCCCTCAGAACTCTGTGCCCCATGCTTAGCATCAAGGGGACATTTTTACCTCCTGACTGTGGCACTCTACCGAGCTGAGAAAGGACACAACGGCAGCTCCATTCCAGCAGCCAGATTATTTTCCCCATAAAATGGAAGTGTCCCTTTAAGTCCCTCTCTTGGCCTGGCTGTAGGTTAAATAAATCAACTGACCAGACTTTTCTCACTGGGGGTTCTGGACTGGAAATTCCTCCTACTTGCTTCAGCTTGTGTGCAGGAACAAAGAGTATTCAAGAAGGGATTAACTTTTCCCTTTGTTGGCTTCTCTCCTCTTTCTCAGAATAAGTCCATTTCAAATTTAGAGATTTGGGTTCCTCTGGGAGCCCTGCTGCTTTTCTGGTTCTTTAATGACTGCCTGGAGAGCTATAGAAAGTTTCTCAGCTGCATTGGTCTTCCCTGCACCCACCATGATGAATGAGTTGTCCCCTGTATGAATTTCTCAGCATAGCTTCTTGCACCCCTGACTTTTGGTCTCACCCCTTCCTCTCCAGTACATACCCTGGACTGGCCTTCTGTATACTCCAAATAACATTCTAGTCATAATGATATCCCCAAGTAACCTTTTCTTCTGGGAAAAGAATGTGTTGACTGACTTATACACATATTTAGGTTCTCATTAAAATTTGAAAATGAAATGTGGTAGAAAGAACATTGTTTGGGAGTTGGGATTTCTTGGTTCTCATCGTACCTCTGGCATTAACTAGTGTACGACCTTGAGAAGGTCATTTCTCTTGGCTGAGCCTTACAGTCTCCTCTGTAATGTAAGAGTTTCCTCCTAGTGCTAACATTCTTGTTTATATTAGTCTTACAATCCCCATGACACTTAATCATCATCAATATGCACAGAGGAAGACTTGACCTGGGGACCAAGGAGATCATAATAATGAGCAGGATCCCAAAGAGCCTGGTCACAGTAGACTAGATCTAGGTCTTGGTATACCAGTGGACTTTATAAAAAAAGGATCTAACAGATAATGGGAGCCCAATGGTAACTGGGACCAGACTCAGAATGGACACAAATCAGACCAGGGGCCTGGTATCCTAAGATCTATGAAATTCTATTTTTATTCCCCAAATGGATTCCAGGTGTTCCTACAGTCCCATGCTAAATAGAAGTCTGAACTAAAACTGGTGATTGGGACAGGGTCTAGGGGGTTAAGGACAGGGTTTGGGACAGACCATCACACACTTCATTCAGTTCTTCTTTTCTAGGGCTCTGCAGGCAGAGAAGTATCATTCCCAACAG
This sequence comes from Eonycteris spelaea, assembly GCA_003508835.1. Taxonomy (NCBI): domain Eukaryota; kingdom Metazoa; phylum Chordata; class Mammalia; order Chiroptera; family Pteropodidae; genus Eonycteris; species Eonycteris spelaea. Next base: position 29,180,549 of record PUFA01000001.1, on the reverse strand, counting down.
CCTCTGGGATTATTCCACAACAAGCTCACCCCTCCCTGCCCTCAGCATGGCCTAAAAGGCAGGTTTGGCTGTGTGAGAAGCAAGCAATGTTTGCTCTCAGCAAAGATATCACCCAGCAGCCATGTGTCAGTGACTTCAGCTTCCAAAAACCTAGAAGGAAATCTGGTTTCCAAACAAATGTGAAATAATTGCAAGTTTTCAAAACCGAGCTGGGTCTGTTTTCTACAGGAGAGAAAAAGAAGCTGTAAATATGGTAATTAGAAGCAAACATTTCTTTCTTTTAAAGCAATGAAGACGTTGTAAGGCTTGCAGATCAGACCTCTCTGTGAGAAGACCTATTTGAGGACATATGAATTTGGCAAACAAATTCAGAAAAGCAGGCTCTGCCTCAGCAGGGGAGCTGCAGGCCTGCAGCAGCCAGAATGTCTTTTCTGGAACGTAGTTGTGCCCAATAAACAGAGTTGCCTTCAGGATTGGCTCAGGGTATATGTTTGGGGATGGGCAGAAGAAGTGGTGTAGTAGGATAACATCCTGAGGTGGATGTGTTAGGTTGTCATAGAACTCTCAAAAAGAAGATGCCATGGTCTTCTGTAGTCTCAACGGCGGTGTGAGGAGGTTGTGTCCTGGGTCTAATCTCAGTTGTTACCTCCCCCTGGTACTACAGTTAAATCATTGCCTTTCATTCAAGCCCTCTCAATGGAGAGAATGAAGAGTGAATCATGACTACCTCCCACAGTCATACAGCCCTGGCTCTACTAGAAACACACCAAATAGGAAACCAGTTACTAAAACTTATCTGGCCAAATTTCTTTGTCTATATTATTGTTTTATGACCTCCAAAGATCTGTCTAATCTGGGTAGCATTTGAACAGTGTCTCTACTTTTCACTATATAGATATAGATTCCTATTGCTTTTATTTAACTTAAAGTATGACTATGTTACGTTTTATACAAATATTAGATTAACAGTTATTATGCAGGGTCGATAATGCAAATTATGTTTTGCAAAATCTATTCATTTTGGTCATGCTTAAAACAGTGATTCATATCCATGGCTGCACATTACTATAACCAGGGAAGCTTTATAAAAATTCCCATGCCTGAGGTCTACCCTTAGAAAATCTATTTTAATTAATTAGGAGTGGGGCCTGGGCATTGATTTTTTTGAAGCTCCCCAGATGATTCTAATTGCAGCCAGGATTGAGAACCATTGTTCTGAATGATGCCTGAGAAATATGCTAATTTAGTGGGGGTGAAGCAGTCAAATGAGATCTTAGTTTTTGAATTGGCTGGCTTGTTTAGTCAGTGTTCAGGCCAGTATCTGGATAGGAACAAAGCCAAGATTACTGTGCAGTTATGTAAGGTTTGGAGGGTAAGCCACGTCTCCTAAAACTGACTCATTACTGTATGTATATTTCTTTTAGAGCAATAATTTGGAAATATTGAGGAGGAACCTCATATTTTGTGAATATAGTTAGAGCCCATTAGTATTCAATAATAATCGCTCTATAATCTGAAGAGCCAGGAGACAATAAAAAAGAACTCTCATGTTTAAAATCATCTGCACTGGAAATATTTGTTAATTTCAGCTCATAATATAAGCGAAATGACCTTTTTATATGACCTCAAATTTCTAGAAATCACTCTAGTGATTTAAATGACTAGGGGCTCAGATTACCAACTCTTGTCCTGGAGATGAACTTCTGGTTCAAAGTAGGGAAGACAATTTAGATAACAGAGAAGAAGTGAACAAAGAACAACCACTGAATAGGCGAATCTGAGCAAATTTGAGCTCGTTGGCGGTCTGGGAGTGATCATCTCTCAGTGGGATTTTCAGAAGCTGCAAATGGTTAGAACTTTGTTTTCCCTTCTCAGGGAAAGGCAGGTCCCTTAGCTCTACTGCCTTAGAGCTTTTTTTTTTTTTTTTTTTTTTTTTTTTTTTTTTTTTTAATCTCCCAACACTATGGAGGGGAGAGTACATTCCAAAATTTAGAGGACAACTAAGGGAGATTCGTCCTCTTTATAGGATGTCATTAAGCATATGGTGCCTCAGGGGGATGGGGAGGGCCATTAACAGACAAGAGCACAGAGGAAGATTAGCTCATAGAAAAGAATGTGGTTAAGAGAAGTTGGATTAGATACAGGAAGAGCGGCCAGGAAGAAACCCAAGCTTGGGAATTAAAGTTTAGGTCTAATTGTGTTTTTAAAGAGTTGTCATCTTTTGAATACACGAAGGAAAGAGTTAGGAACTGCCTGCAGGAAAAAGGTGCATTAAATTCAGAAGGGACTAAAACCCAAAACTTTCAGTAGCTAGGGCCGTTACCCAGGGGCTGATTCTAGAACAGGGTGTCTGAGTGCCTTCCACTAATGTTGGGGAGCTCAGGCCTCAGTGTAAGAGTATAGGCTGAAGTAGTACTCAGGGGGTTACCTGATCCCACATTTTCAGAGGCAAGAAGCTTACATTTAAGGCTTGAATAGTGTTTCTTTTACAAGTAAATGGCAATCTAGAGAAAGGACCAAGCCAGGTGCTTGACATTTTCAAAGTAACTTTCTATTCGATGAGACCCAGATTAACTTTCATCCCCATCAAGTTCTCACCTAGCCTCTTACTGGAAAGGGAATCCCCAGACCCTATTGTTCCTGAATGACACTCAGTCAGGCCCATGGCTTAGCCTGCTCTCCCTTTCCAAGGTCTGTGTCATCAGTGAGATGACAAAGACTTTGGCGAAGGCATTTAAGCTGAGAATAAGCCAAGAGCATCTAATTGACAGTTTAAACTGAACACTGAAAAGATAAAGTGAGAAAGGGGCTGCATAATTGTGGACTGAGGCAGAACTTTATGAGACTGAATCCTGAGAGGTCTTATTTCTCATGGCTGTTGTTTGATGGTTGTGTATTAAATATAAAAACCTATGCACACTGGAGGCTGTATTTAACTCCTTTACCAAGTAAGAAAACATCAGTATCTGTTATATACGGGTAGATCTCTGTCTGGCAAGCTACCTTCTTCTGCAATCCCTGACCTGCCCCAGACAGGGCAAACCACCTCTCCTCCATGATCCCTAAGCAGAGCCTTCAATGGATGTTACTGAGCTTGTTGCCTTGGACTGTAATTGGCTGAGAAAGCGAAGCTCCCAGGATACAATTGACCAGTGTTTTACTCATCCTGCATCCTCAGCTGTAGAAGGCTCTCGGCAAGCATCTATTAAATGAAACTGTGTGCCCATGTCTTCCATCTATGTCTCTAATAAACATTCAAAGCCAAAGGACAGGGAACAGAGCATGAGGTATCAGGTGACAATAAAGTAGAAGTATGTGTAGGGTTGAAAGATATTATAAATTGTTCATAGCAATCATTCTCTCTCTTTCCCCATGTCACTTCACTGCCCCCATCTGCAAAGGAGGAATTGCAGTGACCTGGTATTGGCTGAGCACCCAGGAACCTGGATCTAGAGTTAGGAGAGCTGTCTTCTGTTTAACTGACTTGTGGCCTGGGTAAAGTCACTTTCCTTTTCTGGGCTTCAGTTTCCCCTCTTATGGAATGACAAGATTATACTAGATGACCTCTCAAGGTCCTTATTCCTCTATCATTTTGTAACTCTATGCATCTAACACCATAATCCGAGGGTAATTTTATGGCTAAATAATATTCCATGATATACGAATATAACTTCTTTTTTAAAATTTAATTTTTTTTAAACCGTTTGACTCTAAGGTACTGGAAAAAAGGCAGTAATCATGGTTTGAGAGCCAGAGGACATAGCACAAAATGCACATTTACCCACCAGTCCTCAGCTCTGGAGTACCCAAGTGAGGCTCAGCTTAAAAATACTTAGTGTCTCAAATGCCAGACCACAGCCGTGCAACATAGGAAAAATTTTATTAGGAAATGACCAGTCCCCCCTGGAGCTGTGGAAAGCATTTCCTCGAACAAAAAGGACTTTTATAGTGGAAAAAAAAAAAATTAGCAGTATTGTGTCTGCTAATGCTGCCTGCCCAGGCAGTTCTCACTAAATTCTGCCTGCTCAGGTCCTGGGCTCTAGGGCAGTTCTTTCCCACCTGATATTGTTCCTAATGATAACTGCAGGCTCTGTCCTCTTCTGGCTCCGGCTGTCCCAGGATTCAGACTTGGAAGTCATTTTCAAATTCATCGTTAGGCTGCCTGACTTTTAAATGCTTTCTGCAGAGGCAAAAATCACAACATACTTCCATTAGAATGGGTCTTAGAGATTATTTTGTGATCCTAATTTAATCCCTTGTCTGTGGAGAAGCAGACATGTCCCAGGTAGGGAAGTGCCTTGCTCAAGGTCACTAGAGAGGTCAGAGGGAGGGAGGCCCGATGCCCCCTGCGGGGTTCTTTCTATTTCCACATTGCCTCTAGCCACAGGGTAAGATCTCTGCTACCTTCTCACTGCACCTGTTTCTAAACCAACCAACCAGCTAACCAACCTGCAAGTGCTTCCCACAAGGCTAGGACTGTGTACTCTGCTGCAAATAATTATTATGATTTTACTGTCGCAAAGTGCAACAGCTAACACCTTTTTAGGGCAGAGCAGAGCTGGCCTGCATCTTCAAATCTTCCTTCAACCTCTAGAACTGAAACTTAGTGTTCCGCTATTCCTTGAAAAACAACGAGTGATTTGGGAAAAGTTGCCTGTTTTTCTTGAGGCTGTATTCCAGTGTTCTTGGTCCAGATGGTGCTCAGACCAAGCAAGGTGCACCACCAGGCAGAGAGGAGGCCCTTAGCCAGCGCAGGTGCTCGCCCCAGTGCAGCCCCCTGTCTGCTGCAGCCATGCCTCCTCTTGCCGAGTTTCCAAGGCCAGACCAAGTGCAGCTTTTAACCGGTCAATGTTTTCCAAGCGGGCTCACTCACTCAAGGTGGAAATAGCCCCTTTCTTAGGCCATCGCAGACAACGCTAGGATTTCTAAGAGGAAGTTTTTACTAAAATAAAATTGTACTAAACTAAAATAAACAAAATCTAGAGATGATCATACTTACAGACTTATAAAATAAGATTTGAAACACATGCTGGTGGTGGAAAACGTGAAAAATACTCCTCAGAATCCACGATCCCCTCACCTAGTGCCACCGTCTCATACGGTAGCACTGGCCACGTATTGCCCGCAAGCACTTGAAATGTGAAAATCTGAATTGAGACATGCCGTAAGTATAAAATACACACCGAATTTTGAAAATTTAGTACTAAAAAAGGAATATAAAATATATCATTATTTACTTTAAAAAACATATGCTTGAAATTATATTTTGACCCATTAGATGAAATATTATTAAAATTAATTTACCCTGTTTCTTGTTTAATGTAGCTACTAAAAACCATAAATTACATATGTGACTGATATTACATTTCTATTTGACAGCTCTGATCTGGAGAAAGCACTGTTAACATTTTAGTTTATTTCCCCCATTTTGTGTGTGTATGTATTTGAGGAGCCTGGCTCCCGGTTAAAAACCTACATGCGACTTTTCAGGCCTGCCCCAAGGTGATTACAAAGGCTTCACCTGGCAGGCCTCACTGGGAAAGCTGCTCTCCCATCAGACCTGGCTCCCAGCCCATGTGTACATTCCAGTCCTGGAGGGAGTTGCTGCCTAGGTCTCCAGCCCCTTGCCCGGTCATGTCCTTCACAGTTGATTAGCCTCTTGCTTATACCCAGCCCTTAGCCTCTTGCTTATACCATCACAATAAGTGATTAAAGACTTCATTACTTTCATTTCGGCTCATGTTGCTTTAATCAGCTATTCTGACACCTGACAGATCAGTTCCCTCTCTCAGCTGAGCTCATGACAGGATTTTTCAAAACGAAATGGGAATCTTACTGTAAAACAATCTTCTATCTTTCTAAGTCAGGGTCCCAACACAGGACAAACAGCACTGGTAAATTAGAATAATTCAAGGAGGTTTCATTTATAAAAGAAGCAAATTAATAACAAAGACACGGTCACAGTGGGGGAGATATACCCAGGAGAGTTCAGAAACCCAAGGCCAGCAGCAGCAGAGCTGTTACTATCCCTGAGTCCGATGGGCCCAGGGGAGGGATGGGTTTCCAGAACCAGGAAAGAGAGAGCTGTGCAGAGTTGGGATGCCTTGATGAAAGGAAACAGCCAGACCAAAGCCACGTCACGGGGGTGGAGCCAGGGAAATAAATACCTGACATCGCTCTCCTCCTTCCCTATAATTCAGAGGCTCTTCATGGCCGAAACCAATCACAAGCCAGAGGACATGAACCCTATGTCCTCTCTCAGTGCAGAAAGCGGAGTGGAGAAGGGGAGAGTGAATCTAGAGGGGCAAATAGCTGTCTGGCATTTTTCTCATGTAACGTTGCCCTAAGTCATAGCCAAATAACGCTATTTCCTTCCTAATGTAACCAGTATTAGTCCTTGCAGTGACTGAGTGGGCACGACCTCCAGGATACCTGACTCCAGTACGTCTTTCGTGTCTGGGTTTCTAGCCTGGGGTAGATGGAGACAGTACCGTTTGATACTCTGTGTGTGCATGTGTGTGTGCATGTGTGTGTGCATGTGTTATACTCTCAGTCCCTTTCTTCACTAGCAGCCCTGGGTATGAGGCCCCAGCACCTCTGTTCCTCTGACTTTCCAGAGGTGACCTACAGTGCAGCTGGCCTGGTTCCTTTGAATCCTGCTCTGGTTCCCACTCACCCCAGCCTCTTTTTTTTTTTTTTTTTAACCTTGCTCTATATGTCCCACCCACCCCACCCCACTCAAGTACTCTTTCTCCTTGCTGGCCCACCACAAGTGACTGGTGCCCTCGTAGCTATCAGGAGTCCACTAAGAGAGGAGTCTGGGAAAGGTGAGAGGAATCTTCGTAGGCTAAGATATTCAGAACTAGGTGAATCCCACTGAGGCAACATGCAGAACTCCCCACTCTCTAAATGAATCTTTAATTGTCTAATCCAAGTTTGCTGAGACATCAGGTACGGAAACTGCCCAAGCTAAACAATCCTGGAGCAAAGGGCCTGGGAAGGCAGCAGGATGAGGCCTGCACTTAAGATGACAGGGTTGATCTTGTTCTTTTATCATCTATCTACAAAGCCCAGGGATGCTGAGTTGAGGCTGAGACCTACCAGATGCCTGGCAACGGGCTCCAAGGTCAGCTGGGGGAGCTGTGCTCAGGTTGAGGACTATGAAGCTTATTTGAGAAGGAAAAAGGAGCCCAACAAGAACTGTAGAAAACACTGAAAGAAAGTAATGCTATGGCAGGGTTGGGGTGGGGGGTGGGCAGGGATGTGGTGAGCAGAAGGGATCATTTTATAGAACAATCTGTTGTAGAAATTATTATACCTTTGGAGGTAATAATTTCATTTTGGGAGGAGAAGGCAATTTGAATGGAAACCATGAGGAGGCCATCTGAAGGAGCATTCATTCTGGTCCTGAAAATGCAGAAGGATTTATTTCCTGTCAGGGCAAGCCCCAGGGGTAGAAAGGGCTTTCTGGCTGGGAGGAAGATGAGCAAGCAGCAATGTTGTCCTTCTATCACCAGGCCTGGCACGAAGTGGGCCCCTGGCACACTGATGACAAACTGGTTGTTGGTGTCTACCCAGTTACCTGACGTCCATATTGGATGCACCTTAATACTCCTTTATTCATTCCCTTCATCATTCACTTATCTAACAAATATTTAATGGAGCACCTTTACTCTGTGCTGAGCATCATGCTAGGCACTAAGATGACAGAAAAACAAGTCAGGGTCTTCACCACCAGGTGGCTGAAAGTGTGGTGGAGCAAACTGAGGAACACTTTCCCAAGTTCAATCAGGGGTGTGATGGGGAAGCACGAAGTCTGACTGTGTAAGGGTTAGAGAGGAAGACTTCACTAAGAAGTGGGGGGCCAGGAAAAGGTCAAGGACCAAGAGAAGGAGGAGGAGAATGAGAAAGAGCTGATTAGGCAGGATCTCAGAAACTATTTCTTGACCTTCTCCCAATAAAAATGGAATGCATACATCACAAGGATTTGCTAATCTGTCTCGTAAATCTTGTCACAGATAGAGGTTTTCTCTTGGATTTACCTAGTAAGGTGGAATTTACCTGTTAGGTTTTCCATGGATAAGGATATGAGAGCTTGGTACCCCTTCGAGTTCCCAACTCCTCAGGGCCTGGTCCTTGGACAGCTGCGAAGGGCATACAGACCTGAGGAATCATCAACCGTGGAAAGCTGTGAAAAGATCACTGGGTGAGAATTTCAAGTTTACAAGCCAGGGGTCCTGAGAACCTGCCAATTGTAGCTCAGGGCCTTTAAGACGTTCCTGGGTAAGTAGCTGAGAAAATGATTCATTGAGCCACTAGATTTAGGGACCTCTTGGATGAGAAGCCTCTGCTGCTGTCTCCCTTGTCCAGCCTCATCCTTTGTTTACACTCAGCTTTGTCTCCTGCGCTTGGAAGCCTGCTCCCCCTGGCCTAACCCCTCCATCCTGTTGTGTGATCCACTTCCCAGATTTCTGGCAAAGTACCTTCTCCTATGGCAGACCTAGTAGGGCTCCAGCTTCTACTTCTATTAAGCCTAGGTGAGTCTGGACACATCAGAAATAATAAGCTCTAAAAAGCACTCACTTTTTCTAATTTACCCTACCATTCTCTTCCCCAGAGGACTAGCCCCTCTGCACTGTCTGTCAATCACATTGGCCCCTTGAAAGTCTACCATTCTGGAACTCACTGTTCCAGGCACCGACTGAAGATCACCAGTAACCTCAACAGAGAGAATTTTCAATTACAATATGCACATAGGTCCTGTCACAATGAGAATGAGTGGAAATGATGCCCCGTTTGCAAGCAGCCCAAACTGTGTGCATACCAGATCTGAGCTGACAGCCTGAGATAGCTGTGACAGAATGGGAGGACACTGAAAGAGGCTTTTTAAAAAGCCAAAGCAACAGCAGAACTGTGAGAAGTCTGACTCATCCACCGAGGGCATATCTATGTACCACCAAACAATCCTCTGTCTTGTGCTCCTCTGTGTCCCCTGGATAGTGCCTGGCACATGAAAGACATTCGGGATTTATTTGTTGGATGAACAAATGAATGTGTGAAAAGTTCAACTGATATTTCTCAAACTGCCTGAGGTTTTGACTGCTCTGACTAGATACGTGGGGGCCATACAGTCCCAAGCATCGACTATTGAAATACATCTGTGTTACAGATGTAAGCATCTGGAGTTCACGTATTTTCTTATTTGCACACTAGGAAACTATGCACTGTTGGGCAAAGGCAGGGGGAAAAAAATCTCCAGTACTTGTTGATAATCATGAGGGAAAGAGGAAATTGTGAAATTGTGGGGTGCGTGTGTGCATGTGAGAGAGAGAGAGAAAGAGAGAGGGGGGGTGCGGGGAGGAGTAGCTGAGGACAGGGAAAATTATTCAAAAATGGAAAATCTTGCATTTTAAGTGTTTTTCTGTATGAGGACTCCCCCGATCAGCTCCTTGAAGGGGACCCCAGCCCTTGCTGTTCACATTACTCATCAGCCGTTAGGAGTCTGCTCTGAGTTTGTAGATGGTGTCCAGCTACAAAAGGTTGGTGTCCACTTTCCCAGCTCTGGGGCCCTCCCATGCAGATGTCAGGCTCTTATTCAGGAACAATGACTGCATTTAATTTCGTGGCTCTCTCATTGCGAGAAAGAATGTCCTAACTGTACACAAAGTGCTTGCTGTCCCCTCCTAGGGATAATGATGTATTAGGTAATTTTATAATTGGGGCTAGACCTGCTGCCGAAAAAGGTGGAAGCCCTGTATGAGCCTCAGAGCTCCAATGGGGAGTTAATTCAACTTCTATCTTAGTGGCGGACCAAAGGTACTGAGAAGGAGGTAGGCATCTAGAGTCAATAACAAAGGAAGAGATTGTTCCAGTGGGCTCAGAACAGGTCTGGGAAGCAGTAAGATGTGCTGAATGCAAGGCCAACCAGCTAGCTTCTCAGGATTCTGACTTCTGCCTCCCAGCTGATGCGCAGGCATGGGAAGCCAGGGCTACCACAGGAAATGAGATGCTCCTTGGGTGTGGCTACCAGTATGGTTGCAGGGGAACTCATGGTCATGCTTCCTAGGAGAGGAGAGCTCAGGAAGCAAGCAGGAGGGCTGTGGCTAATGGGGTTAGCACAGGTCACTTTTGAAAAGTCTCTTCCTTTCCTTAAATCACAAATGTTCCCTAAACACTGACAGGAACCTGTAGTACTTCCTAGCAAAAGATTAAATCTTTCACCGACCAGATTTGAAGATGAACAGATATAGACTTTTCTCTTCGAGTGGTATTGGGATGGGAGGGAATAGAGACATTTAGAGAAAGACACACAGACAGAGCCATGATGAATTAGTCTTTCTATGAAGTATTTGACCATACACATTAAATTAATTGGAAATCAGCGGTTATTTCCAATATCTGTTTTGTTTATGCCCAAGTGAAAAAAGTCAAACTGTTAAGTTTCTGTTTTTCTGACATTTTAATAGCATAAAATAAAAATCCAACAGTGAGAGACAGCAAATGCTTTGTTTCCTTTTTCTGGGGTGTGGGAGTGTGGAGAATAAAAATACATCACATACTCTTGTCGGTTAATAGAACTGCCAGGCCAGAGTGTATCCTATTACATGGAAAGAGACGGACTGGGTTTCCAGTTTATTACTAACTCATGGTTTGGATTGATGTTTTTTTTTTTCTTTTTCTTTTCTTTTCTTTTCTTTTCTTTTTCTTTAGTGAAAATGAAAGTCCTTTGTGCACAATCTCTCTAAACTTTTAGAATAATCTAATTGTTCTTAAGTCACATGGCTCCAGTGGGGACACACTAAGGGCACTTCTAAACCCATAATCCTAGGCTACAAAAAGGATCTAGGGCAAATGATCAAAGGTGAACTGTCCATTTACAACTGCTTTCAAGGCCCCTTCCAATCTCCCTGACAGTTTTATAGAAGTCTTTCTCTTTTGCTTCAACACAGATCAAAGATTTGGATACAGGGGGTTTCCCCACCTCCCACCTGGCACGGAAGGAAGGGATTATCCCAGGAATTAAAAACCTCAATGAACAGGGCTTACCCACCTCCCCAGGGGGTAGAGGTGAGGCCAGGAGTCTTTTCTCAACCAAGATAAGAGCAGGACAAACAAAAGCAGATAAACTCAGGGTGCTCTCTCTATTCTTACAGCAGAGTAGATAAACTTTCTGTCTTCCAGCCCTCAAAAAGAAACTCTGATCTGTTGTACACCGTTTTAGTTAATCTCTACAACTTGCTAGAATGACCTTCTCTTTCCTCCCACCCAGGATAAACTCAAGCAATAGTCCCCACCCAGGGCACCGAAAGCTGCCCCTAAAACCTGAGACTGTGGCTTTAGTGAGAAGAGAAGGAGGTGAGAAGGAGATGCAAGGTGTGCAATTTAGGCCTTCGGTAATTTGTTTGCAATACCACCCTCTACCCTTTCTGGGTGCCCTTGGATGTGCTTTAGAACATAGTGGTCAAGGTAAATTTCCTGAGAATGTTTCTTTGAGGGTTGGCACTGCTTCAGTCCCTGGGGGCTCAGCCCCTAAGAGACACCAAGAGGTGGGAGCAGGAGTGCCATAAGTTCCTCTTGCTCTGGGAACCACCAGGTCTGTTTCGCCTGCTCCTGTTCAGTCCTGAACCCAGCACACTGGGGTTTGGTTAGTGCAGACACTCACAGCAGCAGTGTTGACATGGGTGGAACATGCATTTCCCAAAACTGGAATCTTTTTGTTTGAAGGGACTTGAGAGATCTTCTGAGAAACCGTGTAGTATTTTAACTGTTGTGATAAGAAGAAAATACATATACTTGTACCAACTATAAAATATGAATTATGTAATTTTGGTGATTCTACATACAAGTTAAATGCTCTTATATTGCACTGAAAACTGGCATTATCCAATATGATATAAAGGAATCCTACAGAAAAAAGGACAAGCCTAGTTCACTTAGAGTCACCCATCCGAGCCAGATCCTAAAGCCAGATCTCCTAACATGACAGGCCTCTCCTACTCTGCTGTGCTGCTTGGAAATCAACACAGCATCCCTCCTTCAAAGGAAGTTAAACTCCTGGACTGTTTGGTCCATCAGGGACTGCCAGTTTGACTGGATGATCAGGGTTTAATGACAATGGGTATAATTTCTTTGGGAGATCTACATCTTGGGCATACTCCCCAAAGCTGTCAATTCTAGGGAGACAGTCATTCTGCATTCTGGCCCTGCCAGCCTCTCCACCCTCAGTTCCCTATTCCCCAAGAACAGCCTCTGCTCTGATCAAATCATCTACTTACTGTTCTTGCTGCTTCCTCTCTTTGCACATTCTCCTTTGCCCCACCTGGGAGGCATTCTGCCTTCATCTTCACTTAAGCAATCCTATTCTTAGCCATGCTTTAAAGCTCATTTCAAATCCCACTCCCTCTTCCTCCTCTAACTCATTATCTACTCTAGCCCCTTACTCAAAGTGTGGCTGCAAACCAGAAAGATCAGCCCCACCCCAAAACTACTTAAGCAGATTTTGCATTTTGGTAAGATACCCTGGTGATTTGTAAACACAATCAAGTGCAAGATGCACTGCTCTTACCCAGCAGAACTCAAAGAGTGGTCCCAGGACCAGATCATCAGCATCACCTGAGAATTTGTTAGACATGCAAATTCTTGAGCTCTACCCCAGGCCTACTGAATCAGAACTCTGGGGGTGGTACTCAATAATCTGTGCTTTGACAAGCCTTCTACATGATTCTGATGCACACTCAAGTTCAAGAAACTGTATATAGTCTTTATCTTACTCAAGGGCTTCCTAGCCATATGACCATGGTTTAATAACTATTATTGCTACCTCTGAACTTGTGCTTTGCGAGCGAAGTCTGATGAGACACTGGAGCACATATATGGACAGAGGAGATGTGTACGACATGTACACATTATTCCTTGCCCCTCCATTCGCATATAGCTTCACAAAGCCCATTAGTACAAAATTCCAGTGGATCCTATTGGGAGTTAAGCCAGACTTGAAGTGAGTACAAGGAAAGAGTGTTATATCTATGACTAAGTGAGTGGGTGAAGACAGATTTGAGAAGCCACGTTCTCCCTTGGAACCAGAGCTTACTCTACACAGGAGGCAGTGGTATTTTAAGAACACCAGTGACCAAGGAACTCTGTCATACCCTTTCTTACTCATGTTACTTCTCTGGATTAGCTAATCACTTATGCTGAATGTTATGACATGGAAGAAAAGAGAAAGATAAGACAACCCTATCAGCGCCAAGCTGATCGAGAAGGAAGGTTTAGGTGGTGAGACTCTTAGTTGGAAGAATGCACGAGGGGCCTACATGAGAATAAAACAGCAGGCTCCAACTTTTGTGGGAAGTGTGCTTCTGTTCCAGGGAATGCAGTTCTATTGCGGGAGCACGCTTCTGCTTCTGCTCTTCCTTTGCTCCCCTTCTTCTCCCCAGGGGACCACATGGTTCCACACATATCAGAGTATAATAGTGGTATTCAGCCACACATGCATGATACAATAAACTGAATTATGTTTACATATTTTAGGCGCAGGAGCCCTACTATACTAGTGTAATATTCTAAATCCGGGGTCCTATTCCTAGCCATGAAGCCTGGATCACAGCCAGACCTGGGACTGGCCAGGCCTGGGACCCACGAACCCATAGTTGCTTTTCTTTTTGGTCCTTTCTTTCTATTAATAAGCCAAAGGTAAAGAGTGTTGGTAGAATGTGCACATATCCAAAGATTAAGTTAAAACTGCAGCATTTTCACTGTTCTGATAAGAATAAAACACATATACATCTACAAAGTATAAGATATGAATTATATAATTTTAGTGTTGCTACATGTAAGTTAAGTGCTCTCATATTGCACTCAAAACTGACATTATACAATACAAAAGGTAAAATATACAAGATGAAAGGTAAAATTTACATTAACAATTAAATTTTTTTTCTTTACTTAGGATATCATACAATAGCAAATAAAAACCACCACGACAGGTCAAGGGAAACTGCAGAAGGAAAAAGTTTTATATTTTAGTGCTTTTAACAGTATTGCTTTCCTACTTTTTGAACAAGGGCCTCTGATTTGAATTTTGCACTGGTTCCAGGTTATTTTGCAGCCATCTCTGTCCTATCTTGCCCAGTATTCAAACTGGGACACAAGCTGAGAATGACATGGAACACTATTAATAATTACGCCTGGTCCACAGATATAAACTGAGCCTATCCTAGCAGCCTAGGACATATGGTCATCCTAAATTTGAAAGTCCATAATGGTGAAGAAGAAAATAATAAAGGAATAAAAGCATTCTGCTTTCTTTATATCATTGTAAGAAATTTTGCAAAATTGTATTTGTTATGAAAATTTTCTTTATAAGTGTGCGTTTTGTTAACTAGTTGTTTTAACAGACCATATCATGGGCTTGGAAATGGATTGTGCCTATTCTTCCCTTGTTTCTCTGCACGTAGTCAGAAGGATCTTCTTGGTTATTTTTCTTTAGCTTCCCCCAACCTTTGAAACCTCAACGTTGAATGTGCTTTGCTTTCCTCTGACAGTCTTAAAAGTTTGGGACATTCTTCTATCTACTGCCTTGATTTTTGTGCCTCTCCTTCCATCTTTGTGTGTGTCCTCCTAAATCAGAGTTCATTAGCAGCTCATTAGATAGCTCCTCTTTTTTTTTCCTCATCAAGATCATTTACAATTTTAGGTTCTGAATTTTGCTTTTAGAGCTATCCTTTTTGAGCTATACTCTGTTTCAGAGGTTCTCATCTATTTGAATTTTCTGAAGTTGGCTTTCCTTAAGTCTATAAGTCCGAAGACATGCATCTGACTTGCCTTGCTTTAATGGGATGGACACTCTCTCCCAAGCTCTCATGAGTTTCACATCACTAACAGTTCTTTGTTGGCAGAACCAAGTCTGGAGTATGAGTGCCCTTTGCTGTAACCTGTTATTTTCAAATGATGAAATTTTCAATCAGGTCACTTAAGAATTCACTAAATGCTCTGCTTTTTTTAAAAATAGGAGAACTAATAGACTTCTATGAATGTTTAAAAATGTTAACATTTGTTATATTTTGTCTCTGTGCTAGTTTGTTTTTTTTAAAAAAAAAACATCTGTAATATATCCCATTCAATTTAATCTTCTATTTGTGACTTTGATATTTCTTCCCTTAAGAGGTGGGATTGTGTACCCACCTCTTAAATTGGGCAGGCTTGTGATGGTGGCAGAAGGGATGCTTGTGGCTTTGGAGTCTAGATCATAAAATGTCATACAACTTCTACCTGGTTCTCTCTGGGGATGCTCACTCTTGGGACCCAGCTGCCATGCTGTGAGGAGGACTAGGTCATGTGGAGAAACCACAGAGAGAAGTCTCATGTAGGCATTCTGAAAGACAGCTTGAGTGAGGTCCCAGCCAATAACCAGGAACAATAGCCAGACAAATGAGTGATGATGCCTGCCAAATCAGATTAGAGCCCTCAGACTTCACCTCTTCCTAATTGAGGTCCCAGACATTGTGGAGCAAAGACAATTCATGTCTGCTTTGTCCTCTCTGCATTTCTGATCCACAGAAACCATGAGAGAGAATATAATGATTGTTTTAAGACACTGAGTTTTGGGGGATTATTTGTAATGCAGCAGTGGAGAACTCACGTAATAATTAGAAATACATTAATTAAGAAACAAAAGTTAAGACTAATTAAGAATTCATTATCTATACCCTTCTCCTAGCTGATCAGTCCTTGGTTTGCTCCTATCTTAAAAAGCTATCCCTGTAATTTAGGTCTAACTCCACCAGGTGGAAGTGAAGCTATGATGGTATAGCCCCGGTTAACTGAGCATAGATTTCGCTCCCTTTTCTAAACCATATTTTTGTGTGACATTTAATCTTGGTTATTAAAACAATTAGATCATCCCGTTAGTATCCTGTGTGAATTTAAGAAAGAGCAAAATTAAAACATCTTTCACATACTCATGTAGCTGATTAACATAACACAATTCTATCTTGTTTCAGACCCCCTGCTGGAAAATGTTCCCTCGCATTACAATTTATTGAGTCAGAGATCATTTGGCTGCAATGAACAGAACCCATTCAAGCTGGCTTAAGCAAAAAAGAAAATTTATGAGAAATAGAGGAACCTGGTGGAAACCAAAGGCAGGAAACAAGGCCAGACTTCATAGGAACCGAAGCCAGAAACTACAGAACTGATGAGAGCCAGGCCGGCTTGTCCCTTCAGATCTCTCTCTCTCTCTCTCTCGAGCTATATTGTCTCTTATTTCTGACTCTTTAAGGCACATGCCTCATTTCTTTCTCTCCTCTCTCTCTCCTCTCCTCTCCTCTCCTCTCCTCTCCTCTCCTCTCCTCTCCTTTCCCTCTCTCCCTCCAGAAAGCAGTTTAGCATACGTTTAAGGGCAATCTCTGAAGTCAAAATGCCTAGATTTGAATGTTAGTTCAACCACCTAGTTGCTTGTCATCTTGGGCAAGTTCCTTCAGCTTCTGTTCTTTAGTTTTCTCATTTATAAAGTGGAGATGAAGATAATAATGATATTTACCTCAGAGGATTTCTGGGAGATTGAGGGAATCAATATATGCAACGTTCTTTGAACAGTGTCCGGCACTTTGCAAGTGTTTGCTTTCATTATTACATTTCTCTGCTCACTTAACCACATCCAAACATGTGCCCCAATCCCGACTTCATATCCAATTCATAGTTCATGTGCCTAGCAGAAATCTATTATGTTTCTGAGACCCAGTTCCACACTTTCAAGAGAGAGCGTCTGATTAATTCAGCTGGGGGCGCACGTCTACTCATGGTCAGAGCAGCTGGGCAGAAGGTAAGGTTCTGGGTGATGGCAGATCTTTGCAGGGATGGGGGAGTAGATTTTTGAGAAGAGAACATGGGCTGGTTCTCAGAAGAGGGCTTGCATTCCGTACTTCCGTATACGTAACCACCTACATTTCCAATATGGCAGTTCTTGCACTTTGAGCGTCAGCTCTACTTCCCTGCTCAGCAGGGACCGTTCACATTATTGAACAACCCAAAGGGCATGGAGAAGGTGGCTCCCCTCAGCCGGAAGGCACTCCTCTCTCTCCCACACACTACCTCTCCTCCTTATGCTTGGTTCTAGTTTCCTGCGATGCCAAAATACAAGTATCTCTTCACGGCTTTTATAAATCTTCACCTCACCTAGATGTTTTCCTCTGGTGTCATAGAAAATTTTCCTTCTCATACAGACGACAAAAAGGAAGAATCACTTTAGATCCTTCCCATCTGGTATTGTGACTTTAAGCTATTCAGCATGTGGTGACTATTTGCTTGCTTAGAGTCCTGCTAGTAACGGAAACTTTGAGAAACAATACTTAAAATTTTCGATCTCACCATAAAGAAAAAGAAAATTACACAATGTTGGACAGAAAGCTAATTGGTTTATCAAAAGGATAATGAGATTTAAAGAAATAACTGCTCAAGTCTCCTTTCATTACTATATATCATTCTAATCTCTATTAGATTTGGTCATTTGGGGTAAAGTGTTCTGAAAATACATATTTCAAACTCTAATCTTCAGAAATACTTGAATGTCATGCACAAATCGATAATACCTTAAATCGTGAAGCGGAGCTCATTAGCTGTCCTCCCTGGGAGAGGGGACGGCTGCATCTGCCCACTTGGTGCCAACCCAGCCTCCGAACTGGCCAAGAGCTGACCTTTTCCCAGAGCTTGCTTGTTTTCCTATGGGTGATTTTTTCTGTAAAGTCTCAGAAACCTAAGGTTTCAGTGGCTGATATTCTATTGTTTTAGGATCTTACAATAAGACTTTCTTCCTTTGTGTCTGAGCATTGTGCATTCCTAAGAGGATCCTTTCAGATAAAACAAGAGGTTGTTGTAAGTGGAAATGACCCATGGCTGATTATTGGCTCTGTTAAATGACCGACTTAAAGGGAGATATAATGTTCCCATCAACTATAAATGAGAAGATTGCTCACATCTTATGGTCCATATTCCCTATATCCAATGCCCTCATTTCCTCTCCTCTGAGTCATCATTTAATGAATGAATTGCTTTCCTCATTTTTTCTTCATGGAAATTACTCTCTAGGCAAGGTTATCAGATTTATTTGCAGTTTGAGCCCAAAAGCAATCTCTTTCACTCCATCCACTTTAAATAAGAGGAGACAGAACTATTCTAGTCCAATCTAATAGAAGCTTAGAAACAAGATAAGTGTGGCTTATTATTAAATTATTGCTAAATACTTAATAAACTATAGGTGTCAAAAATATACATGTAAATGCTCCAGAGAATGCAGGAGACAATTAACACAATTTGTTCCAATAATAATTACAGAGTCATTTATGCTCAATTCAGAAGCCTACAGGAAGTACTATGTTTTTTGCTGAACTTCCCTGGCCAGCTTCTCCAAAGAGACTACCTGACTTCTCTTTAGCCCATCGCTTTATTTTAACTATTTTGTATAGCACTTACCACTCTCTGATATGTTTATAGTCCTTGTTTCATTTGTTTTTTACTTATTTATAGTTTACACGTTCTGCTAGAACGTAGGAAGGGCAGAGCCCTTTCTGTCTCTTTCTCACTACTGTATTCTCAATGCCTAGAACAAAGCCTAATATATAGTGGGCACATAATAAATATTTGTTACAGTAATGCATCTGCAAGTGCCCAGGGTTTCCCAGACTTAAACCAGCTTCTAAAGAGTGTATCGTCTACCTTCCCGGGTCCTCATTGCTGTGGAACCCTCTCAGCTCTCCATAATATATGTCTTTGGAGCTATAGCTACAGTTATAGCTGTCGCTCTTGCTGGCAATGATGAGGGTGGCTAGGTGATCAGTTTGTTGGAGAAAAGGAGAGATAACATTTGGAGGCATTTCATAGGCTAACTTTATTTTCAAAAGCCTTCCCCCACCACCCCCCTTTGCGCAAACTCTGAAAGAATCAAGTTTTGCTCTAGATTTAGTTTCTCATTAGGTATCAGTCAGGTGCGTAGAGTGCAAATCCATGCAGCAGCTCACGAGGTGTACTTGAACTCCAGGAAACACCCAGAAACTAGGCCAAATGTGTGAAGAGCGATTAAAACTCTAATTCTTGCAGCAGAGGGTACAAAATGGAACCAGACTCCTCAAAAACCTCCATATTCCTGAATTCGATCTTGAAATCTGAGTCATCTATGACTTCAACCCCCTTCCTACTTGTATCTCAGCCAAAGCACATCCACGTCTTCTGCAAAATCCTCTTGGTTTAGCCATTGCTCTGTAACTCTCAAGCACTGACGACTTCATGTTGCAGGTCAGTTGTTCATCATTTATGTTCATCGCCAGTCATAGAATATTAGTTCCATGTGGCCAGAGACTGTGTCTGGTCATTTGTCTTCCCCTTTCTCAGCATGATGACTTTTATGTAGTAGTAATTAAAAAATACATATTACCTGCCTAACCTTCATGTATTCCTACATAACAATGCTAATCTAAGAAGTGGGATTCATACATAAATATTAAATGTAATGGTGATATTTTAGGATGATAAAGCAGTGTGTCTTTGTTGTTAGTTCCTGGTTGTCTGGCTGCTCCCATATCAAAAGCCAAGCCTGGGAGTGTCACTTGTAATTCCTTCCACACTGTAGAGAGGGGCCCTATTTTACGCATGGTGGTTAGGCTGTGAGGGCTACACGATGGAAGATGGAGAAGATAAAGGATATAATATGAGAAGTGGGGATCCACTCCAAATGGCACTGGGAGAAGTAAAAGAAATAAAAATTGGGGAAAGAAATAACAAGGTCAGAGTTTATAGTTTACTCCACCCCCAAGTTTGAAATCCAGAAGGGTGGGGATGCTAGGTAGTTTGAGGGAAAGCCAAAAGCAAAAGTATTTAATGAGCCTTCCATTCTATGATGGCATTCTGTAAGGAAATTGGCTTGCAGCACCCCCTTACTAACAGGAGGTGGCCACAGTAAGAGCTAAAAATGGCCTCTTCAGAAAATGGCCTGCATCAGGACTCTCAGGCCTCACTCAAGGTTCATGTGCCATGGCAGGGCCTGTAAGTCCCCATATGTCCCTCAGGAAATAGAAATGAGGTATAAGCCAGTGGACATGACAAGGGGCTCTGTGGTGAGGGGCAGAGTGAGCCCACATCAGAGGCCTTAAGTTAGACAGAGGAAGTAGCTAAACTCAGAGGGTTTGAGCCATTGAGGGAGATACGCCAGACCCCGAATGAAGCACAAGGTCCTCTGTGGAAGCCAGAAACTGCTCAGATACCTTGCTGGTAATAGGAGCCCACAGGGCCCAAAGGCCAGCACTGGACAGACAAGAGCTCCAAGGCCACTCCCCATATACCCTGCCACTACCATGGGGTAGGATGTGGGAAGAGGAAAAACAGAACGTCTAAGCATTCATCTCAACGATCATCTCAAAACTGAAATAGACTGGGCTACTGTTGATTGGCAAGTTACCATTATCTTTCTTCCCATTACACAACAGGGATAAGACACATGAGATTAGGTCAGTCATAGAAAAAACCCCACATTTTCTCTTTACTTCTGAATAGTTGTGTATAGATTTGTGAGTGTATTATACATATTTATCAAGTACTTGCTCTGTCTTTACTAAAGCTTCATTAAAAATATGATCTAGTATTATGACTACCAGTGACACCAAAAACTTTAGAACTCTTTTAAAAATTGATATCTAGCAAATGGATGTGGATTTAAGATAACTCCAAGTTAGAAAGAGTTCTTTCGTCTGTATCATTATGTTAAGAACACAGGACATCTCCTTGCTTGGCTTGTCCAAAGCCATAACAGGGTCCTCGTGTGTACTAAGATAAGTCCCCTCAGGGATGACTTCCAGCCTCCCACCCTCCCTTGTGAGTGGCGCTGAGATGGGTTTTTGAGAGAAAAGGAAGGCAAGGTGGCATAGAAAAGGAGAAAGCTCTGACAGAAGGGCATGTTGATAAACATGTCTATTTATCACTGTACAATCCTCTGCCTTTTTCATCCTCTTGATGCTTGTGCTCTGCTGTGTATGCCACCCTGTCCAGGGGAACAAGTGTGCTTGTGAGCAATCTTATAACTGAGTGATAATAGCTTAGGTAAAGAGCTTTGGCCAAACCCTTCCCTCCACTAACCTGTCCTCTAGGCCCCAGCCTTCAGGAGAGAACACTGTGTGTGGCAGAGGGAGATGGGACCTGTCTGCAATCTCTATCCATTATTATCTGTGTGCCCCCTTTTACTGTGACCTCTGGAAAGCCAGGGCTCTGCTGTGTATCCATGTTGGCATTCTTGAGCTATTTTCCCCTATGTTTGAGGAATGAGTGATGCCTGAAAGAATGCATAATTGAGGCTGAGTGATAGCCCAAAGCACTTAGAAGATAGTAAATCTCTGTGGGCTTGATTTGACTGGGGAAAGGTCAAAAAGCATATGAGTCTACCTCAGAGAAGATTTATTGATCCTTGTCTTCTCTTCACTTAAGAAGCAGGTTTGGGGAAGCTATAGAGCAAGGGTCCCCAACTTTTGGGGCTGTGGATGGGTACTGGTTCAGGCTGCACAAAAGGAGGTGCACAGTGAGCAAGTGAGTAAAGCTTCATATGAATTTGCTGCCACTGCCTCAGCTCCACCTCTGATGATCAGGCATTGGGTTCTCATAGAAGCACTGGTTCCTGGTGCCAAAAAGGTTGGGCACTGCTGCTGTAGAGGATCCTGGGGTAGCCTGGGATTCTGGCTTGACAGTAAAAATGGCAGGGTGGCCCAAGTTACTCCTGATCAAGAGGAACCTTGAGGATCTGGGGTAATTCTAGAACAAAGTAAGTACCATCAAAGCACACTCAGCGTCCAGTTACCTAACAAGAGCCCCAGGGGGATTGTGGGACTGCAGGGAGGGTTGGGAGAGGAGCGAGAGACCCCACATATCTAGAATCGTCGTTTTAATAAGGAGACTAGATGTGGATGGAAATTTCCTTGAAGAAAGTTATCTGAGAAGACCAAAGGAGAAATGAAGAGGTTCAGGTGAGAAATGAAGAGGTTCCTAAGAAAGGGCTGCTGGCTGGAGAGGCAGGAGGGTATGGTGGAGAGTTGGGATCATGTGGAGGCTGAAAAAAATGACTCTTACTGGAAATTACTGTTTGACTATTCCTATGGGAACATAGGCCTTTGATTATAGGAACATAACATTCTAGACAAGCTTTCTGCCTCTGTAACCCCGCTTACACACCTGACCTGTGAGTTGACAGGTAGTGAAAAGAAGAAAGATAGCCCTTTGTGTTCAGACAGAATGAAGAATAGAGTTTTGGGCTTAAAAACCCTGTACCTCTACATTTCGGGGCTGCTTAATTTGGGGTCTGCATATCCCTGGCAGACCCAGCTGGCTGAATAAAGAGTATGTTTCCTATAACTCACTGAATTCTGGTGGTCCGTGTGTCTTTCGGGGGCTGGCGGCTACAACGATCATAGCTGTTTGAGGGTTGGGAGTCATAGCTGATGAGGAGAGGGAGAAGGCAGAAGGTGCTAAATCTTGGAAATTTCATGGAATACTGAAACCTTACTAAAATCATAGACATCAAGAGCCAGATGTCTCAACTCTCCAATACCTCCCACCTTTTTAAAAAAAAAAACCCAAGGCTTTCAGAGATCAAGCCAGTAGATCAGGTCATAAGCCAATAGCCCAGGGATATGGTGGCAGGGATGGGGTAAGGCCAGGCCAGGCCCACTGGCTCCCTGTGTAGTGCTCCTTGAGTTTTGTGCAGCACCTCTGTACTCCAAGAAGAAATAGTTTGACTCAGGAAGTAGCCAGAGGGACAAGAAAGATAAGGAGGATAAAAAAAAGTCAGAAACTCTTCCATGAAATATTGCCCAATAATAATAGATAACATTTAGTAAACACTATAGAATCTTGTTAAAGCTTTGGGAGGAACCAACAAGCCACTTAACCCTTCTTGACTAGAAGGGAATTACTGATATAAGAATTTAGTTGAGGCCAAATCCTCTTCAAAGGAGCCCAGAACGGCAATGAAAATCCAGCGCCACCAAAATTTCCTCAACATGACCCCAAGGGCAGGATAAATGTGTTGCTAACGAAGGATACATTCATTTTTTAGACTGCACTGTTTCTGAGAGGGGAAAATTTGTTTGCTTTTGGGAGATATGCTTTCTTTAATCAATCAACCAATTAAAGAAAGAATTAGGCCTGTTACGAAAATTCGCATGAGGATCCTATTGTCTAGGGCCATGGGTCTAGAGCCCCTTCTCTTAGGGCCTTAAGACAGGATGGCACAAACATCAAGGCTCCTTTCTCTGCCACCAGGGTGTGGCCAGGGTCTTCAAGACCCAAGAAGAATCTGGGAGAGAGAGAGTTATTTATGAATTTTTAGACTCAAAGATTGTGCCTACAAATCTGAAAGCAGGTGAGTCAGGTTAACGGAGGGAGGATGTTCTGTCAGGAAGCTCACTATAGCATTGTAGCAGGGAAGGTGAGGTCACCCAGAGTCCATAGTGGGGAGATGAGGAGGGAAAGCAGGCTGGAAGTGCACACAGTAACACCCATGGATCTTAAAGGCAGAGTGTTGGGAGGAAGAAGGGAGAAACAGAATACACTCTACGAAAGAGTACCATCTATATAAAATAAGAACACATCACATGAAATACACAAAAAGATGCACATTGAATCCGTGATTGCCTATAGGAAAAGGAGAACGGGAGGGTGTATGCAGGAAAAAGGGAAGGAATCACTAACATAATAGCACAGTGTGCCTTTTGCACTTGTGGGGAGAAAATGGGCCAATTTTCCCAGTGTGTAATGTGGCTTCAGAAATAGTCATTGAGGACAAATCGGAGAAATGCATTGCAGCAGACATGTCCTTGTGTGCAATTTTATCTGATGCCAAGATAAGAGATGAAAAAAAATGAATGTCATCTAAGCAGTTTTGGTGCCCTAACCTTACCTGAGGCACCTCTCATGGCAGATGAGGATGGTGGAAGAGGTGATAAAATTTCAGAGTGTGAAGTGATATTTAGCGGTCATCTCAGTCTGGTGGGTGCCGGAGAGAACAGCAACAGCGACTTGTACCACACGAGGATGAGAACCCAGGCCTCTGGCTCCCTGGTCAGTGCTTGCCTACCTGTGCCACATCTCTGTCGTTCTCAAGTCAGCTTGGAGGGACAGCTCCCTCTGGCCCACCCATAGACCCTGTTCCTTCCCCTCTGCAACTTCTCCAACAGGCATTTTCATTCTTTCTGGAGAGATGACTGCTTCTCAGGAAGAGTGAGAGGCAGGGAGGCCAAGGGATGCCTCTTGAAATTAGAGGGCAAGTGGTCAGGGGTGAAATTCTGAACGGATGAACAGTTTGGCCATAGCTGACCTTCCTCCATACACCTTCTTCTCCAGCCTCTTCCTTACATCTTTGCATCCCTCCCCAACCCTTCTAAGCTCACCCACTCTTTCTTTTTAAACCTGGGGTGGAGGGCCATGGCCTTGATTTTTTAAGATTCTGATTAGTTTACTTTTCAGAGAAAGACCCGGGCCCTGATGCAACCACAGTGGGCCCCCCCTCAGCGGGAGAATCGGAGCCTGTCACAGCACGTTTTCTTTCTTTCCACCAAAGCAAGAGACACTCCCGGAACACAAAAGACACTGAGATTCTGTCTCTTTAGGGGATTTAATTATTGCCATTATTTGCTCTCTTCAGTAGGGCATCTTTGCCTCACTGCTTCTAGAGAAGAAGGACATAGAAATCCAATTCTTATTCAGGCTGGGCGGGAAACATTCCCACAAAGGGGCACAGCAGGAAGTAAGATAAATGGCCACCTACACAGTTTCAGAGGTTCCGAACCCCCAAATGCAACCACCATGCACTAGCTGACACCTCAAGTCCACCATCAGACTTTTATTCCCTTAGCTTTGGAGTTTACTGGAGAGTTGAAATTCATATTTTCCTGGAAGGGATGATAGCTATGACTAGCCATATGCAACTTAGTATAATTTTTTAGACCACACTCCAAAACCATGTTTTAGAGCAAGAGAGGAAACCAGATGGCTAAAGAAGAAAAGAAAATTGAGGGAGAAAAGGGCCGGCAAATTAGAAGGAAGGGAAGGGCCCAAGAGGAGGCTGGGGCACAGTCGTCCTGGGGCTGTGGACCTCAGTGTGGGCCCAGCGGCAGCAGCAACAGCTTCACCTGGATCCAGAATCAGACAAGCAGATTCTAGGGCTCCATCGCAGACCTGCCAAAGCAGAAACTCTAGGGGTAGAGCCCAGAAGTCTCTGTTTTAACAAATCTTTATGTGACTCTGATGTATTGTCAAGTTTGATAACCAGTCTCTGGCCTATGTGGCCAGATTAGCCCCCATCCTACTGCTCATTAAGCTCCCTTTTCTGATTTGCCTTCTTCTCCTCTGCCCTGCAAGAATGGGGCATGAGAAACCACCACCATGTGTGTGGCTAGAAGAGTGTTTGGCACGCTGTAAAGCTCCGTAGCCATAAGAGGTAGAATGGTGACAGAGAGTAGGGCTGCCTTTGGCCAGAAGGGCAAAGGACTTGGGGTGGAGCTGGAAACTGCTGATGAAGTTTGATGAATGAAAGCTAGTGATCAACTGAAGGAAGTTCTTGGAGCAGCCTTCTGGGCATCTGAGAAACTCAAGTAGGAATTGCGTTGAGTGAGGAGGTAGAAATACAGACACAGACGTGTGAGAGAGCTCAAGTCGTGACTGGGCCCATATAACATGTGGGTTCTGGGCCCTGAGGCACCCCAGGATGGGTGAGCTTACCTTCTCTGTTCCCTCAGAATCTTTTCTCTTTGGGTCAATATGCTCAAGATGCATCTCTCAAGCCAGTTCATCTCCTGGTTACACCCCACCCCCTCAACCCCCATTCCTAGCACAGGCTACCCTTGTGGCAGAGGCAATGAGGTATCCCAAGGAATCTGATGGTGAAGCCTGAAGCAATCTTGGTAAGCTGGACATGTCTTTGAAGTTCCCTTCCCTGCTCTATTTTCCTACATAGCACATGTCAGCAGATGAAACATGATGTTTTCATGTGTTTCCTTCTGCTAGAATGTGAACCCCATGAGGGCAGGGATATTTTTTTCCTGTATTATTTACTGCTCAATTCTCAGGGCCTAGGACATGCCTGGCACATAGTAGTTATTCATAAATATTTGTTTAAAGAATGAATAAATCTTAAATTCATTCAAATCTTAAAATTTACTCTATAATCTCTAAATATTTATTTTTAATGTAAAAATTATTTCAAATGCTTGAGTAAAAATTGATGTCTCATGTCTTCCACAGAGCTAGGGCATCAGATGCCTGCACAAACCACAGCTCCAGGATCTACCACAGAGTGGAGCTTCACTTATGATCAAATAGCCAAGATGAGAGGATGGGACTGTGAAGGCCAGGGCCTCTTTGCAAAGGGAAAATCAGTTTATGAAGGCTTAAGTCTCTGTCTCAGCCACATCAGATTTTCTAGGAGGTGGAAGTACAGGAAAGTTATAACCAAGTGACAAGACAATGTACAAACTTGCTGTCCAGTCTTGGCGCACAGTGGGTGCCCAATAAAGTTAGAAAATTTTTTATTTGCATCTGAACTTCAGTGAAATCTTAATGAACAAGACATTCAGAGAACAGTCCTTGCCAGATTCCTTGACCTCAGGAACAGGATCTTTAGTCTCTTTGTTTTTCCAATCCTTGGCATAGTATATGCCTCGAAAGTCCTAAATGAATACTTGATGAATGAAAAATAAAGTATTGTTTCCATTGATTTTTCTGGATGTTATATTTTATTTCAGGCCTTCTGGCTGAAAATCATTCTAAAATGTATTCAGCAAATTTCTACATTAGCAGGAAAAGAACTTCCTCACATCTTCCTATGGGAATACCGAATCTTGCAAATGATCAAGAGCAAGTATCCCCTCTCTCTCTGACTCATGTCATTGTAGGAGGCTGTGGGGAGGGATGCAAAAAGGGTATGAGATTGAATTTTTTTCAACCCCAAGAAATCATGGGGCATTGAAAGAATTCCTGATATCTTTTCCCTTGAATCTCAGGGTTAGGGCTTACAAAGAACTAAGATCATCAAGCCCCAATAGCCTAATGTGACAAATGGAGAAACCAAAGCTGAAAATGAGGAAGGAGCTTCCTGAGGGCACTCATTATGTGAAGAGCATCATCAGAACTGGAACCTTGGTCTCTTGACCCCGAGTTCAACACTGTTTCCAGATTTGTCTATCTCCTAAGAGTAGAAAGCAGAAAAAAAAAAAATTTGATTAATTCATATTTAAATTCTATATTAAGGGAAAGATGTCAATTTGTCTATAAGGATGTTTATTGAGGTCTTACTTTATACTTACTTAGTATTGACTTAGCTACTGCAAGGTATAAAGCAAACACAGATGGTACACAGTGATATTAACATAAGACTGTCCAAACCTGCAGAAAATTTTAATAAAATTTTATTAGTGTTTAATTGACCCAAAACAGAGGATACACCTGGGAACAAGATCTCAAAAGACTGAGAAAAATGTTTCTCAGAATGGTGGTTTGCAGCCTATTTTAAGCATTTTGAAGTAAGAAAGATTACCCGAAGGTAGGAGAGAACAAGGAATGGATTACAGGATAGTTAACAAGATTATGTGTTCTCCTGAGGGTGGTTTGCTTCTGAAGAGGCATTTCAAAGGTGTCCAGATCCACAGAAACAATGGCCAGGGTTTGTTTAAGGCAAATATAAACCTTACCAAAGAAGTTATGGGTCCAGGGCATGACCACCCACTGTGACCTGCCCAGTTAGAAGTTTATGATCAGATCACCCTGTGGGTTACCTTATGTAGAACCCCTTTTTTGTGCACAATGATGATGATCATCATCATTGTAATAGTAAGCTTCAATTTTTGAGTACCTGTTATGTACAACCTTTGGGAGCTTTACGTGTATTACCACAGATAATTCTCACAAGTGCCTTATAAAATAGATGTTAATGTTAGGCCTTTTGGATTGCTCATAACAGGAACTCAACTCAAACAAGCTCAAAAAAAAAAAAAGGTAGGGGGGAATTATTTGCATACATAAATGAAAATACCAGTTGTCTAGCTTCTGCTGAGGCTGGATCCATGTGTTCAGACAATGTTGTCAAACAGTGATGTCAGAATCTTCCATCTCCTCTGTGTTAGCTTTACTTCCCAGTATTTCTTTCCCTGTGATTTAAAAGATGACCTCCCAGCAGCTCTGGTTCCCAAGAGCCTTACAGTGTATAATTCCAGAAGGAGGGAGTCCTGTTCTGACTCAACATCCACACCAGCCTGCCCCAAGACCTTGACTCGTCCTCCTTGGGTCATATGTCTGCACCAATCACTACAATGAGGAAAGTGAGATACTTGGCAGCTGTATATCTCCATAGGGTGGGAGAAGAGAGCTTCTTCTATCAGTGAAATGGAGAAAGGGCAATTCTTAATTCCGTACTCGACACAGAGAAATCAAGTAATTGCCCAAGGCCATGGAGCCTGGTAGAGGCAGAGCTGGGACATAAACTCAAAATATTTGCCTCCAAAATCTATGCTTTTTAATTTTTCTTGTTTTTTTTTGGGGGGGGAGAGGAAGATAATTCACATACCTTAAAATTTACCATTCTAAAAGTGTATAATTCACCATTTTAAAAGCGAAAAGCCCATTTTAACCATCAGTCTAGATGTTTTCAGCGTTGGTGTCATCGATGCCCAGTTGCAAAGTGTGTGGTGAGCAATTTGTTGCTGTTAGTGGTTGAATTACTAAAATTATTAAACAATTTGCTGTAAAAGATAGAAATCAGAATCAATTAAAGATTACCCCTCAAATAATGTCATCCTCATTTTCTTGTACTCTGATGTTCTTTTTAGGTATAGCCACCAAGACTCCTGCTGAAGAGGGCGCTGGCACCTGTTTTGAGTGTTTGTGGCCAGCTGGCAACAACAGGTCTGGAAACCATGTCATACAAGGAACTAACCGGGCAGGTTAACCTGGACATTACAGGTGTGCATGTGTGCACGGGGGAGTGGGCGGGGGCGCATTTCTGCTAGGTAAGAGAAGATTTAGGGACAGGGTTGAAATGCTGTGGCATAGAAGTATTAGACTTGCTTCATGGGCAACAGTGAGTGAAAATTATAGGAAGAGAGATGTTGGCTCAGACAACGTAGCAGCTTTTGAAAGTCCGAACTGTCATGGACCTAAATGAAATAATCTCGTGAAGCAGGCAGGTGATGATATTATCATCCCTAACAAAGAGATAAGGAAAAAGCCCAGCAAGTAAAAAACGGCTTGTCTGTAATCACCCAGGAGGCACATGAGACTGTGGGTTCCCCAGTGCTGTGCCCACTGCCCCAGGCTGCTTCTGACCCCAGCGCTAAGCTTAAAGAGATGCAGCAAACAGGTGCAAACAGCCAGCAGTAAGGACGTCACAGTAAAGCTACCAATGTCAAGGTGTGACAAACAATTCTGAAGAACCTGTAGAGAGAAGGATCAGCCAGAAGCAGTGATTTCCCAGAGGAAAAGAATGACTTCTGACAAGAAACAGGGATCTCCGACAGGAGACCAGGGATTTTCGACAGGAGAGCGATGGTTTATGGCAGGAAAACAGGGATTTCTGGCAAAAATGTTGACTTCTGACAGATATGAGTGGATTTCTGACAAGAGAATGAGAATTTCTGAAGAGAGTGGTGATTTTTCTCAAGACAGAGATTTTTAAAAGAAGAGCGGTTATTTCTGACACAGCAGTGATTTCTGACAGGAGAGCAATAATTGCTAATACAAGAGCATGGATTTCTGGCAGAACGTTAGCGCCCGTTACGTAGGAGAGTAGTAACTTCTGACAGGAGGTTTTTGACAGGAATAAGGGTTTCTATTTGGAAGGACAAAAAGCAGCAGCACAGAAGAAACTAGACAACAAAGGGGGAGAATCAGGTTCCCTCTGGAAATAGTTATAAGAACAAGGTGGATGATGAGAGGTTCGGTTGGGCAAGATCCTCATTGAGAATGAGAGGCAAGATCCTCATTCCGCAGAATGGGTTGAGTGGGTTGGAGGGAGAGTAGCTAGATTTATATCACAGATGTGAGCATAAGTGACAAGGAAATGCATTCCCATCAAGAAACTCAGAGGAATTAGGAAAGAGGAACATCTGGTAATTCTTCAACCCTCCAAACTCAGAAATAATAAAGCCCTGGTTTTGATTCAGGAAATTCTAATGAAAGGTTTTGCCTTTTTAAATTATTGACATATTTTTGGCAAGGGGGGTAGGATAGGAAAGACATGATCTCTCTAAAGCTCGCCCTGAAGTAATCCAGGAACCAGACCCTAGCGTGCATGGAGAGAAATCAGCATTGTGATAGAGAGGAAAATGAATCAAGTGAGGGGAGGTATCAGTAGAGCTTCTGATAGAAGTGGTAGGCTGGCAAAACCCTGATCAGAAGGAAAAGTGATTTCCTTTGTCCCAGCATAGGTCATTTGCAGGGTCCCTCTCCGGCAAGCGTTGGGTTTACTGTGAACAAAGCCCAGCAGCGCAAAACTGAAGCAGGATATGCCTCAGAGGGAAGGAACGCTTTTTCTCTCAGACTGAGCTCTCATTGACCTCAGCTCCAGGCACCACGTCTACCACGTGACTGGATTCCTGTGGGCACTGAGCGCTAGGAGAATTCTAATTGTGCAAATCTCCAGAACAGCTGCAGCATCCCCAGCCAGGAGCTCCAGACTTGTACTTCCGACCGGATGTGGGGCTCAGCACAGCTCTTCACACTCAGCACTGCAGGTCTGTGGCCCAGATGAGTGAGCGCACACGGCTTCTCGAAGTTAACTGGCTCCCCCCACGGACCCTCTGGAGGTCCCCGCCACTTTCTTCCTGCGGCCCCAGGGAGCATAGACTTTCCTTTCCAGCTGCCACCACCTCTCCTTCCTCTTGGGGTTTCTTTTGACCCCAGATTGGATTCAGAGGAGGACACAGAATTCTCCAGTTTCACCCCAACCCCTGACCACGCCCCTGACTAGCCCTCAAGCTATTTTATTGCTGCAAATACCAACTGGGAAATAGACAAAGTAGTAAGTAATATAATCATAGATGAGAAAGCAGACGTGATTTTTTTAATCTCAAAAGAATTGCATTTCTGAAGAGAATGGTGATTTTTCTCAGGCGACACTATGTGGCTTGTCCTTTCTCACTTTGATAATCACTGTAGCAGACCTCCCAAGACAAAGCCTTTTCCTTCATTCCTGCCTGAGAAAGCTGGTGAAATCTCTCCTGTCCTCAGCAGTGATTCTAATTCTTTCATTGCTTGGGCCACTGCTCATCCACAACTTTTCAGGGACAGCATCAGTGTGAACCAGGAGGGGAACCATTCCAAGCCTCCAGATCAGTCCCTCTTGTAAAGGCTCACAGGTTTTCCTAGCTGGCTGACTCTGGGCAAGTTGCTTAACCTTAGTTGCCTCATCTGTAACATGGAGATAAAAATGCCTACTTCACGTGATTGTTGAGGTGATTAAATGAGATTTAAAAAGTATTAAAGCATCTGGTACCCCATAGGCTTAATCAGTTAGGCCCCCTACTTCTCATTGAGAGAAAGCAGCGCCATTGAAGGACGGGCCGCAGCAGGAGAAGCTGTGCAGTCTGTGCCCTTCCAAAGGCACCCAGCAGAGCAGCTGGTGGAGACTGGAATACCATGGGTGCTTCACTTGCAGTATCAGGTGCTCCAGATGGGGCTTTTCTGCACAAAGGCTGTGCCTTCCTGCATCACCCTAAGAGCAAGCAGCAGCTGCTGGGTGTCTGTGTCAGACACCCTGCTGGGAAAAAAAGGAATGGCACTTCAAAGTCAGGCATTTATATCACCTTCTTCCCCACAGTAAGACCCAGTTCCCCCTCCTCTCCATGTCATTGGAAGCCTTGGTGAAGAAGAGAGGAGCTCCCATTAAGATGAGTTCCCCTTTTCTCATCCGAGAGGGTCTCCTTGAGTAGGGGCCAGCCTGCCTGCTTTTGGGGTCTGACAACCACTCCTTTGCTTAGCTGGCCCCCAAAGAGGCTCTCTTTAATACCCCTTTCTGTCTTCATTTCTGTCTCATATAGTTGGTAAGACACAGAGTAACATCTGCAAGAGTTAATCTATGTGTTTCCCCTTCACTCTGCAATCTCACTGGTACCCAAGGGCACCCCAGTCCACACTGACCAGAAACACATACCCACAGAAACTGCAGAGGGCTTAGACACACAGGCTCTGAGTGTGCTCGCAGAACCAGATTTTCCTCTCCCAAAGACTGGAAAAAAACTGGGCTTGGGGAAGCAGGCAGAGGCAGCTGGGCCTGGTCAAGAGGAGTGAAAGCACCTTAGTTCTTGAAGTGAAGGGGAGCAAGGGTAGTAAGGAGGGAGCAGATGGGAGGGCACTGTGTGTGAGGCTCAGTGTGGACCCCCAAAGGCCTGGAACAGCGAATGGTGGCTTTGGGAACCAGGAGCAGGGATGAGGCCAAGAGGGAAAACCTCTCTGCTAAACAGAACCGGGAGTGGAAATTTCCCTGGAAGTAAGAGCACTGATGAACTCTACACTGCTGAGGGGTTTGACTGTGCTGGGAATGTTTCCTTCAAATGAAGCAATTTCCAGTGGAAGAATTAGTTACAAAAAAAGGTGACCATTTTAGCAAAAATCCTCAATTTATCAACACAAAAACAATTGAATTTCTCGGGTAACTGGAAACTCTTTTTGTACTACTTTTAGGAAGAAGAAGTAAATAATAATCAAACACAAATTGAGGCTTAACTTTTTAAAACAACAAAACATCAAGAGCTTCCAGGGACCCGCCCCACCCCCCAGGCCAGAGCAACCCATCCTATTACATTTTTACAGTAGAAACAGTTGGTGTTCAGAAGGATGACCCTTGAATCACCAGGTCATCAAAGGAAAGTTTTGATTTACTCAGCTGCCAGAATCCCTATTTCCTTTGCATTATAGTGAAGTAGAGCCCAACTGTATTTCTAAATTAACTACAAGCTCCTTGAAATTGATTTTTCAAGAGTTCTAGCATCTCTTTGAAAAAGTCAACACTGTATATAAATTGAATGTCTGCGCATTCAGGAAGGAGTTGGTCTTTGAGAACCTCATATGGTTGCATTCTGCAGACATTTGACTCGAACGATTCATGCTACTGGTTCTCAACTGGGGAAAGGAGGACATTTCCCCAGAGAATATTTGCCAATAGCTGCAAACATCTTTAGTTGTCATAACTGGGGGGGTGAGGGTGGGGGCGGGTACTAATGACATCTAGAAGGGAGATGCCAAGCACAAAACAGCCCTCAGTGACAAAGTATCAGACCCAAAATGTCAATAATACTGAGGATGAGAAATCACAGCTCCTGGTGATAGAACTAGAAGATATTCTCCTAGTGAGGGACACTAGGGTGGCTGTCCCAAGCTACTCACAGGCCTCAGGGACAAGACCTGAGGCCTGCCCTGTCAGCCATCACTGGGGGCTGGTCTCGTGTTGCCCAGGCTCT
The DNA here is from genome assembly GCA_003508835.1 of Eonycteris spelaea. Lineage (NCBI taxonomy): Eukaryota > Metazoa > Chordata > Mammalia > Chiroptera > Pteropodidae > Eonycteris > Eonycteris spelaea. The sequence goes on along the minus strand of PUFA01000001.1, from coordinate 29,147,073 downwards.
TAGGATGGTTATATTGTGGTAGCTGAAAAATGACTGCTAGAAATTTATTACTTGCAGGAAATTACTGCTTGGCTATCGCCCATGGGAACATGGCTATCGCCATGGGAAAATAGGCTGTCGCCCATAGGAACATAACATTCTAACAATAAGCTTTCTGCTTCTGTACTTTTGCTTGCACAACTGACCTGTGGGTTGACAGGTAGTGAATAAAAGAAAAACAGACCTTTATGTTTAGACAGAATGAAGAATGGGATTTGGGGCTTAAAAACCCTGTACCTCTATATTTCAGGGCTGCTTAATTTGGGGTCTGTGTACCCGTGGCAGACCCAGCTGGCTGAATAAAGAGTATGGTTCCTATAACTCACTGAGTTCTGGTGGTCCGTGTGTCTTTTGGGGGTTGGCGGCTACAACAATATAATCTAAAGCCAGGACATCCATCTGCAATGAAATACAACAATCAGGATGTCTGGCCAGTCTCTGCTGACAACAAGGATACTCAGTTTAGCCTAGGGTGGAACATAAAAGGTTAGTTGTTCCATGAGGAGTAGAGACTGAGTCCGTTGGTCAGTCCACATCTTCCTTAAGCAGGACTGGGCGGACGCTGCCAGTGTTCACCTGATAGGGCTACCTCTTCTGGCTGCTACTGGCAACCAAGTGTTCTTGTGACCAGTACCTTGTTTCTTTGGATGTGTTGATGACATCAGTAGAGTCTGACTTCCACCTGGGGCCAGAGTCCACTTAAGATGATTGCATTACTTGGCTGTGACCTATTTATTATGTTTATGTTTTACAGTTTAATGAAGGACCTACCCGAACTAAGAGGGAATTATTTGAGAAGCCAGCTAATCTGTGAGTGCCTGGAGGTTGGATAAGTAACGTAGTTTGCTCTAGTCTAGTCCAGTATTTGTCAAAAGTATTCCTATGATGTAGCAATTAATAACATATGTACAATTTAAAAAGTGATCATAATTCATAATAGCTTTGTCAATACGCATTTTCTCAATCAATGAATACTAAAAGTATAAATATTATCATGTGGGAGTGAGTCTGGAAATATTTTGATGATAGAAAGAAGGACTTATACTGAAAAAAAGTTGGAAACCGTGGTTTGACTCTCAGAAGGTTAATTTTCCATATTTTTTAGTTCTTGAGCAGGGAGACACAGAACCCCAGGTTGCCCTTTAACCTTCCACCCCCCTCCCCAGCCCCGTGGAATCTGCTTGCTTGCTCTGTCTCTAGGAACAGACTGTGGGGAATAGTCTTAACTCATTGAATTAGCGTGCTTTACAATTTCTAAAACATTTTCACATCCATTATCTTATTGGTTCTTCCAACCACAGTGAAGAATGTAGAACAGGGGCAATCACATCTATTTTATGAAGGAGGGCAGGGTGTGAGGACCTGATTCATCTCAGGATCTACAGTCCCAGAGCTGAGGCCTAGGCCCTAGCTGTCCTCTGGTTGGGGCCCACAGCTCTTTCTACTCTCCCTGCTTTTGGTAGCTGATCCTTCTAGAGGTCTCTAACCCACCAAATATCAAATTCACTCCATATAACTAATGGAGAAAGAGATCCAACAAGCATTTAAGAACTTTGACAAACTAGTCATTTCACATACTTTTGAATTCTAGTTAGTTTATGAGAATTGCACAAAGGTGCACAAAAGTAAAGAAAACAAAAAGTAATGAAGAAAACCATGTTCTGTTGCCATGGTTTATCCATGCTTATAGGGTTCATATTTGGTACAACTTCCTGAAATTTCCCTTGAGTGTTCCAGGTGATCTTGGGGATCTCCAAAACTCACCTTATAAATCTGAAAAGTAAAACAAAACAAAACAAAACAAAAAAAGCTGAACCAGATTAGATATTTCTGTGTAATTTTATCTTTGACATTCTATTAGTCTAAATCTATGAGTTCTGTCAGCATCACTCAAAAAGAACTCTCTAGGAGAAATGACTGTTTTGTTATTTTTGTTCAAGAGACATCCATCTATTCATCCATCCATTCATGTAGTTATTCAACAAACATCGATCGAGTGTAAGGCACTGTACTAGGCTCTGTACAGAGTACAGACTTGAAAACAGAAAAAAATCCATTGAATACAAACTCATGCAACTAACCTCTATAACAAAATCAAGAACAAGTACAAAAAGTCATTATAATTGGCTTACAATTGATGCTTTAAACCACTTTTGAGGAAAAGTTAAGAGCTCTTCTATTGGAATGTAAAATATGCAGACCAAGAAACTTTCCTGCAAGTGACTCAAAAATTCTCTGAATTCTTTACAGGCACTCAAATGGCTAGTGTTTAGAGAAAACTAGTAATGGAACTCTTTACCTTCAGTTCTTTATGATGAAAATCTAAAATCATAAAAACTTCAAAGCAGTTTCCAGTGTAACTATCTCAAGGGCAAGAAAAAATATTTGTTAGATTTAATCTAGAGTCTGATATTGACTGCTATCCACTAAGGGACTTTCTGTCATTAAAAAAAAAATTGTTTTATACGGTGAAATTCCATTATTCATACAATATCTTTTTAGTTGATGTAAAAGTAACTATGTTTTATTCGTAAAGGGGAGATGGGATTGATTTGGCAAATGGAAACCATGGAGATATATCTAGATGGATATTTTCACTTTCACTGTTACATGGAAGATGACAAAATTAGGCAGGAAATTATAAAAGTCTATGTCACAAAGGAGGAAATTATTTGTGTGGTATCCGTGTAGAGAGGATACACTGAGTACGTTGAGGAGGTGCTACAGACAGATAAAGTGAGAGGCTCAGTGAGCCTTTTTGTTTGTTTCTGAGCATCGCTGTCCATGCCAACACTCGGTGCCATGCCCTGGCAGAGGCACTACAATGGTTAAGATGCTGTCCCTGCTTTCAAGATGCTTTTAGTCCATTCGGGGGAGACTTGGCCAAATAACTGCAGAGTTCTAGCCCAATGTGATCAGGACCTTCATGGGGTCAGTACTGGGACTGCGAGTGTATGTAGCAGGACTCTCACACCCAGGCTAGGGATAGTGGGTGCTGCCTGGACAGCAGTCTTTCTAACGTGCTTTCCAGGACTGCCATTTTACATGTGGCTCTGAAAAGAAAAAGAAGCAAAGAATCACAAGATGTGATAAGAAATCCTTCAGAAGAAAAAAAACAGGACATGAAAATACTGTCAAATCCTCTAAAATCTTTACTTAGTTGCACTTGGAAAGAGGAGACAGGCAGACTCGGAGACTGAGGTCGACAACACCTTCCTCCCAGGTTCGCTCAGGTTGTTAAGGAATCTCCAGGGACATCCACTTTTCCCATTAGCAGTGAATTGGGCCAGAGGACGCACTACAGCTGCGCTAATATTTGCTATATTGGATTACAAACCAAGTAATTGCCATTTAAGTTTCAAGTAATGGTGAGAGCATTCATCTGTGTTTTCGTTCATTTGTACGGCAATTAATTTGTACCTAAATTAACAACAAAAATGGTTACGTGATCTAATAAAGTAGTAATAAAGATAAAAATATTCTCCTCTGTCTTACCCTACTAGCAAGGCCAAATCACTTTTTCCCCTCCCACTGTTTGTCTCTCTGGAAAAGGTTATTTTCAGGCGGGCAGAGTGGGAACCAGGTGTGTAGGCCAATGCCTGTCAGGGGTCCCATGTCAAAGGCCATGGACAGGAAAATGGGATTTGTGTGATGCAAAGCATTGTTGACTTGAAATGGTACAGGGAGGTCATTACTGCAGCATGCTCCCAAGCAAGGCCAGGAAACAGGCCCTCTGGAATTGTTTAGGTGAAGACAGACACAAACTAATTCAGCATTAACTTAGCACGGAATTTGTAAACTGGGGCTCTTGGGCAGCCAATGGCTAACAGACACATTTCATTTAGCATGAATGGGCTTTTAAGTCTTTTGATTTATTTCTAATGTGTGCAAATTAGGATATTTCACATAAATATTGATTTCCAATCCTCTTGAAAAGTTGGAAAATTGTACACTTTTGCCTGGCAACATTTAACTGAACCAGTGGTCACTCTCCCCTGCAGTCAGGCAGCACTTGCCAAATTACTGTAGTCCCCACCACTCCCTATTGTCCCATACTGTGCCTGCCTCTCTAGTTATTAACTTGCCTGGCTCCTGTAGGATGTGAGTGTGACCCCTGTTTTAGCATTTGCCTAGTCACTTAAAGAAGTAAACTGCTTTCATCGGTCTTTAGCTCAGCTGCACTTTTTAACTTCCTGGAGCATTTTGTTTTTTCAGTTTCAATGTCCTGAACATGGAGGGTGCTCCCTGACCAAAGGTTCTTTGTTTTGGCATTGAACCTATTGCCATAGAACCATAGACCCATCCAAAGGGAAGTAATTTTGGAAAGCAGCTTATCCTCCTGCCTGATTTAGGACCGAGGCTCAGAGAGGCCCATGGTACTCATTCAAGGTCACACAGAAACTTAAGACAGAGCCAAGACTAGAACCAGTTCCAGTACTTTTCCTACTACATTTCAACCCCTTCTGGGTGCTCGTTTATGATACTGCATGTCCCAAAGCAGGAATATAAACTCCTAAGTCATTGTACAGTATGCTCACGTTGGAAAATTTGAACAGCGTAGGCCCGTTGGGCATGACTATTTCTAAGATGGCCCTTGGTGATGTGATGTAGTATTCAAACCTTAGTTTACTATTCAGTCTGTTGACTTCTGAGAATCCTGATCTGGGAGTGAGGCCAACTGGGATCGGGTCCCAGCTCTCCTTCTTCCAGCTGTGTGACCTTGGGAAAATATCCTCACCTCTCTGAGTCACAATTTCCCAAGTATAAGACAGGAACACCTGCCCCACAGGATGTTGTGATAATCATGGGAATAACACACAAGAAAGCTCTCAGAAAAATGTAAAAATTTAGATAAACTCAAATTACTATTACAGGTTATTGAGCTTCAATATCAGAGAATCTAGAATTCCCTCATTTTACAGGTGAGACAATAGAGGCTCAGAGAACAAGGTCATCCAGCCAGCTATGAGCATTGTTCATATTAGTGAGCAGGTCTCACATCCTCTCTGCCACTGCCGCAGTTGGACCCAGGGATCTCAGTTAAAGCCATATAATTCCAAACACTTGGATAGCAGAGGAAGTGTTAACTGGCCATGGGATGAAATGGCAATGCTTTAACCTCCTCTCACTAAGGCTTGTGGAAGCAGAGCTCCAACTTTTAGAAACAGAATCATTAAGTGGCTCTCATTCTAAGGGCAGAGGCAGAGAGAGAGAAGATTTTGGAACTCCCTCCTTAGCATCCCCGGTCTGGGACTCTGGGTAGTACCGACTCACAGAGTAGGAGGCTCTGTGACCCTGTGCAAAGAGCCCTGCACTTGCTGATGACTGAGTCCCTGTTCATGAACATGGGCTTGGGGGGCATTATACTGTGCAAACGAACACTGTTTTTGCAAATTTGTGAGATCTGCCAGCTCTCTGCAGTGACATCCAGGCATGTTCTGCATTAAATTAAAACTGGAAATTTCAGAGGGAAACGGCTCTGAAATGGCATGAAAGACAAAAATCTGTTCCTTAAAAAGTGACACCATATGTGCCTGCATTGCTGCAGTTAGGGTAAAAGGCTTTTCCTCCCTTTTTTCTCATCAAGCTGCCAATGTTAATGTCAGATTTGCAACAGAACCATATACTAATGGAACCCAAATTAGCTCTAAAATTAGCTCTTAACAAGAAACTGGAGGCTAGCTCAAGGCAAGCAGATTTCTCTGACTGTGAGAGACGGGAAGCATTTTAGCAAAGCAGCTGCATATTGATATTCTTGAGCCTCAAAAAAGATCACTCTTTGCTCTGAGCGAATTGCCCAGGAAGAACTGTGTGCAGCCTTATATCTGCCTGTGTGTTAGGAACTAGCAGCTCAACTTGCAATTTTAAAGAAAACCTTTCCCCAAACAAAGAAGCTATTGAGAGTCTGGAGTGTGGGTGAGGAGAGGGATTCAGAGAGTCAGCTCTGAGTTGGGGACTGGATCCTGAGAGAGGCAATATTCTGGATTTTAGAGCATGTTCTGTTATCACTGTTTATCTAACACCTTTAGAGAACCCAGAGACTACAGAAAAACCAGTAATGGAAAACACTCATATGGATGAACAATATTTAGCAGCTGAAATTGATCATTGTGAGTTTCCACCATACTGAAAAATTATGTACTGAAAAATTTTCTACAGAGCATCCTATCAGTAGTAACACTTCTGAGATAGTAATAGAGTAGTAAACTTCACTGACAGGCCCCAGCTCAGCCAAGCATTTGCTGCCCCTGGCTCCTCAATGGCCCAGGTTGGAATTTGAAGGTCAATCAATGGGTCTACCTACAGCTTGAAGGTCATTTTAATTTGGGAGTACATGCCAGGTTCGTGGACAGAAGGAGGTACAGGAGGTAGAATGGGTAGTTAGAACCATTGAGCCTACACAAGGAAAAAACAAAAGAACTGAGAAACCAAAGTAAAGATGCAGCTGGGGAGTAGCAGGAAGATGGCATTAGTTTAGGTGTGGGGTGGTTTAAATTAGGCACCCTTCCATCAGGAAAATTGAACCCAATTCTGTCAATGAGGCTCCTATGTTCCCATTAACTCCCAGAAGCAAAGAACTCCCATTTGGCCAAGGAATAACTCTGAACCTGACATTTGGGTCATGTGAATTCAATTCAGCTTCACACCCTAAACTGTGGTTTAGCATTGGGATGGGTGGACTAAATCCTCCTCTCAGCCTCACAGAGCTCAATCTATTGGGATAAGATGAGTACGTAGATAGCCAAAATATAAGTGAGAGTTGGTGAGAACTCTCAGGAAGGGCCCAAGCTTGGAGCTATAAATGAAGGAGCAATTAGTTCCGGGTGGCATCTGGGGAGTCTGTGCAAAAAGTGGCATCTGAACCGAGCTTGAAAGAATGGGAGAAATTAGTTACAGGACTTTTAGATCATCAGAGGCCAAAACTCTAAGCCTATTTGTGAAGAAAAAAGATGATGTCATAGAAAAATCTTTGACCTGGGTTTTAATCCTAGCTGGTGTTAAAAATTACTATGTAACTTCAACTAATTCATTCAACTTCTCTTCATTTAACCCCACTGGCAATAAGACAGTGTATATGAAGTGTTTTAATTAAGACAGTTTATATGAAGTGTTTTGTAGAAAATAAAATACTACATAAGTGTTAGTTATTAGAAATGATACATGTAAGGCCTTTTGAGTTGAGACTTCTTTGAAAATGCTATTGAAAGAAAGTTATTATTAAAAAAATCTAGAATCTCCTGGCTCCAGAAAAAACTGCTGATGTAATAAAGGTTTATTGAATTATTAACAACTGAAGGAAAAATTGAAGCCCAGAACATACTGTATTAGGTTAACTAGAATTATAACTGGCAGAAACATATTTCTTATTGAATAAAAAGAAAGACTTTTCTGTGAGGCAAATATCAAGTCTTCAAATGATGCTCATAAATCAATTTTTAAGATAAAGAACTTTCTATCATAATAGCTCATTTTTCCTGGCACTGCTTGGCAGGACAAATCTCAAACTCACAACTATCGTGTTGATACAAATAGATGCATCTTCTCCGATTATCTCTACAGTTTAGGATCTGCAGTGCAAATGTACCAACACCGGGCAGCATGGGCTTGTATTTTGTCCTTTTCTAAACCTGTCAAGAGCTTCATGATATGGTTTCTGGTAGACCTCACTCATCAACAAAACAAGCTTTCTGTGAATATATATCTCAAAATGAAGAAAAAAGAGAGAGATTCCAAATTAAAAACGACAGATCACAAAACTTGACAGTACATAAATAGGAAGTACTTTAGTTTGCTAGTGCTGTTATAACAAAGTACCACAGACTGGGGGCAGGGGAATGAGAGGTGGGGGCTTGAACAACAGAAATTTATTTTCTCACAGTGCTGGAAGCTAGAAGTCCAGGATAAAAGCATCAGCAAGTTTGGTTTGATGCTGAGGCCTCTCTTCTTGGCTTGTCGATGGCCATCTTCTCCCTGTATCTTCACATGGGCTTTCTGTGTCTAAATTTCATCTTCTTATAAAGACATCAGTCATTGGATTAGGGCCCATCCATATGACCTTTTTAAACCTTAATTACCTCTTTAAAAGTCTTATCTCCAAATACAGCCACATTTAGAAGTACTGGGGGTTAGGACTTCAAAATATGAATTTCGGGGGGGGGGGCATGATCTATCTTATAAGAGGAAGGCACTCAGTATCTCACATAACCTCTGAAAAAACAGAAAGTTCGTAGATAACCTCCATGATGCTAGTGGAAGACACCGTCTCCTGCACAAATTACATGCATTTATAGTACGTGTTTTGCCCACCCATAGGGCTAAGTGTGACCCATGCAAGGACACAAGTGGCACAACGCAGTACCTTTCAGTTAGAGCAACCCCATGGGAAACAGTGGGAGAGGAGGTGGAGCTTGTCTGTCAATGTTAAGGTCAGCTGTGCTAGCATCTGAACAGCAGCTGCAGGAGCAGTGGGAAGGAATGGAAACAGGAGGGAGGGAAGCCATGCAACTTTTCCAGGAACCGTGTTGGTTCTCCTTCTCCTGACAATTTTTTCTTTTTTTCCATAAAGGAATTTTTCCTAGCCAGTTAGGAAATCAGGGAGCAAATCCTGAGTCCCTGGAGATCTGATCCTCTTCCCTTACCCACAAGCCTAATAGACAAATGCCACCATCTGATGGGGAAGATAGAAATGGAAAACACTGTCTCATTAGTGACAGGCTCTGCCCTTTCAGATTTCCAAAGAAATCTGCAAAGAAAAACAAGTGTGTTCAAACACCATTCCACCCCACCCTGCAGACAGGGGGTCTGGGCCCCACAGTCCGGAAGCTTCCTGATTTCCCTGTGGAACAGTGAGTGTGCTTTAAGGCATGCTCCAGGATGTCTGTAATTTTCCACCTGTGGACCTCCCGGACAGATACAAGCCTAAACAGGAGTGACAAAGGAAATCAGGGAAGTACAGCTTCCAATCTGATGAAATAAGATCACCTAGAGACACTTGGAACTAAACCAGTCAGAACAATGACCAGAATTATTGAATGTCTCCTGTATGCCAGGCATATACATAGATTATACAATTTAATCCCCTCACTCTGAGGTAGAGATCTTTACCTTCACCTTATAGAGGAAGAGGCCCAAGTCCAGCAAGGTTAAACAATTTACTTCTCAAGACCAACAGTTACAACAGCGCGGGGTTTGAACCAAAGTGGGAACAGCTGTTCACAGTACGATGCTGCCTTCCCCTGAGCACAGGCTGCTGGTAACAGAAGGCCACAGGCCCTGCAGGCCTACCACACCGCAGGGGCGTGGTCCCTGGAGTCAGCACCAAATGATCCTCCTTTTCGTCTCTGCCAAGTGTAGCCTCCTGTGGCCACTCAGGCTCTGCTAAGGAAAGTACACAGAAGATCCTTAACAAAGGGATATTGAACCCAAGTATCATTAGGTCAGGACAGAAGCCACACTAGGTCACTGGGACGAACGCCAGCACCCTGATTCTGGACAAAGTTAGTGGACGTTCCTAGGAGAGCCTTCCCTGGGTTAGTGGAGTGTTGGTCTGTCAGTCACAGGTTAAGTGCTGAGCTTTAGTCCTGCAGGGTGATGGACAAAGGAAACAAAAAATGTAGATTTCCAGACCCTGAAGGAATGACCCGCTGTGATCTATGGTGCTCCTCTTCTTCCCCCTTTACAATGTTGGTACTTAATCCAGTCTTTACAATGATTACTAGCCTGAAACAGCAATTTAATCAAGAAGACAGAAAATGAACAGTTATGCCTAACACTGTCATGGTGTTCTCTTAGACAAATCGTTTCCCCCATCACATTCTGTCTGTTTCTCTGGCTGCCAAACTGGGCCAGTGATGCTGACCACCTTTTACCCTGAAGGAGAAACAGAAAGTGTTTACATCTAGCAGAGCTTGGAGCTCCTGGAGAAAAGTATTAGATAAACACTCCGTACCTTCAAATGGAATCTAGGCTTGTTTTTATTCTCACTGCCAAACTAAAAGTATGCAGCATTTCAAATGTGTCCTGTGGAGATTTAAAAGCCTTTCTTATTTCCTGAGTACAGTTGAGAAAGGAGGTACTAATGTGTTTTAGAAAACTATGTGCTTTCTCTTTTGAAATTTGGAATCTTTCAATAGGTGAGGGAATATGGATTAAGAGATCAATCTAGTCATTAATTTCTACTCATACCCAGACCCTCCTTCTTGGCGGTGTCAATCAAAAGTTTATAGAAACACTGTCAATCTAGGGGAAATCCTGCCTCAATCTCTCATCCTCACTGAGAGCAAGTTATTTGTCTTTTTCTTAATGGAAACTAGTTTCTTCCCTAAAGCCCTCTCTGAACAGCTATTGATTTTCCCTGGCTTGAATAGGCCATTAATAACACTGGGTTCTCAGGAGCCCCTTATTGCCTGTCTTTGTTTGGGGTTATATTTGCTTGCTGAGGCCCTGTGGGAGCCTGCCTCCCAGAGGAAGGTGAGTAGCCCAAAATGGGCTTTCAGGGTAATTCGCATCATAGCCACACCCCAACTTGGCTAAGAGGGTGGGGAGGTGAGCTTGGCTGAAGCCCACCCTGCCCCCAGCATTTCCACCCCGAGTCAGGCTCCTGCTCTGAGCGCTTTGCCAGCAGGCAGGCACCCGCTATAATGCTAACTGGTAACTAGGGCGAGACCTGCCTGTGAAATAAAGCACCAACACACAGTGCAATTCACATATGACGTCTTATTGAACTGTACACTTGAAATCTATTGATTTTACTAACCAATGTCACCCCATTAATCTTAATTTTTAAAAAAAGAAATGAAGGACTGTCCCTGAACCACTTAGACATCTCCAGAAACATTTGACCTCTCCAAAGGCCACTTGTTTCAGCCCAGTCTTCACTGCAGTGACCAATTCCGTGTGAGCCCCAACAACCCTCACCCAGGCCCGACTCTGCACAGTGCCTCGCCTCTAGTACACAGCATTCACCGCTAGTCATGGGGCTTCCCTCTTGACCTTGACACAAGAATTGCCTCATGGCCTGCCTGGCATTCATGCATGTGCAACACAGAGGAGTGGAGAAATTAATACTCTGTGGTCCCAATGTCTCCAATAGGAGATATGGGAGCCCGCAGATACATTCTTCTCTCTTCCTCCTCTAGACTGAGAGGAATGCTGAATACAGTTGTTATATAGCTTCTCAGAAGATGGCCTCATAACATATACAAGTTGTGGCCAGCTTGAAAACAGGCCCTTCTCTTGGCTCTCCTTCGGCCACCCTCTCCTTTTCCCTTACTCTTGCTCCTTGGGATTACACTACTAATAAAGCAGATATACTGAAGCATTTACCTCAGGCTTTGCTTCCTGACGAACCCAGGATAGATAGCCCTTCATAAGGATGTGAGCATTTTAAAAGGAGTATCTTGAAAGGGAGAGCTATTACGACTCAAAGAAAGGCATTCTAATGAGGAACTCATGTACAGTGTGGTTAGGGAGGATAATATCAATTTCGGGTTTTCAAAGGGAGAATATGTGTTGGGTGGGAAGCTGAAAAGTGTTCTCAGACGCAATTCTAACATGTGTGTGGAAGCTCCCCCACACCCACAAGCAATTCTCGAACACCAGCAAGGTGTCTGAGACTTCGACTCAACTCTGACACTGTCTGCACAGAGATAGCATCAGATTCCACAGGTGGAGGGTTCAATCCTACAAGACTGCCCCTGCTACTACCAGAGGCCAGTCTCAAGCCCAGGTTGTTATCTGTGCTTCTGACCAGCTAGCTATAAATCAGAGGTTCCATGACCTCCCCCACCCCCCGCCCACCATCAGTTTGATTAATTTGCTAAAATGGTTCACAGAATTCAGGAAACCTGTTCACTCACTAGATTACCAGTTTATAACAAAGGATATTAAAAGATACAAATCAAAAGCCAGATGAAGAGCTATATAGGGCAAGGTCCTGAACAAAGGAACTTCTGTCCTCTTGGAGCTTGGGGAAGGAAGCATTCTTGTCCTGCAGCATGGAAGCTCTCTGAAAAAAAGGCCATCTTGATATCCTCCAGGTATTTTATGGAGGCTTCTCGCATAGTCATGATTGACTAGGTCATTGGCCATTCACGAAATCTCCAGCCCTCTTCCCTCCCTGGAAGTTGGGGTGAGACCAAAAGTTCCAAACTTATAATCACATGGTTGGTTCTCCTGGCAACCAGCGGCAAAAGTTACTTCATTTACATAACAAAGACACTTTGATCATTCTCGACTCAGGAAATTTCAAGGGTTTGGGGAGCTCTATGCCAGAAACAGGGACTAAGACCAAATATATATATTTTTTATAATAAATCACAATGTCACAAAAGGGAAAATGCTCTCTTTTGCTGCTGTGTCACCTCATGCCAACTAGCCTCCTCTTCCTTCTGCCCTTGCTTCGACCCAAGCTTCCCGCTTCCTGCTTGTGCCATGACATGCTTTCTTTTCCACTTGAACGTTCTGCTTCCCAAGATGTTTCATCCCAGAGAAACACCTGCTCCCTCTGAAGGAGGTTGCCTGAATTATAAATGAGCCTCCAACAGAGAAAGATGTGCTCAAGAAAGGGGAAAGAAAAAACAGATAAACAAGCGGATCAAAATGTTCCTCTGAGCATCTCAGGATGATGCAAACTTCACTTTCCCTTGGGCCCCTGGTTTGAATCCTGAAATCCTCAGCATGGTCTGCAGTCATCTTTACCACCACTTTTTCCATGTTCTCTGCGCTTCACCTCTGTTCCTTGCTTCACCCTTTTTCCTCTGCTTTCACATCTCTACATGTTCAAATTCTATGTGTTCTTCAGTACTCAGAACAAAATACTATCTCCTCCAGGAAGTCTTCCTGGATTCTTCAGTTGGACTTGATCTCTCAGTCCTCAATTCTTTACCTTCTTTACTTTTTTTTTTTTTACCTCTGATTATAAGCATCCTATTTGCAGGACTCTGGCTGATTCTCCTCTATGAGCTGATCAGGAAATATTGAGGAAAGATCAGAAGGAATGAGACTCTGTGGGCTCAGACCAATGTCTCCTGAGTCTGGGATATGCAAAGTCAGCAGCTAATTTTTTTTGCTTTCTCTTTTTTGTGCACTTCTAGTGTTGCTAATAATGAGTGGCAGGAGAGAATCTCAAATTTGCTGCTCTCAGGTGAGGCGTTGCCTGAGGTAATTCTCTCTCCCTGCTTTCCTTCACCTAGCTGAAAAGCCTGTGTGTATCCAAAGCCCATTACTGATCCCAGCATGTGGACTTTGCAGAAAAGAGTTGCATAAGGACGTGACAGATGCTCTGACTAGATCCCAAGCACCCAGTCGGTGGGGAAAGAGGCTGTGCTGGAAGAAGGGAAGACCCTGAACCTTCCTCTCTCTTTGGTCCTCCCCAGCTAACACTCTCCTAACATTTTACCTTGTTGTCCCCTCTGAGTCTGGTCTCCTCTCCTTCCTGTAACATTCTCTGAGGTTTAAGTCCAGGGGAACTAGATCTATTCTCTTGTATGTTTAGACAATGCCCTTTTGTAGATAGGGAACACTCAAACATATGTACTGAGTTAGTAAAGATGGACCACTATCTTAATTCAAATTGCTTGAAAAATAAAGAGACATGAGTGAGGCGCACTGGGATCCAAGTGGCTTTCTCGACCTTCTGAATCCTCTGCTTGATGTGGTCCAGGCATCCTGTAAAGTTGCTGGATTAAATATAAGATACTCCCCACTCCCACCCAAGCATAGGACAAGAAAGTGGACAATCACTATCTATTTCATAGTTGAGGAACCTGAGGCCCAGGAAGTTGGATGGCTTTTTTGACAGTCCCGGGATAGTGCTGGGAGAGCCCAAATAAGCCCTAGGTTTCTGATGCAATGCTCCTCCCTTCTATGCAGCCCAGCCTCCTTCTCAGGCCACTGGGCTCCAAGTTAATTAGGCACCAAAGAAGTCTTTGGAGGAAGCTGAAAGTGAGAGGATGTGCCCTGGGGGGACTGGTGTGGGGAGAGCAAACCAGAATGGCATGTTTTAATTGATCTTTGATTGTGCCAATAACTGCCAGCTCCCAGGGCAAGCAGCTGCTATTTCTGAGTCAGCATCCTCTAGTAAGACTCAGCCTGCCCAGAATACAGGCATTTCTGACTGCCTCTCGCCCCCACACGCAACCCCCACACCCCTGCCCCGCTCCCACAAGCTCTCTGTGCAAAGTAAAAGATTTCTTCTGCTTTCTTAATTAACCGAGTGGCTTGGAGCCTGGCATCCTGGGAATACTGTCCAAGGTCACCTACAGCTTTCCTCCGCCCTTCTGCTCAGTTTATCTTGGAAGCCCCAAGAGACCCAATTCTGCTGATAAAGCTAGATACAGCTCTGAAGATGCTGCAGGACGCTTTTGAAGCACTAAATGCTGTGTGAAAGAGTTTGAACACTTCCATGCTACTTAGCAAGTTTCTTAGCATTAGTAGTTATTCAGGGCCACCCAGGGTACATAATCCCAGCTGTAACCCTGAAGAAAGAGAAGGCTTCCAATAACAAGAAAAAAAAATGTCTCCAATTTCATTGGAGGCCTCAGGATAGGAAGCAGATCCCTGGATTTGGGAGCCCTCTTGTCACTGAACTCACATTGCTTGCATCTCCACAAAGATATTTAACTGGCATCTCAAACTTAACAGAACTCTTGATTCCCTCTCATCTTCGATATGTGCCTCCCCTAATCTTCCCCATTTCAATGAATGACTTCACCATCTACTCCAAAATAAATGGTTTTGTTTGAAAGATCTAGATTCATTTTCAATTCCTTTCTTTCTCACATCCACAGCAGAACACTTTGCTTCTATTATCACAAGATATTTTGAAGCTGTCCATTGTGTTTCGCTTCCATTGCCACCATTCTCTTCCAAGACGCCACCATCATTTGAACAACCCATTTAGGCCTGTCCACAGCTACCTTGGCTCCCTGGGAATCAATCCCTTTTGCATAGATCATCCCAAGACCCTACATGATCAGGTTCCAGCCCACCTCCCTTCAAGTAAGACCTGAAATGTCGCATGACCCTGTTTAATCCCTTCAGTACCTAAACCTTTTATTTTCGTATTTATTCATCCATATTTATTGTCATGCCTCCTTCATCAAAATGTAAGATCTATGAGGGCAGACTGTCTTATTCTCTGCTAGATCACCATTATGTGTCTGGACATCCAAAATCAAGGTCTAAGTAAGGCCAAGCTTTCTCCAAAGCATCTAGACAGGATATGCGTAGATGGAAGACAAGGAAGGGATGATCCTTCCTTGCCTCTTCTAGCTTTCAGTAGCCCCAGGCATTCCTCGGCTGTGACAGCATAACTCCAGCCTCTCTCCATTTCTCAGGGCGGTCTTCGCTCCACATCCGTATCTGGGTTTCCTCTTCTATATAAAGACACAAGTCATGTTGGAGTAAGGCGAGCCTACTCCAATATGGAGTATGACAGTGCTCACCAATATGATCTCATCTTAACTTGATGATATTTGCAAAGACTCATTTCCAAATAAGATCACATTCACAGATGCCGGGGGTTAGACTTTGTATCCTTTTTTTGGGGGGGGGGTGCACAATTCAACTTAAAACACGCTGACATAGTAGATGCTCAAAAAATATTTTGGAAATGAATGAAGATTTTCAACTGGAGTCAGTAGACTACAGTGAGCCAACTAACAGCAGCAAATCAAGGGCCTCGGGCCTGAACCTGCAAGTAGAAGGAGCCAGTAACTATACTGGGCCAAAGCAACTCACTGAAAAGAGAACATTCGGATAAAGCAGTTATTTGATATTACACAATTTTTAAAAATCTTTAAACTGATTAAAAACAATTTTTTCCCAATGATTTCAGCAAGTTGTTCAAAAAGGCAGCTTGCAGTTGATAAAGGCCTCTACACATATCCTGTCTTTGGCTCCTCACAGAGTAGTGGGCGTGGTAATGGCTGAATGGTCAGCAGCTCTGAGGAAGGACGTGGC
Source organism: Eonycteris spelaea (assembly GCA_003508835.1). Lineage (NCBI taxonomy): Eukaryota > Metazoa > Chordata > Mammalia > Chiroptera > Pteropodidae > Eonycteris > Eonycteris spelaea. The sequence continues at coordinate 29,131,071 of PUFA01000001.1, read as the reverse complement.
TTGCCCAGGAAATAGTAGTGATGGAATGGAGGCCCAGGCCAGCGTGACTCCTTGGCCAGGACCCCTGAAGGCAGCAACTGTGTTGGTTTCACAGGCCCTGGTCAAGATCCATCAGACTCAATGTTTATATGGAGCTGCATGATAAACGCTTGAGAATAAGGATGAGGACAAGATGGTAGGAACTTTGTTTAGCCTTCAAAGAAGGATGTGGGGATTCAGATATGAGACTGATTCTGTACATCAATTCCATAAAAAGAAAGACTATTTTGAAGTAATATCTTTTTAGATCAGAGCTTCATAATATTTTAGAGGTGGAAGAACTGCATTAGGTTTGAGCCCTTGTCCTCAAGAAGGATGATATCTTGGAGGTGGGATTAAAGCCCCAAATGGCCCTAAGACAAAGCAGAATGTCCTAAGAGTGTCACAAAAGTTTCTAGAAGTGAGACTTTGAGTCTCTCTAGATATGACCCTTAAGGAAAGTTTCATGGGGGAGGGGAGATCCTTTTCACCTAGGTCTGGAGAAAAAAGAAAAATCACGTTTCACAGGCAGAAATGCATTCTGAGAAGAGGGAAGAGCTTGAGCAAAGGAGACTAGAAAGGACAGTGTGTTAGTAACACAGGGACAAGTGGACAACATGGCCAAAAAGTGAGTTGGGACAATCAGCTCATTCTTCACAAGGACCCTTCAATGGAATACCACTGGCTTAAAGTTTCAGCCTCAGCTCAGGTACCAACTCCTTGAGGGACCTCTTCCTGGGCCTCTGGGCCTGTTTCCTCATCTATAAATAAGAGCGTTTTCCGAAGATGCTGAGCAAGGCTTCAAATTCTACAAAGATGCTGCATTGATAGGCTTTCATATTGAGCTGCCTGGAGAGACTTTAAGACTGGCTTTTTGCTTTATACATGTTTAAAAGCCACTGGTCTCTGTAAATGAGTTCTGTCCAACTGTATAATTCTATTTCTTTCTGCTGCAGGCTTGAGAGTTCCTCTGTTTTGTTATTCAAATGAAGCTTGGCTCATTTAGGATTTACCAGGTCCCTCTGAATTGTCTATAGCTGTATTAAGTCATTTGACCTGTTTCTAGGGTAAAATCCATTTTTATTTCTATCCTTAGGAGAAAGAGCCTGGTGAGGCTAAAAGAGTCTTAGAAAGCAAGTCAGCAGATCTGGCTGGCTCCGTGCTGTAATAACAAATATCATTCATAAGTAAGTGTAAGCAAAAGCACGAATATTTGTTGAATAAATGCTAACTAGCAGCACCATCTTGAGCAAGTCTTGCCTCTCACGTGCTTGCTTTTACCATCCCTAAATGCCTGCCTGGCCTGCATCAGAGAACTTTCATGAAGATCAAATGAAAGAATACACTGAAAAGTTTTTTACAAACTGTAAAGTGTTCCACAAGTATAATGTACCAGATAGTGCTGGGGGAGTCAGGGCTTGAGAAAGCAGCTCTCCTGGGCGACTGTGGAGGGGTGGTTTGACTCTGGGGCCTCAGGAAGTAACTGATTTTCTCTGACAAGCCTTTCTCAGTTTGGTTGTATGAAAGAATAAATAAAAATAATTTAAAAATAAATACATGTGCTGCCCATTTTAGTTGTTTATCTGCACTCCAAGTCCCAGCTACGCTTCTCAGCCGCAAAGTAACTGAGACCAAAACTTGTCAGGAAAACTAGTAGAGGCCCGGAGGAAGGAGTCTTGGCCAAGACAAACCCCAGGGGAAGACAGAGGCAGAAGGTCTTGTCTGGCTTTCAAGATATTTACCAGTTCTTTGCATTATTTGTGAGCTCAAGGTGGGGTTTTTAAGTTATTTTTCAGTTCCTAATTAAAGTCACCTCATTAGGCAAATGAATGAGTGGGCACAATTTCTGTGTCAGTTTAAGGAAGCACTGATTCTTCCAATGAACTTCTTCACTGACAATTCATCTGTTTACCAAAATTCGCCAATGACATCTGTCCCTCTTTAGCCCAAAACACCATCCCACAAGTTTCTTCGACCTTGAATTGCTGGAATTATTTCTCAGATGATTAATATATGCTAGTCTACTCAACTAAGGGATTAAAACATGGAGAGATTCCAGTCCTACCTGGGCTGTCAAACTGGAAGGCCAGAAAAATTGCCTCACCCAGACACATTCCATGCCTCCCCAACTTGTGGAACCTATATTTCTTGGCCTGGATGAAGGTTTCACTAGTCTGTCCCCATTCGGGATGTAGAAAAGTCTACTGGCAAAAGTCCTAGGCTGGGGCGAGGAGACAGACCTCAATTCTTGTTTGCCCCTGCTTCTGATAGCAAATGAGCTTGAGCATGTCCCTTCTGATCTTTGTGCCTCAGTTTCCTCACTAGTCCAAGAAGGAGGTTGAACTAGTCCAGCTGTGAAGCTCCATAAATTCTCAGTGCTAACACTGGGGTAAGAGGGAAACTGAGAAGACAGAGCAGTTTTACTTTTAGCAGAACTAGAGTTGGGATGACCTAGTAAGTTTTCCTTTGAGAAGGATTCTACTGCTATTAAAAAAAAAAAAAAAAAGGTTTGAAAAACACTGGCTTAATCCCGTCACTCTCAGGTTGTCCCAACAACTTTCCTTCCCTTTGCCCCTACAAGAAAACCTATATATTTTTGCTGCAGTGACTTTACTCAAGACCCCCATCCCAATGTGGAATGCTTGGGCTCCAATTCCAGCCTCACCTCCTCCAAGAAGCCAACTTGCCTGCAAGCCTCTCTGTTTCTTCTGAACGACCTTCTAGATGTATGTGGAGCCATGCCTGCCTTAGAGCCCCCCATGCTGGGTGTCTCAATGTGCCTCACTTCCCCAGGAAGATCTTAAGACTCCTGGACAGGGACCAAGCTCCTGGTCCAGTATCAACCCTGGGACACAAGGAACGCCCAGTAAGTGTCTGCAGGTGTTACAGAAAGTGACATCACTGACAGGGCCCTGAGGTTGGAGGCTGCTTAGAAGAGAGTCACTCCCAATTCTGGGTCCCTCCCTACTCCTAAAGTGGGGGCAGTGAAAAGGACAGAGGCCACAAGGTGGATTCCCAGGGCTGGCAGAAAGTGGAGCAAGTCTGAAACAGTGCAGAGCCATCAAGACTGGCTCACTCCCTTAATAGCTTCCCACTCCCCACCCGTACTCCCGACATGCCTTGGGTGAGGCTGCTGCCCCATAAACAGACTCTGCAGCTGCACTACACTTCCTCAGTGACTTACTCCAGGCCCCTCTCCTCTCCATTCTGAGTCTATCTCTCCTTCCTATAAAGAGACCGACCCTGCCTCTAATCCGTGTCTGCTCCTGACAGTGGGTGAGCCTGAGCAGGTCCTTTCTGCTTTCTGGACCTCAGTTTCCTAGGTCCTGCTTCACTGACTTTTCCAGAATTTAGCCACCCCTTTGCACGGATGCCTTGCTAGGTTCTGTTCTACCTGTGCCCTGGGGGCCTCACTCCAGGCTTTCCTTTAGCTCCAGTCCTGGGTCCTGCCCCGAGCACAAATAGCCTAATTTGATACCCAAGACTTAGCCCCTCCAGCAGGGAAGTTGGGATGAAGGCAGTCTTGGCTCTTCTTTTGTTGTTCACATCGCAGACTAGGGGGTTCCCACCCCCGCCACAGGGGCTGTGGAACAGCAGATGCCTTGGGGTCTGAAGGTATCAGTGACACTTTCTGGGCAACAGTGATAGTCTGTCTGACCTGCTGAAGGGGTTGCCTAAAGCTGGCAATGCTGAGAGGCTGATGAGCAGCTCCCAGGTGGCCAGCAGTCCTCCTAGAGAGAGGCCTGTTGGAGGAGGTCCAGCTCTGCTACCTGTGTAACTTCGGACAGGTCCCTTCTTCCTCCCTCTCATTCTCTTTTACAAACATTTATTGAGAATTTTATATAGGCCAAGCCCGCTGATAGGCTTTATGGCTTCAAAAACATAGTTCTGACACTAGAGAACCTTGTAATCTAATTGCAAAGCAGAAACGTGAACCAATAACTAACTCTCTGTTTCCTGTAAAATGAAGACATCCCAGCCCTGACACTCAGTGATCCTCTCAATCCAAATGCTACTCTGTGATGCTCTCATCACATTAGACCATCTGTTCCCACCAGTTTGGTGCAGTGGTAGGCAACAGTCATAAGGTAATCCATAGGCAAGAGTTAGTAATACATGGTGACTTGAATTGCACGAGGGCACAGTCTGCAGTGTGGCTTGCTGCAACCAACAGATTGTTGTGGTCCGGCTCTTGCTCTCCAAATTTCCATTCTCTCAGCTACTTCAACCAACAAACCACCTTAAAACTGCCAAAGATTATTTCCAGCATGTCTGGGGAGTCCAAGGGAGATCCTATGAAAGACAAATTACACTGTTGGTGTCTGAGCCAGCATCAAACTTAAGCTGCAAGCCTATCAGGTCCACATTCTTCCTTTCCTTGGCTAGGGACTGCGGAACATGAAATACATGTCTGAGTGAAAAAGAGGCTGTAAGGTTGAAACTGTTCCATAGGATTTCTGAGGACCATGCATTAGGAGGCCCAGGGTAGTGCTTAACTAATTGGTTTCTGGCTAGTGGCAAACCTCAGATGTCAGTTGGAGAATTCCTTTTTTCACAGCCACAGCTTTCTCTCATACACAGACCCCACACCAACCATCCTCCTCTTCTTTGTTTCTCAAGTTGAAAACTAAGGGAGGGGAAAAAGATACTCAGGTTCTTGGACACACCCAAGACATCTTCACAAACCAACAGAGAGACTTCGGCCTGGGGTGCTCACCAGTGGAATAATGAGTTCCTCTTGGGAGCAAGTGTCATTCTACCAATTCTATATTTATGCATCTGTCTTGGTCACTTTTCTTTTTCCCCACTTGTCTCTTCTTGATATCTTCTAGAATTTGGTTTTCAAGGTCTTTACTTTACATTTGCAATATTTGCAGAGAAATTGGTCCTAGCCAGTACCAGCTCCCATGAGCTGCTGGCTCTAGTTCCCTGGCCAAGGAGGGCATACCTTTCAGGTACACAGACATGCAGGGGCTGCCAGAGCACTTCACATTGTGTTGTTCCACAGAGTTTTAGGCCAGAGACAGGGACATGACCAGGCAAACTTCAGGGGTAGTTATGGAGCTATTGAAAGTCTTGTGATAACAAATGGATCTAGAGACTTTCATCACTAAATGTGCACTGTAGCTGCTGCCCATTCTGTCCAAGACAGAACCACACTGGCTTCTTCACAGGAGCTTCCAGTGATGAGAGGGCACATGGATGATGGTGAAACAGAGTTGCCTTTATCCTGCACACCAGCTGAACATCAGCCCTGGTCACAAGGAGTCAAAGAAGTCTCCAGGAGGCTTCCTTGTCACTGCTGCATCTGATGATATCCAAGCATCCAGCTTGACCAATGGAAGGTTTCAGGATTGTATTTGTTTGCCATTACTTTTAGCTTTGGAAGCTACTCTCATCTTTAACTTCCCTATTATTTTGCAGGACAGCTTTTGATTAGGCATAGAACAATATCTTGCAGTTTCTTCCTGAAAATTCTGAATGAACGCCGAGGCTATTGATGAAATGTTGTGCCAAGATACTCTGAGATGTTTCATGGGTCACAGCTGCTGTGATAGAGACTCACAGAAGAAGCCCAGGCATACCTGGGACACGGACAGGATAGCATTTAGAGAATGATGAGTCCTGGGCCATGACAGACAGAAGCAGATGGGATGAGGTCCACAGGGATGTTTTGTCATTCTGTGGGTGACCCGGACAGTGACAAAGGCAGACAAAACTGTGAAGAGGTGCACTGTTTTCTCATGCGGTGGGTTTATAAATCTTTTTCTTTTGCCATTTTTTAAAAGAAACCTCTTCTGAATTCTGTCTGTGGTTCTTGTTAGGCTGTAGCCCAGCTTTCTTTTTAAAAATAGGTCATATTTCATCATTATTAAATTATCAAGCTTTTGTCAACGTCAACATCATCATTATCAAAATACGATCCAGGTGTTCAACTGAGCAGATCCTTGCACAAAGCAATCTGAAGGAATAAACACACTTCCTTCTCATCTTTGCGAACTTAGCTAACAAACAAAAAACAAAACTGGTGTGGAAATGTAAACGGAAAATGTTAAAAGACATGCAGACATGCACCATGCCCACAAAATCTGAGCTACGCCATGAAGGAATAAAAGGGAGGGAGCCTAATTCTCAGTCAGACCTGTCAGTTTGGGATGGCGGGAAAAGATGAGTGTATTTGAAGGGTCATTTCAAACTCTTCTGAGACAAAATGACCCAGATTCAGAGTTCTTGAGGACAGAGACCATGTATGTCTTCTCTATGTTTGAATTCTCACTGTCCAACACAGGGCCCAGCGCTTAGCCTATAGTTTGATTATAAGAACTATTATTTTATTGTTATTATGGTCTCTGTTGTGAAAGTTCCCGTGTCACCTACTAACCATCGCACGAGACGAGGCTGTCGTAATGAGAAGTGATGCTCGCAGACATCTTCAACTTGCTTAATTTTATGGGAAATATGCCATATCACTGTTCTGGAAGCTCTTTTCCTCAGAATTCTAGAAGGTGGAACAACTATTTACAAACCCCGTTTGTTAAGAGATAACAATTGCCAGTATAATGAAATAGATACCATGGAAAAATGAGATTTAGAGTTCCGATTAAATAATTAAATATATTACAGGGCAGAATGGGTTTTTATATCCCTTTAACCCTCACTTTGTCCATTTGGGTTGTTAAAACAAAAAAACCACAGCTGGGTAGCTTATAAACAGCAGTCACTTATTGCTCACAGTTCTGGAGGCCGAAAGTCCAAGATCAGGGTGGTAGCATGGTCTGGTGACCCACACATAGCAGAAGGAGCTAGGGGGCTGCACCACCTTTCTTACAAGAGCACTCATCCATTTGTGATGGCTTCACCCTCATGATCTAATCACTCCCAAAGGCCCCACCTACTAATTATAACTTTCGATGGTTAGGATTTCAATATATGGATTTAAGGGGGAAACAAACATTTGGACCATAACAGACCCTCACCCCTGCCTTTTCCTGGGTCCTAACAAACCAAAGCTAGGCCAACTCAAGGAGGAGGGAGAACAGAGATTCCATAAGCACATCAATACTCAGGAAACAGGTCAAAAAGGACAGCTTGGCTGGGAGCAAGCTCGGGTCACCCTAAAGAACTTAATGACTGTTTCTCTCAGCCCAGGCAGAGCAGAACCCCAGGTGGCCAAATGCTTATCCTGTCTTGGGGGCTGAGGATGTGAGGCAGAATCTGGGAGTGGGAAAGTGGGGTGAGAAAATCCGAAGGGCAGGAATTGGGATAGGAAGTGCTAAAAGGAGAGAGGACCAAATTTGAGGGGACCTCCAGCCTAGTTTGAAGGACCTAAGGCTGGGGAAGGCCCAGGAACTCTAAGGCCATTAGAGTACAGGAGCTACTTCCAACCCCCAACCTCACAGCTTCTGACTGGTTTGGAAGATACAACTCATACTTGAACAGCTGCTTTGTACATTCTTCTGGACTCCATGGTACACAGATAGGCTAAGGATAAAGTTGTATGAGAAACTGAAAACTGTTTTTTTCTTTTACTCTTTAGGGAGAAGCTTTGGATTTGTCTCACATGCACTTTTTTCCTTTCTCCCCTAAAATAAAAGGAATCATATTGCCATCAGTTTCTTAAAGTTGGCGTCCAATTTTCTCCAGTTTTCCAGTGTCTGATGGGGGCCAGCCAGTTTCAGAGACCTCACCACATAGGCGGGGTGGAGCTTTCTAAATGGATCTTTGTGAAGCCCTGGGTGCTGGCTGGGCAGACAGGGGCAGAGAAATGCCCAGCACCCCAGGCATCAGCCTGGGAATTTACTCCCAGCCTTCCTCTGCTCTCAGCGCACACCCTCAGGCCTCAGCTTTTTCCACTTGGAGCTGAGGTAGCCCAAGATTACTAGTGGAAATTTACTCTGTTGGCACATGTGGAGAGAGGAGAAGAGGCTTGGGTTGGAGGGAATGCCTAACGAGTCATCATGCAGAAGGAAAAAGCGGAATTTGAGTGGTTGCCTTTGCTGATCAGGTCTAGAGTGAAGCTGTTTCTAAATCTGTGAGTTAGGTGGACAGCAAGAGAAGAGCCCATAGCCAGTGGAGATAACACTCCTGGAAGTTCTTCTGGCACCCTGGGGCATGCTCCCGGCTAGCTAGAGGGGACTGAGCTGGAAAAAATACATCTGAGAGACAGCCCAACAAATCCAAGGAGAGGTGGGTAGGAGTCAGGGAAGCATATGATAAGCAGTTTTGCAAACTCAGGGTGCGCTGCTAACCTGGAATGGGATGGAGAGAGGAGGACTACATGATGTCAAGTCAGCTAAGGAATTGCAGTTTACAAGGCATGGTCTCTAACAGCGTGCCACAGAATAGGACAACAACCTTGGGAAGACATGTCATCATCACAACACACCTACCTTACAGAAGAGGAAACTGAGAGGTGTGCTAACACTGGCCTACAGCGCCTTCCTCAGAGGGGAGGGGACCACTGGTTGCTGCACAAGATAACTTAGTGCTACAGGGTAAACCTATTTACTTCGTAGGCATGAATCTGTTGCAGTGGTCTTTAAAAATACCACCGAAACCCTCAAACCTGTGATTTCAGAATAGTCGCATAAGAGGCTGTTTCAAAAGTGAGTTTATTTAATATTCATTTAAATAAAGTATTAAATAATATTATGTGTGTGCTTGTTGATTTAAAAAATACATGAAGTAAAAACCAAGTACTGGTGGTGATGAGGATGATGACAGAAACCTGTTTTATGACACTTACTATGTGCCAAAGTCTTTACAAATATTAAATCATTTATGTTCACGACAGCTCCATGGGGTCTGTACAGTTATCATACTCATTTCACACAGAGGCCTGGGGAGACCCTGAAAGGCGCAGGGTAGAGGGCTAGATTCTCAGACCCTGAAGCCGGGCTCCCCATGCAGCTGTGAAAGCGCCTGGCTAGGGGCTGTGGTGCAGGGGGTTGAGACCACCCACTGGGGTGAGGCAAAGTCCCTGCATCCTCCCTCACCTTTTACTGAAGAACTGTAGGAGGCTGGATTTCACAACAGCATTTCTTCCCAATGTAAATGAGGACAAGCCAGTGACAGCAGACAGTGAGGTGATTTCATTACCAGCTCCAGAGCGGCCTGTTTTCTGCATCTGGCAGAGTTTAAGTTGCATAGTTGATTTGAGGGCCTCAGGCAGAATCCCAGCTAGCTCAGTTTCAGGCTGGCCTTCTTGCCTGCTGCTAAACTCTTCCAGATGATTCTGGCTGGATTTGGGAGGCTTTACTAATGCAGAGGGGAGGGATATCCGGAAAATGCCTGGAGAGGAAAGGAGAGAAGCTCTGAGTTCAAAGGCTCGTAAGGCCAACATGGAGGGAGAGGAAAGCAGAAACTAATGGGTCATAGGAATCCCTCAGCTGAGAGCAGAAAAACAACTGCGGTTCTTGCTTGTCCCGTGGTAGTTAAAAATCTTCTGGCACATCCTCCAGTTCAGCACAGTGTTTAAAAGCAAAAGTTTTGCAATCTCAGATTCACCTCTCATTAGTCAGATGATCTTGCCTCTGGCCACTTAACCTCTCTGAGTCTCAGTTTCTCCATCTGTAAAGTGAGAATACTAAAAGTGCTTTTCCCAGAGGGTGCAGTGAAGATGAAATATGACAGCCTTGGCACAGCACAGGACATGTGTTAAGTGCTCAATCGTGGTGGTTGTTACTGTTATTATTCTTATCCCCACAGGATGGAGTGCAGGCCACCACTTCTCTGAGAACTGGTTCAGACTTAAGGTCCAGGCTCATCGACCAAAGCAAAGTAAAAACTTAGAAATACTTACCTTCGTGTATTTAATGCCCCCAAGATAACGCAAAGAAGCAGGCACGTGGGCTAGGGTACTGATTAAGTGGGATATTTTAGCCAACGTTAAGAAATCAAAGTGGCCAGGAAAGAGATCCAAAGTTGAATACATGATCTTCCCCCCGCAAAATCTACTCTTTCATCCATGTTCCCTATCTGAATAAATATACTTCTAAGTGTTCTGGCTGTCAAGAAAATGACACCCCTCTTCTATTTCCAGGTCAGAACCAGGGTTTGGGGCTGGTTGAACTGGTTATGCCACCCCGAACTGAACGTGCCTCCCAGGCTGCAGCTTTACCACGGGGGCAGAGCTGCCCCCGCTAAGCTCACTGCATGGCTAAAGAGCAAACTGGATCATACCTATCTGTGGCAGGGAGAGCTGACTAGAAAACCCAAAGGCTCTGAGCCACACTAGCCCTACTCTGCTTCCCTAATGCACCAATCTTTTAAGGAGCAAGGTGGGATAGAGCTGAAGTGTTACTCTCATGAGTCTCTCCACTTGGAAACATGAGGAGTGAGGAACAAGTGTTCCCTAACACCATCCATCTGGTTGCACAAGTCGCAAACCTCAGAGTCATCTTAGACACGTGATTTCCCTCATCCCTCCCCCCACTCCCTTTCCAGCTCATCACCAAGTCCTTTCAATTTCGCTTACTAATTATATCTTGAATCCACCCCCTTTTCCATTCTATGGCTACTACTCAGTAGCTCAAAATACTGTTATCTACCACCTGAATCTCACAGGCCTCCTCATCTGTTGTAGCCTTAGCTGAGTAGAAAACCTCATAACAAAGCTAGGACTGATAGAGCCAAGCCCTCAGCCTGACACAGCAGCAGCAACCCAATTTCCAGTTCTGGCTCTTCCAACGCTATGCATGACTTTGCACAAGTCACGCCCTTCCCTGAGTCTCTATTGTCTGGTTTGTAAAGCAGAGATAAATCTGCTATTTACACTGCCTACTTCCAGGCCTCTGGTATGAATATGTGTTGTAAACCCCAAGTGCTGCCCAAGTGGGAGGGATTACAGACTCCAGAGCTGTAACTAGAATACTGATTTCCACTCAAGGCCCCTTGAGAATGTACTGGGCCTGTCTTGGAAAAAGCTGAGGAAGCTTAGAATCTGCCAATGATGTTTGGGGGAGATTCTCAGAACCTTATGTGTTGGCTGGCAGGGAAGACCTTCTGCTCACACAGCACTCCTGTGTCAAGGAATATGCCATGGACGAGAACCCCTCTCATTGCCAGGTGCATGTGTATGGGGGTTTGGAGAGTAATCGTATCAGAGCCTCTTGCCTCTGCCCAGTCCTGCTAAGACCCTCTGACCATCTATTAAAACAATGGTCCCCAACCTTTTTGGCACCGGGACTGGTGCCCCTGCAAGCATCTAATGCCAGACAATCTGAGGTGGAGCTGAGGCAGTGATGCTAGCACTGAGGAGCAGCTGCAAATACAGATGAAGCTTTACTCACTCCTGCTGCTCACCTCCTCCTGTGAGGCTCACCTCCTCCTGTGAGGCCCACCTCCTCCTGTGCGGCCCAGTTCCTAACACCATTGACAGGTACTGGTCCACAGCCTGGGGTTTGGGGACCCCTTTCTTAAAGTGTCCTGGCTCAGGAGCCCTGGAAAGTGTTCAGAGGAGCCCAGAGGACCAAAAAAAGTCACACACCATGTTTTCCTGCCTCAGCCTATTTTGGTGGTCAGAGCAGGTTCAAGAGTATATTTTTCCTTCTTATAGCATCAAACCTGTCAGAACCATTCCCCTAGATGGCAGGAGTCTGGGTCACCTGAAGTTATCAGGATTTCAAAATTCTTATACTATTCTGCCAAAAACTTGTTTTGTCACCTTGCTTAATCCCTTCAGCTCTTTAAGCCTTTTTCTCATTGGTAAAGTGGGGGAAATCATTCTTCCCTCCATTATAGGTTTGCTGTGTCCAATGAGGGCATGCCGAGGAGGGCTTTGCTGTGATCATTACCTTGTAAGAGACGAAGACAGAGACCTGAACCAGGAGGGAGAAGGGTGAGCATAGAAAGACCTTCAATCCCAGGAGGGAAGAAAGCTCTGCTGAATCATTTAATTCTTGTCCCTACTTGGGGATGTCCCAGGACAGCCAGTCCTTTGCCTTACTATGCTCTTCCGTCCCTGGCACTGGTCTCACCCCAGCAACTCTGAGAGAAGACATATCAGACTCAGGGCCCTTGTGGTGATTAAGCCTAAAGAAAACATTTCAGAGACCTAAACAGACAATTCCTTGACATAGGTGTGAGGTCATCTAGGCCAGTGGTTTTCAATTTTTTTTTTAGTAGAACTCTTTCTTCACAAGATCATAAACCAAACTGCTTATCAGCTACTTCTGAAGAATTGCTGAGACTTCAGGAAACACCACTAATTTACTGGGCAGATGGGGAAAATAAAGCTCAAAGAAGGAGTGGAATGTGACCAAAGCCACACAATAAACCAGTGGTTAAAACAAACAAATTTTAAAAACCACCTACAATGCAGGCCTCTAACCCTCAGCACAGGTGTCTCCAGCATAGTGCGGCATCAAAGAAAAATGGTTTCCTTCATTTCTAGGCTGTTTACACACCCTGAAGGAGGCTCAGAAAGGAGGCATGGAGTAGTGAATGGGGACAATGTATTGACACAGTTGTGATAAACAAATCTTACTGGAGAGCAGGGGCTCCTAGTCTCCTTTGAAAACAAGAATGTTTGGCAGGATGTTTCTGAGGTCTGAGTCCCTTCCTGAAATAAAGTAGAAGCAAGCCCAGCAAAACTGGAGGGGAGGAAATTCCTTCCAGCTGCTTTGGCTCTGCCTTCTCCGTTGCTCCTCAGAGAGCTGCCAGCCAGGCTTTGCTGGCGGCCGGCATAAAACTGACCCAACTGCGGAAGGGCCCCAGGGTCTTCCATCAACTGTCACAGGGTACTTGCATGAGCCATGAGCCACAGTGACTTTTGGTGGGCTTCTTAGGTTGGCTTCCTGCCATGGGAAACTGACAGCCTGCCATGGTGGAGAGTAGGCAAATGGCCCGCGATCACCATCGTGTTAATATGGGAGAGGTGCTCGAATGGAGAGGACGGACAGTCACTGAAGGCCCCAAACACGGCGCCCTGGCTAAGATTTAGAGACTTGACCAAGGTCCCACTTTGCTAGTCCAGAGCTGGGGAGGGGTCACACTCTGATCTGTCTATCCCAGCTGCCGAGCGAAGGAGCGAAGAAGGAGCGAAGAAGGAGCGAAGAAGGAGCGAAGGAGTGAAGGAGACCGGAACGCACTCCAGTTGCTCAGCCCCGAGGCGGGGAAGGGGCGGGATTGGGAAAGGTCATGAATTGACGTTTGGAGCTGGCAGGGCTCCCCAGGCCATCAGGACGCTTGCCCCGGCTCGGGGCAGAGTGGGGAAGGGGGGCATGGCCGACCATTCTGGAGCTACACGGAGCTGAGCCACGCTGAAGACCTGGAGGCGCACTGGCGCCCCCGGGGCGGGCCGGGGAGCCCTTTGGCTGTGCGCAGCGGCACCGCCTGCCCGGGACAGTGGCTGCTGTGGGCCTGCCCAAAGGACAGCCGTTGCCGCCTCCATTCAGGTGTTCTAGGGAGTAAGTGTTGCCACTAGTTTAAAGCAGAGTTGCTTTCTGAAAGGAGCTGAGGTCGAGCAAAAGGCCCTGGGGCCCCAGCTCTCTAGGTAGATATTTGCTCACCTAGAAAACAGTCCATTTTGGAGGGTTAATTGTCGTTGCGGGAAACCCGCAGCTGTACAGATTCTGATCAAGCCCTAAGCCCAGTCTCAGTCATGTGGCGGGGCACCACGTCCTCTCTGTTCAGGGCCTCTCAAGCCCGGTGACTCTCGGCTGTGAGAGACTCTCAGAATGTTCCACTGGAGGGACAAATAAAGACTAGAAAGTTTTGTGGCCTTTACACTGTTCGACAGCCAAGGAGAGGCCTCTGGAGGTAGTAAAGGGGAGGCCGAGGGGTGAAAGCTTAGACTTCACCCCTATTCTACCCAAGACCCCCTCTTTGATCTTTACTGCACTGAGAAGCTACATGAGAAGTCATTTAAGCAAGAGACTGTGATACTAAACACAAGCTTGAGGTCCTCTTTCAAGTCTCTGGTTCTTCATTTCACTTGGTTGTGCATGACCTCCAGCAACTCAAACACCTCTGTGTCTCAGGTCCTTTATTTGTAAAACAAGAAGAGCAATAGTACTGTCTTCATAGGGTTGCTGTAAGGTTAAGTGAATTGTTGTATGTAATGCCCTCAGAACGTGTTCCCAAGACATGGTAAAAAATGTGTTAGGGGTGGTTGTTATTGCTACTATTACTATTATTTTGAGGAGAGTGAGGCCCAGAGAGTAGAAAGGACTTACCCAAGTGACAAGGGAATGTGGCAGCAGAGAGGCAAACAGCACCAAGGTTTTCTGACTGTCTAGTGGACTCCTTTATGTTTTAGATATTTTGAAGTTGATCTCCTAGGGAAACTTTTGAAGATAAACTAAAGCCCATTTGAGGAAAGGCACACTGTAAAAGGAGCCACTGGCACAACCTCTTTGATTCTCAGAAGAGGGCAGAGGGGCACTGAGGGAGTAAGAAGAAGGAAAAAGGTAAGACAAGAGAGGAGGAGGTGGACGAAGAGGAGTCTTGAGCCCTCTTAGCCACTAAACAGGAGATGATGTCTTAGCTTGGGCTGCTATAACATACCACAGACTGGCTTATAAACAACAGAAATTTACTTCTCATAGTTCTGAAAGCTGGAAGTCCAAGATCAAGGAGCCAGCGTGGTCAGGTGGGGGTCCTCTTCCTGGTTCGTAACTGGTGCCTTTCATTGTATCTTCACATGGTGGGAGAGCCTAGGGAATCCCTCTGCAGCACTGATCCCATTCCTGACAACTCTGCCCTCATGACTTAAGTACCTCATGTAAGGTAAACGCGTGACATGCCAAGAGAAGTTTTAAAAGCAAGCCTTTATTGGGAGAGGGCTCCAGGGCAAGGTTCACTGGTTCCGAGAAGAGAGGGGCCAGAGAAGTCGCGCCCTGGGACGGGAGGGCGTAGTTTTTATAGGGTTATGTGGGGTAGATTATAGAATGGGGAATGTCAGTTGAGCATCTCGGTTGGGGTAGTGGCGCCAGGGCTTTAGGGTGGGCCCTTATCAGTTGGGCGTCTGGATTTAGGGTGGACCTTTATCGGTTGGGCGTCAGGATTCCAATATCAGGCTGGGAAGTCTCCAGGTTGGCATCCGGCTGGCCCTCCCCCGCCAACCTAACACCTCCCATAGGTCCCACCTCCTATGTTTTCAGCCTATGAATTTTGGGGGACATGAACATTAGACCATAGCAGATGATCTCATTGGGGATGCCTCTGAGAAGATATCCTCATTAGGTAGAGGAAATAGGCCTTGAAAATATTTTAAGTCTAAGTATTTTGTCTGGGGGATAAGGACTACAGTTTGGGTTGCCTAGGGTCTCAGCCTGATTGGTAGTCAATTTCAGTGCAGTCACAGCTTAGTAAATTTCTCCTCTCAATCTAAGCTGAGCCACGGCCTCGACGGCCCAGGGAAAGTCAGGGAGGCTGTAGCCAGCTTGGCAGAGACCTTCCTCATTGCCTGAGGAATAGTCAGTGCTTGTGCTCAGCAGTTAAAAAGAGCCTGGTTCTGAATCCTGTCACTTTCTGACTGACTGGGCAAGGTATTTAAACCAAAGCCTAAGTTTAATCATCTATAAAATTGGGATTATGAATCTTGCCTCATAGTATTACTGGGAGGATCAAATGGAATAATGTACATACTGGCACGTAGGAAGTACTCAATAAATGCTTATGACTATTATTATCAAATGTGGCTTCCTGCCCCCATGTGTGTGCTTTCCCGTCTTCTGTCCAACTGGGGCCCACATTAGTTAGGATTTGGTGCGCCTGCAAAGAAATAATCCCCAAGTAGTGGTAATACAGAAAAGACAGAAATTTCTTTCTTCTCACATAAAATCTGGATGGGTGGTCAAGGGTGGAAAGTAGTTCCCCAGTGTCTGGGATCCAGGCACTATCTTGTAATGCCATACATGGCCTTGACCTCATGGTCCGAGATGGCAGTATCCAAGTTCCGGGTAGTAAAATGAAGGGATGAAGGAGCTAAAGGTGATTATAAGCTAACTCTTAAGGAAGGTTCCTGAAAGCTGTTGTAACACCACACCTGCTTATATGTCATTGGCCAGAACACAATCACATAACCAACTCTATCTGCAAGGGAAGCTGGGAAATGTAGTCTTTATTATGGACAGCCATGTGCCCAGCTAAAGATTGGAGGGTATATTCCTATTGAAGGGGAGAATGGATATCAGAGACCTGACTCAACACTCTGGCTTGTCTGGGCCAGCTAGGCTGCTAGGAACCAGGTTCCCGAGCACTAAAAAGCAAGGACGGGAGCATGCTGCTTCTCCTCAGCCACCTGCCGTGGCTCAGCCTACAACTGAGAATGTGGAACTGAAACATGAACTCAGGCCTCCTGCCATAGGTCATAGAAAGTCCTATCCTGTTTAATTACCGCCTGGACCCTCTCCAGTCTCAACTCTAAAGCGAGGAGAAATTCTGGAGAGGCAGCTGACCGCCCCCTCTTGGTCAAGGAGAGGATACTGAGCAAAGCAGAAGTTTCAAGAAACAGAGTGACACAGCCAGCGAGCGGGTGGGCTTGGCACAGCCTTATGGCATTGCCCATGGCGAAGTGTACACCTGAAAATTGTGGGGAGGCCAGGCTACTAACCACAATCCAAATGCCACACTGGACAGACAAATCTGCACTAGGGGCTTCCACCCTTCTTTTTTTGATAATGATAACACTCCAGCAGGCCACCTGGCCTCTGCCTGGGACTCGGGGAACACCTGCCCCGCTCTCCCCAACACTTTCTTTCACCCTACAAAGGCCTTTGAAAATGGAAGGAAAAGCTCACCAGTATCTCTCTGTCCTGGTGTTGCTGAAACAAGTCCCCAGGCCCTTTCCACTTCAGGAGTATCCCCGCTAGTAGCTACAAAGGGACAGGCAAATCCACTCTCACAGATGCACCAGCTCTCTCCTCATGCGTGTGCAGTGGAAGAACACAGACGAGGAGCAGGACTCCTGGTTTCAAGCCCCAGATCTGTCACTAATTCAGATGAGGCATCCCCTCTTCTTTCACTGTCCCTTTCCTAGCTGTGCTTTGAAGTCAGTCATTTCTTAGAAATAAGGTTTCTGGGCTCCACTGGAGATTCACTGGTTCTGTTTTTCAATCAGTTTCCCCGGGAGATTCATGTGCCGTAAGTTTGGGAACCAAGGGCTGGATGGCTTTTGAGGTCCAGCTTACAATGATCTGGTTCTGACAGTTCTGAGGGTCAGGTCTGTCTGAACAGTGCCATCTGAGGTCTCACTCCACCCCCTTCCACCATTATTTTTTCTGAGAGGCAGGAGGTCTTCAAGCCTCTCAAAATATTGCACTTTCCCTTCAAGAATTTTGTCCTTCATACAAATGACCAACATATACATGAAAAGGTGCTCAACATCTATAGCAAATTAAAACCACAATGAGATACCATCTCACACCTGTTAGAATAGCGATAATCAACAGGACAAGTAATAACAAATGTTGGAGAGGATGTGGAGAAATAGGAATCCTCATACACTGCTGGTGGGACTGCAAATGGTACAGCCACTATGGAAAATAGTGTGGAGGTTCCTCAAAAACCTAAGAATTGATCTACCATAGGATCCAGCAATCCCTCTACTGGGTATTTACCATAAAGACTTGAAAACTCATATCCAAAAATATATTTAAACAGCAATGTTCATAGCAGCATTATTCACAGTGGTCAGGACATGGAAGCAACCAAAGTGTCCTATGATAGGTGATTGGCTAAAGAAGCTGTGGTGCATAATATACAATGAGATATTACTCAGCCAAATGAAATACTGCCATTTGCAACAACATGGATGGACCTTGAGATAACCGTGCTAAGCGAAATAAGGCAGACAGAAAAAGTTGAAAATCACATGATATCATTTATTTGTGGGATAGAAACCTAAAAGCAACAAATGAATGAGACAAACAGAGACTCATGGACCTGGACTATAGACTAGTAGTTACAAGAGGGTAGAGGGTAATGGTAGGGGGAGGTACATGGGGTAAAGGGGGTCAAATATGTGATGACAGAAAGAAATCTAACTATGGAAGGTGAAGATACAGTGTAAATATATATATGCCTTACTGTTAAAGTGTATAGCTGAAACTTATTGGACTTTGTTAACCAATGACACCATAAAAAAAAGAGACACTTAAGAAAACTTAAAAAAAAATGTGGTTCCTATATAGCCTACTTTGAATTATACTATTTTTTGTGCATATTATTTCTTTCTATAAGCTATAAAGGGATCATTTCTTTAAAAAAATTTTTTTTTAAAGAATTCCATCGTTGCCAGAATGCTGAGCCTGTCCCATGCTGTTCCTTTCAGTGTGAAATACCCTGCCAATTGCTTTGACTCCTATTTCCACCTGTCAAAATCTTCTTCACTCATCAAGGCTCCACTGAAACACAACCTCTTTTAAGAGGCATCTGGAATCTGCCCATCAGAATTCTCTTCTCCCTTCCCTGGGCTCCCACAAATGGTTGTACATCCACTGTAGCACAGGTTGTCACTGAGAAATGGTTACCCCCTAGGCTGGTACACAGCCCACCTGCCCTGCACAGCTGTAAACTCCTCAAAGCTGGGAACCAAATCTTCCTGCAAATTCCCTTCATCCTGATTAGAGAGCAGCACTTGACCCGCAGTCCTTGGATACCAAAGGAGAAAAGACAGAAAGGCAGGCAGGCCTGGCTAAGGCATAACTAAAAGGTAACGGGAAGAGTCCAAACGGATGGCAGAGAGGGAGGATATGGCCCACGCCCTCCCCTAAGTGGAATAAATGGGCTGGTCCCTCTGGACATTTTCAAGGGTTTGAGCTTCAAAAATACCACCCCCTCACCTTGGGATGCACTTCTTGTTTGGGCTTTCAGGCTTAAGCCCTTCTGGTCATTAACTTCTTAATCCACCTAGCATCCCTTCAGGGATTTCCGGCAAGGAAGTGATGAAGGGCTGTAGAGTTTGCTCTGCATTTAGCAGTCAGAAAGGGGCTATGGGAAGAGGAAATTACCTCCTCTGCTCCAGGCCTGGAAGGAGCAGGAAGACGGGCTGTGGCTGCTGTTGTTGAACCTTAAGTGTTTTTCAATTTATGTCTCTGCCTCTACTCTAGAACACCCTTAAACTAAAGTGTCTCAGAAAGATCAGGTGGGGTGAGGATGGGGGACCCCGTTATGCTGACTGGCCAGGGTGCCTCCTAAGTCCCCCTCCCTGTGCCAGGTGCTATGCTAGGGTGCTTACACACTCACCTAATCTACATAATAACCCTGCAAGGTACCCATTGTTACCTGTTTTCAGACATTAAGAAATTGAGGCTGGGAGAGACTAGATTACTTGACAGCATTATGCAATCAGATTCAAAGTCAGGTCTCTCTGCCTCCCAAACGAACTTGTGTTCTTTCTACACAAGCCAGAAACAAATTTCCAGCAAGGGCTGTTTCTTTGCCGTCCCTCCAGACACAGGGTCCCGCAGGTCCCTCCATTTCTAACAGGTCATCCCCAGTGGGCTCCCTTCTCACAGGGGGATTGCCTACTCAGGGACTCCCCAGGTTTGCCCCTTATTTCTCTGCTGTAGGACAACAAGAGCTTCCCCAAGAGCATCTTTCATATTCTGTTATATTCTTTTGTTGTTCACTTAACCCCACAGAAAATAAACCCCAAAGCTGAAAATTCTAATTTGTCACATTCCTCAAGGTGGCGTCTACTTTTGCACGTCTGCGCTCAGCCCGAGCACCTGGTCCGATTCTGCCTTCAGCCTGCAGACCACGCGTGCAGCCCCACGTGTCACAGAGCCCCCTGCCTGGTCATTCTGCAAGTGGTCCTAGCACCATGTGCTACCCACAGAGTGTGGGCGTCTGGGCAAGGCCTGGCCGTGCTTTTCCAGGAACAGCCACTTTTTGTTTTTCCTTTGAGAAAGTCAGGGGGTTCCGCCAGCAGGGCAAGATCCCTGCCCATTCACGTCCCCCACATCTGCTGTCAGCCTGGGGATCCAAGGCTGGACAGGGAAGAAGGAAAATTAGGTTGTGTGTAGATTGAAAATGGCTGTACTTTCATTCATTTATGGTAGAATAAAGCATTTTACTTCCTCCCCCAGATCGTGGCACCTGTCACCCTGGACTAGACGGTGAGCTCTTGGAGGACAGTGGGCTGCCTGCCATTGGACACCCCGTGCCTAGTGCAGGGCATGGTACAAAGGAGAGACTCAAATAATAAAGGGGGCAGAAAAAGAGGGAGTAGATGGTGTAAAGCAAGGACTGCACGCCTAAACATGGGGACACTCAGGACACTTGGATTATCATCCACAGCTGCTCCTCCATTCCTATCAAAACTTCCTGAAATCACACCATACCTTCCGCCAGTTTCTTCCACTGAAACAAGTCTGTCCATCCTGCCGGCATGCAGGGCAGTTGACGATGCCCTTCATAATGTCACAGAACTTCACCAGTCCTTGTGGCTGCTGCTTTTACCCTGTTTCCTCAAAGCCGCCCTTGAGTACCATAAAGCGTGTGTTTTCTCAGCCAGCACATGCTCTTTGCTTCTTATGGCAGGTCACGCACCACTTTGTACACCTTTGGTCAGACAGTATGAGTCAAAACCTTTGGCCAGAACACAACGTAAGTAGGGGAGAGAGAAAGAGAGAGAGACAGAGAGACAGAGACAGAGAGACAGAGAGACAGAGAGAGAGAGAAAGCGAGAGCGAGAGGCACCAGCAGGGTAAACAGCCCAGAAATAGAACACAAGGCCAATGGCCAAGCAGACGCTCACTGGCTGCAAGCTGTCCCAGCCAGGCGGTGGCCAGTAGAGAGTGCCCGGTGTAGGCCTGCAAGTCCACTCTCATCTGGGAGCAGAGTTTAGCAGCACTGACAACCTGGAAAAAATGGCCAGCTCGTCCTGAAATGGGGGGTGGAGGTGGGGCGGGGGGACGCTGCAGCTGAAGCTGAGAAGAGCAGCCAGCCCACTACTATTTCTGAAGGAGCCCAGTGTGGTTACTCAGGGAGCTGTAATTAAGCTCATCTATAATTTGATAAGTGGAAGCAGCTTCACATTTTATAGAGCAATTAAATCTCACTGAGAGAGCAGTACAAGGTGTTTCTGGGCCCCAGAATCTGCTGAGGCTGGTCCTCATTTACTTCCCTCTAACATATGTTGAGGCCAGGTTGGTCCTTCCACAGCCCTGGGAATACTTCCTGGCCCCGCTCTCTCCACCTCAGGTTCTCCAACAGTGCCCAGGCCACCGGGAGATACCACAGACACCTCAGACTCACCTGCAGTGAGACACAGGAAAGGCTCAACCTCCCTTCAGTATTGCTCTCTGCAAACTTGTGGGCTAGGAGAAAGTTGAGTTTAATGTTCCTCACCCATCATTCACTCCTTCATAGGCTACATGTCAGCCTCTGACTAAGCAGTGTGTCCAGTCCAGCTTAAGGTCCCTAATGGGGAGATTGAGGCAGCGTGGGGGTAAAGGATGAAGCCCCAGATATGGAAGCCAGACCTAGGTTTCCGTCTTGGCTCTCCTACTTTCTAGCTCTGTGATCTCAGGCAATTGCTTCTTTCTCTGAGGCTCAGTTGCCTTATCTCTAAAACGGGATTATGGGCCTGCCTAACTCATAAGTTGTTTACGAGGATCAGATGAGAAGGAAGTTGTGCACACACTTAGTTGTGAGGGGGCACGTGCATGTGAGAAGTGGTGAGCATCTCCCAAAAGTATTAAAACCTGTCTCAGAGTTCTTGGCGGCTTGAGGGGACTTGTGCGTATTATCAAAGATGAAGGCTGGGATGACCACAGCTGAAACTTTCTTTTGGATGTGAGGAGTATGGAACCTGTTGAATGAGGGGCCTGGACTCTTAAATCTGACATGGCCATTTCCAAAAACCCAGTGGGCTAGTCGAGAAGATCTAAACTGTTCTGTGTGGTTCTGAGTCATATCAAGCACCGAAGGAGTTACATTAGAGGTAGTCGATTTCAGCTGAGTCTTTGGATAAATTTTCCCTGACAAATGCTCTCTTAGAAAGTAATGGCTTCTCTGTCAGTAGAGGGCTTCAAGGCTTCATCAGCTCCCAGGAGGCTGAGTCTCAGGCTCGATGGCAGCTGAGTCTCCTTTCCTTCTCTGAGGTTCTGGGGGTCCTGGCATCCTCTTCCAGCCCTAGTCCCTGGTTCTGGCCCAGCAGATGCTTATCCTATACCTCTGAAGCCACCACTCAGAAACACCTTCTTTAGAGCCTACACGAACCAAGAAGGCCTTATAATGCACTGGGTTTGTTTGGCCCCACAAGAGCACAGAGCACCACAGCCCTCCTGCCTGTCTCTTCACCTGAGGATTCTCAAGCCCTGTGCTCATATATCCCTCAAGCCCTTTGAGGACGGCTCCAGAATCTGTCCAAGGTTTGAGTTTTGGTGTTCTAGAGCAGCGGTCCTTAATTCTTTGGCACCAGGGACCAGTGCCCCTATAAAAACCTAATGCCTGATGATCTGAGGTGGAGCTGAGGCGGTGATGCTAGTGCTGGGGAGCGGCTGCAAATACAGATGATGCTTCTCGTGCTCCCCACCACTCATCTCCTGCTGAGTGTACTGATCCTAACAGGCCACAGACCAGTACTCGTCTGCGGCCTGAGGGTTGGGGACCCCCGTTCTAGAGCATGCCCTCAGAAATGCCCCTGACAGGGGTTCATGTTAGCCCAGTCAAGGCAGATTTCCTAAGGGAAGCAGGAGCTGGCTCACGCGGCAACACTTTGTGGTTGTTACTGTGCACGTGCTTACAGGTTTTACTTACTGTTATGTAATTGAGGTGTTTTTTTCCCTCCTTATTTTAGATCCTGGTACCATCTGTCCTGTTTTTCATGCATCACTAGGTCCGGGCTGAAGGTTAGATCTGGCTTGGCTGCCTGGCTCGCTCCCTCACTTGGCGAGTCTTGGGGTAGTATTTCCTTATGCGTAAAATGAGATACTAACCCCACCCTGCCTATCAAGCGGCTACTGTGAGAATCAGGGGAGAGGAAGGGGGTGAACTGACTGTGTAATGTGCCCAGAGTGTACAGTTGTTACCTAGCAGCCTGAGCCTGGCACCACCCAAGCCGGGGAAGCCTCTGCTTGCTCCCATCTCCACCTGCACCGGAACAGGTCTGCACAACTTTGCAGAGCCCAGCCCTATTTGAAATATAGAAAGTGAGCAGGCCTCACAAGTGGGGAGTCTTTGGAAGACCCCTGCTGTGGGCATTAGAAGCACAGGCTGAGCAGCTTGCAGCAGGCAGGGCCAGGCCGGCCTGTCACCTGCTTGCAGTGCCTCTTGGCCCTGGTGGAATGTTAAACACAGCATGTGCTCTGTAACAAGGCGCTCTCAGAAGCATCTTGCAAAAAAGCCTTTGCCGAGACTCCAGCCATTAAGAGAGGGTTTGTGCTAGCTGAAGGCAGCAGACCATAGGTCCCATAGACAAAAGTACTACCGGGGGAAGTCCCAGGTGCAAGCTGAGCCTCACCTGACGCCCCTCCCAGTCCTAGGCTTTGTCTGCATGCTTTCTCTACTCTCGCCTGAGGCACCACCTGAGCCCCTGAACTAAGAGCCACTTGCTGAAGGTCACACACAGGTATGACAGAGCAGGATTGGCAGCAGGTGCTGGATTCTCTCCCCACTTCACAGGCCCTGGGGAAGATAAAGTGAGATCATGAAAGTTTGGTTCCTGGCCCAGAGCCGTGCTGACTGGTACCTGCTGCTTGGGAGGTAGGAGCATACTCAAGGGCCCAGGCCAGCACTGCAGGCCTGAATGACAGGAGAAACATCCTTAAGCCTCAGTGATCCGGCAAATCTTTCCAAGGGGCCAGATGCTGGAGACAGTGTTCCTACCCAAGTCAGTACCTATGGACACCATTTGCCCTCAGCATGCCTGGACAGTGACAGCCGGATAGCAGCCTCTGGAAGGCCCCTTCTCTCCCCTAACTCCCACAAGAAGGGACAGTCTCTGCCCATAGCAAGGTGCTTGTTGACCCTGACCCACCTGGTTCCATGGGGCCATTGGGGCCACAAGGTGAGGTGATGGTGAACAGAACCACTCAAGTGACTTTTGTGCTGGTGCTGAATCTGCCCAGATCCACTGATGCTAGATGGGTCACTTTCCCTCTTGGGTCTCAGTTATGTCACCTGTAAAATGGGAACAACAACCTCTGTTCTGCCCACTTCAGCTGGCTCTTGTAAGGATCAAAACTCCCGGTAGGCTCTAAGGTGCCAGAATGTAAATGGTAAATGTGAGATTTTATTTAGTTAGCATTGAGATTATCTGGAGGAGAGATACTCTGGGCTTTTCAATCATGGGATAAAAATGAAAAATCAGGGCATCCTGCAGGCCAGCCTAGCAACCCCATCATACTCCTAATGACCCCAGCAGACTGCAGCTTCTCCAGTGTTTAATTTACTACTGGTCCTGGCCCAGAGTATGTAACCGTCTCCCCTTCCTGCTAGTTCCCAGCTATACATGCACGAGTGTAAACGATATTCCATTCATTTTCCTTTAATAAAATTAAGCATGAAAACAAAAATCTCCCAACATGTAACAATGCAACTTTGAAAGGTAAACTCTGTGATACAAAGGATCTTATTGTTAGGCACACATGATTGCCATCAGATGCCCCTCTCTGGGATCCAGAAGGTTTCAGCCCTGCCTGCCTACCAGTTGTCCACTCAGGCCCTCTGGGCACACCCTACAGGAGGGAGCTGGTACAGGGTACTCCTTCCTTAAGACAGAGGGGACAAAGGCCCAAACAGCAGGGTGAATTTGTTCCTGTGAGACCCCCTTCTCTTGTCACTGCCTGAACCACACGGTCAGTTCCAGCTGCCCAGGTTCCATCGCCTTCTAGTGCCAGGATCCACGTTTCATTAAGCACGGAGCTACTAGAGCAGCAGGAACGCTGTTTCTAAAGGGCCTTGCGTCTCAGTGCCGGGCTGTGAGAGACCTCAGGCTTGGATGGAAGCTCCCAGTCGGAAGCAGAGGCCGCTCCGGCTGCGGAGGCAGGGCGCCCTCTAGCGGGCAGCCTGGCCCTTTCTGGGAGAGACGGAAGTGCTACTTTGATTTGTGGGGCTGGCATGGCACTCAGAATCCTGTCCTAGGCCTGCAGCCACCTAGAGGAGGGTGGTGCCTGGTTTTGATCCAAACATCCAGGCCCTAGGCAATTTCAAGGAGGCAGACTTTAAACCCAAACCGAAGGCGATGACACATGCTTTGCCTATCAGTGACCTGGCTCCTTAATGAAAAACAAGGTGAGCCATCAATGAAGGCTACCCTGAGCCCTACAGAACAGATGTGTGTGTGTGTGTGTGTGTGTGTGTGTGTGTGTGTGTGTGTGAGAGAGAGAGAGAGAGAGAGAGAGAGAGAGAGATGTGTGTGCGTGCGTGTGTGTGCGCACATGCGCGCACAACACGTAAGACAGAGAACCTAGACTTGTGCCTGCGGGAGAAGGTGGCACAGTGCCAGGCCTTTGCACCGCAGTTCTTGCCAAGAATGCCCCATTAACAGGGGTCCTGCCTCAGACAAAACCAAGCAGACCCACACCAGAGACAAATCACCCTTTTAGCCAAAGAGCAAAGAGATGTTCCTTATAAAACATCTCCGTATGAAATCAACTCCAAAGATCTGTCCTCAGTCTCAAGAGAAGCTGGGAAATCTCAAATGGAAATCTCCAGAATGTCCCCACCCACTCCACACAGTTCTGAATGGCTGGTTGAGGCCACACATACCAGCACAATGGACATGCACAGAGGTGTACAGCGGACACATGGTACATAGGCTCAGGTGATGGCACAGCTCTCAGAGGAGTCTCCAGGGCAGCCCTAAGACACAAGATGTGAAGTGTTTTTACAGCTGTGGTAGGAGCACATGACTTGGACCATTTATAAGCAATAAAAGAAGTATTTATGTATCCTCTTTAGGTTATAGATTCTTTGTGAACAAAAGAAAAAAATACCTGTTTTTTCCCTCATGAGGCTGGCTTAAGAATCAAATGAGAAATTTTTTTGAACTGATGTTTTAGTTTAAAAATATAAAGAACTTGAATTCTATTTTATAATAAATCTGTTTTTAATATAAAGATATTTCCTCCAAATCTTTGTAGGAAATCAACTCCAGAAAGACAGATACACATATTTGCCCTGAGGTTTAGGGGCCCTGCCCACCATGCCACACCCCAACACTCACTGCGCATACAAGCTAGGCTGGGTTAGCCCCTCTGCTTAATGCTACAACTGGCAGTGGGAAGGTGGATAATCCACAAGTGGATTATCAAGAGGTAACTATACAAACTTCTTCCTCCCTCCCTTCCATCATCCCTCTCCCCTTCTGCCACCAGGGCTCCCAAGAGAGGCCAGGTCCCCAAAACTCTTTAGTGTCTGTAGAGCCTGTCAGAGATTGCCCCAGGCAAGTGGGTTATGATCTGCGTTTTTAGCCACCAGTAGTAATCCATGGGGTAGTAGGATGGAGGGGTTGGCAGCAGTCAGGGCGTGGGTGACAGCATTGATGATGGGGATGTGTCTGTGAGCCTGTGATGAGGCTGGTCTCCACGACAGCAATCTTCCCATCAAAGCACTTCCTGCCATAGTCCTTACGCACCACCTCTGGCAGCTCATCCACATCTTATTGGCAATGACCTGGGCGCGCTTGGGGCTGCAGATGCCGGTGCCAACGATGTAGTTGCTAGGTTCTACCACACTGACCTTCACACCCAGAGGGTGCATCTCGTAGCGCAGGCAGTCAGAGAAAGCCTCCACTCCAAACTTGGAGATGCAGTATGAGGAGTGGGCTGCGTCGACCACGCGGCCCAGAAAGCTACTGATGTTGACAATACGGCCTACAGAGGAAGACAACAAGCACCCACAGGAGGCACTGCCTGGTGGGGCAGAGGTTCTGGGGCCTGGCATGTTTCCAGAAGCCTGGCTAGAAGAACCCTGGCCCCTGATACCTGTTTCGCTGCCTGCCAGGCTGAGGCCTGGCCTTCTGAACCACCCAGGGTCAGGGGGCTTTCTCATTGGTAGTCAAGGCCAGCTTAGCCCACACATCAGCATCAGCACCCCTATATTTCCTAGGTAGCCAGTTGTGCAGGCAGGACAGCGAGGAGAAATGAGTGAGAAGCAGGTCTTCATACCAGGAGAGAACGGTATAATGCACAACACACAACTAAGCTGTGTCTTGCCTCCCACATTCTCCCATTTCATTTTTATCCTAAATTGTTATCATCTAGCGGCGCTCTGTCTGCAAGTAGGTAGGGCGAGGGGCAGGGCAGGGTTCTGAACCTGACTTCAGGACTAGGACACGTGGGCAGTCTCAGGCACTGGGAGAGAGTAGTGACCTCGAGAGACTCTCCCACGGGCCCAGCCTGGGGGTGCTAGGAGCAGACCACAGCTTCTTCCATCCCTCAGGGCAGGATGGGAGTGGAGGTGGAGCCCATCCGACAGCCCAGGCAGACCACTTGATGCTGGTCGTGCACCCAGAGTGAAGGCACAGCCACATCCTGGGCACTGTGGGCACCTTTCGGAAACCTCTAAGTTGGAAGTCACTGAAGGGTTGGGGTTTTCTTCTAAAATCCTAGAGCACTCCCTGGGTTTATCCTGTCATTGCTGGGACCTTTGGATAGATCATTGTCGGGAGCCATTATGAGACACTGAAGAAGTCACGTAGCTTATAGCCATAAAGCAGCTGCTGAGACTATGTTATCAATGGTTAAAGGAAGCAAATGGTTAATTTAATTAGTACTGACCCTGGAGGGGAGGTTTGCCTCCTAAAGAAATCCTTTTAAGATAACGGGATGTGTTACATCCCAGATAACAAGGATGTTATATGATCTTGTGTGAATGTTAGCATTCGAATGATATAAGTTGTGCTTTGCAATTGTATCCTAAAACATATATAAAGGCTGAGCTAAATAAAGACGAGGCTGCAGCATTGACTGTATGCCCTCCCGAAGCGCTTTCCTGTCTTCTTCTTTTTTTCCTTAGGCTTCACCCCCCCCCCTTTTAGGTGCTGTTCAACTTTAGCCGTCTGGCTCCGGCAGATCATATGGATCTTGTCCGTTTTGCCATAATTGTTTGCTCTTCCAGGGAGAAAATGTGAGTCAGTGACTTCTTAGGTGGTTTGCTTTGGCTTACATTTGATGACCTACAGTGGTTTGGATGTTTTTTTCTGTTTTCCAAATTGCTAATCTCAATTATTCTTATTTTTTTACTTACTACCACAATTGTCTTATTTTTAAACTATGGCACAGTAACCTGAAAAATGGATATGCCGGATTTACTTAACCACATTCCTATTGATACCATGATGCGTACACACAGCTTTGGGCACAAGGGTGGTTATTTCTCTACATTAGGTTCCAGAGTGAGATTATACTGTAATCTTTTGGCCTTTGCTGCATAGATGGCTGACCTCTTACCTACTTTACCTTCTGAAAATCATACATCCCTTTCTGCTCCGCTCACCGGGACACAGCATCTTGGCTCACCACCACCCATGGGCCCCACATGGCTCAGCCTCGCTGGGCTGTGAATGCTGGATCTGCTGAGACCTATTTCCATTCTGAGCAAAGATGAAAAGGTGAGGCAGAACAGGGGGCAGGAGGAAGGTCCCCTTAATCAACCTTTGGCCCTTCGGATGAAGGGGAGGGAGGCTTTTGTTGTCCGCACTTGTGCCCCAGAGGTTTACGTCTGCTACCCCTCGTAGGCTCCATGCTGGTGAACTCCACTCCCGAACATGAAACACCCGCATTGTTCACTAGGCCCCACCTCTGGACGGGAGGAGACAGACCAGAGGTCACCACATGGCTCTATCACTCATCGGCCTGTAGCCCATTTTCCTCCTACTTTCATCCTTTTCCCCATGATTTTCCAGCTTCTACACAAGGCTCTCAGGAGACTTTCTAGAGTCACCAAGAATAACAGGCAATAGAGAGGCCTAGAGTGCTGGTGGTGATCCTCCCTTAAGTCTAGACTATCCAATCCTTATATTTCTTATGCCTTAATCAAGTGTCCGGGCCAATCATGACCCAGCCGGGCTGGTTCCTCCAGCCTGGAGTCGCACCTCACCTCACTCACTTCCATCTATTCCAGCCAGTGTCATCACCATACTCTGCACCCACGCACCCATGTTTCATCCCTGTCTCTGAACCTTCACTGGCATTTTCGTCTTACCAGAAGCCAGGGGAACCTCAGAGTCTTTCAAACCCAGCTCTCTGGAGGACCAGAGACAGGGACCCAGTGTCCAAAACAACACAGTAAGTCAGAGGTTCAGCCAAGCCTTGATCTTGGGTTGGGCCCCCCCATCCTGCTCCACCCTGAGACCCACCCCTAACAATGACTCCAGTCTCTCTCACCTTCCTTCTCTGAACCGTGCACTGTTGTAAAACCCCGACCCAGTCACCTGTTCATCAATATCTCATGTGTATACACCTGGTCTCTACAGGTAGTGAACACCCACAGCCTTGTGTGTTTCCACAGGATTGAGTGCAGGGTCAAAGCAAATGTACGCTCTCCGAGTATATTGGGTTGACTGTTTCCAGCAAGACCAGAGAAGGGACAGCTGGCTTTTATAGACACAGAATGTTGGTGTTGAAGGTTCCTTGAAGTTCACTTAGTCTGATAACTAATCTTACACTTGGAGATATAGAGGCCCTGAGGGGTAAAGGCTGTCTTCAGAGAGCCCAGAGTCAGAGGCAAAGCTGGCTTGGGAGAAGCAGCAATGAGGAGGCAGCCACGTTTTGCAGGGCCCACTTTGAGTTTTGTTTTGGGGGGATCAAGGACTGGTTGGGCTGGTGCCTCAGGACAGAGCAGGGCCATGCCCTTCACTGCAGAAACCCTTGGGGTTCAGTCTCCTGTGACCATGAAAGCCCCGTGTTCCTTCCCAAGGAGCAGCCTCAGGGCAGTGCTGCCCTCTTGGAGCTGTCCCCGGCCTGTGGGAACTCCAGCCCTACTTGTCTTCTGAGTTAATCATGGAGTTTGTGTAAATGACACAGTAATTGGTTTCTAGTTGCTTCC
Source organism: Eonycteris spelaea (assembly GCA_003508835.1). NCBI lineage: Eukaryota > Metazoa > Chordata > Mammalia > Chiroptera > Pteropodidae > Eonycteris > Eonycteris spelaea. The sequence goes on along the minus strand of PUFA01000001.1, from coordinate 29,101,107 downwards.
CTGCCTTGTTACCCAAATTAAAGCTTCGTCATCAACTGACCTCTAGTGCCTTCTCCTTCAATTATGAAAAATTAAGAACATTTATTAGGGCAAGGAAATTGCTGGCAACAAAGTACTCATGAGGTTCTCACTCCCACTCCTCACCATGGCAGAGCCGAAGCCTCTGCTCTTAGTCTCGCTGGTGACCTTGATTTGACGCAGCCACTGTAATCTACCACAGCCGCCATGTCCTCCCTTCCCCAGCCTGAAGCCTTCCCAAAGAGTCATTCCCTGTATCTTCATCCCTGGAGGCCTCTCACCACTTGCCAAGGCTGACATTTCATCCTCCACCTCTAAACGGGAAGCCATCAATCCTCTCTCGTTTATGCAACTTCAATTCTTCCATTGGCTCTGTCTCTTTCCCTTTGACATTGTAACATATGAGGTGCTTAATAAAGGTTTGTTGGGTGAATACAAATATCATGTCTTCATATCCTAAAAACGTTCTTTTAACCATGCTACCCTCTCACGCTACTGTCTGCTCCCCTTCGCTCTGTGGCCAGGCTTCTGAGAGCACAGCTCTCCACTTCCCAATCCCCTGCCATTCTGGGTCCCAGCCCTACTGCTGCTGCAGGGTGTCCAGGGTGCCACATGCTAAAGACTCTGCCCTGTCCTCACTCTCCCCAACTTCTCCACAGTATGCCGTCCTCATAGCTCTTGACACTCACTCCTCTCTTGCATTAAGAATACCCAATCTCCTCCAACCTTCTGCCCCTTTTTCTACGTGCCCCACCAGACACAGGTGTCCCCTAATGCCCTGTACTTGGCACCTTCTCCCAAATTATACTCAGTGTTTAGGCAGCTTCTCTTTGTTCATGGAATTTTTCAACTGCTTTGCGTTTGATTCATATGGAGCAGTATCACATAACCTAAAATACATAATCTTTTTTCCATCTAAAATGAATTACATCTGGCACTGATATCCAAAAAAGATTAATTGAACTTGGCCCGTGAAAGCACACTGATCCTGCATGATAGCTCTGCTGACCTGATAAGTCTGTGGACCCAGGAGCTTTCTGGATTCCTCGGCCAAGATTCTGAGTAAACGCGCAGCATTCCTGCTGGTCCAGGTGACGGCTGTGTTCCTGCAGCAGCCCGTCCCACCTCTGCTTCGAGGGTTCCCTTGTTCCCCTCGGCAGTCATGGCTCTCTCCTAGCCGCAGCCTCCCCTTCCTGATGGTCACTTTTACCTGCATGTCCCACAGGTCTCTAATTCACCCCACCCACAAACACCCAGTGAGTGCCCAGCTGCCCAGCTCTGTCCCTCCTCCTTGGTCATAGTTTCACTTTCATTTTGGCTCCTCCAGCTCTTTCACTTCTCGCCCATCTAATGAGAACTTTTAATATTACTGATAAAGAGCCACAGAACAGCTGCCAGGCCCTGAACTAAACACTTTGCATCTATTAATCCACCCGATCCGCACAACAAACCTATAAAGTAGATATTAAATTGTCCCATATCTGGATGAGGCAACTGAGGCACAGAGCGGTTAAGTGCCTTGCTCAATGTCACCCAGCTAAAAAGTAGACAGGACGAATTTGGACCCAGGTCTGTGTGAGGACATGGCCCTCATGCTAACCCCTGTGCTGTTGATGGTTTTCTTTCTGGTATCGTAGAATCGGCGTCTTCTTTCCTGTTTCCACAGCATAGTTTGGGTCCTCGTTACCTCCCTCCCGTATTCCTGGAGAAGCTTCTCCCTGGTCTCCCAGGCTCAGTCTCTCTTCTCTACCGCCATCCTGACCCAGCCCCCTTGACCAGAGTCTCCTCAGTCACTTCCCACTCGATGGTTCCCTTCCATAGTGGGTATGTGAAGTCTCTTTTTCCAGGCTTCTCACCCTCTTCGCTTCAGTATTCTGCCTTCTTGAAGCCTAAACAGCCTGCCACCCCCTCTAATATCATGGCCTCTGCTACTTCCTGGCTCTACTCAGCTCCCCCGCCCCTCAGCCCAAGAGCAGCTCTTTGTTGAAATTCTACCCTTGCTCCTGCAGCAGTCAGATCTAGGTGAGCACTAGGTGGCTCTCAAAGCGCTTTCCCCCTTCACATAGGCAAAAGTCGGTCCCAATGTCACAATTCTAATGAGGTGAAGCTCAGAGTAAATCTAGTCATCTTACTCCCAGACCGAGGGTGTCCCAGACAGTAGAGTCTTCCCTGCCCTCAGCATAATGTCCGCAGTGCTATAACCGTTCCTCACAGGTCCTGCCATGAAGCTACTGACTTCCACTTGGCTGGTGTCCAAAAGCAAACTTCTCCTGCCACAGCACATCCCTTCTGGTGCTCAATACACTACCCACTACCCAGCAAGGACTCCACAAATGTTTACTGAAGCGAGGGAAGTGGTTTCAAGATCAGACCAGCCCTACTGTCTGTCAGTTGGCCCACTCACTTGGCCTTTCCCTGGGGTGGAAGCAGGGAGTGCTGCTCAGATTCCAGATGTCCGGTCCCTCAGAATCCTGCTGGAAAGTGAAGATTGTGGCAGATGACTCACCTTCTCTAATCAGAAAATCCTCTTGATCTCAAGCTCCTGTGGCTGGCTCCCCCGGCTTTGGCAGCTACTGTTCCATAGGGCCAGCGTGCACATCGCCATCAAAATGTGCCCTCCACTTGTCTCCTGGGAGCTCCCTGCCTGGGAAGTGAGTTAGAACCTGCCCCCAGCTTAGAAATGGCACACTGGTAGAAAGCTCTGGGAGGGCGCCACCTGGAGTTCAAAGGCAGCATTGCCAAAGACGGCGAGAATTCCCGTGGCTTTACCGGAAGACAGCCCACGATGGCGGGGAGGACCAAAGGGAGAGAGGGGGAGGGGGAGGGATGGGGAGGGGAGACATGCACAAACACGTATCTAACAGATTTTCTTTTTCAACGCAAAAATCTTCAAAATTGTTTTTTCCCAAAAACATGAAGTATTGGTTGAGTAAGTTCACGGTAAGTGGTTTATTAACCCTTGCCAGAATGCAGCATGAGGAAAAAGCATCAGGAAAAGGCTTATGCATCCGGGGTGGTGCTGGGGTTTGAACACCATCCAGAGGACCTCCGCCTGTGGCTCTGCCTTGCCGGTTCTGCTAACTGGTCAGACCAGTCCGGGGAATGGTTCTACCCCGATGGCAGGGTAGGGTACAAGGACCAGGGTCCTGAGCAGCCACCAGCCTTGGTGCAGCCCCATTCTGTGCTATATCTATAGTGACAACTCCCTTCCACGGGCATTTTCAGTCACCACAAACCCACAAGCGGTAATGCAGTGGCCTTATGGTGCTGACTACAGCTGTTTTCCTGCCTGGTAGTTTGTGAAGGCAACGTCCCAGCTGCCAAGAAAGGCAGGGAGGAAGAAGATTACCGCCAGCAGGGGGTGAAGCAGGCTGCACCTCTGAGCTGGTAGTCATCCCAGTGGGACCCATCCTGGCAGAACAGAAGCCCTGGTCTGCCTGTTAATTATTAAACAGATGTTCAGAAACCCACAAGCCTCTCCTCAGAGAGCAGAGGGGCTTGAGAATGGACTGCTGTGGGATGGGGGTAGCCCTGGGCTGACAAAGTGATGCATCAGTGACAGGCCAGCAACCAGAGCAACAGCTTCTTTGATAGCCACACAGCATAAGAGCTTCTGAGGCGGCTTCATCTCCGCCCGACTGATAAATGCTTAGCAGAGTGCCCCGCACAGGCTCCGGTCACCCCACCCACGTCCCTCCTCCCTACTAGCAACCGAAGTCACCACTCCAAAGATCTGCACCCACCCCGTCTGTGGAAAAGCTGAGTCGAAGGAGGCATACCCTTTCTGTCTCGGCTGTCAGGAAGCTCCAAGGTAAATGTCAGCGATGAAGTGAGTAGCTGACTGGCTTCGCCAGGTGGGACCATCATTACTGTGCTCTACACAAACGGCATCCCCTCCTGTCTGCTGTACAACAGAGCCCTCCCACCAAGTCCTCCAAGGGCTGCACTGGGAGGCCATTTGAATGTACAGCATGTGACCCTGTTGGCTACTATCCCCCAAACTTTCTGTCCCTTAGATTCTGGGGCCGACCTCTGTAGTCAACCTCTCTGACAGCTGTCTCTTCCTCTTCTCTGGCCTAACTGCGCATCTTTCACAGTAGACTCTCCTTGCCAACTCTCCCACTCCTAGTCTTACCTCCGATCTTGGACTCTTGATCTCTAGTCCAGACACTCCCCCAGGGCATCCCTTGGGCACTTCAGCATCTCCCCATCTTTCAAACTGCTCCTCTAGTGACGAGTACCAGGTGTCCAGGATAGAACCCTCTTGCCTCTCCCTTATCTCCACATGCATCAGTCACCCAGTCCAGCCAACTATGTTTTCTCAATACCCCTTGAATCTGATCTTCCTCTTTCCCAATGCTCACTGCCCTAGTTCAGGACATTCATACCTATGTTCCCCCTTTAAATCCACTCCACACTGCCACTGTGGTCCCCAGAGCAAGCTTTCACAAGTCTGACCAGGTCATTTCCCTCAGGAACCCCCTTCAGTGGCTTCCACTGCCCTCAAGAGAGTGGTCACTTCCCTTGTCTGGAACCGCAGGCCCTGAACAAACTCCCTCCCAACCTCGTTTGCTGCTACCACCTCCTCTAGACTTGACCCCTGACTCGTCATCCCCAGCACACCCTGTGTGCTTCCCACAATTATATGCCCTGCCTTCCTCCTTGAATGCCCATCCCCATGTTCTGCCACAATCTGCCCTAACTGTTCCATTCCTCCCCCATCCCAAGACTGGGCTATGTTCCTCTGTCCTGTGCTACTCCCTGAGAGGGGACATGGAAATCATCTGGGTCAGCCCCTTGATGAACTGTTAGGTCCTTGGAGACAGAGACTGAGTCTTGGCCATCTCTGTATCCTTAGCACTTGGCCCACCACCTGGTCCAGAATAGACATTCAATGGGCACTGGCTGAACTGACCTGAACCAGAGCACATCCATTCATCACTCTTGTAGATTCTGAAATACCTCTGGCTTTATTTCATACTGCCTATTATATGGGTGTGTTTAATTTAACCCACTTCCTCTTTCTGTGCTGGAGGAAGCACTTGAATAATACAGAGGGTAGCATTTAAGAAGGCTTGTGCATTACACCTGCCCCCAGGTACCTCTTACCTTTCTTGGGGTCCTCTAGGCTTGAGCGGACGATCTCCACCACTCCTCCACCTCTTCACTCTTGCAGACGTTGTGCTGGATGGTTCTCAATCGATCACTCTTCAAGCTGTCCAGTTCCTTGACTCCACCAGCAGGGGGTTTGTTCAAACCCCAAGCACTGGTGACATACCAAGCACAAAACTTAAAGCCACAGACACAACCTCAGCCCCAAGGCCTCACCGGCAGGATCCTTTCCCTGAGCAGAGGTTGCGAACTCAGTACCTACTGGGGCCAGATGTGGGTATAGCATGAGAGGGGGCACACTCAGGAGTGAAGCGCATCCTGGCCTCTCAACCCCTTCCCTGTTGCCCACGTGGTATGCAAGACTAGGGTTGCCAGGTACTAAATTTTTAAGCTTGTAATTGGGATTTCTTAATGAAATCACCTAATTTTTTAAGTGCTGGTAACCTATTTGCATTAAAAAAAAAAAACAATGTGTGAGCCAAAGCATACCCACAGGCCTCATGTGACCAGCAGGCTATAGTTTGCCACCTCTGCTCTAAGCCAAGGTCCTGTCACTCCCAAGTTGGTAAGAGGCCAGGGCCAGCCTCTGCATCCAGTCTGGCCACTAACCAGACTCCATGCACTCAGATGTACCCCTTAACACTGCCCAGTTTTTCTATCTATAGTTGGACATAAGGACAATGCACCTGTCCTGACCTGCTCAAATTAATGGAATGAGGAGATTGTTTTTAAAAAACATGTTAAATGATAAAACACTATGCAAATTCAGGTACTATTACACACGAGAAAAGTATCACTCACTCAGGAAACATTTCTTGGGCCTCTATCATGTGCTAGCATTGTACTAAGAACTGGAGACATGAAAATAAATCACTCAGCCCTGCTCTCAAAGTTCCACATTTTAGGGAAGGAGGCAGATGAGTAAGCAAACAATACAGGAGGATGGTGGGAGGCAGGGGCCTGCACAGAAGGTGGGGCCAATAGGGAAGGCTTTCCGAAAGCAGTGACAGCCGAGAACATGGACCAGAGGGACCGCTGGGGAGCAGCACTTCAGGCAGAGGTAAGAGGTCCTGCCAGAAACCACTGCAGGTAGAGCAGAGGCTTGAGGAAGTTGTCGGGAATGAGGCTGGAGAGGTGGGCAGGCGTCGGCGTGGAGGCAGCGGCCAGCTGCTGGAAGATCTGAATAAAAGTAGGTGTCACTTATCGAGTATTTACCCCGCTTCACACTAAGCACTTGACATGCATTATTTCGTAAGTCCCTCACATCATGAGGCACGTTGTATTATCATATTTTACCTATTCTATGACACACGTTTTTTACAATAGGAATGAGCTACAAGTGATGTGAAAATTAAACACTGTCAGCCATAATTTAATTGGCAATGACTTTCTCAGTGGTACCAGGAATAGTGATGCATCTTACAACAGGACAGGAGTAGCTGTCGGAGGATGAAGAAATAGAGGAATGCCTACTCTTAGCCCAGGGCTTGCCTGGGGCACCTATGACCAGTAATGAATCAAGGACCAGAGCAGGAGGTGTGAGAATAATCAGCATATGTCAGCAGTGGAAAGTTCTCTACAGGTTAGGCCAAGTCTCACAGAAAAGTTTAACCAGGAAGGCCCGAACCCCAGGACTGGGGGACCCACATCTTGCAATGTCAGATGGACAGGAGAGAACAGTAAAAGAATCATGTCAAATGGGGCCAAAGGTACTGGAGACAGTCACTCTGGAGAGAAGACTCAGGAGAACATGATGATAATGGAGCCGATCTGTCTTATGCAGCCCAGGAAACAGAACCAGGGCCAGGAAGTCAACTGCAATTCAAACTGAGAAGTGATGGTCACTGTCTGGAGATAACATGGACTGCTTGAGAGATGTTCAAAAGATGAGGGTGGAGGTAGGGGTTGGGACTGGGTGGGGAACATGTTGCAGAGAACACCCAAGCAGCAGACAGGAGGTCAGGCTGATCCCCCTCCTCTAATGTCTCTTCCACCCCTAAAGTATCATCCTCTCCTGGGAGCCCTCCTCCCTCCTGCCACAGTGGCCCTGCTGAAGCAGCAACATGTGTGGCCCCTTGAGTCTCTGTCCAGCCTGGCACCAAGAATGGCAGCTACCCTCACAATCACCTTTGCCCAGAGCAGCCAGGTCAAAGCCTTGACTGACCCAAGGCTTGGCTCTGAAGTGCCCTGGATGTGCCAACCTTCCCAAGACACGGCAGTGTTCCCGCTACAGGGGAGCAGACAAGTGTAGAGCTGCTCCCGCCATTCTCACAGAGGACTCCCCAAGAAAAGGACTCCCCGTGATGCCATCTTCAGTCCAAAGGTCGGAGGGGCTGGTGCCACAGACACCTCTCTTTTCCAGACAGCACACAGGCACCAGGAAAACACCTGCCTTGTTTCAATGCAGTCTTCATATTGTGGCTCCTCAAACACCCCTCAGAGCTGAGCCCGAGGAATCGAAGTCTCCAAGGGGCCGCTACATCTGCCTCCAACAGGGTAGGTTCCAGCTGACACGCACGAAAGGTACCTGAGTGTCCTTTGCTCTTCTCAGACTTTGCTAACCCTGCTGCCATTTCTCAGCAACTCTTGGACCCCATACCAGACCTTTCCATGTGCCTCTAGCCAGCATCAAGCCAATGCCCCTGAAGTCCCCAGGGGAAGCTGCTCACCCCAGGTCAGAGTGTCCACATAACATTGTTTGGCAGCTTGGCAGCTAGAGCCTTCTCCCAGAGGAAACTGGGGCTTCATCTCATTGCCCACAATTTTGGTCTCAGCATTCAGGCCTCCAGGAGAGAAACTGTACCCTCTACCTTCACCTGACAGACATCCCCAGGAGTCCTCATCCAGCTCTGAGCAGCCTCCACATCCTGCTCCTAACAGCCACCTCAGCAGGGAAAGATACTGTCAGTTTGCCCCTAGGCTTTCAAAGGAAACCTTTTCCAACCGACATCAGCCCACAGGCAGCAGACTATGGCAGTCTGTCCTCTTCCAGATCCACCTGTCCTCAGGCCAAGGCTGCATTGCCAGGGCCACGGTGGCTCCAGGGTTTCTGTCTTGGTCCACATCTGTCTTGCTGCTCAGGGACAAGCTTTCAGTCCTGCTACGTCTGTGTAACTGGTTTACACTTCTTTCACTGCCCCTTTAAACTTCATCTGTAAGCTATTTTTCCCATCCTTGAATGAAATTTCAGGCAAGTCTTACAGCTTTCCCCCTCATTCTCAGATAATAGAGAGCCTCTTGTTTTGGCATAAAGAGTCCAGTTCAGTCTACTAATGAAATAACTCCAGCCCAGTCTGGTTTGAATGCCCAAACTTTCAAACTTGTATCCAATTTAGAGCCTGCCCCGACCCAGGCCTGACGGAGTATGGGAAGCTAGTTTGGGACACCGAGTAGCAGGGGTGGAAGTTGTCTTTCTATTTTCTATCTCCTCCTCCTCTCCTATTTCTTAATCTCTGACACTCCCGAGGCGGATCCAGGGGCTGGCAAATGAGCAGGCAAGACTGCAGTCTCCTGAGGGTGGTGAACCCGTTCTTTGCTGTTGGTGTCCTGGGATGGCAGATGCATGATGGCTGGCCCACCCTCCCTGGGCTGCTTTTGTGGGTTCCGCAAAGATCCCTCCAATGGAGACCTGCCATGCCATCCGCTTCTGCAGCTGGGCATCTTCTCCCTCAGCTCAGGCTTCAGTGGGGCACCCTCTGGCTGGGTCACATGGACCCTTCTAGGAGTTTCACTGGGCAGGTCCCATTAAGATGATTACAGGAGCTTTTGTCATTATCCACAACAGGTTCAGGCAACGGCATCCTGCCCAGGTAGAAGGACAGGCCTTCCACACAAGCCACTCCAGACAAGCCACTGCAGCCTCATTCTTGGGCCTTTAGACTTCTTTTGGTAAATATTAATGGCTCCATTCTGTAGCCTCAGACAGCCTAGGGCACAAATGTAAGCTCTCCAAGGAGTTCTCTTGAAAGCCATTTCATTTAACTTGAGATTAAAGGGAAAGCACGATAGCACACTAACAACTCTTTCTAAACTCTCAACCCCCTCCACCTCAATTTATTACAATAGTGAGGCAGGTGATGGGCTAATCCTGCAGAAAGTTTCTACAGTCTCTCAGTATTTATTATTAGGTGGTCTAGCACCTCAAGGCAAGGTGCAAGGACACTCGGCAGTGTTGAATGTGAGCATCTTGTCACACGTATTAGAAACACTCTGACAAGAGAAGCGAGGCTGAAACATTGTAATAGAAGGAGGAGCAGGAAGAGCTAGCAGAGGAATGGAGAGAAAATGAGCGAGCAGAGTGTTCATGAAGTCAAGATATAATGTGTTACAAGCAAGAGTGCATTGTATGGTCAGATCTGCCGATGAGTTGAGTATAGCACAGTCTGAGAAGGGGCCAATGGATCTGGCAAAATGGGGTCTGTTGGCATCCTTGATAAAAGCCATGCCAGAAGCATTCAGGGGCCCTCCTGGCCCCGTCCTGTCTTCCTTCCCCAGCTCATCTCCTCCTCTTCTGCGAGGGCACTGAGCTGCAGCTACATCAGACTTTTGGCAGTGTCTGGATATGCCACCTCCACCCACCACAGGGAACTCCTGTTCATCTTTCTGGATGGCGACAGAGACAGGCAATCTGTTTCTTCTCAGATACAAATCATCCTCCCTCCTACTCCCTGCCATCCTCACCTCACACTACTCTTCTCTCACTGGGCTGCCGCTACAGTGGCCTGCTTTTTCTCCCACACACCAGGCACACACCATCCTTGGGGCTTTGGCTCGGCTGTCCCCTGTTGCCCAGATATCTGCAAGACTTGCTCCTTCACCGACTTCCAAGGTTACTTTCACAGTGAGCTCTTTTCTTTCCTCTTTAGAACTGAACACCCCTTTACCACATCCACCCTCCATCTTCTTGCCCTGCTTTACTTTTCTCCATAGCTTTTATCGACCCACAGAGAAGCAGTTCACTAACTTACCTTTTTCCTTGCTTATCTCCTCGCCCCACCCCACGTAAGCTCAACAAGGGCAAGAACGATTCACTGAATTATACAATATGCCATATCTTTATAGAATTTTGTCAGCTCCTAGTAGGTGTTCAATAAATATTTGTTGAATAAATGAACAAATAAACAGAGTGGTGGGGGCAAAGATTTGATCTAGGTGGGTTGGGAAAAAAATAGAAATTAAAAAAGTGAAAATGTCTAGTACAAATAACCTTCTATGTGTAACCGCATGTAGACTTTATTTCTTTAAGACAACTTTTACTCTGATTCATACAGGCTTTGCCTAGTATAGTGGCATTGTGACTCGCTTGCTTTTTCTGCTCTTATCCTTCAACCTTTGTATGCCTACTCCCTTAATCATTAAGACTTAGGACATAAGGTTCTTGTCAGGGTCAGATCTTTTAAGAATAAAGCCTCAGGTCTATGATCACAAGGATAATAAGTTTCGATTAAACAAAGGATAACATCTTTCCCTTGAGACACTGGGAGTCAGGTTTTTTTGTTTTGGTTTTTGTTTTTTATATTAGTTTCAGGTATACAGTACAATGGACATACATTTGTATAATTTATGAAGTGATCTCCTGATTACTCTAGCACCCATCTGTCTCTACACATAGCCCTTACAATAATGTTGACTATATTCCCTATGCTGTACTCTATGGGGACAGTCAGGTTTTTGAGCATGATAGCTTACCAGTGTCTCCAAGACTTGCAACTCTTTAAAAAAACAAAAACAAAAACAAAACCCTTATTTTCTTTGCTGCAAAACCTATAAGTATCTCACTGACTTAGACACGGGCAGGCAGACAGACCCCTTTGCTCTGATAACATAGAGGTGCTTTTCTACAAAGAGAAGCAGAGAAATGGGGTAGTAGTGCACACAGGATGTGAGGTTATATTGGTGTGTGTGTGTGTGTGTGTGTGTGTGTGTGTGTGTGTGTGTGTGTGCACATGCCCCAAATGGCCCAGCAGTGAGTGAGGAAGAAGTTAGTGATGTAAGAGGGTGGCGACAGCTGCTGCAGTCAGGTCCAGAGGCACCAAGGTCTGAAGCACAAGAAGAGGGGTAACTCTAAATAAGACCAGCAGAGTGTCTGGGTACAGATGTAACCCGAGTCCATCATGTGGCTTAACATCTCAGAACCAGGCTGTAGACTAATCTTCCCTCTTCAGTTCCTACACCACTTTATCCATAGTCTCTGGTGGTTCCGATGACTTTCTGATTTGCATAACTCATACAGGATACTAGGCAGAAGTAGATACGCATTTTGTTTGAAACCCCTAAAGACTTCTGCCCTCTCTAGCTTTGACCAGAAAAGACAGATCATGACACCAAAAAAGTCAAGATATAGACACCAACAGACATAACCTGGCAGTGATCTTGTCTGGTATTTTCTTCAAAATTGCAGTCACTAAATCATAGAATCACTACTGTATGAGTGCAAGGACCTAAGTTCACCCAATCCGGCCATCTTACATAGGTAAGGGCAGACTGAGGCTCAAGGAGAGAAGTGTTCGCCAGTCGCTGGGTTAAGTGGCTGATCTAGAACTAGAACCCAAGGCCCTGGCTCCCTCTCACAGGTTCCTCTACAGACTGAGCAGGCTCTGCCTGCACTCTGGAGCCAGGTGAGGCCCCCTGTGTCATTGGACAAGCCAGCACAATGGTACAAGTGCTGAACATCCTGACAAGGGACTTTAAAAGCACAAAATGTTTTGTGGCATCACAGCCCCTGCCAGGCTTGCTGGCAGGTTCGTGTTACACAGAGAACCCAACTGCAAGCATGCCACACCCATCACCCCCCAATCCCTCCTGAAACAGGTTCTCACATGCACTATCAGAGGGAGTAGGCATGGATACAGCCTTTTAGAGGAGCACTTTGGCAGATTTTAATAATATCTAAAGTCTACACATCTTTTCTACATATTTTTTCTAATGAAAGAATGCAAAGATATGTGCAAGACTATCTACTGCAGCTTTGTTTATAATAGCAAAAGTCACAAATAATGTGCACACTGGAATTTTAGTTACTTTGGGGCAGGAGACAAGTGAAATGACTTCACTTTTTAACACCATTCACTTCTGTATTGTTTCACTCTATTATGAATATATTTACTTTCACACTTCAAAAGAAGTAAAAATTAAAAAGAACAAATTCTTCTCTGATTTGGAAATATGTTCAGACCATGGCAATGCAAATTACTTTATTATTTGTACTGGTTTATATTATTAAAATTTTTATATTAAACAGATATTGTTTTTACAGACATCAAACCTAGTATTAATAAATTCCTTCCTGGGTTCCTACTGACTTCAAAATAAAAAAAATGTCTCCGCTACTGAGCAGAGACAGCAGGTTGTCCCAAATACCCATTCTTTCCTTCTTCTATAGCACTAAACCCTTGACTTTAAGCAGGGTACATAAGGTCTCAGAATCCCAACTACGATTCTCAGCCTCCCTAGCAGCCAGGTAAGGCTATGCCACGTGACTAAGTTCTGGCCAATAGAGTAAGAGCATAGGTGATATATGTGCAACTTTTGGGTCACAGCTTTAAAGAACACAGGTATGCACTCACAATAAGAGAAATACAAATTAAAACTACACTGAGATACATTTTTCACCTATTAGATTGGCAAAAGTCCGAAGTTGATGGACACTCTGTTGGTAAAATTGTGCGCAAACAAGTATGTTCCTACAGTACTTGTGGGAATGTAAAATTACACAATCCCTATGATAGGAAATTTGGGGATGTCTTTTTAAATGAGGATATATTCTTTTAACCCTCTGACCTAAGAGGAATATCACTGCTAGGAATTTACCCTAAAGATAAACCTCTCAGTAATACAAAAATACATATACAAAGGGTTATTCATTGTGTCATTATTTCTAATTGCAAAATATTGAAAACTTGCATAAATGCTCACATGTAAAGGCTGGTGGAGTAAACCATGGCCCACTCATACAGTGGGGCACTATGATGCTGTTTAAAAAAAGTGAAGATCTCTATAAACTTGTATGGGGTGATAGCTGAGATATATTAAGGTTTTTTTTTATCATTATATAAAGGTATATGTAGTGTACAAACATTTGTGTAGGAAGGGGTGAATGACATGGAAAGATAGGAGGTGAGAGAGAAACACTACTTGGAGTGTACCTTTTAAAATAATTTTGACTCTAGAGCCTTGGTAATGTTTTACATATTCTAAAATTAAATTAAATTAATAAGAATGAAGGGAACAAAATACAAACAAATAAATGAATCAAACTGTGCTTCAAATAACTAATATAATGATAAAGACAGAAAAAGAGTTAAATCAAGTAGCTTTTAAATACAGTACTTTTTATACCTATGGTCAATAGATAAAAAACACTTAAAAAATCTTAAGCTCCACTGTGGCGACCACAGTAGACCTCCTTTAAGAACAGCCTGCGGTGGGAGCAGTTAACAGAAGGTTTCCAGCTGCTAGGCTTTCAGATCCACTGTGGCATGAATGCCACGGCCACAGCCATGCTGCCTAGGCTACTCTCAGCCACTGGCCAAGCATGGTAGGCACACTGTATCCTTCCTGCTTGAGTCAGCCTCCTGTAACAGGTAACTGGCTTGGAGACTCCCCATTATCCTGGCCAAGACTTAGACTGCACTGCAGTCAGAAGCTCTGCCTACCTAATCCTTCTTCCTTCCAATTTCTTCCCACAGACCTACGTTGCAATTTAAAGGACTTCCCTGCACTTACCTACCCTGCTCCTCAGTAGCCATTACAGACATGTCCCAAATCAGTCTCTTGGATATTTAATCCTATTGTGGCCTCTGCTTCTTGGAGGATCTAAGCTAAGAAACTAGTTGGTAGCTTTGCTGTTTGTAATGGTGTGAATGCAGCAATTCTGAAGCTATCGTGTGTATACCGTAATTAACCAAATAAGGATCAGAATTCTAACTGCAGGAGAAGAAAGAAACAAAAACAAAATGAAAAACAGAAAGGATGCTCTTGTTTTAAAATGGACTAGGAGGTCAGTATAACCTCATAATTATGTGTGTGGGTGATATTTATAGGAAATATAGATAAGAGATAAAAGATACAGATATAGTGTGTGCATATGTATATATGTGTGTCTGTAGTTATTTATACATCTTCTAGCTTTGTCCACTGAGAAGGACAAAAAGCGCAATGCCACATTAGCAATGAGCACACTTAATGGCCAGATATTGGTTTCTACTTTTTTTAAAAAAGGTAGAAACAGAAATGTATGTGAATGTTCATAGCAGCATTGTTCATAAAACTAAAATTCAAACTTTTTAACCCAAATATCCATTAAAAAGTGGATAAATTTTTAAATGTAGTATACTTATACAATAGAGTATACTATCAAATAATAAAAAGGAATGAACTATTGATAAGTTCGATAACATAGATGAATCTCAAAAACGTATGTTAAATGAAAGAAGCTTGGCACAAAAGCCTGTGTACAGTATGATGGCATTCATATGAACAGTCCAGAACAGACAAATCAGAAAGAAGTGGCTGTCAGGACTAGAGGTAGGTGTGGTAGGTGTGCAAATGGTCAAGCGAGAAATTTTGGAGAAATGGACATGTTGTACAAGTGAACTGTGGTGATGGTTGCACAGCTCTCTAAGTTGGGGAAACTGTCCCCTAATTACTTTTGTGGCCTCATGTCCCAGTGTTTCCCTTCACATGCCCTGAATTCAACTGGATGAGTTCCAAAAGCGCCCAGAAATAAACCCTCACATATATAGTCAAATGATTTTTTACTGTTTAATGGGGGACAGAACAGTTGTTTCAGAAAATGGTGCTGGGAAAACTGGATATCTACATGCAAAAGAATGAAGTTGAACCCCTACCTAACACTATACATGGAAATTAAATCAAAATTAATCAAGGATCTAAATGTAAGATCTAAAACGATAAAACTCTTAGAAGAAAACATAGGACAAAAGCTTCAAATTACTGGATTTGGCAATGGTTTCTGGACATGACTCCAAAAGCACAGGTAACAAAAGAAAAACAGGCAAATTGGACTTCCTAAAATTTTTGAAATTTTGTACATCAAAAGATACAGAGTACAAAGAGAACCCCAGAATGGGACAAAATATTTGCAAATCATATATCTGATGAGGGATTAATATCCGAGTATATAGAGAACTCCTGAAACTCAACAACAACAAAAAACTTACCCAATTCAAAAATGGCCAAAAGACTTAAACATTTTCCCAAAGAAGACATACTAATGACCAATGAGCACGTGAAAAGATGTTCAACATCACTAGCACTAGAGAAATGCAAATCAAAACTACAGTGAGATACCACTTCATATCCATGAAGAGAAAACAAAAAGTATTGGCAAGGATGTGGAGAAACTGGAAACCTTGTGCACTGTTGGTGGGAAGGTAAAATGGTACAACTACTGTAGAAAACAGTTTGATTATACCTCAAAAAATTCAAAATAGAATTACATATGATCCAGCATTTTACTTCTGGATATACACCCAAAAGAATTAAAAGCAGGGTCTCAAGGAAATAGTTGTATACCCATGTTCACAGCAGCATTATTCACAGTAACTAAAACATGGAAGCTACCCAAGTGTCTATTAACCATGAATGGAGAAGTAAAATGTAATATAATATGATATAATATAATTCAGACTTAAAAAAAGAAATTCTGTGATATGCTACAATATGGACAAACTTATAACATATGCTAAGTGAAATAAGCCAGTCACAAAAAGATAAATACTATGTGTTCTACTTACATGAGGTACTTAGACAATGTGAATATATTTAATATCACTGAACACTACACTTAAAAGTGGTTAAGATGGTAAATTTTATATTATGTGACTTTACTGCAATAAAAAAGAAAAACACCTTACGAAACAATGACCATATGTGAAGGAAATGCTAACAAAGATTCCTGTCTCTTACCTTCATCAAGCATCCAGCAAACAAAGGAAGCCTTTCGAATGCAGATGCTTGGCCAAGGAGAACCCAAATCCAGAGTCACAGCCTGTGACCAGGACAGCTTTGCTGCCAACCTGTTTTGAAGGTTAGACCCCACGTTAGGAACCAGGGTCTTGAAAGCAGAGTAATCAGGCCTCCTTTGGTCAGTAACAACTAGTACTCACGGAGTGGGCTAGGCCTGACCTTCCCCACCTGGCTATTTCTGTCTGGAGAAGCACCAGGTATAGCACCAAAGCTTAGACTCAGAATCAGGAAACTGGGTTCTAACCTAGACTCTGCCATCAACTACTAATGTTGCTTGGGAAGTTATTTCTGTTTCTGAACCTGTTTCCTTATCAGCTATCACCATGATCACCATCATCACGTCCAGTGTCATCTTCATCATACTTATAGTGCGCAAAGCACTATGCATGCATCATTCTTATTTAACTCTAATAACTCCTTATAATAACTATGATTGCTATACCATATTACAAATGAGGAAACTTGGTGATAGAAGTGAAACAACTGAAATTGAAACCAGGCCTGAGAGATTCCAGAGTCTAAACCCTTAACCTGTACTCATCTGATGAGAGGTTTGGGGGTGAGGGGTTAAGTGAGAAAGTAGCTTGAGTGTTCTGGAAGCTCCAAGGCCCTGCTCTGAGGGTGGCTCAGGACCTGGGGGTGCAGAGGAAAGTTCTAACCACCTGGCTGGTTCCTAAGTACCTGGGCTGCCTCACTCCCTCACTTCACCGCATTGGCATAAGTGCGACAGCCCTCAGGGATAAAGGAGGCAGAGTAAAACAGCCATGGCGCCTGCAAGAGAAAAGGAAGCCATGAGAACTAGCTGCAGTCACACCCAGACCTTGTTCCTGGGGCAGAAGCACTCAGAGTACCCACAGCCACCAGCGAGCAGCACTTGCTGTCTCCCTACCCCAAGCCCCCAAAGACAACCTGCTGGTACTCTGAGGAAGAGCTTCTCTTTCCTTTAGGGTTGCTAGACTAGGAGACAGTGGGCCAGCAGTTGCAGTGACCATTACTGTCACTGTGTAGGGAGGACTTCTCAGTGATATAGCTTTGTTTACAAAGCCTTCTGCAAATTCCATGTCTTACTAACCCTTAGGTTTTATGCTGCTTCCTGACAGTTATTTTAATTAAACTTTTTACTTTGAAATAATTGTTGATTCATACAGTTAAGAAAGAATACAGAGAGATGCCCCATACCTTTTACCCGATTTCCCCTAATGTTAGCATCTTGCAAAACTAAGGACAATATAACGACCCAGATGCTGACTGACCTCCATACAGTGAAAATACATTTCCGTCACCACAAGGATCCCTCAAATGTTACCCTTTTATAGCCATACCTACTTCACTCCCACCGCATATCCTCTTTAACTACTAATCTGTCCTCCATCTCTATAATTTTGTCATTTCCAGAATGACATATAAATAGAATTTTACAGTATGCAAACTTCTGAGATTGCTTTTTTCATGCAACATCATCCTCTGGAATTCATCCAGATATGTTATATGTAGCAATAATTTGTTCCTTTCTACAGATAGGTCATCCAAAAGTTGAGGCTGTGCAGAGCGGGTAAGCAGAGCAGATTGTCAGGTGTCAGGGCAGGGACCACATCCAGCCACTCTTGGGAGGTTTTCATCTGGATAGTGTGCACTGGGTGACTGCAGCTCTGAGTGGGTACACATGGGACGGGGGGGGGGGGTGTATATGGAGTGTGGTGCTCTGTTCAGAGCACAGAACAAATGGACAATATTCAGATGGGAGACCTGAATGCTGAATGGGAAACCAGAGAAGATGAGCAATGAAAAACATGCAGATGTGATGAGAAGTCAGGGTGGAGGATATTGGGTGGGGTAGCATGGAGTCCCTGGGGATAACATTAACTTTTTCAGTGTGAATACAAAGGGTAGACCCAGGAATAAGGGGGTGGCATTTACAGGAGAAAAGATTTCTGCTCTATGTGAAGAAGGACTTTCTAATAGCACTGTCCTAAAACAGGAGGCCTACTGCAAAGGTACTGAGTGCCTCATGGCTGGAGATGGTCAAGTAAAGGCTGTAAGGACACTTTTACAGACACTATCACAGGATCCACCCACAGATGGGGACAGGAGTATATTAGGCTCTTTCCAACTGAGATTCAAGGAAAATAATCAGGCCAAAGTTTTCCCTACCTGAAGACCTCCTGTCTGACCGAGGCACAGTGATCAACCTCCTTCCACCCTCCTCTCAGAGGTCTGGGTCTCCCTCCCAGACCTCTGCTGGCGCCCTTGTCCTGAGGAAAGCTAAAGCATGCTGATGCAGCTGTGCCACTGACCATGCTGCCCCCAGGCCCCCCACGTAACCAGATTATTTCTACAGTCCTTCCAGAAGATTTAGAATCTCCCCTTGACAGCCTTTCTTTCCCCTCAAATGAGCCAGAAGCTTGACTAACTCCCCACTTCTCTTTGAGGATGAAATCTTTGTAAAAATATTTAACTTCCTTTGAGGTTATTTTCTGTTCTATAAAAAAATAATCTCCAGAAACCTCTAAAAACCACATTTCAGACAGATTTTGTCATTTCTATGAATCACTCACTGAAAAAAAATTGCTGTAAATCGCCTTTCTCAAAAGCCAGGCTCTGTTCCCTCTTCGATGAGATGTCCCCTCTGCTGGAAGGGCTATTTTAATACTTCTTATATGGTGTCCTCTGGTAGTTGAAGGCCCATCTCCTATCAAGCTGCTATATTAAGTGGAAATGCTTTTATGCAAATGCTGCTAAAAGCCTAAATTCATGTTCTTCTAAACATATTTATTGGCATAGAAAATACCCATCAATTTTCTAGCTGCTGGGACTTTGAATTTAACCTGACAGTTAATTTCACTCTTCTCAAATATAAAAGGAAAAGGTATTATTTTTCCTCGCTCTGACTGTGACAGAGGAAAATGAGGTGGCGGAGCACACTGAATCTCCTTGAAAAAGGCAATCCTAGAAGCTCTCAAAGAGAGAGAGCTTGTTTAATTTCTACTAACTTAATGCTTTCTCCAAATCACACAAAGCAGTTCACTGAAGTCTCAGGACATTTTCGTTAACTGGTTTCATGTGTAAGATTTGAAAAGAGCAGTTATCCGGGTGATTAAAGTAATGAGACACACTAACATCCTATCCTGTGCTTCCTGATGTGACGCACTAAGAAGGCACCACCTCACTTTGGCATTCTTCCAAACAATCATACTTGAATCTAAACACGAAGATGTCACATAAACCCAAATTGAGAGATGTTCTCCCAAATGTCAAGGTCAAGAACAATAAAGATTCAGAAACTGCCCCCAACAGGAAGAGAGTAAGGAGACATGACAACTAAACACACGGTGGGACCCTGGTTTGTCTCCTGGGCCTGGACAAGGTCCATTAATGGGTCATTTGGCAAAATTTGGATCAGGTATGTAGGTTAGTTAACAGTATATATCAGTGATAATTTCCTGGCTTTCATGATTGCCATGTGGTTTTGTTACATTAGGGGAAGTTAGGTGAAGAGGATACAGGAACCCTATATACTATTTTTGCAACTTTCATTCAAGTGTAGTTATTTCAAAATAAAAAGTTTAAAAACCACCTGATGAAAGATATCCTTCCGTGCCCTGTGTGCACTGGGAGGTCTCAGTTGCCTGGGGACATCTTTTGAGTTTCCTTTGCTGGTAGATAGCAGGTATTGAGAAACATCTTTGAGAGTCAGGCCCATTGCCACTTTCATGATCATCCACGTGTAAGGAGCTCTGCTTTGCCCAGATGGCGTGACCCTCAAGGCCACCTCCACCCTTCAGTTTCTTACCTTGTTTCATTTTCTCTGTCAGAGAAACTCAGGGTTTTCAATAGGAGCTATGTGTGGCAGGGGTCTGGAAAAGCGGGTGGTCAGCATCGTGGCTACAAAAGGTAGAAAGTAGGCCTCCTCCTGGCGGGTCCTGAAACACAAAATGCGCCTCGGCATTGCCTCATTGTCTTCAGGGGTTGAGGCAAGAGTGGCCATTTCTCTTCCAGGTTGTGAAAGTCGAACTGGGCTCTGTCTGTTTAACCCAAGTGTTATGGGGGACAATTTTCCAGTAAGCCAGTATTAAATATTTACTTCTGATTCTGTTAACCAGGGTGTGGTAATCTGATAAGGAGATGCTGTTTACCAGGGTAATCTGATTAAGGATATGCTAATGGCCAACTGTTAACCAGGGTGTGATGATCTGCTCAGGGATGTGCTGGTGGCTATATAAACTGCCTCTTCTGGGAGCTCAGGGCTGATCTCTTCTAACCCTGCGTGGTAGAGAGTCCGTCGCTGGCTGGCTAATAAAGGTTCACAATTCATCTCAATTGGCTCCGTGGGTCTTAGATTTGAGTGAACCACAACACAGGTCCAGTCATGGCAGCAGGCAGTCCCCTCCTGCACCTTCCTCTCAAACTGCAGTCTGATGGAAAGAGTCAGGAAGCTAGGACATCTAGAAACCTGGGTTCTGGTTCTGACTGTGCTGCCAACTCATCGGGTAATCCAGAACGAGTCATCACCCATCTGTAGCATGAAGAGGTTGGACCAGACGAGTGATCCTCAGGGATTCCTACTCCATAAGCCTCAGTCTCTTGTCTGTGTTCCTCATATTCAGAAAATCCTCAATCTGTGGTTACCTAGGACATCAGCCGTCATTCTCAATTTGCCCATATGCTTCCGGGCAGCTTTTCCGGCCCTGTACTAGGTATTATTTGACTCAGCTCTACACCTCTCTCGCCCATCCCACCAAACACAGGGTCTGGCTCTAAGGCTGAATTCATCAGTAACTCATTATAGGATAGAGACTGGAGCTACAAAATCAGACAAGCTTTAATCAACCTAAATGAAAACACACACAATCTCTCCTTCCACCCTCCCACCCCCTTTCGAGATTAAACCAATCTTATTGCAACAGGCCATGTGTCACTTGGTTTCACCTCAAGGCTACACAGCACCTTGACTACTTGTGATTATTAACTATTAATCAGTGTGTGTATCTGTTGCCTAGTTGTTCTGCTTAACTCTGCTGCGATGATTCCTAAGGAAAGGAAGGGGAGGCTGGGAAGGAGTTGAGCAAGGCAACCACGGGTGGGGAGATGTTGCTCTTTTCCTAGTGAACAGTCCCAGCCTCTCCTTTGCACACCTACGGTGGTTGGTTATACTGCTCTTATCAGCACTAGGTTCTGCCTGGGAGGGAGCTCCTCCCCTACTCTTTTATTATCACCCAGACCTAACTGATAATCAGACGCCAGGGCCAATAGGTCAGAAATAAGTTCATTAACTGGCCAACCACTGCAATGCTCACTGCCCTAAGCAGGTAGAGGTTTAATCTATTTTACCCTCAGAAAAGGAAAACAAATAGGGATCTTTTGGCTCCCTTGATCTTTCCTGGACTGTGCAGCAGGCTCCTGCCCCTACTCGCTATACTCTATTCATAGCACAACAGATCTTTATAACACCAGTCAGGTTATGTGATTCTATTGCCCAAAAGCCTTCCTTTCCATGCCTGTTGGTGCAGCCCCTGCCTCTCTCCCCAAGCTTGTCTGGCATGGTCCTCCCCTGTACTCACTGCTCTCTAACCACTGACCTTTTGGAAGTTTCTCATGCTCTATCCTGCCTCAGGGTACTGGCCCTCGCTCTTCCTCACTCCAGATGGCTGAGTCCTTCTGACCCTCCAGACATCACAGAGGCTGTCCCTAATCCCCCATCAGCACACAGAGGTTGCTCTCCATAACTCTTCAATCCAAAATTATCTTACTTCATTACTTTATCTTCCCCTTCTAGATCGTAAGATTGGTGAGGCCAGGTGCCTTGTTCACCCCTGAATCCCTCGTGCCTAGAAGAAATCTGACACAAATGAGGCACTCAGTGAGTCTCTGCTGAGTGGGGATGAGCTGCGTGCTCACAGCCCCCAACCCCACGCTGGCCCTTCATGGAAGGCACAGGTCCATGCCAGACTCAGATTCTTCACCTTGTTGTAGCTGCCAGCCCCCAAAAGACACACGGACCACCAGAAATCAGTGTTACAGGAAACACACTCTTCATTCAGCCAGCTGGGTCTGCCAGGGATACGCAGACCCCAAATTAAGCAGCCCCAAAATGTAGGGGTACAGGGTTTTTAAGCCCTAAACCCCATTCTTCATTCTGTCTGAATTCACAAGTCTATTTTGCTTCTATCTACTGTCAACCCACAGGTCGGTTGTGTAAGTGGGGGTACAGAAGCAGAAAGCTTATCATTAGAATGTTATGTTCCCATGGGCGATAGCCAAGCAGTAATTATCCAACCAGCACAACCTCAGTGCCCCTCACCCAAGCACTGGCCAGCTGGCTAAGGACACACACCTCCACCTCCTCTCACCAGGACTGAAGCCTGAGGTCACCACCACTGGGTGATTTCAAATCCAATCGTCTATAATTAAAGCCCTCACCATCCCTTCTGCTCAATGCCTATGGCAAAGAATGCTTCAGTAGTATCTCCAAATAGAAGGGTGCTTTCAATTTTATTTACCTTAGAATCAGCAATGTCCAGAAGTGCTGGAGTCAAAATAGTTTAAAGTGCACAAAAACTCTGCCCCTTGAATAACGCACTATTCACAAGGTAGTCTCTTATGCGGAATGGTAGAATTGTAAATCTTTTTTTCTTCTTTTTTTTAAAGTTTCTTAAACATGTCGCTATTTTCACTTCAAACACAATGCTATTAGCAGTGAGATTCCTACACACTCTTCAGGGTTTTTGCTATCTTAATGCCTTGTGCTGGATTTTATTCTCTTTAAATACAAAGTTCTCAAACTTGAAAGGCCACTCACTTGCCTTTTGGTTTAGAAACAAATGGTTGTGGGAGGTGAGTGCTGAAGGAGAAAGGCACAGGACCTGTGGGGGTTGAGGACTGTCTCCTAGCATTGAATTCAATTAGCTGCCCCAGAGTGACTCGACACAGAGGGCTTCGCTCCCAGCAACCAAATTTATAAGTTACTGTTGCAAAATCGAGATGATCTGGAGATAACAAAGAGAATGCTTGGGTCTGCTCTCAAGGGCACCTCCTTTCTATTTTCAATGCATAACACATGTGTGACCTATAGAAAGCGCCCCCTCCCAGAACAACAGTGTGTGTGTGTGTATCCTTGTCCTAATGCTGGGCTCCCTTGTTGCATCCTGACAGGACTCTCTTGCAGAGGACATAGCTGGTTGCATTCCTGTGGATCAGGGTCAAGGTATCCCCTGCAAGGAGCAGACAGTCCTCAGAAGACGTAGGGCATCAGCAAGAAACAGGAACACAGGAGGCAGGCCTTAGGCAGGAAAGAGAAGTCATATGTTTCTGGACATGAAGCCTGGGGATGGGCCTTGGCCCTACCAAGTGAGAAGGGAAGGCCCTGTCCTGCTGAGAGGACAAGCAGTTTTAGGTGGGGAACCATCCTATGTAGGGACCCCCACACTGAGGAGCTGAAGACCAGTGAGCCAAGTAAGGCTCCAGGGTCTGACAACTGGCAACCTGGATTGTACTTGACTATTTTGTTTGGCCAGCCTAGTGTTTTAAATGGCAATGTTATTAGGAGTTAAGTTACCTGTGAACTCAATACAGTTTATGCTTACTATCTTTAGTCTACCCAGATCACCTTGATTAACTGCCTGGACACTATGGGCATTTAAGTTGAGATCCCTCAGCAGATAGATGTAGATTATTCTTTGGCTATTTTCATTTGGATTGCTTAAGTATAATCTTGCCTAAAAAGGTCTAGCTCAGCTCAGCTATGCATGCTAACTGCACAGTTAATGGGGGCTTACTTAAGGCCATGCAAAAGGGTAAACTGACAAGTTTTAAAGCTCTCATTCATGCCTGTTGTTCCTTAGAGAAATAACTTCTGGAACAAAAAAGTCTGAAAGCATTATATAAGAACATCAAATGATATATAGGCAAT
Source organism: Eonycteris spelaea (assembly GCA_003508835.1). Lineage (NCBI taxonomy): Eukaryota > Metazoa > Chordata > Mammalia > Chiroptera > Pteropodidae > Eonycteris > Eonycteris spelaea. Next base: position 29,077,082 of record PUFA01000001.1, on the reverse strand, counting down.
GTTCTCACTACCACTTGATCATAAATGCAGAGATGACTCTCATGCAGCTGTGTTTAACAGAGACCTTCAATAAAAACCCAGTTCAGCAAAGGCAAACCTAAGTCAGACACTTGTATTATTCTGAGAAACACTCTAGTCACTAGATTAGACTTAGTTGATGGCCACACTCTCTGCAGTGGTCATCTTTCAGGCGTCTGTCCTACTCATCTGATCTCTGTCCTCTCAGACCTGTCTCTCATCCAGACGATTTGACCCCTGCAGCTGAAGTTAGACAGTGAGACCTGCCCCCTACTCCCCATCCTAGAGAACTGAGTCTGGGAGAGACACCAGACCTATCACACTGGGCACTGAGAAAGAATGCAAATCAGCCTCTGTGGGGGAAGGGTGTGATCTGGCTGCTGGAGTGGGAAGTGGGGTGCTACACCACATTGCACCTGAAGCCAGAAAGAGATGGAAAAACCAATCTGCAGAGAGAGAGAGAAAAGAGTCAGGCACATGTACAGAAAGAAGCAGAGATGGAGGTGGAGGGAGAGAAAAATACAACCACAGAGCCTTCTCGGGCAGATCTGTTTTTGAGCCCCTGCTGCCCTCCTGCCCTCAGCTCTGTACAGCATGCAATGTCTTTATTTTCCATACATTTTAAGCAAGCTTAAAGTTTGTTATTTGCATCCAAAACAATATTGGCTAAAATATACCGAAAGCAGCTTCTTTCTGCAGATTATCATTCATGCTTAAGTTTGCCCCATATTCTGAGAATGCCACACTGTAGATCTTGTAATGACAACAAGAATGTGGGCCTCCCCTCTCCGATCCTCTCTGTCCCTCCCCAAGAGAAAGTGTTACCAGAGCTATCAAAATAACCATAATTACATCTGCCAGATTAAGCAGGCATTCCACCCCTGGGAGAACAGGGCCTGTCTACCAAATTCAAATCAAACCACTAAATGATGGAGACTTAGGGCTCTGTTCTTGGTCTCTTCTCATCACCTTGGTGAGCTCTTATAGCTTTTAATATGATTAATGTACTGGTAACTCCCAAATGTTTATTTCCAACCAGACTTCTTCTCTGAACTTCAGACTTATACATCCAACTGTCCATCCAACATCTCCACTTGATGCTGAATAGCATTCTCAAATGTAACCTGTCCCAAACTGAGCTTGTGCTGTGTATCTAAGTCCTCCTCATTCTTAATTCTTCTCTTTCTTGTAATCTACAGCCAAGTTGTCAGCAAACCCCGACTCTACCTTCACAATGTCTCTAGGATCTTCTGCTACCATTTTCGTGAGTCTTCATCACTCCTCCCCTGGATTATTGCAGTAGCCTCCCAACTAGGCTCCCCGCTTCCCACCCTAGCCCACTTCGGACACTACTCAGTATTGCCTGTGTAATCCTCTGAAATATAAATTGAATTATGTCACTCCAGCACCAAACTCTCAGAGTAAAATCCAAAATCACTATAGATTGTCTACAAGGCCCTCCATGATCTGGGTCCCCATGGCCTCTCTGACCTCATCCTCTTGTTCATGGTACCTCGATGACAGTGGCCTCCTTGCTGTTTGTGGAATATGACAGACAAGCTCCTGCTTCAGGGTCTTTGCTCTTACTTTCTTCTCTAACTAGAATGTTCTTCCCCTCACTATCCACAGTGTGGGCTATTCCTCTCACTTCAGTGTTTACTCAACTGTTTACTCAGTATGACTTCCCCTGGCCACCCCATCAATCTTACCCTGGCATTTTCTATCCCCCTTCCCTACTTCTATTTTTTCCCTCCTTGGCGTCTTTCATTATAGCATTATACATATTGTTCTTATTTATCTTATTTGTTGTCTTTCAGTCCCATTAGAATGTAAACTCTAAGTGCAGGGATTTTTGTTTTTTCTTCACTGTTATATCCCCAAGACTTATGGGCCCTGTACTCAGTAGATGCATACCATTTGAATGAACTAAGAGAGTTTTCATCAGAGGAATACTATGATCAGACTTATGTTTTACTTCAATAACTCTCATGGGTTAATAATAGACTGAGGATGGACAAGGGCAGAAGCAGGGAGACCATTTAGAAGCTATGGCAGTAATCCAGAAAAAAACTAAAATATACACAAATATGTGGAGGCCAAATAACATGCTCTTAAACAATGGATGGCTAACAATGAGATTAAAGAAGAAAGCAAAAAAAAAACCTTGAGAAATGAAAATGACTCAAAATCTATGGGACACAGCAAAAGCAGTCCAAAGAGGGAAATTCACAGCAATATAGGCCTACCTCAAGAAATAAGAAAAATCTCAAATAAACAATCTAACCTTATACCTAAGGAACTAGAAAAAGAACAACAAACGAAGCCCCAAGTAAGTAGAAGGAAATAATAAAGATTGAGTGGAAGTAAACAAAAGTCTAAAACAAAACAAAACAAAACAAAAGATCAATGAAACCAAGAGCTGGTTCTTGAAAAAGATAAACAAAATTAATAACTCTTTAACCAGACTCATCAAGCAAAAAAATAGAGGACCCAAATAAATAAAATTAGAAATGAAAGGGAAGTGACAACTGACACCACAAAAATACAAAGGATTATAAAAAAATACTACAAACAATTATATGCCAATGAATTGGACAATCTGGAAGAAATAGATAAATTTGTAGAAATATACAATCTTCCAAGATTGAATCAAGAAGAAACAGAAAGTCCAAACAGACTAATTACTACTAATGAAATCAAATCAATAATCAAAAACTCCCAACAAACAAAAGTCCTGGATTTGATAGCTTCACAGGTGAATTCGATGAAGAATTAACACCTATCCTTCTCAAGCTATTCCAAAAAATTCAAGACAAGGCTCCCAAGCTCATTTTACTATGCCACCATTACCCTGATTCCAAAACCAGACAATGACATTACACACACACACACAAATTATAAGCTGATATCCCAGATAAACATAGATGCAAAAATCCTTAACAAAATATTAGCAAAGTAAATTCAGCAATATACTAAAAAGATCATACAACATGATTAACTAGGATTTATTCCTGGGATGCAAAGTTGGTTCAATACCTGCAAATCAATTAACATGAAACACCACATTAACAAAAGGACAGATGCAGAAAAAGCATTTGACAAATCCCAGTATTGATTTATAATTTTAAAAAACTCTCAGCAAAGCGGAAATAGAGGAAACATATAACATAGTAAAGGTCATATATGACAAACCCACAGCTAACATCATCCTCAACGGTGTAAAACTATAAGCATTTTTCCTCAAGATCAGGAACAAGACAAAGATATTCACTTTTACCACTTTTACTCAACATGGTATTGGAAGTCCTAGCCATAGCAATCAGACAAGAAAAATAAATAAAAGGTATCTAAATTAGAAAGGGAGAAGTAAAATTGTCATTATTTGCAGATGATATAATACTATACATAAAGAATCCTAAAGAGTCCACCAGGAAAAGGAAAAAAAAAAAACTACTAGAACTGATAAATGAATTCAGTAATTCTACTACTAGCAAGATACAAAATTAATATTCAGAAATTGGTTGCATTTTTATACACCAATAATGAATATCAGAAAAAGAAATTAGGAAAACAATCCCATTTACAATTGCATCAACAAAACAAAATGAAATACCTAGTAATAAATTTAACCAGGAGGTAAAAGACCTGTACTTGAAAAATTGTAAGACATTAAAGAAAGAAATTGAAAAAGATACAAATAAATGGATATCTATACAGTGCTCATGGATAGGAAGAATTAACAGCATTAAAATGGTCATACTACCCAAAGTAATCTATAGATTCAATGCAATCCCTATCAAAATACCAATGGCACTTTTCATAGAACTGGAACAAATAATCTTAAAATTTATTTGGAACCACAAAAGACCCCAAATAGCCACAGCAGTCTTGAGAATGGGAGATAATATTTGCCAATGATATATCTGATAAGGAGTTAATATCCAAAATTATAAAGAACTCATATAACCCAATGCCAGAAAAATAAACATTCCAATTAAAAAAATGGGCATTAAACCTGAACAGACATTGCTCCAAAGAGGACATACAGATGGCTAATAGAAATATGAAAAGATGTTCGACATCACTAATCATCGGAGGAATGCACATTAAAATTACAATGAGATATTACTTCATACCTGTCAGAATGACTATCATCAATAAATCAACAAATAACAAGTATTGACAAGGAGGCAGAGAAAAGGGAACCGTGGGATTGCGAATTGGTACAGTCACTATGGAAAACAGTTTGGAGGTTTCTCAAAAAATTAAAAATAGAACTACCATATGACTCTGCAATTACACTTCTGGTTATTTATCTGAAGAATCCAAAACATGAATTCATAAAGATATATGCACCCCTATGTTCATTGCAGCATTATCTACCATAGCCAAGATATGAAAGCAACCTAAGTGTCCATTGACAGACAATTGGATAAAGAAGAGGTGGTACATATATAAAATGGAATATCATTCAGCTATAAAAAAGAATGAAATCTTACCATTTATGACCACATGGATGGACCTAGAGGGTATTATGCTAAGTGAAATAAGTCAGACAAAGACAAATGTCATATGATCTTACTTGTATGTGGAATCAAAAGAACAGAGTGAATAAACAAACAACAAATGCATAGATAGATACAGAGAACAAACAGATGGTCGTCAGATGGGAGGGGGTTAGAGGGCTGATGCAAAAAAGGTGAAGGAATTAAGAAATACAAATTAGTAGTTACAAAACAGTCACAGGGATGTAAAGTACAGCATTGATAATATAGTCAGTAATATTGTAATAACTATATGTAGAAGCTGGCTGGGTGCTAGGCTAATTTGGGGAATCACTTTGTAAATTATAAAGGTTTAATCACTATATTGTATACCTGAAACTAAAATAAAATAATATTGAATGTCAGCTGCAATTGAAAATTTTTTAACAATAAAATTAATTTTAAAAATCAACCTCTCTTCATATTAGCATTTCACTCCTTCCTTCTGTGCCTCTATAATAGCACTTACCTAGGGTAGGCAGTATTAGAAAAATGTCTGTTTACAGCCATTCATAGCCCCTATCTAACCACTAATCCCCACCTGGACTGTGAATGCCCCACATATAGGATCCACGTGTGTCATTGACTTCTGGGTCCTCCAAAATATCTATTCTGGTGCCCGACAGGAAGCAGACACTCCTTAAAAGTGTACTGAGAGAATATGAAAGCCACACACATTTCAAAAGTGAGCTTCCTCTCCCACCAAGGGTCTAGGCCCTGTGCAGGGCCAGGCTCCAAAGCGCTTGGAGAAAGTAAGACATTTGCTGTCATAAAAGATCCCGGCAGCAAGCTTACAGGCAGCCCTCCATAATGAAATATGTGCCTCTGCATCCTCTCGCAGTATTAGACCGTGAGTCTGCATCAGCTATGTTCAGATTTTGGCTGAATGGATGGGAAAAAACGCGCGGAGCTCAACAACTCGCTCAGTGACAAACACCCCTCACCCCAGCAGGGGGAGGTTCCCCAGGAGACCACCTGCCGGCCGCGCAATCTAGACGCGCAGAACGACCGGCCCTGGCCACCTCAGGCCCTCTCCTCCAGCACAAAAGCAAAGCGAAGCCGCGGACGCGGGAGACGCGTAGGCGCGGTCGCCCCAAGTCAACCGCGCAGCCAATCTCGGGGTCGCTTCCTTTCCGGGCCAGCCCAGTCGCGAGCCACGCTTCCATTGGCTGAGGCGGCACCGCCCAGACAAAGCCCCATTGTGTTTGCGCTTGAGCGCTCGGTGGCTCCCTGCGCTAGCCGATCCAGGCCCAACACCCCAGCCTGACCCCGCGGCGTCTCCACTTTGTTCGGTCCTCCTTCTCCCCTAATCCTGCGGCCTGTCCGGTACTCCGCCAACTGCCGGCTCAGCTACTGCTCAGGGCAGCTGGACCCGCGGCCTGACCGCGGACCAGCATCCTTCCCCAGGGCGCAGCAGTAGCCGGGGGAGCACTCTCCAAGTCTTCTGGAACGGAGCCTCCTGGAGGACACAGGAGTGTGAGGAGGGATGCCGGGCGGAACAGGGGAGATGCGGTGGAGAAGAGAGGAGTACCCAGAGTCCGTGGCTGCTAGGCAGGACTCTGGTTTCGGTCCTGGCTCGACTCCTGACTACAATGTGACCTTGGGCCTGTTCCTTCCCTTCTTGGGTCCGGGATCCCCTTCTGTAAAATGCGCAGCAGGGAAGGATGAGGCCTGAGGGTTTTATCTATGAGCCTCAGGGCTGCATATTCAACTTGGGCCTCCTTCTGCGGAGCGTCATATTCCTACTTTAAAAACGCCAGGTCGGGATCTCACAGCACGGACAGAAGGCCGGGGAGGACGGCGGGCTAGGACTGTCCGAAGCTCAGAGGGTGTTGGCGGGATCCGTCCATCTTCCTACCTTTACTCAAGCCGCGGCTGCAGGACCCGGCCTACAGGACTCGGTGCCCCCTTCCCTCCTCGCATCCCGAAGACCCCGCTAAAGCACCACTCAAGGCCAAATAAAACAGAGAAGACAACGCCGCGCATCCCAAGCCAGCTACAGAGATGGAGACCCCTCCTCTTACCCCGAACCAAATGCGCAGGGAGCCGCGGCTGCCAAGGGCTCAGCTGGTGCCCTCGCCTTAATCCCGCGCTTTACAAGTACCCGCGCCCCTGACTTGGCCGTCCGAGTTTGGGCGCTACTGCAGCCTTCTCCACGAGGCCCCTCTACCCGCTCGCACTCCCTAGGCCTCAGCTACCGCATGAGCCTAAGACACCTTGGGTGCTGGGGTTAGGGCCGCGCAGGGCGAGGCCCGACGGCGGAAGTTGCTAGGGTGCGGAGAGCTCCCGCGCCAGCACCTCGGCGCTGTGGTGTCCGGCCTGGCCCTGGCCCCGCAGAGGTGCCCCTGGTCTCGCTAGGCGCCTCTCGCTGCCGGTGCCTCGGGACTGTAAAACCCGCGCAGATCTCACCGCGGACCGCCTCCTGGAACCAGCTTCCAGAGAGAAGGTGCGGCTTCCGGAAGCGAAGAAACCCTGGTGAGAACGAGGTTCCTTCCAGGTCCCATGCGTGATTGTTGTCTTTCGAGCTCACCGGGGTTGGTTGGTTGGTTGGTTGGTTTTTAAATTTGTCTTTTGATCAGATGAAATTTATTTGAAGATTTTTCTCCTAAGGCTCTTTAAAAATAATAGCACAGCTTCCCAGAGTTTCCACAATAGAACATCAGAGGACAGTTGGCACAAATCAAGCTACTCCATCCTCCACCAAGTTTCCAGAATGAGAAACTGGCCAAAGAGAGGAAGGAACTATCCCCGCAAATTAATGACAAAGCTATGTTTATGTCAAATTACAGAAAAGGACTGTTTGGAAAGGGATAAGGCAAATGAAAACGGGAGATCTGTGCTGGTTAGGTGGGGCGTTAAAGAAACCTGACAGCTCTGTTCCATGAGCTTCTGGAAGGCGGAAGCCGTGTCTCCTGGTCCCCTGTTCCTTATCCCAGCTTCAAGTGCCTTGAAGACTGAAAGAATCATGAAGGGAGGATGCACTTGGTTTTCTGTACCTATTTCACAGACAGACCCAGGGCCAGTGAGTGTTTCAGTGCTAAGCGTCAGAAGAGTCACTCTACATCATGGCGCAGCCTTACCGATAAACCGCTACATTAGGTTCCCATGTTACTCTTTGAGGGTTTTGCATTGCTGGAAAAGCAGTTAATTAAAAGAATATTTCCACCTAGAAAAACCATAGATCCTGACTTTGGACTGAGAATTAGATGGAAATTTAGTTCTGTTTATGGAAGACCGGGAAAAAAATGTTCAATTTGTCTGAGGTTATATCAGACCCTTCCTTTGGCTGACCTCACATCTACCTGGCTCATCTTTTTACTCCAGCTTGACTGTAGCAACCAGCTGCACACTCAAGAGCATGTTGCTTCAGCTGCATTTGGTATCTTCCTACCTCAGGGCTTCTCCTTCACTGGGATCCCTGCAGGAACCCACTGCCATTCTGACATGTACAAAAACCTGGAAGTGTAAAGGAACTAACACCTCATGAGACAACCTTTGACCAAGGCAGACAGGAGGCGGTGGAGAAATGCTCTGCTCTTCCATTCTTTCAGTGGGCAATTCTGAGGTACATTCTATACGGCTCGTAAAATAACAGAGACCTGGTTGGTTGCCCATTGTAGTGCCCAACTTGATCAATGCAATAATGCACCCTTGGATTGCCTCTCTTTTCATTCTTTCTTGTTTTGCTCTTCCTCCTCCTCCACTCCTGTTCCTTGGGATTCATTCCCAAAATAAACTACCTATACACACGTCCTTTCTCAGTCTCTGAGTTTTTTGCGGGGGCGGGATGGGGAGAGGGACCAGATTAAGCCAATATTTAACCCTAAAGAGGCATCTTGGTCAACCTTCAAAGCCTCGTTCTCACCAGACCTTTCCCAAGCCTACTGACAGGAAATTAATTTGTTCACTTTGAGCTTTTGGTCCTTTTATTTTCCAGTTGCCCTGCCCTTGAGGACATTACTAATAAGCTCTGAGACAGGCAATATGCATCAAAGACTCCCAGGAAATAGGATCAGCTGAAGGGCTGGACTAGGTGAGAGAGTCCAGCAAAGCCATTCTCAGCCCCCACCTTAAATCTTTCCCCTTCTTCCAAGGTCCTGGCTACTGACTTTGAAGCGTAGAACACTCAGCTTTGAGATCGAATATGGAAGTGGAAACAGTGTGGAATCCAGGTCACTCCCATCATAGCCTGTACCAAGATTCTGTCTCCTTACTCTCTTCTCCTCAGCCCCCTATAAAAGCAGTTCCTCTGCCCAGATAAGAGGCCTCAGGCCAGAGCCTTAGGCATTTAGCACGTTTCATCTCATTTCAACACCAAGAGGGTGCTGTTGCAAATTAGCAAACTAGGTTTGGGAGAGAAAGAATCCTTAGTCCCTGCCTTCAATGAGGGAAATGAGATTTGTACCGAAGCCAAATGAATCATTAGAAGTCCCGTAAGTCTTCTAAAAGAGGGACATGTCAGTGTAATGGGAGTTCTGGCAGGGCAGGACAGGAACTGCCAAACAGGTAGCTTCCTGAATGACTCTCGGTGGGAATGAACACCTTTAGAAGACCCCCCTGACCAGAGAGCCACAGTGTTTGCTCCTGTCCCTGTATCATCAGCTCTTAATTGCCTCCGAGCTCATCTCCTTTTTGAGTGCCAGATCAAGCTAGTCTTTGCCACATCTTCCAAGGCCCTGCCCCTCCTGTGCTAGATCTGGCCTTACCCCATCTCTGAATGCCGCTGGTCTTCTCCACCCTCAGTGTTGTGCATTAAATGTCAGATGGTGCAGATGAAATCCTGCCTTGAGCCAGCCACCCCGAAGGAGCCCACCCACATGAGCAGCACTCTGTGCTGAGTTCTGCTGGGGAATAGAAGATAACACTATCTCCTATTTCAAGGTCATAGGTCTTGTGTTTGTCTTGATGAAGTTGAATTTTCTTTAAGAAAAATTTTTTATTGACTAGAAATCTTACCCTTAACCAGCAGAATTTTAAAGGTATTAGGTGGCTTTTTCTATAATTGACAGTGAAGGAAAGAAAAAGCCCCATGTATTCTAAAACAAAGCTGTGGTGCTCAGAATCTAGTGTGCTGAAAAGAGCTCTGGATTTGAATATGGCTGTAATACTGAATTCTGCTGATAAATGAGAACTGGAGGCCCAACGTTTTTCCTTGTAGTGAATGGGCAAGGAAAACAAGTGCTAGGACCTTAAGGGAAAAATATGCGCCTTTGGCACCCACATCCCCACCCCTTTCTGTCTCTTGACTCTAAAAGATTTAATTAAAATGATTGTTTAAGCCACAGGGTTGGGGGGCATTGACTAGAAATTTAATCAAAGTTCTTTTGAGGTAACTGGAATCTTTGAAGAGGAAAGAGTAGGAGGAGATAAAAAACAACTGTGACTTCACTTCTGTTCATCCCACTCCAAGCAAAAGCAACCCATCAGACTTCCTTCCTTCAGCTTACATGGTTTGAACTCTTATTATATCCAGGCTTTGTGCTTTGTTCTTGGAATGCAATGATAAGCCAGTGCAGGTCCCTGTCTTCAGTAATACAACTTGGCAGTTAGTGACTGATCAGTGTGTACCAGACACTGTGCTGAGTGCTTTGTGTGCATTATTTCACTTAATCTCTGCAATAGTACTAAAAGTAGCCCAAAGTTATCCCTGTTTTGCAGCTGAGGAAGTTGAGGCCTAGAGAAGTCAAATGATTTGCCTACAGAAACACAACTAGGAAGTGGCAGAGACAGATACCACCCAAATCTGTCCCACTACAAAGACTTTTTAAGCACACCACCGCTATCCTAAGGTTCTTGCTTGGGGGGGGGCGGGGGATGGGGGAAAGTCCTCATTTATAAGGCTATTGGAGTACAGAATGTTTTTATAACCAGTTGGGTATTGTTTCTGTGAGTACTCTAACAGAAGCTGGAATTGCTTTGTTACATGGAAATTTCTTTCAATGAAGACACTACAGATGCCAAGATCTGATCCTTCAACTAGGAAAATAATTCTAGGTTCTAATTGATCATATAAACTCTGAAAAACAAAACATGGGACAAGAGTCTCAACCGTTAAATTTCATTTAATTTTCTGAACTTCAAATTCTATTTTTTTCAAAGAATATTTACTATTATAATAAATTGTTTTAAAAACCAGATACAAAACCATATGCTTATTTAAATTGTCTTTTCACTTTTTTCCTAGTGAATGTGTACTATTTATATTTTCTGCTGATTGCTACCAGAGACAGCCTCCTATTTCAAAAGGAATTGCAAAGCTCCTGTCTCTCTATTTTGGTTTGCCAGCACCTCTTTCCAAAGGCCTATTTGCTCTTTCCCAACCTGCTCCCCTCACACCTGGCTCTTCCCAAGACTTGAAGGTTTTCCTTCTGATGACGATTCTCACATTCAGCACTATCAGCAGGCAGGATCCTCCCCAAGCAAGTTACAGGCCAGATACACCTAGAATCCTCTTATTCTCGGTTAATAGGGTGTAAGAGGCACCCTTGGAGACCTCTTCCAGGCTTTATGTGTATTATTTCAATGCCTGCCTTTAGCTGGGAAGGGAGATTCTCATATGATAAGCAAAGCCAACTAATGATAAAATACTCAGAGTTCTGGATGCTTTTGTATTTATCATGGAGACAAAGTTCAGCTTTGTAAATGTTTGTTTTAAGCTTAAAATGTCTGTAAGTTTGGCCCTCTGACAAGCAGAGGGTCAAGGTGCTGCTGCTTGGGGACACATAAGAAAAAATGATGCCAAAGGACAGCTCCAGCTGACTCCATCTTGAGCACTTCCTGCCAGGTATGTGTGGGCATAAGTGAGCACAGGAACTGGCCTGAATGGGAAGGAAAATATCCAGGGAGTGCCCTGAGCATGACCCAGAACCAGGAACTGAGAATAAATTCAAGATGGCCAAGTGGCTTCAGATGGGCTCAGCTGCAAGAACATGTGACCAAAACATACCCCTTGAACATCACAGTGGTGGTAAGGAGGAGTATGTCTGGAGTCCAGGGGCTCCTTCAGGGTGTCTCTTAGTATTACCATGCCTTGTGGTTAAAGGCAATGGAAAGTTACAACAACCAAATTCAAGTTCTTAGTCTAGACTCTTCATGAGTGAAGGTTTGGGTCACTCCACCAGGTAAAGAAACATGATGAGCTGTCGGCACAAAGGGAATATGAAATAGGCAGTGGGAAAAGGTAATTATAAATACCAGCTACAACCATGTACCCAATTACAGAAATGAGGATTATAATCGTCTTGAATATTTCTTCCTTTTTGGGGGGTGTGTGTATGCACATGCGTGTGATATCTTTGTTTCCTTTCCTCTCTTATCCCCTTATCATGTAATATAAATGTTTTGACTTTATATGATATATATCATAGTACTGTTAACTTTACATCATATTATTTAAGTTATAGGATATCAAGGAGAAGAGTAAACATCAAGAATAAACATCACCTCCTCTTCTGAGGAAAGGGTTAGTGCATTTTCAGTTGTATACTGGATAGTTGTATCATGTTAGGTGAATTATGGCCTTATTGTTTTCTTTATTTGGAGATTAAGTATGGTTAAGATGATGTGTATGGGTACCAAAGTGACAAAGAGTAGACTGTGATAGTTAACTTTGTAAGTCAACTTGATTAATCTACAGTGCCCAGATATTTAGTCAAACATTATTCTGAATGTTTCTGTGAAGGTAGTTTTTAATGCAATTAACATTTAAATTGGCGGACTTTGAGTAAAACAGATTACCTCCATAATGTGGGAAGGCCTCATCCAACTAATGCCGGCCTTAATAGAAAAAGACTGACCTCCCCAGAAGGAGGAAAAATTCTGCTAACAGATTACCTTTGGACTGGAACTGCAACTCTCCCCTGGGTCTCTACCCTGCCTGTCTAGTTTGCAGATTTTAGAATTGCAAACCCTCTACAATCATGTGAGCCATTCCTTAAAATAAATCTCTCTCTCTCTCTCATTTCTTCTCCCCGTCTCCATCAAGACACATCCTGTTGGTTCTCTTCCTCAGGAGAACGCTGACAAATACACCCTCCCAGAGTGGTCTGCTACCCTGATTGGACCCTGAAACAACATTGTTGAATCTGAGATCCAAGGCAGATCCGTGGACCCTGCTCCTTGGCCCCAAACTGAAGGAATATCTCCCTCTTGCATCCTCCCAGAGCCCTATAGTTTTGCCCATTAAATCTTCTGTCCCCAGCTGCCCTGGAGTGGCATAAACAACAGCCATCTTTTTTTTTCCCTGTTCTGCCTTTCTTCTCCTCTCTCTGAAGCTGATCCATGACTTGCTCAGGAGGCAATATTTGTCCAAAATGTGCTAAAGGAAAAAAAAACAAAAATAGTTTTTACAAAAAGGGATTTCAGAGGAAGGTAGGTTTAGAAAGACATAGAAATAGTATGTAAATAATAGCCATTGAAAGAGAGAGAGAAAAGAAAAGAGAAAAAGAAGAAAAATGATGGATAAATGTAGAAGCTTAGAATATTTAAACACTTACATGGCAAAAAAAAAAATACCCTCAAAAAAATCAAATGTAAGTAAAATGAGGGGAGAACACATATGCCACTCATATGACAAAGAGCTAATTAGCTTAATACACACACATACAAAGATAAAAAAATTTTTTAAAAGAGTAAAAAGGACATGAAAAGGTAGAACACAGAAAAGAGTAAATGGCTAAAAAAACACATAAATGTTCTCAACCTTACTAATTTTAGAGACATGCCCATCACAGCTACATGCACTTTTTTTTTTTTTTTTTTTTTAGCAATAGATTGGTAGAGAATAAAAACTTGGAAATGATGCATCCTTCACATTTGCAGAATTAAAGCAACAATACAAATGCATACCCACATATCATATTATTAAATACTTAAAGGTCATAAATCAAGCAAACTTAAATAAAATATGTTTGTTTCTCTTACCTTAAATATATCTGTTACAGTAATCTGTGTGGTAAACATGATATGATATTTTGTGCGTGTGTGTAACCCAGATCATGTAAACCCAAAAATGTAAACGTGTTTTGATCTCCTGAAGTGTATAAACATATTTTAGTTCAGTAAGATAAACAGACACCCGTGTGGCTGGTTGATAAGACAGCAAAGACGCTATCATAGAGTACAAAATTGAAAAGAACTCTAATGCAGGTTTAGAGAGTGTTCTCCCCATCCTCCAGGGACTACGTTCCTCCATCTCTTGGTTCAGTATAAACGGAATAGGATAAGTGAAGGATCCTTCTTAGTAGTTTCTCGCAGTGCTCTGCCATACAAAGTATATGTACGTGTGTGTGTGTATGTATGTATGTATGTATGTATGTATGTATGTATGTATACCCCTTCCGTTTATTTTGGAGAAGGCTCTGGGATGTGAAAGGAAGATCTCCACCTCCACATGAACAGTCGGTTGGTATAATCCTCCAACACGGGTCTCTCACGGCAACTGGTTGCTAATGACCCTTAGGCGTTTGCCGGTCGGCAGTCAACACAGTTTGGGAAATACCCTTCGAGTGACGACGACCTTATTCTCTAGTGGACTGGTAGAGTTTCCTCTCGGAAATCCAGAGAACCCTCCTTTTCGGTTCTGAAATTCGCGTTCCAGTTGCCGCTGTGCTCGGCCGAAATTTGGTCTTTTGGTACGAACTCTTGGTCTTTTTAGCCAATCACAATTATGGTCAAGGGTACAGTCGGTCTTAGACTGATCCTGCCGACTATGCCAATTGTCCAATTTCTCCGTGGACGTGTGGACAGGTGGCTCAACTCGTTCCCTAAGGCCAAGCCAGACAGTACGAGCGTGGGAGAGCACATTGTCTAAGATACGTATACACAACGAGCCCAGCGAGTAACCAACTAAGCAAGGACGACACACTCGAATAGTTGCCAGAGCATCACACAAGTTTAATCATACCGGATCCTGATGGATTTCAGGCCTAGCAGACCACCCGGCTGTGCTGGCAGAGACAAGACACGTATTAAGCGGTGACCGGTCCATGATGGCTCGGATGCTGTCGATGTGCGATGGTCAATCAGCGGAGGCCTTTTCTTCAAAGCAGAGCAGTCAGGAACCAAGAGACAGAGGAACGTAGTCCCGGGAGGATGGGGAGAACGCTCCCTAAGTCTGCATTCGAGTTCCTTTCAATTTTATACTCTATGATGACATCTTTGGTGTCTTATTAACCAGCCACACAGGTGCCTATTTATCTTACTGAACCAAAATAGGTTTACACACTTCGGGTGGTCAAGACATGTTTACATTTTTGGGGTTTGCATTATCTGGGTTACACACACGCACAGGACATCATATCATGTTTACTACACAGATTACTGTAACAATATCTCTATCTGAAAGGCCAGGTTCAAGCTTAAAATTCTCACATTCCTCAAACTTCTGCACCAGATCCAGCTCCCAGACCCTAGTCTATAGCCTGCCGTCTTTTCCCTATCCCAGCTCCATCTTCCACTGTGAGGTGCCTCATGTCTGTGGTTTGTGCGAGCACGCGCATGTGTGTGTGTGTGTGTGTGTGTGTGTGTGTGTGTACACCCAGCCCACACATCCAAACCCTGTCTACACTCCATATGTGGTGACCCCTTAGCTACCTTAAGGCGTAGTAATGAGTACTAACCATACATATTCTGGAAGATGAATCAGGGAGCTGAGGGTTCCAAACCTTAAGGAAGGAAGTGTAGGAAGTCAGCTCTTCGCAGAGGAGGTGTGATGTGCTGGGGGAGAGGAAGGCCCCACTGTCAATTTAGCAAACATTTGTACAGCATCCCCCATGTGTCAGGCACTGTACCAGGCATGGGGGATACAGAGATTAATCCAATCTGGTCCCTGAAGTCCAGGAGCTCTCCAACTAACTAGTAATTAAGAACTAGCACTGAAAGACTTCGTACCCGAGGACGAGCATCTATTAGGTCCTCTCTCAGAATTGGAGATATTTACACACTGCTGGAAAGGGCTGACTTTGTTTTCCTAGTAAAGAAAACCCTTCTGATCCACTGCCCATGTTGATGAGACATGGCCAGGTCAGGGCTGGAGCGATTCCGTATGCCCACAGACCCTGTGCCAGCTGGGTGTGACCAGCAGTTAGAGGGACTCCCACGCACTGCCCAGGCTTCCGGCCATCTAGGAAAATCCTTGAAGAAAACACATTATAGTGTGTGGTGCATTTTTACCTGGGTCTCTGTAGGGGTTCTGCCACTTTGGAAGTGAAGAAGGAGAAAGAAGCGAACACAATTCCTCGGAGCTGGAAAGGAGATTCTCAGACTCATGGTTGTGTTGCTGCAGTGCCTCGCACACCAGCTTATCCTATTAAATGGCTACAAAATATATTTCATTGCGCTATAGTTTAGCCATTCATTGTCTGGCAAATATTTATATTGTTTGCAGTTTTTTGATATGATAGTGTTATAGTGAATTTCATTATGCACATACCTTTGGGCACTTCTACAAGTAAATCTAGGTGATACATCACTAGAAGTGAAACTGCCTGTTGAATTTTGAAAGATATTGCCAAATTGCTCTCCCCACAAAATTTATGTGAAACAACTAGTATATGAGCCTGCCTATTTCCCTACCTCTAATATCCCCCTGGGACCAGGGCCAGAGAGGCCCTGCCATGGGTCCCAAACTCTAGAAAGCTCTATTTTGGCTCTCCTCTGAGTGTGCCCATCCTACAAGGCATGGGCTCTATGGGCCAAAGGGATGTGTCCACCTGGGGCCGACATCCTTCCCCTTCTTGACCACGCTTTGGGTACTCGGGACCCCAGAATTTCCTCTGCAGAGAACGCTCCTCTGTGAAGAGCTGACTTCCTGCGCTTCCTTCCTTAAGGCTTGGCACCCTCAGCTCCCTGAGGGTGGTTCCTCCTCTTGTAGAGTCTGTGTCCAGGAAAACTCAGCAAATGAGGGAAGAACACTTGATGACTTGCTCGCTTTAATACTGAGAAATAAAAATTACTAGTCGAATAAGATAAATGTTATATCCCCTCACTTCCTGCTGCGGCAGCAGCCCAGTGGAACACACTTCCCTGGTGGGTCTTCTGGCCTCACATGTCTGTCCATTCCGGTGTGCCCACCTTCCTCACTCAGCCTTTTTATTCCTTCACTTCCATCTGCCGGGGCAACTCGGGCATTCCCGCTTCAGCTCCCAGCATTGTCTATCACTTTTCCAGGCTTCTAGGAGCCACCTTAGAATTTGCCTCATCCCCAGACACCGAAGTCAGTCAGATCTTGCTTAGCCAGTCTTATATATACCTTAGCCCCCGGCACCAACAACCGTTCCCCAGGCCCGTTTCTTAATGAGCTACCTTGTTATTTGCTACACTTCCTCACTCATACTTTCCTGGAACTCGAGCCCTCCCTGCCTTAAAGATTTAACATGCAAACTTTGCCTCAGGCTCCATTTTCTGGGGAACTGGGCTAAGGCAGGGATCTTAATGATTTAACCTGTTGGAGAAGAAAGGCTTTCTTCCTAGCCCTTGGGCTGGAGAATGCCCAGAGTAAGCCTGGGGATGAAAACGGCAAGCCCAACTTTTATGGAAAGATATGAGGTTAGGAAGAGTAACACAAAGGCTAAAAAGGCATTTAACAGGTTCAAAACAGAGTGGGCCCTCCATATCTATAGGTTCACGGCTGTGAAAAATACCACCCCCACCAAAAAAAAAAATCCCAGAAAGTTTCAAAAAGCAAAACTTGAATTTGCCACACAGAGCGCTACACTGAATCTGTGTGAATGAAGTGATAAGTGATATGTAGGCATGCCCTGCTGTAGCCTATATGCAAATACTATGCCTTTATATAAAATAAAGGACTTGAGCATCCTTGGATTTTGGTACCCACTGGAGGGTCCTGAAACCAATCCCCCTTGGATACTCAGGGACCAGTGTGTAATCCCTCTCTGAAAATGACAGCACATTTTAAAAAATTGAAAACAGCTTGGGGATGGTGCTTACTTGAGGAATCTCAGGCAGCAGAGGGAGTAAAGGAGAAGGGCGAGACTGTATCTCATGCTTGCTTGGTTCACAGGCTTTAGTATATTTCTGTTCTTCTCGTGTCTATGATGCTCCAGATCTTGCCAAGAGTATGACGAATTAATGTATGTAAGGGGGATGTGGTTTGGGGGAGGGAGTAGGGGAACCTGTTTCAGAACTTTTTGAAAGGCTTTAATATTCGGAAGAAGAGCTGCACTGCAAGAAAGGCTGAGAATGTTCATTAGACAGAAGTTGGCGACCACGGCGCCAAGTTCCTTAAGACTCCAAAATCACAGGCTTTCTTTTACATACAAGTTCAACGCAAGACCCCTTCCAAGAATGGCTTTGTAGTCAGGCAGGGAGAGGCCTTACAAAAAAGACAAGACCTCACTATGCAGCTGTTGTGGTGAGATCAAATTTAAGACCCATGGAGCCAATTGAGATTAATTATGAGCCTTTATCAGCCGGCTGGTGACTGACTCTCCCCACTAGAGAATCAGCCCTGTGCCTCCAGAAGGGATAGCTTAAAAGCCCCCAACCCCCCTCTAGCAAGAAAGCAGGTTTACAGAAGTAGAGGCTGGCCATTAACATATCTTTACACAGGATAACTACACCCTTAACATTAGCATATCTTTGCACAGAATATCTCCTAGAACTACACCCTGTTTGACATTAAACAATGGAAGCAGAAGTTGGCCTTTGAAAATTTTCCACCCTTAACACAGTAAGGGAGAGGAAGGTAGATCTTGTGGTTATAAGTTAGCAAACTTTAAAATGGAAATTTGGAAGGGGCCCTGGTGATACACATTTGAAAGGACACCATATTTCTCCAGTAGAACATTAAGAGTCTATCCTGTGTTGAGACTCTTCTTTAACTGTTATCATGAAGCACGGTCTTACCAGGAGAGGCTCATTTGTTCATCGTACTCAATGAGAAGAGACCAGGAAGTTCAAAGTCAAATGACAGGTCTGTATTTACATTTTATTATTAAATAATAAAACCATTTATTTCTTCTGGGACCCAACTTAGTGTTTGATAACGACAAGGGATCTAAAGGAAAATAAGAGGTCCTGAGCAAAAGAAGTTCAGAATAAATTCTCACTTAGCGTAAGATGCCCTTGATTCTATATCATGGTCCTCAAAGGCCAGAGGATGAAGAATATATAAGGTAAGACAAATGTGAAGGGGCCCATGTCCTGATGCAGGCTTCTCCTAGGAGGAGGCAATAAAGCAACGGTTGCTGGAGTGAATGCTGAAAAGATGGTTCTCGACCCTGGCTGCACATTGGAACCACCAAGGGAGCTTTTAAAAATGCCGATACCTGAGTCCCACTCCCAGAGATTCTGATTTAATTGGTCCAGAGCATGGCCTGGTTATCAGAAAGTTTGAAATCCCCTCCACACTAGTCTAATGTGCCCCTCAAGGCTGAGAACCAGTGTTCTAGAGGAAAGACATTTTTGTTCTTGTTTCTCTTATCTCCATCTGTTACTCTCCCCCTTGTTAAGAGTCTTATCCCCCTGGCTATTAGCCAGGGCAGCTTGTGCCAGAGCTCAGATGGGTTGCGCTTGCTGGTATTGGTAGGGATAGAAGTCAGCTCTCCAGGGTGTGCACCCTTGCCTGCCTTGCAGGAACTCAGCTCCACTCTTCCAAGCTTCAGCCTCCCCTCTGCCATTTGGTAGAATTAATTCCCACTTCCTGGCAGCACATTGCATATAAAATACATCTTGAGGAAGAGCGCCTTAAGTAGTCCAGAGAGCTGCAGTGGGAAGAAAGGCACAGAACAGGGCAATTTGAGGCCCACATAGCCAGAATTCTTTTTCCTTTTAGTTTACCTTTAGTCAAGTAAAGCCCTCCAAGGGAGGGATAAGGGTTCTTTCCCCATTTGATAAGTCCGCACTCACAACACTGGTCTGCTGCAATAGCAGGGTATGCAGGTGAAGCTCAGGCTCACTATGCCTTGAAAAGTGAATCAGCAATCTTTCAGGTACAGATGAACTATTTCTGCTGAGAGCTAGTTAGAAATGTGAAAGCTTTTTGCAGGAGGGAATAGCAGTTTCCACAGAATTCTACGGCCTGGACTTTTATAGCTTTCACTTCCTAGAGAACAAATTACCCTTAAAAAAATAAATGTGATTCTTTTTAGTTTATTCCAACTGGAAATCAGCCGTACATATTAGAGACTGAAGAGATACTATTTTTTCTTTAAAACAGAACTAAACTGGGCCGTCAGGTTGTAGGAGTCTTGAATCTGGCACATACGAAGTGCTTGGTAAAGGGAGTTTTATTATCCAGAGGTGGCATGGGCTAGACAAAACATCAGATGAAGGCCAAGCCACTTCATTTTTGAGCAAGTCCAGGTGCAATGGCCACAGCTGAAAAAGCAACAATTATCAGGAGTTTGAAAGGATGGCGTGCCTGACGGCGGGGAGAGAGCAGCAAGGGGAGAATTGCCGTGAGTTTGCTTCTCTCCTCTCTTTGAAGCCAGTCTGGTCTACAGCCATGCCTCCCTGAACAAGCCCCATCCCGTCTGTTCTCGGAAGCTAAGCAGTGTCGGGC
This sequence comes from Eonycteris spelaea, assembly GCA_003508835.1. Lineage (NCBI taxonomy): Eukaryota > Metazoa > Chordata > Mammalia > Chiroptera > Pteropodidae > Eonycteris > Eonycteris spelaea. The sequence goes on along the minus strand of PUFA01000001.1, from coordinate 29,056,997 downwards.
CTGGTTAGTACTTGGATGGGAGACCACCTGGGAATACCAAGCGCTGTAGGCATAAAAAATAAAAAAATAAGAGATGATAAGCTGACAAGGTCCTTGCAATCTGTGAGGTCAACCAAGGGTTGCCTCGCCTGAAAAAAAAAAAAAAAAGTGAAGCCAGTCAGGGCCCTAAGAACAGTCTGGAGCAGTCTGCACAGTGGTGTACAGAAGAGTCATTCTCAGTTTCTGATTCAGGAGGTCTGGAATTTGCTTTTCTAACAAGTTTCTGGGTGATGCTGTTGCTGCGGGTCTGTGTGATCACACTTTGAGACCCACTGGACTGGAGGAGAAGTGGAAAGGACGGTCATGCTGTAATGCTGGAAAGCCTGCCACTAGAACTGGTCCCAAGGAGCTGTGCCCTGGAAACGCTGGGAACAGCCTTTTTCTCAGCTTGTAAAAAATGGATGCCATGTTCTTTTAACCCAGGGTGACTCAAACGAACACCAGGAAACACTTTTTACTTTGCTAAGAGAAAATTATGTTTAAAAAAATTTTTTTTTTATGATGATGATGACTTAAAACACCATTTCTAGCCTTGCGTCTGGGCTGCCACACCCACTACTGAATTCCTTTCTTCATCATCTTCCCCACCCCCTAGCCCCCACTGGTGGCCTGACAGAATCTGAAAATGTTTTGGTGAGGTTTTCTTAGCATTTAGAGTTAAACAGAAGTCTATTTTTTTTTTTAATGGTGACATTGGTTAACGAAATCCTTTAGTTTCAGTCGTACATTTTAACAGTAAGGCATATATATATTTACATTGTGTGTTCACCTCTCAGTTAATTTCTTTCTGTCACCACATATTTGACTCCTTCTACCCCACCTACCTCCCCCTCCCCTTCCCCTCCCCCATCCTCCTATCTCTGTAAACAGGAGTCTTAACCCTAGTTTTGCCACTAACTAACCACATCACTTCTTCTCTCTCCCCTTCTGCCTTATCTTTTACATCAATAAAAGGAGAGTTTTGGACAAGATAATAAGAATGAAAATGACAGTTTTGATATTTATAGTTCACTTGGTGCTTTGTACACACATCTCCGTTATTCCCTGCAAAATAATTTTTATTCCTTCCCCACTTTTCACAGAGAGAGAAAATTAGAAAAGCAGTCATTTTAAAGGTAGTATAAAAAATGGCCACATAGAAAAATCTGCAAAAACTACCACTGAAGACATAGGCCCTTATGTTACTCTATGTCCTGATATAACATTTATGTGAAAAATTCCTCCTAAAATTTAGCGCCTGATAAATATGTCCCTCCAGATGACATAACATGCATTGTTTTACAAGACAGAATCAACTTCCTAATCCTTCATGTTTTTCTTTTGTTCCAGCCGCCAGGAAGTTTAGAGCCACTTATACCAAGATTATAATAATCATTGAAATCTCAAATTCCTGGTAACATTCTCTCTCACATCCTCTAAATTCTAATGCCTAAATGTTTTCTTATAAAGATTATCGATGATTAGGGTGACAGTGTAATTTACTATCTAAATGGGACTCTTCAGAGTGAAAGGGAATACCATTTATAATTATGCCAGGATGACAGATGTAAGCCAGGACTGTTCCAGGCAAACCCAGATGGGTAGCCACCCTACCTACGATTGGAAATATACTTGGCCAAAATTATATACAATTAACACTCAATTTGATCTTGTAGGTATAGCAGTTTGGGGTCTGATTAAACTAAGTAAAGTCACATAGAGCTGAAGATAGATTATAATTCATAGGAAACAACAGCAACAAAAAAGATTTTGAATGTATCTGCAAGATTGGGAGGGAAAGGATCTAGTACTAACAGTACATCCTCTACCACTTCATTCTCCAAATCCTCTGCCTCCTAAGTACCACAAACATCATGTCCTATGGCCAGTGGCAGCTATAAAATTCCTTTTGGGGTGGCTTAAGCAAGGTAATCTGTTTAGAAGGAAGAGAAGGAGAGGGGCTCTAATCTGAGTTGTGTAGTGCTTCCGTGAAGATTGGGGAAATGTGGGTTGTCCTCACAGAATGGGGTAGTGTTGATGAAGACAGTGGGGCTCTGAAAAGCCAGGCAGTCCTGCTGCCACCCTCACATGGCATGCCACCCAACCCCTACCTGTTTTCATGCTGCTAAGCTCCCCACTCCTTCTGCAGAAGATAGGACTGATCTATTGGTCATTGCAGGGCTACAGAGGCGCAGACCGAGACCACCTGAGGGTTGGTGCTTTCATCGGACAACCAGGTGCCCTCATTCATACCCAGACACACGATGTGATGCCTTTCCCATCTTTCCCTTCTTCAATCACAAGGGCAGGGGAGCTTCTTGTGGCCAGATGACTTAGGGGTGAGAAGTGGGCTGAGTTTTGGGTATTACAAGAGACAAGAGTCAGGGACAGATGTGTGCGGCCCACGAGCAGGCTTGGGAGGCAAAGGGTGCACTGCCTGGCTCCCTGAAGCTCAAGAGTTCCTCTGTCCATCTTTACTTCTCTGCCACACCCAGTTAAGCTCCATCCCTCTCATCCCAGCCGGACCGATCATAAAGGGGCCTCGCTTTAGCTGGAGGAAGCCACGGAGTCTCTTCCAAGAACTAACACTAGAGGGCGCACTTCTCCAACGTCAGACAAAGTGTAGCGGAAGGAAAAACTCAAGCTTCTGCTTAAATGGCACACCGAGAGGCGGGCCAATTGTCCCTGTTCAGGGGTGGCAGCCCTTGACCAGCGCTCTTGAAGGCGCTGTTCAGGGCAGACAATGAGGCTGAGCCCACCAAGCCCTGAGGAGGCCCCAGATTCTAGGAAAAACAGCGCTGGGCTGGACGGTGAAGTGTGAGCCGAGGTGGGGAGGCACTCACCTTCCTCGTCCTTTCCTTCATCCCAGCCCTCCCCGTGAGGAGAAGATGCTGTGCTCTGTGGGGAGTCAAGAGCCTCCGATCTGAGGAGGTGCCTGGGGGCAGGGCCGAGAGAGCCTTAATCCAGGTAGAATTACTTTCCACAAGAGATGAAACTTCCGGAAACAACAAAAGCCTGTGCGCAAAGGAGTTAATGTGTGTGAATTGTAAAGTGCTACCCACACCCATTTTTAATTGGCCTAATATTCTCTGCAGATATGGACGCTGTGTAAGGGGCGGGGGTGGGAGGGGGCAGGTGTCTCCTGAGATTCCGGGCTCACAAGAAGGGCCCCAGCCTGGCTTGCCTGTGGTTCTCTCTCCCTTGTGTTGTCTTGGCCAAGTTTTCCTCATAGAGGCCTGGTTTTCTATGTAAAAAGGGTGGTTTCTACGAGGCAGTTCTACAGTCTTTAGTTTTCTGGTCACAACCTATCTTCAGCTGGAAGCCAGAAGGGCTTGTTCTGCATGCAGATGAGAACACGGTATAGGAGGTTAAATACCTTGCTGAAACCAGACTAGAAACCTCGGGCCTGCTCACTTCCGAGGCCACACTCGCCGCACTGCATCAAGGGAGAACTACTTGCCTTTCCCCAACAAAGACCCGGAGCCGAAAAGAAAACTCTGCCCGGGCTGAAAAGTTTCAAACTAGGCAAGGGCCTGAAAACAAAAACAAAACAAAAAACAAACAGAAGCAAGCATTACCTCTGAGCCCTGTAAGCATCCCTTCGTCACTAAGGCATTGCCATATTAATATCCCCGAGCCTTCTGACTTGGGTCTTCAGAATGCGCAAAGAGATCTACTGTTTGCTTCTGTGGGACCTCAAGCTTTTCTTCATCCAGACCAAAAAACAGACCTTGGCTGGAGTTACACGCTACTGGTGCTCATGTGTCTCAAGTAAAGTGAAGCCATTTGTGAGAGAAAGAGGAGAAATATAACAGCTTGTACTCTGAAGGATTGGAGAACAGGTAAGAAGGTTCTACATAAAGCCCAGGGTAGCGTGGCAGGTCCACAAATATGGCATGCTACAGCACACATCTTTCCTATTGCCCAACTATAAAATGACCTAGAGTTCCTCCTTGACAGACCATCCAAGCTGGACATCCTCAGGGGCTATGAGTCTCATGCTGATGCTGTCACACGGTGAAGGTCTATGTAATAGCAGAACCAAAGTATTTTACAGCTTGAGTATCAGTGACTTCAGGACAGAAACCATGATGATTCATCCTAGATCTGTGTGCCCCAACAAACCTAAACATGAGTCGTATGATAGGCGCTTTAGGGATTACTCATCCAATCAAATTGACTTCTTAACTTCACTGCAATAAGACTCTGCTGCCTCTCTTGGGAGAAATCGTTTTTCTGAAACATAGGGAGGATCTTGATGTAAGAAGTCAACATTTTGAAACACAATAACACTTACTCATCTGGTTTTGTTTGTTTTAATAAAATCCTGCAGAAAGGATCTTTCATGAGCAGTTCTGAGTGTCTACCAAGAGTACAAGCTGTTATATTTTCCTCTTTCTCTCTGAACAACTTACATTATTTTCCCCTCCCCCAAAAAGTACATTCTTCAGTGTATTTCATCATTGTCAAAAATCCAGATTGGCCAGAGAGGAAGTAACCAGAATAGGCTGTTATTCAGCTCTTCTTGACCTTGAAGATCATCTTTAAAGTGTCAGGGAATTATACAAAATATTCCTGAGATTTTTATGTATTTTCCTTGTTGGTGATGTTGTCAAACTATATTATAAAGTTATAGCAGACAAAACAACATGGTATTGACATAAAAATAGACATTTAGACCAATAGAACACACTAGGGACCCTGGCAATAACCCCATGCATATATGGTCCACTAATCTTTGCCAAGGACACCAAGATTACACAGTAGGGAAAAGATAGTCTTTTCAACAAATGATGTTGGAAAAACTGGATATCCACATGCAAAACAAGGAAGCTGGACCCTTATCTGAGGCCACACACAAAAATCCACTTGAAATGGGTGAAAGGCTTAAGCATGGGCCTATTGCTGGCTCTACACTCCTCCATTTATCTATGTGTCTGTTTCACCAGTGCCACACTGTCTTGGTTACTGTAGTTATATAGTAAGTCTTGAAGTTGGATAAGGTCCATCCTCTGACTTTGTTCTTCTTCAATACTGTATTGACTATTCTGAGTATGGGTAAGATTTTAATAGGCAGAAATGGAGATGAGAGCACTCAGGAGAAGAAACTAAGCAAAAGTTTAACAGAGGGAAAGTGGGGATGCATTTTGAGGACCAATGAGTAGTTCTAGCTCTAGCACCTAGTATAGATAGCCTAGTTTTTTTTATAAATGTAGTTATAACTGTGTTTTCTAGAAAACAGATGCTTCCAACCACAAATGGAATTGTTCTTTCCCTTGGGGGTTGTACTACCCAGATCTGGAGAGGAAGGGAAGAGGGAGACCCTAGAAGCACTTTGACCTGGCTGTCAAGGGCATTTAGCCAGCCATGGAGTTCAGGAGCCTGGACTTCATATTGTGAACTTTTATTGACTAAATATCCACTTTTCAGTCTGATATAAGGACAGATAGATCCCACCACCACCACCACCACACCCACCCCAGGGTTTTCCAGCTATGGAGAGTTGGTGATATTTTGGGAAGACACTGATTTGGAGCCAGGAGACCTGAGTGTAACTCAGCTCTGCCATTTCTGGCCTCAGGATGTGGTACATTCACTTGCCCCGCTGTGCCTCAGTTCCTTCTCTACAGGGAGATGATGGCCTCCCAGGAAAATATTATAAGCAATTAGGGAACGTGTATGCGAGCGTTTTGTACACAATGAAGCAAGTACAGTCAAAGTGTAAAGGATTATGAAATGGAAGGCAGTGATCCTTGAATGGAGAAAGGTGGCGTCATCACATTTACTTCTCTGTGTCTCCTTCCCAAGTGGCAGGGCATGCGCATCTCCTCAATTGGTTGTCATATGAATTATTGGAGCAATTCGGTGGGGATCCTGCCATCTGTAGATCCAGCACTGCCCTCGATTTACCTTTATTTAGTTGTAAGGTTCTGCAAAGGAAACCTTACCATTTTTCTGTATGTCCATACTGCCTAGCACAGAGTCTTACATACAGGAGACATTGAGGGAGTACAATGTTGGCTTTTAAAAACAAAATGTATTGGGGCAGACTCCACTTGTGGATGGACATAAATCAACTGACCACAAGCTTAGCATGAATCAGATGGTAAAAAAGTAAATGTGCAATGTCAAGTAAAGGAGAAACACACGATGACTCAGCCATTCCAGCCACAGCCACTGGCCTTAGAGAAACTCCCACACAGGAGCTCAGGGAGTCATGATCGAGTGTTCATTGCAACATTGTCAGGGAAAATTAGAAACAACCTAATGCCCATCAACAGGAATATGAATAAATACATTGTAGAAAATTGAATGGATTGTTAAATAGCAGTTAAATGAATCAATATAGATAAATCTCAAAAACTTAAATGATAGAAAAAATATATACAGTGTGTCACAATTTACATGAAGTTTAAAACATGAAAAACAGTGCTATCTATTTTTTTCTAATTCATACATTTAACCATATAAAAGCATGCATGGGAAAAGTAAATACCAAGTTCATGATAATGGTTTCTCCAGGAGAAAGAGGGAAGGGAGTGTGAGAGGGGTACCTCGGGTCTTCAGTTGTAGCTGTAATGTCTAAATCAAATGTGGCTTAAAATGTGACTTCAAAGTGTGACATCATATTAGATTGTCAAAGCAGACGATGGGTTCTTAGCTGATTATTTTAGTCAGTACTTTTTATATATACCCAATATATTACACAATTTGAAACACCCTTGTCAACAAGGCAGGAGGGTGCTTTAAATGAAATTTAAGCTGCATTAATAAAAACTTTGCCCCAGACAGAAAAAGTGATCAGTCTCTCGATTTTGCTGGGTGGTAGCACCACATGCCTCAGGGGACCCTGACAAACTAGAGTCAAGGGAGTAGGCAGAAATGCTGCCGAATGGCCTGGGATCCATCTTGAGTAAAGAAAGTTAAAGTAACAGGAGATATTTAACTTGTAGAGAGAGTTCTGCAAGGGGCATATGACCACAGCTTTCAAATACTTGAGTGGGGCAGGAAGCAGACATAATCCATGTGATCCTGAATAAGAAAGTGGGATAGAATGTGCGAGGAAGAAGCTGATTCAATTCACTTTCAGAGTCACAGTTGTTGGACCTTACATGATAAAGTCCAAGCACCCTCCACCGACAGTGATGAAGAAGAGCTGGTCTTCCAAGCTCTGGGGGTGCTACAGAGAGAATTCTCGCCCTGTGTTCAGAAGTTGACTACATAACCTATAGGATCTTTTCTAATACTGAAATCCTTCCAAATTGAAATTTGTATGAACCTATAAGCTTAAAACTATAACACAGCATTTATTTTTTGTTGATATCCCCAAAGGTAACAATAACAAATATTATTCTGTCATCACTTAACATATCTTCCAGGGGTCTCTATTCTTTTTTCTTCCTTTCTATTTTCCTCCGAACATGTCTATGTTGCTGGTGGTTTGGCCCCTATGCTTGTAGATCTCTTGCTGCATCTCTTGCCTTTGCCTTTTCTTTCTGGCTCTCTGTTTCTCTCATTTTCTCTCTGCTTCCCTCTCCTCACCTACTTTAAACTCCTACCTCATCTCTCTCTCTTTTTTTTAAAGAAGCATTTCATGTATATACATTAATATTTACTGCCTTATTGAAGTACAATTTTTCATATAATAAAATTCACTCATTTTAAGGATGTGGTGCAATAAATTTTGGCAAATGTTTTCACTCGGGAAGGCACCACCATACCCAGATAGAGTACTTCTACCACCCACTTCTGTTCCCACTTTCCCTGGCGCCCTTTGCAGCAAGTCCTCTCCCTAGTCCTCCGACACTGAGTGACTACCGATTTGCTTTCTGTCACTATTTTTTGCCTTTTCTAGAATATCATATAAATGGAATGATACAGTGTAGTCTTTTGTGTTGGACTTCCTTCACTTAGCAAAATGCTTCTGAGATTCATCTCAGAAGTTTTAAACGACCTTAGTACCTTAGTCAAAAATCAATTGACCATGCATGCATGGATCTATTTCAGGTCTCCATTTTTTCTTTGATCTGTATGTCTGTCCTTTATACTATTACCACACTGTCTTAATTACCATAGTGTTTCGGTAAATCTTGAAGTCGGATCTTGAAGTTCTCCAACTTTGTTCTTCCTTTTCAAATTGTTTTATTATTCTCAATTCTTTGCAATTCTATATAATTTTTAAAATTATCTTATCAGTTCCAACAACAAAAACAACTAAACCTGTTGGGATTTTGATTGAGATTGTGTTGAATTTATAGATTAATTTAGAGAGAAATGATGTTGAGTCTTCTGATAATTGTTAGTATGATATATCTTTTCATATTTTTTTATCTTAACCCAACTATGTCTTTATATTTGAAGCTGATTTTTATTTTGATATCAAATAGTTAGATCTTAGTTTCTATTTATTATTTTTTTAGGTCTTAGTTTTTAAATACAATCTGACAACCTTTGCATTTTAATTGGTGTGTTTAGTCTGTTTACATTTAATATACTTTTCAATATAATAAGCCAATAAAATGAAATTGTAACAAGTAGTCAACCTAAAAAAAAAAAAACAGAAAAAAGAGAAAAATAACAACAAAGAACAGATGAGATAAGAAGAAAACAGATAGTAGATTGGTAGATTTAAATATAGATATTTTAAAATATCAGGACTTTCACTACATAAATAATTTTTGGTTGACAGATTTTTTTTTTATTACACTACTTTAAAAACACCACTTCATGTTTCTGGCTTGCATAATTCCTCAGTATTTATTGTTTCTCTTTCTTTTTTCTGGTTTCCTTTAACATTTTCTCCATATCTTTAATTTTTAACGAGTTGACTATGATGTGCCTACTAAGTGTTTTTCTTTTTTTCTTTAATCTTTCTTTAGATTTTCTCAGCTGTTGACTTTGTTTTCTTGTTTTGTTTTTCACATGGTTTTTTTTTTTTTTCTTTCATCACCTTTGGAAAATTCTCATCTATTACCCCTTCAAATATTTCTGCTGCCCCAACGTCTCTCTGTTGTCTTTTTTGGGGGCTCCAGTAACATGTATGTTAAACCATTTGATATTGTCCCAGGCTCTTGGATGTATGTTTTGCATTTTTACCCTTTTTACTTTATGTTCCAGTTTGCATGATTTCTCACCTATTTTTAAGTTCACTGATTCTTTCTTCTCCTGTGGCCATTCTGCTGATAAGAATGTCAAAGTAATTCTTTATTTCTGATATTGTGCTTGTCACATGACATTTAAATTTGACTAGTTTGAATAGCTTCCATCTCATTGCTAAAATTCCCCCTTCGTTTATGTCTGTTGTATACCTTCCCACTAGTTCCTTTAATATATTAATTATAGTTATTGTATGAGTTTCTATTGTTGTTGTAACAAATTACCACAAACTTAATGGCTTAAAACAACAAAATTTATTATCTTAAAGTCCAGAAATCAGAGGTCAGAAGTGAGCCTTAAAGGGTTAAAATCAAGTGTCAGCAGGGCTGCGTTCCTTTCTGGATTTTCTAGGAGAGACTTGGTTCCTTGTCTTTTCCGATTCATAAAATATTGTCATCACAAATGCATGCAAGACCCTCCCTCTTATTTTATTTACATATGCCTCTTTATTCCAATTCCAACTCTCATTCCTTTTCTGTTCCCTATATATGTAAACATCCTAATATGTTTCATGTGGATCTTTTTGTTTGTGTCCTTACAAACTATAGTTCGTAGTTCAATATCTGTCTTAAATCATATAAATGCTAATATGGTCTTTATCTTATTTGGTCTCATACTTTTTGTTTTATTTTTTTATTTTTTATCTGTTCATCTTATTTTAGTTTTTAATGCCCTAAAAGTATTCGTGGCTCAACTTGCTTTACAATGAATTTTGCTAAGTAGTTCATTTTCTACCCATGGGCTATCTCTGATCAGAACACTTAACAGCTGGGAGTCTGGCATGACTAAATAATAATGCCTTCTCTCATTTGTGGTTTGATATTTTTTTATTAAATTTATTGGGGTGACATCAGTTAATAAGATCACATGGCTTTCAAGTGTACAATTTAATAATATGTCTTCCGTATATTGCATTGTGTGTTCACCACCCAAAGTCACATCTCCTTTCATCACCATATATTTGACCCCCTTTACCTTACGTATTTCCCCGCATCCCCCCTTTCCCTTTGGTAACCACTAAACTGTTCTCTGTGTCTAGGGTTTTTGTTTCTCTCTTGCATGTCATCCTTCCACAGGGGCCATGCTAATCTTCGCTCCAATTTTAGTATATGTGCTGCCAAAGCGAGCGCTGGTCTCATACTTTTTAAATGCAGCACTTTACTTTTAAGATCTATTTATGTCATTATGCACGCAACTACTCTTTTGCTTCAAGTGCGCATAGTACTTCATTGTGTGCATACAGCGTGACTTATTCCATTACTCCAGTGATGAACCCAGATTGCCTCCAACTCCACAAATAACACTGCAGTAAATATCCTCTTACATGACCCCTTATGAACCTGATGAGTTTTTCCTTGAGACAAACCAGGAGAGGAATTGCTGGGTCATAGAATATATATGATCTGACTAAATTCTTATTCTCTTCAGAGTGGCTGCACCAGTGCCCCTTCCACCAGCAGTTCAGGAGTTTTCTATAACCCACTGCCCGACTACACTTGGCTTTATTCAACTTTCTAACATCTGCCAATCTAATAGGGATAAAGTGCTGTCTCTTTGTTATTTTAATTTGTACTGCTCTGATGACTGATTTAAGTAGGTTTGCCTTTGATCTACCTGACTCTCAGCTGATTTTTTTCTCTTGTGTATCTTCAATTGAAAAAGTTTCCCAGGCCCTTTTTAGAGCTTCCCACAAGTATCATTTGGTCTTTCTGCCTTGTTTATTGTCATCACTGATGATAATCAGATGTAATCAGAGGCAAAGTAAATCTCTCCTCCAGTCATTGGCTTACATGGTGAGTGGGATTGTGGACATGCAGGTGCCTGAATTCCAGACTGAAGCTTCCATCAGCAAGACTTTTCCTACAATAGTGTTTTGGGTTTTTTTTAAATTTTTAATTGCCAAAGTAATTAAATAGCAAAACTTTTTAATCACCATATTTGAAGCTCTGTGCTCACGAAAACATTTCTTTCTCAAGGTGTTTGCTAATGACATTTAAAAGTCATTATTCTGTCTTTTACCTCTTTGGGAAAAACATATGTTGCAGCATAAATCACCTGTTTGAGAGTTCAAGCCTGTGTCTTGAATGTGTGTGCAATTCTGCAAGGAAGGTCAGGCCTGTGGAGGAAGTTGGTCAAAAGTAGAATTTGGAAAACAAATAATACTCTGTCCAAATACTCTCTTGGTAACAGACCAAATAAAAATTGACATAAACTTCCTTTAAGTACTTTAACATTTCTAAACAACATTTTAGGCATCATACTAAAATGCCAGTACTTACACCACTGCAGGCTACTACAAAATTAGACAGGATCAGGATCAAACTACATAAATCTTTAAGGGCTGAATTCTTCTAAGGTCACATACATAGTCAAATTTACCTTTGCAAGTCCCTGAGACTCCTGTCGTACCAAGTCCCAGAAACTGGTTTGTAATTGTGGGTCATCAATTTCTTGTCATCTGTCATTTCCATCCTGATGTTTCCTGAGTTCTACCTAGATTTTCACAACAATATAGTCTCCTTTTCCTTCTAGTCTAACCAAATTTTGCTAATAAATGAATTACATTCAGCAAGGACAGTCTGATGCTTTAAGAAGCAAAAAAAAAAAAAAAAAAAAATAGTGCCTCTCCACATCTCACCCCCCACTGGTGCGCATCCCCTCAGTGATGGTGATGTTAGGGAAGAATAGGGCTGTTTTAGAAGAACAACTTCACTGGTAGCAACCCCACTGTTTAGTAGCAGAAGGGAAGGTTGTGTCTAGGTTCACAGTACACAGTTGTGCAGTTTGGTGAAGGGGGCCTGAAATCCAAGTTGTGTGTCTTGACTTAGAGATGGGTCTTCACAGAAGGGGCAGCACAAATGTACCCTGTAAGCTACCAGAGGCCTCATGAGGTCAATGTTTGATCTAAAAAGGTCAGGCCCAGACTTAGGGAAGACTGAAAACAGGCTGAGGTTGCTATTCTGTTGTGAATCCAGGCACTGTATTCTCTGTTGCACCCTTAGAAATTATATGCTTGAAAGGCTGCCTGAAAAATTGCAGATGAATGCCTTCGATCCTGTGAGAAAAATGTGGTGAAAGGGAGCATTTTGTTCTCAAGGGACATTTGGCAATATCTAGAGATGTTTTTGATTATCACAATTTGAGGCCACTACTGGTAGTTAGAGGCCAGAGATGCTGCTAAACATTCTACAGTACACAGGACATTCTCCCACAATAGGATTATCTAATCCAACATATCAATAGGACCACCGTTGAGAAACTCTGTGTTTCATGAAGGTAAGAGGAATGAGTTTCCTCCAAAGGTGGATGTGGGGGTAATAACGTGGTTATTTTAACCTAATGTTTAAGCCGGGTGTATAGTTAGGTTTTCCCTTAAAGTAAAGGTCCTCTTCAACCCCAATCTTATCCCATCCCATCCTCATTTCTTTTCCACCTGTCCTCCTATTGCCATAAGACAAGATGCTCAAAAGAAATTTCTGCATATTATTGTGTAAGTGTCCATGTGCACGTGTCTGCGTGTGTATGAGAGAGAGAAACAGAGACAGACTGAGACACAGAAAAAGACACTTAGAGATGCAGAAATAGATGTGCAAAGAAAGACAAGGGTGTCAGGGCAAGGGGTAAATGGAAAAAGAGAGAGGCGGGAAAAAAAGAGAAAACCACAGAGAACTGACATCCAATTAATTTTTTTAAAAAACACATACCTCCTGTAGTATGTCAGAGTCTGGAAATTCAGCAATAGCAAGTCAAGGTCCCTGTGCTCAGTGAGCCCACGATCTCTCCACGAGACAAAGACAACCAGCTGTAACACATGTGGAAAGTGGAAAGGTCACAATAAAATTATAAACAAAACTGGAGGAAATATGGAGGATGGGCTGACATTCTGCAGGGTGGAGGGTGCACGGAAGACTTCGGGGTGGAGTGACTATTGAGGTGAATGAGGAGGAAAAACATTTTGTCAGGTGAACAGAATGGGAGTGAGGTTTGGGAAATAGAGGGCTAGGGGTGAGGATGCACAGTAGACTTGGGCAGTGGAGGGGTAGAAGTGGGAGATGAGGTTGAAAAAGGAAGTTTTGAACCCCTCATAACTCCCCAGAGCAGGATTAGACCTTGAACCTGTACTCAAAGTCATACATATGGACAATGCCTAGAGTTTCTGCTGTAATATTTCCTCACGTCAAAACAAGTTTTACTAATGTGTCAGCTTTTCAGCGAGGCCTACCTTGAAAAATTTCAAATCACCTCACTGGGCTTTTCAGCCCTTTTATCTATTTTTCCTATAGTACTCATCATCTGATAACATGATATAACTAACTTATTAATTTAATGTTTGTATCTCTTTACTAGAATGTAAGTTTCATAAGGTATCAGCTGGGACTGGGTCTCAGCTGAGGCTTTTCCAGAGAAGGGGCCACTTCCAAGCCCCTCAGATTGTTGGCAGAGTTCAGTTCCTGTGGCTATGTGATGCAGGGCTTCCATTTCTTACTAGATGTTGGCTAGAGGTTGCCCTCAGCATCTAAAGCCCATCTGCAGTTTCCTGCCATGTGAGGATCCCCAATGAGGCCACTTGCCAGGAAGGGAGACAGAGCCATCAGAAAGTTAGGCACTACAACTTTGTGTAGCATAATGTAAGCACATGCCCATAATCACTCACATCTTGTCACTTTTGCCATATTCTATGGGTTAGAAGCAAGTCACAGGTCCCACCCACTCAATAAGAGGGGATCACACAAGGTCATGAACACCAGGAGTTGGGATGGTAGGGGCCACTTTAAGAGAAAGTCTACCACAGGAGGTGACAACTGAAGTGATGCTTCTCCTTTGAATACCATCAGTACCTTGGTCTTATGCACACTTCAAACTATGCACATATCAAGAGCTATTTACACATTTGTCTGCCTTCCCCACAAGACTAGGGGCAAGAATTGTTCTTGTTCATCTTTAGAGTCAGTTTCTAGTACAGAGTTTGACACATAGTAAAAACATCGGTTTTGGATGAATGGATGGAAGGATGGTTATGGATGGATGGGTAGATGGTTAGTGAATAGATATATAAATGGATAGATGGAAGGAAGGCAGAAAGAAGGGACATCATGATGACAAAACAAGGGTGAAAGCAAAACACTTGGACAAAAGAAGTGCATCCCTCACCTGTGAAACACAGCATAAGCAATAAATTATGTGTCTGCTCATTGTCCTAGCCTCGTTTCTGGAACTGCCACTTGGAGTCTTTAATCAGGGCAGTCAAGGGACCAGATGCAGGCAGCTCCTTTCCCAGCTCTTCTTTTTTCTCCACAGGAAATAGGAGTGAAACAATCATGAGTGATATCCAAATGTTCCCTGTGTGAAAGCACCAATGAAATCCTTCAGCTCTTTGAGACTTCGGCAGGTCTGGAGGTAATTTCCTAAGAAATAAACTGAAGGAAGAAAGCACAGAGAGGATTCCTTTGTAATCTCCTCCAAGGATCTAGGCAAAGGTTTTGATAACAAAGGATTTTAAAAGTGCTTCATGCAATAAACATGGATTTTGAGCTAAACTGCCTTGAGCATCTGCTACAGTGCAGGAGGGCAAATCAAGGCTGTCCCAGGCTTTGGCCTCTGAGTCCTAGATGGAAGCCAGGACATGGGCACATCCTAGTGCTGGAGGAAGGGTCTCAGGCTGTCATTTCTCTGTTAGAACTGTGGGAAGGCTACACTTTGATAGATTCTACTGATGCTGCTTACCCTGTCTTCTACCCAGTAATGCCTCATGGGAACAAAGATTGTGACATATTCCGACTGAGAGCTTCAGACTGGGTGACCTTGGATTAAACCTCTACATATGCATACATGTTCCCCCTTTTGCTTGAATTTTCTCACCCTATCCATGACAGGTAATTTGCTTTATGTCATGTAAAGGCCATTAATAGCCAAGGGAGTGAATTGTGACAAGGTCATGCTAGAGGCCATGATATTTATATCTTTGTTAATCAGGGCCAGACTGTAAAGGCTAAGGAACACTATTGTTTTTAAAGGTGACAATGGAGATTCTTGCATGGGTCCATGTTCACAAAAACCTTTGTAACAGAAGTCTGGGATATGTTTGGTACTTAGTCTTCCGGAAGTAGATGAACACCAGAAACTCTGAACATTCTGACCCATGAAGATGATGTCAGAGTCCAAGGTTAGTCACTAACTTTCAAATAAAAATTTTACTTAGATTTCTCTTCCTGTGTTTTCTTCATGACTTGTCAGCATGCCGGCACTTAGCTAAAGGAGCTTAAGGCAAACGTAGAGAAGCCAATGAATGGCAGTGGGATACTGAAGCTGCCTGGAGAGCAAACCATAAGGAGAACTTGGAATTTCTAAAACACAGTATTCATCCTTGTTTCGAAAGCAGTGTCTTTGAGAAGAAAGGGGCAATCATTTGTTCCTCATCACATTGGCTTGTTTCGAATTTTTTGGTTTGAGTTCTTCCTCTGATCTACAGAATTCCCAGCATGAGGAGCATAGTTCCAAAGCCAGTAACTACACCTGGAGCCGATCATGAAAAAAATTAGAAGACCTGCTAATTCCCTGCTGTGTCCTGAGTGCACACTTCAGGGCCCGACATGTAAAAGCTGACTTTCCACAAGTGGAAAGCTTTTGTCTAAAGTCCTCTATGAGCACTGATTCTCCTGCTGGGTGCACAGCACTTCGCTTGGCACTATGAGGAGACACAAAAAGAATAAGGCCATGGCCCTTATACTCTGCTAACAGATGTTAATTATTCCAGGGTCACCAGGAATCCCTGACCAGGAACCGACGCTACCTGGGCAACTCAGGTAATGAAACCTGGTGCTCACGCAGGATACTGAATCTGCCTGGAGAGCAAACCAGAAGGAGAACTTGGAATTTCTAAAACACAGTATTCAATGCCCTGGGGTTCAGGGCAGCATCAGAGAAAACACAGAGCCATCACCTTACTCATTTTCCCAGAGGGTAAGTCTAGCAGACTTTCTGTGTGGGAAAAAGAATGTGTGTGTGCACATGCTCATGTGCACTCATGCATGCACGCACACACACACATCAGTTATTTATCCTGAGCATGTTCCTTCAGGGTCCACCCTATATCCTGTTCTTTCACCTGACTCCTGTCTTAATTGAGAGGTATTTGATGGCATGACCTAGGCTCACTTTCAATAAATAATTCCTAATAAATCATCTGTTAGAACGTAAGACTTGATTTCAATGTATTCCCCCATTCAATTAAAACAAAAGGAAAGAAAAAGATAAGACTCAACATCTCCTATTCTCCCAATGAACCTTGTGTGATTGTCTCTTTCCACCTGAACATGAGTCTCTCAGACTGGTAGTTTTCCATCTTTACTTACATTTCCTCTCAACAAATTTAACCCTATGAAGTATTTTCCAAATGAATGAATACTTCTATAAAAACTACTTTCTTAATGGATCCATATCCTTTAACTTTCTAATATTTAAAAATGCATTTGGATACAAAGACCTTCTCGTCTATCTCAGGTTCTATCTTTCTGTCCACCTTGGCCCACTTTTCTCTATTTACACAGCCCCATTCATTCTTAAGTCAGTTTTATTTGTTTACTTGATATTTTGGTCTGTCCTCCTCCATTGGACTATAGGCTCCATGTCTGTTCTGCTCTCCACTAAACCCCAAGCATCTAGCAGAGCATCTACCATACAGGAGAATCTCATTAAAATATTTGTTACATTTGAAAAATTTAATAAAGTAGAATGTTCATAATAAGTGACATATCATGAGTTTAACCAATTAAACGTGAAACAGTGTTAAGGGTAGAAAATTTTCAAAGTGAGCCAACTAGTAAGTCAGCTACAGGGAAGAGATAACTTTAGATACCAGAAGTTGTCCCACTTGCTTGGGTGCGGTTTTAGAAAATGTATTGTATAGGATATAAAGATGGCCAGTGTTTGCTTCTGTAATCAGCTCACCTATTAACCAGAGTGTGGTACGAGATAATGTATTTGTATTGTGTTAATGGTCAATTTCTACTCCTGTAACCTGCTTACTTGTTTGATGTAGTTTTAGGTTTTACGAGCTGCCTCTCTTGAGAATGTAAGGATCAAAGCTTCCCAGTAAATCAGAAACAAGGTGATGACTCCTCTAGGCACCAAAGCCCAGGAAGAGGTACAACATTCCAGGATAAAGATAACAAGACTGCCTATCAGGCTAGGTGTGATTTAGTAATTCCCCAGGTACATTTATCTTTGTAAAAGACATTAATGGCTAAAATTTGTTCTCTGTAATTTCCTTACCCTCTTTGTTCTAGGAAGTAGTCGAGGCTTTATAGAACTGCCTCGAACAAAGACAGGGGCTGATCTTCTCTAACCCTGCGTGGTGGAGAGTCAGTCGCTGGCCAGCTAATAAAGGCTCATAATTAATCTCAATTGGCTCCGTGGGTCTTAGATTTGAGCACACCACAACAATAGGACACAGCAAGAGTGGGGGGTAAGCAATGCCAGATCTGTCAGAATCGGGTCTTTGTTAGTGGAGCAGATAACAAGGCTGACAAGTCAAAGGAAGGTGCCTGTCATCGTGGCGGTACACGCCCAAAGCTAACTCAGGAGTCAGAGAAGTTGAGGGAGGATCCAGGGGAGGGGCTGGGGGCAGTTGCAAGCCTGGTCATTGCTGCATATCAATCAGCCAGCAGATAAAGGCAATGTGTGCAGGCTACACAATGGCTGTGGCTTCACTTCCACCCTCCAAATATCACATGAGAAACCCTCTGGGGGTCCACCGTAACCAAAAACATACAGGAAAAAAAAGTTCTGGAAAATGAATTTCAGCCATGCCAGTTGACACATTACAAAGCCATTATAGTAGGCACTCGCTATGTGTTGAATGAATGAATGAATGAATGAATGAATGCATGAACAAACTGCCATAGTAGCAAGAGGCTCTTGCCCATCTGGTATCACAAGAATGAGAGCTCCATGAGGGATAGAATTGTTGTCTATTTCATTCAGTGTTGTATCCACAACATATTGAATGGTGCCTGGCTCATGTAGGTTTTTATTAAGATCTTTTGAAATTAATATTGAATAGACCTGTGTGCAGTCATCAGAAGACACACTGAATGAAACTTTTCTTTGGTATCGGGTGTGAGAAATGCATGAGGGGCCATTTTCATATTATACATTTAGCATTAGGGCATAAAATAGAACAAAAGAAAAACCACATTTTCTTCTCTTACAATATCTCAGGGGAGCAAAATACAAAACTGTTGTAGCAACAGCAGAGTAAATATCACAAATAATAAGCCAATTACAAAGAAGATTGGCTATTAAGAGCCAAGAATCCTGGTTGAAGGGGAAAAAAGGAGAGAAGAAAAGTTAGAAGCATTTTTTTAATGACCTTCCTCAAGGCCCATGTGGGGAGCTACAAAACAGAGTGAATCCTTGAGGGGCATTGACCTGCTGTGAAACCTGGATACCCCAGAACCAGAACCACTGACGCACAACCACGCTGCACCCTGAGGTAGTTTAGAGGGTCAGACTCCTAGAACTTAGTCCTGGTAGAGCTCAAGGTGTAGCAAGCTCAGATTTTCCACTTTTCAGTCAGAAGGTTTGCATGAACTCGGATGCAGTTACTGCATCTCTGCCACCTTTTTGTCTTCCTACCCCTTTATAAGATCTCGTTTTCTTTTTAAAAGATGTATGCCTGTCTACCTCTATGACTCCATCTCTATATTATCAGAAATACCAAATTGGTTCTTACTGATTGGTAGGGTTCCTGGATCCTTTGTGCTTTTCTTCTTTGTGCTTTCCTGTGTTTTCCACATTTTTTTTTCATTGAACATAAATTGCATCTATCGTCCCACATACAAAACAGTTATGAAAGTACTTTTATGTACTATAATTAAGTTGGCTGGAGCAAAAGATAAGAGAACTATTGTTTGTGTGTTTTTAAAAGTCACAGCCCTGGTCTTCCTCTACTTCTCTTCTCTCAGGCTTTTCCCTCATTTTATCTCCAAGTTTAGTGATTCAGCTAAGCAAAGCCCAGGGGACTCCTGAGGGGTGAAGAAGGGTGGTGTGAGGACAAGCTCACTGCCCTCTATCATTATTTGTATCCAGGCAAAAGTGGGCGAAATGAACATCAAAAGCAGCGTGGGAAGAGATGTGAAGGATAGAGACAGGGGAGGTGTCAGAAAGGGACCCTCACTGCCTGAGAAGCATGTGGAAGGGAAAGGATCAGCCTTCTTGCAAGGGGAGAATTATAGAAACACCGTATGTGACTGAGTTCTGGGTTTGATTTGCACTAAATGTGAGCATGATCTCCTCCCTGCCCCCTAAAAACCTGTCCAAAATCAGCCAGTGACTTCTTTCTACCCTCTCCAGGTTGGCTCAGGGCTCTCACTGAAATCCCAAGGCTGATTCTGATCTGACCTCTTGAGTCTTATCGTAAAAAAAGACCCTTCTCAGCCAGTTACCTTGTGCTGGAGAGACAGATCTTTACATTCATTAAGTGTCTGCTAGACTGAGTGCTGAACAAGTTTGTAGGGGTAAGATCATGAGAAAGACACAAAGATGAAATTCTTCTGGTGTCAAAACAAACTTTATGAGGACAAGATGTGCTTTGAATTGGTTGGGTTACTACAGTTCATCAGGAAAATAGCTTGAAATTTACAAAATTTCCAAATCCTGCCCTGGAGAATCTGTGCCTTTTGGCTTCCTTACAGCTCTTTTATGAGCATAAAATAGGTTTACTAATCATACTTTAGGATTGTACCACTATTCCTATCAGAGTGACCTCGTGCAGAAAACAGAACTGTGTTTGCACTTCTTGTTTCAGATAAACAATTTATCCGAAGAGAACAGCAGATACTATTTACCTGACTATAGTACCCTCCTGGTGCCAAGGCTGGAGGGCCTGCAGCAAATGATTTCCAAATAGAAGCATCTTCCCCAACTGCACTCTCTACGTGCCCTTTTTCCCCACCCTTAGCCATATATCTCTCTGGCTCCCCTCCGCCATCCTGCGTGCAAGCATAGGAAAGAAATGGGGACCCACAGGCCCTGTTAAGAGCTGACAGTTTGGGAGGTAAAGTGCAGCCAGTGGACTTCATTTAAAGAAACGTACAGAGTTATGTAGCCATCCATGGATTTGAACAGTTTACAAGCTAATATGATCCTCCCCTAACTTCCTTTTCAGACTCCTCAGGTGCCTGGGGTCCTGTCTTCTTCCCACACTAGGCACCAAATCACAATTATAGAATGTCAAAGTGGCAAAAAGGATGAAACTTTGATCTGGACAGTAGAAGTGACTTTTCATTGTCAGCCAGTAAGCCGATAACAAAGCTGGGCCTAGAACCCTCCTGTGTCGACTCACAGACTTACGCTCTTTCTAGAAGTCCTGATGTGGAAAAGATTCTTTAATTGAGGTATGCAGATTCTCATAGATTCAATCCCTGGGTGTAAATAATAACACTCCTGTCAAGATACCAAAATTGAAATAAAACAAAATAGGATAAGCCTTAGTTAGCTATACCATCTTTGACAGGAGACTACAAAGTTCCTTATCCCCAAGATTCTCAGGGGATCTGAGTAGGGTCTAGTAACACAGTGGACATGTTCAGTCACATAAATTCTTTCTGTCTGCTGTCTAGCCGGAGACCATTCGTAGCATAATTTCATGCACGCCTAACACTGTTCAGGGCCCAGTCTCTGTAAAATCATAGATGCTTAGGAAAAGAAGCGGCCTTAGAGAGCAGACAGAACAACCAACTGTCCATATGTGTAGAGGGTCATATATGTTAGAAGTAGCTGCAGATCTGAAGGCAGCCTCCTGATATTTAAACCGACACCTGTGTCCACATTTCCTGGTGAAGCCTGAAGATTTGGCAGTTATCTGGTTAATGTAAATATACCTATACAGCAGGTAAGCTATAAATTTCAAGCTGAAATATTCAGTATGCCACTTGAATTATTCTATTTGGTAGTCTGCACTGCAGGTCTTATATAATAGAACTGGTACCCTCCACTTATATAATAGAACTGGTACCCTCCACTTATTGGGTTTTCAAATCTAAAGTCCTGTGGGTATCCCTCTGTTCCTCAGGATGTCCTAATGTAACCATTTGTCCCCTGGACCATTTCCTTGGCCCATACTCTCTCTGGGCCAGAGATGTGCTTCCTCCCAACCCAACACGGATACTGTAGGAGGCCTGGAACAGCGACCTGGGCTGGACTGACCCCACCATTAATCTGCTCATAAAGACAGTGCTTCTTTTGTACCATTGTTTTTGTTGTTTTTTGGTTGATGTTTTGTTTTGTTTTGTTTTGTTTTACTTTTTCTTCTCCCCAGCTTCAAACCCAGTCCCTCAGGGCCTCAGTTGAAGTCAACCTTGCCCAAGCACATCCTGCATTATCATTATTCTCTAAGCAGGTCGTGAACATATTTTCAAAAGACCCTCCTGAAATGAGAGGGTTTTGGGAAATCCAGCCATTTCCCCTCAAGTGGAGGCACCAGCCTCTGGAAAATTCCACAACCCCGGTCTTTGGTTAGTGGAAGAAAAGGGGGTGGAGGTCAGTTAGGTTGACGCCTAAGTCTTTAGAGCATGAGTTGGTTCTTCTAAGTGTGGGTAAATCTCCAGGAAGTAAAATTTTCAACCTAGAGCAGTTACTATGACAACGTGAAGATCATTCAGGCCAAATTTAAGAAAAAAGGCCAGTGCACGTTCATCCCTTAGGATTGAGGAGTGGGAACCTCCTTCAGCCCCAAAAGTTTTTCTTCAGATGAGCCTTTCTTGACCTTTATAATAAAGTCATGGGCCTCCTATTCATGATTGGAACTTCACTATTTGAAGCAGATCTGATGAGCCAAGCATTTCTTTCACATTTTTTCTTTTAAGAGTTAAGGTCGTTTTCCTAAATTTTTGTTATTGTAACTACATCAAAGCAGCCCAGGTCAAAGAAGGAAAAAGTACCAGGAAAGCAGATATTTAACAACTAAAGGCAAAATGTATATAAGTTATACTTACTTGAGAATTCATGACACCAACGATAAGAGGATTCCTGGCTCACCTCAGGGCAATAGGCTTTTTGCCCTGGAGACCACAGTCCCTTCGCGGTCTCAAAGTAGCCAGAGTGGTAACTGCACGATGGAGCTAGGCACCTGAGATTGTGAGGGCCCCTAATCTTTGTCCTTCTCCTGAGTGGGGGTGTGTCAGGGAGGGGGAAGAGAGAGAGAGAAGAGACTACTTGCAGCCCCTAGATGGGCAGAACAGAGTTGCCCCATGCCCTTCACAACAAGATGCAGAGTTCCTGAGAATTTGAGAGTTTGTTTGGTTAACGGCATGTCTATCTTCAATAGTAAAGGCCACTGTGCCAGGTGAGAGAAGCTGAAGGCAAGTGCCAAAGCAACTACTCAGAGAGGAAGAGGTCTAGAATAACAAACTCTACAAGGGCAAGGATTTTATCTTGTACGTCAAATCTTCCTGGTGCTTAGCAAAATGCCTTGTCCTTAGGAAGTGTTCAGTAAGCATTTGTTATATTAATAAATGGTTGATTTGTGCGATTAGGTCAAAGATTCAGGCTTGGGGGTGGGAAAGACAGAAGGAGGAAGTTCAAGGGTATTAGTGAGAAGGAAAGGGAATCTCAGTAAGTCTCAGAATCATTGGTTCAACAGAGAAAGTCCCTTTAATCCAAGACCCAGGTCCAAATGCAGCTCCCACTAAAGTTGTGATGTATGGTGTGAGCTTCTCATGTCAAATTAGATGGTGGCCCGAGCTAAGGCATTGCCACTGAGAAAAGAAAGAGAGGATGAAATAGAAATTTAGCGAGCTGGGTGGACAGAATTTAGAAAATGAAAGTATGTAAATGTTGAAGAAAATTGACTCAAAGGTGAAAATAATATAGAGACAGTAGTTCACAGGATTGCCATAAGGAATAGATGAATTCACAATGAGTCCCAAGAATAATATTTGAATGCCATTGGATAAGTTTTTAACAAAAGCAGCTTTTCTTCTCCTCCTCATCCCCCTTCATTTTCATTAAAGGTAGGACTGTCCCACCTGGAAACTTCAGAGTGCCCATCCCGAGGAGGCTCTGCCACTGGTGTATTTATCCGAATCTCACAATTTCAGGCCACAAACACATCCCTGCTCTACTGGTCTCCACTGAACAGATAGAAATAAAAGTGTCTTTTCTCCAGGGCCGCATCAGGAAAATCCTGAAAGCCATTCTCTCACAGTCAGAATGTTTTCTTTGTTCCTTTGAGACAGAGCCAACATCGTTGTGGGGAACAAAGAAGCAGCCTGACTCAAGCCGAGCCAACACTATGGGCTGGGTTATGGCTACACAGTGGTAGCTGGGGTTGCAGCTCCCAAGATTTCAATACTTATGATATACATTATGACAACATGTGGGAGACCTTTTTAAAAACTGAACACATGTATTCTAAAAGTCAGGTTCACATTCAACCTCAGACTTTCCCAAGCACACTCATACTAAGCTCTCTTGGGATATCTTTAGGGACTTTGGGGAACTGGGAAGGGCCAGACAAGGATTCTGAGTCTGGCCACATTTCTAATTCTTTCTCCCATAAATGTGTTCAATCCCTCATTTATTCAACAAACATTTACCAAGCTTATACCTTGTACCATGTACTGTGCCAGAAGCTGGAGCTTCAAAAAATAAGTTTGTATTTTTTTTCCCCACATACAGTCTTATAGGAAAGACAGACAAACCAAAGACTGGACAGTCGTGTGGTATGCTACAGTGAGTTGGTGCAGGCAGCCTGGGAGCACAGAGGAGGGCCACAGAGCCCAGCCAGGGTTTTGGAGAAGACTTCCCAGAAGACAAGCAAGAGTTAGCTGAGTGAGAAGGCAGGGAGCCCTTCCAAGTAAGGGAGCAGCAAGCGAGACGGCCAAAGCCAAGCAAGACCATGGCACAGTGGTTCTCACCCTGGTTGCACATTAAAACCATTGGCAGAGCTTTTAACAATTACTAATGCTCAGGCCCTCACACAGATCTATGAAGTCAGACTCTTTGGAGGTGAGGCCCAGGAATTAGTCTTAAAAGCACCTCAGGTATATGTAACCAGAGTAAGGACCACAGGTCTAAAGAAGAGTCACCAACACAAGATGTTTGGAAAAGAAAAGCACAAAGAGTACTATAACGGTTCACTCTACCAATAATTCTGAAACTTTGGCTTTAGAGCCTATGCAAAGCATGCAAGACCAAGGGATACACTGATCTATTCTTGAGTCTATAAAGGATCTGTTATACATCCCCAACCTGAATCCAGAAATCAGTTAAATCTGTGGTTCTCAGTGACCTTCTCCCCACGTCCATTCCTCTTCCCACCCATTGTCCCCTCCGGGAAATATAGCCCACTTGCCATTCTTAATGGAGTGTGCTATGCTTCTCAAATCCAATAATACTCTCTTCATAGCTCTGATGAGGACCTATTTGTAAATATCAATTTCATAAAACTCGAAAGACAGCTTCCAGGTCAGACAAAACTCCAAACACAGAACAACCAAACTTTTGACAAAGTAAATAATAAACCAATAAATCAAACTTGGCCATTTTCTTAGAGCCTTGGATGAAGTCATAGAAATTCTGTTTCAATGTGAAAGTGAGAGGGACTACCTTGGACCCAGAGACTAGCCAATACCTCCCATCCACAAGAAGGCAAATGTAGAAGTGGGTGTGAATTTCAGTTCAGCAACTCACTGCACGATGTTGGGCACAATACTAACCTCTGGGAGCCTGTTCCCTCCTCCATGAAATAGCTATAATTATATATATCTTACGTGGTTGCTCTTGGCTTAAAAGAGATAATATATACAGAGCACTGAGTATGTAACATGTGTCAATACTCTGCCAGCTGGCTCTTTAGTCAGTGACAATTCTTTTAATCAGAATTTATTCTAACCTCACGCTCTATTGTAACAGAAACTGTTACAAGAAAAAAAAACAGGAGGTAGAAGGACAGGCCAGGTTGTGGCTTTCTTCCTGCTGGCACTTTCTCTTCTGTCTCAAGGCAGCACATGGCTCGCAGACATTTCAGTCTGCAGGCTGCTCCTGCCTCTCAGGGGTGGTCCCCACACGCACGTCCGAGGGTGTGAATGATGCAGCCCCTCTACCCAGTTGATGATGGCATCCAAGAGCCTGTGTCTGTCCCTCTGCTGGCCTGGGCCCAACCCATACATGATGCTTTACTACCTTTTATTTATTGACCCCTCTGACCAATGTCGGGAAATTGCCCTTCATCCCCACACTCCATTGGACTTTGCTAAAAGAGGTTTACTTCCCAGAAGGTATGCTAATGGAATTATGTCAAATCAAGTGGGAACCCCACAGATCCTCTGGCAGATTCCAAACCTTTTTGTCCCACAGATTCCTTTGGCAGCTTAGCAAAAGTGTCCATAAATACATAAAAGGTACAGGATCACAAAGGGATTTGAGTATACTGAAATACAGTTTTATCAACTTCCTACGGAGTTCCACAGATTTTATAAACACCTGATAGCTGAACCCCTCACTGAAAGCTTGGGAAACCCTCCAAGGTCACCCAGCTAAGAAGCGAGAGAGTCAGGGCAAGAGCCCTGCATGCCTATTCCTGGACCTGAGCTCTTTCCACCAATTTCCTTATTACTCTAGAAAATTAAGAAAAACAAAAGAGAAATATTATTGCTTCTGCATGGAAAAATCCTGATTTTGTCTATGGTGGAAGGTATGGACAAGGCCTTGCTGTCCTATATGTATTCATGAAAACTGACCACATTTCCTTAAGGATTACAAAACTGGATGAAGATTGTAGCCCAACAAACATCTGGAAAAGCTAAAGGCTGCAATAACTTGACTGAAGATTCATCTAGTGCTGGTAAGTGGTAGCAAATGTTTCAATTCCTGGAATTTGAAAGATAATAGTGTTAGATTGTGGACTAAATGGTAGGATTCATCTCTACTTTCAGGTGGCCTTTTCCAAGGAAGGAATGAGGAGCAACTGGTGTCATCCTTCTCTGCTGAGAAGGTGTTAGGGTATCTATCCTGAGGGCATTAACCCCTGGCCGCTAGCTGAACCCTTTCACTCCTTTCTGTGTGGGAGCAGTAGGACACATGGTTAAAAGTAGGAATTTGGAGTCACAACTCAGCCTTTAAATACTCACTTCATCATTTTAGAAAAGTTGCATGACCACCTCTTCTCACTTCAGGTTTTTCATCTCTCTACGGGAATAGCATTAATGCCCGCCTTGCAGAGTGTGGTAACAATTAGAGCTAATATATGGAAAGCAACTATACAAGACCTGATGTGTAGTATTCGATAGTTAGCAGCTATTATTATAATTAGTTCTAGGTTGAACCTTGCACCTTCTCCTCTATGTCCCTTATTGAATAAAGCAGATGTTAGGGCAGGTGAAATTAGCAGTGTGAGTGTGTTCAGAGAAGCCACCACGATCAGAGCAGACCTGTTTCATCTCTCCAACGTATCTCAGAAAGATAAGTGACTTGACCACAGTCACAAAGAGAAAATCCTGCATCTTCTCATCACCAAATCTACATACCTCCCTGTAACTGGTGGCCTACACTTTGTCTTCCCTCTTGTTTCTATGGAAACAGAACTGTTGCTCCTCTCAAAAGTCATCCTTCCCACCTATGCTGTGGGTCCCATCCCTCTCTCCTACTCAGGATTGCTGTTGTGATCTCCATCCCCCTCTCATACGTAGTTACTATTTCTCCTCAACTGGATCATCACCATGTGCATGTTTAGCGCCTCCTTAACCTCCACATCTCCTTTCAGCTGTTAAGTAATTTTTTCTGCTTTCTTTCAACTTTAAAGGGAGCTGCTATCTCCACCACCGTCCCCCCCCCCAACAACCCACTTGGATTGGGCTTCTATCCCCACTACTCATCAGAGACTGCTCTTGTCAAGGTCACCAACATCCTCCGTGTTGTTAAATCCAGTGGCCACTTCTTTATTTTTATCTTCTTTGATCTCTCAGCAAAAGTTGATGGGTTTCCTCCTTCTTGAAACATTCTCTTCCCTTAGCTCTGTCCTCTTTTCCTTCTGTCTCCTCCACTGGCTCCTTCTCCTCTACTCGATCTCTATAGGTTAAAGGGTACTAGGGGTCTGTCCTGAGCATCCTTCCCTTCTATAACTGTATACTTTCCTTTAGTAACCCCATTCAGTCTCATAGCTTTGAAAACCATCTATGTGCTTATGATACCTGAATCTCTAACTGCAGCCCTGACTTTTCCCCAAAACTTGATTTGAATATCCAACTGCCTTCTTAACATTTTCACATGGATATCTAATAGGCAGCTCAGACATAATTTATCTGTGAAGAATTCAAGGTTTCCTCAGTTTTCCTAGTGTTAGTCATGGGCATGAGCATCTGCCCAGTTGTTCAATCTATAAATCTAGGAGTCAGTCTTGATCCCACTCTTTCATCACCTTCCATATTCGACCCATCCGCAAGTCTTGTCCACTTTATCTCCAAAGCGTATTCCAAAATTCAGCTACTTTCCATTTTTATTACAATCACTCTAGTCCAAGCCATCATCATCTGAATGACTGCAATAGCCTTGTAGCTAATCTCTCTAATCATTCTACAGTCTATTCTGGACAGCGCAGCCTGAATGATCTACTCATGCTCTTACTTAAAACCTTCCCATGGCTTCCCATTGTGCTTGAAATAAAATCTGAATTCCTCAAAGCAAGATATAATATAGCTTCTACCTACCTCCAAACTCATTTTGAGTCACTTTCCTCCTCACCCTCTCCATTTCAGCCATGCTGGTCTTTTTGTTTACTGAAAACACAAAGTCTGCTCCCATCTTAGAACCTTTTGTAAGGTTCTAAGAATTGCCTAGGAAATGGATCTAAGAATTTCCCTGGTAGGGTTGTGTTTCTCTCCCTCAGAGAGTTTCCTAGGAAAACAACTCCAATAAAAGTCTTAGAACTGGCAGTTCTTCCTGGACTGTTCTTTCCATAATCCTTGAATGGTTGGTTTCTTTTTATCATTCACATCTCAACCTAAATGTAATACTTATAGAGGCTATTCCTGACCACCCAGGTGAGGCAGCCACCCAGTCACGCCCAAGCGCACCATCCTATTCTCTTGTATTTATCTGTGTGTCTGACTCTCCCCTAAATATAAGCTTCATAAGAGCTAGGATGTTTGCTGTCTTTCTTTTTCACTACTGCATCAGCTGGACTGAAAACAGTGTCTGAACGTGGCAGGGATTGATATATGTTGTTCAAAGAATGAATGAATGAGTGAATTAACAACAGAGCTAGGACCAGAACCCAGGCGTCTTGCCTTCCAGTTCAGTATTCTTTCCCCTGTACCATGTCAAGTTGTAGTTTTCATTGCTTTGATGCTTCTTGCTCTTCACCAGATGCTTGGTGCCATTGAACTCTCAATGGGGTTCCATCTCCTAGTGATGAAGGAAATAGTCACAAGGGGACAAAAAGGAGAAGGAAAAATCCCTCTGAATAAATCATGGAGTAAATAATAAATCTCCACAAGTAATGAGAATTACACATTCTATTATTCATTTACTCATCCAATAACGTCTAGTGAACACTTATCACATACCAGGCATTATGCAATTTACCAGGGATAAAAATACAAATCTACTCAGAAAGACCTGACAGTCTCCAGAGGAGATGAGGCACCTCAGGGTGATGTCTAACACAGTATGATGGACCTGAGAACAAAGCAACAGGTGCTGTGGAAACACAAAGCAGAGAGTGAGAGATGCTGCATGGAGTGGGCAAGACTTCAGGGAGACATTCCAGAGAGTGGAACTTCTGAGGTCAGTCTTAAAGAGTAAATTCATGTTATTGAAAACTCTTATAGTCTTGGTTTTCACATGAAAAGTACAGCTGCATTTTCCCTTTATTTTAACTGACAAAAGAAAAATAACTTTAGAACAATATACAGGATGACTCTGATAGTTGAAAGAACCACTTATTAATAAATAGAGAAGTTTTCATCGGAAAACTTTTTTTTTTTTAAGATGCGATAGTTCTCTATTTCTTGTTACAGAGCCCACCAAAATCCTTTCATCTTCTCTGAGGGCCTTATAGTGAAACCGAAGCAATTACCTACATGATAAAAGATCATCTAACCACCGAACCACTTTCCTGTAAAACCACAAGCCATCCCTTGAAGAAATGAGCTGTCAGGTAAAACCAAGGTTTTGCAGCAGGTAAGAAGATGAAGTTGATCCATGTGTGTTGATATGGAGAGATACATTTTAACATGAAAATAAGCAAGGTTCAGAACACGAGATTTTTTTGCTCTTTTTGTTATTATGTTAGGGTCTGTATAGAAATACCTAGAAAATAAATGCAAACATAACAACGGTTATCTCTGAGGTGTGGGATTATAAGGCTCTTACACTTTTCAAGTCCTACATTTTGGTACTATTTTAATCATTTACAGAAAATGTGCATTGTTTGGAACTAAAAAATAAAGACTTCTTTAGACATAGGTATGATTTGTTTTATGCTGCCTAAGAACTTGTACTTGGCTCCACATTCTAGAAACATGTGAAGAGAGGATTTCCTTAAATTATATGATTTGCCAACATTTACAGGAAAAAATAAATGGAGACTCAGAAAGATAATACGATTTTTCTCATGCTGTGACTTTTACACTAGTACCTTCAGCCTACAGTTATTGATTCAGTGCAGAGGAATAAAACATATAAATATATCGCTCTCCAACTTACACATTTGGAAACTTTGTGACTTGCCTTGTGGGAAATTATGCAAACTGTTCAGAATGAGACTAATTGTGTATTTTTTATGATGTTGACGAGAGGCTAATTGTTTATTTCTTCAATGACAAGCAATTCTTGGTGACAAATGTGATACAAGTGAGGAAGATATGAAAACTTATAGGCTAGTTCTTTCCTGGGAAACAATTCAAACAGAAGTCTCTTAACTATTACCTCTAGCTCCTTTTGCATATCTTAGAATGTTTAGTAAATTCTTTGAATAGACAGGTCTCTGCCATTCGATTTAGAAGTGTTTATTGGACACCTATGTGCCCTGGACATTGGAGGTACAGCAACAGTCGATAGGACAAATTCTCTACACTCATGGAGCTTATATCCTAGTGGACAAAAAAAAAAAAAAAAAAAAAAAAAAAAAAAAAAACCCACGATAAGCAAGAAAATACATAAATAAAAGATATAATTTCAGGTAATGATATAATAAAATAATGAAGCAGGCAAAGTGATAGTGACAAGAGTACTATTTTTGAAAGGTCAGGAAGGCCTTTTTTAAATAGTGTAACTTGAGTAGGGATGTGGGAGAGGGGAGAGAGCCCCGCAAGGTTCTGAGGGAAAGCATTGCAGGAGGACAGGGAGAGTCAGAGCCCTGAAAAGAATAAGAATCCCCTCTTTTCTTGTAAAGGTAAAGGACATTCCAAAGAAAGAGCTCCCGAAGTTTGGTATGTTAAGGATTCACTCTTCTTGTTGTTGTTGTTTTAATGTTTATAAGGCCCAATGCTGTAAATTTTTCTCAGTTGCTTACGGATTTGAGAATGAATTTTATTTAGGATCCAAGTCTGCTACAAACATACTATATCTTATCTATATGCCACTAAAAATACCTCCCACCTATCGCAAAGGCATAGAATCCAATTCACAAGAGTCAAAGCTGTTTATTCCATAGAGAAAGGTGATGCTCAACCAGAAGTACCCCTGGACTTAAATCTATACCCCAACCCCCACCCCAAGCAGTAACAGGCTTCCTAGAATATGTAACTGGGAGGGTCATCAAAGGTCCTGAGGGGAGTTGCTGCAGAAGACACCTTTGGCATTCTCAACTTTTAGCCCCAAATGTTATAGAACTGGTATCTCCACTATACCCCAGTTCTGGTGGAGATGGAAATGACAGTTTCTACTTCACAGTGGGGGGACTGAGGCACACAGAAGCGGGTGGCTTGCCCAGGATCAACAGAAAGCTACCTCCAATTTCTAACTTTTGCTCTGTTTCTTGAGCCACATTCCAGGCCAGGGACCACATTGGGTGGAATTCATGTTCCATTTCAGGAAATGGAATTGTTGATTTTTCATTTACACAAAAATGAAAAATAAATACCAGATGTTTGAAAACATGTTGCAACTCATCTTACTGGAACTTAAAAATGCAGTCTAAGAAAATTAAATTAGAAAATCCGCATAGCAAAAAAAGATGTTTTGAATGAAATGCACTTTGTCTTTCTCTCTCACACACACATACAAACAATATCTCGTTGTTTCTTCTTCAGGGAGCAGCTGTGAAGGAAATTGGGGGAGGGAGATGGACAAAACATTCTATCTTTGTGTTTTATACAGAGCTAAGCTTTTAGGCCAGCCTTCCTGAACTGTAGGGGTGTGGCATGCATAAAATTGAACATCAGTGACCTGATGAAGCTTATAAAATAACTTGGGAGAAGCCAACCACCAAAGACAAGGCATCTCAAATCGGATGATTTTGCATGTGGAAACAGCCTACATCTTGACTAAAAAAAGGTATGTACTATAGTTTTAATTTTCATTTATGCTAAATAATGCCTAAAAATAGAAATTGTGTTGACTTTCAATTGCTCTTTTCAGCTAAAAATAATAACACGATTGAGGGCTTGTGCCAGTAGCTTCACAGAGTTAGTCTCATTTTTCCTCAAACAACCTTTCAAGATAGATATTGTTAGCACCATTTTTCAGATGAGGAAACTGAGGTTCAGATATTCTAAGCAAGGCTAAAGATAAGACTGGCAACAAATGCCAGAGCTAGGGTACCAACCCAATGTTGACTCACCTCAAAGTGTTCTGTTTGAGTGGGGCACTATGCACCCACATCTATACTGTACGAGATGATGAGAACATTTTCCACACCAATACTATATTAGATGAATTATCAGGGAGTTGTTATCCAACTGTGCATTATAATAAAGCTAACTGAAAAATGACTGGAATTGATTGTGACTAGAAAATGAACTTAACAATATGGCACAAAAATATTTTCTTCAGAAGATACGTTTTCTTATTAGATTCAATAGCTGAATGGGGTTTCAAGACCCCCTTGTGGAAATGTATTGTATTTTATCACGTGAAATCTAAAAATCTGGTTGTTAATTCTCTGCAGCTCCTTGAGATCAGCGACTAGGTCCCAGCTAACAAGTAGGAGTTGAGTTCAGACTCTTAGGCCTAAGTTCTGGCTTTACAGCTCACCAGGAAGTAATCTGGGCAAATAAACTTCATTGAGCATGAAGAGAATGTCAGCACAGGACTCTTTCAGATAGGATGTTGTGAAGATTTGGTGCATGACACATGGAAAATACTAAGGCCTGGACTTTTTAGTGGGGAAATTCAGTGTGTATGAGCAGTGATTCTCAGAGTTGGTACTGGTCCAGGGTAGGTGCTAAGTAACTTTAGTAGAATTATTTTTAAATTATTTACTATTCAGTCAGAATAATATCTATAAATTGTATTTATTTTTTAAAGTATTTAAACTCTCCTCATTAGGTCAATCTTCCCATTAGTATTAGAAGATACAAAAATATGTCATATATAAGTTCATAGGTACATATTAATAATGTAATTTAGAATAGAAGGGACACACAAAATTTTGGATGCTATCAACCCTTTCTCTCACAAAACGTTTTAACTATAGGAGTAAAATTTCTACAATAAAGTAGCATCTTTAAAAGAGATGCAATTAAGGGGAATTAACCTTGCTCTGAAATCCTCCTACAAAGCTAAAAAAAAAAAAAAAGGCTTTCAGCCCCCAATAGAACATTTTGTAATAAGATAGTTGTCAGAATAAGATGTGGAACTAACTTTTGGTGTAACTGTCACATGGTGAAACGAGATTCATCAGGTAACAAAGGTAGGTGTTTATTGAAAGCCACCAAAGGTGGTGTGCAGAAAGAAGCATGGTTCAGGGGCAGAACAGAACAGAGAGCTGGATAGGGGGCCCGAGTCCCACCTCTCTGCCCTTCGAGGCCTCAGCTTCCCCATCTGTACACCTGGGTGGTGGAGGGGTTGGATAAATGTACTTTAAGGTCTTGCACAGTTTGAGGGGCCCTGTAGAGTGTGCATTCTTTGAGGATAGGCGCTGAACTTGGCACCCACGGGGAGTGGGGCGGGCAAAAATAGAACTACAGTGATTCCGAGAACCTCTTGGAAATGGATGCAAATTTTTGTGAGTTTAGGCTGGGTTTCTGCAAATCCATCATCCCTGGAAAGTTTAAAAGACAGATGTTGTTTATGTGATGGTAGGGGCAGTGGGAAACGGAGCTTCAGAGACTAAGGAAGGTGGTCCCACTGCAAACTTGCTAAAGAGGGGCTCAGCTGGGGTTCCCTGACCCCCTGCTGGCAGCTTTTACTCATTATGCAATTTTTCTTTTGAAACCAACAAGGAAACCTCCAGAAGAAAAGCCATTGATTATTAAAGGTTATTTGAAGGTTTAGAGACTCATAATAAAGTGGTTATAATTATTCCAGCGATGACACATCCTTTTAAATGCTCAGATCTGAGAACATTTTGCTTGCATTGATTCAGTCCTCCTCATCACGGGGAGAAAAGCGAAGAGCTGGAAATAGCTCTTGTGCAGCTTACAGGTAAGGAGTCACAAGGAAGAGAACCGACTGAAAACAACTCAGTGAAAGAAGCAGGGAGCAACCGAGACACTCATACCCTGCCACCCCTGCCCTCTGCCCCTCCTCAAAGCAGCTTCCACTGCCTGAAGAACCTTTGGGGCCAAAATGCTTATTGCACAATTATATGCCAGTTACAGTCCTTCTCTAGTTAATTGCACATCTATGAAAAATATCCCCAACAGAATGTAAAAAAAAATTTTTTTAAAGAAATTCAAGAAATAATCGTTTGTTTCTGCTTTTCACAGTAACAGTAACTAGCATTAATTGAGCATTTTCTTTGTGTCAGACACTACTCTAAATGCCCTCTCAATCATCTCATTTAATTCTCTAAAAACTTCATGAAGGGGGTATGATTATTATTCTCACTTAATAGACCGGGAAACTAAAGCATAATTGGGCACAGTTATACTTAGTATGTGGCAAAGCCAGAATTCAAACCCAGTCAAGGTGACACTGGTGTCCCCAGCGCTGCGGGGGGGGGGGCGGGGGGTCCCTGTTAAGGTTTCCAGGCCTCCTCCTGGGTTGGTAAACAGCCCAGCAAGACGTGGGGTGGGGGGGTGGAGCGCGGGGGAGGTGGGTCAGCAAGGCATTTCTCTTATGAATCACCTAAGACACAAAATGTTGTTCATGGCTTGTTTTCCTTTTTTCTCTCTAATGGTTCCCCTGACAGCTTCAATCTCTTTCCCCTTTGCCTGTCCCCCTGCTGCCATAGTGCTTCTGTTCATTCAAGTATCTCCTGTGCCTGGCACTGAGAGGTTCTGTGGGTGAGTCCAAGCAGAAACAGACACAGTGTCCACCCTTGAAAAATGCCTAATTTGGTGAGCGGGGGAGGTTACAAAATAAATCCAACAAACCCCAATACCAGGCAGAACATGCTCTAATGGAGGTGCAAAGGTCCTGGAGGAAGGCCTCCCAGCAGTGCTGACAATTCAGGTGGCCCTGGAGGATGAGGGGTTCAGATGGCTGAGTGAGAGGATTGCCCACAGAGGGACTGACCAGCCCAGAAATCTTTCTCCAAAGATAGGTAAGAAGACTCCAGCTCTTTTGTTTCCTCCAATTCCAGATTCCGTCTCCAGCCACCCAGCCACCAAGATGATGACGGCACTGCTGCTGCTTTCCGCGCTGGCTGGCCTCTTCGATGTGGCAAAGGGACAAGCGTTCCATCTTGGGAAGTGCCCGACTCCTCCTGTGAAGGAGAATTTCGATGTGAATAAGGTGTGGTAAAAGGCTAACTTCCCATTTGTTTTATTGTCTCCTGTTAGAATAAGCACCTTACAAAGGCTCAGTTTTCTTACTCTGCTTTGATGGCCACAGCATGCCTGGGGGTAGGTACTTCCCTTATCCACAGTTCTCTCACAGGAGATGAGACAAAACCGGCAGCAGGGAGTTTCTGGAAGATGATCTCAGGAAGCACAGTGAGCATGTGGGGAAAGTGAGACAGAGAAGGCAGGAAAGCAATAAAGGGTGCTTTCAGGAGCAGGTTACTCTACGTACAACGGGGTTCAATCCTGCTGGGGATCCTCTGAGGGAATGTGTGGAATGCGCCTCAGATTGTTTTGCAAATGAATGCAAGTAGAGGTGGGAGCTCCCATGGCAAAGCCATCTGTCAGAGGAGACACAGAGGCAGCCTGCATGGGAATTGTCCACCGTGGCTGAGGTAAACCTAGAGGTGAGCCGAGAGGACACAGACAGGGCATCAACAGCAGCTGCTGCAGTAATCTTATTCCCATTCTACAGATGAAGAAGCTGAATGTCTGAAAGCTCGTAAGCTGCATAGTCACAGCCAGTAAATACAGACCAGTATTCAAAACTAGGCTTCTTGGTAGTGCAGGACACCCAAGGATTACCCAAACAGGGCCTAGGGGAGGACGGAACTCCCCAAAGGGCTTTCTTGTTACCTGCACTAAAGAGATATCAATATAACCAGCTTCCCCATCTCTTGCTTTTGTTCCTCAGGTTAGGCCCAGCCTTACTGGTTATCTGTATGGCCAGGGGGATGGAGCAGCAGAAAGAGGCAGCTATTGGATGACATGACTTAGAGGTGCCCATTGCCACCCCTGTTAAAGTCTCTTAGTAGTGGCAGTGGCACTTGTTATAGTAACATCGACCTTGTTATCAGTCACTCACACTTAGGTGTGCATGAGTGTTGAGACCTCTTTGGGGTAGGGTAGAAGAGTGAGGGAAGAGGGCTCAAAGTCTGAGGGGGATGGGGAAGGAGCACCGTCAATAGAGAGCTCAAACAGGGGAGGTGGGAAGGGGAGATACAGTACACTGAAGTCTACATTGACTTACTCCATTAATTATAAAGGGCTGATCCTTTTATTCAGATAACCCTGGTGGTCCACAGGTGGCTTTACAGAAAAAAAAAATCTAGGTAATTTGAGTTGCATTTCAGCTTTTTTGGTAAAAATCCCAAGATGCTTTGGAAATTATAGTTGATCTGTATTTACAAAAGTCCTTTGAGGAGTAAAGCAGAATGTTGAAAATAAGGTTTATTGAGATATAGGCCATATACTATACAATTTACCTGTTTAAAGTAGTTTCCACTTTCAAGGTTTTTAGTAAATTCAATATAAAACCATCACCACAATTGATTTTAGAACATTTTTATCATCTCAAAAAGAAACCCGTACCCATTACAAGTTATTCCCTATTTCCCCCAACCTTATCTGCCCCAGGAAGCCCATAATCTACTTTTTGTCTCTATAAATTTGCTTATTCTGGACATTTCATAGAAATGGAATTATATAATATGTGGTTTTTTGTGACTCCTTTTACTCAGCATAATGTGTTCAAGTTTCATCCATATTGTAGTATGTATCAGAACTTCATTCCTTTTCACTGCTGAATAATATTTTACTCAATAAACTATGCCACATTTTGTTTATCTGTTCATCATTTAGATAGTTTACATTTTTTTCACTATTAGGAATAATGCCGCTATGAGCATTCATGTCCAAGGTTTTTTTTTGTTTGCTTGTTTGTGTGTGTGTGTGTGTGAGAACATGTGAGTCTTCAACTTTGTTCAACTGGCAATTTTGAGTCCTTTGCATTTCCATATGAATTTTAGGACTAGTTTGTCATTTCTGCAATGAAGCCAGTTGGGAGTTTTAATTGCCATCTTAACAATTTGAAGTCTTCCAATTCATGAACTTAAGACACCTTTCCATTTACTTAGGTCCTCTTTAACTTCTTTCAAAACTGCAGTTTTCAGAGTACAACTTCTACTTTTCTGTGGTTAAATTATTCTTAACTTTTTATTCTTTGATGTTACTATAAATGGAATTTTCTTAATGTCACTTGCAGAATATTCATTGTAAGTGTAGAAATATATTTGATTTCTGTATATTGATGTTGTATGCTTTAACCTTGATGAATTCATTTGTTAGCTCTAATAGTTTTCGTGTGTGTATGGATTCCCTAAGTTTTCTATGTACAAAGTCTTATCATCTGCAAATAGAGATAGTTATACTTCATCCTTCCTAGGGTTCTTTTTAAATATTGCATTCTTCTTATGTAGACAGAGAAACTGATATTCAAGAACCTGGGTAAAGCAAGAAACAGATTTTCCTCTAGAGACTCTGGAAAGGAACATAGCCCTGCCAACATCTTGATGTTAGCCCACTGAGACCCAGTTCAGGCTTCTGACCTGCAGAACTATAAGAAAGTAAACTTGTGTTGTTTTAAGCTTGTGGTAATTTGTTATAGCATCAATAGAAAACTAATAACTTTTTCTAAAAAACTGATAATTTTTACATGAAAGCTAGCCTAATGTATACATTATTTGCACCTGACTTTTTTCGTTAAATGTATCTTGGAGATAATTGCACGTCTTTCTTTTTTAAAAAAATGTATAACATTACACTATGGATGTGCCATCATTTATTTACCCAATCCACTGCTAATAATGCTTCCTGAGACGTATTCCTGTTTTTTATTCTTATAAATAGCACTGCAACAAATAACCTTACACATACATCATTTCTTATTACAAGGTGGATACATTCCCAGAAGTGAAGTTGCTGGGCCAAAGAGCATATGTATTTTTAGTTTTGCTAGCTATTGCTAAAATGCCCTGCATGAAGGTTGTAAATTGGTGTGGCTTCTATTCAAGGCAAGGTATGGAAGCAGGAGGATGCCTGTTCTCACCTACATAGTTGTGCACTTCCTTTAAAGCTGACTCTGTACACCGAAGTTACGAACTGAGAGGAAGTCCCCCGTGAAAGAATGATGCAGGTGTTCCAAGTCCTGATCATTTGCCAAAAGCCTTTGTGACTAACTCCCTGTGTGCGGTCAGGTGAGGAGAATTCAACCAGCTCTGGAGTCTCAGCTCCCCACAGTGAACGTATCTGACTTTGCACACAATTCAGAGATGCCTTGTGGAATCAAAATGTTTGAGATGGCACCTTACATCGCCTAGATGAATCTCTTTCTTTTACAGAGTTTAGAATGTCTCACAGATTCTGACTGAAGGGGACACTGAGCATATCTAATTAAAGAGCACTTTAGGAATAGAATGTGGCATTCAAACAATGCCCACACATCCGATTCACTTATTCTCATTTAAATCAATATCTTGCTCAGTTGCACTGGGAACAATGCAGCCCATTTTCCCTGGTTTCCCAGGAAAGGGCTCTTCTCTGAAAGACAACAATGGGAAGAGTTTGCAGGTCCCCAGAGAGCCACAGGGTTTGCTCTGCTTGTTGTTGTCTCTGCAGTACCTTGGAAAATGGTATGAAATTGAGAAGATCCCAGTAAGCTTTGAGAAGGGAAGCTGCATCCAAGCCAACTACTCACTAATGGAAAACGGAAACATCAAAGTGATAAACCAGAAGCTGAGGTGAGTGGCTGTGATTTCAAAGGCTTTGCATATCCTGGAGCTGATCCTGCAGAGAGCTGCCCTGGGGTGACTGGGTGTCCTTGAAGTCTAGTTCAGGGAGGACACGATCATTTCTGGGCCTAGGCTGCCTGCTCATAACAGGTCCTGAGATGAACGCTTTTGGCAGGCAGGATAGGGGGGACTAGAGGTTGCTCACTCATTTCCATGACCACTTGCTGTCCACCTATTGTGTATTGGACCCTGTGAGAGGCACTAGGGACTCAACAGTGACCGAAACTGCAGAGTTCCTGCTCTCACTGCAAAATAGAGATTCTAGTAGCAAAGGACACCAGGGACAACCTTGTCAGATGTCTAAACCAAGAGAGAAGACCTTTCGATATGATCTACTAATGGAGGGCATCCAGCTTTGTTTGAAGCTTCCAGCAACTGGAACTTCCAGCAACTTCCAGTAGCTCATCACCTTCCGTGACAGTTTATCTCATCTCCAGACAGCTTTAACTATTAGAAAATTCCTTTTCTTATTAAACAAGTATCAAATACATATGTAATCACATTCTAAGTTATGTGAACAGGATATTCTATAGAAGTATACTTTTCTATGGCTGAGGGTTCTCGCAGATTGACATTTGATCCTCAAATTCACATTTTGAAAAGCACAAACTTAAGCCTCAGAGAAGCTCTTACCCACATTCCATCAACAAAGGTAAGGACAATAATAAACAACAGTAATTAATAGTTATTAAGCATTTTCTATGTGCAAGGCACTATTCTGTGTGTATATATGTTTACATGTATACACACACACACACATATATATATTCATTTATTCCCATAACAACCCTGAAGTAGTACTATTATTAACCCCATTTTTATGGGTGAGGAAACTGAGGTACAGAGAAATAATTTTCCCAAAGGCACACAGCTTATAAGTGACAAAGCTGAGATTCCAATCCAAGGAAAACTGAAATGGGGAAGCAAACTGAAGAAAGATGAAAGGAAGGCTGAGAAGAGGGGTTATCCTTCTGTTCCCTACAGGATCTGAGAATTATGTTCAACTCCAAGAAGACAACTACAAGCCAGTCTGGAAGTTACTTAGGCTCAGAGGGGCTTTCTGAGACCATCTTATTATCTTCTAAGCTTCCTGTGAGCAAAACACAGTGGGTTGACTTCCTGACCTTGCATAAACCTAAGAAACAAAGTAAGGCTATTGAGGAACTCTAAAAAAAAAAAATCCAGCTTTTTCAGAGCCCAGGAATTGAGATGCAGACACCCGGAAAATCTTACAGGAATTTCGTAGGCCCCAAAATGGCAATGACTTCATTTCAAATATTTTGTTCCATTCTAAGGTCAAAAGTCAATGACACAGGCCCCAAAACTTATGTGATCCTGGCTACCTCTCTTTTGGAGTTGGCCAGGATCCTGACTGTTTAGGTCACTTTGTCCCTAGGGTCACCTGGTTAAGGCACAAGTGCACATGGAAAAAGATTTGCTAGTTTAGGAAAATGGTCTCATTTCTCCTTCTAGGAATACTGCAGAGTGAGTGGAGTGTACAAGAGAGAGTCTGAGCAGAATGTACTTAGCCAGTGTTAAAGAATTTGAGGACAAAGTAGCTGGCACAGGGCTGGGAGCTGAAGGGCTCAGGCTTTGGAGTTTAGCCGCTGAGTTTCAAACCCTGGTTCTGCCACTTACTAAAAACATGATCTTAGGTTAATTATAATAACCCTCTCAGCCTCCCTTTCCTCCTCAGTAAAATGGCAATAAGCATAGCACCTCCCCCAGAAGGCTCAGCGAGCATTCGTGAGGCAACACATGCAAATCATTTGGGGTATATTAACCAATTGACAGATATCACTGTTAGTTTGCTGCTACTTTTGAAAATACTCATGCATTTTCCCATGAACAAGTTGTGAGTTTATGATCAGAGGCTAGTGTTTTAAAAGCTGTTCTGGAGCACAATGCAAATGATATTAGAAATGGAGAAAGCCTGCTGGGAAGGGACTGGTTTGTTGCTAAGCAACTGCATGCAGATAGAAACAGGGCCATCTTCCCAGGCTGGCTGAGTTCTAGGTGAGAGATCAGGGCACAGTCTCCTGCCTACTTGATGATAAACAGACAATGCATGCAGACCATTAGAGTACATTTACCACCCTCCCTTACCTGGTGCTTATTGTCTGGTTTCTAGGACATCCATCACCACTAACCATAGCCTACTGACTTTCTGACATATACTATCACTCTTATTTTAGTTTGTCTGCTCCCTTGAGGACTAGTGAACGAACAGGCAGATCCTCTCCTGACTTCCTAAAGAGAGTGCCCTAATGTCTGAGTACCCTTCCTGCACAGCCTCCAACCCCAGGCCATTCCTCTCTCTCCTGGGTTCATGGGATCATGGAGAGTTTATCCAGAAATGGGGCCAGTTCCCTTCAGAAGAGTGGAATTATTTCATTCACCTAAGACCATCACTTTTAAGACACACCACCATTTTACATATCACTGAGAAAGAAATGACATAAATGTTAAGTGGTATTAATTGTATGATGCACATTTCTTCACATTTAATGTCTCTGAGATCTGGATACACCTGAGAATCACGAAATAAGGTAAATGTTTGCTCACTGCCTGCTTTTACCTGAATTATGTTGAAATCTCCCATACTCAATCAAAAGCTTGCAGAAATGGAAGGGGTTTCAGAGTTCAGCTGGGCAAACCCTTTTATGAGACAGATGATGTCACACGAGATCACCAAGGCCCAAAAAGGAGAAAAACATGCAGATCTCCAGACTCCATGTTTTGTAATATTTTCAGTAATCAAGTCAATCTTTGTTTTTTCCTTTGGGCTCTTCTCATTTTTAAATAAGTGATTCAGTTTAAAGAACCGAATTCTCAGTGTATTGGGTTGTTTCGATTGTTTTTTCCTTCTTCTTTTACTCCCTCTCTCTCCAGAGCCCGGGAGCAGGGAATGGTCTTGCAAGCTATTGCAAACAATCTAAGTGCAAGACCTAACATATTACCCAATCCCAATTCCTGCTTCTCATCCCCCTCAGCTTGATCTAAGAGACAGTCACAGAAAAAGGGGAAGGAGTGGCACGAGAGTCTAGCTTGCCTTCCAGAGCCTCTCTAACCAGAAATCACAGTGTCAGCCACCATGGTTCTCAGCGCTGCGCATCTTGCCATTTATTGATTTTTGGCCTTCAAAAAGTTTAGTTTTTTCTTCGTTTGTTTGTTTGTTTGTTTGTTTAACTCACTGCAGAACCGATGGAACCGTGAATCAGATTGAAGGTGAAGCCTCCCAGGCCAACCTCACAGAGCCTGCCAAGCTGGGAGTGAAGTTTTTCTGGTGTAAGTATCCACTTTCAAAAGGTTTCAGGGACAGGAGATAGGCAAACTAAAGACTAGAGCCCTGCGTTGGAGCACGTATGTCACCTCAGAGTGTCATCTATAATGATTCAATGCGTAGTTATTTGTTGAGCACCTACCACATGCCAGGCACTGGCCTAGGTGCTGGAGATGCCATGACGAGGAAGACAGCTGGCTCTTGTCGCTGAGGAGGTTGCATCCCAGGGAGGATACTGACAAGCACCCAGGCAATTTACTCTAAAACTACCATGGACATTTCAACAGAGGAAGCACAGATTGGAGCACACAGTGCTTGAGCAGTAGGAGACCCAATCTAGTCTTGTTTTCCAGAGGAAACCAAGGCCTGAAAAAATTAGTAGTTATTAGCAGGACAGCTAACATGCACAAAACCTTGGAGGCAAGAGAAGGCAAGAGCGAAGGTAAGTTTGAGTCCTTGCCCTGTCTGCCACTTTCCAGCCACATTGTTGGGGGTCCTTGAGAGATGTAATCACAG
Organism: Eonycteris spelaea; assembly: GCA_003508835.1. NCBI lineage: Eukaryota > Metazoa > Chordata > Mammalia > Chiroptera > Pteropodidae > Eonycteris > Eonycteris spelaea. Next base: position 29,014,506 of record PUFA01000001.1, on the reverse strand, counting down.
GCGTTTGCCCTCTGCGTTCTGGGCTAAGCGAGGAATGGACACAGGCAACAGAGAAAGCACCATATATTAGTTTTACTGGCAGAAGATACACCAGAGAATTCGGCTCAAAACTGTGAGGCTTTCTAATGCCAAAAGTGCTTGGGAGCATCTCTCCCTATCTGTGGGGCAGATATTAAAATCACCAGCTGCAAGAAGAATCACTGTCCTCCTCCTCCATTCCTCCTCTGATCCAGGGCCCAGAGTGGGGCAAAGAGGAAGTTCTTATTTTATAGACCAAGATAGGAATGCTGGGAGGAGAAAACAGTTCCTCCCACATATATAACTATGGGCAAATTAACTTCACATCTACACCCAGTGTTGTGAAGATAAACTAGATAACACATGCTCTGTGAGCTGTAAAGGGATTTGTACAGGTCAGTTTCTCTTGTTATTTCTACAAATAAGAAAGTTGAAGGGCAGAAAAACTGGGTCACTGGACTAATTAGAGGCAGAGGTGGGACTAAAACCTAGGTCTCCAAACTCTCAACTGAGGGATGGGGATGGCAGTGAAGGTCCATTTCTTAGGAAGCCTGCGACAGGAGTTAAAGGACCAGCCAGAGCAGTTGGCTGGGGAAACAGAGGAGGAAGAGATTTATTGTGGTTGAAGGGATCAGATATTTGCATTGGGTTTTGCAGGTGTATGGGAGATTTTGGGAAAGGATGTTCCAAGTGGAGCAAATGGGGTGATAAAAGGCCTGGAGGAAAACCCTAGAAGATAGGCGTGTCCACTGAGCGGGAGACAAGACTGGGAAGGGCCTCCGATGCTGTGTCAGAGAGTTTAAAGGTCCTTCCCTAAGCAATAGGAGACTGTTAAAGTTTTCTGATAAAGACATGGAAGTTTTCTTTACTAAGAGGAACTATCTGAGCAAATTTATGCTTGAGCGCTAGACCCTGTGGGAGGAAACAGAATGTGTCTGCCTGGGTGTACGCAAGTGGGATGCAGAGCTGCTGCTGCTGCTGTTGCTGCTGCTAGAGGAGGTAGAAGGTGTGTTTTCTCCAGATTACTCAGGGCTGAAGAACTCTCAGTCCAGCAAAAAAACACACAAAGCCGTTGAAGTTCAACGGTAGCAGATATTTGATGAAAATACGCTCTCATGAGTGAGCCAAGCAAGTGGCACTAACAGTGCTAGAAAAGTAAGTCAGAACGACACTCAGTCTAGGCCCCGCAGCCTGTCCAGGCTTCTGTCCGGATGTCCTCCGAGCATTCTTCTGTTTTCATATTTATGAACAGATGGGAAGTGAGAGGTAGGAGGCACCTTGCTGGGTGGTCATCTAGACCAGTCCTCTTGTGTGGTCCTGAAACCCAGCTCGGTCCTTGACCCCCAGCCAAACTCGAACCACTCACACACTGCCTTCTTTGTCCAGCGGCTTCGCGTGGTCACTCACAAGCGCTGAGCTCTGGTTTGACTTGGCAAACTGTGGGATTATTTTTGAGTAGAGGGGGTGGGATGCTTAAAACCCAGCAAAGCAAATCACTCAGGACTGCATATGTGTCCAAGCCTTTTGTTCTTATGGGGTCGGCACACAGCTTTCTTCCATGTGGGTCTGTCTTCTACTTAACCTTAACAAGCTGTGCTGTGAGTTTTCCTTAGCTTGGAGCTTGGCCGTGGAGGTCAAATTCACAGAGGAAGTTTCTGAGTTCAGGTAGAGAGAGTAAATCCTCTCTCTCTCCTCTTAAGGATCCCTTTAATCTTGGCTTTCAATGTTATGCAGATATTAGCCAATGGATCTTCATAGGCCCTTTGTAAGGAAGAGCTAACAACCTGTTACTGCTTGATTTACCATATTCTTAGGAATGGGAGGATTTTGAAGGGAAGGCAGGAAGAAAAACAAACGAACCAAAGCTAGCCAGCCACTGCTTCCTTTCTTAATCAAGTTCTAGGAAGCTGGGTAACACAGACTCAGAAAGCATTAGTCCCCTGACCTTATTCTTTACTGCACTTAGCTAAATGGTGCTTCCATATGCACTAGTGTTAAGTGCAACCTGTCAGTCTAGAGGCTCCAGACAAACCCCCCAGTTACTATGGGCTTCCAGAGACCAACCTGATACCAGGTCCTCACAGGGAGGATCCAGAATGTTAGCTCTGAACTCTGGCTGCACATGAGAATCACTGGAGAGCTTTTTAAAGTACCAACGACCTCCATATCAGAATCCAGGGAGGGGCATGTCGGGGCTAGTATTTTTCAAAGCCCCCATACGATTCCCACGTAGAGCCAGAGTTAAGAACCGCTGATCTAGAGGAACCAAGACCCCAGAGCCTGGCTTCCAGGTGCTGGAGATGACGATTTCTTTTGCTCTGATCCCTCCTAACACTGCTCTCCTCTGGTTCTCAGTGATGCCTTCATCTCCATACTGGGTCCTGGCCACCGACTATGAGAACTACGCCCTCGTGTACTCCTGTACCACACTCGTCTGGATGTTTCACGTAGATCACATTTGGATCTTGGGAAGAAACCCTTATCTTCCTCCAGAAACAGTGACCTATTTAAAAGATATCCTGACCTCTAATAACATTGACATCGAGAAAATGACTGTCACAGATCAGGCAAACTGCCCCGAGTTTCTGTAATGAGTTTCTAAAGGGAGGCTGCATTCACCCCATGTTCTTTCTTTTGCTTTGCTTCCCCCACCCCACCAGCCCCTGATAAAGACAAACCAACACGCCATGGCAAATCATTGCAAATACAGAAGGGAAATTTGGCAGTAGAAGCCAGTGGAGAGGAACTTAAGGAAAGTTGGCTCAAACACTTAGCCATTCACTATCTTGTTACCTTGCGAGCTTAATAATAAACTTGTTGCTGACCTGCTGTGATCATGGTAAATTCTGAAGTGGATCAATTATTGTGGGTTTTCAATTATAACCTTATATTTGGAAATGATTAAACAGCTATGTTAAAACAACAACAACAACAACAAAACCTAAGCACTAAATTGTTTTAAGTTTAAAAATAACAACCTTGTTTCTGGAAAGGGAAAGCTAATGACAAAGATATATTCTGAATGAGCTAAATCCAGGTGGCCCTTTCTGCAGTAGGCATTCCTTTAGGGGGAATCATTTAGGGTTTTAGAGTCTCTGAAAGATGGTTTCCTTGAAGCATTTATTTTCTCATCAGGAGATCTTCAGAGTCAAGCTGAAGAATGGGACCATCTTGGGGTCTGTGCAAGGAAGTAAAGAATCTACCAGGGAGAAGTAACGAAGATCTTTCAAAGAAAATCATTTCTAAAAAATCTTTTATTCAGCTGAAATTTACTGAGGCCCAACTGCATTCCAGACATTGAAAAATACAGAATCTCTGTCCTCCCACAGAATTTCAAAGACTAGTAAGGGACACTGACAAGTAAAGATGAAATTATAATCCAAGCTGAAAAATGCAAAGGTAGAGGAATGTGGAGGGAGGGAGCCGTGGGTGCTCCGAGAAAATCTCAACCCCTATAAGACACAGGCACCCACGAGGTTGTACACTTCCACCTCCAGGTGCTTCAGCCTCAGGGTGTCAGGATCCACTTCGAGTTACTTATTTATTATTATTTTTTTTTACACTGTGACTTTCAAAATGAAAGAGACCTTAGAATTTTTCACCCTGCAATTTCATTTAGCTCACATAACACTTATAATCTACTGATGTTTCGGAAAATGAATAGAAAATTAAGCTATTTGATAAGATTTTTGCTTTTTCAACATGAATATAAAATAATTTCCTTGAGCATTTGAGACCCTGCTTTATATTAAAGGTTACAAAAATTCCAAGGATCTCAATATGTACGTTTTCATTTTACTAAATAAATATGACCTCAAAATGTAACTTTCAGTTTGAAATTCCTAAAGGCTGACTGAATACCTCTGGGCAAAAAGGCAGTATGGAGGAGGGAGGTATTGAAGTGTGTTTTATCACACTTCCCACCCACCAGGGGGCACTTGGCTTCTCTTCTAAAATACAGTTCTTCCCAAAAATGATAAGCTGCCTATCTATTTCTTATCTTATGGTACAAAACAAGTTGTGACTGTATTCCTCTTAACAGCTGTCTGGTAACATCTAAAGCAATGAAAGTGACTACATTTTGTACCTTTTCCACTGCCTTGCCCAATACATAGGCTTAAATTTTTTATGTGAATAAATTACGGAATGGGTGGATAGGTGGATGGACTTGGAAGTTTTTGATAAAGGAAAAGGAAGCTATGAAGCAGGTAACAGGGGTGACTGACCCTGAGAAAACCTTTAGGGAATCCAGGTGGCAGCACGGGGACAGCAAGTATCCAGAAGAAACATGAGGAAAAACAACAAAAAATCCAGAAGGGAGAGGGAGAGAAGGCAAGTGGGAAGTAAATAGCAAAATAAAGACAATAGTATGTAATAAACCTCCCTGTACCCATCATCGGCTCCAACAGTCATTAACAGTTCACCAGCCTTGCTTCAGCCATCGCGCCCCACTCCCAATCTTTTTCCTGAAGTGTTTGGAAGCAATCCCAAATGTCACATCTTATTATTTTGCCCATAACTACCTACTTATAAATCACTAGCAAATACAGACACTTTTTAAACAAACAAACAAAAAAATCAAGGTTATGTTTTAGATCATAAAGGTACTCAGAGAATGTAATTGCTATGCAATTTAAAGATTATTTTATATAATCCAGATGAAGGGGAAAATGTATAAACAAAAATGTTCATCATAGTTGTACTGGTAGCCCCCAAACTGAAAGGAGATAAATTAAAACGGTGGAGGGATGGGATCATAAGTTATGTAACAGCTAGTTGATGTAATGTTGGGCAATCATTAAAATTCAGAGTTATAAAGACTACACAACCTCATGGGAGCTGGTGCCTACTCACCCACACTCAGAGTGCTGGAGGGAGGGAGGGAGGGAGGGTTGTTCCTGCATATGGCCTTGCTGTCTGCAGAGCTAGAATCAGAAGCACCAACTCCCTAGACACACCCGACTGGATCAAGGTGTGTCCACCTGAGCTTCAATTCAAAGTCTGAACAGAAACCTCTGATTTTTGTGGTCTAACTGGATGGGAAAGAAAAATTAGGATGATCAAATCAGGATTTGACTTTAAGAGACCTAGGGAGAGGATGACTAAAAACTCTGAAATTATAAAGTCACATAGTTTGGGAGGGCTATTATTGGCAAGGCACAACTGAAGTTATGAGAGTACAGCACAGAAAAGCAAAGATAAGCAGAGACCCCACTGAAGGCCCCTAACAGAGCAGCTGCAGTAGCTGCTGACTTTCCGTGTCCTACCTCAGTTCCTGTAGAATTTTGCTCTTAGTTTCCTGTCCTTGGATTTCCGTAAAATTGGACACACACACACAACTTTTTTCTAAAACATTCATTTTTTACTAAATGAATGTTCCTTGCAACCAAAACAGTCCTAAAACAAAAGTGTTCACAATATAAGGTTCAGTTAAATAAGTTAAAAGGCATCATTTTAACTATGTTGTATTTAAAGTTACATGAAATGGTGGCATAAAATCAAGAACTGAAAGTGAACAGAAAAAATGAAAACAATTAATGTGTTGGAATTGGAATGGTAGAATTACAAAGTGATTTTTTTTTCTATTTTCAGTTTTGCTACTGGTGTTTGTCGTGTAGGCCCTAAAACTGGAATTATGAAGTCACATAGTTTGGGGTGGCTATTATGTCCTAAAACATCCTTCTAGTTCAATCTGATTCTCTGGCAAGTCCAGTGTCAAGTCCCAAAGGAATAAGCCTCTTCTTCAACATTATCTTAGACTTCAAGATCTTCTTGATTATTCTCCCATCCCATCACACTCCCAATACATCTGAGATAATGGCTTGATTTATGAATGTAGGAACGTGTTATAAAACAATGTACAAGGTCCTCTGTACACTTCTGGGAGACGTGAAGCAAGATATCAAGCAATTTAGGAAAGCTTTTACTTTCACAGTTGTCTAAACTGTGTTTTTTTATAAAAGATTTCCAAAAAAGATCACTTATCTTGATAATTATGAGAAACTCTTAAAAATTTTTAACATTTGTTAAATATGATCAACTTTTATGCTGAAATGATCAAATCAGTAATTGGACTAAATGCCAAATATGAAATTGAAACAAGCTCATCAAGAGTTGTCTAATATTCCCCAGCAGAATGGGGCAATGTGAACCGTTGGTAATGTTAAGAGGTGCTGTGGTGGGCACTGGGAAGGGATCTAGTGCTCGTCCCAGGCACAGCCTGCCTAGTCACTTACCCCAGCTCACCTCTTCTGCATGTCGTCGTGGAAAGAGCCAAACTAGACAAGGTATCTCTAAGGACTCTTCCAGGTCAAACATTTATAGGTCTGTACTTTTGTACATGATTAATAAAGTATATCTTTTGCTAAGAAGGAGGAAGTACTTGTACCCTTATAGGGAAAGTAAGCCAGAAACGTAAAAGACCAACTCTTTACGTTGTTTTGTGCCTTCATCTAAGCCTTATCAAGGTACACACACACACACACACACACACACACACACACACACACACACACTTTGTTGTTTAATCAATATCTGTCTTTTCTCATACTATACATTATTTACTCACATAACATGCTATATTCTATAAATGCATTTGAAGTATTATATTTAACTAGGCTGATAATTATAATTATAATTAAATAATTAAAATATAAAAATGCCAACCTCAAGCAAAATCTTCAGCACCTTCAATGATGTAGAGACCCAGGAGAGCAGTAGTTTGTTGTATTATAAAATAAGCATGGTTAGAAGGAAACTTGAGACAAGTGCTGTGAGAGGCCAAATCTCAATACACATGGTCAAATATGCAAAACTTTATTCCAAATTTCTTAACCTAAGGGTGCTGAAGCCCTAATGTTGCCTCCGGATATCTGCAGAAGGGTAGGTGCTCAGACACTTTTGATACCCCTGATTGACATGTACTCTCCTGCCTGACATCTCAGCTCTCTCAGTGGTCCTCCCAGCCCAGTTTTCCTGCTTCTTCCTCTCCATTCCTTCTCAGGCACCAGTCTACTGATTCTCAACCAAGGTATGCCACAATGGCCTGGAAGAATATATCATTTCCTTGGGAAGACATCCCAGAATGGCAAAGATCGCAAAAAATTCTCCCGAGCAATTCAGATTTGCTCTCATGCCTCAACTGAGAACCAGTGCTTGTCAAACAGAACTGACAACCTACCGTTCCCTGTGTCTCCCACCTCTACACCTTGGTACACATCATTCCTCTTCTGAAATCTCCGGCTGTCAAAATCCAACCCACCAAGTGTACATCAATATTTCTGCAGAGCAATTTGACAAAATCTAGCAGAGATGAGGATGACCAATTTTTGACCTTGTAATTCTACTTTCTGATAAATATCCTAGTAACACTCTTGTACATGAGCACAAGGAGAAATGTGCAAAAAATATTAATTGTGTCACTGTCTGAAAGACGGAGAAACCAGAAACAAACTGAATGTCTAACAAGAGAATTGATTTTAAAATTGTGGTACACAGGCGCACACTGGAATACTATGCAACAGTGAAAATGAACTAGAGCTACATGTATTAACATATTTAATTTATAATATATATATTTATGTATAAAAATATACAGAAAGATAAAAGCAAAAAGCAATATGCAGAAGGATACAGTATGATACTATATATAAGTGGAGTATTATTTCAGAATAATACATATTTAATTTAAGTATAATAAAGTTCAGAGAATAAGTAACACCAGATTTAAGGTTCTGACTACCTCCAGGAAGTGGCAAGTGGGTAGGGAAACACAGGTGGCTTCCATTGATTTAATAATTACATTAATTTCCTATGGATACTGATAATTACCACAAACTTGGTGCCCTAAAACAACAGAAATTTATTCTCTCATGATTCTGAAAACCAGAAGTCAAAAATCAATATCACTGGGCTAGAATGAAGGTGGGGGCAGGACAGTGTTCCCTCTGGAGGCCATAGAGGAGAATCTGTTTCTTACCTCTTTCAGCTTCTGGTGGCTGACAGCATTCCTTGGTTTATGGCCACATCACTCCAATCTTCTAATCTTTTTCTGCTCTGTTCCACAAGACCCCGTGTGTGTGCCTGTGTGTGTATGTGTGTGGGTGCACAAATGTGTGTGAAATCCCCTACTGCTTCTCTCTTATAAGGACACTTGTGATGGTTTTTAGGGCTTATCTGGATAATTCAGGATAATCTCTCCACCTCAAGACCCTCAACTTAACCACATTTGCAAAAACCCTTTTTCCAAATTTAACATTTACAGGTTTCAAGGATTAGGACCTGGTATTTTTAGGAAAGAAGGCATTTTCAGCCTACCACGGTAATGTTTTCTCTCTTTAGCTGAATGATGAGAGATAGTAGACATAGACTCATGACCCTCTAACTTGAGTTACAGTTATATGTGCATATGTCTCACGTCAGACCATACCATGAAACTTCTCATGGCAAGAGAGGTCTCCAGGAGGTTCAGAGCAGTGTAATGGGAGTAAACTCAGTGGGAAGGTTTAGAAGATTAGTAGTAAAGCTCTAAGAGTAAGGTGTATAAATTTGTCACTTCAGAGGTGGGGCAATTTTGGATAAGGTGAGATCCAGAGAATGATACCTATAACCTGACTCTTCTCATTTCTAGAATTGTGAGTTCTTTGTAAGATGTTAATTATAATGTTTAAAAAGTGGAGCCTCCTCCACAAATTAATGAGAGCTGAAGACTAAAATCCAAACAAACCTTTTAAAACTGAGTGGGTTGGAGGCTAACTTCTAGCAACAGAATTTCAAGCACTGAAGACAGGTCAGGGGAAAAAAATTCCAGTCATATTACATAGGCAGTCAACAGCTCCACCTGCTTTTAATCCAAGCCTTCATTCTGAACCCCTCCTAGGTCAGAAGAATTGCCAGTGCTCTGTGAGTCAGCTTGGACCCCAGGAGGTGACAAACAGGTTCAGGAGCTCCCTGGCTGGAAAGGGCTGGAGGAAGCAGGTGGCCACTCCTTTTTCAGTGCAGTTAAGCTATGGTTAAGCACTTGTTCATTCTTTGCCTAGAGTTTAGTCCAAGTAGGCACCACAAAGTCAGAGGACTCCCTGCCTAAATAGGGAGTGGTTGGAATGGCCAGGACTAACCTTACTAGAGAATCATGTGGAAATCTACTAAACTGACGCAAACATCTGTGGCATTCTGCTGAATGACATTCAGTCAACAAAGTATACTATGCATGAGAAACAATCTAGATGAGTGATTCTTGCACCTATGGATTGCTAATATGAATAACCTCTCTACCTTGGCAGGCTTAGAAACTAAGGTTGTTGACATTTCATTTGTCAAGTCTCAGCTCAGACGACATCTCTACAGGCATCAACCTAAAATTGATTACCCCAGTTACCTTCCATCCCATCACCTTTTTATTTCTTTCTTATCAATTTTTATGCTCTGCAATTATCTTGTTTATTATTTACTTATGCATTTATTGTCTATCTCTTCCATTAGAATTTAGGCTCTAAGAAGACTAGCACCCTAGATTTTTACACTCTTATATCCTCAGAGCTTAAGATAGTGCCTGACACATATTAGACACTCAATGAATTTTACCAAATAAATGAATGAACAAAAGAATGAATGAGTACAGAGGCTGAATAAATGCCCCAGGACTCAGAAAGAATCAGTCACAAAAATGAAAACAAAACCCAAATAAATATAAATATCCTATATTCATGTATTTCAACATATTCAGCTAAAATTTATTCCCAATGTGTTATGTCCTCTATGCTCTCACATTTACACGGAAGTATCATTCCCTTCATATGTACATTTGTTTTCCAACTGGAGAAATTGAAGCCTAGCAAGCTGACTCGAACAAAACTGTGACTAGTCATAACAAATGCGGGACCCTAGTTTCTATCTGAGAAATAATTTACTCATAGAGTAATTTGAGGGTTTTATCTCATTTTGTTCCTTTTCTTTACAAATAAAACAATAAAATACCTTCTATGAGACAAGTGTTTTTGTCTCCATGAGACTAAAATCTATTATACAAAGTCAATGTTATATTTGGCAAGTCAATAATCACTGCATAACGAGTTAGTTTCAAGGAATAATTATTAAGGAGGCAACTTTTGCTAAGCTTGAGGATACTCTATATTATTAGAGATGAAAGAAAGGACGTCCTGTTCCCCAGGGCTACCAAGTACACAAGACGGTCATCGTTAAAGACTTGGACTCAGACTCTGGTTATTTTTAACATTAAGGATATTATTTTATATGGTTAAGGTGTAACTCCATCAGGAAGCAGGGGACTGACTGACTTCATGAGACTTTCTCAGCATCTAGGGCCACCTAGACAAGACAGTATAGGATGCATGAAGAAGAGGAGCTTCTAATACTTCCCCTCCTCCCATGAGACTATGCTGCTTCCTTGTCATTTGAAGGGAAAATGCTGATTATATTTACTTAATACTTTGATTTAGAAATTTTTCTAATTTCTTAATAAGTCTGAATGTTTTATCCGTGTCCAGTTTTCATTTTTTCTTTGTATGTTATAGGAAGTATGCCCAAGCTCATTCATTCATTTCTTCTTCTTTTTCTTTGAAAGTGTCATTAGTTCTGAAACATGTTTTGAATTATAATAGAGGAGTATCACTGTCTGTACTGAAAGGAGAAAGAATGTTTTGCACTTCAAACAATAAAAACCCCAAGGTGCTATATCTTCTCATAAGTAAGTTCACTGCTTGCCAACAGTAAATGAATTATTCACAGTAAGTGGAGACACTATGGAGAGAAGCAATTTATTAAAGAATAGCCTATTTTAGAGACTCTTTCTTCGGTCTCAAATAAACCTCATCATTAACTGATATTCATTAATTATGTTTAGTGTTGTAGTAACCACTTCTATCACCATCATAAAGGCATCTTTAGTTGTCACGAAGAACAATTAAATGGATGGCTTCCTAAGAAACCATTTTCAATACAGAATGATGGTATCTTAAATTTTAAACACAAAACTGAAAAAAAAATCACAAAGCAAAGCAATTTGAAATGAAGAATATTATTACTTCAGGGTAATAAAAGGAAATCATTCAGGTAAAGTACTTTCTACAAACAGAATCCATAGAACATCCCAGAAAACATTACATTAAGCCACCGAATTTGATAGTCAAGAAATAGTAAGGTAGTTTTCTGCCTAAGGGACAAAAATTGGTAATCTATGCAATGTCTTTAGTTATCTGCTCTGAGGACTGGTTTGACACATTATTTGAATTATGGCCAAGAACGCCAACAGCTCACATATTAGCTTTGGCAGGAAGGCAGTTATTCTTGTTCTTGGAATTACTGCCTCCAAAGACAGATTCGATGTGTCAACTCTAAATTATCTCCTTGACTCGTAGCTGTTGGTTGGCCAACCTGTCTCCCCCACTAGATGGTGAGGGCCTAAAAGGCAGAAACCCTGCCTTACTCATTTAATACAGAAGAGGGAAATTAACACACGATTGGGTGTGTAGCCTGGCTCAGAAGTCAATTCCCTTTTGAGTGCTTTTAAAAAACAAAAAACAAAAACCAAAACACCTGTTCTCTTATTTGTTCCTATCTTTTTGGCATTTTAAAGACTTTTAAAAAATATTTTGATCAAAAGTTCCTCAGACTGTATATTTTAAATTAGTTCATGACAGATTTGCAACATTATATGAATAGTATTATTAGTTCCCTGTGGCTGTTATTTTCCTTTTATTTCCTATTAATCGAGGTCTCAATATCACTAAACAGTATACTAGATTCTGAAATGCTAACTTAAATACTATAAATTATAAACTCTAATTTGTACCAAACATTGTGGGTGACTAAAAACAAGCTATCGCAAACATTTACAATTGGGATCCACCCACAGACAGTAGTCTTCAGTGTATCTATATAATCTCAGCATCTTATCTGAAGCATTGCTTCCACTGCCTACTGTCTTCTTCCCTCTTTGTTCAGGCTTTGCTGCTCAGCCTCCATCATGAATAACTACAAATACTACTTCTTTGAAGGGAGGTGCCTTAGAACCCACATTTAATGTCTGTGGAAATCCAGCAATTCCATCAAGAAAAAAATAAATATAAACACCAAAAATGTGGCAAAAAAAGCAAAGGTTCTCCCCACCCCCACCCCCACCCCCCCACCCCCCACACGCACATATGCCAAAAGGGAAGTATTTTAGGTACACTGCTTTTAAGAGAACTGACCGGGAGCCTGCTCCAATTGTTCACAGTCTAGAGGAAAAGATAAACAAGAAAATCAACCATTACAATGTAGGATTCAGGGACCACATAGGTTTGGAAAGCTATGATCAAGGTTTGAATAGGACGTTATGGGACCCCAGAGGAGGATCACTTGACCCTGGCCTGAAACGGTTAGAGAAGGTTTCACTCAGGAGGAAGTCTGAGTCACGTTTGGAAGAACAAGCTGGAGTTACCTAGAAATAGAAGGGCGAGAAGGCAGCACACCAGGCAAAAGACTGTCACACAAGAGAACTCAGAGAATTAAGTCGCATCTAGGATCCTGGGTCTGTGGATGAGCCATGGAATATGAAGCTAGATAGATGCCAAGGCTCAAATCACTGACAGCTTTGTATCATGACAAGGAGTTCAGATTTCAATCTGAAGATGAAGGGGAGTGATTGAAGGATTTAAATCTAGGAAGTAATTTAATCTGCATTTAAAACAAAAATCAGAATATCAGCTAATCAATTCACTGCGAAGAAAACTTCCCTAAAGAGCAGATCAGAGGCTGGAGTCCTCTGGGAAGCAAATGCTTTGCCTTCAGAAAGACCACAGGGATTCCAGGATCTGATGAGGAAGGGGTTGGTGAGGCTCAGGAGCAGATTAAGGCAATCTCATTCTTTATACGATAGGGATTCTCCCTACCACCTGCCCTGACACCTTTTCCCCTGGGAAGGGCACTGTCCTGGAAAGGGGATGGGTGAACTTAAAAGTGGGAGGAACAGTGAGGCGGCTACTGTATTAATGTGTGAGATCATGAGGGCCCAAACTAAGGGAATGCAAAGGATAAGACAGATTTAGGAGATTTTTAAGAGGCAGAATCAGGTTGATTTAGGAACTAACTAGATGTGGAAAGTGATGGGAAAGCCACAAGCCAAAAAAAGGGGAGTAAAGGAGTGAAGGCATGTATGCGTAGACAGGGCTGAGGAGAAGAGACTGAGATGCCTCCTGAAGATTAAAGTGGAGAAAGAGGCTGTGCGTCCAAGGAGTCTAACAGTGACAGCGATGGGAGGCCTAGTGAGTGGAACTGGCCCTGGGCGTGAAAGGGTTTGTCCACTGTGCCATTTGATATCTCTGAAAGCTGGCTGAGGTGAGAACGAAGCGCAGAGAACGAAGCGCAGCCAGCCTAGTTGGCTCCTGAAAGCAATTGCCCCAGGAGGGAAGGATTTGGCCAGGCCCCAGAGCCTGGAAAGATTGAAAGTGGGATTCACTGCCTGTGGCGGGGGAGCAAAAGATTGTGCTAAATTCTGCTTAGATTTATTTTAGCATTAGCTTAATTTTATTATATTACATTTAATATGTATTCTAACTTGATTAACCAGAAGATTTTATTCATTGGTTGGAACTATGTATAAATTTTTTTTTATTTCTACGTTCCACCATGGAGGGAAAAGAAACATGAAACAAAAGCAGTTAATGTTCTCTTTGACCCTGAAAAAGTCCATGGGAATTTATCCTGAGCCTTAATTCATTGTTTCCTATTTGGAAGGATCCAGCAAGATCAAAGTGAGTTTCAGCTATGGTCACCCGTAGAGCTCCATGATTTTTCACTGAGTCAGTCTTAGCACAGAATCAAACATGCTTCTTGGACTCAGATCTGAAATATGGTGAATACAAATGCCTTTGATAAGCACAGCTTAGCAGTGTATTTAAGAATGTAGGAATATTAGGGGTAGGGAAGACCTTTATAAAATTAAGATAAAAATAATATCTACAGAGTCGGGTTTCTGTGTAGGTAACCACTAATGACAGGCAATTAGACAAAAAGAAAAACATTCTAAGTAGTTAAAAACACTACTGGGGCCACAACTAAAAAAAAATTATAGGGGTAAAGCTAATTTTCACTTTGGCTTTATTTTCATTTTAATTCAGTTCAAGACACTGCCTAGAAAGCCCCATATGTGAGAAACAGTGAGAAGCAAACTCTTTTGTGCCCTAGAAAGTCCCCGATAGGAGACATAAAAAAAAATTATTGGAAACCTTCAGCATTTTCTACTGTATGTCTCATAGGTGAGAATGTTTGCACATTCCACTAACCTACAGGGCCCTGCTGCTGGTTTCCCAAGCATGTGCTTTTCTCTGCAGTCTCCCTAACTTCCAGTCTGTGGGGAGAAAACAGTTAGACCATTGCTCTCATGAGAACTTCATGGTTCCTGCTGAGGAATTCCCACTAACCTCACATGCCTTAGCCACAGGAGAACACAGAGGGTCTGGAATCCTATGCAGAGCTCAGGCCCCCTTCATAAGAACACCTGACTGACACGAATAGGAAAATGTATTTCATGAAAACAGCAACATTGCTCTCTCAGAGTACAAACCCAAAGCTTGGAGAGACCTAATTAAAAATAGATGTGTGTGCATGTATGTGCGTGTGTGCATGTGAGTGTGTGTCTGTTTGCCTGATAACAAATAATTTTTTAAGCAAGCATTCTGAATTTAAAATGAAAGGAAAGAAAATACCTGCTGTATTTCAATTTATTAAACCGAGCAATAGTTGGGACCTAGAAAAGGGCCTGTTACACAGCAAGCCCTCAAGAAAGATTTGTGACTGACTGTTGACAGGACAACCTCCTCCTTTAATGCTTTTTCTACCTTATTCAGCAGTCTTTCTTATTTCTATTATTTCCTTTCCAGCATTATAACTGTTAATACTTCACTCTGCCATGTAAAACAAGATATAAAATCAGGTCATTTTCCAAGAAACTGATGTTTTTAAGGGCATCATTATTTGGGGAGAAAATTTCAGAGCAGTTTACTCATTTATTCACTGATTCAACCAACACTTAACCAAGAGGGTCCAACACTACATTCAAAAAGTTATGTTGTTGAGGAGTTACGACAAATGTGCCTGCTCCTAAAAAGGCCATGATGGGAGAAACAGGCACTTAAAGAATTATGATACTATGAGATAGAGGAATACAAATCGTTTCTCAGGATCTCAGTGGAGCCAAAGACTAACTCTGCCTGAGTGGAGTGGAAGGAGGCCATCTTTTATCTGTGATAATTCCAGAACAAAAATAAGGGATGGCATTTCACATGGATTAATAAAGACATGAAGAAAGAAGAAGAAGAGAAGAAGAAGAAGAAGAAGAAGAAGAAGAGAAGAAAGAAAGGAAGAGGAAGAGGAAGAGGAAGAGGAAGAGGAAGAGGAAGAGGAAGAGGAAGAGGAAGAGGAAGAGGAAGCGGAAGCGGAAGAAGAAGAAGAAGAAGCAGAAGCAGAAGAAGAAGAAGAAGAGAAGAAGAAGAAGAAGAAGAAGAAGAAGAAGAAGAAGAAGAAGAAAGAGAAGAGAAAAAGAAAGAAAAAGAAAGAAAAAGGAGAGAAAGAGAGAAAGAGAGAAAGACAGGGTGCTCTGGCACTTTAGAAGGGTAGTTTAACTGGTGTGAAGAACCAGACTAGGGAGAAAGGAAGTGGATATGATAAGATAGAGAGCTTAGAAAAATAGATGGAGCCAAATGTTGAAGGCCCAAGGAGTTTGGACTTTTATCCTATGCAACAAGCAGCCACTGAAGACTGAGTTCCTGGAACAAAAGACAATTAGAAGGGTGCCTAACACTGTGCCTGGTGAAGTGGAACCGAACTTATAAATTAAGGGTCATTATTTAACCTATTTTGTTGTTGTTGTTGTTGTATGAGAGCAGTATGAAGACAAGTGGACAGTAGAGAAAAGGGATATTGGTCCCTACGCCAATAATATTACATATCTGAGCAATCTCAAACTAGAACCAATGCAAGTGACATAAATACAGTTATTAAAGTAAAATGTCTCCCTATTTTAAACAATGACTATTCAGGCTTTAACATCACATGTACTCTGAATCTAAGTCTACACTCTTTATTCCATTATGAGTTTACAGAACAATAAAATGCAATAGAATCTGGCAAAATTAGCACAATGAAATATAATACATGGCATCGCTTGCTTCTTGTAATAATTAACAAACCAGTCCAGTTGACACTTATGGAAAACTTATAGTCACAAAAAAACTGAGTGATTTCTGGCAGGCACAAGATAAATTGTTGTTTAGCCAAGAAAATAATGCACATCGCCTACTCACCATTCTAAGTCTCTTCACACTACTTACTTTCTTCTTTCCCTTTTTTTTTTTTTTGGTTTGATAGGTTTTGAAAAAAGTAAGTACTTCTCTAGCTTCCTTTGATTTAACTGGGGTTTTTAAAGGTTTGGGAAACACTTAGGAACTAATTAAAGCTCTGTGTACGCAGCAGGTGTGCAGTCTCTCCAGAAAGGTATTTTGGCAACTTGCAAGCGTTTGTGGTGAGGCCAAGGAATCCTTCTGGTAGATATCGTTGAAGAGAAGAGAAACAGCAGAGAGTTCCGTTAGTTACAAATCAAAGCCATTTTGTAAGCAGAAAATGATTAATCTTTGTTCTTGGCTTTCTCTCTCACTTTTTAATACTTTTCATATTTTGTTTAAATAATCTTGCTCCTGTTACTATGAATTTCTACCATGTACTACGAAATCTGTGGTTTTCTTGTCCCATGGAGGGATTACCTAAAAAAAAAAAAAAGAACAATGTGCTATTCTTTGCAAGGAAAGAGCTGCTGCTGACTTGCTGGTCATTAAAGACGATCTTTGAGTATTTTTTCAGAGGTCGAGGGTGGCCACAATCACATCTCTGCTTAGTGAACGCTGGTTGATGACTTAGGCAGGCTGGATGGAGCTAGCCACAGAAGCGATTTCCAGCTTTGGAATTCTGTTCTTGGTGAGAAACTAAGTGGTGCTGACCTCAATAGCCTATTCCGTGAGCAGAGAGCCAACTGGCTCAGCCACGTGAAGGGTACATTAAAAGTGTCTCTTCTTCTCCTCCCCATATGTAGCACTGAATCAGGCAACTATTGATGAAGTTTTCCAAAAGAGAACAGAAATAATTGTCAGATAATCCTTAAACATGCGTATATTTCTAAACATATCATTTGCCTTGAGCTCAATAGCTGCCTTCAGAAACTGAAAGCAGAATGGAAGATTTTATCCACAATCTATCTCTTGGCAGTCAAACCGTGGACACACAGGAAATACAACAAATACAGCAAAACTCAGTGCTTGAGCTATTTGGTCCAGATGACTTCCTACAAAAGCAGATCTCAGCCAAAGCATGGAAGAAGAGCTCTGTTTAGAGGCATTTGGAAATCTTTGGGCCACACTGAGGAATAGTTCAATTGCATCATAATATAAGAAAAAGCTATACTGACACTCACAGTCTTGTAGTCAAACTAATATTTCATTATGTTTTAAAAATATTAAGAAAGTTCTCTTCATCTGCATTCACTCTGAGTAGGGTTGGGAGTGGAAGCAATAATCAAAGCAGCAAAAGTTTGACTTTTGATGAGGGAAACATTTTTTCAAGCTTCTTCAGAGAACTCTTTACCACCTCCTGTTCCAATGCTTTATAATAACTGTAATTAAACACAGTATGTCATACTGTGGCAGCCCTTTTCATTATAGGGTCTCAAAGCAAGGCAGTGCTTAATTAAGGCCCAGTCACAGTTAGGTCCAGGGAGATGACTGCTGGACACAAGCAAGAACAAAGCAAATCTGCCCAATAATTTAGAACATGAAGGTAAGCTATATGTATTCCCTTGAAAACAGGATTACCACCGCTCCTGCGACAGGGCAGGGTAGCCAAGTGTTGGAACCTGTGGTAAAAAGGACTCAGGAAGGGAGGTGACCATTCAGCTTCTCCTTCAATGAGAACCCTCTCTCTGCACCAGGGGCTGGATGTGGCTGTCAGGGTGTGATGTCAGATCTACTGGGCAGTGGGAAATCTGTGGCTAAGAATAGGGGATGGGCCAGTAGAGAATGGTGCCAAGGCGTATCTGTGGAGGCCTCTGCTTGGGAAAATCTCTGGAAAACACATGCAGCTCAGACTGGCAAAGTTGTTGCTCTTTTGCCCTTCCTGTTCGCTTCCCCCTCTATTATCTCCACTCAGTATTCATTCCTTTACCAAGGCCCTGTTCTATGCCAGGAATTTAGCTATAGGCTGGGGGCCAGGCAATGGAAACAATCATTTTCAGGAACCCTGAAGTTGTTTCTGAGGAGCAAAGTTCTAAGGACAATGAACTGAGTGTTGCTCCTTGAGGGTATAGAGCCTGTGTTAAGGGAGATGAGATATGGGGCCCAGAGATAAGAAACTTGAGTAATATTACTGACCTCGGTGTAGGGTAGAGACAGCCCTTCTTCCATCCATGTTCTCTCTTCCCACCCTGTATGCCAGTGGTCAGACATTGCTGGGAACCAGGTGTCAGCTCAATCTAAAGAACTTTCTTAGTTAGAGCCGTCCAAAGATAAAATGAGCTGCATTGTGGGGTGGTGAACTCTTGACCCCCAGAGTTGTTGGAGAAGAGGCTGGACAGCTACTTGATGGAATTAATCAGATCTCTTCCATATCTAGTAGTTTGCGAATCCACAGGGAGCTGGTCTGCTGGAGGGGCCAGTCTGGGTGGACTTGCCTGCTTTACTCTGGCCTGTCATAAGGATGATGACGAGGCCTGATCACGAAAAGGTAGTGGGGAAAGCCTGGTGATGAGGAAGTTCGGGACTAGGGGTAGGAATGGAAAGGGAGGAGGTATATAGGGCTGCCATAACAAAGTACCATAAACTGGATAGCTTTAAACAACAGAAATTTAAAGTTTCACAGTTCTGGAGACTAGAAGTCCAAAATGAATGTATCGACAGTGTTGTTTCCTTCTGAGAGTTCTAAAGGAGGATTTGTTTCATGCCTCTTCCAGCTTTGGGTAGCCCTCAAACATTTCTTGGCTTGTAGGTGCATCACTTCCATCCTCTGTCATCACATGGCATCCTCCTCATCTGTCTTCACACGGCCATCTTCTAATAGGGACACTAGTCATATTTGATTAGGATCCCATCCTACTCTGGTATGAACTTATATTAATTTAATTAATTGGATATACAATGGCCCTATTTCCAAATAAGTTACAATCTGAAGTATTGGAAGTTAGAACTTCAACATAGCTCAATTTTAGGGGGACATAATTCAACCCACAATAGGAAGCAATTTGCTTAATTTTTGAGACCTCCTCTTTTCCCACCTGTACAGCTCCAGCATAGGTACTGCATGGAGAGAGGCTGGGTGGCTATAGGGGACACCACTCCCTCTGCTGGCCCTAGATTAATTTTAAAGGGTCCTAGATTAATTTAAATACAGCATAGTTCTGATATTGTTCCTAGGGCTTCAAACTTCTGCCTTTCTCTGTGCACCATAGAAGCACTTCTCCTCGTGACACCACAGCACTCCCATCCCCGACACCCACATATCCTGACACCCTAGAGCCTTGAGCTCTTTCCCTCTCTCGTGTCAAAGTCCTCCCTGGGATCTTTTATTCACACCCAGACACAGACAGAATAACTTGGGGAATGTGTGTGAGGATTTTTTTTTTTTTCCTCCTTTGGCACTCTGAAAGACCTAGACAGCTCCCAAGGCTTCTGGCCTATTTCACCCAGTGTTGCACAGATGGTTACTTTAAATAAATTCCCAGGATGGGAGTTGGGGTAGGGAAAGATTATGGATCACAATTCTAGGTACTCCTGCCAGCAGTACCTTCCTTGGAATTACCAACACAGAGAGAGAATCTGATAAAATGTGGAAACATCAGAATAGAAGAGAAAAGTCTCAAATTCTATGACCACGCCCTACGAATAGGCTGTGTGACAGTGGTGGTCAGGTCATTTCCCCTCTGTCCTTCAATTGCTCCAATGGTAAAAATAACTTAGACTATTTCAATGCTGATATTCTATGATTTCATAAAAGTTATAATAGATCTCTAAGGATCTATGCTGACATTCCATGATTTTATAATAGCTTAACTTTATGCAGGTTAAACGGAAGAAGAGATATATATATATATAATTTCTCTGAAAGTCAGCTAATATCTTTGAGGAATGATGTCATTTTTGAGCCTCGGTTTTCTGATCTATATAATGTAGAAATGACTATATGGACTTCATAAGGTGGGGAGGACAGGGTGCCTGGAGAGATGTACACCTCTGTACAGAAGAAAGCAGGAACGTCTCCGAAGTTTTTCTGCAACAGCTCCAGCGATCACGGCTCGGGATCCTGCGTAGGTGCGAGCCCACCAAGATGACAAGAAGAGGGCGGGGCGAGAACGCGGGGCGAGAAGGTTGGCATTGTTCTCGCCCCGCCCCTGTCCCGCCCCACCCCCGCCCTAGATATCGCGAGAGGGTGGGCCCGCTTGGCTTCGGCGTCGGCGTCCTCCCGCGCTGCGGCGCTAGGCCGGCTTCTCTCCCACGGGCCGCTGGTAAAGTGGTAGCAAAGGGCGCGCGAAGGGCCACCAGGCGTGCGGCGTTCGCTAGACGCCAGAGCGTCAGGGTCGTTGTGGCGTGACAACGACGCCAGTAGCGGTCTCCGACACAGCAGGTGCGGCCGCTTTAGCCCCAAGCGGGCTCAGTGGCTGCCTGGCGAGTCTCCGCTCGCGCCCAGTTCTTTCCTTCCTGGACCCAACGCCAAGCAGCGACACTGAGCCTACCGCCGGAGCGGCGGGCAATGGCGGCCTCGACGGCCTCGCACCGGCCCATCAAGGGGATCCTGAAGAACAAGAGTTCAGCGACTCCCTCTGTGGTGTCCCCGGCCGAACAGCCCGGTAGGAGTGTGGATGAAGAACTGAGGTGAGAGTCTGGAGGGATGGCCGCTCGTCGCCCGGGTCTGCCTGGGAAGCTCCTCCTTCCCGGCCCCGGCGACCTCGCCCTCCCAGCGCCGCGGTTACCAGCTTAGACCCCCGACCTCAAGTGCGGGCCCGCAGGCAGGGCTGCTGCTTGGATGCGGATCGCACGCCTCTCTGGTCTCCTTTCTCTAGCCAGGCTGAGGAGCAGAGTGATTTTAAAGAAAGCAGGAGCTATGACGTATTTATCTTCTTCTTTAGTGTAAACGCATATATAATATTTTTAAAACATACATCATGACCTTTGAATTTTCGGATACTGAGAACTGTGAAGAATTAAATTGAAGTTTCAAAGCTTCACTTGTTAAGCTTTTATTATTTCTTAACCTCGTATCCGAGGTAGCTAAAAAACTTGAATGATTATTTTCTTGGCTTGGGAACTCTAGTCTCAAGCTAATGAGATCCCTTTAAAATAGCGACAGTTTCTCCATTTTTCTAATTGTCCTTCTTCCACAGTCATTCCTTTATATGTGAGCATTATCAAAAGCATCATGCCGCACTCACTTTCTTAGGTCCTGGTTTCTTATCTCTGCACCTAAGAGGAATCAAAATTTCCTGAGTCTTTGATCTATATACTTAATGGAAAGCTACTTATTGCTAATTATTTTTGCATCTGCAAGGAGAGTTTAAGTGCTTTCTGGACTTTGTTCTTCTTGCGAAACATATATAAGTTCAGGACAGATCAAAAGTAGCAACCAAAAATGATCCAGTGATAATTTAGTGGCTCTCAAATATTCACAGGTACTCATATAAAAAGATGTTGACCATAGCATTGTGTGTAGTGGTAAATAATTGGAAACAACCCAAACTCCATTAATAAGACTTGTGAAATATTAATTGTGATACAATTGCATAATGGAACAACATACCAGCCTTTCAAAAAGAATGAGGTGTTTATGTACAGAGAACAACATCTAAGGTGCAATGTTCAATGAAAAAAGATGTGATAATATATATGGTGTAAAATATGCCACTGGTTTAGCAGTGCTAGAGAGCGTGGAATAAGGTGCTAAAAAAATAAGGGCGCTACATTCTGGAAGTAAGGCTTAAGAAAAATTATCATTGAAATCTGTAAAGTTAAAAAGCTGAAATGAAGGTGTTCAGGAAAACTTAGAATGTTGGAACTAGGGCACACCTGTTGAAAGGATCACTTTAGCACTATAAAAGGAACTACTACTTGATGAGGATGGTAAATTTATGGGGATATGTGTTACCTTGAAGGAAACATAAATGGGAACACAGCTTAGAATCATGACCTTGGTGTTGGAAAGGACCTTAGTTTGTCTAGCAGCTACCCCTCCCACTCTTCTGGATGCTTGACTCTTGCATTCTCTAACTCAATTTTCCAACCTCTGTTTGGGATAAATCACTTCAAGTGGGGATGGAGAGATGGTCAATGGTTGTAGGTCATAGGATTAAGAAAACAGAATTTCCTAGAACATATATATATAGCAGGAAGACCACGATAATTAAAAAACAAACAAACAAACTGTAGAAGGCTGTGAAGCAGCTTCAAGGTATTCAGCTGCAGAAGTACGGTTCTCACTGGCATTTTTGTTTTTTGGCTGTGCTTTAGTACAGGCTTCTTTTTGTTGGGCTACCAAGTGGCTTATAATTTTCTTATGTCTTTCTCTGATTCCTTAACTTCTGTTTATTCTCAACTTTGATCTGCTGTATACTCCTCTTGGCCCAACCCTGTACAAGGTTGGCCTCTCTATAATTGACTGGGGTTTACCTCTAGGTTTTTCTGCCTTGAAAGCAAATATGCTAGATTTTACTCACCTAGATAGGTCTGCTCCTGTAGGGGCTGCTAGCAAGGCAGATTTCATTAAAAAGGGACCTTTTGCAAAGTGAGTGACTTTGACTGACTTGGCTTGTTAGAGGGTTATAGGCCTGCCTTTAAAGGGAATTACCAAGCCCTAATTCAAATAGTAAAGGGGGATGGCCTTTTTCACTATCAATGTTATTTGACTGAAGGAAAGAAACATTCTATTCGTAATACAGTTGACTTGAGCTGCACGGATCCACTTAGATGTGTTTTCTTTTTTCTCCCAGTACTGTAAGTATTTCTTTATGATTTTCTTAATAACATTTTCTTTTTTGTACTGTAAGAGTATGGTATATAATACATGTAACATGCAAAACGTGCATTAATCAACTGTTTATGTTATTGGTAAGGCTTCCAGTCAAGCTATCAGTTAAATTTTGGGGGAATTAATAACATACATTATTATGTATTTATATCACAGCCCATGCAAACAGTATTAGTGACTATGCATCTCTTTGAACAGAAATAATAAAAGTATAGTTGAACACATTTGAAACATTTTTTTGTGATGTTTAATTACAAAATTACAACCAATATTTCTCCTTTCATATGAAAGGACTGAAATAGTTCATTCAATTACAATGCACTTAGAATTCAGAAACTAATAAGTGAAAGATAGTAGTCTAACATTAAATGTTGGAATGGAGTATAAGGCACAATAATCTATTAATATGAAAATGACCAGACATCTAAGTCAGTTCTGGTTATTCTTGGTAGCTGTGTTGTTTCTAGTCACCATAAACACAGAATTAGTGAATACTGAATCATCACTTATACGGGAAATACAGAGTTAGGTTCCTCCAAGCCACTGGTCACATTTTCATCAACCAATCAATATATAACTTTTTAAATTGTTTCTGTTTTTAATATATATTGTTGATTCATTAGCATTGAATACATGGCCAGGAACACTATCATTCATGCCTGAATGAAACTTATCTAACACACATTTTCTCCATAAAGCACATTACAGCCTTCTTGCATTTAGGAGCACTTCAACTCTACATTTAGGAGCCACTTTAAACAACAGATTCACCAACAAAAAGCTCAAAAAAGCAAATAACATGGTACTAAACAGACTACAAAAGGACATTTACTGTAGGAGAGCTGAAAAGAAGTAAAGCATCTCCTGTTTAACCTCATCTGGGAACATGCATCAGGTAACTCAGTTTTCCCTGCTCTGCACATATCTTTGAGAGACTGAGAAAGCACCTTTGAGTATTGATTTTGTAGTTACAGATAAATTTTAGCAGGTGGTTTATTTACAATTGCACAATCCGTGAATAACCATACCTTTTATTGGTACATTTATCATGTAAAATCCAGTGGTAGTTTTCTTTTTTCTGTGCATACCACTTCCTCCCCATACCATCAGTTGTGAGAGGATGTTATGTAACATAATATTTTATTTAATAAAAAGAGATGTTACCAAGAGATTTTTTGTTTAAGGCCAAAAGTTGATTTGTCTTATTCCAGTGGTCTCTAAATTTTTTGTTTACCTTTAATAGGGAAAAATTCAAATGTGCTTCAAATAGGTTTGTTTGTTATATACACACACATGCACATACACTGCACATACCATTAAATAATATCTCAAGACTAAATATACACATAAAGTGAGGTTTATATAATGCCATATTTCTTTTTTTTTTTTTTTATGGTGACATTAATGAAACCCAGTAAGTTTCAGCTGTACACTTTAACAGTAAGGCATTATATGTTTACCCTGTGTTTACCTCCCATAGTTAGATTTCTTTCTATCACCACATATTTGACCCCCTTTACTCCATCTACCTCCCTCCACCCTCTGGTAACCACTAGGTCATTGTCCATGTTAATGAGACTGTCCTGTTCATTTGTTGCTTTAAGGTTTATATCCCACATATAAGTGATATCATGTGATTTTCAACTTCTTCTGTCTGGCTTATTTCACTTAGCATGATTATCTCGAGGTCCATCCATATTGTCTCTTCTTATGGCTGAGTAATATTCCATTGTATGTATGTCCCACAGCTTCTTTATCCAATCATCTATCGTAGGACACTTCAGTTGCTTCCACGTCTTGGCCACTGTGAATGATGCTGCTATGAACATCGGTGTGCAAATATCTTTTTGGATATGGGGTTTCAAGTAAATACCCAGTAGAGGGATTGCTGGATCCTATGGTAGATCAATTCTTAGTTTTTTGAGGAACCTCCATACTGTTGTCCATAGTTGCTGTACCAATTTGCAGTCCCACCAGCAGTGTATGAGGGTTCCTTTTTCTCCGTATCTTCTCCATTTGTTATTACTTGTCCTGTTGATTATAGCTATTCTAACAGGTGTGAGATGGTATCTCATTGTGGTTTTGATATGCATTTCCTTACTAGCTAGCGATGGTGAGGTAATGCCATATTTCAAATAGTCTTTAGCATTTTTTTATATAGTTCTTGTCAAGCTATCTTTTATTCATTTATTTTTTTGATATCTCTGTGCTGTTATTTTCTTATTCTCTTAATACTTTATACTATTGTCTTCAATGAGTGACTTCTTTAGGTACATTGGTCAGGTACTAAAACTGGATAGAATCTAAATCCACATAAATAGGCATAGATAAATCTCAGTACACTGCAGCACACTGTTCAGATAGTTAGAATTCCACTGTTAACCTCCTATGATTGTGGAATTCCCATTCTTTCAGGATATCTTGAATATAATGCATAACTAGTGAAAGTTTAACATAGCAGATCATCAAAAATAAGACACCATTGGTTCTAAGCTGTATTATGATTTTATATGCCACCAAGAAAGGAAAAAAATACTGCCAATTATAGGATGCCATCCATTTTAAGATATATTTTGTTTTCACAATATTAAAATGAGGAAAATATGCTTTTGGAATTGTTGAAATTTTGATATTAAATGTTTCTAAAGCTATCTAAAGCTATCTTATGAGAAGTGTATAGGCTAATGATTAATCAGGGACCAGAATGCCTGGGTTCAGGTCCTGTCTGCTACTTATTAGTTCTGTGATTTCCAGTGAGTTATTCATTGTATCCATGCCTAGTTTAACTATTAAATGAGTGAATATAAAGTATTTAACCCAGTACCCCATCCTCAAATGTTAGTCTCATTCTAGAAAACAAATACAAAAATCTAATTTTTTCCACATCTCAGTGTATTTATTACACAGTATACTTTGGAATCACAGTATTCAATTCAAATTCTATAGTAGTCAGATAATATAGGCAAATTCTGTTTGAAAAAATTGTGCTTGAATTAATTTCTTTTGATACAATTTTATATAAGCATGCTTCAATGTTGTCTTTTTCTACCTCTAAAGGCATATGAACTATAGTCAAAGGCCCACTGAGTAAAATTTTTGTTTACTAATTGCTTTTGTTGTTAAATCTTACTTTAATTGTTCAGTAATGGTGTCAAGCTTTAAAGTTTTGTACTTTGTCAGCTTAAGTTGAATCTTCATTTAAAGAAAACTGTTTCTTGAGATGTGCAATTAAAGTTTAGCACCTTGAAGTAAAATCCTGCTTCCCTCCCTCTCCAAGCCCAGATAAAACTATCAAATGAGCAAGTCACAAGCAACCATAAGTATGAATAGGTTTTTCAGTGGCATCATATGAGCTATCAAAATGAAAGTAAGAAGAGGTGACTTTCTGGACCATATTTAGACTACAGGAAAATCAGTCATCCAAGCTGGGGGAGTAGTGGGGGTTACTGAAACCAGCAGGTTCTTTCACTCTCACAGCAGCTCTGCATATAAGTGGTGGTGTCGCTGTTTTTTTGTAAGTGAAGATAACTCAAAAAAGGTCGCAGGAACAGTTCCTGATAGTGCTGGGATTAAACTCAAGTTCACTCCTTGGGTTTTGTTACTCTACAACTGAAATTCTGCCAAAACTGTAGAGATGCTAATTGCCATGTCCAGTGTACTTGCTGACAGTTTCTTCTACTTCACTACTTTCCACCTAAGAATTCTAACATTTGTAGGAGCCTGTTGTTTTATGCACTTAATTTAAATTCATGTTTGTGCAAGATATTGTTACCTTCTCTGGATCTGAATAATTTTAAGGATTCTTTTTTTCTTAGTCTTATGTTGAAGTAGAGTGAAGCTTTAAATATATAAAACTTTAATTCTTTTTACGGTGGAGAGTAATTGGCAAACTGGGAAAATTTGGGGTTATGTATAATGTAATTAAACCTCTTACAAATTTATAAGGTTTCCAATAGATAGGCAAAAGATATAATTTATACAAAGCAAGTAAAATAACAAGCATTCTTTCACATTATTTATTGGTTAATACACAAAGAAACAAAAACCAACTTTTAAATACCAATTTATATGTACTCAGGAGGGAAAACACACACAAAAACAAAAAGTTTTGGTAATTATGGAAGACATTACAAATAGTCCTCCCTTTTTAAAAAGCTATATGGCAACATGGAGTGAACTATTAAATTTAAACCTAGATATATATGCCTGTCCTAACAAATTATCCTAAAAACATCATTGAATACAATATGCACAAATATATTCCTATTGGCTTTATTTTACATAGGAAAACCTTGGATTCAATCTAAATATCTAACATTAGGTGCATAGTTTATTATTGAGTATCATGCAGTTATTGAAAAGATAGAGTAGAAAATAAGCAGCTTATTATAAAATGCATATACTAATATGAAACCTTTTAGTTTATATTTCTGTATGTAATGATAGCTTATGTATTTTTCATATGTGTTATACAGAATAGAAAGAATATGTAGAAATCAAAATTGTTTATATGTTAGGGTGCCGGGGTTGCGATTTTTAAATTTTTTCCTTAATTTTAAGAAAACATCATTTCTGCTTGTATCCTACAGTTCTTTTCCTCCTATCATTAGCTCGCAAAACAGATTTATAAGGTATTTGTTTCTCCCTCCTTATTAGAAATACCTTTTAAACTCCAAAGAACCTTCTTCATTCTTCTTTCCTAAGCAGTAATGATGATAAATTATCATTTTTAATTCAATATTGTTAACATTATTTAGGAAATAACTTGTTTTACTTTGAGATTAGGAAGCTTCCAACAAGGTCATTAAAATATGTTTATTTTTAAAATATTTTATTGTAATGAACTACACATATGGAAAAGTATATTGCATGTCATTTTAAAGCTTAAATTATTATAAAGCAAACAGCTCTGTAACCACCATCCTGGTCAAGAAAAAGAATGTTTCCATTACCTCAGAAATGCCTCCTGACTTTTATGGTAATTTAAGTATATATCTCCTACACATTTTAGTTTTGCCTGCTTTTGAACTTTATACAGAGATGTGCTAGTTTTCTAATATAGTTATCTAGAAATAAGACTTTCTATTAATATAGGTTTTATGAAACTTTTGCCTGTGCTTTTCTGTTTCTAACTCGGACTTAACTCTGGCTGTCATAGGAAAGAACGTTTAGTAAACGCGTCATGGGTTTTCCTTCTTTCATTAATTGAATTGCTTTATTCACAAAATTAATCTTCTCTTAAAACTAGAATATGTTTCTTTCATTATCCTTCTAATCAGAAGCTTCTTGATCATTTCTGTTAATCTAAAATTTTTAGAAGTGTATCTCTTTTCACTGTGAGTTTCCTTATATAGAATATGACCATGAGCAGATGTAATTATTTGATTTACAAATTTACAGAAAGTTTTAGGTAATAGAACTATTTAGCAAAATAAAATGTCTAAAACTGTACATTTAGTCATATAGAAAACTAATTACTTTTTAGAAAAACTCATTCTGCAGCAGATGTTAAATATTTCAGAATCATTTAAATTTAAGTCTTGCAGGGCAAAGGTAGAACACATTTAGAACAAAAGCAATTTAAATATCTTTTTAGAATGCCTTATCTCAAACCATTTTCCACAATGCTGAGATTGGCCTGGTTTCAGGATTTTTAACTCAAAACTTTAGATTTTAAAATCATAAAAACTCCTTATATTTGTATGGTGCTTTTATAATTTGGTTACATAAACACAATTTCAGTTGGTTCTCTTAATTATTAAAACTCCATTTTATTATAATTTCCATAAAGAGTAAATGTAGACCAAGAAGAGATGTTGGACTTGTCTATAGTCACAGGACTAATGAAGGATAACTGAACCGTAAACATTCATATCCCACTTAAATTTTTGTTGTTTTTTTCCTGCCACAAGACCAACTATTATTATGGTAGTCGGAAACTAGGCATCTAAAGAAGTCCATATTGTAAAGCAGGGTCAGTTCGATCAAGTTTTTTTTTTTTAAATACTATCAGCATTTAAATATTAGTTGAGCCCCATGCTGAATAAACAGCAGTTCTTTAAAGAAGAAATCTTGTTTCTGTGCTTAAGATTAATGACCCATATGTCTTAATTTTTAGCTTCTTTAAGCTTTTAAGATTTCGACTTTCATGGTGAAGAGACATTAGGCAACTTCTGTTTGGGGGGAAAGTGAGAGTTGTACTCTCAGTCACCTGTGGAGTATATGCCTGGGCCAACCTTTGCCTCTTAATAAAACAAAGGGTAAGTTGACTTGAAAGGAAGATGTCTGGCAGAGAGATCTTTTATGTTCTTTTAATGAGTAGATAAGGATTTGTAATTAAGGCATTTAATGATTGAACACCTTAGTAGTTG
Source organism: Eonycteris spelaea (assembly GCA_003508835.1). Lineage (NCBI taxonomy): Eukaryota > Metazoa > Chordata > Mammalia > Chiroptera > Pteropodidae > Eonycteris > Eonycteris spelaea. The sequence continues at coordinate 28,985,065 of PUFA01000001.1, read as the reverse complement.
TGCAAATATTTTGTTGAATGCATATTAATGGGTATTCATAAGGCACTTATAAAGCATTTCTGTTTCTCTTAAGTAGATTATCGCATGTGATCTGAGTACAGTAGTCCCCTCTTACCTGCAGTTCACTTTCCACCGTTTAGTTACCTGCAGTCCAACAAACACTATTAAACCAGAAATAAACAATTCGTAAGTTTTAAATTGTGCATCGTTCTGAGTAAAATGAGATCTCAATGTGAATCATCCCTTTGGTCCAAAGTATCCACACTATGTGCTACCTACCTGCCCATTAGTCACTTAATAGCCATTTGGTTATCAAATCAACTGGTGCTATGACATTGCTTTTTTGTCCAAGTAACCCTTATGGTAGCTCAGTGCTCTGTCATTCACCTTACTTCATCTCATCACATAGGCATGTCATCTCACATCAGAAGGAGGGTTAGTACAATAAGATGTTTTTTCCCCCTCTTAAATCCTCCCCCACCCCCACCCCACTTCTACCCCTGACCTATGGATGTTGCCATCTTCCTTTTTAAGAACTGGATCTCTGAAGGTGGGGCATCGCCGCACCAACACACGCTTGTGGTGCGCACCTGGGGCCTGGCGCACCTAGGGTCTGGTCTGTGGCTCCACCTGGAGTATGAACCCAGGACCTTCTGTGTGTAAAGCAGACATGCTAACCACTGCACTATAGAGCCACCCCCACAATAAGATGTTTTGAGAGACCACATTCACATAACTTTTATCACAGTATATTGTTATAACTGTGCTATTTTATTATTGTTGTTAATCTCTTACTGTGCCTAATTAATGAATTAAAATTTACCATAGGTATGTATGTATACAAAAACATAGTATATGTAGGTTTCAGTATTATCCACAGTGTCAGGCATCCACTGAGGGTCCTGGAACATATTCCTCATGGATAAAGGGGGACTGTTGTGTAGCGTTTATTAGCAAAATCTTTTCTAGATTAAAAAAAAAGCTGTAGTTTAATGTCCTGATTCTTTTGACTGTTATGGATATCTTTGAAAAATTTAGGCCAAGGAAATATTCCTGTTATGTTTATCAAACTTAATAATATGTAGTAGATGAATAATCCTTAACTACTTTGATCAAGCAATGTGTAAATTTCAGTTTTTTTGCTATTATTCTATAGACCAGATGAAGACTAAGCATGTCATAATGTGATAGTATTTTGAATGCCTGGTGAAGATTCTGAATAAATATGTTTTTAATATGTGAGCACTAAGTATTTTATATAAAGCATTTACTGACATTTTATTGTAATTACTTATGGCTTATACCTTAAATCAGTTTCTGTTTCAAACAGATGTGAACATAGAAGTTGGTAGTCAAATAGAAATAGAAATGTGGATTATGGATGTTTGTGAATTTTAGGTGTGCACTTTTTTTTCTGTATTGAGGAAAAATTCTTTTTAATTTTAGTAAAAAATCCCAGAAGTGGGATGAAATGAACATCCTGGCAACATATCACCCAGCAGACAAAGACTATGGTTTAATGAAAATAGATGAACCAAGCACTCCTTACCATAGGTAATGTTTTACAGACATCATTCCTTTTTTTGACTTGTTTACATTTTGCATTGATGTGAACTTCTGTATAACAGCTGATTTGAAGTTGTGTATGTTTTATATTTGTTACCGGAGGACTAATTAATAACCCAACTGTATATTTTTGTGTAATAATATAAGTAGTATCTCACTTTAATTATGGGATCCATTTTGTACATTATAATTGTAGTAGTTAATGTTGATTTGTTGCACGTCAGAGGTCTCTAGTTGCTAATGATGCACAGAGGCTAGTGACTTTTGCCCTCCTTAAGATAATCTATACAAAAGAAGATAAGGATTGGTTGGACTTGTTTGCTTCTTAACTAGAAATCAAGGTCTTACTCAGTCTCTGCAGAAAAGGATAACTTCACAGATGGTAACTTTTTTAACCCATTTGAAGATACAAATGGTCATTACTACTCTTTGATGTCCTTAATTTTGAACTTACATCATATTGTAGTTCAGATAAGTACATTGTGGTTGTTGGCAGTTTCAAGTCTTGTGGAAATTTTTAATGAATTTAAAAATAATAATGTGTGGCAGTGATTAGTATAAAGACAAAAATAATGCACCAATAAGCATTGTGAGAAGATGGAGTTCTAAAAAGGTAGAAATACCTAATTCAGATCATACCCTAACTTGTATTGAAAAAAATAAAGGTTTCCAGAACTGAAACATTTTGTTATGAAAGTAAGACAATATAAATCCAGAAGTTATTGTTAAAATAGAGTTAAGAAATTATGTGTTTTAAATCAATGGATGAAAACTTTGGAAGAAAAGTTGAGATAACCTGATAATAGCAAAAACAGTAAAAACAAGAATAAACATGAAAACTGTAGCATGAAAAGAAAGAAATAATGAAATAGATACAGTTACTGAAACCCCAATGTTAATAAACTTAAGGGAAGAAATAGACATATCATTTATGAAAAGTTCATATCCTTATTTTTCTCCTAATTATAGGCATGTACTTTAAAACATGTCTTAAAACTTCTGTTGTACCAGAAGCCAGTAAGGGCTTTCTTCCTTTTCAATAAACGTAGTAGATATCCCTTGCTTATCTGTGTTGTTTGGAGATAACTATGCTAAAAGTTAAGATCAAACATGATTTAAAAAAAAATAGCTGTAGCCATTATGTTTAGACTTTATGTTTAAAATATAATAAATCAGAATGTTAGATATTTGAGGCTGCTTTGTTTCACTCTTTACCTTACCCATATTCTTCCTCTGAGAGTCCCTAAAGTTATTTGGTTCCTAAGTGATTGATGTATATGTACAGTTATATGTGCTCAGCTTTTATCAATTTACTGCTGTTTTATCAATTTCTTTAATGCCTTTTTTAAAGGTTTTATTTAACAGAAAAAGATGCTTTTAATAGAAAGATCATGTTTTACTATCTAGGAATTTCACATGCTAAAATAAAAGTTATTGCTTTTTATACATACATAAACATATAATTCATCTGTAAATTTATAAAATTTTCTACAGAAAAATTTTACAAATTGATGATTTGCCCTACTGTACTTAATTATCTCCAGTAATGTAAATGTATTTATTTCAGCTTCCCTTGTAAAAAAGAGCATCATCTAAACTATAGCATTTATTTAGCTTGTCTTCTTTATTAACCAGGAAAGGTACAAACCAGCAATTTATTTATATAGGTAGGTAGGTAGGTAGGTAGGTAGGTAGGTAGGTAGATAGATAGATAGATAGATAGATAGGTATAGATAGATATATCTATATATAGCTGAATTCTACCATAGATAGATAGATAGATCTATATATAGCTGAATTCTACCTTATTGGTGCCTTGGGAATTAAAGATGCCCATTTTCGGAATTATGTGGGGAGCAAATTTTTCATTAAAGGATAGATTGGGAAAGCTAAATAACTTTTAAACTTTCTGAATTAGGTCTTTAGGATCTAATTTTGTTATTTTACCTAACCTCTTGTCTGCATAGATCATTTGTCGTTATCTTCAGGTTGAAATACCAATATATATTCTAAAATCAGGTAGTGTGGATGCATTCATTATTTTTCCCTCCCACTGGATAGAGTAATTGAAATATTTTTATTTTTTTTCAGATGATTCGAGTTTTCAATATTTATCTTCATGGTTGCAGTAGTGGTTTTTAAAAATCATTTGAAGGCTTTTCTTGATTGGGACTATAGTTTTAAATATTTGCTTTGAATAGAAACTAAAATTAAACTTCAAAGATGACAACAGAGCTATAAATATTTTGATATTTTAACTTTTTAAACTAAGTCAAGTTGATTATATTTACTTTGTTTTTCTACTTGAAAAGTTATATAGTTCAGGTATTAATTATAATCTGCTTGTCATTCTAGTATGGTAGGTGACGATGAGGATGGATTGAGTGATTCAGAAAACACTGAAGCCCTGACCCCAGATATATTAGCTAAGAAGTAAGTACTGATGGCAATAAAACATTTTTATTTATGCTGTTTTTAATTCTGCAGAGTTAAACACATTTTTCTTTAGTCGTACAAGTGTAAAAAGCATGTGCTAAGTTTATCTGGATTTTCATAACAACTTACATAGCCTTGTTTCTTGCTTTAAAAAAATCAAGATATTCAGGTAGCAGAAATAGAGTACCAAGCCTAGTACACAGATTCTTGTGTCAGTTCCCTGTGGATTTCTTGTTTGTTTTATTTTGTTTTTTAGTATCTTGCCTCCTGGGTTTTAAAGATGTAAGTGATAAAGGCAAAAATAAGTAAATTCCCAAACAAAAGCTCTATTACTTTATTGTTTATTGATTTGTCACCCTCCACTTTGTTGTTTATTGGTTTCTACACCCACACCTGATCGCTTGCTTTTTATTTTTCTCATCAGGTTATAGCTAGTATATTAATGATCCGTAGATGTTTTTATGAGACTCAAAAGTTGAAGAAGTCACTCAACTAATATAAGAATATCAGTGTTGATTTCTTTGTTAAATGATTGTTTAGATTAGTTGCTGCTAAAGGCTCGGAGCCAAAGTGTCAGGTTCATGAACAAGAAAGCAGTGAAGATGAGGACGGTGACCTCTCACCTGAAGAACAAGGTAGTTTGTTTACTTTTTCTTTCAGCATTATGCTAATAATTTTTGTTAAGTTCATTCATTATTTGGACGACTGTCAAATGGTTTTCCTTTTGGGGAAGTGGGTGGTGGGTAATTTTAAAGTTCAGGTTCTCTTTGTGTGGGTTTATTGTATAACAGCTTTCCCCCCCCCCATTCCAGCTTCAAGAATTTGGGAAAATATTACTATCTTTAAAGTAATGATTAGTGTTACTTTCTTTGTACTTTTTAAAGTACCTATATAGAGTTAGGTGCTCAGTAACCATTTATTAATGCTTTTAGAGTCATTGAGTGTTTGGATGATTTTACAGTAGGCAGAAGTAAAAGCTAATTTCCCAGTTGCTTTTGCTTTTTCTGTTTTAAGACAGTGGTAAAACTTAACAAATGAACCAAGTTAGTCATACTAATGTGAAGATTTTTATTAGGTCCTATTGAACAACAACAAAAAAATTAGTGTTAGTAATTTAAGAGCCCACACCCATCAATAGATGATTGGATGGAGAAGTTACATAGATACAATGGACTACTCAGCCATTAAAAAAAATGAAATCTTAACCATTCGTAATGACATGGATGGACTTAGTGAGTATTATGCTAAGTGAAGTAAGTCAGACAGAGAAAGACAAATACCATATGATTTCACTTTTATGAGGAATCTAAAGAACCAAATAAATGAACAAACAAAATGAAAGCAGATACAAAGATACAGAGAACAAACTGGTGATTGCTAGATGGGAGGGGAGTTGGGGGACTAGTGAAAAAAGTAAAGGAATTAAGAAGCACAAATTGAGAGAGAGTAGTCAGGGATGTGAAATACAGCATAGGGAATATAGTCAATAATACTGTAATAACTGTATATAATGCCAGTTGGGTACTAGACAAATCAGGGGGGATCACTTTGTAAATTATATAAATGTCTAATAATATTAAATTTTAAAAATTGTTTTTAAATTAAAAAAAAAGTTTCTTCCCTAAAAATAAAATCTAGATTGAAGAGAAAAAAAAAAAAGGGTAGGAAAGGAGATAAAGACAACCTCTCAATGAGGATGGAAGAAGCTCTTGTAGCCTTTACAGCATATACACAGTTAAGGCATTACTACCTACTCATGGTTTCTGTTTTTACAAGTAACAGTGATTATCTCTGGAGGTAAAGAGAGAAGGAAGATGTTTCACCGTGTTGTTTTTTATACTTTTTGAACCATGTGAATGTATAATCTTAATTAAAAATTATCTAGTTTATTTTCAACTATTTTTAAAAGGAAAAACCAAGCCTATGTGTAGGGGGAAAAAATGGAAGAAAAACACATACATCTTCAACAGAAAAAGAGAAAAAGTAGTAGTGTACTTGAAACCTTGAAGTGTGGGGACTACCTATACTGTAAAGAAGTTCGTAAACTTTAGATCTAAGATTCCGGATATTTGCTAGTTAACTGTCAGAATCTTTGTCATATGTAGCCGCTAAGGTATAATTTGCTATTCCTTCCTGTAATCTTCAGAATATAGGTTATTCAGCGTAACTATAATAGTCTGAGCCTAATTGTTGGAGAGAAATTTTACATATAGCATAATCTCAAGTTGTATTCTCTCCTACCCTCAGCGACTTCTTGACTTATTTTCCCAAAGCAACCTGAAGAGGCCTTGGAGAAGGGTTTCAAATAGAAATTGTTTCTAGAGCTTGTTTCTTCATTTTTCTTTAAAAACATGATCTATTGAGAAAAAGGAATTTGTTATTAACCTATGCTAACAATATCGTTTTCCACGTACTTCATTTTTTCCTTCTACAGGGACAGTTTTTTTATTTTGAATTAATTTTTTTTCAGTTCTAGTTGACAGTCAATATTATTTTATGTTAGTTTCAGGTGTAAAACAGTGGTTAGACATACACTGACAATTTCTCATAAAGGAACTTTTCCTCTAATTGTAGTTCCATGAATTAACCAGCAGGGGGAACCATTGAATAGTTACAATTTCACACATTTCAGTTCTTGTAGAGTAACTGATGCCTATGTATAGATGTCTGTTGCTTTTAAACAAATTATGTCTGAAAACCCTTATTTATTGATAGAAGTTCTTAGGAAAAATTATCTTATAACTGATAGCATAACAAGCTTTTGGCTATGAGGTCAGACAAATCTAAATTTGTACTCAGGTATGTCACTTGTCTAATTTGCTTTATTTCTCTGAGCTTCGGTTTCCTCATTTCTAAATAGAGAGCTATAAAAATATTTAGTTATTGGTGAGTATTAAATTAGATAATTTAAAGCATTTAGCACTGATTTTTGGCATATTGTAAGTGCTCAGTAAATATTAATAACTTAAAATAATTTGTATATTCTCCATTATATTATTTTGTAGACTAGTAAAAGAAAACATAAAAAGGATAATTTCTTTCTATAATCCACATGGTTAATTGATGATTATTAGAGCTAGGCCTGAAACCTTAATGTTCTTATACTCTGCATTATTTTGCTTTGCCATACAAGGATTGTAAATAAAATGAATATAGAAATTCAGAGATGATCGAGACCACTCGTATTAGCAATGAATACATTGTGTGTTTTTAAATTATATAATCAATTCTTATCACCAAACTAGAGTATATCTGTGACAAGTAAAACCAAGTTCAAAACCAAGTTCTCTTAGAATTAAAAAGAAATAGTTTTCTTAGACTATAAATATAATTCACAGAAGAGAAATATTGTAATATCAACACCTAGGAACAAGAAAATGCAAATTAAAATAATGTCATGGTACCTTTCAGATCAATAAAGATTAAAAAGAATGACTATTTCTCTTTTGGTGTGAATGTGGTAGAGAAATAGGTTATTCATATACAGTTGGTATGCACAAAAAATGGTTTGGCTTTTCTGGAGTGCAATATGGCAATATATGAGCCAAAAACTTTTTAAAAATTGTATCTTTAGATCTAGCAATTCAGAATCCCAGGATTTATTCCAATGCTTTTAAACCCTTTTGACCAAGTTTCACTCAGTATATGCATACATAAAATTACAAAAATAAAAGTTTCATAAAGAGTACTCCCCTTTATTGTATGTGATGTATTTAAGTTTATTCTATTTTACTTCAAAAAAAAAATACTGGTTGTGACTCACTAAAGAGTCACGAGGCACAGTTTGAAAAAACACTAGTTAATCTTGAGAAAGTAATAAAGCAAATGCACAAAAATATGTGTATCACATCATAAAAACATTGAAAATACAAAGGGGGCATCTGAAACCTTTGACTAAGAATGGGGGGATTAAATTATAACTCAGTACTTTTTAACCATTTTAAAATTATATAAATATGCTATGTACATGGCAGAATTTTACTGTCTTTATATAGTTTATTGTCTAGACTCAATCATTTTAAGATTGGAAGAAGGATCAGTATTATAGTACCATCAGACAATCGGCATAAACTGAGATTTTACTGGACAAATAGACTTATGGTCATCCTAACTATATAATAAATGAAAAAACACCATATATTAATAATGTGTGATTTGTTTTTATAAAAAATACATTTTTAGAAAGAAGTCATAAAATATTAATGGTAATTTCTGAGTGAGGTAATTAAGAGTTTTTTTTTTTTTTTTAGTTTCTACCATGAACTTCTGTTACTCCGTAATGAGAAAATTACCTTTTTAGTAAATTTATCTGGTATTGGAAGCAATTGGAACCATTTTTTTTGTTGTTGTTTTTAAATATTGGCTTGTACAGCAACTGAATACTTGAAAGGCATAACTAAAAATTTAGTTATGAGGCTTTGGCCCTTTTATTGGTCTCTCTTTTTTAATTTCACATCTCTTAATACAGAACTCTCAAAAAGTCAAGTAAACCACAAAGTAATTTTATAAGTAGAGAAGAAGAAATGCCTGGCAAGATATTGGTATTTTGAAACAAATTATGTTAGTCTCAGAACTTTCCTGAAAAATGATTAATGAGTACTGATCTGAACTGCAAATGCTTGTTTTTAAAATATAAATAAGTATAGATAGCGATAAAAACAGCAGAAATAGAGGACATTGAGAACGTACTTTGAATAGCCTTATTCTGAGAGATTTGTATTTTTCTATGCCTTTTTGGCATTAAGATATTTTTATGAATACCATAATAAAACTGGTGAATGAATTTCATTGCTCTTATTTGAAAAAATAGGTAGCAATTTTATATCAATCCCCTTTTTTGATTTTTAATTTACTGGTCTAAGAAATTTTAAAATCTTATAATTATTTATAAGCAAGTTGACTTTAAAATGCTATTAATAAAATGATCAGATGTGTTGATTTGCTGCTAGTTCATTTTTCTGTGGTGGAGACTATAAATGAAAGAATAGTCTAGAATCACTTTACTTTTCCTTATAACAGGTTTTTCTTAAAATTGCTCTGGGAGTGAGGTTATGTTTTTAGCCATTTAGCCAGCAATGTTTTAAATCACAGCAATGTCTTAATGAAGCTTAAGACTTTTTAAAGGTATTTTTCTTAATTATAAGAATAAATAACTTGAAAATATTAAAATTACCCTATGGTCCTTGACCCAGAATTAACCATTGTTAATTATTACAACTACTCAACTCTGCCATTGAGCACAGAAGCAACCTGAAGCATTACAAAAGCAAATGAGCGATGCTGTGTTCCAATAATACTTTACTACCAACAGGCAGAGGCTGTAGTTTGCTAGTCCTTGAGCTAAAGACTTCCTAAACCTATTTTTTTGTGTATTGTACAGAAAAAAAGCGACAGTTTGAAATGAAAAGGAAGCTTCACTACAATGAAGGACTGAATATTAAATTAGCTAGGCAATTAATTTCAAAAGACCTACATGAGGAGGACGAAGATGATGAAGAAATGTCAGAGACTGCAGCTGGAGAAAGCATGAATGTGGAAGAATCAAATCAAGGTTAGATGTTTCAGAAACATCACTGAGACTCTTGTAGTCCTTTGTGCCTGAATAACATACTTTATTTTGCTTTAAACTTTTGAAGAACCTCAAAATATCTTGCTGAGTTTTGCTTATGCCGAAAGTTTCCAAAATTTCAATCCCTGTGGCCAATTTCAAAATAATGTTTTTTATGCCCAGTGTTGATTTAAGATTATGTATGTTTTATGACATTTTTTTTGATTTATGTAGGTTTAAACAATTATAGTTTCTTATTAAGCTATATTTTGTTTTTACTGTTTTAGACCCTGTTTTATCTGTCATAATCTAAGTTAAGGTTTAAATTTTTTAAGGAACCATGTTTTTAATATGGAAGATTTGTTTTAACATCCCTTCAAGTACAAAGTGTATCATCTTTCCAACGTTGATTCTTTTGACTGTTGGATTGACAAGTTATTTGGCTGATTTTCAATTTTGTTTTGAGTTGTTTTTTTTTTAAGTCTAGGACAACCCTCACCTCTACAGCCTACCAACTTTTGATCAGTCATAGGAAATAGATTTATTCCAGCTTATTTTATTAATTTATTTATTTTAATAAATGTTCTTAGTTTCCAAAGACTCCTAAAATTTATTTATTTACTTACCTACTTATTTATTTGTTTGTTTGTTTGTTTGTTTATTATTTTTAGGCAAGGCAACCCTTGGTTGACCTCACAGATTGCAAGGACCTTGTCAGCTTGCAATCTCTTATATTTCATTTTTTACGCCTACAGCACCTGGTCTTCCTAGGTGGTATCCCATCCAAGTACTAACCAGACCCTACCCTGCTTAGCTTCTGAGATCAAATGGGATTGGGCTTATTCAGGGTGGCATGACTATAGACAGATTTTATTTATTTTTAAATTTTTAATAAACTGTTATTTTGGTATTCAACAAAGGTGAATCTTCTATACCACTCATACAGATTTTGTGCTCATTTTACCTACTCTTATACTTGCAAACTAATGTTTTTTGATGGAGATATAACTTTATTTGTTGTGCCTTGGATGGCTAAGTCTTAGGAAAGTAAATAGTAATTATCATTTTGGTGAGCATATATGAAATACGAGTGATTCTGAGTTAGAACCTGATGACTATGTCTCATAATGTCAGGATTACAATATTTTCTGCTGTATTAGGCTTTAGCCTTTCGTAGTTTGTTTTATATATATAGCATTTCATTTCCATTTTATATACCATAGTCTGTCTAGCTTATATTTAACTTGAGCAAACTTTATTTTGAGCAGTTGTTGATATATGTCTCTCTCTTCCTCTTTTAAAATTTATTATCCATTTTGACCTATCTTCTAATTGGCCTTTGTTTCCCATTTACCTATATATTGGTGATTTATTTTGTTGTCTTCAAAGTGAATGTTTTCATCAATTTCTACTGAGATTTTCAATATCAGTTCTTAGTGACTCTGCCCAAGCTCTGGGAATACCCTTAATTTGCCACTGAAAATTTGCACCAGCACTACTGTTCCAAAGGTTAAAGAGTTTTTTTTTTAAGCCACAGCTTTTGAAAAATAACTCTTATCTATCTCTGCCTGTAAGACATTAAATTTCACACATTTAGTACATAACTATATTTTTTGTTTAAAGATCATGATTAAAATTTATGTTAGCTTGGTGTCTGATTTTTCTTTGGTGGAGGTGAAGTACAAGTATATTCTACTTAGCTTCATTAAGTTCACAAGAATAGAAAATACTACATGATAAGGCATAGAGAAGAAAGTTATTTATCTTCGACCATCTTTGGTTTCTCAAAAAAATATTACCAAGTTTTAAAATCTCCAGTTTCCATGGTACCCATTATTTTTTGAGCATTGTCATTCTCCTTCCTTTCCCCTAACTCCTGTCCATTTTTATAAAGAGAAAAAGTGGCATGTTTATATTCTGAGAAAATATTTTATAATTTCATATAAATTCAGATCTTTTTATAGCTTTGAATATTTGAGTTGTAATAAACTCAGCTATCCACCTGTGATTTATTCACAGAAATGTTCAGTTTGAAATCTATCTGTCCTGTCACCAAGCAGACACTCCTGTTCTGCTCTTTAGACTATTTTAGGTGGTGTGCAGATTCTTTCATAATAATACTAATCTACCGACATGAAATGTGCCTTATTTGTTGTTTAGCTCTTTATATTTGTTTACCATTACAGTAATGGAAGGAAACTTTAGCTCAGGTAGTTCTAAGGTTGGCAGTATACAACAAATTATGTTGACTTTCATTTATCTTTGCAGGATCTACTACAAGTGACCAACTGCAAAACAAATCGCAGAGTTCATAGAAGAGATTTGTTCAGCACTGTAATTGTCAGATACAAATCCTGTTACTATAATAGAATGTTTCTTGTTCTCTACAATTCATGACTTAAGTACCAAAATACATACCAGTTATTATATGTTGCCAAGAATTAAATAACTTTAGAGACATTAGACTGAAAATGCCTAATTGATATATATATTCTTGTGCCTAATACTTCACCACAAATACAGCATAATATCAGTCCAAAACTTCATTACTTTTGTAAGAACACTGGTTAATTTGTATAAGATACTATATAGCTTTTTATGCTTTAGAGGTTAAACAATATCTTGGGTTTGGAGATGGGGATCTAATTTATTCACTTCTAGATGTGATAGCTCTTATAAACTTTTTTAATCAAAATCTGATTGGAACAACATTATATAGGCTGATAAAATAGTCTGAAAAGTATTTTAGCACATCTTCAACTTAATTTGTCTAATTGAAGAAGATTATAAGAGTTACTGTTGCATTTTTTGGCCTACTACCTTTAAAATTCTTTTTGTTTCTTTATGTTTACCAGAAAAGGATTGAACTTTTTCTCACTAAAACTAGCTTTTTTCACAAATAAATTATCAGGTTAAACTTGCACTAATGTCTGCTCTTTTTTGTACACTCGATGGGCAGACTTCAGATCAGTTTTTAAATATAATTCTAATACAGTCTCAGCATTCCCTTCATATGCCTGTTTTAACCACCTGCCTTTGTTTCTTATTTCTTTCCACGTACATGCACACAATACTTTACCTTTTATAAAAGATCATAAAGATTGTCATGACTTTAGGAACTCTTCCTTCTCTCACGTATTTATCATTTGCTGCAACAATGAAAATCTTATTTTGACTATCAATTCCTATTTTTTCTTCTAATACATGGAGAAAATAGATTGAATAACAGCAGTACTATAGACAGGAAATACAGTTAAACTGTAGAATCTCTACACCTCTCTGATTTAGAGCTTGCTAATTAAATTGCTATTGCTACTTTATTCTTTGACTTAATTAGACCTTAGAAAACAACAGATTTTTTTGCATGATGAGAGAATTGTGTGTAACCAGTGATGTGATAGTTCCTGAATGTACAGACAAGTAATCCTAAACACTTTTTAATTTAAAACCTTTAATCCCTGCTTTAAGGGAATATGATAATGTATACTATGGCAAATGTACTTTATTCTTCTAGCACTGTAAGATTGAGATTTTTTTTTTTTGAAATGAAGTGCAGTTCCTGTGTACCTTGGTTTAGTGATAGTTTCATTTCTTGTCAATTATTTGCATCTTAATTTTGTGTTAGTACCCAAAGACTCCATTACATGAACAGACTTTTTAAGTAATTTCTGTATATTGTATATATGAAATGGCTTTTATTAAACAGCATATCTTCTTAGAAGTTTATGGAAATATCAGTATGTCAAAATAAAAAGTGAGAGAACTCTTTATTGAAGAATATTTTTATTATTTTGAATGTCATTTTTAAATGAGATCCAATCAAAGCACTTTTGAACTATAAGTATAGTATTCTAACTAAAACATGGTAACTAGTAATACCACAAAACAGTGTTTAGCTCTGCTTTTTGAATTTACAACCCATTTGGGAGTATTTAAACTTATACATATGTACATATATGTTCATAGACCCAGAGCTCTGTTTCTGGTTTTCTCATTTTAAGTTCTTAGAAAGTATCCACATACTCTATTTGTAGAAATAGCTGCTGTACAGTGAAGAAAAGGTAAGACCTTTAACAACTTCTTTTGTTGTTTTCTACACACTATTTCTTGAAACTTCAATCACAGGCAAACGTTTCTAATTTCAGAAAGCGTAGATCGTTATCTCAGGAGCATAAGACATGGCAAATAGCATGCTCAGTGGGATTTTAGGTAGTCACATGTAACTGAGTAAAGCTCTTTCATCAAGTCATGAGTTCCTAATTGACATGGTATTGGACTATAAAAACTGAACCTTTATGATTCAAGTTAGAGTTTCCTTTGAAGAAAGTTATCTGTCAGTGTTCAGTACTAGGCAAGGTAGATTTTACATTAACTTTTTAATCAATATCACTTCCTCTGCTTAACTCTTTTGGTGTCATCTTTTCTTTCATGTTTCAGTCTGAAGTTCCGCAGTGAAGCTCTTTAAAATCAGACATGTAATGGTATAAATGAATTTAAAGTAAGAATAACGTTAAATATTAAAGCAAAGTGCCATTTTCCCCTAGACTTTTATTTTGTTTACATTTCCCTTTAAATTGACATACTAAACATATTGTAATAAAATACAGTAATAAGACAATTGCCTGTCTGTGGATTTTACTTTCTTGGTACCCAGCTAGCTCAGGACCGTGTTCTACTGGCCAAGTGTTCTGGAGAGGCTCTGGGGCTCTGCTGTGGAAGGGTAGTTTATTTAGTTTTGGTAGAAATGGTAATGGGATACAATTTATTGGGAGCCTTTTATTTGCTCTTGTCCGGCATTTTACTAGGTTTCTAATATATCATCTTCAAACCAGCCATGCAAACAAGTTAACTCTTATCAGCACTTTGTAAATGAGGAAAATGTTCTTGGCCAAGTTACTCGGTCTCAATGTCTCATGCATGCTAAATTACAGGATTCAATTCCAGATCTAACTATAAATTCCATGCTCTTTATGCATGCTTTTTTAGACAGGAAATTCTCTCATTTTAGAAGTTGTACCTTACAGATAAACTTTACTTGGATTATTGATACATATCCTGTGCTTTACGAGAGTTTTTATTTTTTATTTTAATATGAAAAATAATTTGGAAATTACTCTGAGAGTTATAAGCCATTTAGGAAAAATCTCAAAAGCTCAACTACTCAGTGGCTGGAGATGTCTAAATGCATAGGTTTTGTTTGCATTCTGCAAGTGTATTTCTAAGCAGGATGTTTCAAACAATATAATTTCTTTCAAACTCAGAAGTATCTTTCAGATATTGCATTTTTTTTTTTTTGCAAATTAAAAGCAATCAGTATTATAAAGTACCAAGCTAGCTTATGAAGATTAACTTGTACCTAAGCCAGCATTTCCATGAAGCCTTCAAACCCACAGCACATTCCATGAAAAAGTATTTCATGAGTAAATAAACTTTGCACATGGTATATACTTTATTCTACCCCCTTGGAGATTTATAATAATGTACATCATTATATTGAAGGGCATGAGAAATCCTACATAAAGAGCCTGTTTAAAACTTGGTTTAACCTAGCATTTTTAAAACATTTTATCATAATCACCCCACCCCTCTTTAACCTTACATAGCCCAAATAGGGATAGGGATGTAGGTGAAAGTCTCCAATATCATATAAAAGTTGAACAACTTCTTGAAAGAGGAAGAGAACAGTTTACCATTGAAGGAGAGAAAACATGGTAGCAATAGCTGCACAGTGTAAGTTGCATGTAATTTGCCAAACATAAGACCTTAATTTTTGGTAACTTAGTCAAGAAACTAAAATATATACCCAGGACAGATGACGGTATGGTTAATATGGTTGAGAGAAGCTGCTGTGGTTTAGTATTATTGATGTGACTACAGGCATACCTTGTTTTATTGCATTTCGCAGTTACAGTGTTTTTTACCAATTAAATACAAGACCCTCCATCAGCCCTGGGAAACCAAAAAATTTGTGTGACTCGATTTATTGCAGTGATCTGGGACCAAACCCACAATATCTGAGGTATGCCTGTATTGCTCAAAAACTTGCTGCTTTAAGCAATTTTCCAAAACTTGTCCTCTTCATCAGCTGTTGCATAACTGGCTGACGAGAGCACATCTGCTACTCATTGGGAAAATAAAAGAGCAGATAGCAAAACTCCCTGGTTTGTGGATCATACCCCCAAGCCTTGGTTAGCTACCCTAGCTATGTGTTTTGGAGGGGCAGAGGATTTGGCTCCTACACTTTAAATTTGGGTTTGACTCATGTAGTTTTTTATTTGAGGAATTATTTGGGAGAGAGAATGGTTGAGAGTAGGTGAGGGTGGGATTTGGCAAGTGTTTAGTCATGATTTTATCTCAACTGCCCAATCTGAATTTTTTTTTTTCAGTGAGTCTGCCATGTGAGTGTTCAGCATTTCAGCAGTATTACCAGTGGGAATTGGAATTGGAAGAGAATGCCTATAAATTCATGTTCTCTGTTTCTTTTTGGATTGATGACCAAGTGTTGGCTAGAAATAGAGGAGGATTGTGCAGGCTTATCTTTCGTATTTAATATCATTTAACCTCACTTTTTAGGCAAAGAGGATTATACCGCTTTGCAGTATGCTTTGGTCTAATAAAATTGTTCAGTTGGAAAAAGTGTTAACCAATAACACCTAACAAACAGGAAGAGAAAAGTTTAGTTTTATTTAGTTACACTTTCTGATATCTGAGTATCTCTAACAAAAGCAATTACTTAAAAGACAATGTATTTTCATCTCCCTACGTATGAGAGATACCCAAGTGAAAAGCACTTTATTATAGGGCACCATGCCAAGCTAACTGGAAAATATGAACATAAGACTTCCTGCCTTTTAAAGATTTTCAAACTTTCATGTACATACAGAGCAGGGAGTACTGCTTTGGGGAAATGAGGAAGAAGTAAGGAATACACTTCTCCAGCCATTCTCTGGAGGCCTTTCTGGTAGGGAAGGCTGGGCTAATTATAATTAGCAAGACTTTGTTACTTAGCAGGTTTTTATGCAGTTTGCCTGAAAGCCAAATTAAGATCTCTTTAGTCACCCACCAAAAAATTAAGCAAGCTAGATCCCACAGAAATCAGAAATGTCAAATGATTTTTACAAAACCTAATAAAAAATATTGGATTTCAGAAGTTGAACTTGAAGCGTATTTGTGAATTGTTGCCAATTATGCTTCTGCTGACATATTAGTAATCCCTCAGTTTATCGGGGTTGGTAGGGTGGGAGGGTCTGGGTCAGGACCACAATTATGGGAGTCCCACTCTAGTTCGAACTCAGGAAATGTGCTCTGGTCCTGTGCTAGATTTGAAAAGCAAATCCCACTTCCCCAAGTTGCAGTGTCTTTGAGTTTTCATGGTAAATCACAAAGGATGGAATCCAATCTAGAAATCTTAAAAGCAGCACTGGGGTAGAGGTAGAGAGTCAGGGGGGTGGGGACAGATTGCAAAGTGAATTGGATCCAGAATAGTATTTTTTCTTATAAGCTTCAGGCATTTGTTCTGTAGACCTAGAGTCATCTGGAATATTATAGTCTGGATGAGGGCACACCGATTAATGGAAAGTTAAGGGGGAAAGATGTTTATTTTTTGAGAACATTATTAAACATTTATTAAGCACCAACTATATGCTCAGGAAGTTGCTGGACAATGTGCATGAAAATGTACAAAAACAGTCCATTAGTAAACCTTTTTGATTCCACTTCCATTATGGTATCTTAAATCTCTCCCCTTCTCTAATCTCTACTGCTGTATCCTAGTTAAGCCACCATCATACTTTTCCTGTACTCCTGTCACAACCTCCTAAGTGATTTCCCCACTTCTGTTATATCCCATTCCAGTTCATTTTCCATAACAGCAAGTGTTGCTGCCCTACTAAAAGCCCTTCAGTGATTTCTCTACCATGCTTAAGAATGAGTCCAGATTTCTTAGAATGGCCTACAAAATTGTGCTGGACCCTGCCTATGTCTTCAAATATGTGTCATCCTCTTGCTTAATTATTACAGTCATACTTTTTTGTTTTGGTTTTTTCCCCAATGCACTAAGTTTTTTCCCTTTATTTGGGGCTTAGAACTAGCAAGTCCCTCTGCCTGAAATGCTCTTAATTCATATGGCTTTCCTTCTCATTATTTAAATTCAGATGTTACTTCTCCAGAAGTGCCATTCCCTGCCTAACCTACTTAAAAACTATTTCTTCTATTTTTCCCAGATTCTTATTTCCTTTTCTGGTTGGTTTGCTTGGGTGTTGGCTGACTTCCTCACTAAGTAGAAAGCTTCATGAAGGAAGGAGCTCTCTTACTTACTCCAGTATTCTGAGAGCTTTCTATGAGCCAGCTCAATAGAAACCTTATAAATGTGAGTTGAATGAGTAAAAGGAAGACAGTTGTTCATATGTGATTTACCTTTTCTTATCCTTTAGCATCCTTATATACTTAATGTTTAAATATTAGAACTGGAAAGGATTTTAGAAATCAACTAGTCTAATGTCCTTATTTTTCAGAGATGTCAACCAGGCAAAGAGAACTGGTCTTTGGCAGACAAGAGACTAGAATATAGTTTCCCTTATTCATTATTTTTGCAATAAGTCTCCATGGATTGAACAGCTGCAGCCCTTTGTTTAGTGGTTGTATTTTTTCAGTGTGGGGGGAGTTAAGAACTTATTATTCAGGATCATCTGAAAATGAGCTCTTTCGCCCAAGTAAAATTTCTCAAAACTGAGCCATAGTACCAAATCTCTGACTTTTAAGCATTTTGAAAGTAAATCTTTCTGAAGAATGGTGTATTTTCCAATATTCACAAACCAAGGACCCCAGACATAATCTTATTGATCTTGCCCTCAAGAGCCCACTGAAGGGATTTTCCCTAAGCCTGTTGGTCTTGTTCAAAAGTCACTACCATCTGAAGGTAGTTACCAGCCTCTGGATGTAGGCTTTGTGACTTTTCCTTGATGCCAAAAGGCTTGTTTTTATTTCCAGTTTCCTGTCTTTGTTACTGGCTGTAATTGCTAAAAGGCTCATATTAGGTGAATGGGTTGTTACTGTAATATAATACTCCTTGAACTTTGCCTAGCCCTACCTGTTTTAGGAAGGTCTTTACATTTTTGAAAAGATAGCAGTTGTCAAGTTCCATGGCCCAATTAGAACATGTGTCGAAAAGTTCTTCAAATTTTGAGAACAGACTTTGAATACTTTGAACAAAGCTTTCTCTTCTGCCCAAATTCCAGAAAATTTCTTATGTTGATAATAACCTTTGAAGAATTAAAATGGAAGGGCATACTTTACCATATTTTTTTAGATATTTTTCTGGATTAGTTGTAAGTACAAGTGAGCAAAAAATGTGATGGCTTTTCAGTTACTTAAATGATGAAACCATCCATTCACTGGATTTATGTATAATTATAAGGTATTGATAGACCAATAAAAGATATGAGTTTGGAACTTGAGTATTTCAAACACTCTACTAAGTGTATTACTCGAATTAACTTACTTAATCCCCAAAACAAAAGGGCTAACATGATAAAGTCTTCAACAGATTTAGGCTCACCTATATTGTGATGACTTTGATGAGAACTGCCTTCATTGGCCTTGTGAAAGTGGAAGCCATATTACAGGTGGCTGATGAATGAGTGAGAGATATGGAAATGATAGCATGTGTAGGCAGCTCGTTTAAGTTTTAGTTGTAAAAGGGAAGGATATAGAACAATAGTTGAGGTAAAGCAGAGATTTGTATATCTATATTTTAGGAATGTTTTAATATAGACAGGAGATAGGAAGAGAAGTTTCATCTTTTTTTGTTAGTGGTATGAATTTATATAGGTATGAATGCATTCATTACTAAAGTTTAAAAATTAATCACCAGCAATAACAATTTGAAAAGAGACCTGTGAAAGTACCTAATCAATAACCTTCCCTTGCTGTTCTTTGACATAGCTACCTCCTTATTAGTGCACATTATAATGTACACATAGTGTTTATTAATCTTCTCATCGTGGGTATCTTCTCAGCCTGTTCTTTCAATGCAATGCCTAAAGTGTGCATCATTGTTTTTGATAGTGTAGGTTTATGAAATCTATATTAATATTTTCTATTATTTTCATGTCATTTGCTTTCAAAAGATTGTCTATTTTTAAACCATTAATTAGTCTCTAAACAGATGGCACAACTAAAGACTCACTTTCAGAGTCAGAGGCTTTGGTATATATTGTTAGAACCCCAAACTTCATGGTTCTTTGTTCACATATCTTGTTAACAAAAGTTACTACATCCAAAATTTAGCTATAATAAAAATTAAAATATCTACTGTTGGCAAAAAGAAAAAGCTATTGAGAAAAACATTTTAAATTACCACCCCTATTTTTTTGGTAAGTGAAATTTTAGACAGTAAAAATGGCAGGTCTTAGAGAAAGGGGATATTCCAGTGCCCCAAAACAAGACATTTGAGCACAAAACTAGACAATTTGTAGCTAATTTTGGAACTCGGCAGTCAAAGCAAAATTTTTCAAAAGGATAGCTGAGAAAAAGCAGATTTTAAGTTTACATTCTTTTGTTTAAACTCAATGTGTACAAAACTAAACTCATAAAGTTACCCTACCAAACAATGTCATAATTATGGAGCAGTGTCTTCCTGTCACCGTACTATGCAACATCATTTCTGATGCCCTCCTCTGACATCTTATAAATTACAAAACCGTCAACATTTACCTTTAAAATATCACTTGAATCTGCCCCTTTCTAGTTTCTCTGTAACAATTCTGACTCTGATCCTTTATTACCTACTTTCCAATGAGTCTCATTCCTTCAATTCCTCCTCTGTCACCCTTGCAAATCTATATCCATCCTGTCCCTGGATGTTAATTTCCAGTTAAAACAAATGAAATCATACATAAAGTGTTCCTGGTTTAGAAGCTCTTGGCTCCTTATATCTACAGAATAAAATCAAAATTCAACCCTTAGGTCCTATATGCTCTGGCCCTGGCCCACCTTTCCAGGCATATTTCTATGCTATACATGTCCTCTGGGTTTGGATGAAGCTGGCCTACTCTTTTTCTCCCAACATAACTCTTCCTTTCCTTTTTTCTTTATCTATGCTCTGTCATTCTGATCTTTTCTGTCTTTTAAATGAGAATCCATCTCTTTCATTAAGCTTTCTATATGTTATTTTTTCCCCTTTTGAATCCCTATTACATTATGCTCATTTCTCCCTTAAGTTGTTCTACTCCGTGTTTATATTTGTGTACCTGTCTTCTCTTTCCTTGGACTAATCACATCTTTTTTACATTTTCTAACATATAGAAAGATACAAGACATATTTAATTATTCTTGAGTGTTGAGGTATATTGACTAGTGAAGCATTAGCATGTAATTCCAACCTGGAATGATGGAGCCCTAAAGTGAATTTACAGCCAGATGTGGGTGGAGGGACCAAGAAGAAAGTTTGCTTAGATTTCAAAGCCTTGAACCTGTTTCTCTGTTGGACCTAAAAAAAACCTTATAGTTGCATTGCTCTTCCTTTTTTCTCTAGAGCTAGGCACCAAACAAACTTGCTGGATTGCCAAGGTATTATCTATATGCAGATTCTAACAGAAGGAATTTGGGCTACCACACTCACATCTGTTCAGTTTAAATTGAGCTGAGTTTATCCATTCTGTGCAAGGCCTTACAATAATCGAAGGAGATAGGGGTTAGTTATAAAATGCCCCCTCTCTCAGAGAGTTAGAGTAAGTTTGGCTTGAACGGATGTCTGCTTCCAAATGCTGATTAGCAGAAAAACACATGATATTTTGTATTTTTAGTGATATGTGGATCCATGGAGATAAAAATGTTAATTTCAGCAGATTGGTCAGTTTACTATGGGAAGAGGTGTCGGAACACTGTACCATCACCAAAAATAGCTTCTCGGAGGCACTGGGTGCCTGAATTTAGAAAGGTTAAAAATAAAAACAAAAGTATTTTTACATACTTTTCAAATGGTGGTAAAATATGCTATGCTTTACACAAGGACTTTTTCAGAGTGTTTATTATCAGGATAGTTTCTTGCATAACCCAAATGATAAACACCTCATAAGTTTTCATAAATTCCCAGGGATTTTTCTTCTGCCTCTTTCCTTTTAAGCTATTTGTTGATATGGGAAGACTTATTTAAAAGCATTTTGTCATCCACATGCATCTTGATCCAGTTTTGAAGAGAATTAGTTTTTGGTGCTATTCAATTCCAAGAGAACAAATTAAGGTGAGTGACTGAATAGCTGGTTGGCAGCTGAGTTTTAGAATAGCTTTGTTCTTAATCTGGTTTGCCACAATTACACATTACTCCAATTTCCTTCTTACATTCAAACAGCAAAAATAGGTTTTGCTAAATGTTGTAAAAGTAAGGGAGAAGTTATAAAAATATGAAATAGAGTGAATCTGTGGTTATGGAATTACATAACACTATTGAAAACAGATGGCGCCTTTTTATTACACGGAGGTGGCAGAAATAGCACTGCCATAGTATTACATGTATAAGATTTTACTGAGATTGAAATCACTTTTCCTGAAAAGTAACAAATATAGTGAAAGCTTGATATGACATAGGTCATTCCTAAGGTGCCTCAAATACTAGCATGAGATCCTCTGTAGATCTGAAAACATGGGTTCCCAGCAATGTTAACAAAGTCTGTGCCTTGCTTTATCAGCTAAACTTACAATTGAGTTCTAACTTTCATTTTTATCCATTGCATAACATCCGTATTAATTTCTTAAAAATTTGTCAGATTC
Organism: Eonycteris spelaea; assembly: GCA_003508835.1. NCBI lineage: Eukaryota > Metazoa > Chordata > Mammalia > Chiroptera > Pteropodidae > Eonycteris > Eonycteris spelaea. The sequence goes on along the minus strand of PUFA01000001.1, from coordinate 28,962,747 downwards.
TTGAAGCACTATATAAAGAATGTGAAATAGACTAAGAATATTACAGATATTTTAGAAAAGCAGATTCTTTCATAGGTATGTATGTCTAGAGTGTCATTTTGGGGGCAAGTGTCACTTTTGGTGTAAGAAACCAAATTCTTAAGCAAAATAGGAATTTATGGTTCACTTAACTGCAAAGCCCAGAGGTAGATCTGACATTAGGTGGCTGAATTCTCGGCAGGACTGTTTTCACCTTTCGACTCTACTTCTCTCTGTGTTGGCCTCATTCTCTCCACCTAGTGGTAGAGTTGGCTGCTAGTACCTGTTCTACAACATTCTTAGAGGCTTGAGATGCCAGAAAAAGAGCATCCTTCCCCAGCAGTTCGGCAGAAATTCCAAGGAGGACTCTGATTTGGCCCAGTCTGGGTTTTGTCCTGTTCCTTCTTGGAACAATCACTGTGTGTATACTTTGGAGAGAGGGGGCAGGAATGCAGATGGCAGAGTGCGGATGGAGGACTCTGGGCCGAACTGGATCTCATCTTTACTTCTTACCATGACTACATGGACCAAGAAGAATCACTAGGGAATGGGGGTAGGGGTGTCGGTGCTTGTCCCCCGAAGGAAGGAAAAATGGGCAGAGAAAGCCCTTCAGGGTGCTTACTCAAACCCTTTATATTTAAATTCTTATTTTATTCAGAACTTTGAGAGGAGGCTAATTTCATTTATGTATGAATTTTATGACAACTATATTTAAGAAATATATTTACATGTAAGAACTATATAATTTTTCTATGTAAGAAATATATTTAGTTTTTCTGTTTAAAATGTTTTATATGTGAATTTTCTGTTTAAAAATTAAATTACAGATTCTAGATTAGAGAAGTTATTTTAATACACTGTTAGTTCTGCAACTCAGTAACAGTATTAATGGCTAACATTGAGCACTTTTGTTCTAGAAATTCGAAGGGTTTTATATACAATATCTCATTTAATCTTTAAAACAATCCTAATATATGGTAGGTACTATTATTAACACTATATTGCAAGTGAATAATTGAGACACTGAAAAACTTAGTAACCTAAGGCCACACACAGTAAGTGGTGCATCCGAGATTCCAACTCAGGCAGTCTCTAGAGTCCATGCTCTTCTTAACAGGTGTGCTGTATTGCTGCCCAAGTCACATTACATGTCCTTCATCTACTCTCTGTGTTCCTCTTTGTATAATTTTGCTTCTATCTTCTTCCCACGTGCATAATAAAATCCAAGCTCTATGCCCTGGCTTCCAAGGCTGTGCATGACCTGGCTCTTGCCTACCTCTCCAGCATCATCCACCACTCTCCCCTCTTACTCACTTCTTGCTCTTCCTTAGACATGAACCCCAAGTTCATACTTAACAATTCTGTTTCTCTGCCTGGGTGGCCCTTTCTCTAGATTACTGTCTAGCTCGTTCTCTTTTTATTCAAATCTCTGGTGTTATCTCTTCCCTGATCGCTGTATAACTTCTGTCCTATTTTATTTTTTTTCATAGTACTTATCATTTTTGAAAGTATCTACTTATATGTTCTGGGTTTCGTCATCCTTTCCACTAGAATGCAAATTCTATGAGGGCGAGGATTTTGTCTGTTTTGTTCATGATGTGTTCCTGGTGTCTACAGCAGTGCCTAGACACCATATAGTATGTGCTTTGTATTTATTGAACAAAAAACATTTAGCTTCTCTCAAAAGTCTGTGAAGAGATAAGGCAGAAAACATTATCTCCTTGTTATAGTTGAGATGGTCTGAGAAAGATGAAATAAATACCTCAGATGTATTGGCTAATAAGTGGTTGGGACTAAAATTAGAATAAAATCCTTCCCTCTTCATTCGCAGGTCCAGGCATTTTTCATGGTGCCACCATGATTGGCCTGATGTAATCTGTTTTTCTCTTCTTTGCCTCCAGAGTGGTTATAAAATATTTCTGAAATCACTGTCTGCATACTCATCCCAGCAACCAAACCACAGCTTAGACTGACTAGTTTGAGAATTCTTAAGTTAGCAGCTCTAACTTTTGCTGTTTCTTGACATAAATTTTCTATGGCTAAAACTGAAATATTTATAAGCCCATGTCCTTTTCTCCATCTCTCAATTTCATATGTGGTCAGAATATTTAGCTAAATTCAAGTTTTTGCGTAATTTGAATGAATTAATACATTTATTCAATTTGGCTTGAATTCCACTCTTCTCTTTACTAATATAAATCATTTAATCTCTTTGGGCTCAGTTTCCTCAATGAGGGTAATAAGAGTATCTACCTCACAAGGCTATTCTGATAATTAAATAAGGTTATATAAAGTCCCTGACATATAGTAATGGGTAAATAAATGGTAGTTACGAACTATATTGCTATGCTCTATGCATTCATTGATGTGAGAATACAACGATGAACAGATTTGAGCCCTTCTCCCTCAGGACGTAGTCTAATAGGAAGATAGTTAAATAAGCACAGCATATCAAGCATTCTAAGGGAGTAGGGGTGTCAACCTTGGAGTTATCCTTGACTCCACTCCTCTCACACACAAACATCCAGTCCATTAGCAGATCATGTCAATTCCAGCTTCATAAAACATCCAGAATTGGACCCCGTCTTGCCACCTCTACTTCTGGCACCCTGGTCCAGGCCTTGATCAACTTTCATCTGGATTACTCTAATAGCCTCCTACATGGTCTCCTTGCTTCCACCCTTGTCCCGTACAATTTATTGCCCACAGAGCACCCAGGGTGATCCTGGTAAAACTGAAGTCGAATTATGTCATTTGTTATAGGCAGAATAATGCCCTTCCCAAAAGATGTCTATGTCCTAATCTCTGGAACTTATGAATATGTGACCTTATATGACCAAGGGCCTATGCATGTGTAATTAAGGATCTTGAGATGCAGAGATTATTCTGGATTATTTGGGAGGGCCCAATTTAATTACACGAATCCTTAAAAGTGGATAACCTTTCCTGATTGTGGTGGGAAGGGGGAAGTGACCACAGAAGAATGATAATAGAAATGTACATTGCTGACTTTGAAGATGGAGGGAGAGGGCCTCTACAAGCTAGAAAAGGCGAAACAAAATCCCTCTTAGTGCCTCCAGAAGAAATGCAGCCCTACCCATACCTTGATTTTATTCCACCCAGTGAAACCTGTGTCTAGCTTCTGACCTCCAGAGCTGTAAGAGAATAAATTTACATGGTTTTAAGACACTACATTTGTGGTAATTTGTTAGAGCAGGAATAGAAAACTAGTATTTTACTCTTCTGCTCAGAACCCTCCTGTGGCTCCCATCTCACACAGGATACAAGACGAAGTGACCTGCAAAGCCCCACGCCTCTGAACTCACTTTTTTCTGATCGACCCTGGCTCACTCTGCTCTAGCCACACTGGCCAACTTACTGTTCCTTGAGCCCTCCAAGCATTCTCCCCACTCAAGGTCTTCGCACTGGATGTTCTCTTTATGGACTGTTCCTCCTCCAGAAATCCACATGGCTGTTTCTCACTGCCTTTGTTTTCTATTGAGATGTCACCTCCTCAAGGAGTCCTTCCCTATCTTCCCAATATAAAATAGGCACATGGCCCTTGTCCTGGGCATGCCCTACCCACTTAACTCTGCCTTTTTTTTTTTAAATTAACAGTTATCATCACCTAACATATTATTTAATGGTTTATTATCTCTCCCACCACTTTTTGGAAAATATGAGCCCATGAGGGCAAGGACTTGGTCACTTTTGCTACTATGTCTCCTTGCATACAGTAAGTGCTCAGTAAATATATATCGATTGAATTGAATGGATGAATGAGGGGAAGAGAGGGGGAAGGAGGGAAAGAGAGAGTGCTATGGGAACACAGAGGGACATCTAAGGTAGTGTAAGGGAAAGCAGGAAGACCTAGAGTGAAGCTTGTATAGAAGTTAACTAAATGCAGGTGGTAATTCATTTTAGACATAGGGGAACAGCTTGTGTGAGGTCATATAACTGGCCAGGAGGCCAGAGCACACAGAAGCAGCATGATGAGGCTAGGGGACTATTTTAAGTAGTTGGATTCACTATTAGCTGCTGAAGGGAGGTGTGGCATGGTGACCAAGAGAACCAGACAGCTGCTTGGGTTCAAATCCTAGCACTGCCTCTGACCAGCAGTGGTCTTTGGGCTGGTTGCTCATTCTCTTTGTAATATACATGTGATAATAACTGGCCTTTCAGGGTTATTGGGAGGGATAAATGAGGGGAACACATGTCTAGTATTTAGAAGATGGCCAGGCACGTTATAAGAGCGTGGTGTGAGTGTTAGCTATTATTATTACTGGCAACCAGAGGCAAAGGACTGACATAGTAGGAATAATATTTTAAAAGCCTTGCAATGGCTATGTGTGCATGTATGGAGAATGATGAGCAGGGAAAATAACTATCTTCTGAAGAGGGCTTTACATGAAATATGAGACCTGTTTTGAACTAAGTGATGATTACTCTAATTTTCAGAAATGTTTACTATGTAGTTTAAAATGAGTTAGATGGTTCAGTATGAAATAACACTTTCTGTTTATGTGGTTATAGACCAATTTTGTGGGTCAAAAACAGTTTTTAAGAAACAATAATAGAAAACGGAGCATAGCATTTGGGAAGGGCAATACTATGTCATGCCACTTCTTTTTAAATTACATATTTGGATATATTTATCCTCATGTATGTATATATTACACTCACACTCATTGGTCAGCTTGTAAAATGTATTTCTGGCTATGGATCAAACATGGTTTTACAAGTTTGAGAAACACTGCTTCATGGGATCTGTTCTAATTCTTGTTCTGTGAGCTAACATTGTCACTCTGGGTGAGTTTTTTCTAGGATCTTTATGGTTCTTATAGCTCTAAAATTATGACTCTGGATGTAGAAAATTCTCCCTGTTCGGGTGTGTGGCCAAATGTCTTGCTGTGACATAAAGAGTTAAAAGTCAAAACCCAACCACTCCTTAAGGGACAGCCCCAAGGAAGCAGTTGGCAAGGTACAAGCCATAGAAGAACAGCTGCAGGATGCGGATTCCAGATCCCAAAGCACACTGTGTTTCCCAGTTAGGGAGTGGGAGGAAGGATGGGGAGGTGTGAATTGTTTATCTCCATAGTGCCACCCACCTCTGCTGCCTCTAAGAGTCGTGTCGACAAGCTGCCGACAGCTCAGTGGCAGTGTCCCTGCCCACTCTGGCCCCTTTCAGCTGCCACTTATTGAATTAGCTGAGGAGACCCCTGAGCGCTGGTATGTACATCAGAAGATTGGAGGTCCCCACATGCCCGATGGTCATCTCTGTGGAACTTCTTTGCTGGTCAGCTGTTCCATGGGTGGAGGGGAGGGTTGACTCTAGCTAATTATATGTATGGAGCAATTTAACAAACGCCAGTGGTGCTGCACACCCCTTTGTCAGTGGCAGCATGCCACTGGCCCTAGACCATCTATTAGTTTTGCTCTAACAAATCTAATCCTCTGAGGGAGGTAAGAAAGCTGGGAGTCAGAACTGTGATGAAATGGAATAGTGGTCACCAGGACCAGGGAAGTTGGACAATTTCTGTCTTTAGTTACGTTGTGACCAATCATGTGGAAATCATTGAATATCATTATACTTTAAGGTACCAAGGACCCCAACTTCTTGGGGTTAACCCCTTGTACTCCAGGACTCTGTCACTTCTCTAAAAGTTTATTTTTTGTTCTGGCTAATTTTACTCACTTGAAACATCATCCTTCTCCTTGCATTCCCACAGCACATACATCTGGTGTTTTAAATCTGTGGTTTTGGATTTATAGCATTTTGGCAAGCATTCGTTTTGGTACAAAAGGCTATTAGTAATGTCAACATTACAATGAATACTTCCCTCTGGTGAAACAAAATCAGACATTTTAAAAGACATCTTTTTGAAGTTATAATTGTAGTGTAGATCTGCACCAAAACATAAGACAGTGTGTTCAGAGGCACTAATAAATAAGTAGAATTTGTCATCCCCTAGCCCCTTTTACCAATAAGAAGCCACCTTGTCATTAGGAGATTAAGGAATGAGGCATATACAAAACCCTTTGGCAGATAGTTAGAGGTAGGTGGCTTCTTAGCTTTTCTAGTAAGGGACATATTTGGCTCTATGTCTACTATGGATAAAAATTAAAGAAATATTTTAAATTTTAGCCACAGAAGTCAATAGCTTGATTTTATCTATCAATTTTATCACGTGCAGAAAGAAGAGGAAAAAGAAGACATTTCTGTTGACTTCTTCCCTAACCCTTCTGCCAAGGGTCTGGAGACAGTTAAAAGGAAAAAATATTCAGAAGAAAAGCATTAAGTGTTCATGCTGAAGATTGTAGGTGGCCTTTGGAAGTTAAGGAGAGAAGCAGAGAAGTCCAAGACTTGAGCAGCCCCTGGCATCAACCTACCCTTCACTGCATGTGCAAACATTTAAAGTATTTAAATGCTAAACAATAGCAGTGAAACTAAAGTCCCCCAATAATTAGACTAAACTTTATTTTTCTTATTTGGAAATACAAAATTTTCTTAAAAATAATAAAAGCAATGAAAACAGGGCATATGTTTTGATGCTCACTAAAAGGAAGTATCGAAACATCCTTGTGATAATACCACATCCTTATGTGTAAGCACTTTCAAAGCCACAGATTCAGCTTTAACGAGAAGTTTGAGTAGAAGTGCACATTAGCTGGCTAATAGTTAATAGGAATAGAAATTAAGTTTTATAAATTCCTATTGGAACTCAGGAAAATGTTTATCATTCCTGCCATACTGGTATGAGTTCTTTCTTTGGTTAATTTGAACAGTATATTTTATTTTTAATATTGTAAAAACAACAAAAAAGCTTGGGCTCTTGATGTAACTTTTTACTATATTTTCCATTAGGTTTATTTTTTTTAATTTTCATTTAACTTTTATTTAATATGTTTTTAAATTCAGGAGAAATGCTAGATGTAAATAATTAAATAGAAAAAGTTTGAAGCTCCTCAGGATCCACTTTTCTTGTAATAATAGGTCTGAAAATTTTCTTTTCTGATTATAAAAGTAATATACATGTTTACAAAAAAGGAACAGTTACACAAAGGAATAAAGCAAAAGAAATAATCACTGCTAAAATTAGATTTATTTCTTTTTTTCTTAAGAAACTTACATTGCACGATATTCTACTGTATGGATATGTTATAATTTAAACAATCTATTAGTAATTTAGGATATATTCTGTTTTTCTCTAGAAACAACATTTTGCAAACATGCATATGTATATGTATCCTGTCCTTTTCTTACAATAAATTCAAAATATATACATATTTAGCATTTTGATACCTATTGCCAAATTGTCCTTCAGAAAAGTTCTATGCTCCTACTACCAGTGTTTGACAACCTCTATCTGCACAGTCTCACCAATATTTACTTATTTTTTTTCCTGTTATATGTGCTTCCTATTTCCTTTTTTGAAGATGGTTTATGCTCTCATGAGCCAGAGCTTTCAGAACTGCAAATCATAATCAGCCATGCTGCTTTTGAACAACAGGCTTTTCCTTTGGTATATGTGTGTAGCAAGAGGACCTGGATTTGCCTATCTCCCTCCATAATGAGAAAGCCCATATCTCACAGGTACACTAGTCCTTTATTTAATATTAAGTATTAATTGGCCCCAACTACCTGCGAGGCCCTGTGCCACATGACTGGTGAGCAAAACAGACAGTCCCTTCTCACAGGAAGTTTACATTCTAATGGGCTATTTTCTAAGGCATTCTTTTCCATCTTTACTGTCTGATAGGGGAGAGAAAGATACATCTTTCTAATTTACATGTGTTTGATTCCTGAATTCAATAATTTTTTTGTTTGTTTGTATTTCTTCCACCTTTTAATATGATGAATCTTGGTCTTTTCCTTCTTTTTCTTTTTGATTTGTCAGCATTAATCACATTCATCCTTTGCCACTGTGATGGACACCAGTGTGCCTCTCTGTCCCTGCTGACTGGGCTCTGACTTGGTTCAGGTGCTGGATGACCATGGTTACTGGAGCTGGATTCAGTGTCTGGGCTTTTAGGAGAAAACAGTCAACGTGTGCTGAGCCCCCAGCTCTGGCATGGAATCCCCATGTGCTCTCATAATTATCCAGGTTACTCCCACTGTGTCTCCATTTCCTAACCCATAAAATTAAGAGGCTGGACAAAATAATGTTTTTAGGTTCCTTCTAGCTCAGATGGTTTATGGTATTATGGATTTAAGAGTACAAAAGCTAACCCAACGATACGTACTGAATGTTTACAATGCTAGGGACTACGCCAGGCACTGAGTATACATAGAAAAATAACACATTGTTTTAAAGGATTTTAAAGGATTCATGGGCTAGTAGGGGTAGATAAGTATGTAAACAAACAAAAAGTAATCTACTTTTCGATGCAGAGCACTGGGGCAATGGGACAATTATATATATATATATATATATATATATATATATATATATATGGGACAATATATATATATTATATGGGACAATTATATATATAAAATTATATATAAAATATATTTATATATATATAATTGTCCCATTGCCCCAGTGCTCTGCATCGAAAAGTGTGTGTGTGTGTGTGTGTGTGTGTGTGTATAAATTTTTTTAAGGTAGCTATCTTATACCACTTACAAAAATTGAGTCCATGCCTGACTAAAGTTTTGCACAAAAAATAAAATTTAGAAGGTCATATAAAAGAATGTCTTCATATGGGGCAGTAAAATGTAGCATAGGAAATATAGTCAGTAATATTGCAGTAACTACTTATGGTGCCAGTTGGGTGCAAGACTTACTGGGGATCACATTGTAAATTATATAAATGTCTAATCACTATGCTGTACACCTGAAATTAACATAATAGCATATTTAATGTCGACTGTAATTGAAAATTAGAAAAAAATGTCTTCATAATTTCAGGGTATGGAAGAATTTCTTCAGACATAAAAAGTACAAATCATAAAGATAGATTTGACTACATTAAAGTCAATTACTTCTGTTTATCAAAAGATACCATAAGAAAAAGAAGAGTATCCACAACCAGGATATTTGTAACACATACAATAGACAAAAGAATAATATCTAAAACATGTAAAGATGTTCTGCATGTAAAGAAAAATGACTTATAAAATCTTGGCAAAAGACATGAATAGACATTTCACAGAAAAGGAAACATGAATGACTAACAAGCATGTAAAAAGTTGTTCAGTCTCATTAATAACCAGGGAAATTAAATTATATATATATATATTTTTTCAAATATCTTCTTTATACTATTAGATCTTTTTTATACTATTAGATTGGCAGGAATTAAAACATCTGACTACCAAGTACAGGAGAAGATATGGAGTAATAGGAGTTCATACAGGGTGGAGGCAATACATAGTGGTTTTACATTTGGCAAACAAGTTGCCTCTATATTACAAAGTTCAGGATATGCAAACTCCAGGCTCAGCAATTCCACTCCATTCCCTGGAGAAACTCTTGTAAGTGTGTACAAGGAGATATGGACAGGAATGCTCGTAGCATCATTGTTCCTAAAAACAAAGAACTGTGAACAACTCAATGTACACAGGAGAATAAAGAATATTCATTCACATAGCAGTGAAAATGATCTAAAACTGCACTAATATGGTGAATTTCACAAACATGATTTTAAGCTAAAAGAAGAAAAAAGTTATAGGCGAATACATATAGTATTATATCATTTATATAAAATCCAAAAATATACAAAACTAACATTCAACAACATAGCTTAGCCTAGCCAACCTTAACAATACTCAGAACACTTATATTAGCTTACAGCTGGGCAATTTTGAGTTTCATCTCTAGTATTTGTCTTCCTCTTCTCACCAGAAGCAGGAGACATGGCTGAATGTTTTTCAGACATGAGGAGATGCTAAACACAATATTCAAAAAATGCTGGCAACACAGTAAAGTATCTGTTGCTTACTCTCTAATGGCGTGGCTGACTGGGAACTGTGGCTTGCTGCCACTCCCCAGCATCATGGAGAGTATCTTACTGTTTATCGCTCGACGGGAAAAAGATCAAAATTTGAAGTATGGTTTCTACTGAATGGGTATCACTTTCTCACCATTGTAATGCTGAAAAATCATTAAGTTGAACCATTTTAAGTCTGGACCACCTGTATTTATCTTTTTACCTGTTAACATATTTAGGTGGTTTCCCATTTGGGGCTATTATAAATAATGTTTCTATGAACACTGTTAGGGAGTGAATGTTTATGTCCCCCTAAAATTCATATGTTGAAAACCTAACCCCTAGTGTGGGTGTATTAGAGATGGGACCTCAGGAAGCAACTGAGTTTAAACGAAGTCATAAGAGTGAGACCCTGATCAGATAGAGTTAGTGTTTTATTAAGAAACAGCAGAAAGCTTGCTCTGTTTCTCCCTCTCTCCACGTGAGGGGAGAAAAGGCCATGTGAGGACATAGTGAGAAGGTGCTATCTGCAACCCAAGGGGTGAATTCTCAGCAGACACCAATCTTGCTTGTACCTTGATCTTGGACTTCCAGTCTCCACACTTTGAGAATATAAATCTCTGTTGTTTAGGCCACACGATCTGTGATATTTTGTTATGGCAGTCTGAGCAGACTAATTCAAACAGCATTTTAAGGAATTCCTTTCCTGCTTAAACTAGCCAGAGCTGGTTTCTGTTGCTTGTTAAACTTAAAAACCGTGACTGAAATGGTCTGTATGACTGGAATTTTGGAAGTGGTGGTATGAGTATCAAAGATGGGATGGCTGAGAAAAGGCCAGAGCATCTACTGTGCGCTGTGCCAAAAAAGCAACGGTAAGATACTACAGAATTTTGAGCCAGGGAGTGATGACCAGAATAGCTTTTTAGAAAGGTAAATTTTAGTAGTAGTACAGTGAATAAGTTGGAGAGGGTGAGACTGTAGCAGGGTATTGGATTATTAGAACTCCCATGAGAAAATACCATAGGCTGGGTGGCTTAAACAGAAATTCTGGGGACTGGAAGTCTAAGAGAAAGGTGTTGGCAGGTTTGAGGCCTCTCTCCTTGGCTTGTAGAGGACCTCCTTTTTCCTGTGTCCTCATGTGGCCTTTTCTCTGTATGCATTTGCATCCCTGGAATTTCTTCCTCCTCCTATAGGGACACCAATCATATTATATTAGGGCCCCATCCTTATGACATCATTTAACCTTAATTACCTCCTTACAGGCCCTATCTCCAAATACTGAGGGTTAGGGCTTTAACATATAAATTTTGGGGAATACGACTCGGCCCATAATAGGCAAGGAGCCCAGTCAGGATGCGACTTGGAATACTATAGGCCTGAACCAAGGCAGTAACTTTGAGTTTTGGAAGTTAGGCATAAATTCAAGAGCTATTACGTGGGAAACAGTTCATGGGATCTAAAGATCAATTAAATGTTATGGTTATGAGAAAGACTCCAGGAAAGCTCTCAGAGATAGACCATAGCCAAATCAAGAAGTTAGGATTGTAGTTGGGCAGAAAGTAAGTCTTTTCACTATGTACAAAGGCAAGAAGGTAGAAAGCGGGTGGAAGGGAGAGCAGCAGAGGGCTCACTGAAGTACAGACTCAACAATGAGGGACTGAGAATCAAGTTGTGGTCTGGACGCCTGTAGCCTAAATTTACCTTTTAATTTCAATGCCTTGGCTTGTTAGATATAAAAAATGTTATGTTCCAAATGTTGAAAACAATATATTTTTCAGTTTCAACTCAGCCTATATTTAATGAGCACCCACTATATTGCGGTCTCTGTGCCAGGTCCTAGAGTTACAAAATGAACATCAGTTAGCATTTATTGAGTTTCAGTTAAGAAGCTGTGCGTCAGAATCACCCATGGGACTTATGTGCATATCCCACTTCTGGAAAATATGATTTAGTAGGTGGGGCCCACAAATTTATATTAAAACAAACAAATAACAAAAAATCACAGAGAAACTCTACAAGGGATTCTGTTTTACAGCCAGGTTGAAAAATTACCAAGGAGCCACATGTTACTAGGCACTTTTATGTATATCTTATTTGTCATCATCACCTAACATACAAGTGTCATTATCATGTGAGAAAATACATACATGTGTATAGTAATCATGGGGATTTGAATAGGAAAATATCACTTTGGGAGAAAAATACATTCATTTGTTCAATATTTTTCAGATACTTAATAAGTGCCAGTCACTGAGCTAGGTTCTCAATATACAAAAATGAAAAGACCATAACGTCACCACCCCGAAACTCCAAGTCTGAGAATAGGGTTATAAAAATCTCAAATGATCATACTGCACTGGATTCTGTTTTAACAGTTATGTACAACAGGTGATAGAACACACAGCACAAAGGAGAAGTCACAAGAAATTCCATTTACATTGAGTTTTAAATAATGAATTGGAGCTCACCAGGCACACGAAGTGAGGAGACCCATTCTGGTAGAGGAAACATCATGTACCAAGGTGGGGCTCAGAAAGAAGCACACTGAAGCAGCTGAGAGAATTCCTTTATGGGTTGATGAATCCATTGGGAACAGAGAGACTGGTAGTGAAGAAGGTAGGAAAGGTTGGCAGGTATTGAGGGGTACACATTTATGAAATCAAGAAATTTGGAGTTCATCTTACAGATCTGTTTTTTCAAATTATATATTAAATTACGTGAGTACTCCTTAGAGTCCACAGGTGGGTCATCAGGGAATGGGGTATGGGGCCAGGTGGCCAGGCTCTGGGTCTCCCACCCTTGTTTCAACCACACCAGCTCCTCTTTTATCCATTTGATAGTGGGCATTGGTGAAGGACTTTTTCTTTTAAACAAAGGGTTCCATGATTAATGAAAGTTTAAACAACAGAGCTTTAGGTAATATTAAACCTTTGATGAGATTTTCAGCAGGAGAGTACTGTGAGTTTTCAAAATGAGAATAGTTGACAACAGTCAAGTGCTGAAGAGATGTTAACGAAAAACAAGTACAGAAAAGTGTCCTTTGGTTTGACAATTGGAAAGTGACCTTATTGAAAACAGTTGATGTGGGGTGGGTAGGGAATGAATAGAATTTAGTAGATAGTGAAATGAATATAAAATGTGCAGACTATGCTCTGAAGAGTCTTAGAAAGAAAGCAGTGGTGGGAGATTTGGCAAATGCCGAAGGGGAATTTTTCCAACTCTTAAGTCTCCTTTCCTTGCTAAGTGATCTCTTCCACATGGTCATAGGAGAGGGCTTCTTGAAGCTATGTTTGTACATGGCTGACCCCTTAGCTGTAGTTGATTGGCCCTTGATAGGCTACATCATCCAAGCTTGGCTAATACTTCCCCAAGAAATTTAGAATTTGGGTCAAGAGTGAAAACCCCTTTTCTCCTTTTGGTTGGTTAATCTTGGTTGCTGGGCCTGCAGAGGCAGATGAAGTCAGTTTTAGGTATGCAAAAGAACAAAGCAGATGTGTGGAAAGGACAACCAGGCTTTATAGGCCCTGGTTCCAAATTTTTCCCAAAGTCTATGAAAAGCCTGCCATCTGGTTCTGGGTGAAACCATCCTATCTGATCATCAGCTCCTTATTTTTGCCTTACTTGAATAGTTTCTCTTACAATAAAAATGATCCTTTTTGATACAATGGGTATATGCTTTTCTTTCTTTCTCTTTCCTTCAAAAAGAAGGGCCAGTTGAGAGAAAGGTTAAGGATGCAAAAAAAGAGTAGCTAAATGATTGGGCCATTCTCAGAGAACGAAAGGGGTGTGGTCCGGAACTCAAGGAAGAAGTGCACTTTCCTCTGAGATAATGTGTGAGGGTAAGGAAGAAGTTAAGGAAGTATGTAGATGAGTGTGTGGGTTAGGGCTCAGAAGAGTGTTCTTGCCTAATTCCTTTCTTTCTTTCTTTCTTCTTTCTTTCTTTCTTTCTTTCTTTCTTTCTTTCTTTCTTTCTTTCTTTCTTTCCTTCCTTCCTTCCTTCCTTCCTTCCTTCCTTCCTTCCCTTCCTTCCTTCCTTCCTTCCTTCCTTCCTTCTTCCTTCTTCTTCTTCTTCTTCTCTTCCTTCTTCTTTCCTTCTTCTTCTTCTTCTTCTTCTCTTCTTCTTCTCTTCTTCTTCTTCTTCTTCCTTCCTCCTTCCTTCCTTCCTCCTTCCTTCCTTCCTTCCTTCCTTCTTCCTTCCTTCTTTCCTTCCTCCCTCCCTCCCTCCCTCCTCCCTCCTTCCTCTCTCTCTCTCTCTCTCTCTCTCTCTCTCTCTCTCTCTTTCTTTCTATCTATCTATCTATCCATCCATCTATCTAGCGGAGTCAAAACTATCTACAAATCATAAGAGGGATGGCCCATAGCTTGGGTGGCAAAGTTTGGGAAAAGCCTTTGTTCCAGTGGTCCAGGGATCTGGCCACAGCTAAACAATGCAAAGACAGTTGAAAATCCTAAGTATGTAGTAACCTGGTCTTGTATCACTGAATGCAGTGATACAGTCTCAACCCTAAAAGCCTTCAATTCTTTCCTATCCTGCCTCCTTTAAAATATAAATCAGATCACATCACACTCCCCTCCTGAAAATTTTCCAGGGGCTCCCACTGCTTTAAGAGATAAACTGTCTCTAGTGTTGCTTGGCAAGTAGGAGGTAGGAACATGAAGGAAATCTTTGGACTGATCCAGTGTTAGGTGTGGGATATTGCCAGGGAATAACCTAAAGAGAGGTATGGAGGCATTGTAAAGAGTATTGTTGAAGTGATGGAGGAAGGCATGACAGGAGGATATGGCCAGTCTGGGAGATAAAAAATAAAAGTTCTGGGGGTTAGGGGGTAGAGAAGTGAATGTGTAGGAGCTAGACAGCAAGAAACATTCAAGGATGAGCTTGTGCATGGAATGTTCTGGTTGAGACAAAGTTTAAGGTGGGAACATTTAAGGACTTCTTAAAGTGACATATTTTAAGACAAAGAGATTCTATGGCAGTGGCACCACTTCCCACCAGTCACCCACACCTGAAACCTAGAGTCACCCTAGAGCAGCAGTCCCCAACCTTTTTGGCACCAGGGACCAGAGGTGATGATGCTAGTGCTGGGGAGTGGCTGCAAATACAGATGAAGCTTTGCTTCCCTCTGCCTCTGTTCACCTCCTGCTGGGCTGCACAGTTCCTAACTGGCCTGTACTGGTCAGTGGCCCCGGCCCTAGAGTTTAGTCTTTTTTGCCTCCCTCACATTCAATTGGCCGTCACATTCTTTCAATTGTATTTCTTAAATATCTCTTGATTGCAGTTGCCTTGGTTGAAAACCTCAAAATTGCCTACAGAATTTAGACTCAGGCCTGATGGCTCCACCCCCTGGCCCTACTCTCCTTTAAAATTCAAATCAGATCACATCACTTCCAGGCTCAAATTCTTCGAATGGCTTCCCATTGCCTTAAGATACAAATTCCTTAGTGTGGCAGGCAAGGTCTTTTGTATTTGGTCACTGTTTACCTCTGTGCTTTAGTCACAGAGTTCCTGGTGTGTTCACCTTGTCTTGCGTCTTACTTTTCCAAGATTCCAGATGTGCTCCCTACCTCCCACCTCCACCCCCCAAACACCCTTTTTTAGGGAAACCTCTTGGTCTACCAGTCAGCTGTCCTGCAGCCCCATCCTGACCTCCATTCCTGTACAAATGATTAAATTGAATGATCCCACTTCTCTATTGGGCTTACTAAGGGACTGTGGGGTCCCTCAAGAAAAGATGAGCTGGGTTAATCTGATTTTCTCCTGGGACCTAGGGATTGGGAGACAGATTAAAGTGATAAACTCCAGGAGCATAGATTGAAAGGATACTTCAAGGATTCTCTAGAACTGTATACCAGAAGTTGAAGTGAAATTTATTTTTATGATCTGTGACCACTTTGGGATTCCACTCTACCCACTTTTAATATCTCTTAATTAAGGACATATTTTACAATTGACACTCCATAATGCTTGGTTTCCCTTGGGGCAGAGAAAAAAAATTTACAGTGTTATCATTAACTGGGTTTATATAAATTTAGCTATCCACATAAAGATGTTCACCTGATAATTAGCTTAGTTATGTCATTGATGGTGTCACGCAGTTGAATTTTAATTTGAATCCCCAAGTGTCACTTTAGGCATTTTCCAAAAAGTTACACTGCGTTGAAGCATTGGAACAATTAAATTATTGTATATAGATTAATTGTCAAGCATCAGGAATGCAATTAAAAGTAGAAATAGCTAACTTTTTTTGCATTTGATATAGAATCTAGTAGAAGGTGGCTTGATTAACTGAAGTGTCTGATGACACTTAATGTTCAAGCATCAATAGTTTTTAGTTATCAAGAAAAGCTGTGTAGATTCCAGGAATATGCCATTCAATTAAAAAAAGTTTATAACCAGAGAAGAAACATTTATAAAGATATATATAGTCTTTGAAATGTTCTGCTTTTACTGTTAATTCCTAAAGGTGCTAAAAAGATTGAGACATAATCAGTTATGAAAAGCAACAAGCCATCACACTAAGCACAGATGGTCAAGGGGTTATATAAGACTTTAGGCAGTAGAAGTGTGAGGGTTTAAACAGCTGATTATGGCACTGAAGAAGTAAGTGGTACAATTATGGTAACAGTCAAAATTTACTGAATTACTACTTTATGGCAGTATGTTGAATACCTTTAGAGGCCTTATCTGTTTCAACCTCAGGACAGCTCTATCATATCAGTGATGTTATCTTCATTTTACGGTAAGAAAGTCAGGCGGTAAATCCAGGGAGTCTGCCTCCAAACTCTCACTCAGAGCCACTATGCTGTTAGAACACCCCACGTGTGCATTTTAATGAATACACCTATGCTTTTTAGGTTGGGTTAAAAAAGCATACATTTAAATATAAGGTAGCCACACTGCAGGTTGGAGTAAGTGAGCCTGATTTACAGACCCTATCATCTTAGAACTGGCGAAAGTCTACTGAAAGAAAGGTGGTTTTGAGAATGGTTCCCCACACGAAGGAACTTGTCTAAATCGGTCTGCTTTTTCGATGTCCAGCCCAAATGCCACCTCCTTCAGGAAGCCGTCTCTGGTTATACAAAAAGATATACATGGGAGATATTTCCAATTATTAAGCGATGAAGCCAATAATTGAAAGACGGATTTTATCACCAGACTTACCCTAGCTCCTTTCCTGGCCTCAGTTTCTTTAAACTGAAAGAAAGCGTTGGTTTGGACTGTTATTTTATTTTTTATTTTTTTACCATTTCTACTCCAAACCCCTTCAAATTTCTGCCAAAACTGACTTAAAACGTAACTCTCCTTGCTCAGACCTGCAGGAGGCGGCTCCTTCGCGTTGGCAGCTAAGCAGGGCGGGGCTGGAGAAGCGGAGGAAGAGAGGCGGGGGCTCGGAGGGAAGCGCAGCGCGCAGCCACGTGACTTCCTTCCCAAGGAGCCTCCGCTGCCGGCCTCCCAGCAACCGCTGCGTCCCGCCTAACAACGCCCGCGCATTCCGGTTGGCCCTCGGGAACGCATATGGCAAGAAGGCACCCACGGTCGCGCTGCTCATTGGCTTGACCTACGGTCGCTCAGGCGCGTTGCCGGAGCGCCCGCAGGCGGTGCTGCCGGAAGCCCCTCCCATTGGCCACTGGTTCGTGGCTGGCTGGCGGAGGCTGTCACTCCCGGGCAGCTTCCCTGAGGCCGGGTCTCTGCTGGGGGTGGGAGGAAGAGGGGCCGGACTGGGGCCTGACTAGCGTCGCTGCTGCCGTGGTCTTCGCGGCTGCTATGACAAGCGGGCGAGGCGTCCTCCCCAGCTCCGCGCAGCTCTAGTCGCGGCCGTGCGCCCGCAGTAGCCGTCTGGGTCCACAGCGCGGCCGCTCCCCGGTTCCTTTGGCTCTTCCAGCGCCGCCTGCGAGGCGAGGCGAGTAGGAGGCAGGATGAAGATGACGGTGGATTTCGAGGAGTGTCTGAAGGACTCGCCCCGCTTCAGGTAACCGGCGCGGCCACCCGGCGCCAGGCCGGCGTCACGCCGGAGCTGTCTCTCCCGGCGATTGGGGCGTAAAAGCCGGCGGGTGGAACGCGCGTAGGGCCCCGCAGCCCGCGCCTTCCGACGGGGCGAGCGGCCGTTGCCACCACTCCCCATCCGGCGAGGGCACTGCAACCCAACCGGCCCTTCCTGAGCGGCGAGGCTGAGCCGGGAGGAGACGTTGCGTCTTTATTCCCCTTCCTCGTCCTCTGCTCTGGGCGAAGCGCCTTGGAAGCTGGGCGCCCCCGCTCCGCTTGGGGGAACTGGGGTGCAGCTGCGTCCCCAAACACTCGTGCCCTTGTCAGGAGCGCGCTGTCGTCCCCTTCCTGCAGCTCATCCTTTCCTCTTCCTTCCGCCCCTTCTTCGTCTCCACCCCCACCCCTTCTTTAAGGGAGCTTGCAGGGCACCTTCTTGCAGTTCACTTAGTTCCTCTTTGCGCTTTTCCGCTCCCCTTACCCGGCGGAGGAAGTGGTGGGGGGCGAGCTGGGATGTGGACTTCTGCCGCTTGCATACCCCTTGCCAGAGGGGCTCTAAGGAAGGCCCTGGCGGGTGATTTGCTCAGGAGTCGGGGGTGGGAGTGCTTTGACCAACCACATTTTGTCGGCTGTGGTCTGAGACTATCTGGCTTTGCTTTCCACTTAAGCTCTTAGAAAGGGGCACCGCTGTAGAGAGGTATGGGGTTGAGGGTGAGGAGTCGGGGAAACAGTGCATTTCTGTTTTGAGGATGAAAGTAGGAGGACCCTGAAGATTTCATATACGTCCCTCTTCCAGTAGCGTCGGCCTGCGAGGGCCCTGGATCACAGTGGGATGCTCCCAGCGGATCTGTCACATAAACTGACCTGGTGGCACTCCGATTCTTATGGGCTACCCTCCTCCTGTGTGCGAGGCGACAGTTCTGACGACGTTCAAAGAACATGCTCTTTCCGTTTCGGGCATCGTAGGAAACTCTTGAATTGTTTTGGAGAATGGAGTTTTGCTAGGTTGTATTTTACAGTGCATTTACAGAGCTGTCCTTAGGCCTTAAAAATAAGGCCTTAAAACTTCCGTTAGATAGTGACATTTCTTGAAAGCTTCCGCAGAGAATTGGTGTGTGTGTGTGTGTGCGCGTGTGCGTGCGCGTGTGCGTGTGCATGTGTGTGCGTGTGTGCGTGTGTGCGCCTGCTGATCCTTAAGCCAGCCTGGGTTGTAAATTTTTGCATTTTCCACCTAAGAAATAACTGTCCCTATCCTTATCACTGTTAACTAGATTTCCCAGTCTATTTTCAGTGAAAAGCAGAGTTTTGTGAAACTAAGGAACAACTACTTCTAAGAGAAAATTTAAAAACATTTTTGGTTTTGACCTTTGATTTTTTTTTTTTGTTAATTTTATTTGAAAGAGCTTAGGGCTGTTGCTTGTAAAAAGCTGCACTTGGTTTGATTACTGTTGTTAATAGTTTTTGAAACTTTTCTGCATGATTTGAAGGACTCAGGAGACACATATGGATGGTCTAGGACAGCTTTACAGGTTAGATTCCAGGAGCATGTGGCAAATGAAGTAGTTTAAAGTGTATCTTAGAATGTTCTACTGCTTTTCGTGAAATTTTTATTAATATGCTTCAGCTATTTGTTTTTTTAATGCAGTAATCACAGCATTTTCTCCTAGAGAATGTGGCTTGTGCTCAGTTTGCTTCACATTTAAAGTTTGATTTAAAAAATCAAGTTGAGAGGGGTGACTTGGAAAATGTCTAACCACTGGTGTTGGTCACAGACCATGTGATATTGTGGTTTTTGAAATAAAGGAATCATTGAATATAGAATAAGAGGGAAAGATGCTGATTAAGTTGTATGCAATATTATTGCGAACTTTTGTTAAACTTGAATGTAAATCTGTTCTATTTTAATTAAGATAGTAGAGATTTTCAAGACGTGTTCCAGTATTCTAGTTATTATTGGCTGCAAATTGGGAAGAGAAACCAAGATTAAAAAAACTCCAATATTTTGTATACATTTTTGGGCCCAGATTAGATTTGCAGTAGAGGGAAGAATGCCAAGAAATGTCTCATCATTTTTAGTTTTTCTGTAACCCCATTAGTATATAGGTTTCTGTAGCATTTGAAAAGAATATTTCAGAAGTCTTTATTCATGTGCTTTATGTGAAAGAAAAACTTGATTTTAAGAATATTATGCATGTTTATGAGTGATATATTGAAACTTTCATATCAAAACAGAAGATTTGTGAGGGCTGGGCTTATATTTTTGATAGCAAGTCAGCTACGCTGTTTATTCCTTGTAGTGTCCTGCTCAATTTTGCTGTTTTTAAGTCAATTCCTATTTTTATTTTAATTCACAAATGAATGTGGCATTTGAGCCTGGCCTGTGGACATAACTGCCTTGGGTGCTATAGAATTAATGCAAGGCAGGTCTCGCTAAAAATTTCACCAGTTTTCCAGCTTTAAACATGAATTTTCCTGTTAATTCCCTAAGGAAAACAGGAGGAGGACTGGTTGAAATAGGGAGAGGAGGATCTTGCAGTTGCAACATTGTCTTTAGTAATTTGAATAAAGTCGTGGCTACTTTTATATTAGGATGAACTTTTTTTTTTTTGATTGGAAGGTACAATTCTTTGTGTAATTTGGGTTGCCTTTTTAGTTTTTTAAATACCATTCTAAATGTCAAAATCTTGTTCATCTAAAAATCTACAAGAAAGTAAATGTCTAAGTGTACTTTTTTAAAGTGGGAATTTTTCATTTTGACAAACATTTGTTTGAAGTTTGAACTTGTTTGGGCTGTAAGTTGTATGAGTAGTTGCTTTTTAAAATTTTATAAATTGTGCTTTTCCTTTATGTAAACTTGATTTACCTTAGAAATGAATATTTTGCTTGAAACAAAAAGTTTAATCAACCAGTGCTTTCTGAATTATGAAAGATTTTTGCTGTAAACAGTGCTCAAAAATAAAAATATTGGTATTTGCAAGCCATCAAGCACCTTAGTCTTTATTTAATATATTTATTTTTTTTTTTATCCTTAACAATGTTTGTTGTGTACTATTCTGAAGGTTTTTAGTCTGTAGATTCTATTTCAGGTATGACTTTTGTTCAAAAACTTAGGATAAAAATCTTTAAAAGGTGTTTTGGGGCAAAAATTTTTAATGGGTGAAAGACATTGGAATAAAATGTAAACGATATGTTGATTATGTTTTGCTGTTAATTGGTGCCAGTCTTGGCTGCTTTGTCATTACCTTCCATCTTTAGAATAGATACACTCTTAACTGCTGGTAATTTCTACATGAAAAATATGTAGTGGCAGGGATGATGGGAAATATGTTTTTATCTCAGAGATGGTTGAATGAAATTATAAAGTAGTTTTATTGTGAATCGAAATACAGGAATCCTGCTGTTTCTCACTGCATTTTCTAATTCTTCATTTAATATAGTATCAACTTAAGTTCAAGTAAGGAATAACAATCTTTTATAATGTGCCAGCCTCATACTTAGATGCCTTTATAGTTACTCTGTCATTTAATGTTAAAATATACAGTCTCAAGAGGTGGGAATTAATATTCTTATTTTAAAAATGTTCAAAAAACTCTCAAACTGGATATTTTGAGAAATTAAATTGACTATCTTAATGGCGGACTTTCAAATAGTACATCTGGAAGTAAATTCACTTTAACTCTCTCTCTTAAACCACAGGCTTTTATTGCATTAATTAAATATGCAATAAATAATAAATATTAATTAAGTTTGTATGTGTCTTTTAGCATATAGATATTTAAAAACTGGCTTTTGTGTATTATCTAGAAAAGTCTCTCCTATCTTATCATTATAGAATATTTTGTGTGATTTTATAGTAATTTTTAGTTTTATGTAATGCAACCAGATTTAGTTTTGAGTGTGAGAGATAATATAATTTTCTTTCTAATAAAAGTCACTTGCTCTAACACCTTTTATTGAATAATCCATTCTTTCTCCATTGACTTAAAATTATACACACATACACATATCCATACGCACATACATAGGTCTTTTTCTGGATTCTATTCTTTCCCACTAATATGTTTTTCTATTCTGCAAATGCCATTAATATTTTAGTTAGAGTATATTATAGTCTATTGTTTATATGATATCTGGTAGGACAAATTTTCTCGTTATTTTCAAAAATTTAATGGCTATTGAATATTTTGTCTTTATAGTTTTTTAAATTTCAGAGGAGAGTATGCCTTCTATGTTTTGGCCCTATTTTTTAAAGTTTTTGTTATTTAAAATTTCAGTGATGATCTAACTATGCGCTGTTTGCAAGGGCATATTTTAGTTTCAAACACAAATAGGTTTCAAGTAAAAGGATAGAAAAAGATAAAACCATGCAAACTGTACCCAAAAAAGAGCCAGAATGGCTATACCAGTATCAGATAAAATAGACTTTTAAAACAAAAATTACTAGATATAAACGACATTTTATAATGATAATAGGTCAGTCCATTGGTAAGACATGACATTTATAGGCATATGCACTTTGCAGAGCCCCAAAATGCATGAAGCAAAAACAGACAGACTCGAAGGGAGAAATAGATAATTCAATAATAATAATTGGAAACACAAATACTTTCAGTAATGGGTAGAACAAGTAGGCAGACAATCAATAAGGAACTAGAAGATGTGAACAATACTATAAACCAATAAGACTTAATAGATATTTATAGAACACTATACAGAATAACAGCAAAATTCTCATTCTCAAGTACACATGAAACATTCTCTAGCATAGACCATGTGTTAGGCCATTAAACAAGTTTCAATAAATTTAAAAGAATTGAAATCTAAAAATGTTTTTTGACCACAATGGAATGAAATTAAAAATTAATAACAAAAGAAAATCTGAAAGATTCACAGGTAAGTGAAAATTAAGCAGTACACTCCTAAATAGCCAATGGCTCAAAGAACTCACAAGGAACTTAGGAAATACTTTCAGACAAACAAAAACAAAAACAAAACATACTTATGGGATGCAACTAAAGAAGTACGTAAAGGGAATTTCTCTCCAGAAACACTTATGTTAAAAAAAAAGATCTCAAATCGGTGATGTAACCTTCCATTTTAAGAAACTAGAAAAAGAAGAGCAAACTAACTTGAAAGCAGGAAAAAGAGGAAATAAAAAAAGAAGGAAGAAATAAATGAAAATAGAGCATAGAACAATAGAGAAAATCATTGAAACTAAAAGTTGGTTATTTGAATAGATCAACAAAATTGATAATCCTGTAGCTAGAGTGACCAAGAAAAAAGGGAGAAAACTCCTATTATGAGATTCAGGAATTAAAGAGGGGACCTTGCTGCTATCTAATTGAAATAAAGATTCTAAGAGAATACTATGAATAATTCTATGACAATAAATAGATAGTCTAGGTGAAATAAATATTCTCCTAGAAAGATATAAACTACTGAAACTGATTCAAGAAGAAATAGAATATACAAATAGACATAAAAATAGATTGAATTAGTAATCAAAAAGCTTCTTAAAAAAAAAAGCCCAAGCCAAGATGGCTTCACTTATGAATTCTACCAAATGTTTAAAGGTGAACTAACTAACAATGCTTCACAAACTCTAACATGAATAGAAGAGAAGGTATCATGTTTCAACTCATTCTATAAGGCCAATATTACCCTGCTACAAAAGCCAGATATCACAAGGAAACTATAGATAGTATATAAAACACAGATATAAAAATCCTCAACAAAATATTAGCAAACCAAATATAGCAACATATTAAAAGGATTGTACACCATGACCAACTGGGATTTATCCCTTGAATGCAAAAATCAGTCAATGTGATATACCATAATAATAGAAGAAAGGAGAAAAACCACATAATCATCTTAATAGATGATGAGAAAGCTTTTGACCAGATCTAACACACTTTCATGATGAAAATAATAAGTAGGAATAGAGAACTTCCTCACGTTGATAAAGGACATCTGTAAACACTCTCAGCTAGTATTATGCTTAATGGTGAAAGACTAAAAGTTTTTTCCCAAAATCAGCAACAAGAAATCCACTCTCCTCACTTCTGTTCAACATTGTGGTGGAGGTTGTAGTTAGAGTAGTTAGGCAAGAATATAAAGTTAAAAGCATCCATAAGAGAAAAGAAGTAGTAACACTATCTCTGCTTTAGATTATGTATCTTCTATATAGAAAATCTTAAGGAATCTACAAAAATCAATTAGAACTAGTAAGTTCAGCACAAAGCACAATTCAAGATACAGGATTAGTGTATAATATTTGTATTTCTATATCATAGCAAATAAAATAATTCCATTTACTAGGGGCATCAAAAAGAATAAAACATTTAGAAATAAATTTACCAAAGAAGTGCAAAACTGTACACTATTTAATATCATTTAAAGAAATTAAAGACCTGAATAAATGGAAAGATGTTTCATGTTTATGGATCAGAATACTTAATGTCATTAAGGTGATTATATTCCCCAAATTAATCAATAGATTAAAGACAATCCTCTCAAAAAATTGTAGCTGGTTTCTTTGAAGATTGTCAAGCTGATGCTACAATTGATAAAGAGATGCAGGGGACCCAGAATAGAAAAAACAATGTTGAAGAAGAACAACAAAGTAGGGGGATTCACTTCCAAATTTAAAAACTTAATATAAAGCTATTGTAATCAAGACAGTGTGGTACTGGCATAAGGATAGAAATATAAATCAGTGGAATACAATTGAGAGTCTAGAAACAAACTCTTATATTTATAATAAACCAATATTTGACAAGGTTGCCAATACAGTTCATTGGGGGAAAGAAGACTTTTCAGCAAGTGTTGCTAGAATAACTGCATATCCATATGCAAAAGAATGAAGTTGGATTCCTACACCATGTGCAAAATTAACTCAAAATGGATCATAGACCTAAATGTAAGAGTTAAACCTACAACATTCTTAGAACATGTAGGTGTAAATCTTTGTGACCTTGAATTAGGAAATAGTTTCTTAGGTATGACACCTGAAAGTACAAGCAACCAAAGAAAAAAAATTGATAAATTGGATTTCATCAAAATTTAAAACTTTGGTGCTTTAAAGGATATAACACTGTTCCCATAGAGGTTTCTACTCCACTATACACCTGTCTCTCCACTTTTGGGGACAGCGGTTTTTCCCTGTGACTTCACTTCCCTGATGGATCTAAGGAGAGTTGTTGAGTTTTGTTCGTTCAGCTTTTTACTTGTTAGGATGGTGTCGTGATTTCTAAGCTTCTTAGATGCAGATCTAGAAGTCTCAGTGTGGTTATGTTTTTACATTTTCTATTAAATACTAATGTTGAGCACTTTTAAAGTACTTATTGGCAATTTGAATATCTTTTGTGAAATGAATGTTCACATCTTTTGCCCATTAAAAAATGGGTTATCTTTATTTTTGAAGTTCTTTATATAGTCTAGATACATGAGTATGTATATCAAATACATATTTTTATAACTGTTCTCTTTGCTTTTATAAACAAATGGATTTTATTTTTTAGAGTAGTTTTAGGTTCACAGCAAAATAGGAAGATAACAGAACATGTCCATGTATTCTCTACTCCTACACATGCATAGCCTATTCCATTAGCATCCCTCACGAGAGTGGTACATTTCTTAAACAGTCAATGAACCTACATCGTTACATCATTATAACCCAGAGTCCATAGTTTACATTAGAGTTCACTGTTGATGGTATACTTTTTATTGATTTCTACAAATATATAGTGACATGTATTCATTATTGTATTTTATAGATTAGTTTTCCTACCCTAAAAACTCTCTGTGCTGCCTCTTCCTCTCTCCACCAACCCCATGCCCCAACTACCGATGTGTATACATGAATGTATACACATGAATGTCCTATAGTTGGAGTCATACAGTGTGTAGCTTTTTCAGATTGACTTTTTTCACTTAGTAATATACATTTAAGGTTCCTCCATATCTTCATGGCTTGATAGGTCATTTCTTTTTAGCCTGAAATATTCCATTGTCCGGAGGTACCACGGTTTATCCGTCTACATACTGAAGGACATCTTGGTTGCTTCCAAGTTTTGGCAGTTACAAATAAAGCTGCTGTATACATGCATGGGCAGGTTTTTTTTGTGGATTTAAGTTTTCAGCTTATTTGGGTAAATACCAAAGAATGCAATTGCAGGATTATATGGAAATAATGTTTAGTTTTGAAGAAACCCTCAGATTGTTTTCTGTGGCATTTTGCAGTCCCACAGTATTGCTCCACATTCTTAAGAGCGTTTGGTGTTGTCAGGGTTCAGTTTTTGGGGCATTCTGATAGGTGTGTATTGGTACCTCATTGTCATCTTAGTTTGCATTTCTCTTTTGACATTCAGCGTGGAGCATGTTTTTATGTATTTATTTGCCGTCTGTATATCTTTTTTGGCAAAGTATGTGTTAAGGTCTTTGGCCCATTTTTTAATTGGATTGCTTGTTTTCTTATTGTTGAATTTTTAGAGTTCTTTATATATTTTATATAATAGTCCTTTATCAGATATGTATTTTCAAATATTTTCTCCCTTCCTGGTTTGTCTTTTTGTCTCTTGATTCTTCCTCCTTTTTTTTTTTTTTTTTTAACACCTACAGCACCTGGTATTCTTAGGTGGTCTCCCATCCCAAGTACTAACCAGGCCTGACCCTGCTCAGCTTCCGAGATAGACAAGATTCAGCATGTTCAGGGTGGCATGGTCATAGACCTCCCTTTACTTTTGATATGGAAATTCTCACTGTTTTTCCTATATTGGATTTACTTTTCCTTGATTTTCATGTTGTCTTTTCTATTTACTTGTTTTGACAGAAAATAGTTTCTTACCTTCCCTTGAAAAGGTACTTTTTTTTTTTTTTTTTGAGACTTTACATGTCTGGAAATGTTTGTGGGATAGTAGGTAGACATTTTCTCTCAGAATTTTAGGCACTGCCCCATTGTCTTTTGGTTTTCAAAGTTACTGTTGACATATGGTGCTGTTTTGATTTCCTTTTTCATTTTTAATCTTTGAAGATTTTATAGATTTTTCTCTTTCTGGTATTCTGAAATTTCATAATGATATGCTTTTGGGTGGGTCTTTTTTATTCATTGTCTTGGATACTCCTTTCAGTCTGAAAACTCATGTCTCAACTAACATATCCATCGATAAATTGAATAAAGAAGATGTGATACATATATACAATGGAATCTTACTCATCCATAACAAAAGATGAAATACTGCCATTTGTGACAACATGGGTGGATCCTGAGATTATCATGCTAAGTGAAATTAGTCAGAAAAAGTTGAGAACAGTATGATTTCACTTGTATGTGGGATATGAAACTAAAAGCAACAAGCAAACAAGACCAACAGAGACTCATGGACACAGTGGATTAGTGTTTACCGGAGGGGAAGGGAAGGGGAGGGAGGTAGATAGAGGTAAAAATATTATTTCTTTGATTATCTTTTTCTGTTGTTATTTTTTCATAGAATTTTGATTATGTTTGTATTTTGAATTAATTCTCTAATTTTCTTTTTTCTCTCTTTTTCTGTTTATTTACCTTTCTGTTCTTTCTGCATGATAAATCCAACTTAATTTCTAACCCTAGTTTTCATGGGTTCTTTCTTACTGTCTGAACATTCATCTTATTATTTATTTACTTATTTAAAATAAATTTTATTATTTAATTACAGTTGGCATACAATCTTATATTAGTTTCAGGTGTACAGCATAGTTATAGACATTTACATAACTTATGGAATGGTCATCCCAATAAATCTAGTACCCATCTGACACCATACAATATTATTGTATGAGAGTTTTTACAATATGATTGACTGCATTCCTTATGCTGTACTTTACATCCCTATGATTGTTTTGTAGCTACCAATTTGTGCTGCTTAATCCCCTCACTTTTTTCATGCACCCTCCAACTCCCCTCCCATCTGGCAACCATCAGAATGTTCCCTTTATCTATGAGTTTGTTTCTGTTTTGTTTGTTTATTTTTTCTTTAGAGCCATATGTGAAATCATATGGCATTTGTCTTTTTCTCTTTGACTTACTCTACTCAGCACAATACTCTCTATGTTCATCCATGTTGTTGCAGATGACAAGGTTTCATTATTTTTTATGGCTGAATAATATTCCATTTTATATATGTACCATCTCTATCTTATCTATTGATCAACACCTAGGTTGCCTCCATACCTTGGCTATTGGAAATAATGCTTCAGTGAACATATGGATTCACTTGTCCCTTGGAAGTAGTGTGTTGGGTTTGTTTGGATAAATAACCACAAGTGGGATTACTGAGTCCTTCTTTGTCTTTCGTTATAGCCCTTGTTTTAAAGTCTGTTTTGTCTGGTGTAAGTATGCTACCTTGCCTTCTTTTTTGTTTTGTTTCCATTTTCATGAAATATATTTTTCCATTCCTTTACTTTCAGTCTGTGTGTGTTTTGATCTGAAGTAAGTCTGTTGTAGGCAGTATATATAAGGATTTTGTTTTCTTATCCTTTCAGTCACCCTGTTTTTTTTTTTAATTGGAGCATTTAATCCATTTACATTTAAGTAATTGTTAATACATACGTAGTTAGTGCCATTTTATTATTTATTTTTCATCTTTTGCCAATCCCTTCTAGCCTGCAAAGTTTCTGTTTAGAAATCATCTGACAGTCTATGGGAGCTCCCTTGTAGGTAACCAGATGCTTTTCTCTTGCTGCTTTTAAGATTCTCTTTGTCTTTAAACTTTGGCATTCTAATTATGATGTGTCTTGGTGTGAGCCCTTTTGGGTTCATTTTGTTTGGGACTCTTTGAGCTTCTTCTTATACTTGTATGTCTATTTCCTTCACCAGGTTAGGTAAGTTTTCAGTCATTATTTCCTCAAATGGGTTTTCAGTTTCTTGCTCTCTCCCTTCTCTTTCTTGTACTCCTATGATGCAAGTGTTGTTATGCTTAATGTTGTCCCAAAGGTTCCTTAAACTGTCCTCATTTTTTGGATTCTTTTTTCTTTGTTGCTGTTCTGATTGTTTTCTGCAACCTTATCCTCTAAACCACTGATTCAATCCTCTGCTTCATCTAATTTGTTGATTCTAATATGTTCTTCATTTCAGTTATTGTATTCTTCATTTCTTACTGGTTCTTTTTTATGTTTTTGTTCTCCATTTTTATGTTTTCTATCTCTTTGTTAAATTTCTCACTGAGTTCCTCTACTCTTCCCTTGTGTTCATTGGGCATCTTTATAACTATTTTGAACTCTGCATCTGGTAGATTGCTTGTCTTTGTTTAGTTCTTTTTCTGGAGCTTTGTTCTGTTCTTTAATATGGAACATGTTTCTTTGTCTCCTCATTTTGGCTGCCTCCCTGTGTTTATTTCTATGTATTGGGTAGGGTTCTTCTGTCTCATGTTCTTAGTGGAGTGGCCTTATACAGTAGGTGTTCTGTGGGTCCCAGTGGTGCAGGCTTCCCTGGTTATCTGAGCTGGGTGCTTCAGGTGTGTCCCTTGTGTGGGTTGTATGTGTCCTTTTGTTTGAGTTGAGCCTTGGAGATGTAAGGGATTTATTATTGGCCTGAATTGTTGCAAGGATGGGCAAGTGAGGGGTTGACTCTATGGAGCAGGATGCTGGTGCCCGGCCAGTCTACCTTTAAGGTGTGTCCTCCTCAGATGCAACCCTGGGTGGTACTCTGGCTCTGGTTGAAGCTGGCCACCGGGTATATCAATCCAAGGGCCCCCTAGGAGAAGCCCTGCTGCAGGCCAAGTTCAGCAACAGCCTGTGCTTTGCCCAGGGCCATCTGGCAAGAGTTATGAAGCAATCTGAGATGGCTATACCACCTGCTCTTGGCTTGGAGGTGCCTCAAGAGGCCAAGCTGAAACTCAGAGCAAGTGTGTCTATCACTGAATAAGTCCATGCACGGGCCCCTTAAGAGACGTGTTTGTGACTCCAAACACAATTTCTGCTGGTTTTCACAGCCAGAAATTGTGGGAATTTTTCTTTCCAACAATGGAACCCTGGGCTGGGGAGCCTGGTGTGGGGCTGAGACTCCTTGCTATTCTGGGAGGACCTCCACAGCTGAGATACCCGCCCTTATTCTCAAATGCCACATGTGAGTATAGAGACCAGCCTGTTTCATGTCTCTGCCCCTGCTACCAGTCTTGAAGTGACCTCTTCTGAGCGTCCCCAGTTGTAGGACTTCTGTTCAGCTAGACTTCAGGCGACTCCTGGTGATGGCTGTTCTATGGTTTAGTTGTAGTTTTAATGTGGTTGAGGCAAGCACAGCATTTACCTATTCCACCGTCTTCAGAAACCGTGAAAATTAATATAGATATATATTATATATGTATATATATAATATATAATATATTAGCCCATTCTTTAACATTTTAATACATCTGAAGAAATTAATCATAGTTAAAATTTTTCTCTCTGAATTATCTCTTTCCTCTAAGTCTTGTTTTGTTTGTTTGTTTTCATCTCTGATTTTTTTTAGAAGTCTTCCTTAAATGTTTCTGCTGATGCTTGGCTCTCTTTTCACATCTCAGAATGAGGTACTTATAAGGTTATTGGAAGTATGGTCTACTTTCTTATGGCTTGTTGACTGGTGGATTTCACTACAAGGTAGTATTTTAATTGGGACCACTCTCAAATGTTAGTATCTTTAGGTCTCTTCTTGTTTACTTGACAGATGTTCTTTAAGAGCCCTATTCTGCATGATAGGTACAGCCTAAATGCTTGCTTTGAAGGAACTGAGCTAGGTAGGTAAGGAGGCTGGAGAAGGGCTGTGGGTAGTGAGTTCTCACTCTCATTGGGACTTTTTCTGACTTTTACTCAATACTTATGATTTCATTATGATCTTTAGTCAGGGTCTGTGAGAAATGGTCATCATGTCAGGATAGAGGAGTAGTGTGAGCATCTGAGGAGTCTAATTGCTCCTTATAAATACAGGATTTCGTGTGTGTGTGTGTGTGTGTGTTTTCACCCACTCCTTCATCCCTGCATTTTGAGACATATGGCTTTTTTATGCTTCTAACTATCTTGGGATTCTGTGTGGTGAATCTTCTTGTTTCAAATTGGCTTTACCAGTGCACTTTGAAGACTTAGGTTTTGGCTTTCTCTGGTCTGAGTTTAGTCTTCGTTTATCGGCCATTCAGTTTTTAGAATTGTGTTACTACTATTTGGCTTCTTTTTTTTGTCCTTGTGGATTAGAACTTTTTTTCCCATTGAAAAAAGTTTAGTCAGTTTTGGAGAAAATGGAGAGAAATGGGTGTATTCAACCTGTGATATCTAACTGAAAGTTTCTATGTTGTTGATAGGCAAGGCATAATTTATACTGTAGAACTATCTGTTAGGGTAGTGAGTATGGACCAAGTATGTGGGCTTTCAGAGAAGATTACCTGTTTGACTTCTTTTTTACTTATTGTTTGTGAGACCTTGGGCAGATTTTTTTACTTTTTTCCAGGCTAAATGAATGAGAATAATACTGCATTGTTGAGAATTCAGAATGTCTTTCACAGTGGGTAGGGAATATCCACTTAATAATGTTAATTCTTCTTTTTCTTTCTCTTGCATCCTTGAAGAGCAGCTTGGATGATTTCGTGATATGGAAATAAACTATTGGTTGGGAGCATGAAAGATTAGACATGTTACTTGTAAAAATGAAAATCATCAGTGTTGTAGATGATGGACAGACTTCACTCAGCTTTGTAGGAGAGCAGTAAAGGTCTTATGTATCATTTGTTACAAGTTTATTGTTGCTCTTTTGAGGATAATGAATCTTTTTTCTTCTAACTCCTTTTAAGATTTTTTTCATTTGCCTGTGGTTTTCAGCAGTTTTACTATATGTTTAGGTGTGGATTCTGTTGTATTCATCCTACCTGGGATTTGTAGAGCTTCTTCAATTTTGTGTGAGGTTTGTAGAGTATCTTTCATTAGCTTGTAAAATTCCTGGTTATTATCTCTAAATATTGCCTCTGCTTTACTTTCTTCTCTTCTTCTGAGACTCAGAACCACATATGTTAGAATTTTTTTGCTGTGTCCTACACATCTCTATGTTCTT
Source organism: Eonycteris spelaea (assembly GCA_003508835.1). Classification (NCBI taxonomy): domain Eukaryota; kingdom Metazoa; phylum Chordata; class Mammalia; order Chiroptera; family Pteropodidae; genus Eonycteris; species Eonycteris spelaea. The sequence goes on along the minus strand of PUFA01000001.1, from coordinate 28,930,759 downwards.
TTCTGAAATGTTATGCTTCATTGAGAATTAGGATATTTCCTGTTTATTAAGCTCATCTTCTGTTATTTATAAACTGCTGTTAAACCTATCTGTGGAGTTCTTCAACTGTATTTTTAACTTTAGGAAATTTCATTTGATTTTCTTTTCTGTAGGTTCTTGTTCTTTCATGGAAATTGCCAACTTTTCATCTGTTTCTTACATATTTTTCTCTAGTTTCATGAATATTACCACTTTTAGTTCCATCTAACAAAACCAATATCTAGATAACACGTGGGTCTATTTCTATTTGTTTTTAAATTTTTTTTTAAAGTTCTTTTCTTGGGCCCAGTTTTTGATTTAATGCTGTACACTATATGTGAAAATTGTAGATGCTTTGGATGATGTTATCCTTCTCTAGAGATGGTCCCTTCTTTCTTTTGTTAGGTAGATAAAATAGCATATGATCATCTTAAGTCAAATCATGGAGTAAGTTTTATTAGTTTCCTGTTGCTGCTATAATAAATTACCCCATACTTAGTGGTCTAAAACAATAGTCTCCAACCCTTTTTTGGTACCAGGGACTGGTGCTCCTATGAGAATCTAATGCCTGATGATCTGAGGCAGTGGTGCTAGTGTGGGGAGCAGCTGCAAATACAGATGAAGCTTTGCTTTCTTGCCACTCACCTCCTCCTGTATGCTGGGTTCCTAATACGCCAGGGACCAGTTGGCGACCCCTGGTCTAAAACAATACAAAGTTGTTATCTTACAAGTCTAGAGTGAGAATTTCAACATATGTCTCACTCAGTTAAAATCAAGGTGTGTGGTAACTGCGTTCCTTTCTAAAAGGTTCAGGGGAGAATCTTTATATTTTTGCCTTTCCCAGTTTCAGGGGGTTGCCCATGTTCCTTGGCTTGTGGCTTCCTTCTCTCTTCAAATCCTGCATTGACTGTGATACTCTCTATTTTGTCTCCCTTTCTCATTGATAAGGACCCTTGTGGTAGCATTGGGCCTACCCAGGTCAGGTTAGATGATTATCAACTTTAATTTTATTTGTTGCCTAATTTGCTTAATATATACACAAGTTCTGGGGTTTAGGATGTTGATATCCTTGGGTGGTCATTATTCTGTCCACTGCATTCACCCTCTGGCTCCCAAAGATTCACCTTTGTTCCCCATGCAAAATATATTCACTCCATTCTCACATCCCCAAAAGTCTCAACTCGGATTGCAATATTGCCAAAGATCCAGTTTATGTTCATTAGTTTACACATTATTTTCTTATAATCAAAGTGCAAACTTTTGGTAGCTTTGTTATTTTGTATTTAGTAATATGTTATAAAATTTCCATATTGCTAGGAAGGTTTTATGATTTTAAAATATGGTTGTATTATATGTCTATGAAGATGTTATGACATAACACTTATTGCTTATTCCTGTGTTGGATGTATTGTTCCTCCACTTTTCTGAATTATAGATAATATGATAACTAACATTCTTATGTTACTTTTTTGATGAGTGTAGAAAAATTATCTTGTAGAATATTCCACATCCTGAATTTATCTCATTGTGTCGTATGGCTAGGTTCAGTTTGAACATTTTTGGCAAGAATACTCGTAGGTGGTGATGTAATGTGTCATTTAATCAGGTGTCTCATGAAGTTTGTTTGTCTTCCTTTTGATTATGTAAAGTTTGATCACTGGTGCTATAGGTGGGGAGCCAGGGAGAGGGAGAGGCTTGTAGATCAAAGGCCTTGAAGTGGAGAGGAGCTTGATCTTCAACAGAAAGAAGGCCAGTATGGGCTGGAGCAGCAGAGTGAGCAAGAGAAATAGTGGTAGGACACAAGTTCAGAGAGATAGACAGAGACAAGATTATGTTAGGCCTTATAAGTCATCCGTAGTAAGAAGTTTGGATCTTGTGATTACTGTAATAGGAAGTCATTAGAAAGCTTTAGCAATGGTGAGAAATGATAAGGCTTATATTTTTAAAATATTTTGGCTACTGTTTGGAAAATGGGTTAGTGGGGTGAGATATGGAGAGACCAGGTAAAGAAGCCATTGCAGGAAACTACTTTTCAGGCAAGAGATGACTTGGGAGGTGGAGATAATTTTTGTGGTAGAATCAATAAGAATTGCTATTGAATTTTTATAGGGAAGAATAAACGACATTTTTGGCTTTAGCAATTGGGTGAATGGAGGTATTGTTTACTAATATGGAGAAGGCAAGGGAAGAACAGGTTTTTGTTAAAAATTGAGTTCTAGTTTTGTACTTGTTAAGTTTGGGATACCTAGTAGACACCCAAGTGAAGCTATTCAGTAGAATTGGCACTTCTGTGCAGCCCTTTGTAATTTTACCTTACAAACTGTTATGATCCCGTACTATTTTCCCCTTTAGATTATAAACTCTTTGGTACAAGGTCCCCAGTGTCTTTGTATCCTTTCACTCTCTGCACAATTCCTTGTGCACACTATAGTTGAGCTACAGACTTTTGTTGCCACAAATTACTTTCATAAAAGTTATACATTTTCCATTTTCATATAACATTATAATTTTCCTTTTAGGAATTTTTCTGTTATTGTATTATTGATGAATTGCAAAAATATAAGTAACACATGATAGCTGCTAGGGCTTGTTTAAATTTCTTTCACACAGAGTACAACAAGTCCTCAAATAATATTGATTCGTTCCTTGTGGTTTTGTTAATAACATTGATGAGAAAAAAAATGGGTTTCCTGCTGGTGCCGCTCTGTCAGTATGGAGTCTGTGTGTCCTGCCCATGTCTGCATGGTTTTTCCCTGGGTCCTCTGGTTTACTTCCACTGCCCAAAGATGTGCATGTGAGGTGAATTTGAGTGTCTCAGTTGTCCCAGTCTGACTGGTTATAGGGTGTGTGTGAGTGCACCCTTCATAGAAGTGCACGTCCAGGGTTTTTCCTGCCTTGAGTCCTGACGTGCCAGGATAGGTCACCCGTGATCCTGAACTGGAATAAGCGAGTTGGAAATAATTATCTTTCTTGTTCTTATTCATCTTTCTTAAACGTATGTATAGCTTATATTTATTTCAGAGTTTAATATTAGAAGTGTTTTGGGTCTTTATTTAGAAGTTTGGTGATGTTTTTGTGACCAAAAATATGCCGTAGGAAATTAACTCCTGTTTATATCAATTAACTATGGTAAAAAGGTTTTTGTTATACATTTCACTTAAAGTTGCAGTTTCTAAGAACCTACCCATGATGTTATGTGAGGACTTACTGGTAAGTCAAACCAAAATTTTTAGGTACCCTTGAGTAGTTGTCATAGTTCTTGAGAGACTCAGACTATTTTAGTTTTGGGCTACCAGACTATTTATATATGAGGTTTCTAAGGAAATAATTATATTTAATTTCACGCACTGACCTATTCAGAGAATTAATGCTTGTAGTTGTATTGAAAAATTAAAAAATGTCTCATATCCTGTCACCTTGATGAACTCTTAACTTTTCAGTTGGCTGTCTACTTAGAAAATCTAAGACAGCCTTTTAGTGGAATGGCAAGGTCATGTTGCAGATGACCATGTGTGGCCTGGTGTTGTGGGATGTATATATGACACATATTTGGAAAATATGTGTACAATCTGCTGTACATTGTATCCAAAAGTACCTTGGAAATCATGATGAAAAAATTATTAAGATGCGATAAGACTGAATATTCAAAGGTAAAGTGAGTTAGTGATAATTTTAAGAGTTCCTATATAGAGGGTGGGGTAGTGGGGAGGGAGGAGGTAGGTGGGTAAAGGGTGTCAAGTATGTGGTGACAGAAAAACTAACTATGGGAGGTAAACACACAGTGTAAATATATATATGCCTTACTATTAAAGTATACAGCTTAAATTTATTGGATTTCGTTAACCAATGTTACCATTAAAAAAATTAATAATAATAAAAAAAAGAGTTCTTGTTACCGGACAGCATTGGGGAGTGTAGTCCTCATGGTTAGAAAGAGTGTGGTTTGATGGAGCTTTTGCAAAGGACAAAGTAGTAAAATATCTGAGAATTTAAAAATATATCTACTTTTTCCCGCATTTTTACATTTCGGAATCTCTCCTAAGTAATAATAGGAAAAGTGTGCAAAATTATATGAGCAAAGATCCTTAGATAAATTTATCAGATTGTTTATATATAGGAAAACTTGTGCAAGTAGAATGTTGGCTAAGTATAATATTGTTTAGCTATTAAAATATAGTGATAGCTAACACTTAGAAGGCACTTAATATATACTAGGACCATTCTAATTTATATAATTTATGCAGTCAGGGTGGACCCCACTCTTAGAAAAGTCTTGTACCTGTTTAATGCTCTGCTATCAGTAGTTCGAAATTTCTTAATTTTTAAATAAGAGGTCTCATTGTTTTGCACTGGTCCCCACAAATTATATTGTCATTTCTATGTGAACTAAGGTTTTACATTTTTAAAAGTTGAAAAAAACCGAAAGATAATTTCATGACACATGAAATTATACAAAGTTTAAACTTTAGTGTCTATAAATAAAGTTTTATTGAAGCACAGCCTTGCTTATTTATTTACATATTATCTATGGTTGCTTTTTTGCTGCAAGAGCAGCAAAAAATTGAGGTCAGAACAGGGACTGTATGGCCTTCAAAGTTTCATATTTACTATCTGGCTCTTTATGGAAATTTTGCTAGCCCTTGCTGTAAACCACTGCACTATTCTGCCTTTCATAAAAGAATGAGGATATAGTCAAGTGCCACATAACTGACGTTTTGGTCAACAACAGACCTTGTATATGACAATGTCTCATAATTATAATGGAACTGAAAAATGCCTATCACCTAGGGACATCGTAGTAGCCATCCTAATGTCATAGTGGCATTACTCATCTGTTTCTAGTGGTGGTGGTGCAAACTGACTATGCTGCAGTTGTATTGAAAGTATAGCACATACAGTTATGTATAGTACATAATACTTGATAATGATAATATATGACTATGTACTAGTTTATGTATTTACTATGCTATGCTTTTTCATCATTATTTTAGAGTGTACTCTTTCTACTTATAAAAACAAAGTTTGCTGTAAAACCATATGTTACACTGGCAGCAGCCTCACACATGTCATATTTATTGCATCTCTTGATTGCAGCATTTTCTCTTTATGTTTGATTTGATCTCGTGTTGTTTTGTGCAGTAAAATGCTGTACAGGTTTGTAGCCTAGGAGCAAGAGGCTGGTTATACCATATAGCCTAGAGGTTTATGAAAATATCTCTGTGATGTTCACATGATGAAATCACCTAAAGATGCATTTCTCAGGATGTGTCTCCATTGCTGAGCACCACATGACACTCTTGATCTCAATTTATGGGGCTAATGTCCATGATATATTATGTGAAAAGTGAGTTATAGAAGATAATTTAGAATGTATAATGTGAAACTGCATAGGTCAAAAGGGTTACATACTGAAAAGTCTGGAAAGACTATTATGTTTTATTTCTGGAAATGGGAGTATGCTTTTTGGTCTTTAGTTTTAAAGTTTTATTTACAACATCAGCACTATCAGTAAAAAACCCAGAGGGGGTGAAATGGGTAAAAAAAAGAAAGAAAAAACAAACAAGCCTAATAATGGGAAAAGGAGGCAGTGTATTCTTCCCCTTTCCCCTCTGCCTTCCACCACTTAGAGAAGAGTTGAAAAGATTGTACAATGAACACTTATCTAACCTTCATTTAAGATTCATCAGTCATTGCTATTTTGGTAGACTTGTTCGCTCTATCTTACACACAACACACACACACACACCACACACACGTGTATAAATACATAGCAGGTACATTTTTTTCTGAATCATTTTATAGTTCACCACGTATCTATGAGGACATTCTCTTTCACAACCATGTTTATAACACTAATTACATGTTCAATTTTCCCAGATGTGCCAGTAATGTCTATAAAGGAAAAACTCAGTTTTCCTCCTCCTGTTGTAGGGAAAATCGCAGCTCTTCCCTACTATGTCTCTCTTCCCTGAATGTCTCCTTTACTAGTCACACAGAACACTTCACTTCCGACACTTTTGGACACCAAATGTGTGGTTTTTTTCTCCCACAAGGAGCAAATCTCCTGTACTGGCTGCAATTTAACTCAATACTGACACTGTCTATTCAGAGATAGCTTCACATCTCAGGGTCCATAAGACTGCCCCTCCCTATCCCCACTTCAGATGCCAGTTCCAAGTTCAGGTTGTCATCTGTGCTTCTGACAGCTCCGCCCCTCCTCAGGTCCAGTTGATTCATTTGCTAGAGGGATTCACAGTACTCAGGGAAACTCTTATGTTTACCAGGTTATTAAAAGACACAAGAAGGGATATACATGAACAGCCAGATGTAAAGATATGTAGGGTGAGGGCTGGGAGGATCCTGAGCGCAGGAGCTTCTGTCCGTGTGGACCCTCACCCTCACAGTGTCAATGTGTTCGCCCACCTGGATGTTCTCTGAACCCTGTACAGTTGGGATTATATGGAGGCATCCTCATGTAGTAGGCATGATCAGTTATTAACTCCATTTCCACCTCCTCTCCCCTCTTTGCAGAAGGAGGGAGGACTGAAAATTCCAGGTTCAATCATAGCTTATTCTTTGTGGTGACTAGCCCTCATCTAGAAGCCCATCCAGCGTTGCCACAATAGAACAAAAGGTGCTCTTAGTGCTCTTATCACTTAGGAATTTATAAGGGTTTCAGGAGCCTTGTGTCAGGAATGGGGTCAAATATTAGAACAAGAGATGCTCCTAGTGTTCTTATCACTTAGGAAATTACAAAGGTTTTAGGAGCTCTGTACCAGGAACTGGGGGTAGAGACCAATATGTATTTATTTTCTATTATTTCACAGTGTCTTTTATAAGTAGTTTTTTTTCCCCATTGATTCAGTATCCAATCAAGGTTCATGTGGTGGGTTACCTTTTAATTACCTTTTGCTTACTATACATTCTTGATTCTTTTAGTCCATCATTGTTCACCATTAAGAAAATATTGGGTTATTACGGATCTAGGAGAGGTCTCGGTCGTATGAGGCTGTGAATTGGGTAAGATTTTCTGTATCATGTTAAGGATTTTGGTGGATTATCATAGAAACATAGTGAGAACCTTAAAGAAATGTGACATGTTCTAATTTGGATAGTATATTTAGTATTAACTTTTGAGGCAAGATATTTTAGTTTATCACAATTTGGTACAAAATGTTATATTGAACAAAACTGTGAAGAATACAATTTTGAGACAGTCTGGGAAAGTCAAACATGAAATAGTTATGAGATTATAAGGAATTATTGTTATAAGTGATAATGATAAAGTTTCTGATAAATTCCTTATCTGTTAAAGATCAGTAAAATAATACAGCATCTGGGTTTGCTTTAAAGTACATCAGCAAAAAAGGGATAAGGCTATATGAAATAAGAATGGCAAAGTTTTGATAATTGTTGAAGCTAGGTGATGGGTATGTGGGACTGCATTATACACTTATATTTTTATGTGTTTGATTCATTTTATAAGAGGTTAAAAAGGTAACCACTGACATCATTTTTTGACATGAAACGTGAACTAGAAGGGTAGCTTGTATGTGAAAGCCGTATGGTATCCAAAACTTCTGTTACTTTCCAGAGGAATTCTTTTATGTAGAGTGTGAAAGTATATATCTCAAAGTAACTTATTTCTTTTTTTTTTTTTTGTATTTTAAGAAATTGAACTTTGCTTGAGATCAGTCATTTCCACTCTTTTGTAAGTCATGGGAGGCGAGGGGAAAGGGGAGGAATGCATGGCCTCCTTTTTTCATTATTATGTTTGTTTGTTTGTTTCTTTTTGCACCCATTTTTCCCACTCCATTTTTTTTTTTTTACAGATAGTGCTGATTGTTGTAAATAAAACTTTAAAACTAAAGACCAAAAAGCATAATCCCATTTCCCAGAGATAAAATATAATAGTCTTTTCAGACTTTTCAATATTTAATCCTTTTGACATATGCAATAGTGCTACTTTATTTTTTCATAATCTATTAAATTTATTTATCAAAGTAACTTATTTCTAAACATTTGATTAGAAAAAGAATTTTTAGCAAAAATAATTTATGATGTTTCTGAATCTTTTGAAAATAATCTAACATTTTAAGGTATTAAAAATAATCTTGCTTTTACAGTATTTAAAATGGCAGTCTTTTAAGTATGACAGAAAGCCAACTATGACAATAGAAAAATTCTGTGCAAGTTACAAAACTTTAATTCAAACTGCCACTCACAATTGTGGAACACTGTTGTGGGGATTTTTTTGCCTATCAATCGGCTATTGTGTAAACTATGTGTAAGCTTTCCTATGACTACAGCATTATCGCGTTACTAGTACTGCTTTACTATGAGTCCCAGAGTTATAAACAATGGCATCTCTTTAGATTTGGATCCAGCAGCTGTATTCTGGCCACAGGTGCTGGTAGCAGTCATTGAAGTAAAAATATGACAATGTTGTGAAAGTAGTTTGATTCTAAGAAAGAACATTAACAGATGACATAGTGCCAAGGCCTTTGAAGAATGTTTGAAGAATGTTTTAGTTTTCTTTTTATTTTAATACTTAATTGATTTTTTGAGAAGCCATTTTGCAGTCAAAAGCAATTTTTAACCAGAGATACACATCACAATCACTTGGGGAGTGATTGTAGATGTATTTTCCAAAATACCTTTGTTTAGACTCTGCTCCAGACCTACTGACTCAGAAGTTTTGGGGAGAATAGGACTCACAGGATTAGATAGTTTAAAAAGGCTTTTTAGGTGATTTGACTGTGAACCTTTATTAAAGCACTATTGCTCTGAGAATGTCAAAATTCTTTATTATATATAAATAAATAATAAAGCACAGTGATGTTCATTCCTCTCTTTGTCTTTGGAACCTAATGATTACAGGTAACACATAGTTTCCCACTGGCTGTCTCTAACTCCATTCCTTATCCTGTCTCTCTGGAACAAGTAAATCATTCAAAATTGTAATGGATAGCCATTAAAGTATTTTTAGCAGGTGAATGATGTGACAATATTTGTATTCCTCTTACTAGTTACAAAGTTATTGTGTCACACCTTAGACTAATCTCAGTAACAACCCACTATAGTCAGCCTCATTATAGTACTTTGCTAGAAACCTGTTCCCTGCCCAACCCAGTGCTACCTATTATTATTGTATTCGTAATCTTCCTGAGATTCTAATTTCATCATTGTTACTTTTACACACAAAAATTCTGTGTGTCTTTACATTGACTTTGCGATGAACCTTGCTAATATGGCTTTCTAAACAATTTGCTCTATTTATGCTAACATTCATATTTTTGCATGAATGAGATCAGATCATATCCAGTGTGCTGCACTTGTTTTTTTCCCTTAACAATATGATATTTATATTTCTTTGTCAGTCCAAACAGATCTACCTTACTCTTTAAATGACTGCATGCCCTTTAAATTGCTGTACACTACTTAATGAATGGTAATTTGATTAATCAGTACCCTGATAAGTTTTTCATTTTTAGTTCATTTTTTTCTACAAGCTTCTCTCCCTACTTCCTGGTGTATTTGCCTTTTTGCATCTGTAGCATAATACCATAATAATTTGGGTCAGAGAGGATATACACTTAAAATTTTAGAAGATACGGATAAATTTTGCTCCAATAAAAGAAACTGAGTACGGACTAGTCCAACCAGATATTAGTCATTTTTCCTCCTCTCTCTCCTCCTCCTTCCCTGCCTCCCTCCCTCTCTCTGTATCATCTTAAAGAAGTAACTATTTTTAAGTAAATAGGGTTTTAAATCAGGAATGGATATTTTGTCATTTGCTTTTTTATTACCTGAGACTGTCTTAGTCACTTTGGGCTGCTATATCAGAATACTATAAACTGGTTGGCTTAAATAGCAGACATTTATTTCTCACAGTTCTGGAGGCCGCAAGTCCAAGATCAGGGTGTCAGTATGGTTGGGTTCTTAAGGAAGGCCTTCTTCCTGGTTTACAGAGAGAGCTCAGGTTTCTTTATCTTTTTATAAAGCGCTAATCCCACCGGGACACTCCACTCTCATGAGCTAATCTAACCCTAATACCTCCCAAATACCCTACTTCCAAATACCTTCACATTGAGATTAGGGTTTCGACATGTTGATTTGGGGAGATACAACCTTTAGTTTAGAAGAGATAATCATGTTGCTTTTCTTCTTTGACATATTACCATAGTAAACTAGATTAATGGATTTACTAATATTTAAACATTATTACAATCCTTTAAGTAATCTTGACTTGGTAATAATTTTTGAAAACATCTAGATCTTGTTTCTTAATATTTTATGTATGATTTTTTAATGACTATTCATAAGTTATAATGAGCTATTTTGTCTTAGATTTTGATAATAGTGTTATGTTGACTTTAAAAGGAAAGAAAAAGATAAAAAAAATGCCCACCTCTTTCTTCATGCTCTGGTATAATTTGATCTTGAAATTATTTGTTCTTGAAGTCTGTATAATTCACCTGGATAGGACCTTTCTGACTGTCACTCTTTGGCAATTTATCTTACTAAAAAGTGGAAGTCCTAACCCCAGTATGAGGTCATACTGATGCTAGGTGGGCCCTTAATCCATTATAGCTGGTGTCCTTATAAGAACATAGAAGACAATGTGAAGGAAACACACACAAGGAAAAGATAGCCATGTAGTGACAGAAGCAGAGATTGTAGTGATGCAGCCTAGAATTCGTGGCCACCACCAAAAGCTAGCTTAGTCTTCATAATTCTGTTTTTCTGCTTTTCTGAGAAAGAAAACAAAGTAAATCTAACTTTTTGAGTTCATTTACTCTCTTTTAATATTAGTATAAAGTCTTCACGGGTATAAGTTTTTCTCTGAGCTTAGCTTTTTGTGATGTGGGGGGACTGAATGGAGTGGGCCCATGTGACAGATTACCTTACTGCCATTTGACCAGAAAATTTCAGACTGACTGATTAAGATGATCATTCTGGGAGAGGTTAAAATTGCGATTAGATCAGGTATTAAATTGTGGGAGAGGAAGAGACTTAACCTCTACCCTCCATCGTTCTTTTGGCTGGTCTAATAATTAAATCTACATGAGACTGATTAATAAGGGAAAATAACTAAACTTAATATATATGAATGCATGGGAACTGCACATACACTAGAGTCAGAGACCCTACGTACATGAGAAGTTTAGAGACAGGGAAAATAAAATATATATGACATTGCAATTATAGTCTTCTGTTCTGCTGCTGTGGATCACTTCAATCAAATTCCAGTCTTTAGATTTCTTGGGTAGAAGTTAGATAACCAGTTTACAGAGTCCCTATTCTCCAATAGACAGGTATTAAGCTTTCAGAGTGGTGTCTTTGAAGGCCCCCTTACTAGGCTAGAGGGACAATAAAGATATGTTCTTTTCTCCCTGAAATTTATAAACACTGATAAAAAACCAACCAAACAAACAATTATTATAGGAAACTCCACCCGTTATGAAACTAGGTAATGGCTATAATCTCATACCATAGATAAAAATATATGCCCACTACCATGAAATAAGGACAAAATGAAAAGTAGAGCTCCCACAATTTAACTAATATCAAGCAAAGTATAGGTTTTTAAATTAAATCAGAGTTCAGAAAAGTGCTATTAACAGCATATAACAAGATACCCAAATACACCTCTTTCTCAATCTTAGCTGAGGCTCCATGGCACTATCTGCCAACTACTTCCACAATAAACAAGACTTAATAAATAAGACCACATAAACAAGACCTACAAAGGAAGTTTTACAAACTTAGTTGATCATCCATCTCCAACTATTTTTTTAAAGGGTGGAGGTAGGGAGGATTTGAAGTCATCTAAAGAGGAGAGGCATTTCTTTAGAGAGACTCTCAAACCAAAGAGTAATGGATTGGTGCTTTATCCTCCCCTCTAGCCTAGTAAGGGGGCCTTCAAAGCTACCACTCTTAGTAATATCTTTTTGGATATGTCTCCTTAGGTGAGGGAAACAAAAGAAGAAATAAATAAATGGGACTACATCCAACTAAAAAGTTTTTGCAAAGCAAAGGAAAACCATCAACAAAACAAAAAGACAGTCTGCTGAATGAGAGAAGCTATTTGTCAATGATACATCTAATAAAAGGTTAATATTCAAAGTATATAAGGAACTCATACAATATAACACCAAAAAGACAAAAAATCCAATTAAAAAAATGGGCAGAGGACCTGAATAGATATTTCTCCAAAAAGGACATACAGATGGCCAGTAGACATATGAACAATGTTACTAATCATCAGAGAAATGTAAATTAAAACTACAATGAGATATAACCTTATACATCTCAGAATGGCTATCATCAAAAAGAGAAGAGATAACAAGGTTGGCCAGGATGTGGAATAAAGGGAACCCTCTTCACTGTTGGTGGAATTGCACATTGGTGCAGCCAGCCACTACGGAAAACAGTGTGGAGGTTCCTCAAAAAATCAAGTATAGAACTACCATATGACTCAGCAATCCCACTTCTGGGTATTTATTTATTCAAGGAAATCCAAAACACTAATTCGAAAAGATATATGCACCCTTATGTTCATTGCAACATTATTTACAGTAGCCAAGATATGGAAGCAACCTAAGTGTTCATTGCTTGATGATTGAATAAACAAGTGTTACACATATACAATGGAATATTCCTCAGCCATAAAAAGAGTGAAATCTTAGCATTTGAGACAACATGGAGGGACCTAGAGGATATTATGTTAAGTGAAATAAGTCAGACAAAGACAAATACCATATGATTTCACTTATTTTGGGAATCTAAACAAAATAAATGAACAAACAAAACATAAACAAACTCAGATACAGAGAACAAACAGGTTGCCAGATGGGAGGGGAGTTGGAGGCTAGGTGAAAAAGGTGAAGGGCTTAAGATATACAAATGGGTAGTTACAAAATAGTCATAGGGACGGAAAGTACAGCATAGGGAATGTAGTCAAGAATATTGTACTAACTATGATTGGTGCCAGGTGGGTATTAGACTTATTGGGAGCATCACTTTGTAAGTTATATAAATGTCTAACTACTGTTGTGTATCTGAAACTAATATAATATTAAATGTCAAGTGTACTTGAAAAATAAAAACAAAAATCTGAAATCTTCTTGTTAAAAGTCATTTCATCATTTCCACCCTCACTGACTTCTATCTTCTCTAAACTTCTGTAGAAATAATTTCTTACTAATAATTAGTCTTTATATTTATTTAGTATTTTGTTGTTTTATTATATCTAGTTTCTTTTAAGTACTTTAGTGGAATCGATTTTGGTTTACCTGCTTTTAAAATGGAAAAGTTAAAATGGATTATCTTTGATATCGCCAGCTCAGAAATTCTAGGATTCTTAAACTCTTTTGGGGAGAAATAGGTAGGTGATGTTAGTTGTAGTTTTATAGGTGATGAATAGTCAGATTTAAAGTGGTTGGCCATTATGACATATATTAATGACAGTAATGATTAGTGGCTTTGGTGCTAGAAATTTTAAGATTTGCTTTTACCAAGGAATGTTACCACCACTTCTCCCATACGTTTATTATTGTCGGAGTAGTAGGTAATGCAGGAATGAGGATTAGAAGTCTCAATTTTAGATTTTTAAATATTCTCTGCTTTATATAATGTAATGGGGAGTTATCAAAGTAATAAAGTTATCAGAAACAATTATAGTACCCATACATTTACTTGAACCCCACGTTAATTGCTTAATTTTCTATATTTTTTTATTTTTTGTTTGTTTTAACTGTACAGCCTGCAAAGTATAATTTGAATAATGAAAAAAGGAGCAGTTGGGCATATTGCCTGTGTTAAAAGCTAAGCTGTCCTCATGGAAATTCTTATGACATAGACCTGGCTGGAAACTTAAATGACATGTTTAAGACATACAAGAATGTGAGAGTCAAACAGGAAGAAAACAATAGGAAGCAAAGCTATGTTTTCACCCTGCCTGCCCTAGTACTAGTCAGCCTTTAATAGCCTTAATCGTAGGGAAGCCATTAATGTGGTAAGATTTATTATGTGTGATCAGCATAATTTAAGAGGTCACTTATTTTGATCACAAGTCTCTGAAAGGGTAACCAAATGCCCAAAAGAAGGGAAAGCAACAGTTACCCTCTTTGCCCCCAAATTAACAGTATAACACAAAAATCACTCCAGATGGCTCACCACTGAAAAGATTTTCATGATTTTTCTCATAATCTATTCCAGACTTAGTGAGATTCCTCTTAAACAAAGATACATCTTTGTGTCATGACAATTCTTTTTTCTTTTTTTTAAACAAATATATAAGTTTGTTAGACAGATTTAGTATTTCAAAGTTAAGTAATAAGTCACTTTTGAAGGTTGAAAGTTACGTCTGACGACTCTGAGTGGAATGGTTCTTTTCCATTAACTTCCATCCATGGTCCTCTTCTCCCAAGTTCATGACTGTGTAATTCTTTATGCTCTTTATTTGGAAATGTCTCTGGTCTTCCTTGAGAAATTTAGCTTGTTGAGTATGTTCAGAGATGAATGCATTTTCTGATTGTGTTCCTGTATGCTTTATTCAGCTTATAATATTTAGGTGTTGATTAAGTAGAAGGCTTTAATATAATGAAAATTAATAAAATGATTTTAAAAGGCCTCTGAATGTTTATACATTAAATAAAGTTGGTAACTTTCCTGTGTACCAATAAGCAGTTGGAAATAAAAACATTATGGGGGCAATTCCATTTAAGTTAATAACAAAAGATAGAAATGATAAAACTTGATGACAAAAAGAAAAACTATGATTAAGTAACCTCATATGTTGCCTCCGAAGATTCAACATTGTCAATCTGTAAATTTTTCCTAAATTAATTTATACGTTTAAATGCAGTATCAGTGTTCTAAAGGCTAGTAAACCTAAGACCACATACGTGAGACTAGCCAAGAACATTTTGAAAAATTAGAGCAATGAGGATGATGTCCCCTGTAAGATTTTAAAACGTATTATTGGAGTACCAAAATTAAAATAGTATGCTATTGAGCTTAGAACTGATAGATTTGAAAAGAACAGGATTTTAAAAAATCCAGAGACAAACTCAGTTTAGAGTATGATAAATGCAATATTTCTAATCAGTGGTAAAGGACAGTTACTTGAGAAATAATGAGGGACAACTTGCTGATTATTTGGTGAAAAAGTGAGATACATACACTTCTCCAGAACAAATTTTAGGTGGAGTAATGATTTTGGTGTTAAAATCGAAGCTATGATTATAGTAATGGAAAATATGAAGGCGATATCTATTAATTTGGGATCAGAACTGTCTTTCTAAGCATGGCACCAAAGATAAAAGCCTTAAAATAGGTTCGACTACATGAAATTATTACTTCCCCATAAAATGAAAGATGGGAAAATATTTGGAGTATATTAAAGGAGTTTTAAATCCTATATATTTAGAGAACTCTTAAAAATGTCTTGCATTTCCATTTATTGATATGTCCAGAATAAGCCAGGCTACTGAGACTAAAAGAAGATTGTAGTGGTTGCCTGGGCCTGGGAGCAGGGGAGAAGGGAATGAGAAGTGACTGTGAATGGGTATGAGGTTTCTTTTTGGGGTGATGAAAATGTTCTAAAGTTAAAATGCGAGGATGGGTACACAACTCCGTGAATATACTAAAAACTTTATACTTAAATTTTATACTTTAAAGAGTATGGTATTTGAATTATATGTCAATAAAGCTGTAGGTTTTAGCGTAAGCCTATGTCAGTAGAAAATAGGCTATTACCATAAACAGCAGTTAGTTGAAAAGAAGAAAAATGACTAGTAAACCTAATTTTTTTCACCTTTTGAATTAAGTATGGCAATTATATCAACATTGAAATGCCATTATTTTAAATCTTTCAATTGGAAAAGATTTATACAGTCAACACCCAGAATGTAAAGAGATGGGTGTATTTGTATGTAAGGGGGTGTAAGTTGGTTCAGCCTTTGGTGGGGTGAGGATTGGGGGGTGGGGGCTGTTGGAGAGTAGATAATATATCACTGTATAACAAAAGCCTTAAAAGATTTATACACATAAAACTTTTTTTTCAGCAATTCCCACTTCTAGAAATTCATCTGAGGCTTTTTTTGTTTGTTTTACTTAATAGTATATTGCAAATACCTCCATTTTATATATCTCAATATTTTGAATAGTCCCATACATATAAATATTTGGGGCGGTATTCTTTACAAAACACTTTTACAAGAATTAATGTTCTTATCTGGTCATGTTGTTTATCCCTTTGATTGTTGAGAAATTATTAAAACTAACAATGTTCAAGATGAGTTTCTGGTAGACTGGCGACCATTCAAGAGCAAGTTAATTGCAAATTGCAAGAAATTGCTATTTCTTGCTTTTTGAGGAAAGTTTTAACCTGCTAATCCTTTGAGCTAGGTTTTGGAGCTTTGATGATGAACAAGAAAGACTCAGTCTCTTCCTTCATGGAGATGGAGCAAATAGACACTTAAATTACAGTGTGTTAAGTGATATAATTGAAGTAAATTCTGGGAGCATATGAAATGAAGTCTCTGTTTTGCACAGGCAATAAAGCTTTAGAAAGTAAGGAGTGTTTAAGCTGATAGGTGAAGGACAAGGTGAAGGGGGGTTTAAGAGAAGGGCTTCTGGCAGAGAACTGCATCTGCAAAGGCCCAGATGGTAGGTGAACGTGTAGTATGGTGAGAATGGAGGCGTTAATAAGGGTCAAATCATGGTCCTTTTGAGTGACATTAAGGATTTTAACCTGAGCAGAGTAGAGAGCTGTCTCAAAATGGTAAGTAGGAGGTAGATATATCTTGGTTGTGTTTTTGCTTGTTAAAGAACATTTTGATTACAATATGTTGATGTAATTAACCCATTGAAGTGGGAGACTCCTTTAAGGTAGTTGCTACAATCAGGTGGGAGGAAATAATGGTCTACTTTAGGTAACTAGTAGAAATAGAAATAGATATGGGGTAGCATCCAATTATTTAGGAGGTAGAATGATATTGGACATTATGTTTGCTTGGATGTGAGGGATAGGGGAGGAATCCAGGATGCTGTCCAGATTAAGCTAAGTCAACTGTGCAAATCAGGTGTTGTTATTTACTGAGATAGAGAAGAATAGATTTGGTGGAGATGATATGGCCAGTTCATGAGTTATTGCATGGTCTATTCAGGCAGATATTTTCAATAGGCAATCTGAAGCTCTGAGAGAGAGATGGGTTAGAGATAAAGATTTGAGATCTTGATACTTATTTCAAATTGGTAAATAGGTTTTATAAGTTGAGATGATTTCCTTTTATAATTTATGACAGATACACATTAAACTTGTACTAAAAGAACTTCTTGCCAATTAACAGGCTATCTGAAAGTGTTTTGTTGGACATGTTTTTACTTCCAATGCTATGATTGTGAGACTCAACCTCATTGATGCATATTTTTTTCGTTTATTTATTTTCACAGTTTTCATGGCGTTTGGAAATCCATTGTAAGAAAATACTTTATGGTATTTAGACCTTCTTCTGTAGATAGACATTTAAATGTTTTCCCATTTTTCTCAGTGCTACTATGTTCATAGCATTTCTTTGGAATTCCTGTGTATGTCTTTCCTCATGTGTGAGAGCTAGGGAGTGGAACTACAGGGTAAAGAAGGGTGTGTGCATCGTCAGTTTCACCAGATATGGCCAAATTGCTTTATAAAATCATTATAGCAACATGCACTCCTACTCGCTATGTATGAGACTGTATGTTTCATATTCTGTCCTGTGTTTGGTATTGTTGAACTAAAATTTTTGCCAGTCTGATGGATGTAAAATGGTATCTTGTGATTTTATATTTGTTTCTTAATTGCTAGTGAGGTTGAACATCTTTTCATGTTAAGAGTCCCTTCATGTTTCCTCTTCTCTAAGTTGCCTATTCTTATTTTCTTCCTGTTTTCTATTGGCCTGTTTGTCCTTTTCATTTCGTTTTGTAGAATTTTTGTACAGGTGTACTAATCCTTTGTTAATGAGCATCTCTCCTCCCAACCTGTGGTTTGTCTTCACTTTTTTTATTGTTCTTATTTTTTTCCACCTTAAAATTTCACCTTTTATGATTTGAGACTTTTAAAATTTACTGCTTCATAAAATACACTTATCATTTTGCATATACATGTATACATATCTTATTTTTTAAAAGGAAAGTTATTTTTATCTTTCATACATTGAAAAATCTATGAAATCAATGGCATTGAATGGTAATACATTTGAAAGTATTTTAAAATTACAAATGCTGATGATAAAGACATCAGCAAGTTTTTAATAGACTTTATTTTTTAGAATAGTTTTAGATTCACAGAAAACTTGACCAGAAAGTACAGAGAATTCCCATATTCTCCCTGCTTCCACATACTTACAACTCCCCCTACTATCTACATCAGGCACCAGAGTGGTACATTTGTTAACAATCTATGTACCTACTTGATAAATCATTATGACCACAAGTCCATCGTTCACTCTTGGTGTTACACATTCTATAGGGTTTGACAAATGTATGACATGCACCCACCATTGTAGTACCATACAAAATAGTTTCACTGCCCTAAAAATATTCTGTGCTCTGCTCATTCATCACTTGCTCCCATTAAATGCTGACAACCACTGATCTTTTTTACTGTCTTCATAGTTTTGCCTTTTCCAGAGTGTCATATAGTTGGAATCTACAGTATGTAGCCTTTTCAGGTAGGCTTCTTTCAGTTAGTAATATGTATTTAAGTTTCTTCCATGTCTTGTCATGGCTTGATAACTCATTTACTTTTTAGTGCCAAATAATATTCCATTGTCAGGATGTACCTCAGCTTATTTGTCCATTCACTTACTGAAGGACATCTTAGTTGCTTCCAGGTTTTGGCAATTATGAATAACATTATTAATATATCCATGTGCAGGTTTTCGTGTGGACATAAATTTTCAACTCACTTTGTAAATACCAAGGAGCATAATTGCTGGACTGTATGGTAAAAATATGTTTAGTTTTGTAGTAGAACCCCTAAATTGTTTTCCAAAGTGTCTGTGCTATTTTGCATTCCCACCATAGTATTGCTCCACATTCTCACCAGCATTTGGTGGTGTCAGTATTTTGGATTTTGGTCATTCTAATAGGTGTAATGGTATCTCATTGTCATTTTTATTTGCATTTCTTTGTTAACAGATGATTTGGAGCATCTTTTCACGTGCTTATTGGTTATCCGAATGTCTTTTTTTGGCAAGGTGTGTGTTAAGGTCTTTGGCCCATTTTTTAATTGGGTTGCTTATTTTCTCATTGTTGAATTTTAGGAGTTCTTTGTGTATTTCGAATAATAGTCCTTAATAAGATATGTATTTTGGAAATATTTTCTTCCAGTATGTGGCTTGTTTTTTCATTCTCTTAAGCAATACTCACTTTTAAATAAAGGTCAGGCATTTTTGTTTGTTTGTGGACTATATTCTAATTAATTGATTGGAGTCCTAATGTAAGAAATCAAGATTCTGTGATAGCCCACAAAATTAAATAAGGCAGAATCAGTAAAATTTTAAATCAACAAATATTTCCAATCAAAACAATTTATGAAAAGAACAAAGTTTGAGTGCTTTAAAGCTTGAGTTTAAATATGTATATGAAACCTTCTTCTATGGACTATAACAAAAATCACATTTATTTAACTGTTTTCTTCACTATATTGTTAAAGCAATTTCTTCTATTCCTTAGTATATTTCCACCATGAATATTTTTTCTTAAATATTTAAAAGTGAGCCCCCTTTCATCACTTCGTATCCTTTTATCCTGGATTTTAAAAAAGTACTTATATCACCTGATACAATATTTATACATCTTTTACATGTGTGTTATTGTACCCCCATTTAGATTCCATGAGAGCAAAGACTTGTTTATTATTTCACTACTATATCCTAAGTCTGTTGTACAGCCCCTCACATCCAAAAATATGAAAGAAATGTGTTTTGAATTAATAAAAAACACTACTTATATTTTAGTATACAAGCTATTCTAAAAAAATAACTGCTGATTTTCAAGGCAATTGTTCTTGTCTTTTTTTTCTAAGATTGATTTTATAAAGACTGCTTATACCTCAAAAGGGCTTATTAAATCTCTGGTTATTACTAACTACTACTCAATTTCAGATTTTACATTCTGAGCAACAGGTTATGCTACCTTAATAGAATATGCTGATTCTTATTTCTAAGTCAAGCATTGATTCTTAATTGGTTGACCAGTAGGTCTTTGGAGTATGTGCTATAATCCTTATGCTATCATTAAGAACCAGCTATAAAAAAATGTTGACATCCAATATGAGTTTTAATGTAATATAATTATGTTAATTATGTATAAATCTCCTGATGTTTTGACCTATAAATTTGTCTGAAATTGGTTAATATTAGGAATATGTCAGTCACAGGAAAAAGACTAAAGATTAGAGATTATCAAGGAAATAGCTAAATAAATTGTGTATATTGTTTTTTAATGTGAAGAAATTTTATTTTCCAATTTCTCGTGGCAGTAAAATACATATAAAATGTACTTTTTTAACCATTTTAAGTGTACAGGTATTAAGGACTTCCATATTTTTGTGCAACTGTTACCACCATTCATCACCAGAATCTTTTCATCGTGGAAAAGTGAAACTCTCTACCCAATAAATAATAACTTCTCTCTCTTCAGCTCCTGGCAACCACCATATAAGTACTCATGTAAGCACCTCATATAAGTAGAATCATACAGTATTTCTCTTTTCGTGAGTGGTTTATTTCACTTAGTAATATGTCAGAATTTCCTCCCTTTTTAAGGCTGAATAATATTCCATCATACATACCACATTTTGCTTATCCATTCATTTGTTAATGGATACCGCAGTTTTTATTCCTGGTCTTTAACCAGATAATGGGTGCTACCTTAACACTTGCCACTTGGAATGACTTTCCCGTCCAGGAGGCACCTGTCTCTTATAGGAGTGTGGTTTTATTCTTATAGATTTAAATAATATGGCTTCATCAGAATGTGACACAGCCCCATATTCATACAATAAATACATCTTAAGCAATGTTGGAGACAGTAATAGTTGAAGGTAGTCATGAAAATTTTAAAACAGGGTGATTTCTGTTCTCACTCATTAACATGCATATGATTTAAAAAAATTTGAAATGTGTATTTTATAAGGAAAAGTTCATATTTATGTAT
Organism: Eonycteris spelaea; assembly: GCA_003508835.1. Classification (NCBI taxonomy): domain Eukaryota; kingdom Metazoa; phylum Chordata; class Mammalia; order Chiroptera; family Pteropodidae; genus Eonycteris; species Eonycteris spelaea. The sequence continues at coordinate 28,909,531 of PUFA01000001.1, read as the reverse complement.
TGCAATGCATTTTTATTTTTGCCCTTGAAGGTAGTGATTTTTCCTGTGGCTGACTGCAGCAGAGTCACCTGAGAATTTATTAAAATTATGCATTCCTCAGCTATGAAGATTAAGATTATGTTAGAGCGAGTGGAACAGGGATCCAGGAGTCTCTATTTTGATATGCTTGTTATTTAGTCAGAGATAGCTATCATTGGTTATCATTATTCCAGGAAATTTTCTTACCGGCATCTTTATGTAATCTAGATTTTAGTGTATGTCATGTACATGTCTCCAGTTCACATGGCGTTCAACAAAAGACAAATTCAAAATAGTTTTGTCATCAGTTATTTTGAGACTCCAAATAGAATCTTTTTGATAAGGTAGGTTGTTAGAGAAAGATATGTTATAGGCCGCAAGATAGGACAAGATTTAAGCCAGTCCATAAGGCTGCAAGAGTAGTAATTTTGGTAAATTGGTAAATTTGTGGGACGGAATTACAGTCCATCCTTAAACAGTTAATGAATTATTTTGGAGTGATTTGTCTCATATATATGTGTTGCTTTTAATTTTGAGACTTTATTAGCAAAGGATAGCTAGCTATACAAAATGAATCATAGAACCTGAATGTAATTGATCCTAATTTTTTAGAAAGACAGGAAAACGCAGATCTTGATCTGTAGCTTATCTTACGGAGAGTTAGTCTTTGTATTTGTAGGAGGTAGATTTGTGTTTAATATTATAAGTGGCAATAGAACTTTTGCCCCAGACTTCCTGAGAAAGAATATGAAGGTTTTTTTTTTCATCTAAGTTGCTTGTCTTACTTGTTCGTTGTTAATATGCGTTTCAAGAGTTTCTAGTTGGGACTTTTTTTCTCTCTCATTTTAGCTTCATGTATCTTATATTCCTGGAAAATTTCCAAACTTCTATTAATTAATTAAATTATTTATTCATTATTTTTTATTTTTTGAATGTAAACAATTTTATTTGAAATGCATTCTTTTTGTTGTGAAAACCAGCATTATTTCTTTGTGTCAAACCATTTATGTATGTATGTATGTATGTATGTATTATTGGTGACATTGATTAATGAAATCCAGTGTTTCAGCTGTACACTTTAACAGTAAGGCATATATATATTTACACTGTGTGCTTATCTCCCACAGTTAGATTTCTTTCTGTCACCACATATATAACCCCCTTTACCTGTCTACCTCCCCACTACCCTCTAGTGACCACTAGTCTATTGTCCGTGTCCATGAGTCTCTGTTTGTCCTGTTCATTTGTTGCTTTTAAGTTTATATCCCACATATAAATGATATCATGTGATTTTCAATTTTTTCAATCTGGCTTATTTCACTTAGCATGATTATCTCGAGGTCCATCCATACTGTCTCTTCTTATGGCTGAGTAATATTCCATTGTATGTATGTCTCACAGCTTCTTTATCCATCATCTATCGTAGGACACTTCAGTTGCTTCCACGTCATGGTCACTGTGAATGATGCTGCTATGAACATCAGTGTGCAAATATCTTTTCGGATATGGGTTTTCAAGTCTTTGGGGGTAAATACCCAGTAGAGGGATTGCTGGACCATATGGTAGATCAATTCTTAGTTTTTTGAGGAACCTCCATACTGTTGTCCATAGTTGCTGTACCAATTTGCAGTCCCACCAGCAGTGTATGAGGATTCCTATTTCTCCGCATCCTCTCCAGCATTTGTTATTACTTGTCCTGTTGATTATAGCTATTCTTACAGGTGTGGGATGGTATCTCATTGTGGTTTTGATTTACATTTCTCTAATAGCTAATAGATGTTGAACATCTTTTCATATCCTCCAGCTCATTCTTTTTTCTCAGGATGGCTTTGGCATTTTAAGGTCTTTTGTGCTTCCGTACATATCTGATGATTTTTTGTTCCGTTTCTTTAAAAAAAGCCAATGGGATTTTGATGGGAATTGCATTAAATCTATATAATACTTTACATAATAAGGTCATTTTAACTATGTTGATTCTTCCAATTCAAGAACATGGAATATCTTTCCATTTCTTTGTATCCTCTTCGATTTCTTTTAATAGAGTCTTGTAGTTTTCATTATATAGGTCCTTTCATTGGATTTATTCCTAGGTATTTTATTCTTTTTGTTGTGATTGCAAAAGGGTTTATTTTTTTCCACTTCTTTTTCTGACAATTGATTATTAGGGTATAGGAACACTATGGATTTTTGAATGTTGATTTTGTATCCAGAGACTTTACTGTATTTGCTGATTGTTTGTAGTAGTGTTCTTGTGGAGTGTTTAGGGTTTTCCATATAGTGAATCATGTCATTCGCAAATAGTGATGGTTTGACTTCTTCATTTCCTATCTGGATGCTTTTTATATCTTTCTCTTGCCCGATTGCACTCTCTAGGACCTCCAATGTTATATTGAATAACAATGGTGATAGTGGACAGCTTTACCTTGTTCCTAATCTTAGAGGGAAGGTTTTTAGTTTTTCACTATTAAATATAATGTTGGCTGATGGTTTGTCATAGATGGCCTTTATTATGTTAAGGTACTGTCCTTTTATACCGATTTTGTTAAGTGTTTTGATCATAAATAAATGCTGTATCTTGTCAGAGGTTTTTTCTGCATCTATTGATATGATCATATGATTCTTATTTTTTAATTTGTTTTTGTAGTGTATCACATTAATCGATTTGTGTATGTTGAACCATCCCTGTGCCTCTGGGATGAAGCCCACTTGATCGTGGTGTATTATCTTTTTAATATACCAAACTTCTATTTTAAAATATTAAATTAATCTCTTTTATAGAAGCACACTAATGGTTCATCAGAGTATTAGGACAGACCTGTTTTTTAATATTTAAAAAATTGTTTTCTGGCCATTTTGACTTGTCTTAAAATTGATATTTATTATCAGTCTTTATCTTATTGATCTGTCAGTAGCTTTTGACATAGTTGGCCACTCCTTCTTACTTGATACACTTTTTCCACTTCCTTTCTTTACCACACTCTCTTGGTTTTTCTCTTATCTTGTTAGTTGTTACTTCTGAGTTTCTTTTGCTATTTCCCCTTGTTCTTCTTCACCTTTAATATTGTGGTGCCCCAGACCTCAGTTCTTAATCCTCTTCTCTGTCTTCACTTTTTTTTGATAATGTCTAGTCTCATGGCTGTAAATACTACCCATGAGCCCATGATTCCTAAACTTATACCCCCAGCTCAGACTTCTAAACTCATCTTTATCTACCTAGTTGATGTGCTTTTTAAATTGCTTAAATTTTTTTTTCTTCTTTTGATTAGTATAGCTATTTTGGTTATTTTCTTTGAATGTTCAAGGATTCCATTTGATTATAAGTTGAATGCAGACAGGAATCATGGTAGTATAATTTTGTAGTAGTATTGGAGTGAATTTTTCCTCAGCTCCTTTGAGATTTCTTTCAAGGTCTGTTTTAGAAGTCCAAATCTTGTATTATTCTACATTCTAGAGAATTTTTATTATAAAAATTTTTCATTTCTCTCAAGTTTAAAAGAAATTATAGGTATCATAATGATTAGATTAAAGGTATATAGCCTCATCCAGTGAAAAAACTTTTCATTGTTTTTTTGTAAATCTATTTATGAGGTTTATGCAATTATTAGTGTTTTTTTTCTTTTATTTTCTCTGACAACTTTTATAGTAACATCTATACAAGGCTGAAGAGGTCATTGCAGATTTAAATAACTATAAGATGGAGCCAGAGGGAATTGGAAAGTTGTACATATAAACATGTACACTAAGCTGCAGATAGAATTATCATAAGTGACTCCAGGCCCTGGATTTGATAATTGTTTTAAATGCTGCATCTCTTTATCCATCCAGTAAACAAATATTTACTTGGTAACTAACTGAACTAGGGAAATACATAGCACAATGAACAATAGTCTCTCTCAAGGCCTCTCAGTTTAGGCATCCAAATTAATAGTTGAAATTTCATATTGAGTGCCAAGTGCTGTATTTGAAGTGAGCATAGGGTACTTTGTGGCGTTGGTGGTGTGAGGTACTCATTTCATTGAAGAGTAGAAGGTACTTGGTGTCACAGGTTTACTATCCTAAGATGGTTTATGGTGCGAACATTGTCTTTAAAACCCTGAGCCTATTTTTCAGTATGTTAAATTAGTATTCTTCTGCATCTGTTTACAAATCTTATAAAAATTGCAAGGTTTTAATGGAGATGAAATACTATGTGAAAATGCATTTCTAAACACAGCTACTGTATTTTCATCAAACAGTTCTGATATTTAGCAATTTGCTAAGGTTTTTTCCAGTTTAAGAGTCTGTGATTCTGGGTTGTTACTCACTTCTTCTTAGGTTTTTTTTTCTTTTATATTACTTTTTATTACTATTCTGTTATTCTCTTCATATAACAAATCCTGTGTTGTGCGCGAAGGTGCCGTGCAAATGATAAAACACAAAGATGTAAGGCATACTTATTTTCATTATGTATTAATAGGGTTTTGTTGTTGTTGTTAATGGAGGAATCTAGGAAAGTTATAGATGTGATTTGTTTACCAGCCCATGATATGTCATGGAGAGAACCCCTGAAAGACCCTGTGTGCAGTTTACTTTACCTGCTCTGATTTTACAGTATATCTTGAACCTTAAATACCACTTCCAGTTCCTGAAAAACCGTAATAGGGAACAGCCATGAAAGAGGGAAGGAATATGGCAGTTCTCTGATTATAAGTTTTGACAATTTTGTCTGGGCCTCGTCCTAGATGTCCCTATTATCTTGCTGCTTTCTCTCATTGTGAGTCTGCTGATGATTCCATCTTATTTGAAATACTTGGTTATCCTGACAGTATGATCAGTCACAGTGTTCTTTCCTCATAGGACTCTCATCTCCCCCTGTTATAAACCATGAAGTTCATAGTGCTCACTTATCCCTAAAGGTATTGCCCATGACAGTCCACTAATATGATAAGCATTGCTTTAGTTGAAAATTTGATTTTAATTCTTTAAACAGTCGTGGTAACTACTTTATTTTCCCACCATGTCAAAACCTACAACAATGATGAGAATTCTTGGGAATGGACTAGCTCTGTAGAAAGTCAACTTAAAAAAATTTTTTTTTTTTTAAAGTAGACTTGCCTGGGTTTGTTAGGATTTCAAGGCAGAAATACCTTCCTTTTTAGCTTTTATTTTTATGGACTCAGTTGAAGGCAATATTAGTCTGCAAGTTTGTAGGGTTTTTTTTCCCCCTCTTTTTTTCTTATTTAAGGTGACATTATTCTGCTTTAGATGACTAGTGCCTTCATTCTAACTTTATGCCCTCTACTGTGGAAACAGGAAGGGGCTGTTAACCAGTCATATGTCGCTGTTGACTCATCGATCCCAACATAATAGATGGGTAGTCTCTTCTTTCACCACTTTTTTATGGCATAGTAGAATGATGTTATAGTGCCACTGTAATTACAGTGCCAATTCACCTGCTTGAATATGCTAACTCCCTTGACAAGAAATTCAAGCTGTTAGAGGAAGGAAGGTGAAATGGAAACATAACTTTCTAAACTAGTACTGATTTTTTTTTTTATGGTGAGGAAAAAATCTAATTTCCTATCTGATCAAAATAAAACATTACTAGAATTTCCTTAGACTAGTTTCCTGTATATAGTATTTGCCATGAAAAGAAAATAACTCACATAATAAAAAAATGACTTTGTATATGCTGTTATCTGCAGAGCAAATTCTGGAAGTAACTACTGAAATCACACCCCTGTTGAACGAATCTGGAACCGTAGGAACAGAAGATTCTGTACTTCTCCCCTTCTCTGACCCCCTCACAATGCAGGAGGATGATCTGAATAATATTGTAAGAGGTTTACCTTTTATTTTAAATGATGAGCTTGGACTCATAGGGTTATCGACACTTGAGTAATGGCTTGAGAATGTAGTATTCATTCACTTGGGCTCTCCGCTGGCCTTGAAGATTTTACTTTGGATACTGTGTGTCGACAGGAGAGAACTTGAGGGTAGAAGAGGTACATGTTCCTTTTAATGTCTTTTTTTTTTTTTAAGTTTTTTTTTTTCCTCTGGGAAATGGCACACTAATGCTACAATATTTAACAATATAATTGAGCTTGCTCGGAAACATGTATGTATGGACAGAAGATTTTTCACTCTAAAATGTTAAGCTGAACAAAAAACTTAAAAAAAAACCTCCACTATTTTCATCTGTATTCATCACCTTGCCTTTAAGAAGTGCCTAGAGGAGGCTTTTGAAAGGGATGAGTGAAACAATATAAAGTTTGGTGAGGATTTTCATGGCTTATGAGCTTTTTCTTTTTTTTCTCTATGTTGAAAGCATGAATGAGGGCCTGGAGGAAATCTGGCTAGAAGATAATCAAATCCAGGTTCTAGCTTTCCTTTGAATGCTTATTTCAGAATAATAGAATGTTAAGAACTGGACGTGATATTGAAGATGATCTGGTTTGTTCCTCACTTTTTATGGATGAGAGAACTGAGGTCTGGAGAGATTAAATGATTTTCTCGGGGATGCGTATAGTAGTTAGAGTTAGACTAAAATTTATTTTCCATTTCTGGTTTATTTTTCCACTATTCTCTTCCATGACAGGACTGAATTTCTCATGGATCTTGCCAGGTTTGCTTAGCAGACCAATCTGAACAAACAGGAATAGTTAAAGCATTTTAAACATAATATTTGGAGAAGAAATACCTTTTAATTTCACTGACACTCCTCAAAAATGAAGTCACAGACTTAAAAAAAAAAGTGGCTTATTATTGTTGTGTAATACATATACATTCAGGGCCTTAACTGTCCTTCGTACTGATTGCAGTGTTGGTTCTCTGTAGGCTCTTAGTGGAGTCAGATAGAATTGATCTTGATAACTCTGAAAAACCAAGTGGATTTTCAAGTAATGTTTTATATTACATAGTCTTGTGGTCTAGATTGAAGGTATGAAGGAGAAGACTCCAGTGTGTGTACTTGACATATAATTTTTGAAAGAGAGCAAGAGTATTGAAGTGTTTTCTCTTAAAGGGATTTGGCCTTGCTGTTTTATTTGGTGATCATAGGCCTGTTGTAACTTTTTTGTTCCTTTTTCAAACCATTTCAAATTCTTCTCGGAAGCGTGTGGTAATTTAATCTTATTACTGCTTTTTTTCTTCTTGGCCCATAAAATGAAAATGGAAAGAGATTTCATTTAACACTGTAGATAATTATAGCTGATATTCAGTGATTACTTACTGTCAGGCACTGTGCTAGTTTTTATATGTATTTAACATTTAATTGTCATATATCTCTATGGTGAGGCTGTTTGTTGTATTTTTTAGATGAAATTTTTTAGATGAAATCCAGAGAATCGTTCGACGTTACACAGCTAATAAGTAAAATATGAATTCAAACACAGGTAGTTTTTAAAAACTCTGTTCCATTGCCTCTTAACGTAAGATGTTACGGAGACCAAATTATAAAGGATTCACTGAATAAAATAAGAGGTTCATATCACAAAAGGTTTTAATAAGGGGATGCTTTTAAAAAAGCAGGTCAGAAACCCACAGGGAGCCATATCATTGATATAGGAGTTTTGGTCACCTAGTTTTGCCTCCTGTTGAGTTACAGGGCTGCCTTAGGATCAGGGGGCTATTCCTGATTCAGCCATTGGTCTGTCTTTGCAAAGAATAGGCCGGCATTGCCCACAGTAGATAAGGCTGCTGCGTTGACAGAGAAAGTTGGTTGGGCATGGTAGGTACCATGATAGACACATAGGCAACGCCTTTGAGTATCTAAATGGTTAATTCAATTTATATACAACCTCAAGACTGTATCTATTATAAAGCACAATGAATATAGATGTTAGTTTCAAGATCTCTAATATATATAAATATATGTTTAGTTTGAGTATTTTTTCTCTTTGATAATTCTTTATCAAAGAGGAGGCAGTTATGACTTAGACCCTCAAATCTATTTTTAATCATTTGAGGATATTTATGTGCTTATTAGTAATCTTGACTATCCTGTGTTGTATTTTAGATTATATCACCATGTGACCTAATCTTAGATTATTAATTCCATTTTAAGGATATTACCAAGGTTAAAGTAGAAGTTTTATTTTAGGATTTCAAATAGGTGGATAGAATAATTTTTATCATATTTTCTATTTCTTTCAAATAATTTTTATAGTAATTAACTAGTTGATTATAAAAACTTATGATTTGAGTTGATCATAAAAAACTGATAGGTGAATAGGTAAAAGAATGATGATGTTATTGTTAAAAATAAAGTGATTTTTCTGAATTCTGGGCTTATTAGCTTGAGATACAGCTAACTAGACCTAAGCCCTAGAAATTATTTTTTTTGTATGTATTTCATATATAAGAAAGGATTTTTATTCATTTTTTTGTATTTGATATTCATATTAAGGAATCAGTAAACTTTTTCTGTAAAGGGCCTAATAATAGTTAAGTGTTTTACGCTTTGCGGGCCATATGGTCTCTCTTCCAACTACTCAGCTCTGCCATTATAGCATGAAAGCTGCCATAGACAATATGTAAATTAATTTGGTTTTATTTCTAAAAAAAACTTTATGTATGGACACTGAAATTTGAATTTAATATAATTTTTATATATCATTAAATATCATTCTTTTGATTTTTTTCAATCATTTAAAAATGTAATAACCATTTTCAGCTCATTGGCTGTACAAAAACAGGTTATGGTCCAGACCTGCTTGACAGGCTGTAGTTTGCTAACTCTTGCTCATAATAATCCTGTAAGACTTTGTGACTGCCTTCTGTTTTTTTCCTTTTCTTTTAATATCTTTTAACATTTTATGTTTTGCTTCTTTTGCTACTTAATATGTTGCTTTCATTGGTAGTGTGTGTGTGTGTAACTTTTAAATTTTAATAATTTTAAGTAATTCATTTTAATCAAACATTTTTAAATTAAAATTTAAGCTATAGAGTCCATAAGGTCTATAATATTGACCTGTTTACTGGTTTGCACTTTTATAAAAGTTAGTGCTCAAATATTTGGGAGAGTTGGAAAGAAATAATATCTGTCATCTATTAGTAGAAAACTAATGTGTAGGTTGTTTTATTTCATTTATTCATTCATTTATTTAACATATGTTCCAGAATGGTTCTCTTGCATTAATGAATATTAAGTAATAGGGAAGCAAAATTCACCTCAGATGCCAGGGAATAAGAGAAAGGAAAGAAAGCATCTCTTACTGATTGTGTTCTTGGTGTCATAGTATAAATGATAGGGACAGTCCTTTAATTAACCTTTATAACTCTTTTAAATAGGTATTTCTTTACTAATTTTACAGGTGAAAAAACTTAGATAAAATACATTTGGCTTAGGTGAGTGAATGGTGGAGCATAATTTCAACTGAGACTGTGCTCTTACCATCTAGGACTATTCAGCAATTAACCAGCTACTTACCTATTGCTACAAGTTTTAACACACACCTTAGATGACCAAGGACAGAGGTTTTTTTTTTTTTTTTTTTTTTTTTTTTTTTTTTTAGAGAAGATGAAATATTGAAGAACCTCTAAGATACACTTACAAATCCAATGAATTTAGGATTACAAAGGCTTCATTTTTGTTATTTATTTAAAAATTTTTAATAGGCTTTATTTTTAGGACAGTTTTAGATTTAGAGAAAAATTACACAGAATGAATAGAATTCCCATATACTCACTCCTAGTTTACACTGTTATTAACATCTTGCATTAATGTGATATATTTGCTATAACAACTGATAGACCAATACTGATCCCTTAGTAGTAACGCCCATATTTTACATTAGGGTTCATTCTTTGTGTTGTACAGTTATACAGATTTTAACAAATGTATAATGTCATGTTTCTACCATTACAATGTCATACAATAATTTCACTCTCTAAAATCTCTGCATTCTACCTATTTGTTTCTCCTCCTAGTCCTTTGAACCCGAACCAATCACTGATCCACAGTATCTCCTATTATTAACGTTATGCATTAATGTGGTACAGTTTTTATAATTGATGAGCCAACATTATTACTAACTAAAGTCTGTAGTAGTTTATGTTAGGGTTTACTCTTTGTTAACCTATCAGTACATTCTATGGGTTTTGACAAACATATGCTATGTACCCACCATTACAGTATCATACATAATAATAGTTTTATTGCACTAATAATCCCCTGTGGTCCACGTATTCATTCCTCTCTCCTTTCCTATGAATCCCTGGCAACCACTATTCTTTTTATTGTCTTCATAGTTTTTAAGAATGATATGTTTTTACTGTCTTCATAGTTTCCAGAACATCTTTAATTGAAGTAATACAGTTGGTAGAATTTCAGATTGGCTTCTTTCAGTTAGTAATGTATTTTTAACATTTATTCATTTCTTTATATGGCTTAATAGTTAATTTCTTTTTATTGATGGAAAACATCCCATTGTATGGATGACCCACATTCATCTACTGAAGCACATCTTGGTAGCTTCCAAGTTTTGGCAGTTATGAATTAAGCTGTTGTAAACATTTGGGTGCAGGTTTTTGCATGGACATAAATTTTTAACTTATTTGGGTAAATACCTACGTGCAATTCTTGAATTGAATCCTATGATAACATGTTTAAGTTTATAATAAATTATAAAGGGCTTTATTTTTAATGACAAGTAAAACACATTTTTTTCTTTTTATACTTCTCTTTGCCGCTTCACCTTTCTTTAAAAGTGTTGTTTTATGAAATTAGTAGAATTGCACAATGAAATAAGATTGAGGACATACATGAAGCTTCTTATCAAACTACAATCCAGAGCCACTTCACGACAGGGATATGTTCTGAGAAATGCATCATTGGTTAATTTTGTCATTGCATGAACATCATAGAGTGTACTTAAACAAACCTAAATGGTTTAGTCTACTACATATCCTAGGCTATGTGGTATAGCCTATTGCTCCTAGACTACAAACCTGTACAGCATGTAACTTTAGTGAATACTACAATTGTAACACAACAGTATTTGTGTATCTAAACATCTAAATTTTAAAAAGATACACCTGTACAGCATGTAACTTTAGTGAATACTACAATTGTAACACAACAGTATTTGTGTATCTAAACATCTAAATTTTAAAAAGATACAGTAAAAATATAGTATAAAAGAAAAAATGGCACACTTCTAGTGGACAGCTATCATGAATGAAGCTTGTAGGTGAGTTAGTAAATGGTGAATGAATGTGACGGCCTAGGATATTACTGTACACTATTGTAGACTTTATAAACTCTGTATTTATAAAACAACATGGGATTAAATTAAATCATGAAATTAAGAGATGTGGTAAACCCAAGATGATATTACTGCTGTCATAATATGGCATACTGTTTTACAGCAAATTTTTTTATAAGTAGAAAGAGTACAATCTATGATAATGATAAAAAGTATGGTATAAAAATACATAAACCAGTAAAATAGTCATTTATTATCATTATCAAATATTATGTACCTTACATAATTGTATGTGCTATACTTTTATACGACTGGCAGCACCGTTGGTGTGTTTACACCAGCATCACCACAAACGTGAGTAATGCATTGCATAACAACATTGAGACCTTACGATGGCTATGTCTATGACATCATTAGGCGATAGGAACTTTTCAGCTCAAGGTCGTTATGCAGCCTGACTGTATAAGTTTAGTAGGAAACAATGACTAAATCAGATTTTTTTAACTTGGTCCTTTCAACTAATTTGCTTGAAAAAATTTGGAAGTTTGAGTCAGCTGAATTATATAAAGGTTAAAAGTGTAAATGAAGAGAGTTTCTGATAGTAAAAATTGTGGAGTTTCTTGACTCAACAAACATTTTGAGTGTCTATACTGCCTTTGGAGCTCAGACTAGTGAAAGAAGTGAACAGTATCTGAATAGAGATATGCATCAGTTACTGTGGGGACACAGGAGGAGTCTGTAATCCTGCCTGAGTGGGTGGTGGAAGGGGTTCTAAGAGAACTCACTTTCTATGAAGGTGATGTCTAAACTTTTTTCTTTTCTCTATTAGCTTTAAAAATTATTTTAAAGTGCATAGTTATTGCACATATTAAAAGAATCCAGAAGTGTAAGTAGTAAAAAGTATAAATCCCTACTTATCCTTTTTGCTCTCCAATTTTCATTCTCCAAAGTTATAGTTAATAGATGGGTAAATATGCCTCCAGATTTTTCCTATACACATACCATCAGGGTTCTCCCAAATTTGGGCTTATACAAATGTATAATTTTGTAACTTGCTTCGCCAACCCCCCCCCCCCCCCCATGTAGTAGACTATCATGTATATATGTTTCTGTGTCGGTAGATATGGATAAATCTCATTTAAAAATTTGCTGCTTCACATAATAGGATGGATATACCATCATTTATTTACATTATTTCCTATTGTTGCATATGTAGGTTTCCAAGATATTGCAAACAGTAAATATTGTTGATGATGAGTTTATAAGTAGGTGAAGGGAGTGAGGACTAACGTGAAGGGGGGAATGATTTCTAGGCTAAAGAAACAATATATAATTTAAAAAATACTGCTGAAGAAAATGACAAACTTTGAGGGGAGAAGCATTTCTATTTTTATGCTTTGGAAATACAGCACCTCTTGTTTTCCTCAGCTGTATGCTAGAGTATCTCATCTGTGGAATACACATCTCTGTATTGAATAATTTATAGTTAGGTAATTTTCTTATTTGGGAGATCAAAAACTTTTTCAATAAATATTACCAGTTAGAGAAGTAGAATCATAGACTGATAAAAAGGATTATTCAGAGGTCACACAGAGATTAAGTGGATAGTTCTGGGAATAAAGCTTGTAGTTCAGCTTTCTTTCTCCTCTTAGCTCTGTTGTCTCATTGAGAATTTCTTACCCAGAGTTCAAAATAGCTTTTTGGATCATGAATCCCCCATGCTATCCAACTGAAACAAAATTTTAATTTAAAAAATAGTGATTGGGAAGTTGCTAGTTTATCAAGAAGGTATTTGAAAATGGCATATCTGGCTTGAAGTAGATGAATTGTATTTTGTTATATATTACTCTTAATTAAAATTTTATTATCCTTTAAAAGTTTTAGTTGCTGCTTTGTTCCAAATTTCCAATTTTGGAGTGTTGCATGTAGTGTAATATCAAGTACTAATTAAACTAGTATTATAATTTCATCATTCTCCTGACAAGTAAGAGAACCTGGTAATTTCTTAAAAATACATCGGAAACAAAATGGAGCATTAAACAAGGATAATGTCTTTCTGAGCTATTTCTAAAATGCTTGAGTAAATCAGCCTAATGTATTCTCTCATTTCCTTAAACAATAATTGTATTGTCTATTGTATTGCATGATATGAAATATTTATCTTTCATCCTAAGGTAATTATTTCTTTATGTGAAGTGTAATTTTAAAGTGTTGATATCTATTTTATTCAGTTAAGAGATATTTTTCAAGAGTAAAGTATACATTTAAATATGTAAAATGACATTTTATATTTAATATTTCTAGGGCTGCTTTGGAAGAAGTAGAAGGAGATGTGGCAGAATTGGAACTAAAGCTTGATAAGGTAAATTTTACTTTTTTAACTTTTTAAAACATCAATTCTTGTTTCCCATAAATAATAATTTGTGCCTGTAGTACCAGGTGGTTCATGTCATTACTTCTTTCACTTTATGAGGTTAAATGCTATTATTATCCCAATTTTACACATGAGGAAATTGAGGCTACAGACAATAAGTAGCTCTCTGAAAAACTAACTGCCAGAGCTAGAATTTGAATCATGTCTGACTTAAAATAGCTCACTAGATATTCTTTTTATTATTGGAGTTTCTTTCTTGGTCCATCAAAAATATTGCACCTATTTTTTGATGCTTAATGGATTTCATACATAATCATCATTCCTGTTTATAAATTTGGATGTGGCCATGTTCAAATATAAAGGTTAAAATATTTATTCCATTTTTTAAAGATATTGCCAGAAGTGCTTAATATATGTTTAATAATTGATATAAGTAGTCATATTCTATTTAAGGGTAAATGTACGTTGATTCCTATCTTCTGTATTAACTGTGGATAATCTTCTTTTCCTTCTACCCCAAAATTGTATATAGCTGCTATATAACAGGCAGAAACATGAGAATGAATAAGAAATGGCTTCTGATCTTAAATAACCATTGTTTAGCAAAATACCTTTAAATTATTTCAGGTAAATCAGATGCATATATTTGAAATACCTTTTTTGAAAATAGTTTCCTATTTGTATGATTATCAGTGAAAATGGTATTGCTCTGTAAAGCTGTGTTTTTCCAACCTTACTGTGCATAGGAATCCCCTGGGGATCTTGTGAAAATACAGATCCTGATTTAGTAAGTCTGGGGTATCTGAGATTCTCTCTTTCCAACCAGATTTCAGGATGGTGCTTTGAGTGGCAAGGAAATAAATTTTGTTAATTAGACTGAAGGCTTTCAAGTATTTTTAAATCATGAAAGATATGTGTATATATGTGTATATAATATAAATAGAATAGAAATTATATAAAGCAGTATTATTAATATGTACGTGAAACAAAAATTTTAGAAATTGTTTACTAGAAATTATTTTTGTGTAGTGCTGTCTACTTTCAAAGCGCTTTGTTATACAGTATGCTTTTGGTTTTTATAATAATCCTGTAAGGTAGATGGGACAAATGATATTATTCCTATTTTATAGATGAGGACACCAAAGCTCAGAAAGTGAAGGATACTTGCTTCATTTCACAGTTAGAAGAGGCAGAACCAGGGTTAGAACCCATCTGTTTTTATTCTTAGTTCGGTGCTCTTCTTGTGCACCACTGTACTCCTGGATCCATATTGGGGGAGCACATGACACTTGGAAATTTTCTGAGGAGCACTAGCAAGCTTCCAGGCAAGCGTTTTAAAAATTTAATGTTATAATTTTTAGTAAGGTTGTTATTTTCGAAAGCTTATTTTTTATTTAAAATTATATGTATGAGATTATTATTATTATCATTATTATTATTTTACCCTGAGGTATTATATTATTTTTAAGTACTCTTCGACACAGTTTTTAAACCCTTAGGGTAGGCATCAGAAGATGAGTCTTGATTTTCTGGTAGGTTTATAAGAGAGTAGGGACAAGGGCAAGGCTTTTTAAAGAATCACAAGAGTACTATAATAGGATATCTATTCTCTTTGGGTAGAACTGCATCTGAATCATACGAAACATTTTGTGGGGGCGGGAGCTCAAAATTGGAAGTATCTAAAAAGAATTTTTGTTAATGATTTTGCTTTTATTAGCTGCTTTTTTTTCCCTTTTATATCATTTGTTTGGGGTCGGGAGACTGGTAGATTTCTAGAACCAAAAGATTCAGATCTGAAACAAGTTATTAAATTACTGACATTCAGTACTAAAAACTCTAAGCCCTTTCTAGAGTCTGTATTAATCCAAAGGGCTACTAAGGGCATCACAGAAACTGACTTCTTTTAAAATATCTTCTACCCATATAGAAATTCTATAGTTACTTTAATATTCCTCTAGTTTAAGTTCTCAATCCTTGTTAAATGTACCTCTCCCAAATTCTTAAGGTGTTCTCGATCATTTTTACTTTAGAATTATGAGGAGTTAGCATAGAGAAGAGAGCCTGAGAAGAGCAGGAAATGGTTGTTATTGAAGGTGTTGGCAGTGAGGAAGGTGGGGTTGCCCAAGATTAGTTTAGTGATTTCATAACTTTGTGCAGGGCAAGTTTCACTTGTAATATTGTAAATTATGCCACCAACAAGTTAAACTAGTTTAATGACTTACATTGATTTTGCTTATAAGGTATGCCAGCAGTAGTTACACTCTTCCTGGTGAATAATGCTTACTGTGTGGCATCGATCTGCTGGGTGCAACTATTTGTTTATTCTGCCAGGTGTTTGGGCATTGGCAACATCATAGAGCATCATAATTGCCGTCTGGATATAATCTCTGTGTCTGTAGCATCTTCTCACTGGAATGATTGCTACCTTTTAAATCACAGCACATGCATTACCAAACTTAGGTTCGTTTTCTTGTGTTGTATTGCTTCTTGCACATATTTTCATTTAAATTAGTGTAATATTATTATAAGTTTTGGTTTTTAGCATAGTCTAGTAATTAAGAGCACAAAGACTAGAACAAGGCTTCCTGCATTTGAATCAGGATGTACTACTTTACTGAACTGTATGACCTTGGGCAAGTTCCTCAACCTTGCTATGCCTCAATTTCTGCATCTCTAAAATGAGGAAAATAAGAGTATCTATCTATCTTAGGGTTGTTATGAGAATAAGATGTGTTAATACATGTTAAGTGCTTGGCACAGTTCTTGGCATATGGTAAGATATGGTAAGTTCTAAATAAATGTTAATGATGATGGTGTATCTTTAACAGACTGTTAGCTCCTTGAAGACACACTGTCTTTAAAAAGAAAAAAACCCCTCTCATTTCTTGTGTACTTAGTGTACTAGGTTTTATGTTTTCTTATATTATCTCCATCCTTCAGAACAATGTTGCAAAGTTGATATTGTACCCAATTGTACATGACTTAAAGGATAGTCAGCAAATAAACTGTTTGTATACCCATCATTTGGCAAAGTGCCTGTGACATATTTATCACTTTAGTAAAAAACTTGAATGAATTTGGGCTGCTAGCTTGATTATTTTGACTAATTTAACATTTACTCTTAGGTAAAAACTTTTCCGCTTTGTAAGTTTGTATTATTCAGTTATAGTTAATTATAACTCGTTTAATAAGGATTTTGACAGCTGGCATAGACAAAGGACCTATCGCCAAGTCAGTCTTTCTTTTGGGTAACTGCAGTATGTGTATAATTCAGCTATGTGACGGTTTTCTTTTCTTTCCAACTCCTGTGATAATGGTCTCTGTTCTAATTCCGATACCTATTTTCATGGCCATATTCTGCCTCACTACTCAAAGTTCTAATCTCTGAGATCTGGAATGCTGATTTCTTACTTTCTGACTTGAATCTCCAGTCCTTCCAGTTCTAGTCTTTACTCCTATTGCTTCTGTTCTTCAGGCTCATCTAGAACTCTAGTCTTTCAATCTATCCACTTCTGATATTTCAGTTCCTTTTTAAGTTCATTTCCCTTTCAGAGTACTTTTTTTTTGTTAACTTTTTTTGCTGTTGAGGTAAAATTCACCTGACATAAAATTCACCATTTAAAAATGCACAATTCAGTGCTGTGCAACTCTCACTGCTATCTAATTCCAGAACATTTTCATCACCCAAAAAGGAAACCCCGTACCTGTTAGTAGTCACCCCCCTGATTTCCCTCTCCCTACGTCCTCTGGAAACCACTATTCTCCTTTCTTGACTCTTCCTTCCTTTTTGTAGGAACACCTTTGTTTCTTGACTCTGATCCAGAAACTTAACAAAATCTGTCCTTACCCTTTTCTCTTTTTTTCCTTCCGTTCATTCGAGTGATAAAAGTATCCCTTTCCCTATGCAGTCCCAGACTCTTAACTCCTCAGGACTTTCCTTAAGCCATCTCTTTTTCTCTTCTCTACTACATTTTTATTTTAAGTAGATAAACATGTTCAGGTTTCTCTTGAACAAAAACAAACTAAAACCCCACCTTTGACAAGGAAGTGCAAATCTTTGTTGTGTAATTAATTACCATGTGCCAGTAGCAGTTTGTGCTAAGATCTCTATGTGCATTATCTTAATCTTTTTATAGAAACCTTATATGGTTTGGAACCATTGTTATTAAATTATACAGAAGAAACGGAGGCTTGTTGAGGTGTGAAGGTCACTCAAGATCACTTTGATGGTTAAGTATGACAGTTGGATTTGAACCTAAGCTGGCTGTGCCCAGAACTCTGTGTATCGATTGACTGATTTATATTAGAGTTGACATACGACATGAAATATTAGTTTCAGGTGTACAGCATAGTGATTCAACATTTATATACTTTGCAAAGTGATCATCACATTAAGTCTAGTAACTATCTGTTACCATACATAGTTATGATATCATTGACTCTTTCCTATGCTGTATTATATCCCTGTGACTTATTTTATAACTGAAAGTTTGTACTTCTGAATTCCTTCCTCTTTTTGGCCTGACTCCCCATTGCACTCACTCTGGAAACTATCAGTTTGTTCTCAGTATCTATGACCTTGTTTCTGTTTTGTTCGTTCATTTATTTTAAGTGAAATTGTACGGTATTTGTCTTTCCAGTTTATTTCACTTCACATAATTCTTTCTAGGTCCATCTGTGCTGTCACAAATAGCAAGATTTCATTCTTTTTTATGGCTAAGTAATATTCTGTTGTACATATGTATGACCTCTTTATCCATTCATCTATTGATGGACACCTAGGTTGCCTCCATGTCTTGGCTGTTGTAAACAGTGCTGCAACGAACATACGGGGTACATGTGTCTTTTAAAATTATTGTTTTTGTTTTCTTTGGATGTATATCCAGAAGTGGAATTTCTGGGTCATTTGCTAATTATACTTTTAATTTTTTGAGGACTCCCTATACTGTTTTCCATAGTGGCTGCACTAATTTATGGCTCCACCAAAATTAGAAAATTAGAAAAGGGATTCCTTTTCTCCACATACTTATTATTGTCTTTTTGATAATAGCCATTCTGTAAGGTATGAGGTGATATCTCGTGTGGTTTTGTTTTGCATTTCCCTGATGACTACTGATGTTGAGCATCTTTTCATTTGTCTATTGACTATTTATATGTCTTCTTCAGAGAAATGTCCGTTCAGGTCCTCTGCCCATATTTTCATTGCATTGTTTTTTTGATGTTGAGTTTTGGATATTAACTCTTCATCACATGTATCATTGGCCAATATCTTCTCCCATTCAGTAGGTTGTTTTTTTTGTTTTGTTGATGGTTTTTTTTCACTGTACAAAACTTTTTAGTTCGATGTAGTCCCATTTGTTTATTTTTGTTTTTATTACCTTTGCCTGGAGAGACTTATCCCAAAACATTTTGCTAAGACCTACATCAAAGAGTTTACTGCCTATATTCTAGGAGTTTTATAGTTTCAGGTCTTATATTTAAATCTTTAATCCAGTTTGAGTTTATTTTTGTATATAGTGTAAGAAAGTGGTCTAGTTTCATTTTTGCATGTATTTGTCCAGGCTTTTCAACACCATTTTATTATTTCCCCATTGTATATTATTGCCCCTTTGTCGTAGATTAATTGACCATATAAATGTGGGTTTATTTCTGGGCTCTCTATTCTGTTCCATCAATCTAAGTGTTTTTTAACCCTGTGTTAAAACCCTGTATTTTTAACTGTAATGTTATACTACCTGTCTCTCTCTTCTGCTTTTATGGAAACTTTTATTTTTATTATTTTTGAATTATTTAATTATTTTTAAATTATTTACTACCACCTATGTGGTACAAAATTTAAAGGTACAAAATGTGTATGACTCTGAAAAATTAAGATGTTTACTCTCTTTCCTAAAGGAGAACATTGAACTCATTTCTTTGTGTGTCCTTTCAGACATTTTCTAAGCATATAAAAGTTGATGTGTATTTGTATTCTTCTTCCCAACTCCAACAAAAATATGAACACTCTTCTATAGTTTGTTTTTTAAAAAATATGTATCTTGGGTGTTGTTCCTTGTTATTAATCATAAGCTGCCTCATTCTTTTTAGTAGCCGAATTATATTTTATTGTATGGATACTTATTTATACAGTTGCTACCAGTGTTTTAGTGTTGCAGTGATTGACTTCACATGTGTGTCATGTGGCTTGTATGTACATATATCTGTATAATACATTTTTTAAAGTGAAATACTAAGTTGAAAGGTTTGTGAGTTTAAAATTTTGATAGCCCCTGCTAAATTGCTTTCCATAGAAATTGCACTAACTTACACACCCACCAACAACGTGTGAGCGTGTGTGTGTCCCCATACCTACAGTATCTAAAACAGCATGTTATCACACTTTTGATCTTTGCTGTTCTGTAAAAAATAGTAATTTGCATTTTTAAAATTATAAGTGAGATTGAATTGTTTTCTTGGTCATAAGATGTCTTTGAATTTTCTTTTCTGGAAATCATCTGTACATGTCTGTCAGGCATTTTTTTTTAGTGGCAGGTTGGATTTAAAAAATGATTTGTAGACCTTTTCTTATAGTAGGGAAAGTCTCTTGTGATTTGCTGCTAATATTGCTTTCTCATGTTGTCATTTGTCTTTTTACTAAGTTTATTTATTTTTTTTCGTAGAAATATTTTGATGTAGTTGAATTGATCAATTTCTTTGTCTTTTGAGTTTTGCATCTTTCTTTGAAAGGTTTTTTTTTGTACTTTGAGATTATAAAAAATATTATCTCTTCTTTTCTCTTAGTTTTCTGACTTAATTTTTATATTTAAATCTTTATTCCATCTGAAATTAATTTGGGGGTTTCAAATTCAACTTGGTTTCTTTCTTTTTTCTTTTTCTTTTTCCTTTCTTCTTTTTTTTCCCCTTTAGATGGCTGTCCAGTGTCCTTATGTCATTTATTGGATAATCCCTCTGTCCCCCAAATTGGTTGGCATGTTACTTTAATCAAGTGCTGCATAGTATTTGTTGTATCTGTTTCTTGATTCTGTATGGTATTCCATTGATCGATTTGTCTATTCACATCCATTATCACTTTTAATTACCGCACCTATATAAATAGCATGTAGAGCTAATGTCCCCTCCTTATTACGGTTTTTCATTGTTTTTCTTCTTGCATGTTAGATTCTCCATATGTATTTTAGAATTTTTCTGATTTTTAAGATATCATTATTATTATTGTTATTATTTTGTAATTAGCCAATTATTTAAAAGAGTTGTCTCTGCCAGCATTTTTCACAGAGGGTTTTGTGGAACATTGGTCCTATGAGACTGCTTCCTCAAAGAGAATTCCATGTCAGATGGTTTCGAGAAATGTTGCATATTATAACTCCTCTCTAGGATTCACAATACACATTGATATATCAAACCTCTTAAAAGTTTAGTAATAAATCTATTTAACTTTTTAAACTGAGTTTCGCAGACTTATTTGAGCACAGTATCCTTATTTTGGTACAAAATGTTTCTGCAGGATATTCCGTAGAATATATTTTGGGAAACACTGATCTATCATTATGTCTTCTTCATCTGCATTTCATAACTCACTGTAATCTGGCTACAGCCCCCAGTCAGTTTCTCTTAAAACTATTCTTGCCAAGGATACTAGTGACTGTCACCAGATGCTGCTTTTAAAACTTGACCTATATGGATTTTCAACTTACTCATCATCCATCTTTTGATATTTTCTTCTTTCTTGACTTTGGTGAAATTGTCTTTTCTTTCTACATTTCCCTCTTCTTCTTTAGTCTCCTTTCTGGGGTCCTCACTCTACATGCTCTGCGCTGTGCTTTCTGTGTAGGGCGTAGTAGAGTAGCACTGACACTGAAGAAGGGCCATGTTGGGACCCCATAGTAGAGGCCTCACAGCGTCGTGGCTTCACTTTTCCTTGCCCTAAAGCTTAACAATAGATTGTCCCCAGTGGCTTGACCTAGAGCTTGAAACGTCCTCTGCTGTGGAAAGTTGCCCTGAAACTTATTATTAATGCCGTTATGCTTACTAGTCACAATCCTTCTGGTCTAGCTTTCTTTCCAAACTACTCCCGTCTTTGTTCCTGGGTTGCTAACGCCAGCAGAGGACCATGTTGCCAGAGGAACGGCTCCATGAAGCACAACAGACCCCCTGGAACCATTATGCAGCACCTGGAATAATGCCCAGATTTTCTCTTAAATACTTACCTAAACTGGACTGAAAAAATAAGGCAGTTTTGAAGGTGTTAACTTGCTGCCTTCTCAGATCACCAGTGCTCTGACAATAAACACTTATTCTAAATATCCCAACTCCTGTGTTGGTCTTTTGGCTGAGGGGCACAGGCAGCACGGCCGGACTTGGTTGCTCTCAGGTTTCAACACTATTTGCTGATAACTCCCATATCTCTATCTATAGCACACTCCTGTTTTTTGACCTTCAAACATCTGTTTTCACTAGTGTTTGGTAGATTTTCTGTTTGGCTTGTCTCACCAGCCCATCTAGCTCAGGCCTACCTCACAGGCCCAACAGTGTTAAAACAGTCTCTGCTGGCCTGTATAGTGTCTGTGCAAAACTGAGTTTTGTAGCAGATGTAGCCCTTGGCAAGGAGAGCTCCTGCTGGATTTTTGCCCTGACTTTTTCTTTTTGTAGGAGATAGTTTACATAACTGTACAAGGTATTTGACTGTAATTCTTGGATTTGTTTTCTCTCTTGTCGCCCTGCATACTGCCTTAATTCAGGCTCTCATGGTTTTTGGTCTAATATCATCTTTTTCCTTTGTATTTCTTTGCGATTTTTTTTTTTTCTTGTAGGTTATCATTTTAAATGGAACTCTGGTCAACTCACCCAATTAATGTCTTTAATTGTTTCCCATTTCCTTTCATCTAAAATGCAAATGCCTTAGCATTGCACACAAGGCTTTTCCTGATCTGGCCCTTCCTTGTTTACATTTTCACACTGTACTAAGGTACTTAGTGCCGGTGGTTTGCCCTGCCCTCTTAAACTTCTTCATTGAGTAGTAACTTCCCATTTCTCATATTTTGATTGGCTAATTCCTGTTGTCTGTAGGGCTTTTCTCAAATGTTCCGTTTTACAGGAATCCTTTCTGATCCTTATTGTCCTAGTTAGATAGCCTTCCTTTATTCCCTCATGCATGTTTTTATTATGTGTAGCAGTTGTGTTTGTGCTGTATAGAATTTATCTACTTGTCTATTGGTTAAAATTAGAGTTCCTGAGGGCAAACATAATGTTTTCAATTTCTTTTTCTTAAGGTCGAAGGGCAACAGTTTTAAATTATACTCCTGAGATCCTTTAGGTGTTTTCTAAAGTATTTCTGGGCTCTTTCTCCTCTTCTTGGTCCCTCTTCCTTCTATCCCCTCAATACCTTTCCCTCTTTTATCTATGGCTTTACTTCTTTCTTTTTTATATTTATCATTCATCAAAGATTTTGTTTGTTTAAAGAAAATGTTCTGTATCTGAATGGAAGAATAGAAAGAAGGAATGGAAAATAGAGGTGGGGAGAGAGAAGAAAGGAATGAAAGAAAAGAAAGAAGGAAAAGAAAGGAAGGAAGAAAGAAAGAAAGAAAAAGAAAGAAAGGAAGGAAGGAAGGAAGGAAGGAAGGAAGGAAGGAAGGAAGGAAGGAGGAGGGAGGGTGGGAGAGAGAAAGAAAGAGAGAGAGAGAGAAAGACTCAATCCAAACACGGCACAATGCATTGGACAAATATGGTTGATTAATCAGCTTAGACATCTGCTTTGATAGAGTGATATTGAAATGACCAACATTACTAACTCAGCATACCAGTTTACTCCCCTTTCCTCCAAAAGACCAGTTTTTAAAAAATGTGAATGTCTTTTATCATACTACTTGTTCTCCCTGAAGTTCCCTTTTCTTCCTTTGAAGAGGTGCTTTAATAAATTTTTTGGAGTTAATTTATTGAGACTGAATTTAACTTAATAAAATGATTTTTTGTTGTTATTAGACAACCTCTGGGTCCTGGAAGGTCAGCTTTTTTGGTACAACTGTCTTTTGAATTTACTCGCTCAACTAAATAATTTGTAAAGTTATTTTTAACCTGATGTAATATCTTTCTTTTTCAGCTTGTGAAGCTTTGTATTGCGATGATCGATACCGGAAAAGCCTTTTGTGTTGCAAATAAACAGTTCATGAATGGGATTCGAGACCTGGCACAGTATTCTAGTAATGATACTGTAGTTGAGGTTGGTATTTTAAAATTAGTTAAAATGATAAATACAATAAGACGTTAATCACTTATACATCTATTGACCTTATGAAGAGTTATAGAGGTCCTTTAAAATTAGAAGTAGAAAAGCTGTTACTCGTTGCCGTTATCTTGTATAATTCTGTTCTCTTGGATAATTAGAAGTTGATGTTTGATTTGAGTTGTGAATGTAAGTTTACTTGCTGCTCTGTTAGCTGAGGCATATACAAGAGGGCTGGAACAGGGAGAAGAGGCTCATACTTACTAGGAGGGTGCTTATAGAGGCAAGCAGAAAGCATTAATCTAAAAATAGTATCTAACTATATGTATGGGGGAGCTGTATAGGAAAGTTTTGATCAGCTTGCTATGCTGGGTTAGCCTGTCCCCCTTGCCTGTACTATGTGGTATTATGATATTCCTTTTTCATGAGGAATAATAATAACACAGGAAGAGATGGGTATAGTTTAAGTATTATTTGATCCACAGATGCCTACATGGGCACAGTGTCGTTACAGTTAATTTTACTTTTAGGCTTATATATGTCATTCCTGTTTGTTAGCATAATACTATTGTTAGGGCAGTACTGATTCTTTGACTATTCTAGGGTTTTATGTTATTACATGTAGACTTGACCTCTGCAGAGCATGTCAGTGAGGTAGTGACATTGTCCTTAGAAATAAATGTTACTGTTTAAAATGTTAGTTGATCTTCCTGTTAGAAATTCTGAAGTAACATTTCTGTGGCCTGTTTTAATAGCTCTTAAATGACTTCATTTTCTTTTAATTTCTTTCTCAGACAAGTTTGACCAAGTTTTCTGACAGCCTTCAAGAAATGATCAATTTTCATACAGTAAGTGTCAGTAAGTAGGTGTTACTATGACCATGTTAGTTATTTTAGTACTTTTCTTTACTGGCAGCATTTTATAAAATTACTCTTTGGAATTCAATGACTTTGATTTGTCAACAGCTTTTTAGTTGGATGGATCTAAAATGTGTGTGTGTGTGAGTGAGAGTGAAAGTATACATTTTATTTCTCATTCTAAAATAGTGAACTTATATTAGTGAAGTACACACCCATAAAAGTTATTTTTTTTCTTTAAGTTATACCTTTGTTAGTTTTCAAATAATTATTTCAAGAACAAATTGTAGGAGTCATTCTAAATTTAGCTTTTTCTTTAAATACTTACAAATATATTCCCTTTGTCTAATCAATTGCCAATATTAAAGACTGCTGTACTCTTTGACATATTTATATGTGTGTTTGAGACTTGAGGGCATTTTCCTTCAAGAATGAGGAATATATATTACTTTTGTGATGTCAGAAAATTCCTTTATAAACTTTATAGAAGTTTACTGGTAATATGGTACCTTATAAGCTATATACTTCTTAAAATATTTTTAAAAGCTTACCATATATGCCTGTCGTATAATTATTTGTTCACTGCTTCAAAATTTATTGGCAGCTGTCTATAAGAAGAATATCAATACGTATTCTTTATGAGATCTGTTCTTAGTTAATTTGATTTACTTCTAATTTTTATATACATATATTTTGGTGAACATACTAAGAATGATTTTATCTGATAATACTTATTTTAATTGTAGTTCAAATTTTAGCTGTATCAAAATTGGTATTACAAGTATCTGCTTCAGTTCCTGCTTTCATTTCTTTGAGTATATGTCTAGGTGTAGAATGGCTGGGTCGTATGGTAATTCTATGTTTACCTTTTTTGAGGAACCATCAAACTATTTTCCACAGAGGCAAAAGTATTTTACATTCCCATCAGCAATGTATGAGTGTTCCAATTTTGCACATCCTTGCCAATACTTGTTATTCTCTATTTTCTTTATTATAGCCATTCTAGTAGGTGTGAAGTGGTATCTCCTTGTGGTTTTGATTTGCATTTTCCTAATGAGTAAAGCAGTTGAGCATCTTTTCATGTGCTTACTGGCCAATTGTGTATTTTCTTCCACCATTGTTACTATTGTTGTCTATTCAAGTCCTTTGCCCATTCAATTTTTTAAAAATTGAATTCTTTATATATTTTGGATATTAAACCTTTATCAGATATGTAATATTTATATATTATGATATATAAATATTTTTTCCCATTCTGTAGGCTCTTTTCACTTTCTTGATAATGTCCTTTGATGCACAAAAGTTTTAATTTTTGTTTAAGTCCTGTTTATCTAATTTGCTTCTGTTGCTCCTGCTTTTGGGATCATGTCCAAGAATCCATTGCTAAATACCAGATTATGAAGATGTATCCCTTTGTTTTCTTCTAAGAGTTTTATGGTTTTAGCTCTAATATTTTATACCAATTTGGTTTTGAATGACTTCTTAATAATTCTCATTTTGCCTTTGAATGAGCTTAGATGCTAGTGTATGGTATATATTTGATTTCTCTTGAAATCAAGCCATCTTTTGGATTCAAACTTCTTAAAAAATGTAATATACCGAGAATTTTTTTTTTTGGTAAAAGTTATTGATTTTAAATTAACGTGATAGGTTAAATATTTTCTCCATAATTTATTATCTTTTGGAACAGTCCTCTTTCTGATTTTTTTAAATCAGTAAGTCTTATGTTATTGTTTTATATAAGAATACCTCGGCTCTTTGTTCAAGCTTTGTATGTGAAAAGTTATAGTTAAGATAATCGTTTTGATAAATAAATTGTTTAAATGTATGTTGGAAGCTTTCTTGTCAAGAAATCTTCCTTCGAAGTTTTTTTTATAAATCTCTTTCTCAAATCTTTAATAATCCAGTTTGTTTGAAGCAAGGTCTGTAAGTATAATTTGCTTCAGGAGGGTGGAGATTGATCTTTTTAGTGACAGTGTTAATGTGCACATAGTTTCCTGAACTGAATCCAACAATGTAGATTTTTATTTTCTAAAATTGAAAGCAATCAATGTTTCTTGCCTTTAATGTTGTAAAAAGAACATAACTTAGATTATTATAACATAAATTAGAGACGACTTAGATTGAGTTTAGGTTCCAATTATTAGCTATATAATTTGGTCAATTTACTTAATCACTTTCATTTTTCAGTTTAGTGTTCTAAAAAATTGGAATAATGGAATTTGCCATGCCTATATGTGAGAGTTTGTAAGGAACAAAATGTGTGAAAGTAGACTCTGGAGAGAACATTTCTTCCTTTACTATATCTGTTGGCATCTATTTAGGGAAATAGAGACCACTTAAGGTATTTCTAATAGAAAGTTTTTAATATAGTGATTTGGTCACAAAAATGTTGGAAGAGTTGGAGAATATAAAAAGCCAAGTAATGCCATGTAGAGATTAGTAAACATGGGAAGTAGCTGTTGCCCCTAGGGTTGGTGGAACAAAAGTGAAAGTGGTGTTACCAGAGCTCCCAAGTACTGAACTGTTGAAAATACTGCCATTGTTACCAAGCCAGGAGGCTGGGAGCGGGCCTTCTTGTTGCTCTAAGAGCCAAGGAGCCTACAGTGCCATTGACACTGTCCCTGATGATCACCGATGCCGCTGAAAATTGGAGTAGTTCACAGTTGCTCACTGATGGCTGTGTCAGAACTGAAGCAGAAAAAAAAAAGTGGCTTCTCCTTATCTCTTGCTTCTTTATTTAACATTGGCTCCCATTGGCAAAACCTAACCTCTTAGCTTGTGTGGGGTTCTGGGAAATATACTTTGCATAGTCCTAGCTCCTGGTAATATCGAGGAGGAGTCTGTGGAAGGGTGATGTAGTGGTGACAGCCAACAACCAGCACATGAACCATAATGGCTATAGTTTCAAAAATATTTTTGGTTGGCAAATTATTGTGAAACTTAACAATTATTATCCTTAAAACTTTCTTTGTGACTTTTTTTTCATGTACTCCAACTCCAGTACATTAGCAAAATATACACCAAATCTAACTATCAGTTTCTCTGCCACCTTCAAGTCTAAACTACTCCACCACCTCTTGTTTAAGATTATACAATACCCTTCTGACTTGTGTTTCTGCTTCTGTTCTTGCCCTTCTGCAGTGAGTTCTGTATATGGCAGCCAATTGAACTTATAAAAATATAAATTAATTCACAGCACTCCCCTGCTCTCCAGCTCCCCATCACACTCATGATAAAATCCTAACCATGGCCTGCCAAGCCCTACATGATCAGGCTCCTGCTGGTAACTGCCTACTCTCTCTCTGCCTGGCTGCAGCCACTTGGGCTCTTTGTTCTTTGAACATGGCAAAGTAATTCTCATATTAGAGCCGTGGCACTTGCTACCTGCTTTGTTTGGAACGTTTTCCCTCTGCATCTGTGTGTGGCTAGTTTCCTTACAATATTTCTTCCCTTTCTATAGGTCTCCTTCACTTTAAATCATTACCAATCAGAGTTGCCCTCCTTGACTACCTTTCACCCTGCCTTTTACACACACACACACACACACACACACACACACACACACCACGTATTTGAATATAGTCTGGTTCTTAAACAGATATGCTTATTTTTTTTATCTGTTTTTCTAAGTTCCATGACTACAGGCACTGTTATATTGATCTCTGCTACTATCACCTAGAAGCATTCTTGGTAGAAACGAGCTACTCATGGCAGGTTTAGGGAACTGAGATTATGAATTTATGAAAACTCATATTTTTTATAGTCATTAAATTAATAAAAATATGTTAAATCATTAGGAAAGCACATTGAATAGACAGTTAAAAGTAATATTGTTTTAATTTTTTTTTACTTCTGCTTGTACTTGAAAAATTTTAGGATCTCAGTTTTGACTGTAAAATTTATTTTGTTTTAAAAAGAAAATTTGCAAACTAAGGGATCACTATTTGTCTCTCTGTCGAGAGGTTTAAAGGCTATAGGTTGGTAAGCTTGTGTGTGCGTATATGTGTGTATATATATATATATATATATATATATACACACATATACGCACACACACACACACACATATGCTTATATAATTACACATAGGGAATTCTTTATCTAATAGTATACCCAGATGTTCTGTGCTTTTCTATTTTTTTACAATATTTCTTTTTATAGCGTCTCAGAACTTCTCCTAATAGATATTCATATGAAATTGTTAGACCTTGTTTCATTTTCTTTAATTTTCTTTCCTTTTATGGTTGTTAGGCTGTTTGCTTTACGTGGCCTTTTTGTTTCCTGTTAACAAATACTTTTTATTTTTTCTCAGTAGGACTAACTTGTGTGTAGTTGAATCAGAATTCTTATATTTGTGGTAAGGGTTTTTCCCTCATCATAACACTGTATACTTCACATTAACTAGAATATAGATAGGGATGACACATATCTTGTTTACTGTTAGATTTCAGTACTTGCACAATTCTCTTCCTGGGGAAGTCATTTAATTTTTCTAAGCTTTACATTCCTCCTCTCTAAAATAAAAGAGCTTTACTTTTATAATCAAAAGATGACTTTTGATTATAAAAATTCTAAGATTATAAAGTGTTACTTATAAGACTTAAACATAATCTCAGAGTCACTTGTTAAAATGTGGGGAAAACCTAGTTACAGAAAATGCTTTGTTTTAGTAGCAATTTTTACAATGAAGTTTTAATTAATAACAGTAGAAGATAGAGGAGGCTTTATATGATAAGATAAACTGCTTTCTAAAAGGTAATAAATACTGGAATCTGCTTTACATTCTGCAGCAGAACTCATAACACTTAGGTTTTGGTATATCAGTTTGTGTCAGGATAAAAGGCTGGCTATTCTAGAGGTATCATTTATGAATGACTTTGTGGGCTTAAGTAAATATTGAAATAATAGAACCATTTGGGTTATTAACCAAGTAAGATTAAAGATAGTTTGAGATTAGATTATCCAGTCATTTTAAAAAGTATTTGGATTCTTTCGTGATTTATTTCCTGTGTAAAAATGTATAATACTGTTTTTTATTCTTTTCAGAATGAGAATTTCCTATAGTACTCTAACTCTTATATCTTAATAAGATTTTAACACATGCCTTTTCCAAGCTGGTCATGTATAATACATTCTACTGAGTACTAGAGTTGATTTAATACTGACCTGTTTTCCTGAAATATATAATTTGTGTAACCTCACTGATGCCCCTTGGATTCTAATTTGCTGTTGGTATTAAGGAACTTGAAGTATTTATTTGATTATTATCTTTACTGAATGAAACTTTAAAGTTAAATTGCTGCATCAATTTTATGAAAATATGTGACTTTTTTTTGTTTTGATTTTTGTGAGTTTGATTTTCTATATTGTATCTGCTCAGTCATTCAACAAAAGATTTTAGGTAGTGAGAAAACAGTAAGTAGTTTTGTGATTCCCAACTGTTTTTATCTCATGGCACAGATAGACACACTGATGGTTGATTGTATTTGTATGGGACACTGGAAAAAACTGGAGGGGGACATGAGGCTGTCATGTCCTGAGTGTTGGTGAAAAATATTTAAATTTCTTTATGGAATTATGTTAAAATAATTAATATTTTAATAATAATAAATAACATTTTCAGTAAAATTATGTTAAAATGAAACACATAATGTTATGGAAGGTACTACACATTGAGTGTGTGTAACACTTCCAAATTATTTTTGAGAAAATTTGATGGGAAATTTGACTTACTTCTGTGAATATGACTTTAAAAAAATAGGTGTTATACAGGATATGGTTTCAAGCAATTCCTGATCAAGATTTTAAAATTGATGATCTTTTCAAATTCGTGGTTATTGTCAGTGATGAGAATTTTGTCAGTATAAGTAGGAATATTAGTGAAAGGCAGAAGAGTATTGGCCATTTCTCCTGATTGACAGGACTGCCTTTTTTTTAAATGTAATTAGAATTTAAATAATTTCATCTCTTTAAATTGTACTTTAAAGGAGCAAATCATTCATTAAATGGAACTGCTCTTCCTCTTCTTTCATTAACACATGTAATGCTTAAGTTTTCTGGGATAAATTGAATGTATTTTAAATAAAATAATAAACTTTTCCAGAGGTATATACAGAATTTGCCCTACTACTCTATACCCCACCACACCCCACTTCTACCCATTTTTAATCATTCTCTTTGTAAATTCAGACTATAGCACTAACTCCCTAATGACTCAGTCTCAAGCTCTCATTTCCAACACTTTGAATCCCTAGTTTGTTAGTATAGGTTGTCAGAAATAGCAAGGATTACTGGAAGTAAGTTCATCAGATTGCAGAACACCAGTTAAGTAAGCCATCTTTTAAAATCAATAACTGGCTTTAAGCAAATTTTCATGTTTTGTTCCTCCTAAACTTTTGGAATTCTACTTTTAACTCATACTTAGGCAAAATTCTTCCTTTGGACAGCCAGTACACTTTTGTATAAAACAGCAGGGCGATATTCTTATATCATTTCTTTACAAAAAACTAAAATCAGATGAAGCTAAATGTTTTGGATATTTTGTTTAGATTTATGGATCATTTTGATAATATTTAATTTGAAATTCATATCTATATACAAATATATATGAGAGATCCTTTTGAAATAATTTACTACTAGATTTTCAGAGTTTCCAAATGAATTCTTAATGTATACTTCCAGTTTTCTGTCATTGTGGCTGTACTATGAGTATGCATAATTACATATTTTTATGATGTCTTTTTGTTTTAAAGTTGTTTTTTTTTATATAGCATTTTGAGTATTTCATCCCTGGGAGTTTGCTTTGGTACTTTGCAGAATAATCAGTCCTCTTTTAAGATAATCTTCTGTGTAGAAATTTTAACTATTGCCATTAACTTGAGCACAGTTATTAACAAGTAGAATCATCACTTAGCAATGAAAACTTTGATACAGTTGTCTTCTAAGTTAGTAATTATTACTTTCTATCTGGCATGTCATCAGATGCATCTGTTAATTCTTTTATTCGAATCTGGAACCTTTTTTATTTCCTTTGCTTCTTTGAAAATGCCAAAGTTCCTACATTTTCCTTGCAGGCTGATATATTGTGCAATTTTGTAATAGTATGAGACATTCTGGCTCTAAGTCTTAATTATGTAACCTTGTAACTTAATATGATATTGTAACTAATCTCATAAAAGAACTTTCCTTCCTTCCTTCCTTCCTCTTCCCTCCCTCCCCTCCTCCCCTCCCTCCCTTCCCTTCCCTCTCTTCTTTTTAAAGCCTACAGCACCTGGTCTTCCTAGGTGGTCTGCCATCCAAGTACTAACCAGGCCTGACCCTCCTTAGCTTCCCAAATCAGATGAGATCAGGCATGTTCAGGGTGGCATGACTGTAGTGGAACTTTATTTCTTATTTTCTTTTTGCAGGAGTTCAGAATACAAATCTTTTTCTGTATGAAATGAATTTTTTTGTGTGTTGAAGTCCTATATAATTTGCTTTTCCCATTGCTTTATTTAATAACTCTGATATATAAAGACCTTTAGGTTGAAAAATAATTTTGGGCTGTTGTGTTAGTCTTCTGAATGTAATAACTTTCCATCACTATTTAATGAAAAAGTTGTCTATTATGGTTTAAATGTTCATTTTCTTAATATCTAATGATGCCAAGATGAATGAAACTCACTTTTCATGTGTTTATTTGCCACCTACATATCTTTTAAAATGTATTATGGTTTAAATTTGCCTTTCTTAGTGCTAATGATGCTGAGCATCTTTTCATGTGTGTGTTATTGATGTATCTTCTCTGATGAAATATCAGATCTTTTGCCCATTAAAAAAAAATTGAGGTTTGTGGCTCATTATTTAGTTTGTAAGAGTTATGTATTCCAGGTATGTCTTAGATAAATGTTTTGCAGATATTTTCTCTTAGGCTTTGGCTTGTCTTTTTCATTTTTGTAATAGTATCTTCTGAAGAGCAATAGTTTCTAATTTTGATGAAGTAAATTTATTGATTTTTTCTGTTATCTTTTTTGTGTGTGTTTTATTAAGAAATATTTGCCCAACCCAAGTTCACTAAGATTTTATTCTATGTTTAGTTTAGATCTGTGATCCATTCCAAGTTAATTTTTGCATATGTTGCATGGTAAGGGTCAAGGTTCATTTTTTTTTTTTTTGGCATATTACTCTTTAATTGTTCCAGCACCATTTGCTCAAAAATCATCTTTTCCATACATATTGTCACCTTTTGTTTAAAAAATTGATCATATGTGTAGGTCATTTCTAGATACTATTCTGTTTCATTGATCTTTTTGCCTATCTTTATTTCAGTACCACAACTGCCTTGATGACTGTAGCTTTCATAAGAAGTCTTGAAATCAGGTAGCGTAGGTATTCCAAGTTTTTTTTTTTTTTTTTTTCCAGGATTGTTATGGCTATTCTAGGTCCTTTACATTTCTATATAAATTTCAAAATCAGGTTTTCAATTTCTCTAAAAAGCCCTACTGGGATTTGGAATGGGATTGTATCAAATATATTGATCAATTTGGTGAAAATTGACATCGTACTAATATTTAGTCTTCTAATCCATGTACACAGTATATCTCTCCATTTATTTAAGTTTTCACTGTACCAGTCTTGCATATCCTTTGTCAAATTCACCCCTAAGCATTTCTTATTTTTTGATGTTACTGTAAGTGGTATTGTTTTAAAAGTTGATAATTTCTAATTGGTCATTGCTGGTATGTAAAAATACCACTGATTTTTGTATATTGACTTTGTTTCTGCAACCTTGCTAAATTCACTTATTAGTTCTAGTAGATTTTTCCGTAGATTCCATATTATATACTCAATCATATAGTCTGTGTATAAAGACAGTTTTATATTCTCCTTTTCTAATATGAATGCTTTTGATTTCACTTTTCTTATTTGATTGAATTTCTAGGATTCAGTGTCCAATGTTATGTAGAAGTGAGCAAACACCTGTCTTGTTCCTTGTTGTAGGGGGACAGTAGCCTTTTATGACTAAATATGATGTTAGCTGTAGGTTTTTCATACGTGTCCTTTATTGAATTGAGGAAATGCCCTTCTATTCCTGGATTCCTGAGAGCTTCTATTAGGAATGGATGTTGGATTTCGTCAGTTGCTTTTTTTTTCATCCATCTAGATAGATGGTCATATGGTTTTTCCGTTTTAGTCTGTTAAGATGGTGAACTATATTAATTTTTAATTTTTATTTTTTTAAACTTTTTCCTCTAATTCCTCCCCTTCCCTGGCCCACTCCACCCCTGATCCATGGATGTTGCCGTTTCCCCTTAAGAACTGGATCTCTGAAGGCGGGGCGGGGGGGGGGGTCCCCTCCCACATGCTTGTGGTGTGTACCTGGGGTCTGGCGCACCTCGGGGCCAGGCGCACCCAGGGTATGGTCCGTGGCTCCACCTGGGGCACGGATCCAGACCTTAAGCAGACGTGCTAACCACTACACTATGGAGTCACCCCATTATTGATTTTGTAATATTAAATCAATCTTGCATTCCTTGGATAAATCCCAATTGGTATGATGTTTTGTAATTATTATAAATTGTTATACATCATTATTATGTATTCTTAAGAACTTTTTGTAGCTTTATTTTCTTACCATGTCTTTGTCTGGTATTGTCCCTCATAAGAATTTTCTCATGGAATAATTTTCTGATAGAGTAGATTTGGAGGGTGGGGAGAGTTTGAGTAGAATTAGTATTTTTTCTTCCTTAAATGTTTGGTAGAATTCAGTAGTGAGGACATCTTTGTAGAGTTTTCTTTTAGGGTTATTTTTTTCCTTTTATTTATGTACTTACTTTTGGAAGGTGACTTATTCTTTATTATTAGAAGTTCAAATAATTTTACAATAAACATTAATATATTCACCTGCTAAATATGTTTACTTTATCACATATCTAATCATTTATCCTCCCTTCTGTTCATGCATCATTCTACCTATTATTGATGTTTCAGAATAATTTATAGACAACAGTGTATTCACTCCTAAATACATTCCCATGCATAATTTGTGAGTTTAATATTTTTCACAGTTTTTCTTAATTTTTTTTGAGGTAAAATTTGAACACAAATACATGTCTTAAGTGAATCATTTAATGAATTTTAATAAATACATATTCTCGTGAAACACAAATCTCTTTTTAAGATAAAAATCATTACCATTACTCAGAAAGTTTTCTCATACCTCTTCTCAGCCCCAACCCACACCCCTAAGGCAAGTACTATTTTGATTTTCTTCTATAACTAGTTTTGCTTGTTCTGTAACTTCATATAAATGGAATCATGTAGTATTCGTGTGTGTGTGTGTTTGTGTGTGTGTGTGTGTGTGAGAGAGAGACTTTTTTACTTGGTATAGTTTTTGAGATTGGTCTATATTGTTACGTGTATTGTAGTATAATTTAATTTCATTGAAGTAAGAGAACATGTTTATATATGATTAATTTTCATAAATGTTGTTAGTTTGCCTGAGAAAAATGGATATTTTCTTCTGTAGTTTTTATGTTCCTATATCTGTCGTTTTAATCAAGCTCATTAGTAGTCATGCTGTTTGTTTCTTAATTCTTTTAAAAATCTGGTGGTTCATATGTATATTGTTGTTCTTTGTATTTTAAAGTTATCTTAAAATTTGTAACAAAATTAATTCATTGTGGTATATAGCTTTATGAGTTTTGACAGATCTATAGTTGAGTGTTCACCCACAATCATGATGCAATTCCATTAACCGTAAAAATTCCTTCATGTTACCCTGTTGTTAGTCAGCACTTCTTCCAACCCCCTATCACTGGAAATTTCTGATTTATTATTTACCCCTATAGTTTTGCTTTTTCCTAAACATCATAAAAATAGAATTATAAAGCTTGTAGCCTTTCGAATATGACTTATTTTACTTAGCAAAATGCATAGAGATTCATCTATGTTTTTGCATGTTTTAATAGTCGTTGCTCTTTATTGATGAGTAGTATTCCATTGTTTGGATATACCATAGTTTGATTTTTCCAAAGACATTTGGGTTGTTTCCAGTTTTTGGCAATTAGGAATAAAACTGCTATAAACATTGATGTATAGGTTTTGGTGTGAATATAAGTTTTCATTTCTCCTGGGCAAATACTTAGGAGTGGGCTTTCTAGGTTTTATATAAGTATAGTTTAAACTATGCAGTATGGGAGGGTTTATACTATAGATTCTGTTTCTTTGATTCTGTTTAGGTTGTTGGTTTTTTTCTTGAGTGAACTTTGGTAATTTTTGTCTTTCAAAAAATTTACCCATCTCATATGTTGAATTTATAGCCATAAAATTGCTTCCCAACTGCCCCGGTTATCCTTTTTAGTATCTGCGGAATCTGTGATGAAGTCACCTCTCTTCATACTTGAAATTTGTGGCTTTTTTTTTTTTTTTAATCCCTGATCACTTTAGCTGCAGGTTTGTTAATTTTATAGATCCTTTAAATAACTAGCTATTGGCTTTATTGATTTTTGACTATCAGTTTTGTTTTCTATTTAGTTGACTTTCACGTTGATCTTTATTACTTCCTTCTTCCTTTGGGTCTAATACTTTGGATTGAACATAATACTGAAAAATTGGTTTTCTCTTTGGAAGTAAATTGATGGATAATAGGTACTCAATCCAGATTTTGCTTGGATTTTTTCATGCACATGTGCACATCTGTGTGTGTGTGTGCGTGTGCATGTGTGTGTGTGAGCGAGCACAGGCATATTTTGGTATTTAGGTGAGAACATAAAGACTTTTGCCAGTAGCAAGATTTTGGAATGAAAATGGTATGTTTTTAATTAGTAGGACAGAGGATTTTCTTTTTGTTTTGAATATTGGTTTTTTGCTTGTTCATCTGACTTCTTTTTGTTTCAAATTCTGAATGAGGTATATTATGAATTATAAAAGTATTTAGAATTCCTTTGACGGGTCCTATGAAATTTACTACACATAGAGCTGTAAGAGTTAAATATGTAACATCATTTAAGTGGAGCAAAATATTGTGAGGAATAAAATTTTATTCTTGTCTCTAATCTTAACAATCATTTAATCTAAAGGTCTGTATAATTTTACTTGAACTAAGAATGTAAAACATTTAAATCCCCAGGTCTTCCCAAATGAATAATGTTTAGCCTTTAAGATATAAGGCAGTTCTGGGGTTGTTTTCATTTAATGTGTTTCAATATATGAGATTAAGAAATTTCTGTTGTAGAAGGAGTGGAATTTGTATTACTTTTTTAGGTTGTCGTCCAAAGCCTCAATTAAAATCAAGGAAATAAATTGCTTTACTCTTGAGAATTCTACTTAAATATTAAAGTAGATTTGATTTCCTCTGTAAATGGAAGTAATTTAATTTTTTAGACAGATGAAATTGGTTTGAAAATCAGTTTCTTTTTAAAATGCTTGTTTCTTGTGGAGTCTTTAATAAGAAATATAGGTGTTATTAGAAATTGGAGTATTGATGGAGGGATGTGTTAATTATAAAACTACATGAAAATTATTTTCTTTGTTTACTTTTCTAATTGTTTAATGTTATATTTTATCTTTTAGATCCTATTTGACCAAACTCAAAGATCAATTAAGGCACAGCTTCAGAACTTTGTTAAAGAGTAAGTCAATTGCAGTGAAGAGAAAAGCAAAGCAACTAGTTAATTATCACATCTGGGAGTTGATATCTTTGGGGAAAAAATCATAGACCATGAATTACTGAATATATTAGAATTTTTTTTATTTGTTTTGCTTCGTGAAACGTATATTGCATTTTTTCCTGAATTACTCCATAAGGAAATCAGGATTCATGGCTTTCAGTGAATCATTTATACTATGAAATATGTGTTCAGGATACATAGCTAGATGTAATGACCTTTCAAAGTCAAAGCAAACCCCAAAAGTGGTTGAAATACTTATCAGTTATTTTAGCTGATATTAAGTTTTCCATTGTCTCAATGTAGTATTTTCCTTGAAGAGAAAATAATGGATTATAAGAGAATAAGTAATGAAAGAGCATATTTTTGGCTGCATACAAGCTTTTGTGTCACATTCATCACATTTTATATGTGAAATAAAATGAACTGTTCAAGTTGGAAAGTTTTCCTTTTTCACATTAATAGTTCAGTTTTTCTCTTATTTTCTTTCTGAGAATATATAAAATTACAGATTAAGTTGATTATGATACAGTATTCAGGGTAAATTATAGACATTATAAGCTTTAAATAGTGGTAGATCACATGAACACAATGCACTGCTATTTTAGTAGGTTAGAATTGTCCTGGATGGAGGTAATGTCTTGCAGATTCTTTATAGATGATTTTATAATAGACTAACATTCAGAATGTCTTTATAGAATGTATACATGAAAGTTAATGACTCTTACAAAGTGTTTAGTCTTTCTTAGATATGCTTTATTATTTTAGATGTACTTTATTATATTATTTTAAAATCATTTGTCTTCAAGTTATTTTGCCTATTTCCCTGGTAAAAAAAAAAAAAAAGGAAAAGCAAAGGGATGTATTCTATTACCTCAGATCATTAACGAATCAAGGGTTTCAAATTTTCAGACTATTTAAATGGATACTGTTACCCTTTATGGGTATAATTCCTTTAGAAAACATATTATGAATGTGTATTTTAAGAACATTTTTATGTTGTTTGGGCTAGTACTTCTCTTCAACAAGAAATGAATATTGTTTCTTAAAGTGTGGTCTGTAGACCACCTATAACAGTAAAAACAAGGATGTGTCTTAAAAAAAACCCCTAGACTTCTAGGACTTATCCCAAAGACTAGTTGTAATCTCTGGGAGGAGGAGCCTTGAAATTTATATTTTTAATAAGTTCTCTATGGTAATTCTTATGTATACTATTGTTTAAAATCATTTGGTTAAATAATGGTACATGTTCCTGAATTTGTCTTTAGGAAAAAAATTAATGTTACTTTTTATGTTTCTGTAATATTAAGGTGATAATTTATTTTCACTTCAAATTTATAGATTTAAGTAAGGAAATGTTAGCTGACTGTATCGGGGATAATATGTAATTGAAAAACAATAGTTGTCAGAAGAGCTATTAAGTGTTATTGCACAGTGAATTAAATATAGGAACATAAGAATTAAATTCTGTTATTTTGCTAAAGTTTTGATTAAGAAAGTTTTACAAAAGTTTCTCTTATTATTTTTTAGAGATCTTAGAAAATTCAAAGATGCTAAGAAGCAATTTGAAAAAGTCAGTGAAGAAAAAGAAAATGCATTAGTAAAGAATGCTCAAGTACAAAGAAATAAACAGCACGAAGTTGAAGAAGCCACAAACATCCTGACAGCAACAAGGAAATGTTTTCGACACATAGCCCTAGACTACGTACTTCAGGTATATTTATTGTACATTTTTAAAAAATGATTACTGAACATGTCATTACTTCTGAGTGAATGCACTGAAAAGAATAAATAATACTTCTTTATGAACTTAAAATTAAACCATGATCTTTCATGAAAAAATTTTTACTTGTTTATATATGTCTGTGTATGCACATACATGTATGTGGATGTGTATAACTTTGGTTCTGCCCTCCCACCATTACACTTATCATGTACTTCCTCCATTTAAAAATGTTGTAAAAAGAATTTTCAATCGTTATAGTTTATTCTGTGGAGTTGCTGTGTCAATTTAATTAATATTTGATCATCAGACATTTTTAGTGTTGCCAGTTTTACTGGGAATAGTGAAAATAAAATTTTCAATAGTTATAACATCTTTGTATACAGATCTTTTGCCACATTTCTGATTATTTCTTTAGAGCAAATTCTTAGGGGTACCTAGGATCACCAAATTGCCAATTGAAAAATATTTCTAGAAATAGTGTTCTCATACTTGCATTAGATGCTGCTTTTTAAAACCAGAGATCAGTGTTTCATAAGTTGCCTGGCGATCTTCTGGTGCAGTGTTTAATTGAAACTCATGTGAATGTGGTAAGAGAAAGGAATTTGAGAGAAATGAAAAATGAAGGCATATTATATAGTATTTCACATGTACATTATGTGTTCCTACAGATCATGGAGTTCCTCTTATAAAATAGCAGTGGAGTCCTCACAGATTATTGACCTGATGATCAGAGTACTTCTTTAAAAAACCATGAGTAACCATATATAAGTTAGTGATTAAAAACTACTTAAATAACTTTGTAAACCAGTAGGAAATTATTTTAAGATTTTCCTATGAAATTCCCGTTCAGTAAGGGGGAAGTTGAAATTTAAAAAACAAAGTACGCTTTGTTCATTAATGAAAGGCTTCTAGAATGGAGTAGTCTGTATTTCTTGTCTCCTGTTACCTTCCTCATATTTGTACCACTTCCTGTTGTATAGAAGTTCACAATTAGAGAATTATATCAGATATTGTTTTCATTCTCATCTACTGTATCTAACAACCAAAACTACCTTGAGAAGTTCTATATACCCCTTAAACCTGTTCATTCACAACCTTGCTTCAGCTCAAACACCAATTCTTATTGTTTCTTATCTAGAGTATTAAGATGTTCTCATGTAATTGGTCTTTTCTTGCAGGTCTTTTACCTGCCTGGTTACTAATTCATTCTCTGTTCTGTGGTCAGACTTACTTCTCTAGGCAAGATAAATCATTCTTGCTTCTGCTGCCTCTGTCATGCGATAATATTGTCATTCACATTGCTTTGGATCACTTATCCCATTTATTGTAATTATTTATTTATATGTCTTTTTCTGCTCCTAGATTTTATCCCTTCCCTATAGTCTAGTGCTTGGAAAATAGATAGGTAATAAATGGGTTTTGAAAGAATGAATTAATTTAAAATTTTATTTGGGGAGGGGGAATTCAGTAAAATATTCATCATTTTAAACTTATATATTATAAATTATCCATTTCTTTGGTGTCCATCCAATAGTTTTAAGTTAAGACCCTCACCTCCCCCGTAACTATTTGTTTGATTTTTCTGATGAGAACTGTTGTGCCAATTTATTATATGGCCAAAGTGTTTACTTTAGAGAATAGTAAGTAATAAATATTCAGATTTATAAAGTTTATCATACTTTAGCTTCTCTAAGTATTTGAATTTCCTTTTTTTTTATTTTTATAAGTAAATGCTGTTTTTCATTGCCAGACGGGGGAAACAAAGCAAAAAAGAATGGAGTGACATACTTTTAACAATTTTCAAAGTCTGAATGATAGGTTATCTGCAGCCTCTGATTTTACTTGAGCATTCAAAAGTTAATATTTTAGTTCTCAAAGCTGAATAGCCTTTGAAACAGACGTGGAGAAGAAAGTAGTGCCTAGTTAAGCCAAGTTATTTGGATTTTTCTTGATCTGTTTCGTTTTCTGATCAGTGCTTTAAAATTATCTTGTAAAGCAACAGGCACAATATCCAGTGAGAAGGACATGTTAAAAGGCAGATGTTCTGTAATCTTTTGACAATAGTAGCAAAGAGTGAATGTGTTTCCTTTCCTTTATAAACATTTTATTTTATTAAGTTGATATGTAATAAGACAAAAATACAATGCTTGTTATGAATTTCTAGAGTTGAGAGAGATACCACAATAGGCAAATTTCATAATTTACTGATCTTTTAGTAAATTTAGCTTAATTAAAATATTTAAGATCTATTAATTTATTTAGCAAATATTTATTCAGTGCTTACCATGTTCCACTAGGGAAGTAAAGTTGGGAATAAGGCAAGACCCTCATCTCACAGAGCTTACACTTTAGCTGGGGAAAGACTTAAATAAGGAAATATAAGATAGTTCTGATTGATATGAAGAAAATAAATAGGGTTGACGTACTAGAGAGTACATATAGGGTCTACTTTAGACCTTTGTGAGGAGATAGTATTTAAGCTAGAACCTGATCGATAAGAGCCTTGTGCTATCTGGGCAAAAAATGATGATAAGCCAGAACAACTAGTATGAAGGTATTGAGGTAGGAGTTGTCTTGGATTGTGGTTGGAACATAGAAAAGGGGAAAGTAGTAGAAAACCGGTTGAAATAATAGGCAGAAGCCGTATCACAAAGGGCCTTGCAGGCTATGGCAGGAGTTGGAAGGTTTTAAGCTAGAACATGATCGCTCTGGTTGCTGAATGGATTGTAGAGAGTCAAGTGGAAGCAGGTTAGTTCATAGACTATTGCAGCAGTCTAGAAGAGATATGATTGTGGTTGGTGGTGGTGGCAAAAGTGATGACAATTGGCATTAGGATGTATGTTTTGAAGGGTCTTGATGAGCAACTGGTAAGGAGGGTAGGAAAAGATGGAATTCTAAAATTCAAATATCTATCTAAGTGATAGTTTTATTACTACGATATTATGATTTAAACAGCCAGTTTTTCTTTGAAGTCAAAAATAGATGAGAATTTCATTGGTGTGTTTGTCTTAACTGTTTTCACAAAAAGTAGGTCGAAGGATGAAAAACTTGAACTTTGTTATTTAGTTTTCTGGAAAAATGTTAAACCATATAATGAGCAACTTTTACAGTATGGCAGTATGGATTAGTTTTTAAAATAATGCATGGATGATTAACCAAGTGTATTTTCCCTCAGATAAATGTTCTTCAATCAAAAAGGAGATCAGAAATCCTAAAATCAGTAAGATTTTTATCAAAATAATGTTTTAAATATTTTAATATGAAACTGAATGTACATGTTTAAAGAGACATGATATATACATATGTGTGTGCATATGTATATGTATATGTGTATATATATTTATTCCAGGTCCATAATTAATCTTATTATTATTATTTTATGTGAACCATTTTTTGTTTCCTTCGTTTTATAGTTATTTATGTGTGTCTCATGTTAATACACTATGAGCTCCTTAATCAGACATTTAATATTTGAGACTGAAGTCATATATTACTGGTATTTAGAGAATTTTTTCCCTAGGCTTGTTGATGATGTATCAGGTTTTTGGTTTGTTCTTTGTTGTGTAGTTGGGAAACAAATGGGATGAAAATTGAGAATCACTTTTTTTTTCCCAAGCGCTACACCCATGTTGACGTTGATTTTTTTTTCCTGTTTTCTCTCTTAAAATTAACAAGGCAGGGAATGGTAGTGGTATGACATTACGCTCTTTCTTATTTTGAGAACCTTAGAAATAATTTCTCTTCTCTGACTTCGTTCACTGGAACTATTTTGTTTTTCCTGAAAGAGTATGCTTAAATTGCTCTTGATCCTTGTTTCCTACCTAGCTTTTTCCTAAACGCTGTCTTTATATTTATTTCTTATCAGATAAGTACATTGTACTTCTTGTTTACCTCCTTTTCCAGATTGAGAGTAATGTAGTAATGTATGTTAATTGTAGAAAATTGGAAAATAAAACTATGAAGAAAAAATTAAAAATACATAAATCCTACTAGCAAGGGAGAACCTCTGTTAATATCTTGGTTTATAGTTTTATCTTTTTTCTCTCTTTCTGTGTGTGTGTATTTATGTATGTATGTATACGTGTGTCTGGAAATATGATGCATATGTACTTTTTAAAATTGCATTTAGTTTGTTTTCAAGGAAAATAGGAACCATTTCTGTATACTACTTTATAACTTTCTTTACTCACAAATACACTCCAAAAATATTTTTATTTATTGATGACTTTTGTGGCCAGGTAGAACTCTACCTTGTGAATTTACTAAGGGTGGGCAAACTTATTTTTTGAAGGACTAGTTAGTAAATATGTTAGGTTTTATGGGCTATATGGTTTGTGTCACAGCTACTCAGCTGTGCTGTTGTAATGCAAAAGCAGCCATAGACAATACATAAATAAATGGCATGGCTGTGTTCCAATAAAACTTTTTTATGTACATGGAAATTTGAATTTCATGTAATTTTGAATGTGATTTCATGTAATTTGAATTTCATGTAATTTTGAATGTGAATTTCATATCTTTTCATTTTTCTTTCAACCATTTCAAAACGTAAAAACTATTGTTAGCTTATAGGCCATCGAAAAATATATGGTAGTTACCAGAGGGAAGGTAGGAGGGGGAAGGAGGAAAAATGTTAAAACAAAAAAATGGTAGAGCTGGATGTAGTTTGTTAG
This sequence comes from Eonycteris spelaea, assembly GCA_003508835.1. Taxonomy (NCBI): domain Eukaryota; kingdom Metazoa; phylum Chordata; class Mammalia; order Chiroptera; family Pteropodidae; genus Eonycteris; species Eonycteris spelaea. Next base: position 28,865,828 of record PUFA01000001.1, on the reverse strand, counting down.
TCATAGGTTGGTGACCTTGAATTTACTGTAAATTAACTTCACCCATTAATGTAATTTTATGTTTTTGACATTAAAGTACAGCATTATGATAATTCTAATGAATGTGATTACTTCTGTAAGATAGATTTAGACAAGAAGATTACTTAGTCTAAAGGGTATAAGCATTTATTAAAACTTTTTTAAAAATTTTGTTAAATTTCAAAGATTACACATTTCCACTAGTAGGGTGTCTGAATGAATGTTTTCCTCATTTTCCCAAAACTGGGTCTTAGTCTCCCCATCTCTACTCACAGTTTGTTAGATGATATTATCTGATTGTTTAATTTTGCACTTGTGTAGTACAAATGTATCTGAACATTTTTTTCCATATATTATTTTATACAATTGTGTTCCCTATTTATGTCCTTTGTCTCTTTTCCTGTTGGAGTGTTCATCTTTTTCATACTGATTTGTAACAACTCTTATGTATTAAGACTATCAATGCTTTGTCTTGTGTTTTCCTAGTTTATCATTTATCTTTTAATATGCTTATTATGTATTTTGATATGCAGGCATATTTTACATTTTTATATAGTTATAGCTATTAATATTCTACCTTTTTAATGTAATCCAGTACTTTTTATTATATTCACAAAGTTGTATAACCATTGTTATCTAATTCTACAAAAATCTTTTAGTGAGCTTTGTCCATTCGTCTTTCTGTTTTGTTTAATTAGCTTTTCTTTTTAAAAAAATTTTTTGGAAGGATTTTTTCATATCAAGGACCTTATGGCTATTTTAGATTTCAGAGAATTAAACAGATACCTCTTCCAGTTAAAAATAATGTTTAGAGGATTCTTTCAGTATTGTGATTGAATTATTTAATTCCTCCTCATGTGCCAACTTAACTAATAAAAATAAGGGTGATTTCTCTCTCATGAATAGGTAAAATACAGGAAAACTTGGGAAAAAAATCTCAACCCATTAACAACATTTTTGGATTTTTGGAATGAATATAAAGAAACCTGCATATTGATAGAGCCTGTTGACTCATTTTATTTTGATATCTTGAGAAAAAAATGACTGTTCCTCTACTTTGGGTTGTACTTAGTGATCCTAGTAGGTTGTAAAGTGTTTGCGATTGTTTTGAAAGCTTCATATTTCCCTTTCTAATCGTTTAAAGTCTTACTTGCAATTTAAGGTTTTGCCAAGGATTTTGGTTGAAAGGTAGATAGGTAATTTATAATGTACATAGGAAAATGATGAAACTATTGAGAACTTCTTTAAACTACTACTGTAAAAATTTTGATCATCTGGGTATAATCCAAAGAACTAAAATTTGGGGCATTGTTAATAATTTAAAACACTCAGGAATTTTTTAAAAAATAAAATTTATTGTCATATTCGCATGTATTTCTGAAATACTCTTAAGAAAAATGACTCAGTTTAATTTTAAATGGGTTCGATATTTTGGGCTTTGTGGAATAATTTTAAACATTAAATAGGATAAGTTTTTTTTTTTTAATTTCAGAATATTTATCTGAGAATTGATTTTATTATGCTAATCTTTTTTTCTCCTTTTAGATGTTATCCTTTATGTATGCCCATTTGGCCTTCTTTTCAAATCAAGGATATGATCTGTTTCAGTGAACTTGGGCCCTACATGAAGGACTTGGTGCACAGGTAAATGTTGTACTATACTTCTGGATTGTGTTGCACACTGATATCTGTTATTTCTTTTAACTGAAGTATAATTGACATATAACATATTACTTCAGGTGTACAACATAATAATTAGATATATTAATATATCGTAAAATGACTACCATAATTAATTAACATTTCTTTTTCTTCTGTTGAGAATGTCTAAGATCTACTCTCATGTCAACTCGCAAATATACAATACAGTATTATTAACTATAGTTACCATGCTGTACATTACATCCCCAGGATGTATTTATTTTATAACTGAAAGTTTGTATTTTTTGACCCGTTTCATCCATTTTGCCCACTCCTTACCTTCACTTCTAGCAACTGTTCTCTGTATTTGTGAGTTTAGTTTTTTTGTTTTGTTTGTTTTTTTCATATCAGTGAGGTCATACGGTATTTATCTTTCTCTGTCTGACTTATTTCACTTAAAAAAATACGCTTTAGGTTCATCCATGTTGTTGCAAATGATAAGATTTCAATTTTTATGGCCAAGCAATATTCCATTGTATATATGTACCACATTATCTTTATCCATTCATTTATTTATGGACACTTAGGTTGCTTCCATATCTTGGCTATTGTAAATAATGCTGCAGGAACATAGGGGTGCATGTATCTTTTTGAATTACTGTTTAGGATTTCTTCAGATAAATTCCCAGAAGGGCAATTGTAAACATATGATAGTTCCATTTTACATTTTTTGAGGAACCTCCATACTGTTTTCCATTGTGGCTGCACCAATTTGCAATCCTACCAACAATGCAGAGGAGTTTCCCTTTTCTCCACATCCTGGCCAACACTTGTTATCTCTTGTCTTTTTGATAATAGTCATTCTAACAGGTATGAGCTAATACCTCATTGTGGTTTTATTTTCCCTTTCTCAGGTTTGTGATGTCACATACCTTTTCATGTACCTGTTGGTCATTTATGTTTTTTGTGCAGATGTGTCTGTTTAGATCCTCTGCCTGTTTTTAAAATTGGAGTTTTTTTTTTTTTTTGCTGTTGAGTTGTATGCATTCTTTATATATTTTGAACATTGATACACAATTTGCAAATATTTTCTGCCATTTGGTAGGTTGCCTTTTCATTTTGTTGATGGTTTCCTTTGCCTTTTATTTTGATGTAGTCCCACTTATTTTTTTAGTTTTTGTTGCCTTTGCTCTGATACCTGTATTTATAAAGAAATTTAGCATATTGGTAAATTTAATAATCATTTATTTAATGAAGATGTTTGGTTCTACACCACATTTATGTATGGGTTAAATGTGTAACCAAAAATGAGATTAAAGTAAAAAAATGTTACAGATAGCATATGAAGGTACTGAAAAGGAAAATAAAGCAAGGTGTTTGTTTACAGTGTACGTAACTTATTTTTCTTTTCTTACATTTGGAAAATTGATTTATTGTCTTAATGGGTTTTTTGTTTGAGTTATAGCTCTTTTTTGTTTTCAAAAAAATTTGTATTTTGCTATTTTGAATCATAAAATTTTAGAAGTTGAAGATTATAAAAACTTATGAACTTTTTCATTTTATATAAACACACGCACATATATGAATTATACCTATATGAGATTGTTATATAGAAAATTTAATATGTTCAAATTATATTAGAGCTAGTCTGGGACATTCTTTTTCGTTGATTGTTAAGCTTTCTGGATTTAATAGTATCAATTTATAGGTGATTTTCTTTCCCAAAAAATTCAGGTTATTTTTTGAGGAAAAGGAATTAGGATGAAAAATAAAGTTTAGGGAAATTGGAAAGAGGCATGAGAATTGCATTTCCTGACCCCAAATAAATATGGTGTGTGCATGTATTGTGTTCCAATGGTGTTGGGGAAGGATAATGTGCAGGGCATATGCATGAATTACAGAGATACTGTTCTTTTCCTCTGCGAAACTTTAATTTATTGGAAGAAACCAACAAGTCACCAGACTATTTATGTCTTGCTAAGTGCCCTCTCTGGGTATATAAATTGAGATTAGGTTTGTTTGCATGTGATAGAAAGCTGAAAATAGTAGTAGCTTCAACAACATAGAATTTTATTTCTCATATGTAAAGTCAGGGCCTGGTATGGTGGTTACTTGATCCACAGGGGCCCAGACTTATTATAGCTTTTGATTTTACATCATGGTTCAAAGCAACTGATCAAGCTTTAGTCCTCATACCACAATTCCTACTAACAGGAAGGAAGAAAGGGGAGAGAAAAGATGCACTTTTTCTTTGTAGGGATATTTTTTTTGAAATTGTACACTTCTACTTATATCCCAATGTCATAATAGCTGTAAGGAAAGCTGGAAAATATAGATGTAATACCACATAACCATGTGACCTACTAGAATTGGGAGTTTTATTGTTAAGACAGAAGGAGAGCAAATGGATGTTGGGGCACCTAGCTGTCTCTACACACAGTGGAAAATTAGAGTGTTATAGAGACATATACATGGGACATCTCAGACTTAGGAGGAAGGCAAGACTAAGCTCTAGGCACTCTTCACATCTTATCAAACATTAGATTGTACCTTCATCTTACATTATCATTTATTAAAAACAAAGTTGGATTGTAGTTGACTAAATTTAGTGTATATTTTAGACATTTATTAATTTCAGTTTTGTAGTTTTCCCCTTCCCATGTCTGACATAATTTTGCATCTAAGCCCAGGTGCCTACAGTGCCTCTTGGATAATATGGCCTGGTTGGAGGTGGCCAGTTAGGATATTTTTTCAGTAAATCGGTCATGAGATAACGGCAGCTGGAATGAGGGTCATAGTACTAGGGATGGACTCAGATAGAAAATCTAAAAAATATTAAGATATAGTCAGTTTGATGGGTTCAGGTTTAAATGTGTTAATTTTGAGGATATGATACATAAGTGGGTATATCTAGATCTCAAGAGAAATATATAGGCTTGAGTCAATAGCATATAATTGTTAAAGAAGCTACAAGAGTGGGCTAATAGGTATCTCAGAATCATGAAGCTATTTTTTAAAAATATAAGTATCTGATCATTGTGCCTAAAGACTTTGATTTGATGTTAAGGTCAAGGTTATTAGTATAGGTAAAGAGAGAATCTGTCTTGGGACAGGGCCTAAGAATGACCAGCTTTTAAGAGATTGCTAGGTAAGGGGATCTCCATGAGAGCAAAATGAGAGGAGATGGAAAACTAGGAGACCGGTAGCACAGACTGAGGAAAGAGTGTCTCAGAAAAGTGTTGGTGGTAGTTAGCAAGTTCAAATATCAAGTAAACCTAGGACTGAGAACTACCTATTGGGTTTAGTGACTAGAAGGTTACTTGTTACCTCTGTGAGGGTGAGGATCTTAGTGGCAGAAATACTAAATTTATAATTTAGAATTAGAAAGCTAAATTACAGTGGGCAGGTGAAAATGAAAAGGGCAAGTAGAGAACAGGGGAAAATTTTCAAGAAGTTGCACTATGAAGGAAAGAGAGAGAGAAGGTGGTAGCTGGAGAAAATTATGGGTTGGAGAAAGGTTTTATTGAAGGTAGCATGATTTGCACAAATTAAAAAGCTTATGGAATGGCAAAAGTTGAAAAGCAGAAAGAGAAGTGACAATATCTGAGGTAGTAGGAGTGGAAGGGATTCAAAACAAAGTAGAGGTTTATGAGCACCTAGCTAGTTATAAGAGCTGTTAAATTTATACTGTTCAACACTAATAGAGACATGGGACATATCCTGGTGTGCTCCAAGCTCTTTCTTCCTGATACAGCCCCCAGCATCTGGAAGATGTGCATGCTAGTCTTCACATCTCTCCAACTCATATTTCCCCTACTCTCTTCCAAATTGAAAAATAGTTTTTCTTTATACTTCTGCCCCAACAGTAGGTTGAGAGATTTCTCCCTTTCTGCTGCAATAGCAGTAGGGTGGGATGCAGCAGAGGAAATTACTACCAATTTGACAGGCAGAAAACCGTCACTGCATTGCAGTACTGTGTGGGAGGTATATGCACTGAAGTTTATAAATATTAGTTTGAATCCTGGGGATTGCCTTGTACTGCACTTCAATTTGAATGAATGAATAATATTTATATGCCATTCTGTCGAGGCTATAAAACTGGTATAATGATTATTCCACTTATTCAGTGTAAGAAACTACTGAGGACAAACTTTTTCATAGTGCAGCACGTACCAGCATTACTTATTAAATCAGTATTACATGTTCCTAAGGTATGTATGTATTACGTCCTGTGGTAAAGTTGTGTAGTTACTATCTAAATCAAATATTTTATAATGGTGATAGTTTCTGTTTTAGTTCTTATTTACTCTTCAGTGATGTTAAGATTCTGTGGCCAGAATTATTCTCTTGTAGAAAAATAATGTTTGTGATAAAGAGTGAGTAAAAGATCAAATAGTTTTTTAAGAAGACTTTTATTTTCAATTCAGCTTTTAAAGGATAGCAGTTAAAACACTTGGACTTTTAATACTTTATCTTCCATACTCCTGTTGATATTTACATTTTTATCTATTTATTTATTACACATTAGTCAGTTACAGGAGATGGGAGTTAAAAGATGAAATGACATACATCATAGTCTAGAAAGGCAGAACCATATATTGGATTATTTTTTAACCCATTTGCTTGTTATTCCAGCAAAGAGGAGTTCAAGAAGCCAGTGCATTTGTCATAATACTGGAAATCAGTTACTTCTCTTTTGATGAAAAATTATCTTTCTTGATGGAAAGGAATATGAAGGAAATGGGATTTTATGATTTCATAAATTTTTTGAGCTTTAAAAAAGAATCCTAAAATTGGCGATTTTACACTTTAGTCTTATGAATGATTAATTTATTATTACTATTATTTTTTAGCTTTCTCTTTTATCTGGTGAATGATTTTTCTACCTTTTAGATTTGATTATAACATTAGGAAGCCAGCATGAAAACATGAAGCATCTTGGGTGATTGGAAGTCTTGTTACATTGAATTTGAGAGAGCTGGCCTATACTAGTTTGGTGGCTACTTTTTATTGTTTTGGAAAATATCTTTTCTGTCTTTGATTGTAACTACCAGAATTGCTGAGTGGGTCAGCAGGCAACTTAAGCTAGAGTCATTTTTCTTATTCAAGGAGTAAACATGTTACCATTGTTGTGTCCTTGATAAGGACTCCGTCACATTTGCTTGAACCATAACTGTTCTTAGAAACGTTTTCCGTGGAGGAGTTATAGACCTTCTCACAGAGGATTTGATACTAAGGGGAAAAAACTTCCATTTAAAAATTGTAGCCAAAATGTCTTTTTAAGTTAAATTGAGTGACTTATTGGGAATATGATTAAAAATAAATAAACTTACTTTTTTGTGGGGTCTGTATAATTTTATCCTTTTCCTCTTTTATAGTTGGATCGACTGGTTGTAGATGCAGCAAAAGAGAAAAGAGAGATGGAGCAAAAACATTCCACCATTCAACAAAAGGTATTAGAGGGGAGAACTTAAAGGAGATTTATTTCCATTTTACACAATTGTTTGATTATTGGTTTCAGCAAGATACCATTGTGTTGTAACAATCCCTTTGAGTTGCTTTAATAATTGAATTGTAGATAAATTCCTCCTTTTTTGTGAAAAGTAAAGTATTTTTCAAATGTTCAGACATTTATTTTATTATTCTTTTATATCAAAATATTTGAAAGCCATGGTCTTAAACTCGTTTATAAAAAATCAGTCTTTTAGGGCCTTTAATTTAAAAGTGGCCATTAGAAAACACTGTGTATGGTGTTTCAGTTAACCAACCCCAATAACAGTGTATGTGGTGGGGAGATGGGGGTGGAGAACACCTTAGCATCAGTGTGTGTGTTTGGTATCACCTTAGCATCAGTGAGTGTGTTTGGTATTACAGACGTTCCAGCTTCAGTCCCTCTAAGGCAGCAATCTCTATCTTGCATGTGATGTTGACATTTCACTTACATTTCTTGCTAATTTGCCTAAGCCTAGCTAAACGATATTTGAAAAATATATTTGAAAACAAAACTTTAAATATGAAACTAGTTTTTATTTCTACATGCTAAAAGCTTTCAATATGATACACCTGGAACTCTAATAATATCTTATTTTATATAGGTAGTGACATTTTTTGTATAGTAATCTGAAAATAAAAGGAAAGAATTGGAAGTTGAGTGTCATAATACAAGTATGTGACAAGATGCCTTTCATACTTACCTGTCTTGGGAGATGCACAATTACAAAAGAGGTTTTGCCAGGATAAGGCTTTTTGATTGCACGTTGGATGTACTGACCCTTGCGATTTTCCCAAATATTGGAAACTCAGCTGCATAACTTGTGGTGGTGGAGGATTGCATTTGCACTTTTCCCTAAAAAAAAAAAAAAAAAAAAAAAAGATCTTTCTAGCATTGCTTTAAGAAATCTGTTCCCTTGCTTTTGAGCAGTCAGATCAACTTCTGTTATGGTTTATTTAGAATTCAAAATACCAGCAAACTAGATCTGACATAGATCATACCAGTGGAAAAAAATGAAAGTGGTACCAGTAATAAAAGTAAGAAAAACTTTGTTGATGATGGGTTATTAATACTCGAAAAGAAAAAAGATCATCTACCACACTATCTTTACATTAGTTACTTCTGGCTACAGTCAAGACTAACTCAGTGTTTTGTTTTGCTGAAGGTTAAATCACTTTTGGTTGGGTAACTTAATGACGTTACCATGGAAAGATAAAAATCGGGACTAGTCATTTCTAATTAAAACAAGAGATCATGGTATTTGTAGAAACGTGTGACTATGTGCTTCAACTGAATTATTTGATGAATCTTATACATCTTTTAATATCTTTCCCTATTTTATGCACAACTCAAAGTAGATTATTAAATCTAAAATTAATTTTTTGGTTTTAAATAATAGTCAATTACTGTTTTCCTTTAAAGAAAGTAATGCTATTTTTGCTCATTATGTATACTTACCTTTTTTCTGCCCTTAAATGCGGACACAAGGCTGCATTACAGGTAAAAAAAAAAAAAAAAAAAAAAAAAAAAGAAGATCCAATCAACTAAAAATTAAGGGAAAATATGTCTAATGTAATTATTTAGATTTTCAAGAATTGAACTTGATCAACTAAAGAAATAATGATGCTGCACACATTCATGTAAACTGTTTTTCCAAACGTTCCATTCTTAGCAGGCAGCACTGTGTGAGAGTTCCCATTGCTCCTTGCCACCTCATTGTCTTGTGAGAGTCTTTAATTTTTGCCAGTTTTGGTGGGTGGGTATTGCTATCTCATTGTGGTTTTAATTTATGCTTTAGTCACAGATGAGTTCAAGCACTTTCCCCTATGCCTGTTGTCATTTGGATATTCTCTTTGTGAAATATCTGTTAGTCTTTTTCTAATTTTTCCATCAGATTGCCTCACTATTGATCAGATTCTTCATATATTCTGATATAAATACCCTTTTGGGATACATGTGTTTTTAATTTTCACATAGTTTTTGAAATATTTTTTATTTTTATATTTTTGTGTGTCTTTTTGTGTCCTGTTTAATAAATTCTTTCCAACCCAAGATCATAAAGATATAACTCCTGTATAATCTTCTAGGTGTTTATAGATCTACCTTTTATGTTTAGATCTTTAATCTATCTGTAATTGGATTTTTGTGTATGGTGTGAGGTAGAGAATCCAGTTTCTTTTTATTCTCACATTGGTAGCTAATTGACCCAGAATCAGTTATTGAAAAGTCTGTACTTTTGCTACTACTGTGTGTTTTATCCTCTATTGTACATCACATTTCCATATAAATGAGGTCTGTTTCAGGCTCTCTATTCTGTTGCACTGGTCTTTTTGTCTCAATTGTGCCAAAACTGTGCTGTCTTAATTATTTTAGCTTTACAGTATATCTTAATATCTGACAAAGCAAAGCCTCCTATCTTCTTTCCTTCAAAGGTGAATTGCCTAAGTTGTGCATTTCTATATAAATTTTAGGAGCAGCTTTTCAAAGTGCATAAAATAGCTTTCAGGATTTTGATTGGGATTGCATTGGATCTATGAATCAATGAAAAATTGATATCTATTTTATAATATCTTCTAATCCATAAGCTTGAAATATTTTTCCATTTACTTAAGTTTTCTTTGTCTTTCATAAAGTTTGATAATTTTATTGTACATCTTTTGTTATTCCTAGACACATTATAAATCTTATTGTAAATGTTATCTCAAACGCTGTTTACTTTTGTTATGTATTTGAATAAAGTTGATTTTTCTATGCTGATTTTATAATCAGTAATCTTGTTAAGCTCTCTTTAATACTAGTTTATCTCTGAATTCTTCCTGATGCTTTGTATACAAAGTCATATTGTCTACAAATAATGATAGTTCATTTCTTTCTTTCCAATTCTTTGCTTTTTGTTTGTTATCTTGATGGTTAGGACTTCCAGCATAATCCTGAAGTGGTAATAAAGGTCCTTCTTGTCTTGCCAGTCTTGGTCTTGCCTTCTATTCCCTGGGCCCCACACCAAAGCTTCCTGATCTCCTATGAGACAAATGCTCTTAAAGCAAAAATTGGTTTCTTTGCTATGCTTACCTCTTTGGCTTTAAATTTTTACTTAATCTTTTGCCTTTGAGTATGCTCTTCTAATTTGTGAGCTTATCAGTATATTTAAATTCTAATATTATATATTATATCTAACATTATTAGTTGATTTCATTATAAAATCATGTAACATTTTAGGTACTATAAAACATTAATTTGATATTAATAGTAATTAAATTGAAGAGTTAATTCATCTTAAGAAATATAGTCAAAACTAGAATACTATAATGTGCTGCACTTTCAAGGAAGTCTTATTTGATGTTTAAGTGTCAAGGTTATTAAAAAACTGCTGATGTTATAAATGAAACCTTTAGAATGTTGCTGAACACAATTATATCTATTGCTGACTTAAACCTGTCTGCATAATTAAGTCAATTATAGCCTCAAATAAATTTTAAGTGAGGGAATTAAAGTTTCCTTGATTTTTTGTCCAAAGAAAAAAGTAAGAAGAAATATAGTAAGTAATTTACAGATTGTTTCATTTTATTATTTTAGATTATTATATCTTTATGGTTAAATTTTGAGACATGCCAGGAATTTTTGCTTTTAATTCTGAATTTAGTCTATTTCCTTTTTTCTATCTTTGTAGACTCTTAGATTCGGAAGGCCCTTAGGTCATTCTCACTCTGCCTCCCTTAAGTGCAGGACTTCCATGTTCCAGATCTTGGCAGGTGGTCCTTCAGCCTTTGTCTAAACCTTTCTCAAGACAGAAAGTTTACTACTCTCCCTAACAGGATAGCGTTCCACCTTTGATCATCGGTGCAGCAGTAATTTTGAAAGTTCTAAGACTGATTTTTAATTTGGGGATAGCAGCAATCTTGTAGTTTTGTTCAAATTATATTGGTAGTTAATCAGGAAGAGTTTTAAATATAGAATTTTTTATTTCAAAAGTTATGAATCCTTGGAAGAAAATTCAGTTTGTGAATATTAAAGTGAATATTAAAATGATTAGAATGATAGAAGATTATGAGTGATTCTATAGTCCTTATAAAAAAGTAAGCTCAGCATGCCCACTTCAAACTGTGGTTCTTATCCTTGGCAAAACTAAATTTTATTTTAGGAAAAAAATGTTATTATCTTATTTCTGAATTCCCATATAGTGGAATTATTACTCTTACTAGTTTTAAAAACTACCATAATAATAATATATATTTAGAAAATAATGGTAGATTTAAATAATCCCAATTAAATATAAATATATCCATATTCCTTTTTTTTGTTAGGCATATATCACCACAAAATATTGAGAAAATATGAAAATATTTTAAGCATAACACCTTATATAATATTTAGTTGCTCTCTTTGTCTATTTGTAAATATATTATTTTGTGCTTTTAATCCAGCATATATCTGTATGGTTTATATTTTGTTTTTCATGTATATTATATTCTGTATAATCATCTGTGTTTTATATCATCAAGATAATAATAATTATCACATAGTAGTCCACTAAATGGAAATACTTTAATATGTTGAAACATTCTTCTATTAAACATTTAGGTCTCCCTTTTTTCATAGGAACATTTTTGATATAACTATCTTAATACAAAGCTTTTCTACCATTTGAGCTGTTTTTCTAGAATAAATATATTGTCTAGGGAACTTACTCAAATCATATGAACTTTTTAATGTGTTATTTTGTCTAGGATTTCTCCAGTGATGATTCTAAGTTAGAATATAATGTAGATGCTGCAAATGGCATTGTTATGGAAGGATATCTGTTCAAACGAGCCAGCAATGCCTTCAAAACTTGGAACAGGTAATATATTTCAAATACTAGTCTCCATCTTTCCATATTCTCAGTTTTCTGACTTTTCCTTTGATTTGGCAACTCTTTTCTTCATAATTCTCCAAATTCACAATCCATAGTAATTTTTCTGAATCCAGTTCATTGAAGATAAGATGCCTTTCTAGGGAAAGGGACCCTAAGACGCAAGTGAAAAATGACAATACTAATTCTAAATTCTAAAATTTAAGCAAAGTTTAAACCCAGAAACCAAGAGAATTTTTATAATGCTTTGTTGTAGTGACTAGACCATTATAATAGGTAAATTTGAATGTTAGTTACCTTTCATATTTGTTATGAAGTAGATCTGTATAATACAAATTATGTATTGAACATAATGGGTAAATAGACCAAGTGAGCATTTTTTTCCTTTGTGTTCCTCCCCTACATAATGTTTATTTATCATTTTTACTTAGTATTTACTTATAAATTTTAAGCAGACGATCCTGATCTTTTGATCTTTGCAATAACTTAAACCACGAGTTTTAGGAAATGAAATTGTTCTTATATGTTAAGTGTGTGTGGCAGCTGATGCTCCTTTATTCTAAACTTGATAGCTACCAAGAACTCTGAACAGTTTTTGCTGAATTGATTTTTATAAATATTAATCCAGTAAATTCTGTTAAATGAATGTATAAAATATTATATTGTATTTTCCCATGTGTTAATATGGTAGAATAAAATCAGACATTAAGGCATAAATAAAAGATTAGGTTTTCTCAGGATCATCCTTCTGAGCAGCAGTGATTGGTCTTTATTTTCTTTATTGCAAAACATAAAAGTAGTCAGAAAAATTATGTAATAATTGAGAGTACTACTGAGTTCTTGTTAATGGATTTACTATTATATTGTTGATCAAATATATATAGTTTACTTCTTGAACAGGATATAAATTTACTTAATGATAGAGGAGATTATTTTCTTTTTTAAAAATGTACATTAGCAAAATAAGTAGAATTTTCTTGGTAAGTTTATTTGTACAGTTCTGTTTAAATGGAAATTATTGTGCTTGACTATTCAGTATATTGGAATGGGTTCCTAGTGCACTTATTTTGATTTCTTGGTAATTGGGTTATATAGAAAACACATTTACTGATATTTCAAATATCAATGATTTATTGAATTTGATATTGCTAAATGTTTAAATGGTACATGGTGTGTTTTATTCAAAATTATTTTTCTTACATGAGAATGAGTGTAAACTGGAAAGAATAATGATTTTATATGATAGTAAGCCTTTCTGAATTACGCAGAACTTTAAAAATAATATATGAATATAGAAAGACCAACTAAAATGGTCTGGTTAGAAATAATGTTTTTAAGTATTGTAAAGTGAAAATGAAAAATTAAAAACTCTGTTTTCTAAGCCATAAAAATGAACACAATAACCTTTTAAGCCTTTCCTGAAAATTTTCCATCGCCAGAATAGGAAATTAAAATAAATAGTGTGCTTTTAAAATTTTATAATAAAGTTATCACAACCAATATGGCTTCATGAGGTAATGTTAGAATTGAATTTTAACCTTCAGATTTCAAAACAACCTACTTAAAGTTTAACACAGTGAAAATAAAATAAATCCATAGAAACTATACCATTATGTTAAGAAGAAATGAAATGAACTTCCGTGGATACTCCAGTGAAAAATGATCTCAGACTTCAAAATGAAGCACAGTAAGTGTTAGTGGAAAATTGCATTGCCGTTTCGGTAATAGAGGAAAATGAGTTTTGATTTAAGCATGGACCTTTTTAAAAATTTGTTTCATGAATTCTATTAATTTGTACAGATATTAAAATGTAACTAAAATCAAGTAGAGAATAACTTAAATTCTCAATTGTAGACATGTTACCTACCATTTACAAAGTGAAAAAGACAATACCTTTAGCAATAAGGCTACTTTACAAAGGAGATGCTCTATATGTAGTGGGATGGCAGTTATTGATTGGAATCATAGGCTGTAGTTCAGCACCCTAAGTTTTAGTTAGGAAATGGAAGTGCAGAGACATGGTTGCTTATTCAAGGTCACACTACTGGTTTGTGACAAAACTGAGATGCAAAACCTGGCATTTCTTTTTTCTTGATAAGGAAACTTCAAACTATATTTTGATAAATCAAAATACAACTGCAGCTATTAGAAAATGGCTTAAAAACTATTTTAATAAACCTTCCTAGTCCATTTGCATTATTAGGAAAAGTTACGGATAGCAAGTTAATTTCATTTTCAAGTGCTTTTAAAGGACATTTTGATGAAAACACTAAAAGCAGACTTGTAGGACTAGAGCATATAAACATTATATAAAACTTTCACAAACAAAAACAAAAGTCAAAATCTTATTAACAGAAATCTTAAATGTTTTCTAGGTTATAGGTCGTAACTATAAAAGGAGAGGAAAGAAAGTAATTCATTAGATATTATTTAGATTATCTTCTGCTTTTCAATTTTTAAGTTTAGAATGTATCTAAATTTCTTATATAAAGTTTATAAAAAATCTAATCTCAGGAAATACTTGCAAGTAATTTTTCTTTACCTATAGATGACTTTAGTGCCTAACCTACTTTTCTAATTATTTATTTACCACCTTGATTTAATATATTCTATTAGCCTCTGACTAAAAGAATGTATATTTGTGCCTTAACTTTAAATATCCAGGAACCCAGCTCTTCAGACAGAAAATTTTCTGTCCACTGGTTGTTTGTTTGTTTGTTTGTTTGTTTTTTAGATTGTGGATTAGCTTTAGGGAACTTTTTTTGTTGCCACCTTTAGGTACCAATGATAGGGTGCAAATTTGCCATTATCTATAGTTTTATGGAATAGTATTGTATAATATTTTCAAAATCAACTTTTTAAAAAGACTTTCTTCCTGAGAGAAAGTCAGGTTTGGCTAGGAATAGCTGATAGTTTTAAAACCTGACCCTGTACCCTAAAAATCAAGCATTATTTTTTAATCTGAAATTTAACTGAAGAGATAATTTTGTGTGATGTGATTGAAGTAGCATAAGAAGTGAAACATTTTATGTCTCATGTGAATTATTGATCATGTTTCTGGTTGGTTTCAGATTTCTAGTTTTTGGTTTCTCTTAAGATTTTTATATGTCCATAATATATATTTTTCTGAAGATGTGAGATCTACCAAAATCATATTTCCATAACAGGCATTTTCTCAATGTGGCAGCTTCACTTCAGACTCAATTCAGTAAATGCTACTGTGTTTCTCTTTTGCTTTTCATGAGTAACTCAAAAAGGATGACTAAACAAGAAAAATAATTAAATTAAATAGTAACATTATTTAGTAATAAGCTGGTAAAACTAATAAAGAAGCTGCGTAATTATGTGCTATGTTCAGTCTGTTGAACTAGAAAGTATAACTGAAAGTATAAACTGTATTATATAATTTCTTAGAGCAAAGTATTTTATGTGCTGCTAGTACAGATATAAATTTTTATTTTCATTGGCTCTTCATTTTAAAATAAAAAGTATACATGTAGATTAAAAATAAACTCTGTTTATGTATGGCCTTACAGTCTCTGCTATCATTTTATGAAAAGGAGTTGAACAGGGTGGGAGGTAGGTTTATTTGGCTGATAATATTTCATAAACTTTGACATTCTTAATTAGTGATCTCACTAATGAAAAGTTTTTATTTATTTCAGGTTTATATAGATATATATCTATAGTGATATATAAAGAACAGATTATTAAGATGAGGAAAAGTACTATCTGTATTTAATAGCAGTGATGATAGAGGCAGAAAATAAAAATAGAGGTATGCCCAAATGTGCTAAGTCCCACCAGAACTTTTTAAGACTTAAAGAAAAATTTTGAATATTTCTGAAAAATTGCATTTCAGGTTCTTGAGAGATGGAATTAGTTATACAAATGCATATGTGTATAATATGTAAATAAAATACAGCCGATAATTTTGACTATTTTGACTTTTGTTAGGTTATGAGCTTAAGCTTGTTCCTTTAATTCTTGCTTTATTTTCATATCATGCTAGTCCTTTGCTTATTTTGCACATTTGCGTTTTCATTCTTTTACCGCCTTTCCCTTATGTTTTAATCCTGCCCCATTTTTTCACATGACAGGAAAAAGCCCGATCATATCAGGTACCAAATGGCTTTCTTCCCCTCACCCCACCTTATTCCAGTTTCCTCTTTGGCACGAGAAAGCTCATAATTAACCTGCATCTCACTTGGATTACTTGCAATGGATATGAAGTCTCTTATGTTTTAAACCGGGAAGAAAATAGAAACATCTCATCTGAGGAATGGAATTATAACTTTTCATTGCCCAGCTCTCAACTTCATTTAATCTGGAAAAGAACATTTGATATGTTTATAGTTAAAGAAGACATACACTGAATAATATGAATACCTTTATTATATCTTTTTTAAAAAGGGAAATAAACTAGGAAATGCTTTTAAAAAATTTAGACAGTAACTAGGAATTAGTGCCTTTTGATAATAACCATATTAGTTATGCCGAAAGGAAGCATTGTTGGTTTCTAGAGTTTTGTTTATTTGTTTGAGCAATTTGGTCTTTTTCCCTGTTAAAATTAAAATTGAATTTTAAATGAAGGAGCATACATGTTCAAGCTTTGGATTTTGTTAAACATTTACCTGTTTGGCACTTATACGAATGTGTCGTGAATCCATCCATTATCTGTATAGTTTTAGTGACAAAGCTATCAGTTTAGAAATTTAACTATTACTCATGTTTTTGATTTCAAGTGTATTTCTGGGGCTGGTAGTGATCAAATGGGGTAAAAGATACTTGATTTATTTTTTTAATATACCCACTCGCAATTTTGTCATCTGGAAAGCTCTCGTTGGTATTTAAAATTTAATGATATTTAATTGTTTATGAATATAATATTTTGGTCTTAAATCTTTATTATTTCAATTTGAGAGAAATATAGTGTTTTATTTTTCTTAATGAACCAAGAAATTTTCTTTTTTAAAACACTCCTATAATTTAGCTTTGTGGCCAGCTTCTGAATCTTGTAGAATACAGTGTAGTTGTCAGGTACAGTGCTTTCCAAAGTTTGTTTTTTTATTATTTAATTAACTTTAACAGTATCTTCAAATCGCACGTAGCACGAGCTTAAAATATTATTTTTTCTATATTCCATAGGCTATGAACTGTCTCATTTTTCCTTTTATTAGAAATGTTAATAATAACTAGGATTATTCTAAGAGAAATTAAAAATTATATTCTATTTTACTTACTTGATTAAAGTCTTGATCAATGTAAATGGGTATGATTAGCTCTTTTTTTTCTTCCCTTTTTTAATGGCAGAGGAGGGGAGTAGTGTCATAAGATACAGATCTTAATAATTGAAAAGTTTTTTCTTTCTAAGATACAGTATGATTTTATTCCTTCAGAAGGGTTGCTAATTTAAGATGAATTTCTAGTGTCTTTCCTGAGTGTACAAAAACTAATAATGTGAGAAAGTCACCAAGAACAGATAGATGGCAGGGGACCTGGCTTTCAGAAATACATATATGTATTAACTGTAAAGTTAATAATCAGAGAAAATGGCCTTTGACAAAAAGCATAAGTTTTTATCTAGTATTTTGTTATTATTTTTAAAGGTTATGATCCTAAGATGCAGCAGGTAAAAGAAATTTATTTTTTGGAGATCTCAGAAGCATGAAAAGTTTACATGGTTGTATGGATGTTTTTCCATTGTGCAATAAACCTCTATTTAGTTTTTCATCAAATTACATAATATGATTACTGTGTTATAAAATATAAGAATTTTTATTAAGATATAGTCCATCCTACCTCAAATGGTTTTTAAAAAACACTTTAGTCATTATCAGAGATTGTTTCCATTGCATGTCATTCCATGTGGCAGGGCTGCACCATTTTCTTTGTTTGTAGGTATTTCCTTTAACATTTCTAACCAACTATGTGTCCCAAAGCAAAGAAACCCAGAAGTTCTTCCTTTTCTAGCCTGCCTCTTGATGATTGGCATTTAAAGGCAACCCACTTGGTTTTACCTAGATGCTATTTTAACAAATCTCTATTTTTATGGTACAGGTGATACCATTTTAAATAGCAAGAAAACCTAGCAATCTGTCTAGCTTAAAAATAGAAAAGCATCCAATCATTTTCTCAGCTTTGGAGAATTAACTTAATTTTTAAAAATAGAAATTCTCAATATGTCTCAATACAATTTCTAGTCCTTTATATCAATATCAATGAAAAGGTAGAATCTCTATCTGCTAATAGATTAATAACTAATATTTACAATCATCTCACATAAAACTAATTTTAAAATAATGACTCAAATATTGTTTTACCTTTCATGCTTGATGAGAGTTTTTGCTTCCTTTTATGAATGGCTTTTGGCTGTGTTTTTTTTGTAAGTGTTTAGGTCCTTTTATTGTTTTCATAAATTAGAATTAGTAAATATGCTGTATGTAGCTTAGCTTTTTCTTCTAAAAAAGATTGCAGTCAGTTGTTACCTAGAAATTTGCAGTAATGAGCAGAACAATATAAACAGAGAATCATTTTTAGTAATAACTTTGATTATTCTGCTTAGAAGAATTTTATATGAAAATAAGGCCAAGTGAATTGGCGATTATTTCCTGTTTGATAGCAGTTGTAAAATGATGATTTAATTTTCTGTTTTGCTTAATGAATCAAACACTTGCTGAATTAGCTGCAAAAAAGGTTGAAAACAAAGCATTTATTTCAATGTTTTACTGTGTACAAATGGATAGTCTTATTTACAATATAAATTTCTATTTTATAATAAAAACAATTGTTTTGGGGAAAAGATTTTGGTTATTTTGAGGAACCTCAAAAAACTAAATTATTACTTTAAAACAATTATTACTTTTTATAGCATAAAATATAAGTTTTCATTAGGATTTAAATTTCTGACTAAAAATGAATCCTATATAGTAATTTTATTTTCCTAATCTGTGGTTTTAAAATTGTTTAAAATTGTTCTTTAATTTCAGTAGTTATCTCATTGACATCAGTTTACATAAAGCAAAACAAAACAATGTACTTCTCAAAACATAATTACTATAAACTGATTTTCTAGTGTTTTCCCAAATATTTCTAACAACTGAAATGAATTATATTTATGAAAACTTAAATCTCTTTTGTATTTATTTAGACGCTGGTTCTCAATACAGAACAATCAGTTGGTTTACCAGAAAAAATTTAAGGTAGGTGTTTTGTAAGTGATTAAGTGAAAACCCACTGAGTCCCTCGTTCTTAATACTCCTGTGTGTGAAATTACCATTTGTTAGGTTTATGTTTGGGCATAATAGGACTCAAAAGTGGAAAGTATCAACATTTGATACTTAAAAACATAGTGATTTTGAATCCTCAATTCTTAATTCCTAGCTTTGAGATGGATTTTTCTGTGTCCCAATATTACTACTCTTTTCTTCATATGTTTCTTTATCTAGCTGTGTGACAGGAATAACACTACCATTCCACAGTACTATTTTGAGGCTGTAGAAAAGGATGTCTTTTAAGAACTGTCATCTTAAGGCCACAGGTGATAATACAGAATGAGTAGAAATGACATTAAAATGTAATCTTAAAGTAATTTAAATAGAAACATTTAAATTTGTTAATACTGTTCTTATATATTTGTTTTCCTGAACCTTAATTTTAAGGGTGAGTAATTTTTAAAGCCATGCTGAGATGACATGTGACTTGAGGATGTTAAAAATAATTAGAAAAAATGAAACATTTATTAATTGATTACTTGATTTTTACCTAGTTAGCCTTTATGAATGATATATTCAACTGTAAATTTTAAAGATTCACTCTACTCTTGAGATGACAGAATATGAATTTACTTGCTAGGTTCTATGGTTATAGGTTTTTTCCACACAAGCCTTTAGTCTAATTAATTAGTTCATGGTTTTTTCTACTCTGATAAACTTGGTTTTAGTATTATTTTTATTAAGTACAAGAAAATGATAAAACCTTTTTCATTTTCTTAGGTGTTTAAGAAGAATATATAGGCTTCTTATTTTTCTTTCAGTTATTTAAAATGACTCATTCAAGGTTTCTTTTTTGGAAGAAGGTAGCTTTAATTATGTGAAGGGGCAATCAAGAGCATATGGATATGAAAGAAAATGAAAGAGAATAAACAGGAATCTAAAATTTATTGAGCACCTACTAAATGTTAGACTAAGCTTAAACTATTTAGTTTAATCCTTATACAGCAATTTTATGAGAGAGATAAAATTATCAACAGGGGAAAATTACCTTTATAGTTACATCTGTGTTGCTAATTCCCATCTCTAATCTAAAATAAGATAAAATGTAAATCTTTAAAATTAGACTGTTTATTCCAAGTAATATTTTTAAGTATGTTATTATTGGTAGTAGTATTTACAACCTAGATTGATAAATATGGGAGGTGTGTTTCCTTATTGTAGGATAACCCTACTGTGGTAGTGGAAGACCTCAGGCTCTGCACAGTGAAACATTGTGAGGACATAGAACGACGGTTCTGCTTTGAGGTGGTCTCGCCAACAAAGTGAGTGGGCCTAAAGAATTTGGGAGTTGCTTTTGGATTTTTAGAGTTTGTCTCAGAGAACTTTCCAGAGTAGAGAAAGATTTGTATTTCACTTGTGGTGAGATGTATTAAAGAGGAAAAAGGTGTTTTAAAAGTATATTTCTTTAATTAATGATTACAGTTATTAGTCAGATATTTATATAACTTCTCTCCAGTATCATATTTTAAAAATTCCATAAAGATTGATGTCGCCACATGAATATTTTTAGCTATCATAGATACTGAAGTCATATATCAGTTCAATTTTTTTTGGTTAACTGTTGTGTTATATTTTATGTTTTTACCCAATAGAAAATATGTATTATGTTTATATGGTAAATTTAAAGGTTTTTTTTTTTTTTTTAATGTGCAGACATGGGTGATTTCTTTCCAAATAGTTAACTTATTCCATTGGTACCTTAATTTTTTCATGTGAATACACTCTGTCCTAAAGATAGATGAAATCAAACCTTTCAACAGAAATTAATATTTTTTTTGTTAGAAAATTATTTAAAAGCGAAGTAGACAAAAAGCAGATCTTATTTTTATTTTTAGAGTTAATTTAGTGTCTGAGGAAACAATGTTATTTCCTTTTAGAAGTTGTATGCTTCAGGCAGATTCTGAAAAGCTGCGCCAGGCATGGATTAAAGCTGTTCAGACCAGTATTGCTACTGCTTATAGAGAAAAGGGTGATGAATCAGAGGTTAGTAAACAATACTGCAATACCAAATGATACATTACTGAAAGTTTTTAATTTTAATTATAACATTGTATAATTATAACATTGACAAATAACTATATTAGTTTCAGGTGTACAATATGATGCTCTGATAATTGTATACACTATGAAATGCTCACCATAATAAGTCTAGTTACCATCTGTCACCATATGTAGTTACAAAAATTTTTTTTCTCATGATGAGACCTTTTAAGATTTACTCTCTTAGCAACAGCTTGCAGATATCATACGGTATTATTAACTATAGTCACCACGCTGTCCATTACGTCCCCATGACTTATTTATTATATAAGTAGAAGTTTGTGCCTTTTGACCCCTTCACTGGTAATATTTTTTTTATGACGGAGGATTTTTTTAGTAATTGAAGTAGGTTTTATTTTTAAAATCTAGATTTGATTTTTCTTTTGTTTACTTCTCCTGACTTTACCTATCATTTTATGTTAATATTTAAATGTGTGTTCAATTCAGTGTTTGAGTATTGTCCCCGATTGATTCTAAGGTATTCTGACACATGTTTTTCTCCCCCAAATATTTTATTATTTTAATTAATAATAAAATAATGAATGTGCAAGGTACTTAAATTAAAACTGGGTAAAAACTGAAAAAGGAAAGCTGAGATTGTCTCTTAGTTGAAATCTTCCTGGAGAAGATAAGCTTGGTCATAGTCTGTCTTCACCTTCACAAGTTTACAAACTCTTGAATAAGACCATTAGTGAGTCTTGAGAAATGGAACTGACCCCTTCCTTCAGTAGTTTCCTGAAAATGAGGGGTTTGGGAGCCTGTGCATGTCTGAAAATGTCTTTATTCCATCTCATAGTTTGTTTAATAGTTTGGTTGGGTGTGGAATTTTTAGGTTGGAATTAATTATTCTTATTTTTAACTGCATTGTTTTTCTAGCTTCCATTGTTGGTGTTGGAGTCTTTCTTGTTATTAATCTTTTGTAGTTTTCGTCTCCAATTTCCCTGTTGGGTTTTTTTTCCCCCTTCCTGGAATTTCTGGACTGATCTTATGATTTTCGTATTTTTTTGTGTGTGTTTGTGTTTTTGTTCTACCTTCTGGGAGATTTTCTCAGTTAATAATCTTCCAAACCTTCTACTGAACATTTTAGTTCTGGTAGCCCATATTTAATTTCTAGGAGTTCCTTTTCATTTGCTGAATGTTTATACACCTAAACCTGTTTTTTCATGGATGCAGTTTTAGAACTGAGGTTCTTAGCCTTTACTGCACATTATGATAACAGAGGGAGTTTTAAAACAAAATTCCAGTGTTGAAGTCCCACCACATAACAGTTGAATAGAGTTGGGGACCCAGGCATCAATATTTTAAAAAGATTCTTAAGTGATTTCTGTGCATGCAGTGCTGAGAATCATTGTGTTAGATGCTTTCCTTGGCTGTCTGGTAGTCTGTTCATGATTACAAATTCAGAACTAAAAACCTGTTTGGGAGCTCTGAGAACATAGTTAGGACTTTGCTGATGTGATTCTCTAGAGAACACATACCTGTGTAGAGGTAAGGGACATGCTGGAAGCTTATTGCTGGGGGGTCTCAGCATTCATTATGTATGTGTTCATTTAATTCTCTGCCTTCCTTTTAGGTAAACACCATACAGAGACTCTCTGCTTTACTTTACAAGAGAATAAACTTTCAGTTATTTGTGTTTGTGAGAGCAGACCCCTAATGGTGTGGAGTTCGTGAGGGGACCTTGGGATCTAACTGCTTTTTCACAATCACTCCTACTTTCATCCCCACTTCCAGGGTTAGCTGGTATATAAGTCCTTGAGCCCTTTGAATATTATGAGATGTAAATTGAACTCTTAGCTTTTTCTTACTGCCTTCCTTAGATTTGGCCGTGGTCTGTTCAGCTACCATTCATTCATCTACCCATTTTTGAGCTCCTAAGATTTTGTTGCCCTTGTTTTCTTTACTATCATCCATATTCTTGTGAGTAAATCTTTATTTTTTAATTAAAAAATATTAAAATTTTCTTAAGTAGATTACAGATCTCATGACATTCCATAACTAATAGCAATTTCTTAATATCTTCCATCACCTCATCTATATTCACATGTTCTCAATTGTTCTAAAAATGTTTTTTACAACCTATTGGACAAAGTAGGATCTTATCTATGACTGAGCATTGCATGTGATTGTTTTGTCTTAAGTCTTTCAATAAAGAACAACTTTTTTTCATGACAGATCAGGTTAGTTGTTCCTATAAAATTCCATCTTATAAGGTTACATCATAGGTGATGTGTATACTTCATGTTGGAACAGGAGATATACAATATTTGGTTATCCAACCATTGCTAATACTAAGGTCAGGCTTCTATGTGAAGATGAAGTGGACACATGAGGTTAGGGAAATGACAATATGATCCCTTTATTGTAAAGTGACATTTCTTCTCTTGTTCTCAATCTGCTGTGTTACCTCGTGTGACAAATCTACTGCATGTTACTTTGACCCTGTAAAATGTATTCCTCCATAAACTGTTCATCTAATGGGTTTACAACTGCATGTGTTGTTTCATTAGGAATTGCAAAATGATGATTGTCTAATTCTGTCATTCCACCTACATTTATTAACTTGCATTCTTATGTGAAATATTGCTTTTTTTCATCCACTGGAACTAATTAAGTATGGTAGTAAAATGCTTAATTTCACTTTGCTTATTTTATTTTACTTGCTTTAATTACCACATTTGGATAATTTATCAGCTACCTTAAGTAGGAACAGATGTCTAGTTTTTTGGGGGGTATCATAAACTCATAGATTTTTGTAAATACAGCAGGTCCCAATTAATT
The DNA here is from genome assembly GCA_003508835.1 of Eonycteris spelaea. Lineage (NCBI taxonomy): Eukaryota > Metazoa > Chordata > Mammalia > Chiroptera > Pteropodidae > Eonycteris > Eonycteris spelaea. The sequence goes on along the minus strand of PUFA01000001.1, from coordinate 28,841,734 downwards.
ACAAGAATTATTACATCTTTGTCTAATAAGGGCTCTGGGTAATGCCTTTTTAAAAATTCTCTAGTCTTTAGCAAAGTTTTGAAAGGAAACATAATTAGATGTGTATCTGGATCATCTTGATGAAGAAGCTGGTGGCATTGCTGAATTACTTGGATTATGCAGAATAATATACTAGAAATAATAGGGATTATGGGGTAAATAGGGTTAGGACTAACTTAAAAATCTGTGTTAGTTTGTAACTATAGTACTTTCAGGAACTTCAGAATCTCAATAAAAATACTGGCACAGTTGAATTCCTAATGAATGAATACTACAGTGTAGATAAGACTTTAACTTTAAAAACTGGTGAAGATAGCTTTAATGGAAGGATACAGAAGGGTTGAGGCTACTCAGTTATGATGACAAAGGCAATATACATAATGATTAAGGAGACTAATGCAGTAAACTTCCAAGTCAGAGCATGTGGCCAAAATGAGCCAAGAAGGGGCATGGATATCATATTCAGTCATGTGTTCCGTGAGGTGGCTAGCTCAAGTTCTGCTGTATTAGTGTACTTTGCTTTCAACTTCTCTAATTTGGTGCAACAGCATTCACTAATAGAGGAAAATAGGGAATGAACCAAATGATTTCTGCATTATATTGACATCCTGTGATAATTGCTTATGAGCTAATTCATATTATTGAACATGTTCTAGTAAAACAGATTATATCTCTTTAAAAAATTTTTTGAAGTAATCTCAAACTTACAGAGAAGTTCCAAGTACAGTACAAATAATTTTTTCCCCGAACTGTTTCGGAGTAATTTGCTAACATGATGCCTCATCACCCATTATTTCTTTAGTGAGTACTTCCCACTGCCTAGGACATTCTTCTATCAAAATTAAGAAACGAGCATTGATATATTACTATCATTCGATTCCCAAACATTATTAGGTTTTAACAGTTATTTTAGTAGTGTTCTTTATGGCAAAAAAGATCCAATCCAGAAGCAGGTAGCACTTAGTTGTTATGACTCTTCAGTTTCCTTTACTCAAGAATAGTTTCTTAGTCTTACCTTGACCTTATTGACCTTGACAGTTTTGAAGATTATAGACTAGTTATTTTGTAGATTGTCCTTCAGTGTCGGTTTGATATTTACTCATGAGGTTATGTATCTTTGGCAGGAATATTATATAAATGATGCTGTGTTCTCACTGCATCCTCTCAGGTGGTATTTGATTTTGATTTTCCCATTATTGGTGATATTACCTTTGGTCATTTGATTAAGGTGTTCTCTCCTAGACTTATTTACTGTAAAGTTACCATTGTAGGAAGTATTTTGTGGGGGAGATACTTTGAGACTATGTACATATTCTCATCCTTATCAGGCTGTAATTTTTTTTATTATGTCAGTATAGGCCTGCATTCTATTCAATGTGTTATAATCCATTACTGTCATTACTTGTCTTGTTGCTCAAATTGACCTGAGTTTGGCCAATAGAGCCCGGTCTTCTGTATCCTTTTGACATGTTCCCATCCATCTTTTGAGTTCTTCCTTATTTTCTAACTTGGTGAGTTGGTTTCATCTTGTACCTTCCTGCACCAGCTCTAAAATCAACAATTTCTCTAAAGACTTGGTCCCTTTTGGTGGAGAATGGTTTTTAGAAACCAAGATAAAGGAATACACACACACATACACATACATACATACACATACATACACAAAATTACATATGTATTTCTTTATATATCGATTTATGTTGAAAACCATTAGTGTTCCTGTGCTATCTTTGTTTCTATTCTAATGCAGCAGGTTTCGTTATAATTCTCTCCCTTTCCATATTCTCCTTTCTCAGCAGTGAGAAATCTGTCTCCCATTTGTTTTCGACATGTTTGTTTATATGATTAGTCCCCCTTTTTGGAACCAATATCCTCCTTCTACTGCTCCTGCCCCCTCACCCCTCTCAGGCTCTGATACCTCCCACTCCACACTCCTCCCTCCTCATGCTCTCACTTTGTCTTTGCTAGGCCGTCTCCCCTACGCAGTTACCATCCTTATCCTGGTTGGGCTCCAACAACCTTCATGGCGTCACTCTCATTTGAGGATGTTCTCACTCAGCTCAGTCCTTTCTGGAATACCATATACCATATCTCCACCCTTTTTTTTCTTGCTCACCTACAGCTGTTGAATTGAGTTTTCAGGAAGGACAAGGCAAGGGCCAAATTATATTTCTAATGATTCTATACTAAAATGCTGGCTCGTTAAAACTGAAATGTTTTTAAACCTAAATACTTTTAGACCATATCTTTAATTGCTTAGAACCCCCAAACTACATCTTTGTATTTGGTCACTGTTGGTATAGACTTTGCACATAAAAATTAGCTTTTTGCTTATTTATCTGCCACTTTTTGCTTTTCTCCTGATTTCATAATAGCCCATGAGCTTTTAGATACTGTGTGTTCCACTGTTGATTCACTCGGTAATTAAAATAATGTAATTGATGTGTTCTTTAGTAAAAGACTGTGCCATTTCCAGTTATTCACTGCAGTAGTTGAAACAACTTGCTTGCAGTTCATTGAATACCTTGGAAAATCTTGGTATAAAATCATATTTTATTTTTGAGTTTTCATAGTCTCATGTTTATTCCCTTTGTCTCTTATCTTGCATGTTAAAGTAGTGTTCCCTTTTCTCTTTAACCTCGTATCTTGTATATATACTCATCGTGTCAGATATCTATAAAGATATATAGACATAGATACCATATACAGATTATAGATACCTATATATCCATCTCTATATCTATACATAATTATAGATATATAATTTTCAATGTTTATATATTTCTCTGCACAAGACTAAATGCCAATTAATGGAGGAAACTATATCTTTTCATTCTTAAATCTCTAATGCTTAGAACAATGCCTAGTTTAGGCTGATATTAGGCCTTCAATTTACTGATTGGAAGCTTTTGTTTGGAGCATGTAGTAGGCAACATGGTATTATAGTCATTTTTTAACAAATAATTTTTAATTCTTTTAGAAACTGGATAAGAAATCATCTCCATCCACAGGAAGCCTGGATTCTGGAAATGAGTCAAAAGATAAATTATTAAAAGGAGAAAGTGCGCTGCAGCGTGTCCAGTGTATTCCTGGCAATGCCAGCTGTTGTGACTGTGGTCTGGCAGACCCACGGTGGGCCAGCATCAACCTGGGCATCACCTTGTGTATTGAGTGTTCTGGGATTCACCGGTGGGTAGGCCTTCCAGGGTGACAGACTTCTTTTGGATAAACACACATACTGAATTATGATGTTCCATTGGTTAGAAGGCCTTACCACTAGTCTACTTGGACTGCCATTTGTCTCGTTGTATCTTTTGTAATGTGGATAAAATTCTGGTTTGTGAAGAGCTTTTGAAGACTTCGATTCTCTATTCATGATAAATCAGAAGATCTGTTCCTATTTATGTGCGTGTTAAAGGCTATATTAGAGACAATGTCTCATTAACAGAGAAAAATAATTTGCATTTTATGCAAAGAGAGTAGACTGATAGTTTTATATATTAACAAAGTCTTTTTTCTCCACTTAGGAGTCTTGGAGTTCACTTTTCAAAAGTACGTTCTTTAACTTTAGACACCTGGGAGCCTGAACTTTTAAAGGTAAAATAAATATTTGCTAAACATATTTCATATTTTCACATAAAGATTCAGGAATTTAGAATCTTGGTTTACAAACGTATGAGTTTCTTAATGCTAACAATGAACTAAATCGTCTTGGAATATATCTGAGGCTATTTTGGCAAACCTGGTGTTTTCTCATTGTTTTAAAAATTGCTAACTTTATGTAGCACCCTTAACTCCAAGTCAGTTTACTTTTTAAGGAAACCAGCATTCCTACATTTTTATGTTTTCTCAAAAAATAGCTTAGATTCTGTGCCTTAATTTTAATCTGTTATAATTATGTAAGTTCTTGGTAAAAATATAAGACGTATTGCTATAATAAACTCCATAATGGATGGATATAGCATGTTGTTTTCATTGGGTTAATTTAGCATAAGACCATGTACAAATTTACATTCGTCAGGGTAGTTGTCATCAAACCAAGACATCCTTTATTCATGTGTAAGGATTCATACCTTTGTAAATGTTATAAATAATTTTAGATCACATCCGGGTTTCTGATAAGATTTACAGAACTCATAACAGTTAATAGTATGCTCTTTTTAATTCTCCCCATCTAGTTTAAAGGTTGTAGTATACTATGCATTTATTTTGTTTGGAAATTGTGTTCTTAATGTGCTTGTGTTTTTATTTCAATCCATTGATAAAGTGGTAATCCTGTCAATTAATGTAAAAGGCATTGTGGAATTATAGTATGAACATCTAAATGAAAATGATAAATTAGCTCCTAAGGTAGAGCCCTATTTACATAGATTCTATTGTTATGAATTCAAAGGTGAAGAAAATGGGGGAAGAGTGGTGGAAATCTAATTTCTGCATCGACTTTGGGTGTAGATCTGAAGTCAGTGGATTCAGTTTAGAAAATTTGGTTGATACAGAACTGATACATTAAAAATGTATGACCGAAACTTTTATACACAATATTTTGAACTAATATATGAAGTACAAGGAGAAAATAGTTTACTTCAATTTTGAATTGTTTAAAACTTTACCCGTCTGGCCTTAGGCTTCTTTTAAAATTTAATTTACTAGACATTGTGATAATATACAGCATTGAGCTAGCCATCGTGGAGGCACAGGAAACTAGTAGAAGATGGGAGAGGAGAACCCCTTTATTGTGGGAGTGGTAATCTTCTAGGAGCAGTATTCTGGTGGAGAATGGCAAAATAACGATATTGCTTTCAATCCTTATCTCATTTTGTTTTAACTTTAAACTTCTTTGTGGAATGAGCAGTTATAGAATATGCAAAAGGAATTAGCTGTACTTGCTTTAATGACTTTTATAGTATTTTTAGGAATTTATAGCTTATTCTCTATTTTCCTGCCAAACAGCTTATGTGTGAGTTGGGAAATGATGTTATAAATCGAGTTTATGAAGCTAATTTGGGAAAAATGGGAATAAAGAAACCACAGCCGGGACAAAGGTACTATTTCAGTTGTGTTGCTCCCCCCCACCTCCCCCCCCCCCGCCAAATCAGGAATATAGCTTTGATTTTATTTAACTATTATTGATATGTAATACTGAGACAAACTGTTTAGAAGAAATCATTAATGCTTCCATTAAAATGTGGCTCTCTTTCTTGGGTATGTCAATTAGATAATTATTGTTTATTGATCATATAATCAGTTATAATCTCCAGGTGAGAGAGAATTTTAAAAATTAAGGTTCAACTTAAGACTGTAAAAACTCTTAGCAGTTAAAGTAGACCAAAGTTCTGTTAATGGCCAGTCTTTAAAAAGAGATAATCTGTTCATTATTGTGTCCAAGGATCAAGTTTCTACCATGTACAATGAATAATTTTACATTGTATGACTTAGTTCAGCAGATATTTGTTAATCACAGACTTTATACATGGCATTTTGATGTTGAAGAATTAAAGGTGACAAGGTATTAGAGAGTACTTAATTGTGTTTGAAATTATACTCCATTTTTATATATGGAGGCTCATTGAATGAAGTGGCTAAGAGTGCCTTCCAGGCATATAATTCTTTTTTGTCATTGATGTTGTTTTTAGTCTTTATGATTCTTTATTTTTAGCACTAAAATTTTATTTGCTGTAATCTATGTTAGGAATTTATGTTTGACTAAATCCTTACGTGTAATCAATACTATTTTAAAGTTACTGCTCTGTATACCAAAATCACTAACTAAGATTATTTACTTGCTAAAGCATGGCTTTACATGCTTTACTGTAGTCATCGAAAATATCCTATTTTAGCCAATATCCAAGCATTTTAAAGGGATAGAAGTAAGAAAAGGTATAGAACAGATTTGTCATTTTATGATTGTATAATAAATCAAAAATTTTTTAAGTGACATCTTTTTTCCCCCTTAAGTTAGGAATACCACATTATTTTAAAGTAGTTGCCTTATGAAAAAGTATGACCATCAGTAGTGACAGTTCAGTATGTGACATTATTATTGGAGTAAAAATGAAATTAAAGTTAATTTTTATAAAATTTTATAGTTTTCTTAGTAATGTTTTTCACTCTGTAAAAAGCAAAAGGAAGTATGTATAGAAATGAATGAGCACAGAAATTAAGAGAATAAGAAAGTGCCACGTTAATACGTGATTTTTCAGTTAGTTTGTTATTATATTTCATTTGACCATGTAATTATAGTTCATTAAATATTTGGAAAGAAAATGTGTGATGTCACAAATTTGATTTTAACTAGTATTACATTTACTGACTTTCTTTGAAATATTCAATATACAATGGCTTATTTTCAGTATTAGCTATGCTCACACGTTAAGCAGAATATCATGACATTTTTCTGTATACCAGACAGGAGAAAGAGGCATATATCAGAGCAAAATATGTGGAGAGGAAATTTGTGGATAAATATGCTATATCGTCATCACCTCCTGAGCAGGAAAAAAAGATTGTCTCCAAAAGTTGCGAAGAAAAGAGGCTGAGCATTTCTAAACTTGGGCCAAGTGAGCAAGTCAGAGCATCTTCGCTAAGTTCAGGTATTACAGCTCACTGTGCATATAAATATTTTCATATAAACTGATATCACTTTATTAATCTCTAAATTAGTAGCCACTGTAGATTTTTTTCAATGCTAAAAACCTGTTTCCTTCTACATATTGTAAGGAAAAATTGGATTTCAATATTTTTATACTAGTTAAGTTTAAATAGTGTTTTGGTAATTCACATTTCTAGGTAATGTGTATATTCTAAGGAATAAAACTGCTTTAAATGCAAGGGGAAATGGGGATTATTACTCTATCATGGCAAAAAGCCCTAAATATCTAATTAACCACCTAATATATCCTTCCTATTTTTTCCTCCTAAATTTTTCCCAATAACGTTTTTTCCTGCCCTTTTCCCTTCTTACGGCCTGCTTTGTGCTTTGCTAACTTGCATGTCCCCAGTGGTTGCTGTAAATAGCGACGAGGCCAGGCGGGAGTCTCTGTTCTGTCCTGATGAGCTAGATTCACTCTTCTCCTACTTTGATACTTCTTCAAAACTACGTAGTAGTAAGTACTACTCTTGTGGAGCATTCCAAGTCTGTGCCAGTGGTCATTGTGCGGTGTGGCCATTTCTCTAGATGTTACCCATTGTCTCAGAATTACACATTACTTGTAGTCATACAATAAATTAAGCTCTTTACTGCCCCTTACATATAATGGGGTAATGAGATGTGTTACGACTCTGAAAATAAGTGTATTTTCAGGCTTTCCGATTGATTCATATTTTGATAAGCTAAGTGCTCGAAAGGATTAAAATTATGTTAAATGTATTCTACTGGTGGTGGCTGAGTTTACATTGACATATCAGAGCTCATTTTAAAACCTCTTTGTGGGAGATTGTCTTCTTAATGGCGTGGACTTTAATCATTAGCTGGTTTTTCTTTAAAACAGTCAAAAGTAATGACAGTGGAATTCAGCAGAGCTCTGATGATGGAAGAGAGTCTTTACCCTCCACGGTGTCAGCCAATAGTTTATATGACCCTGGTGAGTTTTGGTCAAATTCAATGTTAATCGGTATTATTTACTGAAAAATGCATGTGGTAAATGCCTAGTCTTGATTAAATAATTTCTAAAGGAAGTGGTTTGTCTTTTGGAAGGAGCTAAGGGAGGAGTAATACAGTTATATAAAAAAACAATTATTTCTGTTTTTGTTTGGAAATTCATAACTGCACATTCTTCTAAACCTCATGATATGTGCTAAAAGTGCCTTGTCAATACCTAAGGATAATTTTTAATCCACATGAACTTTCTTATTACTCTTTATCTTTTTTTGTGGCTGTCTTTTCTTATTAGAAGAAAGAGTTGAGCAACTCTCTCCCCATTAGGTTTTTCTTCTGACCTGTGCTTTGCTCCTATATTCTCTCCTTCAGGATTTCAGTGATTTTGGTCTCAAAGGCTACTCAGGGTAGTAAACATTCTTCAAATTATTTGAATTGCTTGTACTGTAAATTGTGATGTATTGGACCATCCTAGGAATAAAGTAAGATCTAGTCTGGTAGTAAAATTCTTCAGGGATTCGTACTGCCTCTTCTGAGTCCTTAAACCCAGGTTTATAGGAATAAACCTAATTTTAATCTAGAACAGAGTAATTAATCTACTTGTTGGATACTGGGAAGACCACAAAGGCCTGGTATACCAATTGTTGTCTTTATCAAAGAAGAACGTTGATTGTTTGGGGCATGATTAGTCACTAGAAATAAAATATCTTTGTGAAAATATTTCATCAGCTCATTTTGTTAAATTAGGGGTTTCTTATGTCACAACTTTCACATTGTGATACAATTAAGAATTCATTTTTTTTAATTGTGGTAAGATACACATAATATAAAATTTACCATTAACCATTTTAAGTGTACAGTTCAGTGGCATTAAGTCTGTTCACACTGTTGGAGTCACGGCTGTCGCTACTCTCCATCCACAGAACTCTCCATCTTACAAAACTAAAACTCCATGCCTGTGAAACAATAACTTCCCATTCTCTCCCTCCCCATCAAGAGCTCATGTTTATTGATGTCTTTGTGTTTACTTTGCAGAGGGAGAAAGGCAAGATTCTTCTGTGTTACTCGACTCTAAACATCTTAATCCAGGACTCCAGCTTTATAGGGCTTCATATGAAAAAAATCTTCCTAAAATGGCCGAGGCTTTGGCTCATGGTGCAGATGTGAACTGGGCTAATTCAGAGGAAAACAAAGCAACACCACTTATTCAGGCCGTATTAGGGGTATGGATTTGTACATTATGTTTTCACTGGTAGTAAAACAAAAGAATCATAATTCATTTGGAATATGGCTTTAGCATTTTTTGCTTTAAGAGTTGCATTGGAAAATAGAAGCAGCAGCTAGTAGTGATTTCTGAGCACCCTTTAATTGTGTAAGCTCAATTTTTTTTTCTTAATTTGAGAGAATTCTGTTTATGAAAATGGTGTTTTGCTAGATCACAAACTGCAAATTGAATCCCTATTAGAAGTATTTCCTGGGAAGAAATAATGCTAAGGAGGTGTTTTCTGTCTTGGAGAGAATGAAATAGAAATGCTGTAAAGTAAATACACTGTTTTAAATATAAATATGTTTGGTTTTTTGTACATTGTTATCTTCTTCTTTCCTCTAAGGGCTCTTTGGTGACATGCGAGTTTCTCCTACAGAATGGTGCTAATGTGAACCAAAGAGATGTACAAGGGCGCGGACCACTGCACCATGCCACCGTTTTAGGGCACACAGGGTAGGCTGGAGTGCTTACATATTTAAGTAGATTTTACTTGAATATATTGCTTTGAAATGTTTGCTTTGAGATGGGTTGGAAAATAGAAGCAGCAGCTAGTAGTGATTTCTGAGCATCCCTTTGATTGTGTTCCAAATTTTTTCTTGAAGAGAATTCTGGTAATGAAAGTAGAGTGTTTTGCTAGAGTAAGGTTAAGGTCATTAGTTAGAGTTTGTAAAGGCATATTTTGCTATGACTTACATTGTCATGATGGAATTTGAAATTTTAAAAACCTCATTCAGAAAAAAAAGCTATTTTCAGATAAAAACATTGCAAAGGTTACTTTGAACTTGTCATTTATGTAGATGAATTGCAGTATTTAAAACTGTTACTCAAGTTATGGTGACTTAAGTCTGTGTGTGTATTTGTGTATGTATGCATACATTATATACTAACACATGTTTTGGGAGAGTTTTGTAACTTTGGACGTTTTTGTTTTCCCACAGGGTAGCTAAAGTCAAATTCTGTAGTAAATTTTTAGTATGTGCTCTTGATGTTGTGGCTTCTGGAGCAATATTTAGATCAGAAAAAATAATAAAGCCATGAAAATGGACTTTCTATTAAAGGGTATAAATGAAGTAAAAATGTCAGCCTTATATTAAAAGTTTACACCATAGGTGATTGTTCTTTAATAAAATATATTGGGATATTTAATTCTTATTACCTTGACAAACAAGAAGCTGTTCTTTTTATGTTTGTTTATAGCATCTTCTATTTTATCACAGCTTGTCTTCTTTTTATCAGCAAAGAGATTCAGTTCAATAAAACTTTTCATAAAACAGTTCATAAAAACTTTTCTATATTAAAAAATGATAGTATTTAACTCATCTTTTGTATTTTCTTTTTAAACAATTGTAACTCTTCCCAATTTACTTCATAGTCTCTATTTACTCATTCTTTTATATACTTTTCTTCACTTTTTTCAGTTTCTTCAAGTTACAGTATTTGTGGAGTACAGTGGAAGGATTACTTCCCACTCTGCTATTGTATTTTCATTAATATATTATGATATTACCACTGCCATGGTTTCCTTCTTTCCCAGATAATGACCTTGAGTGATTTTGTTTTATTTAAGTTTATAGAATTTGTGTACATCTTTGTATGATATTCTTTATACATGTCACTATGCTATATAGCACCAGGTTAAATATGAAAATATCTCAAGATCTATAAAATGCTAATTATGGTAAATTTTTATTGTTAGAGTCAAGTGTTCAATAAATATTTGTAGAATGAATAAGAATTTCCTAATGAAAATATTATTCTTTAAAGTTAGGTACACTTTTTTTTTTTAAGATAAATACTCATTTCTTAATGGCTATATCTCAAAAATGCTGTTTACTTAAACAGGCAGGTATGTTTATTCCTAAAACGAGGTGCCAATCAGCATGCCACTGATGAAGAAGGGAAAGACCCTTTGAGTATAGCTGTGGAAGCAGCCAATGCTGATATAGTGACCTTGTAAGTGTTTTCTTTTTACTTGATTATTTCTCATAAAATGTATTACTTGTATAGGGTTTTAACATAGAGTTTCCTGTTTGGGTGTGAACTTTAAACTTAGCTGGTTGTTTACCATTTTTGCTGTGTACTTCTCTAAGTTCATTAAATGTATTAAGCACTTTACATATATGAACTTATTTGATATTATTAACCTCATTTTATAAGGAATCCAAGCTACAGATAATTTGAAAAATGAGTAAGCGGTAGAACTAGCATTTGAAACCATGAATTCTGGCCCTAAAACTGATGCTCTTAGCCACTTCTGTTATATTTCATGACCAGTAGGAACAGAAAACTGGTCACTTCTTTAAAATGGGTTCTTTAATTCTTTGTCCAGTACTGGGGTAGGGGTTGGATTGATACAATGATGGGCAATTACTCTGCTACATCAGAAATTCGAGGATTATAAGTAGGGAGGACACCTGCACTGATGTTAGTAACGTTGGCAGTTTAATTGCCTTTGCACAATAATTCTTAGGGATTGTTTGTACTTATTTTTTAAAGAATTATTCACATGAATACTCTATTTTTAAAGATAAAATAGTTGTTTTTGAATGTTTGAATACAATTTAATATGATCTGTTACAGAAATTTGAGGTCTTAATTTGATTTTCATCTTAAAGTTATTTCTTAACTTGGAATTTAGAAATGTGATTTCACCACGTATTATTAGTATGTAGGAAATCTCAAACATATGTTGTATGAAGTCACTTTTTTCATTCTGGGCTGAATGAAGCCCAGAATTGTTGATCCTGTTATAAGAGTAGAGAGAGTTCGATCCACACTATTGAATCTCAGTAACTTACAAAGAGAAACTCCAGTGACTGCCTTGAACTCCTGAGCTCCTACTGAGAATTCTTGACTTGCCATATATTACCCCTCCCTAATCCCTGTGAAATTAAAAAACAAAAAACAAAAGCCAGCATACTTTCTCTGTACTCAACTTCCTTTCCCCACTGGAGGGCTTATTGTTACTGTAGAGGTTATTGTAGAAAAATTTAGAACTATTCATCCATATAGATTAGAGAAAGATAATAATAGATAAGCATATTATAGAGAAACAACCTTGGTTTTCTAGGGTTCCCAGGAAATTCTTATAGTAATAGCCCTTCTTTCTCAAAGGTATCTGTTCCCAAATTATCTAAATTTTCTCATATTACTTTGTGTGAAGACTTCAGTTTTATTTTTTTTGAAAATAGGTGTCCTTTCTGAAAACTTGAGATACTAAAGGGAGAATTAAGATGCTAGTATTAATTCACACAGTGGTTGAAAATGGAGATGGAAGGGATTTATGGTATTTGGAAGATAGGAAAAGCCCATGTCAGATGCTGTAGTTGCCAGAGAGCGCATCTTAGAGGAGTGTGATAGAGGTTTAGGAAGGTGATGTCTGTTTGGTGACTTTAAGGACAGCCGAGTAATTCAAAGTGGAACACTTGCTTGTTTCAAATGTTGCTTACAATTAGTTAAAAAATGGGAGGAAATTCTTGCCTTCTTAATCCAGTGCCACATATCTTCCTGCTGCCGGATGAATAACTGCATAAAGATGTATAATCAATATGGTAACCTTGGGAAAAATCTTGGTCACCTGTCATGATGATAATGTTTGTGCATCAAAATATATTACCAGTATTTAGAGGTAAACCATACTATTTATATGTTTGGAACTACCTCACTTCAGGGTGAACCAGAATGACCTTAGGACAAGCTATTGTTTCCATACTATTATAGAAGTAATAATTTTAGCAGTTGCCATTAAAATTTGATAGGTTGCTGTAGAGAAGCCAGGAATTCTCTGGAGTCTGGAGGAAGCAAGCTACTGGAAGTGCTGCAAGGATCCTGCTTAAACGGAGCCGAAGTGCACTTGTTAGAAATCTTTTATTGTCTCTCTTGTGAGAACTGTATAAAGTAAAACACAGTTCTTTTTGTATCTCACTCAGATCGCTGGGTCTGATAAACTAAAAGCCTGTTTGTTTTAGTGGAAAATATTAGTAAAAGAAAAAAATATATCAGTACATATTTTACCTGCTCATATAATTCACTAGCTTATGAATATTAATATTGTATAGCTTCACCTAAAATCTTTTTGTTTAATTTTAGGTTACGTTTAGCAAGAATGAATGAAGAGATGCGGGAATCAGAAGGTCTTTATGGACAGCCAGGTCAATATTCTACTAACAACCATACTGAAATGCAGTATAAGAAATGCATTCAGGAATTTATCAGTTTACAATTGGAGGACTCATAGTTCTTTAGCAAACTAACTTAATACTATAGAGTTTTTGTAACTTACTTGTAAGTTGTGAGTTGTTAGGTATGTACTGTACTTACTGAATTCTTGGGGGTGGCTAACTCCTGGGCCTTTAAATATCGATAACTATTCCTATTATAGTACACATTTACTTGGTGTATTTAACTCTAGCTGCTGACTTCTTTATCTGCTGTACAGATGTCTTCCACAAACATTCCAGTGAAATGAATGGAATGATAATGTATCTTTATATACACTTACAGCAGCACAATAGTCATTTTCTTTTTGAAATTCTCTTTAGCTGTCAAGTGAATATAACAAAATGGTTTTCTTTTTGTTATTCAGGGAATTCCTATAAATTGTGTTCAGGGAAAAAAACAAGTCACCATGTATTTGGCATATAAAAAGTCAGTATGGAAAATAGCTAGAAAATGAATGAAGAGTTTTGTACTGTGATCTAAACATGAGTTGAAGGTTTAAAAATAAAATTTACCAGTTGGTTAAGTCCATAATGGCAGTGAGGTTAGTTTAAGAGGTATAGGGAAAAGGTCTCATTTTACTTTATAGCTTTGCCTCAAGCAATCGTACAATATCTGTTGGATAAATGCACGTATTTTGCACAATATTTCATGAACCTGATGACAAAGTAGACATTCATATTAGAGAAATCTAACTCAGGATCAGCTCGTCTCATTTTGAGTGGTTTTCACCTTTAAGAAGAGGAAGAAATGTTGTTAGTCAGATTCCTCACTTTGATGAACATAACAAATAATTGGATCTTTATGAATTTGGTATATGAATTACTAATTTATCTGTTTTAAATTCATATACATATTAGTAAAAGTTTTCTGGAATTTATGACTAAAATAATCACGACCGTTCGATATATCTGATTTTTTCAGTGAATACTAATGTATTATTTTCAAAGCAGCTTGATAATATCATCTATTCTTCCTGTTTAAATATGTTTTGAAATTTCTATACTTTGCACTAGCTTCATCCTTTTTTATTTTAACTGGATTAATATATAATTAATATCAATAAGGGGCCATTCTTTTCTCATGAGTATTAGCTACTCATGTTTGGTCTAATTTAATAGGAAACAAATAAGAGCTTTGAGAATAGAGAAATTTCATCTAGATACTTCTAATCTAGGGTGTCCCACTTTAATCCTATGGATCAGACAGTATTACTGACTCATGATATACCAAGATGTCAGAGAGCTGATTAAGGGTGAAATCTCAGCATTAATTCTGAATTTCACCTGTTTTTTTTTGTTTTAAACTTGAGTGTTAGATTTTAAATAAGTTATAATTTTGTAACAGATATACTTAAGTGATAGTATTAGTAGGCCATTTTTGAAGCCTTTGTGTTTAAGCACTTTAAAATAAAAATTATTCAAAGGCTATGACCTGATATTTGTAAGATAAGAGTCAACTTCAAGATTTTAAGTTAAACAGATTTTTTTTTCCCCTGAAATTTTAAACGTAAATGTTTGGTCAGCCACTCTTTCCTTAAGGTGTTTGCTGATGAGGGTACATACCCACTTGATCAGTCAGAAGGTCAGTCAGTGTTCGCCTTCTCTCTGGAGTTGAGAAGCTTGAAAGGACGGGGCCTCAATATTCTTGCAACTTGTGGTTCCACCCATATTGCTTGGGCTTCTGCCACCATTTAGAAGCATTCAAATGTCTCTTTCATTGTCATTTTATGTATAAGTTTATGAGTATATACTTTACACTTATCCATAGAAAAATTGATTTTGCAGTTTATTTGAATGAAAATTTTTTTTTAAAAAAGCATAATTTTAAAAAACAAGCTTTCCTACCACTCTCAAATTTCAGTTTAGAGGTTAAAAAATAAATCAGAATTCTGGAAATGGTGTATCAGCAGAATAAAATGAGATTTTGATCTAATTGAGGGTCGTCTTGATAATAATTAGATTGAGGGTCGTCTTGATAATAATTAGATTTTTAATTCATTTAGAGGGTCTCATATTGAAGCAGAAGAACTTTGTAACATATCCCGGTGACGTGGTGAAACAGCGTAGCAGCTGCTCTCTGCCTGCTTTTCTTTTTGGAGTCTTTGGAGAGCAGATGTGTTTGCTTAGGCAGGAGGTCTGGTCTTTTATTCCCCTTTGCCTACCACTGTAAATTCTTCTCATAGATTTTGATTGATTATTTCATCTAGATCTTTTGTTGTTGTTGTTGCCTAGCATAAGAAAGAAAACTTCAGAATTCTGAGTAATTTAAAAATGCAAGTGTTTTCAATCTTTGATAATGAAGAGCCGTACTATTTAAAAGACTCAGCTATCACCTTTGGGAATCATGAACCTATTTCTAGGAAATCCCATTTCTGAATTTTGTATCTACTACCCTGACCTCAGACTCCCTGTTTTTTTGTAAGGTGATGTTAAGAGCACACATTTCCTGAAGAGAATATATATTTTATCAGTTTCTGCAACTCTTAGGAGGACTGGGGAGGGAAGAGGAGGCAGACTGAGTGCGAATCCATGCCCCGCTCTCAATTGCTGGAAACCAGTGTGGTGGTTTCCACAGTCCTGGCTCTGGGATTCCTTTTGATTGTTGGCAGTTTCTCAGCCAGTGGAAACCACTGTTTAGTGAACCACTACTAGTTATGCATGTGATTGTGTTGCTGGCAAAGGTCGATCACTGATCTAATCAGTCATAAAGTAGGCTGTAATCAGCCCAAAAGGGGCAGGATCACCTGGGGTGGCCTCTCACATGCTGCCATCTCTTTGAGGGGAGTACATGTCGAGAGCAAAATTAGCCAAATCTGGGACCATCATAACTGCTGTTGCAGTGACGATTCAGAACACCAAAAATCAAAAAGTATTTGAAACTGTCAGTGGAAACAGTCCACATTTTAAAAACTCAGAAATGTCCAGGCACATAGAAGAGTTAACTTTCTGAAGAGAAATAGAATTTGATTAAGTAATCTAAAGGATATAACCTAGCATTACAAATATTGGGTGATTAGTTGTTGACCATTTACAGTACTGTTAAATGTATTTCTATGAACATTCCAGGGCAACATATTCTCAGTTATCGTTCATGTATTCTAGTGTAGACAAGTTATATTTGCCTTGGGAAAAATTATAAATTATTAAAATCATGTTTAAATTTTAAAGAATTGCATCGAAGTTCAATTTGTGTTAACTAGAGTAAATGTCTTAGTCACTACTGTTATTGTAATATTTACTTTCTGACCACATATTTTGAGGCCTAAGAAAGATATTATATTGATAGTCCATTAATTAATGTTTTGTTAGGAACTGAATGTTAACAAGAAGTTTGTGTGCGTGTGTGTGAAAGTGAGACTTCCTTCTGTATTGTATTAACTTTTAAAATGTATTAGTAAGTGAAACCAATGATTAGTGTAGCACCAACACTTTCTTTCAAGGAAGTATTTAATTCAGTGAATAAAAGATCTTATAATTTTTTGCATGGTACAATGGTTCTACTAAAACGTACTTGTGTAATAGGTACTAGATGATTTAAAAAGAAAAACTGGAAAACCACAAAAAGAAAAAAAAAATCCCACAGCTTGTTATACAAAATATGCATTGCTAATAGTAGAAGCCATATATTGCCATTGTACTGTTGTAATACTTAAGAATGCTCATCTGGTGCTATCTGTAAACTATTTGGCATTAGTGTCTGCTATATCTTTCTTCCTATTTCTTGAATGTATAAATGTGTGCCTTTTAAGTTACTTCTAGTGTTGAATGGTAAAATCAGTGTGGTATTTTTGTATTATAATCTGCACTTTACACTTTCTTGAAAAGTAAATTCCAGACTCTCCAGTTTAAATAGTATTTTAAAAATATTTATAATGTTTACAATAAATATTTTAAATATTTTAATTCAACATCTAAGAATAAGAAAAAATTTTAAATATTTTGTATGGTTTCTTAATTGATATTTAATGTTAGTCTCTTCTCAGTTTATTTTATACCTTTTAGAATGGCTAAAAATGGGAATAGATTGTACTTTGTTTTTTAATGTGGGAGTAAACTTAAGAAATCATGGGTATAATTGGATTGTCTTACCAGTTGTTCCAGCATATCAACCTTTATTTTTATTGTTTTAATAACAATAGTATGAGTTAGATGTTACTTTTAGCCAACCTTTTAAGATTCTCTTTTTACCGTAATTTTTCTTTTTAAAGTAGATTGATTGATTCAGGTCATGAGAAAATTTCCAGGGTTAAATGAAAACTATATAGAGATTTTAATAACTCACTCGATTTTTATGTAGACTAAAGATTAAAAGTATTAAAATTTTTTATTGAAAATCTTGAGTTATGCTGTTAGACCTTTTTACTAGATCTTTATCCCCCTCCCCCAACTTTTTTCTAATTCTCTAGCTTTTGGTATGACATCTATTGCCTCAAAAATCTCGCTTTTCAAAAGCTGACAAAACTTACTGCACTATTAACAACTGTAGCAAATGAGTTTGTAATAAGATGGATGCAAGGTATATTATGGGAAATAATTATGAAACCATGTTGCAACAATAGTCATGTAAAATAGTGTTTGGCAGTCTCAATCTTGAAAACAACTATGCCAAGCTTCTGTATAAAGCTAATGTTTAATAGGAAGCATTCATGATGGATGATTGATCTTAAAAATAAGATATTTCTTTATACAGATCCTTTGAGGAATAATCTGTATTTGTGTACATAATTCAGTTTCCCATGGCAAGAAATATAGTATTCAATCTGCTATAGTATCAATATCTATAATCTACTCTGCAAGCATATTTGTGTATATATATATATATATATATACATGTGTTTATTATTATATTTTAACAGATGTCTTTGGTATTTATTCCCATTTTGTCATAGCATTCTTGCTCATATGACCTACAGTTAACAAAAACCTTCTAACTAAATGTGAAATTATGATTTTATAGTCATTTTCTAGGCTTACTCATTTCATTAATTTAGTAAACAGTGGATTTAGGTACATTAGTTTTAGTTAAGCATTAAACTTTTTCACATGCTATTTAAATTAAAATGCCTTTTAATTAAAAGAATATTAAAATAGGCTTTTCTCTCACCTGATTATCAGTTTTGTCTTGTTAATAACTTGCATCCATCAGAAATATCTAGTATTTGTTTTTTGGTCTTTCCTTTTGGTCTTGATCAAGTGAAGTATTTATTTAAAGAATGCCTTGTTTACTATACCTCACTTAGAATGACTTTTTTTTCTTATGTGTTAATAAATGTGTTTCTTTACATTGCTTTAAAACACTCGCATCTTTGCTCTTTTCTAACTCCGAACTTTCCTCTGTGGCTGCATCTGAGGTGCTTTTTTCAGGTATAGTTTTTATTTTTTTCATTCACTATATACTTTTCCAGCATTTATATTTAGTTCACCTTTTTTTCTTCCAAAAATGCTCATCTGAACAAAATTTTAATATAATGAGTTATAAAATAGTTACTAGCCATAAAAATGAATGTTGTTTATTAATACTTTCATCGTATAAATTTTAAAAGTGTCCTTATTTTACTTTCATGCAGGTGATGAAACTTATCAGGACATATTTCGTGATTTTTCCCAAATGGCATCCAATAATCCAGAGAAACTAAATCGTTTCCAGCAAGATTCACAGAAATTCTGAATTTTTTTAAAAAGGGGAAAATATTAAAGCTGGTGACTCCCTAATGTGTAGATCTGAAAACTCACAAACTTTTAGTGCTTTAAATCTACTTACTTAATTTTAGTAGCTATTAAGGGGTTTGGAAAAAAGGTACCCATTCATTGATATTTTTATAAAGTAAAACATTGGGCTTTAGTAGTGGGAAGAGGAACCAACGTGAGGACCTCTTTTATTAAAGAAAAAAAAAGCCTGTTTAAAGGGCTATTTTTTAAATTAAAAGTTGAATCTAGACTGAACCCATCTTTAGATTATAAGACGCTAAGTGTGTAGATACAATCTCTTTTTCTGCAAATAGGTGGTAGCATTGGGTTGGTTTTTTTTTTTCTATGCATCATGCCCAGGATCATTCAGTTAAGCATGTCTGCATCAAATGGGAGCGGCTGTTCTGCCTGCCTTGGGAATATGTCATTTCTCTAGTTTCCCTGATGATTCTTTAGTGGTTCAGAAATTGTGTTTTGTTTTGGTAGATTAGCTGTCATACACACAATATGTAATTCAATTATTAGAACTAGAGAATATATTTCCCCACTTGCTCATAAATGCAGTTATACTCCTTAGTTGTCTGGTTATTGTCCAATACTTTAACATTGTGAACATACATATAAATGGCTGTACAGGTAAACATAACTCAGTCTTTTAGATTTATTTCTTTTTATGAAGCAAAAAGAAGCCCTTTAAAATTTCTTATAAATCATCAAAAGGAGCTCAGTTATAGCAGGTGTAGTTCTGCATTGTTGGGTTGATTTCCTAAAACCCTGACAAATTTATGATATAATAAAACTGTTTCAAAGGTTATTTGAATGTCGCAAAATTATGCTTTCATCAGATAGTAACTTTCACCAGAAAAGCTGATTTATTAAATAACATAGAGCATTTTTATATTTGAAATTTGTTCTTTTCAAGATACATTTTTGCTTTTGCTCCTAGTGAAAGAATAATCTCTGTAAAAGGAGGAAAAACCTCATGTTTTTATTAGCTTTTACTAAAATATATAGTAATAATTGCTTTTTAATTTTCCAACATCTATCCTGTGTACTTGTTGTATACAGTGTACATTCTTTAAAATTATAGCATCCTTATAGCTTTAGTATTTAGTTATGTGAATCACAGACCCTTGAATTCCAAAATGTTATGATTCCAAAAATAATAATTTGCCATGTATGTTTACAAATTAATCTGGTTCTATCTTTGATTGACATATCTTGTCGGGAGTATAAACTAAATTTAGTAATTTGCCTTATAGTTTCTTTCTAATATTGTCAACAATTAAGTTGAATCTTCTTTTATAAGTTACATGCATTATTGATAGTTTCTAAATAAGAGAGGTTTTTAAAATTGGGTTATTAATAAGTAGAGAAATGATATTTAATTGGGTAAATAATACATTTTCTAACACCCTCCCCCCAATAACTAGAGTTTTATAAGCTAATTGACCACCAAAAAGGAATCTGCCTAAATGGGAATTATACTAAACTAAACTTATATCACAGAAAAGATTCCGTATTTGTTAGTCCAAACTGCATGCATATAATGCTTATTTACTAATAATCACTGCATATTAGATAAGGATAAAAACTATTTATGAATTATTTCTAAGGAAATGCTAACTTCCAAAGCCTTATATTGTAATTAAAATAATGACAGGAACATTAAGTCTTTCCTGTTTCACCTCAGAGTCACAGATCATTTGGCTTGACAAAGGTCTGATTTATAACATTTTTATTAGAGTGTACTTTGAAATTAACATTTTGAAAAGCTTAAGAATAAGAAAACATTTTGAAAGCAAACAAAACAGAAAGAAAATAAAAGAGAGTCTCACTTTTCCTTTGTAGTGCCTATTCCTGTTTTAATCCTAGGACTTCACTTCTAAAGCTCCTAGGCAGTTTTCCTTTTGGATCCAGCCCTGGATGCTTCAGAAAAACCTCTGGGATCTCTGGTTGTGAAGCAATTCTTTAAGACACTCTTACCTCCTGTGGCTTGAGTCATGAGTTGTTAATGTGGCAGTAATTAGTGTCTACTTAAATTTAGTGGTTAGAGATGTATTTGAAGTGCACTAAAGATGATCATGGTTCTGAGTATCTTGAGAGAAAGCAAGCTCTTTAACAATATAGAAAGCCTGGCACTACAAAAATACATTTATGTGGCTTGATTTGCTGAATATGCTGAGACCCAATTTGGATTAAATTTGGCAAAAATGATACAGTAAACAGCAAGGTTGTATTACAAGTAGTTACAAAGTAGGTTGGCTGTTACCAAGGTAAATTTAGCTGTGTCAATTAATAGCTTTTCTATAGTATGTAACAAATCTGAGTTTCATTAGTTGTGAATTATTCAATACATTGTGAGAAATTATAGTGTAAATAATGTTAATTATACTCTTGGGCTTCATAAGTCAATGTGATTGCCCTTTATTTTCTTTTCCTAACTGATCTGTGGACAGTAGTTTCTGATTCCTTATCACTATTCTGTTAGCTTATTATCATTAGCTCATTAGCTTAAAAGTTAGATTAATATAAAAATAAGACTATTTGCACTCTGAGTTCATTAGATGCAATATCATGTTATTAGAACTAGACTACAGGTAATCGAGTAGTTATTTGCAGTTTTTCATTGTAATATTTACATGTTTAAGATTTCTAAGGTTTTAAAAATTACTTTTGGTACAGCCCTTACAAATTCAGGGATTTCCAGGGATTCACTACATTACAGTTTTCACCTGATTTATACGGTTTTCACAATAGATTTTAATGAACTTTGGTGTTTATTTCCAAAACATGTAGATTTAATTTGGAATATGTACTTTGTTTATTCATGAGTGCATTTTGAAAAAAAAATTATACCTTTACAGTCTGGACAACTTGAATTTATGATATGTTAAGCAATACTTTAAAAATATAATTTTATACATGTAAAGTATGGTCACAGTAAACCAAATTGTATTTGACTAACCTTACTATACACTTTTAGATTGTCAATTAACTCTTCTGTTTGCTAGCACTTTTGACTATGTGCATGAGCTGGAAAAATGATGTATTTATATAATTGTTTGTCCAGAATGACTTCAGACCTGCATGATATAGTGGAAAGAGCACTGACTAGTAGTTACAACTCTTTTTGGATTCCGAGCTCCTCACAAATAAAAGGGTGGGATGAAACAAAGTGAAACTATATCAATATCCCTTTGTATACTGTTCTGCTGCTCACAGCCTACTTTGACATTGTTTTATCTCACCTGATTTCACAGTAAGACTTCTGATATCTTACTCTAAGAGTGCCAACATTGTCTCTTTGATCCTGGGCTGCTCTTATTTTACCTAGAAGGTCACTGGTTTTGTTTAGTGGTGTAGACGACACTAGAACGCCTGTCTGACTGACTCCTGCTAGTCAGAGGCACTTTATTTGTATCATGAAATGATTTGAAATCATTGTAAAGCAGCAAAATCTGATAATGACTGCCAGCTTTCCTTGTTTTTTGATAATAAAGACTCCAAATATTCTGGAGAACCTGGATATTACCTCAAACGAATAGATCAGGATTTGAGGACATTAAGTTGTGGACAAATTTACATTTTTGCAATAATCAGTAATAAAGGCAAAACATTACAAAGGTAATTTTAACTTACCATGTATGGGCATACCTCATTTTATTGTGATTCGTTTTATTGCGCCTCACAGATATTGCATTTTTACAAATCGAAGGCAGGATCCTCCATCAGCGAAAAGATTACAACTAGCTTTATTGTGATACTCCTTTATTGTGGTGGTCTGGAAACAAACCCACAGTATCTCCAAGGTATGCCTATACTTATCAACTTTTTGTTCCCAATGAAACTAAAAGGGAGCTTGGATTCAGGTTGTTGAATCCTGACATCTACAAATATGGTTTTGTGAACTTCCTTTTCTTTTTACATAAATTTATATACTTAGAATGAGATAATGGCGTGTGTGGGGGGAGCAAGGTTTGATTAAACTTTTATCTTTATTGGCTTTTTCACTATCCTATACTTTAGATTTTCTTATTTTTCTTCAACACCCCTCCCACCATTTTTGGGTGTTAATTTTAAACAGGGAAAGCTTGCTTACATTATAAAGATCGTTGGCATCATTTATTTTACACAAAGGAAATGATGAGCTACTTTTCTATATGTGTTTACTTGTGCTTTGTGGTATTTTTGGATCATTCCAGCCGTAAATACTTATTACATGTAATATTTCTTGCTACCTGTGAAAAGCTTTTTTTTTTTTAAAGAATGTTAACCAACACTTCATTTACTTTTTATTAGTATGTAGAGGATTTGTATCTAATTCATGAATGTAGTTTTATTGTAGTTTGTCATTGTAAATGGAACAAAGTATCTTTATAGTTATTCTATAATGTACATTATGTAAGAATTGTAAATATTACACTTGATTAAATACTTTGTATGCTGAAAAATTATAAGTCAATAAAAATTTCACCTCTAGCCTAGTTCTTTTATGCTGAGACTTCCACTTTATTGTAAACTACACCTGTAGATATATCTTTTAGCAACTGTCATGTTTAAAGTCCCATATTACTTTTCAACCCTGTCATATTGATCCAGATTGCTCTTATTTGCTGATTGCTTCAATAAAGAAATATATTTTGATCTTTTAAACGTTTCTCTTGCCTGATCATAGAGTTGTATGTCTCTTAATTCATTAGCTAAAAAACATAAAGGCTTTTGGGAGGCCGTAGCTCTATTTTCTTGTCATTATGATTGACATATATGTTGAAGTTTCTGATCTAGGCAACACATTCACCCTCAATCATTTTAGTAAACAAACAACAAAAGATTTTTATATGAATTGAGATTGAAGGAATAGAGGGGTTGAAAGAGCAGACTTGGAAGTGAATCCATCGCCTGCTTTTGACTTTCCTTTAAAAGTTAATTGAAAACAGACACATAAAACTTTTCTATATAACTCATTTTATTCTACATTTCATTTTCAGAATATTCTTGGAAGAAGAGAACCCACACTGATAGTAAATGTTTTAAATGAAAACAGCTATTTTTTCTTTATTGCAAAATAACGTTTATTCATTGTAGAAAAATGTTTGAATAATAGGTAAAAAGATAATCATCAATAATTCCATCATCTGCCTTTGCTGTCCAGTGTGGTACCAAATAGCCACATGTAGCTATTGAAATTTAAAATCACACAAAATTTTAAAAGTTTAGTTCATTGTTGCACTATTTTAAGAACTCACTAGCCATCTGCCTAGTGACTACTGTTTTGAACAGGGCAGATTATAGAATATATTCATCAGTAATATTGGATAGTACCGAGAAGGAAACTGTTACTTCCTTGGTATATACCCTTATAGACCTTTGGGTATGTGTAAATTTATATACAATGGGATCAGACTTTTGTTATACACTTCTGTCAATACATGGGGAACAGATTCCCAAGTCCTTAAGTGTTCTACATCACTTTTGGGAGAATTAAAAAAATAGTTTATTATAGAAAATTTCAAACATATACAAAAGTAGAATAACTTCAATAGCTGTTAGTAGCTCATGGTTAACATTGTCTTATCTATATATAATCCCACCCATTTTCTTCCTTGGATTTTTTTTTTTTTGAACCAAATCCCAGACATTTCACCAACAAATCATTCAGTGTGGATCTCTAAAAGGACTCTTTAATAATAATTTTTAAAAAGCCCAATTATAATATCACACTTTCTTAAACTATAAAACCATGTAGTCAGTATTCAGATTTTCCCAATTGTCTAAAATGTATTTTTTAAAATAGATTCTTCAAATCAGGATTTGTTACAGTTGGCTAATATGTCTCAAATCTCCAAATCTATAGGTTCTTCCTCCATTCTAAAAACTTCCACTTGCAGTTTGTTGAATATATCACTTTTACTGAAAGTGTCATTTTAGTTTAACCCCTTTATCGATGAACAATATTTGATTCCAATTTCTTGCCTAGCTCTGTTTTATCTTTATGGCTAGATATTGGGGTACATTCTTGATTATTTCCTTAGGATGAATTCCTGTTAGTGAAAATGTGAGTTCACAATGGGTGGGTATATTTTTGCTGCTCATTCAATGCCTTAGTCGCTGTGTTAGGTACTGGGGAAATATGGTAAAAAGGTAGACACACCTCTTGTTCTCTTGGAGCCTTGGCTTCTTGCAATGGGGAAAGATGGGCTGGGTAATTTATAGATGGTCCTCAAGAGATTGTTGAGAATGGTGCCCCAGCTGGACACTGGATGAGTTGTTTAAGAAACTACTCAATGAGGCCCTATCATCTGAGGCAAGATCTGAAGCAGGAGAGGTTGGCTGGGTGAAGGTCTAGAGCAATGCTTTTCAAACTTTGGTCCATAAAACAATCACCACCGAGGCTCAAGCTCATTGACGATCAACAGGATGTGAGCCTTTATATTTTTACCAAGCTTCCCAGGTACTTCTAATGCCAACTAAAATTTGACAACCACTGTTTCAGGGACTAACATTCATTTGATAGGAGAGAGAACTGAAAGTTACCTTAGAGGCTGGAAAGATTTTAGTATTGCCAAAGGGCCGTCCTGAAAAGTTGCACCAATAACCAAACCTTCATCTGCTGTGAAGGAATGTGCCTGTTTCTCTGTATCTTTGACAATATCAGATAGTAGTCAGTAATAAAAAAAATTCTGATAATCTATTCAATGTTACAGATGTAGAAATTACACAGCAGGGAAAACCAGTTACATCTAATCTCTTCTGGTCAGATGTCTGAATTTGGCCAACGTTAAAGTTAGAACTGAAGGGTTAATGTGCTTCTTAAAATTCTTTGTTTAGCCGTATTATTACATCCCCAGATACATCTATTTTAAGCTGAGGAAATAGCACTCACATCACCATCTGACACACTGTTACTTTTACTTTTTCTTGTGTATTTTCCCCTGCTAGAATGTAAACTCCATGAGGCAGGGATTCTTGTTTTTTGTCCCCACCCCTCTTTAATCCTCCTCCCCCACTCCACCCCGGCCCCCCCTCCACCCCCCCCCTATGGATGTCGCTTTCTCCTTTTTAAGAACTGGATCTCTGAAGGCAGAGCATCTCCCGCCATGCGCTCCGGGCTCACACCCGGGGCCTAGCACCCCTGGCACACTCTGGCGCATTCTGGGGGCCAGGCACTGGGCATACCTGGGTCCTGGCACACCAGGGTATAGTCTGTGGCTCCACCTGTGGTGTGAACCCAGAAGCTTCTGCATGTAAAGCAGATGTGCTAACCATTACACTATAGAGCCACCCTCAGGATTCTTGTTTTTTTCACTGCTACATCAGGTGCTACTATAGTTGGCATGTAGTAGTTATTCAATATCTACTGAATAAATAACTGGCTACCTTCGACTCACTATTTTAGCTTCCAGTCAACAGTATGCTTCAGGAAGCTGCAAAATTAATTTTTCCTTATGGTCAAAGAATGGGGAATGAGAAAGCCAGAGATAAAACCAATCTCTTGAGTATTTTCTTGTATCTACTGTTATTTCTATATAAAATTTAAATTATCTTGTTATTCATATCTTATCCATAAATTCCAGGAGTAGTGAGGTCTTATAAAGGTTTTAAGAATAATGTATTTGATGAATAAATTCTAGAATAAGTGGCAGAGTTGAATAAATTCTTGATAGGTCAGGGGACTGAAAGGCACAATTCAAGAATTCTTCCTTATTAATGAACGATAATGACAGTGTAATAATACAGCTTTTTCATACTGCTGTGGGGATTCTGTGAACATGCAATCAAGTCTTAATGGAGATTTGGGGTTTAGTCTTTGTAAATAACCGAGAAAAGCTATGGTTGCTAAATTATATTTTGGTATTGTTGGATATTTAGACATTTTTTTAGAGCTTGGTCTTTCTAGCATAGCTTGTATTTGTTTACTACATGTTAGGTCCTGTTCTAACTGCTTTTTAATCTATTGTCTCATAACTCTGTGTGGCACAGGTACCAATATTAGCCCCATTTTACTTATTGATGTGATTGCAGCTTGGAGAGATTAAGTAACTTGCTTGGCGTCTGTCAACTTGTGGTGGCCGAGTGGACTTCCAGAATGGAAGTCCAGCTCTCTTGTTCTTAACGAGCCTCTTAAAGTGAACCTGCTTTCTTAACCACAGTGTTACCTGCTGAAGGTTCTGATATAATACACACAACTCAGAGCTCAAATGATTGCTTTCAGTGCTCATCTTGGCTAAAAGCTTGAACTTTGGGAGCAGTGAGACTTGGGTTAGCATCCTGGCTCCATTATTTACTAGCTAACTAGATTTGGACACCTTACTTCTCTAAATCTCAATTTCCTCAATTGTAAAGTGCAAATATTACTTCATAGAGTTGTGAGGATTATGTAAACCAAAGTAAGAACCTGTTACTCAACTGAGTTTAATTCTGCTATTGTTTTTTTTTTTTAAGGTGGGTAGTATGCACTGAATTTGTTGCCAACCCTGTTTTAGAGGTCCAGTGCTTTCCAGAAAAGTATTGCTCCAGTTGAAAAGAACAAGAATTAAAAATGAGATAAATTGTGGTCTGGGAACCACATTTTGAGAAAAATGGCATGGCGCAATAAACTGGTGAGAGAGAACTGGTACATGCATTTGTGTGTTCATTTTACCACCTCTTTCAAGCATGTGACTATTCGTACGTGTTTACTTACATGCTGTGGTATGTATCAGTCCTTAGGACACCAAAGTTAATGAGTTTTTATGTGATTGGCAGTGTCCAACTGTCTAGGGTTAAAACTGCCACTGTGTGACTTTAGAGAAGTTACCTCAATGTGCCTTAGTTAAGAATTTGCAAAACTACTAGTACATACTAAAGCTCTTTAAAAGCGTTGAGGTTTGTTTAAAACAAATTAATATCACAATCTGTGGTATTACTTCTTCGAGGCTCTCTGAACTATCCCCAAGTTTCGGGCAGCGGGTCCCTCTGCTGGCCACATCCTTTAGCTGCCTCTGGTCGGCATCAAAAATGCCAAGTCGGGTGAGCAGGCGATTTCCACCTCAAGCGTCAACCCTACTTTACCGTGAATGGAAAAGGAACTTGGTAGTTTAAATTCCGAAGCCCCATCTAGTTTCCAAGGTATAAAGGGAGTCGGGGACAGGTCTTAAGACCTCCAAAAAATTAGAGGGGGGTGGGTAAGGTATAGAGATAATTTTTTTCTTGCGTACAGTCTTTTTTGCTAAACGAAGGTCCTCAATTCCTTTCAAGGCTCAGCTTCGATTCTAGCTTCTGGGACTGGGCACTTAAGAGCGCCAGTTTTCACAGATTGTACACCCCGCTGGTCTTCGCTATGTTCGCGTCCTCATCGTCTGCTTAGACCACGCTGGGGCGATTATTTCGGACCCCTGCTCACTCTCAGGTCTAATCCCTCTGAATCTAGGACCCAGCGGCTACCGGGCAGCTTTGGCCACACCTCTTCGCGCATCAGCGTCCGCGGACTGGCTCTGGGCAGCACGGCCCCGCCCCCGCCATGGCCGCCGCCTGCGGGTGCTACTAAGCGGCTGCAGCGGTATTGGTTTCTGCGGTCCTTCTCTGCCTGCTAGGTCTCCCGGTCCGTGGCGCATGGGTCTCCTCCGAGGCGGGCCCTCATGCGCTCGGGCCATGGCGCGCCTGGGAGCGATGCGCTCCCACTACTGCGCGCTGCTGCTGGCCGCGGCGCTTGCCGTCTGTGCCTTCTACTATCTGGGCTCTGGCCGGGAGACCTTCTCCAGCGCCACCAAGAGGCTGAAGGAGGCCCGCGCCGGGGTCCCTGCCGCACCCTCGCCGCCCGCGCCGGAACTGGCGCGCGTCTCCTTGGCGCCGGTCCTTGGTGCCAAGGCCAAGAGCCTGGAGGGCGGCGGAGCCGGGCCGGTGGACTACCACCTGCTGATGATGTTCACCAAGGCGGAACACAATGCCGCGCTGCAGGCCAAGGCCCGCGTCGCGCTCCGCTCCCTGCTGCGCCTCGCCAAGTTCGAGGCTCACGAGGTGCTTAACCTGCACTTTGTGAGCGAAGAGGCCAGCCGCGAGGTGGCCAAGGCTCTGCTGCGGGAGCTACTACCGCCTGCTGCCGGCTTCAAGTGCAAGGTGAGCGGGGCCGCAGCCGGGGGCTCCAGGCGAGTGGCCCATCCCGTCCCCAGCGTGGTCCGCCAGGTTTCCCTTGGTCGGTAGAGGAGTGTTTTCATTGCGCTGCCCACTGTCAACGCCTGTAGAAGCCTAACGCTTGTCCCCCTCCCTGCCCTCGCCCGAAATGTGCTTTCGCGGCATGCTGGAGGCATCGTGGGGGCGTGTCCGGGAGCCAGAAGCACTCAGCTGGTGCAGGAGTGGAGCGGCGGTGTTACAGAAAACCCTGACCAGATAGATCTCCTCTCCACTAACTGCGGCCCCCTGGAGAACCGGCATGCAGCCTCTGCTAGCGTTGCAGGATTCAGCAGTAACTTTAGAGTCTGCACTTCATTTTATTCTCCTCAGTCTTTGACTTTTGAGAATGAAGGTACCAATAATCATTCTGTGCAGAGTCTGCTGGACAGGGTCTTGGTGAGGCCAGTTGAATTGTTGATGTTGCACTGACATTTCTCAGAGTTTTTAAGGTATTTCAGTCGGAACGGGTCAAGCCCAAACCCAGACAGTGTGGACCATCTCATCCCTTCTCTCCTACCCTCGGGGTCATGAACTCATTTAGAGAAGCTAAGAGTTCATCCAAGGGAGGACCAGAGAGCTGTACAAGGTACAGAAATGATCTGGGGAGAGAACAGCTAGCCACCTTGTTTCAGACTGGACCAACCTGCCTCGGTGACAGCTCCCACTTCTCAGCATCATCTCAAATTGTGTTCCTGGCTTAGTGCTAATTGCCTTAGTCAAATTGCTTGCCTCATTTTGATCTAATAGTTGCACAGAGGGGGTCCACGGTGTGATTTTTGGGTAGTTGTAGTAGGTGATCTTAAAGGATAGATACTGATGGTGGTGGTGGGGAATGGTAGTGAAACAAGAGTTGTTAGTGTTTCATGTATTTGTGCCAAATAAGTGACTAAGGGGATCTGCTGCCAGGATCCTGCAGGGTTCAAGGGTCTGCCATGGCTTTTTGTTGCTTACAGAATTAAGTCCCTGTTTCTTGGTAGGGCTGTCTGTGTTGTGGGCCTGGCCTCTCCAACTTCACTTCTCATCCTTCCCCTATAAGCACCTTAGATTATAATTGTATAAATGTGTCTTTACACATGTGTATTCTCTACCCCAGAATGTCCTTCATTTCTTCTTGGCCCTGGCAACCCTTTACTTAGCTTTCATCTCTCCTGAGAGTGTCCCTAGACATAAAGATGGTTCTGGCCCATTTGTACACAGCTCTCCATTCTTGCTTCTTTACATTGCATCAAAGGTCTGTTCCCCTGTCCATCAGGAACACCTACCATAGCCAGAGAAGGCACCTGTGGCTTGGACTTCATGCTATAGGAAGCCAAGACTCCAGAGCCTAGAGCTTGTGGCTGGAGGGGCCCTTGGGACCCACTGTCTGCCCTGAGGTTTTTCAGCCTGGGCCCATCCTGATTTACCTAATTGGAATCTTCTCACTGGAGGTGGGGCTTAGCAACCTGATCCAGGTGATCTTTAGGACTGTAATGTTTGAGAAGCTCAGACATTAGTCCAGTGGAGTAAACTGACAACCTTGGTCATAGGGCCAGTCTGGGCAGAGCTGTGATTTGATCAGCTCTCCAGATAGCACCCTGAAGACCAACATAGTCATCTGTTCACTTTTTGAGTTGGAGGTAGCAACTTAGGCCTACGCTACACCATTGCTAGATCTCTACCATCTGTTACCCCGGGCTCCAGCCATAGCTTCTTGTTTCACATCTACAAGACATGTGTTTGCTTATGTCGTTCCACTGTCAGGATGCTTTCTCTTTCTAAGTTTTGCTCATCTTTAGATACCATCCCTTCCTTGGCGCTGTCCAAGGAACCCCCCTTTGAAAGGTGTGTCTTCCTTTTCCTCCCTCAAGTACCTTCCTGGTGCTGTGACTGTATCATGTCTTATCTCCCATTCCTATGCATAATGCCTGGCCCATAGTTGGTACCAGAAATATTGGTCCAGGGGCAGGTCCACCCTCAGGGGCATGTTCCCCATCTGGGAGTCTGTGTTTCATGTGTTTCTCTCCCTTTGTTGGGCCTAGTTCTGAAGGTAAAACCTGGAGGCATCTGCAAATGACCTGAGGGAATCGACATCACCTGTTGAAGCATGAGCAGTGAGGGGTCGGAGGCTTCCAGTCAAATGGTGTAGTGACATTAAGGATTCTCAGCACCAGTGGAAAATTGCTTCTATTACTTTGGAGTTTATATTTTGTGAATCTGTTTTTTTGTTTGTGATAATAGGTGCTCTTTTTCCTTAAATGCCTGGTCCTAAAAGGTTTGCCTTATTTAATTTTTCCTTAGGTTTGGAATATTCATGAAAAGAAAGCTGCTTCTGGCACCACTTCACACATGCCTTTCCCTCCGCCTGGAGTACCTGCCACTCGCACTCCCATCCCCAACCGATACTCTGCTTTCAGATCTCAGTGTCAGTGTTATTTCTTGGTACACCTTTCCTGAGTTCCCATTATGCTCTTTCATATCACCAAGTACTTTTCCTTAGTAACATTTATTACAGTAGTAATTATATAATTTGGGAATAAATTTCTTGTGTGCCTTTCTAAACTAGAAACTTCTTAAAGGCATGGACCCTGATTTCTCTTAAATATTGTATCCCCAGCACCAAACATCATGCCTTCTATATGGGAGTGCATTTTATACTGAGAGTCATTTTCCAGTATTAATTAGGATGAAGGAAACCGTAGAAATTCTCACCCGGGTTGCATCAGAGCTGGAAGGGCTCTTCAAGAGCATATAGCACAATAAGTGAGGAAATTTGCCCAAGGCCACTCACGGGGTTACTGACCTGTGTCCTAAGCCAATGTTTTTCCCTTTGTACCACGTTTCCCCTTTAAGGAGCATTTCTCTCTTGTGAGATAAGGTAAGGAGGACAGCTCACTCCCAGGGAGGGTTGCCTTGAAGTGTGTTAAAACACCTTGGGAAGGGAAGGTAGCTTCCTGCCCACCCAACTGCTGGAGACAGCCTGGGGCTCCACCTGCCTCAGGGTGGGCTCTGCGACTCCGCCATGTTGGATGCAGAGCAGGGCTTCAGTGAGCTGGCATACAGCTTGTGCTGAAACCCAGAGGTCTCTCCTCAGGCTATTTTCAAGTGACTCAGAAACACTTTTTATTGAAATGGTTGCAGAAATAGATCATAGTACATTATTAGAGACCTCAGATCATATTCTGATTAATTAAATACTTTAAAAAAAGTCACTTAACTAGAAAAATCTTGTTTCAACTATTATTGAAAGTTTAGCACAATCTACTGTTTTGTTGTCCTCTAACAGTATAGAAGTGTATTATTTGTTAACTTAATAAACATCCAAACCTGTTATATTCCAGGTATCCGGTAAAGAGCTGCTTTTAGCTTATGCAATAGGTCCATGGAGTAACTACATAGAATCACCTGGAGACAGTTACCAAAAGCACAGACTCCTGTACCCCGCTCCAGTTTATGGATCAGACTGTCCTGGGTGGGCCTGGGAATCTGAGTTTGTATGGGGCTGTGGAGGCTGGTGTGGGAGTCACTGCTGTAAATGATACAGGAGTGCCTGTGCTCTCCTGACATCTTTCAGACCCAGCTCAGGGATTCTCTCCTGTGCAGCCTTCCCTGGGAGGCACAATTCCTGGCACCAGCTAGGCATTCAGGAAACATTTGACTGAACAGCTCTCTTTCATCTAGGCTATCCTGGCTTTGCTGGCCTGGGAAAGGCTGCTATATCCACTGCTAAAATGCTGATGCTATCAAACCACTTCCACTTAAAACCTCCTGGCTCCTGGCTGACTGTCATCCCAGGTTACTCTAACATTCTCGGCTTGCATTCTCGGCTTGCGTTCTCGGCTTGCAGCGGCTGGCTTCACCTTGCTCGTCCAGCCTTTCTCCTTAAGCTGCAGGAAAAGCTGTTACTTCTCTTGGAGCTTCACTTGCGCTGCTTCTGCGCCCTCTGCTGTCTCATTCTGTCTGTCAAGTGGGGTCCCACACTTCTCAAACTTAGGTTCAAGACTTCTCTCTTCCATAAGATTTCCTTTCTGTTTATTAGGTTTGATAAACTATGTCATGAAAACCCCAAATAGTGGTGGTTGAAATGAAGTCCAGAGGTAGGCATTTCCGGCTGGCATAGGAGCTTTGTGAAGTCGTCAGGGTCTTAGGCTCCTTCCAGCTCTCTGTTTGCCCATCACTAGGGAGTGGCCCTTGTCCTCATGGGATGGCTGCTAGGGATTTAGCTGTCATATCTGTGTTGCAGCAACAGCATGGAGAACCAAAGCAGCATACCCAGTTAAAAATAGGGGTTTAGTTAATCAGGAAGGAGAGGAGAGTTGGTTTTGGGATAGACAACCAGCCATTCTGTCGCACACTGTACTTTGAAGCCCACACTGTACTTCGAAACCTCAGGAATGACCAGGAAAGCTGTATGTGGGACCCTGAATTCATAGCTGCAGGGGACATGGACATGGGTCAGGCACAGCCCATGTTGCTTAGCAGCACACTCATATACATTCTTTCCTGCTTCAGCACTCAGTGGGTTTGGCATGAGATGGTCCAGAGAGAGTGAGACAGCACTGAGTTTCAACCCCAGTTGGGTACTAACTATCTGGATGACTGAGTAATAATCTGCCTGGCCTCTCAGGGCCTCTGAGGCTTCCTGTGTAAAATGAAGATTAAACACCCACCTCACACGTGGCGGTGAGGATTCAGTGCCACCATGCTGTAATTCATGAAGCCCGTGTTGCTGTGTTGGTGGTTGTGCGTCCAGTTTCACAACACAGTTCCATAGTGTATGTTGACTTCGGAGGATAGTAACACAGTGAGTAGCCCCAGTGCCCTGGCATGACTCAGCACTGATGGGACCCTGTGGCATCTCCGCCCTCCTTTTGGGGCGGCAGCCCCAGCAGAGAGACACGGGTTGGCACACTGTCAGAATGAACAGCAGTATGCTGCTCAGCGGTATTTCTCCTATGCTTTCACAGTGTTGCCATTCAGATGTAAACCCCTCAGAATGCCTTCCCTGAACCCCTTTTCCAGAGCAGCTCCCACCCCAGCCCTCATCTTTCCTGTTACCTTGTTTGTATTTATTTGTTCATTCATCCATTCAACAGACGTTACTGAGTGCTTACCCTGTGCCAGGCACTGTTATAGGTGCCTGTGAACAGCAGAATCCGTATAACCAAGTTCCTGCCCTCATGAAGCTACATTCTGGGGCTGTGGGAGATGTGCGGGAGGTAGACTTTAAACAAATCAAAGGTACATGTCGAGTGAGTCAGATTGTCATAAATGGTATAGAGAAAAGCCAAGCAGGATAAGGACACATAGAGTGTATGGGTGTCACAGTGGTGAGTTGTTGGCTATTCTGTGTAGGTGGTCAGGGGTGGCCCACTGATAAGGTGACATTTGAGCAAGGAGTGAAGAAGTGAGAGCTCCAGTCATGAGGATGGCTTGGGTGAAGGCCTTTGCTCTGCAAGCTTGAGGGAATAACTGTCCTGTTCACTTGTGTGCAGTCTGCGTCTCCCTAGTAGATATAATCTCCCTGAGGGCAGGGACATTACTTTCTTCATCTGTTGAGGTAGACAGGAACCCCATAATTGCCACCCCCATTTCTGGCCTGATTGGAAGTGATAGACACTGCACAGGAGCCACCTAACCAGGAACACAAAACTCAGACTTCTGAAGGGACAAGTAGCTCTGGACAACCACTGGCTTTCCTGCAGGTGTGGGCAGGCTCTCCCTAGGTAATTCCAGAGGAGAAGGGAGGGGGAGAGAGGGCCAGGATAGACATATCTCCCCAACTCTCCCATCAGGTCAGTTTCTTCTCCTGCTAGAGCAGGGAGGCATTTGCGTGCCTGGTGGAGAAGAGGGATCGGCGTGGAGCAAGGTGCCAGGAGTGCTGGTGTGGTGGAGCATCCTCCATATAGAAGGCACAAAACAATGGAGGCGGGGTGCTCCCTCTTTCCCCCACTGCCATTCTATTCTTGGCACAGTTCCTGGCGTTGTGTAGGCTCAATAGTGTTTTATAGTTGACTGACTGATAACTATATTAATTGAACTCAAGAAATCATAGAAGAATTCTTGGTGATCTGGCCCTTGCACATTAAACTTCAGTCTCCTCACAGTATGAGGCTGAGTGGCTCAGTCTCCAGATGACAAGTTGGAAATCAGAAGGAAGCCATGTACATTCCACTCTTAAAGGCAATTGTTGGCTTCCCAGAGTTGGGTATGCTGAGAACTAGGAGTGACAAGACGAATGTTAAAGCACTTTGTACACACTGGAATTTTCAGAGGTTCTTTATTTATAATTTGCTGTGAAAATTCTTTTACAGGTTTTTGTGTGCATATATGTATGCTGCGGGAGCAAAACTGTAAGTGTCTTTGAAAAGCTGAGTGCCTCAGCTCATAGTTGGGGCTTGAAAGAAGCTGAGTGCAAAGACTTTGATGCTGGCTGTCTCACTGATGAAGCTAATGACAAATAGGTGACACTGAAATGCAGATTCTCTAGCTTGTCATAGCAGCAGGCACCTTGCACCAGAATGAAACTTTCAAATAAGTTATGACAGTCTGGGAAAGAGATGATCAAAATGTATCCTGTAATGAGAAGCTCTTTGAAAACAGACTGCCATTTTATATGACAGGATTCAGAGAATAGTGGCATTTTACGAAACATTTAACAGTGGACCTCCTTTAAATTAAAATATGTTCATGAAACAACTGTAGTAGTTTGTGTACCAATGCATATTTCTTACTGAAGACTTTAGTCATGGATCTATAAGGAATAACTTTGTATAGTGTTATTATATCATATACAATACAATCTGGATAATTTTACGGTTATGTGTTGAAATTATAAGGTAAAGCCCATAACATAGGCCAGGGAAATACATCAGTACATGGGTGATTTGTAAATGCTGTGGGGGCTTCATGCATGGATGAGATGTTCCAGTTTTGGGATCGGTAATTCTTCATGATTTTCTGACTGTTCTCTGTCCCCATAGGCCATTATTTGAAAGACAGATAATTACATTTCTTTTTGCAATTAAAATAAAAACATATAATTCACATACCATAAAATTCATCCTTTTAAAATATACAACTTAACTTAGTAGTAAATATATTCACAGGGTGTTCAATTATGACCACTAATTCCAGAACATTTTATCACTCCAAAAAGAAACCCTATATCAATCAGCAGTCTTCCTCATTCCCCCTTTTCCTGCTTTCCTCTCTATATAAATTTGCCTATTCTGAACATTTCATATAAATGGACTCATTCACTGTTTGACCTTTTGTGTTTAGCTTCTTTTGCTTGCTTAGTGTAATGTTTTCAGAGTTCATGCTATATCATGTGTCAGTATTTCATCCCTTTAAGTGGTTGACTAATATTCCATTATATGGGTTTTTCATTTGTTGGTGGACATTTAGATTTCCACTTTTTGGCTATTATGAATAATTTGCTGTGAAAATTTTTTTACAAGTTTTTGTGTGGATATATGTTTTCAGATTGTTTGCCTGTGTACCTAGGAATAGAATCACTGGCTTATATGGTAGCTCTGTCTAACTTTTGGGGAACTGCCAGAGTGTTTTCCAAAGTAGCTGTACCATTTGACACTCTCACCAGCAATGTATAAGGATTTCAGTTTCTCCACATCCTCTCCACGTGTCTTTTTCATTATTGTCATCCTAGTGGGTGTGAAATAGCATCTCATTGTGGTTTTGATTTGCATTTTCCTAATTACTAATGATGAGACGATTATATATTGATAAGGACAACCGAATAAATATATTTGGTATTTTTCTTATATATTTACCACAATGCGTTTTACAAGAAAAACCAGGTACCTTGACTCTCCCCTCCACACTCTGAAAGATGTAACATCAGTGGAAACACTTGTATTCTGAAGAACGCAGTTTAGAAATTTCTGATGTGGACAGTAATGTTATGCCTAAAATCAATGAGGGGGTGTTACTACTATGAAGACTTGATTAGGGGAACAGTATTAACATTTATTCAGCATGTTAGAGCTTATAAAAGTGCTTTCACACATCTCAGTTGAGCATCACTGTGACCAGTGAAGGAGCCCCCAAGGCTGAGAGAACCGATGTCTTACATGAGCTCCCACATTAAGCCATGAGGCCCGGCTGTGTGACATGCCTTGGGGAGTTGGAGGCACTACAAGACAGGGAGTGATACAATCTGTATCATCCCCCTGCCCAGCCACCTCACATAAATACATTTAATCTAAACAATCTGTGCTTGCTTCAAGTGCTGCTTCAATCTCACCTGGCTTCACGGAGCCTTGGGGAATCACCAAGCATTGGAGCTGGAAGAAAACGCAACTTCTCTGTGCAGTCTTCCCAGTGAGGTGACAGACCCTGAGCACAGGGGACAGTGACTTGTTCAGATCAGCTCAGAGCTGGGGTTAGAACCAGCCCAGACCCTTACATCTTCTATTTGATATTAGCGTTTTCAGCAGCTTCTGGTCCCTTTTGGAAGGGTGGAGTGAAAGCCAGCGCGCCATAACCCCCACAGCAGAAAGGCAGGGTGTGTTCGGACTATCTTCACCCATCCCAACCAGGCCTCACCTCCCTGTGTCCCCACGTATCTCTCTGGCTGGGGAGAGAGAGCATCTCGCCACTCTTCAGGAGGCGGAACCTTTTCGGGTCACTCGGGCTGGTTTTCCAGCTGCCCTGTGCCGAAAATGGTCCAGGGAGTCAGTATTGAGACAGCAGTATTCCTCCTTGGAGGAAAACCTGCGGTGTGCCCTCTGCTTGGGGCTGAGTGCTGGAGGGAACTTCCAGGGATAGAATCAGCACGCGGATCTCCCAGGCTAGGAGGAGGAGCCGCGGGAGTGCAGTTCACACTGGGCCGCCAGCCGCCCTTGCGGCTCACGGCGTCCTCCTGGAGACGCAGCGGAGGGGAGAGCTTGCTCTCTTGCGCTTTGGTTTGGTCGTGCCGCGACCCCAGGCATCGTGTGCAGCCCTACGGGCGGCCGCTGGAGGGCGCTGCTGCACCGCGGTTGCTTCGCCAAGCAACCCCGGCGCCTGGAGCCTGGGGAGCATGCAGATGTTTTTGCTTTTTCTCCAGACCGCTCTCCGCTTCTCCCCCCGTGATTTAGAAAGGAAGACTGAAATGAAAGGGAGTCTGCGTGGCGATTGTGGGTTGTCATTTCCTTCCTGTGCCGGTGTAAAACCTGCTTTGATGAGGCCCTTTGAAAAAGGTGGATGAACAAGAAGCTGGGATGGTTGGGTCCTAGATGGAGAGGTCTTCAGCGTCCGGGCAGCTCAGCAGAAGGAAGTGTGGGTGGGAACGGTGTGTGTCTGCGCATCCGATCTTCCTGGCCCTTGCTCAGTACCTTCCCTGTGACTCCCGCCAGGCACTGCCCATGAGGCTCCGCAGCTTCCCAGGGCGCATCTTTCCGTTCCACACCATCTGGGGTCTCCATCCCACCTAGCATGCCCCCTCCGGAAGCAGGTAGGCGGGCTTCCACTTAAAAAGAGGAAGTGTCTCTTGCAGCAGCGTTCAGGTGGAGCCCCTGTCACCCACCATGAGCTCGCCGAAGCTGCAGGATTTGCTCTGTCTGAGGCCCAAGTGACCTGGCTCTTGTTGGAAAGTTGGGCCCCCGAGAGGCAGGCTGTTGGGGAGAGTGTAGTGACTTGAGTGCTGCTCCTAACAGGCAGCATGCCTGGCTGAGCTACCTAACTGCCTGGAGCCTCTGCCCTCAGCTGTCAGGTGGGCCCTGATCCCACTTCAGGGCCACCTACAGCACTGAATGGAAACTCCTGTAGTCTGTCTCTGGCCCAGAGAGCGAGGCGGATAGCCCGGAGGAGAAGCCAGGCTGCTGCTGGAAGGGCTAAGAAGGAAGGCCTCCTGCACTCACGGCAGCAGGTGCAGCAGGTGGGAACTACGTGCTTGTCAGGGAAGGGAGTGCCTGAGACAGACCCCCTACTTTCCTTCCTCACACCCTTCCCTGTCCAGGGCTCTTGCCTGTGGCCTCAGCCACTCCCACTGGCCGGTTGCTGAAGACCAATCAGGATGACTGGGCTAACGTCACCTTCCAGCCCTCTCCCCCAGGCCTCAGAACCCTGTACTAAGGGCCCTGGCTCCAAGAAGCAACTCTGCTCCCTTCCCTGTTTCAAATGCTTGTTCTGAGCAGCTGAGCTAGGCTTGTCACCTGGCACAAAGCCTGCTATTAACTTAATGTCTTTTAAATTAAAGTCATTTGTTTTACTTATTGGGGTAATTAGAGTTAAGCAGCCCCATTAAGTGATCATCCCGCTGGTGGGATGGAATGTACCAGAGGCTGGCCTCTGTTGCCCTGCTCTGGTTCTGCCTGGGCCTGGGTGCATACTTGTTCTTCCTCTCCTCACTGCAGACCGCCACCCTTCCCACCACTGGCAGAGTCTCTCCCAGGCCTGCCGAGGAGAGCCTCAGGACTGGCATGCAGGGCTTGGAGCCCAAGACTTGGGTTCGTATGCAGTCTGTGACATTTGGGAACAGTGTGGCCCTGAATGTAACCCCTCTGAGCTTCTGTCCCCTCACACATGATCTTACAGGGTGGCTATGAGATAAAAGGGAGGTAGCACTGAGGTTCTAGCACATGGCAGGTGGCTAAGTGTGGCCACTACTAGTGGCACCTGAGTAGGTATGTTGGGAGCAGGGACCCTTTTCTCATCTTTTTAGAAGGCACAATCCCTGTCGATTCAACTGCAGGGCAGTGGAGCTAGCTCACAAAACCGTCTTGGGCTCAGGTTTATTTCAGGGTGTCTTAGTCTGTTCTGGCTTTTAAATGATAGAAATTTATTCCTCACAGTTCTGGAGGCTAGAAGTCCAAGATCAGGGTGCTAGCATGGTAGGGTTCTACCATGGTCTTGGTTGCAAACTGCCAATACCCGAGGGTCCCACAAGATAGAAGGGGTTGGAGAGCAGGCTGGAGCCTCTTTTGTAAGAGCACTCATCCCGTTCCTGAAGCTCCACGTTCATGACCTAAACTCCTCCCAGAGGCTCCACCTCCTAATACCGTCATCTTTGGGCATTAGAATTTCAGCTTATGAATTTTGAGGGGATGGGGACACAAACATTTAGATCATAGCACAGGATGTCCCATGTTCTTTTGAGTCTTCCTTAATTCCCCAAACTACAGTGTTCTCCTCTCTGGCTCTATCCCCTTCTCCTCTCTACCTAAACTGTGCACTGTTTGCCCCTTTCTGAAAGCACTGGACACTGCAGCCTCATTTCCTGCTTGGTTGTGTCCATGCCTTTCCTTCTGCTAGAAGGAAGAGGCCCTGTCCATCATCTCTTCTTCCCCCACCGTGCCCAGCACATACCTGGCTCCGGGCTGGGGTGGCATGTGTTCTGGAGCAAGTGCTGCTATTTGGTCAGGGTGTGAAGCTGGAGTCTGCTTTGTAGTTTGTGTGGAGGCAACATGGACGATCCTGCGATGTATTCTGGGGGATGGAGTCTTCTCTGTGAATGACCTTTTGTAGAAGTTCCAGTTCTAGAAGGTTCTAGGAGGTTCCAGTTCAAACTTGTTTGTAGTAAAGCACTTTTCATGTTTTGTTAATCTCTTCTTGGAGTGTTTGTTTTCTTGATCTGACTGCACACAGCATTTGTTCATAATCTTTTTGGGAATTTAGCAAAATATAAACCGTAAGTGATTTTACAAAGTCAGACTACTGGGGAGGCCCACATATCCCCAGAGCTTGCTCATATCCCCCGTTTCTGCCCATCCCTGTGAGTGGGGTCTTGGACTTTGCCCTCTGTGGCTCATATCCCACTGAGTGCTGTGAGGGGCCCCTGCTCTGGCCAGATCATCATGGAGTCCAGGATGTGTGCTTTGTGAGACCTGCCCAAATGGTCAGGCTCCTTGAGTCCTGGTCAGCGTGTCCAGGGGCAGGAAGACATATGGTGTGGGATTCCATGTGCCTGGAGCTGGCTTTGTGAGATGGAGGGGCTGTCTGTGGCATCATGGAGCCTTGGGGGTGTGTACCCATTGTCACCCTCCCAATCTTACAGAGGAGGGAACTGAGGCAGCTGGGCAACAGACTGGCCTTTTCTCTTGTATCTGGCAGGAGACTCAGGACAGAAGATGGGGGGAGGCGAGGTCTGGCTGAGTGAGTCCATGGCTTTGTGGTTGGTTGGCAGGCAGTGGTCAGACGTAGCCTGGGTAGTCAGGGCTCCAGAACAGGCAGTGGAAGCCCCAGAGCCTGTGCCTGCTTGGCCATCTCAGGGAGCGGCTGGCTCTCCTGTGCTCTGCCTTACTGAACTGCCTGGAGTTGCAGTGCATGCACACTGAGCCACTTTACGCTTCTGGGACTTTGCTCAGGTGCATCTGCTCCTGAAACACCCATCCATGCTTTCCTCCTTTATCTGGTTAACTCATCTCATTCTTCAAGGTTAAGCTCTGGTGGGTGCCAATTATATGGGGAAGCCATCCCTGGTTTCCCCTTCTCTGAGCTCACACTGTGCTGAAATTGGCCCCTCTGCAAGCTCCTGGAGGTCAGGGCTGTGTCTTATTTCCTTCTATGTCTCTAGGACATAGTGTAGCGTAGGGCTCTGTGTAGAGTAAGACTTGGCACAAGCTTGTGGAACTGGAGGAGGTGTTTGCCAGCACAAGTGGGCAGTGGAGTTTAAATGCAATCCTGAGGCTGGGTCCTGGCTGCTGAATCCTGGGCTCCTTTCAGACATTCTTTGAACATTCGCTCACGTAGGCTTTGGATGGCCAACACTCAGAGTCCTTGGCCATCTGTAGAGGCCTCTTGATTTAAAGAAGGCTTCCTTGTACTTTTAATGCAGGTTCTCTAGACAAGAAATAGTGCAACCTGAAACCAACTAAGAAGGTCCAGGTGGGTTTTGGAGACTTCTTTCTGGTTTCAGAACTCTCCCCTTTATATTACTATGAAGAGATACTGCTGGTGGTCTGGAGGGAGGTGGGAGGGTCTTGGCTTGTGTTCTATTTTAGGGCTTCACTTATCTCTTCTTGTACCTTATACAGATAAGGAAGTTAGCTGCACTGGCCACTTGATCCTTCCAGAGCCCCCAGCTGGTAAGCAGTGCCTAGGGCTGCTATTCAGCCTTTCCGGTAAGCAGCCCAGCCCTTGCCCATAGACACTCACTCAGCTGAAGTATGGTGTACAGAGTCCTGCCCAGCTGTTATATTCTGGGTTCAAGGGCTCTCTCTGACTCTTTCGTCCACTGGCAAGACCCTTCAGTGTCTCTGAGCCTCAGTTTCTCATCTGTAAGATGGGTAGGGACATTCCAGTCCTGAGTGATGTTTCATGGCTCTCTTACTGGCATGTGGAAACTGGGCACAGGAAGTTGTAATGGGCATGTCTGTTGCTGAGACTGGGAGGTCTTGAAGCTCTTAGTTGTAGGCATGGCTCTAACCAAGTCTTCGTTGTTGACTTTCCTCTCCCCTTCTGGGAGATATCGATTCATTTCTTGGCCTCTGCCCCAAGCTGGGCTATACCTCAAAATGTGGGGGCAAGGAGTGTAGCATTTCTTAAGCTCTCTCAGATGTTTACTACCATTATCATCAGTGATCTAACAATCACCACCATTTAAGTGGCATCATGCTCTATTCTCCTGTATAATCCTCAGAGTAGTCAGTCCTGTGAGGACAGAGGTGTTCGTTCCCAGAAGGGGTTTTGCAGGTGAGGATCCCGGGCCTGAGGCAAGTTTGGCAGCTTGCTCAGAGCCATACAACTATTAGCTGAGCTGGGACTGAAGCCCAGCATTCTGACTCTTAACCCCTATGTCTTAATGCCTGTAACGTCTGTGATTCTTTCTAGTCCCTTTACATAGAGGATGTTCTGTGAAAGATGGGGTCCCCCCAGGAGGCCTCACACTGTGCCCCATGTGCCTGCTGCTTTTTGGGGCCTTATACCTGTGTCCTCTTCTCCTTGTCAGTAGGTTGAGGGGAACATCAGAGCTTGTGAGGGGCAGAGCTCTCACTCCTCCAGGTCCTGCTCTTAGAGCCAGCTGGTAGCCTCTGCTTAGTAGTGGAATCTTAGAGGACAGTGATGGTCGGAGCCTCACCGCCCTCGTTTGGCAGCAGGTCACAAGATGTCAGGGCTGGAGGGAAGTAGAAAGGCCATGTAGTCCTGCCCCTCTATGTTACCTGTGAGGATACTGGGGCCCAGAGAGGCCAAGCAGATTGCTCAAGGCCACACAGCTAGCTGGTCAGTGGACAAGGGGTCTGGGACCAGGTTACCTTCCTTCCCCCTCCCCCATCTCTGTCTGCTGTTCTTTTTGTTTGTTTCTGAGTCCAATTCTGGGTGTGCTGGTCTTTGTGTGCTTATTTGTCTTTTATTTTTGCTCCTAGCCTGACATTTTTCTCACCCACCTGTGACTGCCCATGCAGTTGCCTGTGTTTTGTGCACATTGAATGGCTTTGCTTCACGCCCCACTGAGTGGCTGCCCCAGAATAAAGCCAAGCAGGCCTCCTCAGATGTAGGCCAGAGCATTCTGAAAGGACCCACTGCCCTTTTGCCCAGCTCTGCTCAGCCCATTCCGGGCCCACTGGGGGCTGAGCCTCTGTGTGTGATGGGGGCATGAATAAGAAATCTCACTACTATCTCCTGTCTGGGACTACATTCCATAAACCCCAGTCCTGCTATGTGTGGGGAGTGGGCTCCCATTATGTGAACTGACCTACACAACACTTGGTAAGTACTCTGGACACCTCTTCTTCTGCTGGTTTTGCCCAGCTTATAAGGTACAGCTCATGCACCCACACAGAGAGCCCACTGAAGAGTCCTCTGAAGACCTGGTGTCTTCATCAGTCTTTCCGATGACTCTGTTACCCCTGCTCTGTCTGCAGTGTTGGGGAAGCTGCCAGATGGGAGATGCGAGGGTGGGTCTATGTCTCATCTCTCTCTCCTGGTGCAGCCTAGTATAGGGGTAGTCCTGTGTTTCTGGAATGAGTGTGGTGTTGTTGGCTGCAGATTCCAGCTCTTCTTTATCATTCCCAGAGGCCAGGGGTAGTTGTTTGCCTTCTCTGAACTCCTTCCCCATCTGCAGAAGGGGCACAATAATACTACCTACCTCAGAACCTTGTTGTGGGGATAAAAGTAAATTAATGATCTAAAGAAACTGTTTGTGTACAGCACATAATAGATATCTGCTGTGGACTTGAACCACAGCTGCCTCATCCTGCATGAAGGCTGTCTAGGACCCTGTTGGAGTCTTATGACCCTGCTCTGCTCATCCTGTCATAGGTCAAATTCTGGTACATGT
This sequence comes from Eonycteris spelaea, assembly GCA_003508835.1. Lineage (NCBI taxonomy): Eukaryota > Metazoa > Chordata > Mammalia > Chiroptera > Pteropodidae > Eonycteris > Eonycteris spelaea. The sequence goes on along the minus strand of PUFA01000001.1, from coordinate 28,797,575 downwards.
GGCCACACCTGGGTTGGCTGCATGGATGCTGAGGTTTGTCTTATAAAATAAAAACAAGTAAGTTAGGCACAGAGATCCCCCAGCCCACATGCTTTAATATTCTGTGCATGTGCTGAGTAGGAGTGAGATGGTGACCGAGTCGAGAGGGGTAGGTCGAGCAGCATTAGGCCCATGGTCCCCAGTCTTCTCACAGGGGAAAAGAAACAGCTTCTGCTCAAGAGAATGGTTCTTGGGGAGGAGAGAGTGATCTGGAAGGACCCCAGTGGGGAAGTGGACCTGCGTCCTGTGGTTATCAGGGCAAAACTTGTTATTTTGGCAGTTAACTACTTGTTTTAAGATAAATTTAACTCCTGGTCATGTAGGGTGGGACTTTGGCCCTGGGTCCTAAGTAATGGGGGACTAGGGAACTGATGATGCTTGGTCAGTCACTGCTGGTGTCTGAGGCACAGCCAGAGTCTCAGGTCCCTGATCATTTACTCAGGGGCCAGTTGTGCCAGTCGCTCCCTCAGATAGGAGGGGCTGATGGGTAGGGTATGTGGGGTGCCCCCTGGGAGCATGGTTCAGGGCCTCTGGGCATCCTTCAGTCCACAGTGGAAGGTCCTCCCTGGGGAGAGCTGGTGGCAGGTGCCACTGTCTGACAGCATCATTTCTTCCACATGTTTCAGTGTAAAACTTAATCTAGCTGGTGGCTCCCTTCATTGCTAAAGAGTGAATAGCTCAAGAGTTCATTGAGGTTGGTGAGCAGTGTTTGCAGAAGATGGAAGACTTTATGTAGGTCTGTTCTGTTTGCTTGTCTGGTCTTCAGACTCCCCGAGCAGCTTTTACTGTGATCAGAGACATGAGTAACTAGTTGTTTACTGAGATGGTTCACAGAGTTGCAAGACTTTGAGAGCAAATGCAAAATGAAAATATTTTCTCTTTACTTCAAGCAAAAGCTCTGTATCAAGCATCTGGCTTTGGGAGAATAAATGTGACCTTGCTGTTCAACTGTCTGGTTTCTGGAGCTGGGGATTTCCATGCCCTTTTCTGTGACATGTGCAGCATCTGTAATTGACTTATGGAAATCCTGAAGGCTTTGTTATAGCCTGAAAGTATGAAAGGGATTTCTCAGTGCCCCATGAGAGTATTCAGCTCCGAGGAATCAGAGTCCTGGGAGGAGAAAGTGCTCAGAGGAACGTGGGCAGGTAGGAGCAGTGACAGGACCCCACTGGGAGCCCGTCGTGACCAGCTTCTGCAGAGACTGTACAACTATAAATTTAATGAATCATCATTTTTCCGTGCGCCCTTTGAGCCTCACTTACTTGCAGGCACACTTTTGGTACAGCAGACAAATTGGTTCTCTGCTCTTTTCCCTTGTTATGGGACCTACATGTGGGGTGCATCTCCGGCATTTCCCTATCTTTCTATCTTGTCTTGTGCTTATTGTTTCTATGGCTGTCACGTAAGTTATTGTCATAATTCTTTTGTTAGACATTCCGTGAGTTTCTAGTTTTTCATACTACAAATAACAATACAGAGAATATCTATTATGCATGTTTTCTTTTTTTGAATTGGTCCCAGGAACCCATTTTTAACTTTCTACAAGGAACCCTTGACAATCATAAATGGTCCTGTACCCCCAAATTAATATGTGCAAATCAGGACTTAGCAGTAATGCTGTTCAGTGCTCACTCTCTTGGCTTTCTATTATGAAGAGTTTAGCCAGCTAATTTATATCACACAGCCCTGCTTTCTGTCCTCTTATGTACTATTTTACTTAAAAATTTTGTTTCTAGTATTTTTATACATTAATTTAAATAAATTCAAATATAGAAAGATTCAGAAAAGATGTAATAAACTTCTTTTCCTATTATATATGTTAAATAGGGACTAACGTTTTGCTGTTTGCTTCAGATTCTTGTTTTTAAAGAAATGAATATTGTAGACATAGCTAAAGCGCGGCCCTATTCCTTCCCCATCCCAGCCATCCCAGGGTGTGTCACTATCATACACAGAAGTAGCATGCTTTACGGAATTTGAGTTTTTATACTTTTATCATAAATATATGTGTCTCTGAGAAATATATATAGGTATACATATATAAAAATGTATTTTTATTGCTTGTGTTTTAAACAGTTTATGTAAATGCTCTCATTAAATGTTCTTTTAATATTTCGCTGGGCATTATAGTTTTGATATTTTTCCATATCGATACGTATAAGTCTTATTTGGTCATTTTAACTTCATTTTGCAGGCTTTCATTATGCGTAGACCTCAGTTTATCCATTTTTGCCCTGAAAAGTGGATGGCTAGGTTGTATGCACTTTGTCATTGCAAATATTGCTGCAGTGAACATCCAGGTACGCATGTGCATACACTCAGGTGCTTGGTCTCTCCAGGTTCCGCCCCTGGGTGGGCATTTCTGGCCTGGGGCGTGTGTATCTTTCCAAGATCCTGCTAAGCTCTTGTCCAGCGTGGTGGCCCTGCTCCTACTCCGCCTGCTCCTGAGTGTTGCTGTGACCCCCCTTTTCTTGGTGTAGGTCCTGCTGCCGTTGTGTCAGGAGGCAGAACCTTGAGGTTGACTTTGAAAACAGGATAAGAGGGAGACTGAGGGCAACTTGAGAATTCCTTAGCACTGCTGCAAACTTTCTGGTTGTATCGAGACTTGGGCCTGTCTTCCAGGTGTTTTCAGAGTCTCTGTAGATGAGGGTAAAGAGGAGGGGCCTCCAGCTGAAGGTGGGGCCGCCTCTGCTCCGGTCTTGACTTGACTGTTGCAGGGCTTTCTGAGAAGGCGTGGGGCCCGGCTTTGGGGCTGGCTTCCAGTGGCTAGCCATGTAACCTGGGGAGAGCCCTGTCCTCCCTTGCGGGGCCTCAGTTTTCCTCTCTGAAACATGAGGGTTGAATCAGTGACCCAAGTCCCTCTTGGCACTGTGTATTACTCACCCACTTTCTACTTTTTTCAATTAGCAAAATAGTCCCACTTTCCTAGCAACGACCCCTAGGCCCGAGCCTTGGATAGCAGGCAGGTTGGAGTGGGGGTGTCAGGGGACACCTCGTAAGAGGCAGTGGCCTGGTCGTCCCTCCCTGTGTCATGAAACTGTTCCCTCATGAAATGGTGGTTTGTGCTTTCATACAGCTTGAGGAAAGGACCTCAGATCCCAGGGGCTTAAAGCCAAAACAGATTAGTGATAACAGAGAAGCAGCCAAGGCTGCCCTTGGGGACGTTCACAGAAACCAGAGCAAAGGAGCACTACTTTTTTTGCGGTGAGCCCTTTTAAGGTTCATGTACCCCATCCAGTATTGCTGCTCTGTGAAACGTTCATTGAGCCAATGTTTACTGTGAGCCTAATAGGTGCCAGCGCTATCCCGGGAGTGGTGAACAAGAGGGTCAAACATCCCTGCTCCTGTGGAGCTTCCATTCTGGCAGGAAGGAGATTAAATGAGCTAATACCATTTGTCTGCTCTGCTGCCTGCGACTCAGTGAAGTAAGGGCTCAAAAAGGGTCTGGTTTCATTTCATCTCTTTGTTGTTCCATGATAAGCAGATATGAGTAGATAAATTTTACATTGTCTAGGAGGCGAGCAGATCATACGGTATGTTAGAAGAGGCATTGGGGAGCATGGGGCAGTTGTGATTTTCCATTTGGTAGGCAGGGACACCATCATTGAGAAGGTGGCAATTGAACAGAGGCCTGAAGGAGTTGGCCAGGCAGGTACTGAGCCATCATCTGGGTGGTGGGAGCAGTGAGCAGAGACCTGGGTCAGATGTTCCTGGAATGTTTGAGGACCAGCAAGGCCAGTGTGGCTGCAGAGGAGCAGGGGAAGGAGGTGGGAAAGGGTGTCAGACTTAGAGGAAAGAGGCAGGGGAGGTTCTGGCTCTGACTGAGTGGCAGGAGTAGCTGCTTCTGGGTTTTGAGTAAAGAAGGGTCACTCTAGCTGTTGTGTGGACAGACTGAAGGGAGACCCGTTGGAGGCCATTGTCTTGGCTGCTCCAGGAGAGAGAATGGTGGCCTGTGGGGGTAGGAAGAAGTAGGGGGATTCTGGACCCATCTGGGAAAAGGGCCTTTAATAATGTAGGGGAATGACGAGGCTTTCAGACATAGAGTTCTGGCCTCAGAGGGCTAATAAACACCCTGTTTTCTCTTTGACAGAGCTGAGTTTGTAGTGTGCGCAGTCAGGGCTCTGCCCCTCCATGGCAGAATAGAATAGAAAGGTGAAGTGAGGACAGTCCCTAGTGACTGTGAAGTTGTTTAAATTCTGGAATCGGAAAGGCCTGGGCTCAAATCTGTGCATCAGCCCTCCACCAAGTCACAGGTGATTTCACCTTTCTGCCACGGCCACTTTTGTTATAAAAGGCACAGTCATTGTGAGGATTGGATGAGCTCATGTTTGTCTACACTGCTGCCTGGCACATGTTTTATTTCCTTTCTTTCTGGTCCCATGATGAGCAGACGCCAGTGCTTAGTGTGGTGGGGCTTAGAGAAGTGCGGGGCCTTCAACGTGGCCCATAGGAGACTGACTGTCTTAGCTTGAGGTTACAGGAGGGAATTAGTGGTGAGGCTTTAGATGAGTCAGGAGATCTGGTTCTGACGTCAGCGGTATGTGACCTTGGGGAGGGCAGGGACTCAGTCTGTGAATGCCTCCTGGCTGCTGGCGCTGTGCTTGGCATTTTAAACACATCATCTCACCCGTAAAAGGAGGTGATGGACATGAGCAGTGTCTCCAAAGTCAGGTCATTTGAATGTTCCCTTCATGGTATTTGCCAATATCCCAGAAATGCCAGCAACACTGCCTACTTAATATGTATTTAAGACTGACTTGCCTCTTTGCCCCCTTTTTCCTTAGCCTCTCCTTAGGTAATATCTGTGAAAACATAGTTCAAAGGCGTTTTTTACTAACTTTCCTACTATTTTACCTATTAAAATAAGTCCATAAGTATTAAAATAGAATGGTTGGTCTGCGTGCCTCTAGAAGGCCCTATTGTACTGCTCCAGAGGAGTACACCACATCTTGGGGAGCCCTGTACAAGGGGGTTTTGTAAAACCTAGGCGAGTGGGCAGCTTCGGAAAATGACAGAAACTGTCCCAGAGTCTGACTGGCCTGAACTCAGCGGGGCACTCGGGGGCCATGGCTTCTCTGCTTGGGCACCAGCGTGTCCCTGTCCCAGAGAACCAGGAGGGGTTTGGCGGCCAGTGTGGAGTGAGGCTCAGCTGGGCCTCTGGGAGTGTGGGGCAGGCCCCCTGGCAGAGGCCACCTTCCTGCCTGCCTGGTCGAAGCAGGAAGCTGGCTAAGTGCATCCTTATGGGTGTCACATGGGGTAAAACCACAGTGTTCTTTGAGAGGTCAGAGGTCATGGGAAATTACCACATAAAAAAGAACAAATCAAGGAATCTGGTGGAGAAGACCTGACAGATCTACATCTGCCTGGCTTCTTGGTAAGGATAGACTAGGACTGTAATACTCTGAAATTCACACGAAAATCCCGATAGCGTGGTTCTTCCTTCTCGCCTTCCATCTCACCTCCTTTCCCTCTTTCCTTCTCTCTCATGTCATTTCTTATGTTTTGGGGTGAAAAACATTTTGGTAGAAAATTGTCTTCTATGGTCAGGAAAATTTAGAATTAAATGTAAAACCAAAAAAACCTCATAATTTATAAAGAAGTAAATTAAGGGATGATTATACCCACTATTTGAGGATGGTTTGTTTTAAAGAGATCACGAAGTATTCTTGAGTGAGTGCTGGAGAAAGGCAGGAAGTGAGTGAGTGCGTTTGTTTTCAGAATGACTGCTCGTGTCGAAGAGATGGGGCCTGGGACGGGGCGGGGGCAGCAGCTGGTGAGGGGCGAGGTGAAGCTGGTGTGAGGCTATGAGAGTTGGATGCAAAATTGTGCTATAGAAATTATGGATTTATGCTTATGGAACCCTTAGCTACATCAAGAATATCTGCAAGGGTACAGGCCACGGTCTGATTGCCACCATTAGCTAGTCATAAACACTCACTGAGTCTGGAAGATATCACAGACTTTCTTATTTGCCCCCACTTTTCTTTGGAGTCACTTTATAGTCCATTTATAATTGCCTTCAGAGGTGCGTCCGGGCTACTCCCTCTGTCTCTGCACTCCTCGCAACGTGTTCATCCTTTCTCGGTTTCTTCCTTGCCCTCTTAAGGATATGACTTCATCCCCGTGGTTTGCCATATTTCCTGGTAATTCCCTTGGAAGGCCCAGGCGTGTGCAGGTCTACAGCACGGAGTACCTATGAGACACACCAACCTTTTTCTTGCTTATTCTCATTATGCAACCTTTATACATGGTTGTGGTAACAAGGTCTTCATCTCGTTATTTGCTTGCTAAAGGACGTCTTACCACTGGACAGACAGGGTAATGGGAAGAAGAGGTGGTGCAGCCACACTGGGTGCACAGAGGGCCCTAGGGCTAGCTCTGGAGCTGAGGTCTCCTCTCCTCCTGTTATGGTGGCCTGCTCTTCCCTGTGGTGCTTGATTGCTCTGTTGGGGGCCCCTGAGTCCACAGAGAATTGAGGTTTGCTGTTTGTCCTCTCTTCATTATAGGCAAGAAACTAAAACCTAGTGAAAACATGAGTGGGGATAGATGAAGGAGCTGGAAAGAATGGCCTGATCTGTGTGTGAGATTGCATAGTCCTCTACCCCAACCCCCTTCAGGGCAAATACCCACAGATCCTTTATTTGCTCCTCAGATGAAAGGATTCTGGACCTTTGCCACCTTAGTCTCTTCCTTTGGACATGCTCTGGAAGTTCACGCATAGCCTTCCTGTAGTGCCATTTCCAGAGCTAGACCCACCAGAACCCTGAGGCAGTGTGACTGAGTGGGGCCATCTGTCCCTTATAACTGGTAGGGTTTTAGGACTTAATAGTTTTGTTTTTTTTTTTAAAGAGGGGTCATTAGATCTCTCTGTACCTCTACCTACTTCCAATCAGTCAGTCATCTATCACTCTCTAGTCCAAGAAAACATCATTTAAGCAAAGGCCTTTGAAGATATAATTTCAGAAACAAAAATGAAAATATGATGCATAGTTTTTCTGAAGCAGCTTGCAGGTTGGCACTGAGTTATTACGCTACAACAGTGACAAAGTGAGATGTTGCAGGCCAGCCCTACTGGATATTCTAATCAGCAGGTGAAAGGTGAAAAGAAGATTTATATTCCTAAATGTTTAGAATAAGTCTCATGTGGAAGAAATGCCTCTCCTTTGGGTAAAGGCCAGGGTGGGAATGGGGAAGCACATGACACACCCAGTGGGTGATTCCAGGGTTAGGAAGGAGCCTCGGACTTCTCAGGTCTTCTGAGGAACAGGTCCTGCAAGGTCATCACCACTCTGTGTCCTGAAGCAGAATGTTATGTTACCTACCTTGTCCTCTCTGGATGCTTTGAGCTCTGCTCATTTATTTGCTCATTTCTTCCACAACAATCATTTGCTGAGCTTCCACTGTTTATAGAGCACTTTGCTAAGAGCTAGATGCATAGCAGTGAGCAAGACAGACAAAGTTCCTACTTTGTGGTACCTTACAGGCTATTTGGGGCCTGGGAAAAGACAGGCAGTAAATGACCAGACTCAAAAAGATAACATATCAGGTGGTGATAGGTACTATGGAGAAAATCTGGTAATTGAATAGCCAGACTGATTGTGTGTGTTTTTGTGTGTGGGCGGGGTGTAACTACTTTTCTGGTCAGGGAAGTTCTCAGGAGTTGACTTTTGAACTGACACCTGAATAGCTTGAAGATCTAGGTACCTGAAGATTCTCAAGGAGAGTCTTCTGAAAGAGGGAAGCCAGTGCGAAGGCCTGAAGTGTAAAAGTGTTTGCATGTTTGTGGCGTTGAAAACTGTCAGTCTATTGATTTATTTTTCCTTCATAGAAATATGCCTTCACATTTATAGTGTAAGTCAAAGAGAAGACAGTCTTTCTTTTCTAAAGAGCATTTGTCTTCCAGCTCTTGTTGGAATCAATTACCAATATCACACAGATATAGGAATGCATTTGTGGGAGGCAACCAGCCTGTGGTGGGGCCCATGCCGTCCCCACCCGCCGCCCTCAGATCAGGTCACTCTGATACTTGTTCTCCCATTGTCCTGAAGGATGCTGCGGGGCAAGGGATAGTAGGGGACCTGCCCCTCTTTGAGAAGGCTTAGACAACTCCTCCTTGGGAATAGGCCAAATACTTGTCAGTTTCCTGAAAGATCTATCCTGCTTCTTGAGCTCAAAGGGGACTTCCTTCCGCCTCCTCCCTTGGTGTCCTGCCAGGCTGGAGGGGGCCCGCAAGCAGGGGACTGGCACAGGGGCATGTTTTTTTACCCGTGAGGCAGATATCCACACTTCGTGACTTTATCCAATCTATTAGGATCTCTTCAACGCAGAATTGTGTTTACCTACTGGTTTAGGTTGTTTTAGTAATTTTAGAAGCACGGTTTGTAAGTAAGTACTCCCCGCTAAGCATGAAGAATGTGGAAGGAACCTGATTGGGTGCTGGGCAGGCCCCTGGCAGAGGTCGGACCGGGGTGTGGGCTGAGTGTAGCAGGAAGGAAGACCTGGGACCCTTCCATCCCAGTCAGAGCAGCTCAGAGCCAGGCAGCCCTGTGGGGTGAACTGGGGGGGTGAGTCTGTGGACATTGCCGTTGACGGTGGATACTCTCTTGCTGAGTCCAGATAGTGCAGCAGAACCCTTCCTATCCAGTGCTCTGGGCAGCCCCTTGGTGCAGGTGGACACCTGTTTGCTGTTCTTGCTGTAGGTGGATTCCAGCACGTGTCGTGCTGTGCCAGGTATTTGGGTAGGTTACCCAGAGCTTCACGCCGTCACTCTTCCCTCCAGTGGCTCTTTCAGGGCCAGTCTCTGATTGAGCCTCGGGAGCGACTTTGTCATCCTGTGGCTGGAGGAGCTGCTGTTCTTCAAGTAGGCTTCGGTGTTTCCTGGAAACCTGGCATCTCTCCGTGTGCAGGGCCAGCCCCCTCCACCTCCCTTCTTGGCTCCAAGAGCATGGCGTGACCTGACTCCCAGTGGGGCGCGCCAAGCGGTTAATGAGTTTTCTCCACCACGTTGAGCTAAGGCTTGGCGTGGCTTTATGTCCCTAGTGAACGTCTAGGGGAGCAGTGGCATGGCTTTTCAGGCCTGTCTGTGCCAGCACGCCCAGGGCCAGGCTGGCAAAAACGTCTGCCCCTGCCTGGCACCAGGCTCACTATTCTGGTTGCTTTGGCCTTCCTGTGTTGGAAGTGTTGAGAATGTGCTGTGCATGGTGGATATGAGAAGCCAGCCTCCTCTCTTCCCCCATTCCCAAATTGTCCTTTATTGAAAGACTTGAGTCTTTCCAAAAAGTCTCATATTACGCAGTGCTCTCTCAACTGCACGCTATATTTTGAATAACAAAGTATAGCTTGACAGTTCCTTAGCCTGAAACAAGCTGTCATTACTGAATTTGGGTGCCACTAGAAGTCACATGACGGCATTATTAAAAATAAAAGGCAAAGAAATGTAACAGATTCAGTCATTATTTTTGATTTTATAAGTGTGGAATATTGATATAAGCAAGGCTTTAAAGATTACTAATAAATGGAATATATTTATTGGCTACAAATATATGATTATAGGCTGATGTAAAAACTAACTGCTTTAACAATATGAACATGAGTTCTTGTGGGTTGGGATACCACTTCCAATGATGGCATCCCACTTAAATTCACAAGGAGCTGTCTTCAGCATCTTAATTGGATGACGAGGTTGATGGGTTCTGGAAAACTGCTTGGATGACTCAACTCTAAGGCTGATAAAGGCATTAATGTTGAAGATGTGCATAAAGGGTTCAAAAATAAATCATTTTGCAAGCTGGTAGTTAGAAAAATAGTATTTTATAATAGGATTTTTAAAATTTAAAACTACATAAAATTAATACAAGTTGTAGTGATTTGTCAATTTTAACCTATCTCCCTAAAAATCACATAATTTAGTTGGTACAAGCCATTGTTTTAGACCTTCTTATTGGGTCCTTGCCTTTAATATAGGAGTCGCCTTGTATTCCTGGTTTTCTAGGTTACATGGTAATTCTTCCTGCAGCCCCTAAGGTGGGAAATTTGAAAGGGAGGAGGAACGAAGGAAGGTTGGCATTTTCTCTGGCTCTCTTTCTCTCTTTTTCTCTCTCCATCACTCTTGCTTCTCTACGCCTTCCAGGCACCAGACCCTGGGCTGGGATGGGCAGACTCAGGGTATGACAGACTCTGACCCTGCCCTTGGGAGAGTGTGGTCTTCAAATGTATTTTAGACTTTGGAGACCTGGGTGTTTTGATTCATACTTGTAATGTCTGTGGTTTGCGTCTTGCTACATAAAGTGTATTCCGTGGAACATATTAATTTATCTTTAAGTAGATTTATTATATGAAATATTCATTGGACCAGGCTTTACCATACAGCATTTGGAACAATGTACTGAGTACAGTTTGTCCTCATAAATCTATTAATGCTGATGGGATGTAATTTGTCTCCTGTGAACCTGTGGGGTGAAATTGGGGCCCAAGTAGGGGAAAAAGCTGGCTGCTGAAATCTCTTTATCTCCCTTAGTTTGGCTGTGCAGGCCCTATGCTAAGTGTGCATGTGTGCGTGTGCGTGTGTGTGTGTGTGTGTGTCTGGTTATACATATCCATTCTTTCTCTCCCTTTTTAATGAATACAGAGGCTTCAATTTCTGAGAAAGCCCTCTTGTCAGCTTCCGGCTTCTTGTAAAATTCCAGTTTCTAGCAGTGGTTTGTAGGTGTAATGAGACTCAGAGTGAAAACTGATTAGTGAGGAGAGGAGATTCAGGGGGCGCAGGAGGGAGGCGGGGCCAGGATGCTAACACTCGGGCTAAGCACAGCCTGACAGACCCTGGGCTAGGTGCTTTATCTGCTTGACCCAGGTACTCCTAATAGCCACCCTAGGAGGTAGGTGTTATCATTTTCTGTATTTGAGGCTCAGAGAGGTTTAGTAACTTACCCAAAGTGCAATTTATTTAGTTCAGCAAACCTATACGGATGGCCTGTCAGGGGGCCGGGGGCTGGGTACAGAGCACAGAACAATCACAGCCTCTGGCCTCAAAGAGTGTCCCATACGGCAGATGTAGACATAGGTCTGTAGAGGAACCAGACAGGGAGTGGATCCTCCCTCCGTGTGATACAGGGTGCACAGGAGTGCGTGACGAGTTGTAGGAGGTTGCATGAAGGCTGGAGTAGGTGTTCAAGCGAGGTTGGAAGGCTGGATAGGAGTTTACCAGGCAGATGAGAGCTGGGAGGCAGAGGTGGGGTGAGATGGGGTTCCAGACGGTGCAAAAAGTAGGTACAAATATATAAGCACATATAGGACACCAAGGTGTGGTGAGCAGAGTGAGGACTGCTGGGTTCAGTTCTACCCAATCCCTGGAGGGGAGAGAGTGGGAAGGGTAGCCAGAGCCACTAATGCAGGGCCTCATAAGGAGGGGAGTCAGAAACCATCAGAGGTTTGAAGCCAGGAGAGAGAGAAATGAATTTATATATTTAGGAGATTTCTTGAGAGGTACAATAGAGGCTTGTTTGGAGAGGGGCAAGACAGGAGGTAGGGAAACCTGTCAGAATTTGTGATGCCAACATGGCCAGGAAGTCACAGGGATGGGGTGGGGACAGCACATGGGGGTAGGAAGTGAAAGATGGCATCTGTGTAGGGAAGCTGCAGGGCTGGTCTGGATTCCCCATCTCAAGTTGAGAGCCCACAAAAAAGAAAAAGTCAAAAGAAAATCAGTCAGAAAAGGAGTGAAGGTAAATAGTACATTAGAAGAGAAATGCACTATTAAGAAATTTAAAAAAGACTTTCTAAGGCAAGGGTCCCCAACTCCTGGGCTGTGGACCAGTTTTAGTCCACAGCCTGTTGGGAACCGTGTTGCCCAGCAGGATGTGAGCGATGGGTTAGCAAGTGAAGCTTCACCTGTATTTGCAGCCGCTCCCCAGCGCTAGCATCACTGCCTCAGCTCCACCTCAGATCATCAGGCATTAGATTTACATAGGAGCACCTGTCCCTGGTGCAAAAAAGGTTGGGCACTGCTAAGAGATTTGAAGGGTTACAGTTAGGGAATGGTGAGGCCTAACACAATATAAAAATGTTTCTAAGTTTAATAGTGTTTTAGAAATTTAAACAGAGCTAAGGACAAAAGCAAACACTTAAGTGAGTTCAGATAATAACAGGTTCTGGCCAAAAGCAGAACCTAAAGTAGGGAAAAGCAGACGGGGTGGTTTACCACCACTGCAGGGCCATGGGGAGTGATTATTCTGACCATCTGACAACTGGAGGCTCTGGGAGTGCAGGCTGGGCGGGGGGCACCAAGAGACTGGTAGGTGACAAAATGGAGCCCACCGCTCGAGAACTTCTCAGATACCAACCACACCTGTCTTTTCTCCTGCTGGCATGGTCATCGACGGCATAAGAAGGCCAGTTAGGGGATGCGCGTGGCCTCTCCTGTGGCACCCTGTTCAGGTAGATTCTTGGCCCTTGAGTCAGGTGGCGGTGGCTGAGCAGCAAGTGGTAGCCTTGCAGGCTTGTCCTGTTGGCTACCAAGGAAGAGGGAGGTGGAAAGGGTCTTCAGCAGATTTCTTGTGAGGGTTGAAGAAGGAGGAGAAGGAACGTTCTGGTCGAGCTGTATTTGTTGAGTGCCTCTTGTGTGCAGTGGAATGTTCTAGATATTGCAGGTTATATAGAGAAGCAGTGAAAACTTCACAAGCAGTATATGAGCTGAGTGCATGATAATTTGGTATCTTGAGTGAAGCCGAGGCTCCATGTGGGATGGACTTAAATATGGACTAATGTCAAATAAGGAAACCAACTCATTGGTGTCCTATTAGTTCTCTTGTCTAATCACTGGTGATGCTTATGTCTTCTTCCTCCGTTGGTCTCTATTAAGGAAAGAAGATGCATTTTAATTGGATTCTAGCACGGGACTTAGAACGGAGACCGGGGTTCAGATTCTGGTCTGCCACTTACTAGCTAGCTTACCTTAGGCAAGTGTAACCTCTGTGAGTATCTGCTGTCCATTTGTAATTTGAAGCTATAATAGTGGTGGCTGCCTTGCTGAAGTCCCAGGTTGTCATGAGCATCAGTATGTGTATGTGAGAGTGTTTCATAAACTGCAGAGCTCTGTTCAGCAGCTGGTGACATCTTTAGACTCTAAGTGCTCTGAGGAAGGGGGCGCCCGGGTGTTCCTCATACAACACCACCAAAGTGTCTGGACACTCACAGTGTTGGTTGAGCCAATGTGTGAGTTTACTGCAGCATAAGGCATTTTCCAGGTCCCGTTTTCCAGGGACCGTCTCACTGTTCACACTGTTGGGCAAGGGAGATGGAGCATCTGGCCGGCCAGTGGAACGTGTGTAGCAGCCACCAGGAGTGTCGATGCCGGGGCTGATGCCAGCTTCTCAGACAGCTGAGGGTCCCAATTTTAGGACTAGACAGTTTCATATGGTTCCAGACACGGCACAGAGCTACCTTCAGGATGGCCAGTTCAAAGTTCAGAAACCGAAAGCAGACTAGGGGCCATCCCACCCCACCTCACTCCCACCCTCCACTGCACACCCCTCATGGAAGCCCGCACACCCTTCACACACAATGCCCCCATCCCGATTATTACTGTCCCCATTTCCTTAACTCTCATTTGGGACCATCTGCTTGTGACCTTTGAGAGGCACTGTCTGCCTCCCCTCCGTGGGCCCGTGTGTGTGCTGGGTGTCCAGAGCTGGTCTGCTCACTCCTGTGGTTTCCTCGTGCCTTGCTGCAGGTCGTCTTCCACGATGTCGCCGTGCTGACGGACAAGCTCTTCCCCGTTGTGGAGGCCATGCAGAAGCACTTCAGTGCCGGCTCAGGCACCTACTACAGCGACTCATCTTCTTCCTCTCAGTCGCCATGCACCAGATCATGCCCAAAGGTAACCTGGGCTGCTGGGGGAGCAGCCCCTGGTATTGGGTGTTTGCCTCTGTCTCCCTGGCTCCAGTACTGCGGGTGTCCAGTATCAGAAGGGCTCCACCAAAACACGAAGGAGGGTGAGGAGGCCAGCCACACCCTTTGTGTAGCGGAGCTTCCTGCACAGAGAATAAGGACAGGGCCCTGGGTGGCACAGCTCCTGGGGCCCGTTCACGTGGACACAGTGTGAATGGTGCAGTGTGATGTCCTTGGACTCAGGGCATCTGGGCTCCAGCCTTGACTCTGTCTGCCATACACACCCCACTCTGGGACTAACTTTGCTCATTTGATAAATGGCAGATAGGACTAGATGACCTTCATCTACATCTATTAGGCTGTTCTTTCCGGTTTGAATCTATACTTATCTGACTTTAAAATATCAACTCTAGATGTGAGAGGTGCAAATTATGACTGAGTAGGACTTTCTTTTTTAAAGTCTGGTCTTTCTGGGCTTTTTCCCTGCAGGGTAGAAGGGATGCAATTGTCTGGTCTGTGATAGCTCTGGTCATCTTTGGACTAGAACCCTTGTGTGGGAGGTTCTCATTCATAGGGTGTTCTGGGCTTCTGGATTTTCTCCTCCAAAAGGTCCTCGATTGATTTTGGAGCCCTGGATATTGCCCAGGTTCTGGTTATGGAGAACCAGGACCTGAGCATTTTAGGGGTGACAAAGGGAGTTTTGGGTCTTGGGGGTAGCAGGTCTCTGAACTGTGACTGGTTGAGTATTCAACAGTTCCCAGACTGGACAGAACTTGGTAGCCTAGGGACAACCAGGCCATTTGATGGAGGCCTGCAGCTCTGGCCCAGCAGACTAGAAGAGAAAGCACCAGACCAGGTATGAGGAACACCACCATTTGAAGGGGCTCGTAAGCCGGGATTCAGGAGCTGGAGGCTGACACTCAGTTCCACCGGCAGGCGTCATTCCACAGGGGCATCTAGCCTGTCCATTTTAGCTGGGCTTTTGTCCCCATAAGTTAAGTTCCTGCACCAAGGAGGCCCCTTCATATTCTCTTAGCTGGGCGGGGGCCTGAGATAGGAGATGAGCTCACCAAAGGGGCATGGGAGAAGAACTAGCATTTGTGATTCTTCACAGAAACTAGGTACAGCTCTGTGAGCTCCCCAAAGCCCTCCACCAGCCCTGTGAGGTTACAGGCGAGAAAGACCATGACTTGAGTAACTTTCTCAGGGTTATACAGCCACTTAATTGACAGAACTGGGATTTGAACCCAGGTCTGTCTGATGTGGAGGCCTACTTCTCCAAATAGTGGTTACTTCCACCCTCTCAGGTGGGCTGTACCGGCTCTCCAGGGAGGCCTGGTGCAGGTGCTGTGGGCCACTCAGACCAGAAGAAGGTACCTGCTCTCCTGGATTTAAGGGGGGAGGGAGACAGATGAAGGTGCTGGTCCTGGCCCTGTCACTAAGCACTTGTGTGCCTTTGACTGATCTAGTTTGTCTCTGTAAACCTCAGTTTCCACACCTATAAATGAGGAGGCTGATCTAGTGAGCTGTTTTGGCTTGCATCGGAAGAGTCCAGGGTCACAGGAATCCCCTGTGGGGTTCTGTAGTTGGAAGAGCCAAGGGAAAGAGATTCTACTCTTACCCCTACCTCTCCCGCCCCATCCCCACTCCTCACAGTCTATGTTGATTGCTGTGTAGATAGGGTTTGGAGCAAGATTCTATATGGCCAAAGGGTTCCATAATTAAAGTAGTTCGAAACATCTCGACTAGGTGGACCTTTAGGATCTGACCAGTCCTGTTGTCCCGCGTGCATGGTTGGCCGTGAATGACCCACCGTGCCAGAACAACCAATAAGGGATAGGAGATCTGGGGGAGGCATACCTGACTTTCCTCTCCCTCCCTTCCTTTCAGCTGTTAGTTCTCTGCCCATCAGGTGCTAAAGCAGGTTATGCTTTGGGGCACCAGAGGGAGGGAAATAGACAGTTCTTCTTTGGGGATTGTCAGGGCAGAGAAGATATTCTGCCTGACAGTGCCAGCGGGGGCCAGGTGGTGAATTGTGAAGTGCAGATGACAAAACTTAGAGTCTCTCTGCCTCTCTGACTTTGCCCTGCCCGGTAGCCTGGCCTTGTCCAGGGAGTGATGCCCGCAGAGACAAGGCTTTGGCCAGAGCTTTGCTGTGGATTCATTAGATCAGATCATTGGAGCCCCTCTGAGTGCAGCCCGTGCCTGTGAGGTGCCTATGTCAGGAGGTGCGGAAGGAGCTGTGTGAGAAGTGTAGTGGACAGACCCAAACACCAAATCTTTTCTTGGGTTCTTCAGGCGAATAATGACGTGCTGCCAGAGATTCATTGCTACATCTGCCCAACGTCCGCTTCCTAAGAAGAGAGTTATTAGGAATTACTAAAGTCATAAAATGAATCGAGCAGTCTTGGAGTCTGGGCTGTTTCTGCTGAGCACAGTCTGGCTGCCGCACAGCACCTGGCCATGTACGGGGCTCCTGGACATGTCCTTTGGAGTTCCTGCAGCTTTTGAAGGATGCTTTGTTTTCAGGCACTGTTAGTGCCATCTTGAGTTTGTTATGGCTCTTTATTGCTGCCTTTTTTTGTATTCATTTTTTAAATTATAGAAATTGCTATTGTTTTGGGCTTTGTTGATGATTTTGTTCTTGTGCAATTGTTGCCATTTTGCTATGTTGCTTAGTGTATTTCACATTGTTCTTGTTTATTTGGGAAAATGAGAATGAAGTATGAGTGGGTCACAATCCCTTGGTTCCACCCAGGAAGGCCGGGTCAGGAAAGTTGTGTTTTTCTCAGCTATGTCTCCGGAGGTCCCGTCTGGTGTTTGCCTTAGAAATCCAGGTTATTTCTTTATGTTCAAGCCTCCCTTTCTGCCCCTGGCCCCGTAGTATAAGGATCACTCTTCTGTTCTTAAACTACCTTTAAAATATGTTTACTTCTCTCTCTATTTTAAAAGCAACACTCATTTATAAGCGAATATCTGACAACTACATTAAAATAGAACAAAAGTTATCTACTACTACTACATAAACATCATTGCTATTAATTCTTGATTACTTTAAAATATTTTCCCATGCAGCTTTTTAACAATTTAGCCAAAGTAGAAGTTATACTATGTATTTAAAGCATTCTGAATGTTTCTACATATTAAAGTATGAAATTGAACCTTCATTTAATCTCAAAAAATGAAAGAAATGGTACAAGTAAAGCTGTATTATGACATTTTCAGTTAATTGTATCTATCACCATTTTCTGTGTAACCATAGCATTTGAAATTTTTTTGAATGTTTCCATTAAGTAGGTGAACCCTAGTTCACTTCATCATTTTCCTTTTGTTGTCTACCTAGATGCTCTCTATTTTTTTCTGCAGTTGTAATTATCCAGTGATGAATATCTACATACTTAGAGATTATTTTCCCTAATTGAGATTATTTCCTATGCTAGCTCTCCGCAGGTGGAGTTGCGGGCCACAGGTGCTGTGTCAGCTGTGCTCTACTGCAGGGTTATCAGCCTGCATGAGTGAGGTTCTGTACAGTTTTCTAAGGCCGTCGACATCTGTCTTCTTGGGGGGACTTCAGGCAGCCATATACTAGCATCAGGACAATTGCTATGCTCGAAATTGACAGGAGAGGAAGGGAGGAGCTAAGATCTGGCCGTTTCTCTTGAATTTTAGGGCAAGCTGGACCTCTCAGCCAGGTTTCTGATGCCTTGGCCCAGGCTTATGCTAATGGCCAGACTTGAATTCCTAGCCTCTCATACCCATATAGCATCTTGAAGCTTATAAAACCTGACTGCCTCTCCCTTCTCCTTGGCCCCTTGCTGCAGCCCTGTGGAGAGGGCCTGGCTGGGCTGCGCTGGTTGCAGGGTGGTTAACCTCATGTGTTTTGCCCAGACTGTCCTGCGGCAGTGCCGCCCAGACCATGTGTTCAGAGTGAGGAGTGAAGGGGCCCTGCAGGCACGACGGGCTGGCTCTGATTTCGGTTAGAGCTTGCTTTTCTTTCCATTGCTTGTTGGAGGGGTCACATGTGGCTGGCTGGCAGACCCTGCTGCGGACACTTGCCTGCCCCTGTGTCCTTCACAGATATGCAGCCCCTTTCTCCTCACACCCACAGGGCTTTTATCTCCTCCTGTCGATGGTGTCAGGTTTGTCACCATTGGAAGCATCTTACGCAATGGAAAAGAAAACATTTTTTGCCTAACTGGAGCCAGAGGGAATGAAGAACAGCTCCTGAGGGACTGCCAGCTTCCTTCTCCTGTGTCACATGGCTCCTTGGAGCTGTTGGCTCTGGTTTAGTGACATGGGTCATAAAAACAGCTCTCACCAAGGTTGAGCCACGATGCCTGGTGTATGATTGTGGTGGGGTTCTCCCTGAGTAGGGAAGGCAGGGACCTAGACAATTGGCAGTGTGCAACGCTGGCCAGAGGCCCTGGGAGACTTTCCTGTAAGGCTCTCCTGTTCTGTGGTGAGCCCTTAGCGGGTAGACATCCTCTGCCAGGGGTCTGGTGTTTGCCACTCGGAGTGTCTTGAAGATGTTTGTTGGGTTGCTGCTCCATGGGATCAGGGCACTGGGGTGGGTAGCATGGTCCAGCAATCAGGCAGAGTGTCATGAAGGCCACAAGGGAGACCCACACAGTGCTGAGGGTTTCAGAAGAGACTGAGGCACAGGCATTTGTCAAAAAGGAGGGCTTCATGGAGGAGGTGGTACTTAAGCTTTGAAGGGTGGGTAAAGTTTTATTGTGTGAAAATAGATAGGGAGCAGTTTGGGCAGTTGGGAAGAGTCGTGGTATGTGTTTGGGAAACAACACACTTTTGACAAACATGGTAGGGCACATGTTGGGAAGTCATGGAAGAGAAGATG
Organism: Eonycteris spelaea; assembly: GCA_003508835.1. Lineage (NCBI taxonomy): Eukaryota > Metazoa > Chordata > Mammalia > Chiroptera > Pteropodidae > Eonycteris > Eonycteris spelaea. Next base: position 28,778,797 of record PUFA01000001.1, on the reverse strand, counting down.
AGCGAGGGTGGTCAGCGTGTGCTGTGGAATGCCAGGCTGAAGGCTGGCCCTGGACGCAGGGAACAAAGTCTTTGTGAGCATTTTTGATAGGGAAGAACCTGACCAGACCATGCTTTAGGAAAACTGACATGTCTAAGATGGGGAGTGGATCGTAGCGGGAGATGTTGGGGTCTAGCTGCACATCTTTTTTGAGCATCTGCTGAGCTAGGCATTATGGACAAACTGTGAGGGACCCACAGGTGGACTTCCTGGCCTCAAGCAGCAGCTCACCTAGAGTGTGCATGTGTATATGTGTGTGTGCACACATGCTTATGTGTACCAAGCATGAACACATACAGAAGGTAAGCTATAGTACCCACTGAGACTTGACAGGCATCTCCAACTTGGGCATAGCCTCCCTGTTTCCATGAGAGCCCAGGGGTTACAGAGGTCATTACACTGCTTGCTGCAGGAACAGTTATGAACTAGTTTGCAGTTTTTAGCAACTCTGTGGGTTCAGAAAAAGAGCAAATGAAGTTAGGAGAATAGGCAGAGCAGATAGCTTTCTACTCAGAACTCCAACTGTGGTGTCATAAAACCAATGCAAATATTCTTGCCATGGGAACCACTTACTGTCAGTCCTTTACACTTCAGTATGAATTAGCCCCCTCTGTTTGCTTTCCTCTGAACGCTGAATTGAGATAGATGCCCCAAGGGAATGAGATGAATAATACGTTTGTTGGATAAATAAATGAGATTGAGGAAAGGTTGAAGAGAGGAAGAAAAAAAGTGCACTTCTTGATGAGCTTTGGATGAAACCAGCTACATATGAGATAAGTGGTTTACATACCTTGGGTCCCAGTGGAGTCTGGGACAGCTTGCTGTCCTGTGCCCATCATGGGATCATGTTTCCAGATGCCCCGTGTTTCTGTTGGTTTCCCTCCCCGAAGTTTGAAGAGTGAAGTTCTGCACATTATGCTGCACACATCCTCCACAGAAGAGGGATGAGTTCAAGTTGTGGAGCCTCTCCTCACTCCACCTCTCTCCTAGCCTCAGTTTCCCCAGCTATTCATAGAGGATATTGGATCCCATCATCTCCTTGGTCCTCTCCAGCCAGGCATTCTCTGAGCATTGCTTGGGGCATATGCTACCTTCACATATGTACAAGAAGTGTATTGGCCATGTAGATTGTGTATATGCTTGTTCTCTATATGTTCCCCAATTTTCAGTTTGTTATACACCCTTCCAGATGTGTGTGTGTGATGTGTCTCTGTGTCTTCTTCACTCTAACTTCTCAGAATCCCATGTCGTCCTTTGCACTTTGGGCCTTAGAATCTTTTCCACAGCTGTCTCACTGTCTAGTCTTGGATAACCTCTTAAGAAGGAAAAACTTTATTTTATGAGGTAGTTTTAGATTTATAAAAAGATTATAAAGATAGTATAGAGAGTTCTCATATATTCCCACACCCAATTTCCCCTATTATTAACATATTATATTAATATGGTACACTTACTACAATTAGTAAACCATTGTTGATGTATTATTATTAATTAAAGCCCATACTTTATTCAGATGTCCTTAGTTTTAATCTCATGTCCCTTTTCTGTTCCATACCATCCAGAATACCACATTACATTTGCTTGTCATGTTTCCTTAGGCTTCCCTTGTTGGTGAAATTTTCTCTAACTTTCCTTGTTTTTGGTGACCTTTTCAGTGTTGAGGAGTACTGGTCAGATATTTTGGAGAGTGTTTCTCAACTTGGATTTGTCTGATGTTTTTCTCTGCATTAGACTGGAGTTATAGGTTTTGGGGAGGAAGACCACAGAGGTAAGGTACTATTTTCATCACATCACATCAGGGATTCATGATTTATCACTCTTGATGTTGACCTTGATAACCTGGCTGAGGTAGTATTTGTCAGATTTCTCCTCTGTAAAATTACTTTTATTTCCCTCTGCCCATGATTAAAGATTGTGGATGATCACTTTTCATAGGGTTTGTGTCCACTGCTTGGGCCCCCTTCTGCACATCCTGCTGGTGATGTCTGCCCCCTTGCCGTGCCAATAGCCAGGGTCTCTGGAATCCTAGAGATTTTGAAATGCTACTTCACGGTTCTAGAGGTTGGCCCTGCTTTACTGTGTCGGTCAATAGATGACCACGCCTGAGCTTCTTTTGACTTCCAGGCCCAATGTCTGCAGGGAACATGGAGCCAGGCAGGTCTGAAGCAGGCTGGCAGTGGAGTTGGTTGGTAGACCATAGAGAATAGGGATTCAGACTCTTGGGGCAGACAGAGCTGGGTATAAATTGCAGCTTTGTGAATCATTTGATTTGTGACATTGAAGTTACTTAAAAGTGGCTGAATGGTATACTAATTAAGGACATAGGCCTGGTGGCAGAGTGCCTGGGTTCATGGCAGCCCCATCATTGACCTGATGTGTGACTCTGGTCAAGTTACAAACCTAATTATGTCTCAGTTTCCTCATCTATAGAATGGAGATAACCAAAGTTCACATCTTGTGGGTTATTATGAGAATTAAATGAATTAGTGTATGTAATCGGCTTAGAACAGTGCCTGGAACATGGTAAAGTGTTAGGTTGTCTCTTCTCTGGATCTCAGTTTCCTTATCTGTAAAATGGGGATGATATGGTACTTACTTCAGAGTATTAATGAGATGATAACTGTGATAGCCCTTAGCACTGTGCATGGCACATGGCAAGGGCCCAGTAATTGTTAGCTGAGTGGCAATGATGAGCTGTGCCTGCAAGCATTGCACCAGAGGGTGTGGGGCTGGAGTTGTTCTCAGACTCTTAGATCACCCACTTTGCCTTTTGGAAAGATCTTCTGATACAGTATTAGAGAATTTTCTGGGTGTTCCTGGGCAAGTCTCTCACCTCTCATCCCCCAGATGAGGATTGCCGTCTCTGACCTGCCTTCTTCTCAGGATTTCTGTGAATGGAAATGGGGTAACGCAGCTAAAAATGCTTCATCTCCCACAAAATCCCCAAAGACTTTTTTCACCAGCTTCCGGAATCCAGGTACCTGACATCTGCACAGTCGTAGCACATTATTACCACCCCATGCTGCTCATGTTTCCTAAGGAGATCTATGTGTGTAAGAAGACCAGGTAAAGGCAAAATGTTGTAAAATACCTGAAAAGGTAGGCCTTAGGGCCTGAGCCTCCTCTGCTCCAGGGTTACCATCTTGAAACCTAGTGTGACACTTGCTGTTGTAGAAAAGAATGACAAAATTGACTGAGGATGAATGGGGGTGGGGGTGACCCAGACCTGCTTCTAGCCCTTCTCCCAGCATTATGGGTGCCATCACCCCTGAGTCTCTTCATGTCAGCAGCCTGTCACTATTGCTTTGCTGTCCTGAGGCTGGAGCCAGATGACTGGACTCTTGTGAGAGCAATCTTGGGTTCACGTTGGGTCAGTGGCGCTGGGTGAGAAAGGGTGGTGTGAATTTCTGGTGATTAGTGTACGGGCGCGTCTCAGCCCAGGTTCACAGGCCCACATGGGAAAGAATGGAGGCTGGGCCGGAAAGGCTGCACGCTCAGGGGAAGGCCAAGTGGAAAGATCCAGACCGGCAGCGTGCATTTATTCATTTGTCCATTCATGCTTTCAAACTCTGAGGTCCGTGTGCAGCCTTTTGCAGAAATTCTTTAAAATTTCATCTTGTTTTTTCCCTTTAAGTGAAATGTGACAAATATAGTAAAAGCCATGTTCAGTTTGGATTTCTTTGTTCAGTGCTTTTTGTACTTTTACTCACTACTGTGTCCAGTGTTCTCTACTGTTCTTTCACCACAGTTTTACAAAACAGAGCAGGCTTTTAAGGCTGGTTTATGGAACTTCATAACTCTGTTCAGTTTGAAACCAAATCGGGAAACTATAATCAACGTTTAGTTATCCATTAGACATGCATCGAATGGGAGGGGACCCTGCAGAGGCATGTATATCTATTCTGGAACCGGGGTGTGATGGAGAAGGGGTCAGGGTCCTGGAGGGAGGCACCATTTTCTTCTTTTTCCTCTACCCCTTATGCTTACTTGGGCTGGAGGAAAGTGAGGTCCTAGTGCCTGGCATGGAGAGATGCTCAGATTTAGGTGTCATTGGTGTTTTTCCTCTCAGAAGGTCAAATACATATCAACAGATCAAAAGCTCCAAAAGTACTGAAGTGAAAAAATGTTTAACTGTGTTTCACCTAGCATTCTTCAAACGTCACTTATCACAGGACACCTTTTTGAAGTATGCACATTCACATTCTAAGAGTTGTTTCACAGAACTCACCTCAAGAAGTACTTGCCCTTAAATAAGAGTAATAAATGAACAACACTTGTGTAGCTCTCGCTGTTTCGATGGGGGTGGGGGCAGGAAGCCTCAGCCTTTAGAAAAAGGTACTTCCTGTCAGTCTTTTCTCCCTGCAGCATGGCCAGTGGAGCATGTCATTGGTATGGCATTTTAATTACTCACATACTGTGTTACTTATACCATGACTTTCCTGAACAGATCTGAAGTAGTTTTGGGTGTGACCAAAGTTTGCCTCAGACCCAGAACCATTAGGAAGACTTTCCCTGGAACATGAATCTTGGTGAGACCCCGGGTATAGAGTTGTTCGAAAGGAGGGAGATATATGTCTGGTGACACTCTGCAAGCAGGATGCCCTCGAAGCATTGTCAGACTGGAGTGGTTTCAGAGGATAGTGACCCAGAGCGCAGCTGAGGGAAATCCACCCTTGAGGGAGATGGACCCACACACTAGAGACGACTCACAGCTTCTGAAGAGCCCTCCTGGGAAGAGGAAGCAGGCCTGTTCTGTCTGGCTCCAAAATGCCACGCCAGGTGCAGCTGTCAGCCCTTCCTTGCCCAGGTGTCCAGTCCTCACCTACAGACTGAGGGGTTGGATACAACCCAGGGTGCAGACTGGCCATCTACAGCCACAGGCCACAGGGGCTTTAGGCGCAATGGAGCTGAGTGGTAGTTATGCCTGTTCGAGTCCCACAGCTCTTGTTCTCTCTTTTCATGTGTCCCCGCAGTGCCTCCTGAGCCCGAAGCCCTCTTTAAAGCTCTGGTGGTCAGTTCAGCTCCAACTCAGCAAGCTCTCCCCACTAAGCCGTACCATCTTCCCTGCTCACTCCTCCTGGACCACCCTCCCTGAAGATACCCCAAAGCTCGTTCGTTCCCTCACCTCCTTTAGGTCTTTGCTCCGATGTCACTTCCTCGGGGTATCCCTGACCATCCTTGTAAAATTGTACTCATCTCTTCTGTAGCACCCATAACCCCTACCTTGCTTTATTTTTCTTAATAGTCCTTATCACCATCTGATAGAGAATGTATTTTACTTCTTCATTTTTCATTATTTGTCACCCCCACCAGGGCTCTACAAGGGCAGAAAGTTTTATGCATTTATTTACTGCTGTGTTCCCATTGCCTAGAACACAACCAGGTGCATAGTGGTGTTCAACAAATAGTTCTCATGTGAATTAAATGAATAAATTTTTGTTAGGTGTGTATGTTGAGCTACTCTATTTTGGGGGTTACCTCAGCACTTTCCTAAGCCTATTTAGAGCTGCCTGGGGACGAAGTCCAGCAGCTTCTGATAAATTGCACAGAAACTGGATGTTCCTTATGTATTAGTCACAACCAGGAGTTTGAATTTTCTGGACAACCATTTCTTGATGGATCCCCTAAGCCTTGAGGAAACACAGTGGATTCTGATTTCCTGGTGTTGCAGATGGTGCCCTGACTGCCAGCGTCTGGCATAGCGTGAGGTGCAGGAGTTCTCGTGTGGAAGAGCAAAAGGCAAAACAGATATTCAGGAACTTGCCTGAGTGAGAACATCTGGGTAAATATTGAACAAAGGTTATAAACATGTGTCCAGTGATTTCAGTGAAAACTATTTTCTGGCAGTTCCTGTGGAGCAAATTTGAGGCATTTCAGTCTTCTTATTCTGGAGAGCAACAGCTGAACAAATTTGTCATAAAACGCTAAAAATAGTAATGTGGTGGAGACTACTTTCTACTAAGTTAATGCTAAAATATTTTTGTAAGCTCAAGAAAATTATTGCCAAGTTGATTGAATAGTAATCTCTTTCGTTTTGGTCCCCTCTATTAGATTCTGTTTTTTAACTTTTCAGTATCTTATTTTAAATTTTTGGCTATCAGTTAAAGCATCAGCCAGCATTTATTGCTGTCAAGAGGTCAAGCAGCATTTATTCTAGGCACCTCGTCACCTGTACAACTGGGTCTGCTGTCTTCCTGCCGTGTGCAGGACACTTTGGTGGGTACGGCTGCCCTGCTCTTGGGTAGCTTGCCTTCTGGTTGTGGAGAGAGCCCAAGAAAGCGGGTACTCATATAGTCAAGGGTCGGAGGTCCGTGGAGCAGCAGCAGCGCTGAGCCTAGACGTAAGGGTGATCATGTGGGATTACTTGCATGGAGAATGGACCGGGTACTGCCAGTTCTGTTAGAGTTCAGAGGGGAAGATTTGTCAAAGATGACGAAGTGGGTTTGTGCCAGGCCTTGAAGGCTAAGGGGTTAAGGGTGGAGCGGGAGGAGAAGGGCAGGTGTTCTTGGCAAGGGCTGTGCTGGGCAGCCTGGACAGAGGCCAATGTGCCCTACGGGTGCTGCCTCTGTCGATGACTTCACATCTGTAGATGATTTCATCCCAAATTTGTGAGTCCAGTGTGCGCAACAAACACCTCTGGGGTTGACATTAAGTATGCATCTTTTCTTTGTCCCTACCTTTGTGCACCATCCCTCTGACAGGAGAGTACTTGGTTTTTCTACTCAAGCTATGTGTGTAGTTGCTGATGACCGGGTCCTATTGGTTAACCATCTTGGATTGAATCTCAGGCCTGCTCTTCTTTCTCTTCCCCACCCACTTACTCTGGCTTCTGGACATTCTTTGGACTGTACCTGGCTGTGCCTGGGCCTCTCTCTCTCTCGAGAGAGAGCTCTAGGGCTCTATGCCTTGACTCCCCTCATTGGGCCATTTTTCCCTTTCAGCCTAGTTTTTTGCTACTCCCCCACATCCATTCTGTTCTCCAGCCACAGTGGCTGCTTTGCATTGTTCTTGATTAAACCCACACTCTGCTTTTCTACTTCCTTCCTGGGTTTGCTCAACTCTTCCTTTGGCCTGGAAGGCCTCCCCCAAGTTCCTGATCACTGGCTTTGCCTTTAAGAGGGGCCCCCGAGAAGGCAGGCTCTCCAAGTAAGTACCCAGTGTCAGCAGGGCTACCTCTGCTGGACCTTTGGGGATGTGAAAACCCCTTGAGAGTCTTAAGTTAGGCATGATGCGACATGACATTAACTTTAACTTTTTAATAAAATTCGAAAGCCCTTGGTGTATGGATAGGGTTGGGGAGGATGTTTCCTAGGATGCATGGATAAGAACTCTCAGCAGCCAGGTGATTCCACTAAGTGATATCGTCAGGCATGTGGGCGTGGAGTTTAGTGATGAAATGCTGTTTTAGAGCTTCCTGTCTCCCAGGGAGTTATCACAAGTCTCATTCACCTTAAACTTTAGCTTTTCGACTTCTTCCCTCCCTTATACTAGTTCTTGCTCTGGTTTAGGACTGACTTAACCAGGCTTAGTTGGTACCTATCCTAATCTCATTCATACTTTAATTTCTGGACATGACTTTTCTGAGAGGTGGGTGAGCATGTGGACTGCAGTGGGTGATGGTTTTCCCTTCTGCACTAAGTTGGGGTAGTCGGGTACAATGTTGATTTTCTTTAAAGCATCATCTGTCACATAATAAGGTTCACTCATTATAGTCATTAATCACAGAGCTGTGAAACTGGGGAATTAGCGGTGCCTGGGACAGGAGTGAACTTGCCACTGTGAATGATTTGGTGGCTGACCTCAAGATGACCTCCTTTCTGCTCTTCCTCCTCCTCCCCCTCTCTTTTCCCTTCTCCTTCCCTTATGAGAAGGTGAGACTCATGCAGCCAGCACAAGAAAAGAGGGATTATTCTGGGAGGGGCTGGACCGTGAGTGCTCAGAACTTGCTGCAGCTCTGGGGGACACATCTGTTTTGGTGACTTTCTCTTTCCATGTCTCTAACGGTGTCTCTGTTTCTGCCTGCACTTCTCCATTTTCTTCTCTACAACTGTTTTTTTTTTTTTTAATGTGTTTTTTTTTTTTTCTGTTCCCACGGAACCGAAGCTTGCATGGGGCCCTGGTGTATTATAACTTCTCCATAACAGGCATCGTCTGTGGGAGTTCCCATTTCAGATCTTGAAAGAGAATTTCTTGACCACACAGCAGGCCATACATTGTTGATTTTTGGTTGTCATTGATCCAGTCAGCAGGGACCAGAGCAGGTGAGGCCCTGTGGCACCCAAACTGCCACCTGGGCCTCCCTCTTCAGCAAGGGCGTGGGAGGGAGGGAGGTGTGTGGCTGCTGCTCTCAGATACAGAACAGCCGCTGTCACGGGAGGGGAGGGGAAAAGACGTGGGTCAGATTGGGTTTTGTCCCTATGACTTCATTTTCTCGTGAGGGATTTAGAAATTCTTGTCATACGAATACCATTCACCTTGGGGGAAGTGGTAGGCAGCCTCTGGGATGGCTTCCAAGGATCCTCACCTCCTGGTGCTCATGCTTCTCTCTGGAGTGTGCGCTGAACTCATTGGCTTGCTTCTAGCATATGGAATATGGTAAAAGTGGTGGCGTAACACTCCTGAGATTTGTGCTATAAAAGACCATGGCTTCCGTCTGGGATGCCTTCTTTTCCTCTCCGAGGCCTGCTCTGGAGGAAGCCAGCCGCCATGTTATGAGCTGCCCTGTAGAGGTGCCTCCTCTGGAAGAAATTGACATCTCTGGCCAACAGCCAAGAGGATCCGAGGCGCATCACGACCACATGAGTGAATTGTGACATGATTGCAGCCGTGATCCAGAGGCATCCAGCTAAGCTGTGCCTGAATTGTCTCAGAAACTGAGATAATAAGGATGTGTTTTCGGCTGCTAAGTTTTGGGCTAACCTGTAATGCAGCACTAGATAACTGATACAGAGTTATACCACAGAGCTGTGGACTGCAAAGGAGGGTGTGCCTCTGGCTCAGGAATTTGGGGAAGGCTTTGAGAAGGATGTGGCATTTGGGCACGGCCTACTGTTTTTCCACGTAGTGGTCTCTTGTTGTACAAGGCGGGCCGTCAGTGCATAATGGAGGACAACGGGGCCCATCTGGCAGTTCTGTTTCCCAAGGTGGACCAGATGAACACATTTTTTCATTCCCCCACCTTTTATTAAGAAAACTTCAAATATATACAAAGTAGAGAGAATAGCATAATGAACTTCTGTGTACCTATCACTGAGCTTTAATAGTCATCAACTCATAGCCTATCTTATTTGATTTCTATTCCCCCAACCCTGGGTTATTTCAAAGCAAATACTAGATATCGTATTATTATTTTATTTTTAAATACTTTGATAAGTATCTCTGACATATAAGTACTCTTTTTTAAAACATAAACATAGTATCTTTATCACATTTAACAAAATTAACAGTCATTCAGTATTATCTAATATCTAAGCAATGTTCACATTCTTCAGTCGTCTTAGAAATTAATTTTTATAGGTTTGCTCAAATTGGGATCCAAACAAGGGTTACATGTCTCTTGAGTCTTTCTCTCTCTCTCTTTCTTGAAATTAAACTTTTAATTTTGAGATAATTTTAGATTAACATGTAGTCGTAAGAAATAATATAGTGATCCTTTACCAGTTTTCTCCCAACAGTATTGTCTTGCAAGACTGTAATACAACATGACAACCTGGATACTATTGACGTTGATACAGTAAAGATACAGAACAATTCCATCACCACACGGATCTTCATGTTGCCCTTTTATAGCCACACCCACTCCCCTAAACCTTGGCAACTACTAATCTGTTTTCCATTTCTACACGTTTGTCATTTTAGGAATGTTACATAGATGGAATCATCAAGTATGTAACCTTTTGGGCTTGGCTTTTTTTACTCAACATGATTCTCTGGAGATTCATTCAAGTTGTTGCATGTATCAATGATCCATTTCTTTTTATTGCCGAGTAGTATTTCATGGTGTGGATGTACCATGGTTTGTTTAACCATTCACCTATAAAGATATCTACGTTATTTCCATTGTTTGATTATTATGAATAAAGCTGCTATGACATTTATATACAAGTTTTTGTGTGAACATAAATTTTTATTTCCCTGGAATAAGTGCCTGAAAGTACCGTAGCTGGGTCTTACAGTAGTTCCATGTTAAGTTTTATAAGAAATTGCCAAAATTTTCCATTTTCCATGCCCACCAGCAATGTGTGAGTGTTCTTGACTTTCTTTTAATCTATTGGTCCTTTATCCCTCTGTCTCTGTTTTTTGACCTATCAACTGTAGATTAAAACTTATGCTCTGATTATTGTACATAATTAAGATGATAGGTCTGAAACTGCTTTATAAACTGGGACCATCAGGTCTTCTCTTTTGTGAGGATATCTTGAAAATGGTATCACAGCACCTTAGGGAATTACTGTAAATATCTATTGACTGTCTGCTCCTGCATTTCCCAGCCTAGCTGGATTCTTCAGGGCAGCTGAGTCAGTCACCTGGGTAACTGGGTAACTAGATAGGCACATTTAGTTCAGCTTGGCTTTTAAAGGATGTTGAGGGTGGACAGGTACAACCCATGATACCATAGTCTCTCCCCGCCACCCAGACAGGCTCCAGCCAAGCACTCTGGCTGTTAGACTGGTCCTCTGGTCACCCTCTCATTCTTTCTCATTCTGGCTGGCAGTCCTACTTACTGGAACACAGAAATGACAGAACATGTAGTGTGAATGTGTGTGTCTGTGAGTGTGTGTGTGCGCATGTTCACTGGCCTTTTAGCCACAGGTCCAGATTTGCTTAAGATGATGACAGTTTTGTAGAACAGCAAATTCCAACTTCTATTAGAAATTAAAATGCGAGGCTTTTAAAAGCACTTTCCTTGTCTCCTTCCATGTGCTGTGTCTAACATGACAAATTTCCTCATTTGTCGTCATCCTTCCCTCTCCCTTGCTAGGTTGTTGACTGATGCTTCTGACATTAGTGGCAGCCTCTGCTCCAGGGGCTAACTTGACTAAATGTCCCCAGGTTCCTTGGTGACCTCAACCAAGCAGCACAGCAGATACTGGACTCCCAGTCCCATCAGCATGGACAATGACGGCCCCAGCATACAGCAGGGAGGGGCTGTGAAGAATGAGTAACAGAATTACAGAAAACACTGTGCAGAGGAATCATTTTGGAGAGACACTAGCACAGCAGAGAGAATGGATCGGTTGGCTGTTTACACCTTACTTTAAATGTCGAGTGCTTGATGGATCTCTGTTCTTCGTGTTTTAGGAAAGGAGGTTTTTATTTTGTTAGATTCACTTCTTTTGTAGGTCTTCTTCAGTGTCAGCATGTTCCCCTTTGCACTGCTCTCAATCCCAGGCCAGGGGTTGTGTTTGCTGTTTGCTTGAAGGATATGTGGATTCCAGAAGGATTTGCAGTGAGATACAGGGAAGGGTATACGCAACTCATTTAACAAATAATGGGTAGATGAAGGTACAGGAGAGGTGGGACCCTGGCTTAAGTGTTTGCAATTAGCCTTAAGATGAAACTCAGTTGCCCCACTGTAGGCTAATGTAAGTGCTCTGAGCACGTTTAAGGTCGGCTAGGTAAAAGCTATGATGTTTGGTAAGTTAGGTATATTAAATGCATTTTTAACTTATGATATTTTCAACTCATGGTGGGTTTATTGAGATAGAACCACATCATAAGTCGAGGAGCATCTGTATGTGTATATATTATCCCCTGTAAGCCCAGAGGGAGGCACAAGTTCCTCTTTCACAGGTGAGGAAAATTGGGCCTAGAGGGATCAGGTAAATTGCCCCAAAACACATCTCTGGTGGGAAGGCTGGACCAGAACTGGGACTGCCTCACTCCAGGGCCTACATTCTTCATCAGTAAAGGGAAATTTGAATGATCCACAAACCTCGAAGGAACTTATTTGAATGTTGTCCTGGCTACCTTCATTCTTACAAATAGCTTTCAAGGACAATGAACAGTGCACAGCCCCAAATAACCAATCACGAAGGAAACAAGGTGCAATGAGAGAGAACCAGCAAAGTAAGAGATAGCAGAAGGAGACACTCAAAGATTCCAGGTGTTAGAATTATCAGACACGGATCATAAAAAAATGTACGCCATATCTAAAACAAAAGACAAGCCTGAAAATACCTGCAGGAAACTGTAAAAAGTGATCAAGCATATTTGAAAACCACCCAAGTAGAACTTTTAAAAATAAAAGAATAGTAATCAAAACAAAAAGTGAGGGATAGTTAATTAGAAAAATCTTAAAAATGCAGATTTTTAAATGTAAACAGTGCACAAATTTCTTCATTTCTTCTTTCCTGCTCTAATTTTATTTCCCTCTTCAAGGGTAAGCACTGTTAATAGATTGGTGCATTTTATTTTACACATTTTCCTATGTAATTAACACACATGCCAACAAACAAGTTTTTTGTTGTGTTTTTTCCTTCCCACACTTAATAACATGATAGACATTTAGACATCAATGCATATAGATTTACCACATTTATAAAACTCATTTAAGTTTATTTTTTTGTTTGTTTTGTTGTCTTATTTTCAGCTAACTCCTCATGGTACAAAATTCAAAAAATGCAAAAGGATATAAACAGAAAATAAGCCTTTTTACCCTCATCCCCGCCACTGAGTTCTCAACTCCCAGGGAGGGTTCTGCACCTTATTATTTTTTTTGGCAATATGTCTTGCTGATAGTTTCAAATCAGTGTGTTTAGGGATGCCTCATTCTTTTATAGCTATAGAGTATTTCATTATATGTAATTTAATTTATTTAACTGTCCCTTGTTTGATGTACCTTAGATTGTATCCAAATTTTGTAATTAGAAACAATACTATCTTCTTCATAAGTGGTTTTACACACATGCAGGATTTTGTTGGATAAATTCCTAAAAGTGAAATTATTGGGTCAAAGTTATGTGCATTTAAAATTTTGATCGTTGTTGCCATTGTCCTTCATTGTGTTTATATCAATTTCTAAATCCACCAGCAATGAATGAGATTGTCTGTTTCTCACATTCAGCTTACAATGTAAGAAAACTATTTAACCAGAAATATTTTATAGGAGAAAAATAATATCTCAAGGAATATCATTTTTCTTTCTCTTGAGTGTAATTGGATCTTCTTCTACTGTTTTTGTTTGTTTGTTTGTTTGTTTTTACTGTGAACATTTATATTCTTAGACAATTTTCCTATTGAGTTGTTGACTTTTCCTTACTGATTTCCTGATATACATAGAAATAAAGTTTTTTGCAGTTTTTGTGTTTTGACTTTTTTCTATGAAGATTTATATCAGTCTTTTCTTTTGGATTTTTAGATTTTGTGTCATACCTAGAAAAGTCTTTTTCACTCCAAGAGTATAAAAAACATTATCCTATGATTTCTGATGAAGCACTTTGTAAATTGTAGTTTTTAAAACAGAGACATGAGCTGTTATTATCCTTAAGAATAGTCCTGGCCTACTTTCTTTTCTGAATTCACTTAAAGTAACTCTTCTTTAGAGGTGACTGCAGTGGGTGCTGTGAATACAGAAGGTTGGAATCTAGGGATCTGATATTCTCAGGAAGCCCTTGTGGGACTTGTGGACCCCAAATCGACAGTTTTAAGATATCTAAGATTTTTACCTTTGGGGCTGCTGGTAGATGTGGCAGCCTGTACATATATATGGAGTGAAAGCTATAGAAATTTGAAAAAAGATGGATGAAAGTGGGCAGTGAAACCAGAATGCCTAAGGCGTTCTTTCCCCTGAACAGGATTGGATGGGCACTGCCAGCATTTGCTGCTGAGATTCTTTATCTTTTGATTGATGTCTTACATTTTAAGACTTATTAATATACTCTATAAAGTTACTGACAATTTTTTGGCCATGGACCTCGTTGATCTCTTTATGATGACATTGCAGTCTCTGCCCTATTCAACTGTCTGTTGATTTTAGGATTAATTCTAAACATTTATGTTTATTTCTTCTGTTTCCACATTACTGTGGGTCTCTCTGTAACTTTTTGTGCTGACAATGAGAACAAATTGTGGTTCAGCATTCCAGAGACTTGTTCCAAGTCTGAACTTGGCCTTGGCCAGTTCTTTGTACTCTTGACTCTTAGCTATCCCTGAGCTACCTGTGCTGATGGAAGGAAGGAACAGAGAGGTGACTAAGTCCCAAACTTGGAATTAATTGGAATACTGAGGTTTTGGGTCCCTCTAGTCTTCAAGTTATGACTTTATCCTTTGGCCAGTCAGATTCTGTGGGGCTTGGACAGTCCTTACAACATGTGTATCAGCCTAGCTGGGGCTTGGGTCTAGAGGGGCCAGCCAAAATAGATGTTCTACCTGAGATGGCCCAAAGTACGACAAGCCACTGGAGTAAACCCAAGCCAGGGTCATTGTCAAAGGGAAGCCTGAGACTCCACTACAGTTTCTGAGTTCAGAAGTGCAGAAATGGGATCATCCACAAGGATTACCATTGAGACAGGAGTTGAGGCACAGTCAATGCTTGCTTTTGTTGACATGTGGTTTGAGAGTATGTTAGGATGGCTTAAAGGCAGAGGGTTGAGATGGATTTGCAGAGATAGATAGTTGTAAGGAATGTCCCGGAAGCAGATGGGTAAAAGTATGTACTGGGATTCCCAAGATATACAGAGCACCTCCTCTGCAGGGACTGAGGGTCTTTCCCCATAATCTTGACCTTGTCCAGCCAATGATTTGAAAGGCATGAGTTTAACACCCTCTTCACAGAGGAACCTGAAAGTCCAATGCCTTTTATAAGGTATGGGAAAGGGTGCGTGTGATGATCGAGGCCAGTGATTCTTAACAAGAGGTAGATCTGAATCACCCAGGGAGTTTTTTCAAAATACTTTGCCTGGCTTCCAGCACTCAGAGATTTCTTTCTTCTTTCTTTCTTTTTCTTTTCTTTCTTTTTCTTTCTTTCTTTCTTTCTTTCTTTTCTTCTTTCTTCTTTCTTTCTCTTCTCTCTCTCTTTCTCTCTCTCTCTCTTCTCTCTCTCTCTCTCTCTCTCTTTCTAGTTCAAGTAAGTGTGATATACAGTGAAAATAGAGATTTTTCACTTATTAGGTCTTGGGTTGTATCTGGATGGAATTATATTTAAAAATGCCCTGGATAAGTCCAATGTACATCTCCAATTGAGAACCTTTGTTCTCTTCACTTCTACATTTTACTGAGGGGGAGACTGAGGCCCAGAGAGGTGACTAGTGGTGGAGCACAAGAGCACATCAGACCCTGGGGCTCATGTTGGACCAGGGACTGGAGCCCAGGTTTCCTTCTTGTGGTCCAGGGCTCTTTCCCCCGAGGGACTATTATCCTTAAATGAGCGACCAGTGAAGTCAGAACAGAGCAAGGCTCTTTGACCCCCTCTTCTCAGCCTAGTCAGACGTGGTGTTTCCAGGTTCACTGCATGTCACAGTGTATGTAGCCCCGGGTCCTTGCTCTACAGAGTCCTGGATGGGGCGTCATATGAGTCGACTGATTGTAGGCTGGTGAGCTCTGGTTATCAAAGCTCTTGCCTGGGGGTGGGGAGTTGCTAAGGTGTGAAGATGAAAGGCAAGTTCTACCTTCTGTTGCAGGGCTCCTGGTAAGCACTGGGGAAAGCAATTTTCCAGGTTTGATTCCAGAGGAGTTATGGAATTCCACTACTACTGTATCTACTGCTGCTACCAGTGAACTTTGCTGCACACTTCGATGAATTATCTCATGCGATCCACCCTGAGGAGTGGGGTGGTTATTCGTCCCATTTCATGGATACAGAAGCAGGTTAAATAACCTGGCCAAGGTTCCCCATCTGGCTGGGTCAAAGCTGGAGTTCAAGCCCAGACAGAATGACTCCAGCTCTGGGCTCCTTCACAGGTTGCTCCACAGCCTGCTAGAGCACAGGATCTGAAAGAAATCTTGTAGAACAGCATTTCCTAAACTGTGTGAACAGGAAACATGAAAAGCAGTGATGGTAAAATGTGGAAACACAGCATTTGATCCCCTTTAGGGAGAGTCATAGTATGCTCCATCATACTGGTGACTTAGAGAACAGCCAGAAGGACGTGTGTTTAACTTTGATTAACCAGCAGTTCCCCCACAGAATACTTCTTTCCACATTATTCTAAGTGGCTTACAGTCCAGTGTTTCTCAAACACAAGTCTGGGAAATGCCATCATGGCGTATAAGTCTAATTTTCTTATTTTCAATGAATACATGTAACCCAGGTAAAGGCAGGGACTTACCTGAGGTCCAGCATGAGTTTATCACTGGGCCAGGGATCTCTGCAGCCTGAGGTTTCTCAGGATGGCCATCGTCAAGGAGACAGCTGGAGTCTCGATGGGAGACAGGTAGGTGATAACTCTTAGAGAGCCCCTTTAGCTCAGGCCTTTATGAAGGTGACCAAAGATTTGCTGAAAATGATTAGTTCTATCCATAAGTATACAGAGCAATAAAGGTTATTTTGATGGACTTTGGATAAAAATCTCAGTTTCCCTTCCCAAGGTGGTGAAGGGAACCCTGAGCCAGTGGCTAAGGGAACAGCATACACTTGTTTGATCTGGATTCCTCTTCTGCCTGTGAGGTCTCTTCTGTGGTCCCTGCTTGTTCCTCTCACACTGACTCCAGGCCCAGTAGTAACATTCATATATCTTAGTTCTTCATTTATTTTGTAGATTAATTTCAGTCCCTGGCAACACAGTTGATCAAAATTTATTTTCAGGCATCAAGCCTATACCAGTTGATTTTTAAACAGATTTGTCTTTTCCAATGTGCTTGGCAAAATGTCTACCAATATTTAACTCATTAACTTGAGAATTGGTTTTTGCCCTCCCATCCGAGGACTGCAGCTTTTCTCTACATTTTCTGTAGTGATCAACGTTCTCAGTGGGAGGGGACGGGGTATTTTGCTCCATATGATGGAAGACTCACTTCTTGAATTGGCTATCCAGTACTGTGGGTGCGGTGACCTTGTGAACACTGTGGAGCTTTTCTCTGATACTGGGGTGTTCATGTTTAAAGACTTTTATTATGTGTTGCATACTGGTTAAGAGCACTGGAAAGCACTACTGGGCTCACATGCAGTTCTGCCACTTAATAACTGAAAATAATAGCATGTGCTTGTGAAGATTCAGTTAATAGATGTAATGTGCTTAGATGACACTTGGCACATAACAAGTGTTATATAAGTGATCTTGTTAGTGTGTCTTTGAGGGGGACATCCTTACAATTCAGCGCTTTTGACACTCAGGCCTTTGACTCTCTGTACTCAATAAGCTTTTCTTACTGTGGAGCCAACATGGCCTATAACTCCTTCTTCAGTCATTTGGCCTTCCCAGGATGAAACTCTTGGGCAACTTGTTTCTAATTAACTCTTCTAAAACTCAGGGGGAGTGGGAAGACAATTCTGCATTGGGTGACTGTTCTCTTTGAGCCTACTTTCTACTCAGAGTTACTCATCCTTTTTATGAATCACCTGTGCCAATTATTGCCTCCTTAGTTTGCATCCCTCCCTTCCCAAGTATACTTCTGGGATCTTTTCCTCAACAATTGCTCCACAGTCAGGAAATGCAATTTAGTTTTTATAACCCAAGCCAGATAGAATTAGGTGAACTTGAAATACACTCCAAGCCCCAGATGAATGGTTATTGGATTACCTGCCACTATGAATTAATTAGTCACACTTGGGCTAGTCTGATTTTATGGATAAGGGATAGCTGAGGGTGAAGCCTGTGATTAGCACACGAAAGGGTTGGCTCTTCTGTCCAACTTGCGTGGAAGGTAATGGGTGGTAAGTCTTATGCCTGCAAAATCTTGGGAGGAAGCCTCTGGGTTTGCTTTTCTTTAAGCTCCTGGTGTGGGCTAGGGGAGTGCGTGAGGCCAAGACAGCAGAACTTTCTCGAGAGGGAGAGTGATCACCGTATCAAATGCTGACATTAGCAAGTACAGCAGCGAGGCTGGATTTAGCAACATGGAGGTCGCCAGTGACCTTGAAGAGCAGCTTCACTGGAGCAGTGACAAGTGTGAGCCTGTGTGGAGTGGCTATATAATTGTTTCCTTTTTTATAGGACCTTTAATGTGTTTAGATTGTTTCAGTTTTTGCCATTTTAGATTGTGATGCTCAAGAACATCTTCAGGTACATAGTTTTTCTTTCCGCACATTATTTCCCAAGGATAATCATCACAGTAAGATTACTGGACCAAAGGATTAAAACATCTTAATAGTATGCCACTAATATTGTACTCTCAGTCCTTTGCAGATTCTCTAAAACAATTTGAAAGAGCATTGGATTTTTGTTGTAAATAAATATCCCAGTTAAAAATAGAGACTGGCTGCTATTGTTTTAAATTAAAAGCTAATTGAGCCATGAAAACTCATTGCCAATTCAATAGCAAGAGGTGCAGAAAGTAATTGCCTCAGTGCATATTGATTTTTTCAATCCAAGGTGGTTATGCTGTGAGATAATTGATGAACACTGGCTTTTTAAAAGGACCTTCCAGTCCCAAAGCAAAGGATTTTCTTGCTTCCAGCTCACCTGTCTTCAAATGTGTTACTTTTTTTTTTTAATTTTCATGAAGTGACAATTACTTGAAATTATAGCTGACTTAGTCTCATCTCATCTAACATTTCTTTAGTATTTTAGTTCCTGCAAAGCATTTTATAATCCCTTTTTTCCTGTCTGACATGACTCTTATGTTTCATTTCACGTAATTTGAGCTCCAACTCTTAACGTAGTGGTGAAATTATGACAAAATTCCAAGCAGGTTTTTAATTCAGTTTTAAAAAGAGAAAGTGGAGGCTTCTCCTATCCCTCACATTTGTATCCCAGGCCTGGCTCATGTAGTCTTTCTCTCTGGGTTTTTTCTCTAGAATGAGTGGCTAAAAGATTGAAGGAGTGGTCCTCACACCTGTGTGAGCACACCTGTCGCCCCAGGGGGAGTATTTGTATATGCTAGGTTGCCAGTCCAGTGGTGGGGCTGGCAGGATGGAGAGCAAGCAGGCCCTTGTGTGCTGTGAGGGACCAGGGCAGGATGAGTGGCAAGAGGTTAGGGAGCACCTAACCCTGCTGCCATTGGTCCCCTGAGGGGTTTGCCAGGCCAGTATTCATATCTGGAGCTGGGCCGCCTGATACTGTAGCCACTGGCCACATACGGCCATTTTAATTCAAATTAATTAAAAATAAAAAAGTTGAACATTCAGTTCCTTGATCATACTAGCCATATTGCAAGTGTTTAGTAGCCAAGTGTGATTCACAGCTACTGCCTCAAAAAGTGAAGACATGGAACATTTCCCTCAGAGTGCTGCTTCAGGAGACTTGGCAGCCTCCTGGTGCCCTGAGTAAGACGCCATTCAGAGTGCTCGTTCTTGGCAGTTCCCATTCAGCCCCTCATGCATGTGATGTGGGAAAGCAGGCTGCAGCCTCAGCCCAGGAGGAACAGCAGTGCCAGGCAAAGAAACTGAGGCAGAATCCTGAACACACACTGGGCCAGTCCAATGAAGGGGAAAGGGACTGTAGCTTGGAGGCCATGACGAGGCCCAGGCCCACTGAAGCACTGTGGATACCTTCATGGCACCAAGACTGAGTCCCGACCCTCAGAGCTATGGCTGAGGATGCTGAAATCCTGCTGGCCAGAGGGGCTCAGCCTGCTGGATGGCGCTCCATCTGGGCACAGGCAAGTCAGGGTTCCCAGCACGGCCCTTCCCTGTCCTGCCCTGTCCTGCCCCTCAGAGCTATTCCAGAGAGCTACATGAGCAGAGGTGGTAGGGTGAGCAGAAGGGGGACACTTCAAGAGCTGAGGGAGGAGTATACAAAAGGTTTGTCATTCATGAACATCTTTTATTTACAACACACTAGGATGGCCTTTTCCCCAGGCATCTGGATGGTTCCAAGAACAAAGGAATAAATAAGCAAACGATGGCTTTTTTTTTTTTTTTAAGCTGAAAGAGGCTCTATTCAATGGAAGAAATGGGGTCACTTCTCAGTGAGACTCCTCATAGGAACAATTCTGGCTGCCTACCTAGGAGCCTCTGGGGAGGAGTCCCTATGGCCACCCATGGAGGGCCCCACCACCTTTTCAGGGAATTTCAAGGCATTCCTCTTACATTCATAATAATAATGACGTTCCAGATAATAGTAAGAGTAATAATGAAAATAATTAATATTTATATACTGTTCTAAGTGATTTATATAAATTTATTTAAGAGACTATTTATGATGACAGTAGCAAAATTTATAATTGGAGGCTTCTCATTGAGGAAGGCCTGGCACTGTAGTATTTAATAACATCAATGACCAGTGTAATAGCAGCTGCTATATGTTAGGGTTTAAAAAGAATTTTTACATAAATCATCTTTTTATTTCTCAACATCTTTGTTGAGATATAATTTACATTCACAAAATTCTCCCACTGTAAATGCACAATGCAATGATTTTGGTAAATTTATAGAGTGATACAGCTATCACTACAGTCCAGTTCTAGAACCTTTCCATTACTTCAAAAAGTGCCTTTGTACTTGTACACAATCCCTGCCCCTGCTTTTAGCCACAGGCAACCACTGATCTTTTTTATTCTATAAATTTGCCCTTTCTGAAAATTTTATATGAATAGAATCATACAATATGTAATCTTTAGCATCTGGGTTCATTCGTGTTGTCTCATGTATTGGTAGTTCATTCCTTTTAGTTGTTGAATAGTAGTGCATTGTATGGATATACTACTACATTTTGTTCACGTCAAGAGCATGTCATCTGGGAGTAAAGACAGCTTTACTTCTTCCTTTCCAATCTGGATACCTTTAATCAATTTGACGATGATGTTGATTTTTGCCTTATTGCGCTGGCTAGAACCTCCACTACATTGCTTGAACAGAAGTGGCAAAATTGTATCTTTGTCCTGTTCCCAGTCTAGGAGGAATGCAGTCAGTCTCTTACCATTTCCATATGATGGTTGGCTATAGGTTTTAAAAACCGGATAGATGCCCTTTATCAGGTTAAAGAAGGTCCCTTATTTTCTTAGTTTATTGAGAATTCTTTATCTTGTCTATGGAGATGATGATGTGCTGTTTTTGTCCTTTAGTCTGTGATTATGATGTATTACATTAATTAATTTTGGATGTTACACCAACTTCGCATTCCTGGGATGAATCCCTACTTGGTTATCCTCTATAATTTGTTTTATGTATTGGTAGATAGGGTCTGGTAATATTTTTTTAAGAATTAAAATATCCTTTTTTTGTAATGTGTTTGGTCTTATAGAATGAGTTGGGAAGTATTCCTTTCTCCTATTTTCTGAAATATTTTTTGAGAGATTGGTATTATTTCTTCTTTAAACATTTGATAGGATTCACCAATGAACATCTTCTGGTCCTACACTTTTCTTTGTAGGACGATTTCAAATTATGAATTCAGTTTCTTACTGTAGATTCATTCAGATTATCTATTTCTTCTTGGGTCAGTTTTGGTAATTTATGTCTTTCTAGACATTTCCATTTGAACCAAGTTGTCTAATTTATTGACATAGAACTGTCTTGTAGAGTTGTAGTGGTGATCCTTCTTTCACACATCCTTTTGTTGTAATTCATGTGTTCGCTCTCGCTCTCTCTCTCTCCCTCCCTCCCTCCCTCCCTCCCTCCCTCCCTCCTCTCTCTCTCTAAGTCTAGGTAAGGATTTGTTAATTTTGTAGATCTTTTCAAAGAATCAACTTTTGTTTTTTTTTTCTCTAGTTTTTTCCTGATTCCTCTTTTATTGATTTCTGCTCTAATCTTTATTTTATTTCCCTATGATTGCTTTGGTTTTAGCTTGCTCTTCTTTTTCTAGTTTCTAAAGTGAAAGTTTTTTGTTTAAGACCCTTCTTTTCTGATGTAGGCATGTAAACCTATAAATTTCTCCTCTATGCATTGCTTATGCTACATATTTTGATATGCTGTGTTTTCATTTTCATTGAGTTCAAAAGATTTTCTAATTTCCCTTGTCATTTCTTTTTTTTGATCGGTGAGTTATTTAGAAGTTTGGAGTTTAATTTCTAAATTTTTGGAGGTTTCCTAGGTTTTGCTCTTTTGTTAATTTCTACCTTTAAACAGAGAATGTACTTGATATGATTTATTGAGACTTGTCCGTGGATTAGTATATAATCCATTTCAGGGAATCTTTCATGTCTACTTCACTGTGCTGAGTCTATACATTATATATTATGCAATCATTGGATGGAGTGTTCTATATATATATATATATATATTACATATATATAAATATATATTAAATCAAGTTGTTTGATTGTATTCAAGTCTCCTAAATTCTTGCTAATATTCTGTGTAGTTCTATCAGTTATTGACACTGGAATATTTAAATCTCCAGCTGTAATTATTTAATTCCCTATTTCTCCTTTTAGTTCTGTTAGTCGTGTC
This sequence comes from Eonycteris spelaea, assembly GCA_003508835.1. Taxonomy (NCBI): domain Eukaryota; kingdom Metazoa; phylum Chordata; class Mammalia; order Chiroptera; family Pteropodidae; genus Eonycteris; species Eonycteris spelaea. The sequence goes on along the minus strand of PUFA01000001.1, from coordinate 28,756,332 downwards.
ATGTGTTTTGGGATCTGGTTTTAAGTGCAGATGCATATATAACTTTTATATCTTCCTGGCATATTAACCCTTTTGTTATCTTGGAACGTTTTTATTTCTAACAAGAATTCTTATATTAAAATCTATTTTGTTGCTTATTAATATAGCCACTCCAGCTTTCTTATGCTTATTGTTTGCATGGTATAGTTTTTCTCATTCTTTTTATTTTTAACATATTTTTGTGTTTGAATCTAAAATGTGTCCTTTGTAGATAGAACAAAGTTTGGATTTTGCTTTTTTATCCGTCTGGCAATCCTTGCGTTTGTTTAGGGTGTTAAGACCATTCATATGTAATTAATTGATTGATACATTTGCCAATTGCTGTTTGTTTTCTATATGTCTTATGTCTTTTTGTGCCTATGATCTTCCTTGATTGCCTTCTTTTATGTTAAATAAATATTTTTAGGGTACCAATTCTTCTGTTGATTTTTTGCTGTATTTTTAAATATTTTTTTAGTGGTTGCTCTAGGGCTTACAGTGTTCATCTTATCACCATCTACACCAGATTAATAGGAACTTAATTCCTGTAAAATAGAAACTGCTTCAGTGAAGCCCCATTCTCCCTTCCTTTGTGCTATTATATTAATATTTATTACATGTTTATAAGCCAATAATAATGTTATAATCGATAATGAGAAAAATATATTTAGTCTTTTATATTAACACATGTATTTAACATTTCTGGTACTCTTCATTTCTTCCTGTGGATTTAAATTAACATCTGGCGTGATTTCCTTTCAGCCTGATGGACTTCTTTTAGTATTTCTTTTATGGCTACTCTGTGAACAATGTTTCTGTTTCTTTGTTTATCTTGAAATGTCTATTTTGTTTTCATTTTTGACGAATTATTTTGCTAGCTATGGAAATTTTGGTTGATAGTTTGCTTTCATTACTTCAGTTATGTCATCCCATTGCCTTTTGTCCTCCACAACAATCATACCGACACTCCCTTGGTACATGATGAGTTGTTTTCCTATTACTGCCTTCAAAATGTTCTCTTTCAAAGTTTTCTCTTTCTCTTCATCTTTCAAGAGTTCAATTATGCTTTATCTAGGTGTAACTCTTTTTATGTTTATCCTACTTGGGGTATGTTGAGCTTTTTGTATATATAGATTAATGTTTATCAAGTTTAAGAAATTTTCAGTCATTGTTTTTATAAATATTTTTTCTTCTGTCTCCCCTGTCTTTGCTATCTGAGGCTCTCATTCTATGTGTATGGTATGTTTGATGTCCCACAGGTCTCTGAGACGTCATTCATTTTTCTAGTTTTTTCTGTTTGTTCTTCAGATTGGATAATTTTTATTTCTTTGTATAAAATTCAGTGATTCTTTCTTTTGCTATCTTGAATCTTTAGTTGAACCCCTCTTGTGAGCTTTTCATTTCAGTTATGGAACTCTTTAACTCTAGAATTTTCATTTGGTTCTTTAAAAAATATTTATTCCTATTGAAAATATTTATTGATTCATTGTTATCATATTTTCTTAAAACTCTTTAAATATATTTTCCTTTAGTTCTTTGGACATAGTTATAATTATTGACTTTGAAGTTTTTGTCTGCTAATTAGTTCAATTCTGGATACATTCAAAAACAATTTTTATTAACTGCTTTAATTCCTGACTATGGGTCACACTTTCCTATTTCTTTGTGTGTCTCATAATTTTTGTTGAGAATTTAACGTTTTGATAAAATATCACAGCAACTTTGGTTTCTAATTTTTTCCCTTGATAGTTGTTATTTCTGTTTAATTTGTTTGTTTGTTTAGTAAGTTGCCTGGAATAAATCTGTGAAACCCAACTCATGTTGAACGTGTGGCCACTGATAATTTTGCTCAGCATTTTTATGTTTAATTTTTATTTTTAAGCCTGGATTCCTAGAGGTTTCCTGTGTTTTTATAGCTTAGTGGCCAAGTCACATATGTTCTAAATCTCGGTTTTCTGATGTAAAGTGGAAGTAATACGATATCCAGCGCATATGGTTCTTGGGAGGTTTGAATCACCTAATCAGTGTAAAGCATTCGGCATAGTGACAGCTACGTAAGTGCTCCATGGAGGTGAGCATTATTGTTATTTACTGTATTGTGTAAGGAAAGTGCCACCTAGAAAGATGGAATGACTCAAGATCACACATCTGCTGCTGAAAGCTAGAGCAGAGTTTGAATTCAGGCCAGACTGCGTCTTCCGGTTTTGAGATGTCTCTGTCAAGTGAAATCACAACATGTTTGAGTAAGTGCTTGACGTTTACACAGACTTGGTTATGGAAGTAAATCGAAAATTGGAGTGAGAATTGTAAGAAGTTTTTGCCCCTACAACCACAAGATTCTATGATTCTGAGATATCCCACAATAAACCGAAATAGGAACGAGCCATTTTAGCTGTTGAACCTTGAGCTGGGTAGGCCCTATGCCCGTCTAGTCCTGGTGATCAGGGTCTCAGATTCCTGAGGATCTAAGTCGGGAGACCACGTGCACCCAAGAGGCATCTTTGGCTGTTAGTCTGGGAGGTTCACTTCACCAGGGCCTTTGCAGTAGTCTGGACTTCCAGGAAAGCTCCTAGGGGCCAGCATACCTCATGTCACTGTCTGCCCCGCCCAGGAAACGAGGGGAAACTGCAGAAGAATGTTCGCAGATCTGCTGTAGCTGTTGGTGGAGTGCATGGCCCTGTGGCACCGACTCGGGTCTTCTCCAGCCAACACAGAGGATCGATTCAGCCTCACGTCCCGGACTTCCTTCCCCGGGAGTAAAGGGCGGATCTTACATTTGTGGTTAGCTGGCCAGAGACCATTCCTATGAATTATGCCTTTGGGAGGGAAACTAATATAATTCTGTCCCTTAGACTCTTTCCTGTCTAGAAGTGGTATCTCTGGGATCAAACCTTTCTTAGAGTCAGGTGTTTACTCTTACATCTAAATTTAGAGCCAGGGAAGCTTGTTGAGGCATTAGTTGAATTTATATCCCTGGGATGCATTTCATATCATAGTGACTTTCTCTAGGGCCTTTGTCAAGAGAAAGAATTTGCTTTTTTTATTTTTATTTTTTTTTTAAAGTGTGCGTGTAGGGGGTGGTATAAAAGATTGACAATAAACAAGCACACATCTTTGAAGAGTTTAGTAAGACAGGGAAATTTTTAACTATTTCCTGGCATTCATCTAATTTACAAACACACAGCTTCATTCATCATGTCCAGGCATGTCCTTAGCCCCAAGTCTTCCCGTAATACTAAGACGGTGTTTACTGCATATAGCCTGGATCATTCACTTCTGGCTGCAAAGGAAAAAAAAGTTTCAGTCAACTAGGATTCTACTTCAGTTTGCATGCAAAGCAATTAAAACGAGAAGTTTAGAAGAATAGTTCCCAGAGGCAGAATCCTATTTCTTTCTCCTCTGTATTGCAGTTCTTGAGTTAAGTTGCTTCAGTAAACATTAGGACAAGATATTAGGGGGAGAGTGCCTCCGATTGATTGAATATAATCTTATGGTTCCTCACAGTGCTACATGGATAGTTTGACATTTCCTTAAAAAACTGCATGGGGATAATGGCTGTGGAGGCACATATCTAAAGAAGGAGCGCAAAAGAGAAACTTGGGGACATTAGAAGCAAAGCTTCAGCCAATATTACCAGTAAGAGGACTCAGGTAGATGAAGTTGTTCCCAGCACTTCACTTATTCATTCAGCAAAGATTTACAGAATTCCAGCTGTGAGCCCTAAATGCTAGGGATACAGGGGTTAGACAGCTGTGGTCTCTGTCCTCATGGAATGTACAGTGAAGATAGACATCTATCACATAGTTGACCAAGTGGTTAATCAGTTGCAGGTGTGATAAGGGCAGCGAAGGGGCATTACAGGTGCTGTGTTAGTGGGGATTTGGGGGTATATGAAGGGTGTTAAGAAAGGCTTCCTTGAAAGAGTGACATTTAAGTGAGACTGATGGGCAGGTGGGACTTAACTGGGCCAGGAGGCAGAGGGAGAGGGGTACAGGTTGAGAGTGTGGTGAATATAAAGTTTTTTGTGGTGGAAGGAGCTTAATAGGCCCTAGACACTGAGGCCCAATCAGTGTTGCTGGAGTCCAGCGAGCTGCAAACCAGGGCTGGAGTGGTGGCAGGTTCAAGCCATGCAGGGCTTTGAGAGCTGTGCTGAGAATTGGGGATTTTATCCTGGGAACTGTGGAATTTGCAACCCCTGATGTAGTTCTAAGCAAGAAAGCAACATGGTTTGCATTTTCGTCTAGTGGCCTAAGTGTTTTTTCATGCATTCTTTTGTGGGATGGACCTGGACTTGAGAATCCCCACGGAGCACATCAAAGCCCAATGAAGAGTTTGTTCAGTACTGTTTGTGGGGTTGTGGTTTGGGAGCCAGCACTGGAAGGTTTTGAGAGGAGAATGGCAGTCTGGGGAGCAGCTCTGCGGTGGTTTTCAAGTTTGAGAAAACTTAGTATGTGACAGAAGGCAGCTGAGGAAGACAGTGCAGGCATTTAGGAGAGAAGTGACTTGGAACTGGTAAGTGAGACGGGAGAATTAGCGCTCGTGGCAGGTGTCAGAGGGATGGTGATATGGGAAGGCTCTGGTCTAAAGTCTTCAGAGCTGGGGTGCTAAGGGAGAAGAAGGCCTTCACAGGAAAGTAAAGAGGTTACAAATCTGAGCGAAAGCCATTGAGGAGAGGCAGGAAGAGGGAAGGGAGGCTATTCTGGACTTGTGAAAGGAAAGGTAGGTATCCAGGTGTAGACATGGGTATGTTAGCCCCCTTTTAGAGAAATAAGAGATAGGGCTCACCCCATCAATAGACAATTAGATAAAGAAGAGGTGGACATATATACAATGAATATTACTTGGCCATAAAAAATAATGAAATCTTACCATTTGCAACAACATAGATGGACCTGGAGGGTATTATGCTAAGTGAAATAAGGCAAACAGGAAAAGACAAATACCAGATGATTTCACTTATATGTGGAATCTAAATAACAAAATAAACAAACATAACAGAAATAGATTACAGATACAGAGAACAAACTGATGGTTGCCAGATGGAAGGGCATTTGGGGGACTAGGTGAAAAAGGTGAAGGGATCAAGAAGTACAAATTGTTAGTTAGGAATAGTCACAGGGATATAAAGTACAGCATAGGGAATATAGTCAATAATATTGTAATAACTATATGTATAGTGCCAGGTGGGGGTACTAGGCTTATCATGGGGATCACTTAGTAAATTACATGTGTCTAACCACACTCAAAAAAAGAGGGCGCACTTTCGACATTTAGGAAAGACCCAAAGGAAGAAAGTGAAGCTACCGTCCCCACTGCATCCCTCAGCATCTGGAGGGTGTGTTGACCTTTCGCTCAGGCCAGGTCAGCCCAGTTCTGATAACTACACGGACTCAGTAGAGGGCTAATATGATTTGTTTCACAGCTCTAAAGTTAGCTGGTTTTTATAAATCAACACAAATTAACCTCATTACCCACGGTCATTCAGTAACTTTAGAGATCAAAGGGAAAAAACAAAAATGGATCAAAAACCCCTCCAGACAATAGCTTTGCTCCTGAAGCAGGACCCACAGATACCAGTAACTTAGTTTTTGCTGAAGTGTTTCTGTCCTCATGGTGTTGGCCTGGGAACGTTCCTTCAGCGTCGTTCATTCTCCCTGATTCCACACTGCAGGCATGCTCAGAGTTCTGTGTTCCGCTAGTCAGATTACTATGATGGAACATCCCCCAGCCAAGCTGCTTTCTTCATTCTTTATTTTTCTACGTTTGAAGACACTGAGCATTCCAGAACCCTGATTGTTCTTTTCTGTTTTGCAGAACAGACTTTCCTTCCCAGTGCCCCAGTGCGTGCCATTCTTTCATTGCTTTCCCCTTCTTACGTTCCTTTTTCTTCTCTTTAACCAGAATGAAGTCATTTACGGGGCTGTCAGTGCTCTGCAGAAGAGTAGACATAAGGGATGCCAAGCCTTCATTGCTACGATTTCTGATTTGCACCGTCTGTAAAGTGAGCTGTGTAAAATACCTAACATTTGGGAAAATGAAACTGAAAGAGTTGTTAAGATACAGAGATAAATTACGTCGTCCTTCTTTTTAATGTACTCCATTTTATTGCTAAAGATGAGTGATTTGGCATGAAGGGGGAACTTCATATTTTTTTCTTAACTGAAGTGTAGGTACTTCCTTCCAGATTAGTAATTTCCTCAGAGTATTTTCTCAGCTCGCCCTGTCTGTGCTAATTCAAGTATTGGAAGTTTTAGAAGTAGTGTGGGAGTGACACCTGAAGAGGAGTGACCTTGTTTCTGAGTAAGTAGACTCTGGATCAGATAGACTCAGTAGGTTTCTTGGGGAGATGAGAGGCAAGGGTTCTTTTGAACCTTTTGAGGATTTTCCTAAACTTTTGTAATTAAGAGGCTGTTTCTTAAGGTGGTCTGAGGGTATGGTGACAGCCAATGAGGGGCGATGGGATTTTAGTCATGTTTTCAGTCTCAAGGCAATGGCAGGGAAGATGGGTCTCATTCTGTTAGCCCCTTGTATGATTTCATGGTGTTTGCCCATTTGAAATCCAAAAGGAAACCAACTGAGGTGTGGAGGGCACAATACATTATGCTAGCAAAGCTTCCTCATGCCACACTTACAGCAGTTTTGGAAGGTGTCGTCTGAAAATTCATGTAGTCATTATAAAAATGAAGCATTCCCCAGGCTTGTCCATTTCTACTTTGCACTGAATTAACTCACTGTTAATAAAAGAACCTAGATGGGGCTCTACACTGGTGGCCTTGGTGCAGGGCTCATCTGTGTATCTTGCTCTGTTTGCTCCTTATGGACCTCATAAGGCAATATTGGAGAGGAAATGAATTTATATATGCCAGGAAGCATTACGCAAACTACCCCTTAAGTTTTTATCTCTGTTTTTCTTCTCCCCTTCTCTAGCTGATAAACTTGGCCTGTCTTCTAACAGAAGATTTTCATTCCAGAATTTAGGATGGTGCTCCTCTCCCAAAATGAGATGCCTCACCGATGGTCTGAGGCTACCAAGTGGATCACAGGCCTTCAAGCTTTTTCTGGCCAATCAAACCTCACACTAGTTCCTTTCAAGTCTTGAGGTGTTGAGGAATGGATCTGAGTTGGTTCCAAATTATCCTCCCCTGGGGACTGGGCTGAGTGACGGTTGGCCTCTGGGCCCCATGATAATTTCACTTCCTTCTTGTTCACAACCATCACAGAGCCTTGACCCCGTCTGGAGGAACTCATGTCCCTGGATTCCTGGAAATGACTTGACCTTCTTTCAGTGGCTATAGCAGATGGAAGCCAATTTCACAGAGAGCCCAAGAGCAGACCAATCCCAAGAGTTCAGTGGGAGGCAGACAGTGAGCAGAGGGATGAGTTTAGAGTTCTAGACCTGAACTTCATCCTAACTTTGCCACTAACGGTTGTGTGAACTTCATCACTTATTTGTCATGCCTGAGCCTCAGTTTTTCAATTGTAAAATGAGGATAATAATTTGTACCTCACAGGGTTTTGTAGAAAATAAAGGAGATGAAATATATGAAAACATGATATAAGCTTTAGTAACATGGTTAATTTTTTCTACTCTCTCTTGATTTTGAAATTCTTTTATCCTTGGTACATTCTTTAGCACCAGCGCATTAGAAGGTTTTCAGTAAATCTTTTGGGCTTAGGGAGTTATTTTGGCAGCTCTACCCTAATGGTTTAGATTCTGACCTTTCGTAGGGAAGTCATTGTTGTTATTTTTGGGAGAAAAAAACAGATTTCACATAAAGGGATGAAAAATGTAAGGTCTTTGTTTTTCATTTGTTTGTTTTGTTTTGTTTTTTTAATTTCCTTCCTTCCACCAATGCCTTTTTGTATTAAGATCTTCACCTCTTGATGGTAAAAGCAGACCTTGGCTTACTGCTAAGTTTGGGGGCGGGGTCAGGGAAGGAAAATGAAAAACAAGCAGGATGTTTACTTCTCTCCAGAGCTGTTTAGACGCTTTTAGCAGTGGGAGTAACGTACTCTGCATACCTACTGAGTCTGGCTCTGACTCTGACTTGTCCAGTTGAATACAGGGCTAATTTATTTATTTGGAGTGATTTGAGATTTAGATATTTTGAAATAGAGGTGCTATATCTTAGTCCCTTGTATAGTAAACATTACTGATATTGCTTTGATAGAGCTGCTGATGCTACTACTATTACCTGACAAGGATAACTACAGGAAGCAACCCATTTGTCAGGTAATAGTAGCAACATCAGCAGCGGTGATAACTGACATTAATTGAGCAATTGCTAGATGCTAGCCACTACTCGAAGTGTTTCTTTAGTGCTACCCCCTAACGCACACAGCTACCGTGCAGGATAAGAAAGTACGTACTATTTTCCCATCTTAAAGCTGAGAAGGTCTAGCACAGAGAGGTTATTGGAAGTTTTAGAAGGTGACTTACCCATGAGCACACAGCTGTTAAGATGACAGCAAGGAATCAGGATTTGGATGAATTAATTAATGTGCCCTTCGTGGTGTCTGGCACGAGGCAGTAGTAACTCAACAAATGGCAGTTTTTAGTCATATTGGTCCAGAATTGGACTGGAAAAGTGGAGTATCTCTTGAGAGAGGAAGTGTATTTGTAGTGGCATATTTCACTGGAGATCTTAAAGAAAAATACTATAGCTCATCTGAAACTAACCTCAGAAGTTAGCCTGAGAGCTTAACTATTATCTGTGAGTTAATGAGGTAATTCATGTGTCTAGTCCTCGTATTTCCGTGCATTGTGCAGTGGGTTAGAGTGTGACCTGTGGAGGAAAACTGCGTGGCCCTGTTCAACACCCTAGTCGGGGTTGTTGTGACAACCAAGTGAGTTTATATATAGGAAGAGCTTAGAACAGCACCTGGCACTTGGCAAGCATTCAAGTGAAGTTTATTTACTATTAAGGTTGGTATTTATTATAATCATTTTCCTCATTAATCGCTTCCCTTATTCCTCAAAGAATTTGAGGTGTTCATTAAAATAACACAAAGTTAAAAAAAAAAACCAAAAAACAGCACACAAACATATAGAAGATGAAAGCTTAGGTCCCGCAGAAGAAGATGGACAGACATGCAGACATGCATAGTTGCAAAGGAAGCTTTGCAGCCGAGCAGCCAGTGCAAAAGAAAAGGGGGTGGGGGTTTCTCACTATTTACATAGCTATCATCAGAGAGACGGAAGCAAAGCTTTCCCAAGCATTGACTTCTAAAATAAATTAATACCTTTGTTCCTTTTTTGTAAATATAGAAAATAGGCTCTGTGTTCTTAACACCTGGCCCCTAGATGGGTTTGTTCACTGCCCGTCATATGCTGGGGACGTCTCTACGTTGCTTGACTGTGTCTTTCACGCCTGTCCTCTCCACCCCTAAGTCTTTGGTCTGTCTAAACTTAGTTCTTTGGAACCAATCAGGCATTTTACGTTTTGGTTTGTGGTCAATCCTCGTTAGCCAAGCAGGGACGGACCATGTTCTTACTTTTTTTTTTTTTTTTTTTTTTTTACAGCTGAAGATCTTATATCACTTTTCTTTGAAAACCTCCTATGAACAAAATCCTGGGCCAGCAATGGGGTTCTGGTAGTTTCTCCTAAGGAGTGCCTGTGTGGCCGTTGCTCCTGGAGAGCAGAGGTGTCATCGTAGGGTGGGGGCAGTGGGTGCCTTTCCAGTCGGCTCCTATGTGTTTGTGTGGAGCCATTAGGCCGGTGATCCTGGTCACGTTTGCAGTGGCACTTGCTCCCATCACCATGCTTCCTGGTCTTCCTGGTGAGACAGGGCCACCCTCACACTCTGGGTCTGGGAGGGGCCACAGGGACTGACCCCAGAGGCCGATCCTTATCTATTTGTTTGCTTATTTCTAAGGGCTACAGAGCCAGGAAGAGGAGTACAGCCCCCATAGAAAGAAAAAGGAACAGGAAATTGTTCAAAAGGGGATGATGAAATGAAAAAAGCAGCAGGAAACAGCTCAGGAATTAGGGGGAGGTTTCGATCAAAGGAAATAAGCCTTGAGGGCTAGGGGAGCCAAAGATAAGTTATCCCCAAACCTCTGGGACTCCTTCCTTCTTGGCCTTGACCTACAGGTTGCCAGGATGGAAGCAACCTCTCTAGTTACCGAAGGACTATAAGTCTGCCACCTCCCCCCGGTTTCAGTGCAGATGCTGGGATCTGGAATTAGTAATGTCTTCGTGCTGTCCTGGGCCATACCCTCCTACGTGTGCTGCATGGCCACCTCCCCTCCCTGCCAGACCTCGTGTTCCCCCTTCCTTCCTTCCGTTACGAAGTCAGGAGTGTTCTCCTGGGGCTTCCTGGAGCCCCAGATCACCATCTTGATACTACTCAGAGATTAGTGTCCCTCACCAGAGGCTTGGTCACTCCACTTCATCCCATTCCTGCTCTGTCCGCAGTGCAGAGTCCTGTCCCTGAGTACCTGGTGTGAGGGGCAAGCAGGAGGCAAGGGAGGAGCAGTGTGGTGCAGCATGGGGAGCACAGAGAAGGTGCTCTCAGAGGTGCACACGAGTCACACAGCATGAAGGGTGCAGACACAGGGCTTTCTGGGACAGAGTTGTGTCTCACTTTTAAGTTTGTGCCACTATTCTAAGTGGAATTTGGGAACTCACCTTTTAGTGTTTCCCTCACAGCATGGACGAAATTGAGTCCCCAGTTGGAAACTGCTTTCCTCTAGATCTGTCAGGTTGATTTGTTTCTGTTTCTGGGGGTCGATTTTGAATTTGCAACCTGACAGTGTCCATTCTGTGGTCTGTATTTCGTCACCATTTCTCCCCCTCCCCCACCCCAACCATACACACATGTGCAACATGCACACCGCGCACGATTCATTTTTCACTTGCTGATTTCTTTGGCTGAGATTCAGGTTCAGTTTTAAATAGGACGTGACTGCAAACCAGTCTTGAACTTCCATATCCTTTTCTGGTCAGACCATTGAACATTGCAATTGTTAGTGGAGATAAGGGAGTTGTTGAATTGGGTCAGAGAATTCCAGGGTTGGAACAGACTCGAAGGCAGGATCCCTTCATTAGTTCTTGAATCTATTCTGTGGCATCCCCGGAGAGTGAGAGTGTCCAGTGCAACCTGCGTGGACTTGTAAAGCTTTCATCTTTGGATATGTTTTGATTTTAGAAAGATCTTTCTTACATTGTCCAAAACCTGCTGTTATCTCTTGATGCTTATATACCCACTCTCGACCTCAATGAAGAAGCCTAGTTCCTTTTTTTCAGAAATTTGAAGGCAGCTTTCAACAAAGGGAAACAGCCCCACTCTCTTCGTGTGTTCCCCACAGGATGTATTTCTAGACTGCTCACGATCTGTATGCCTGCCTCTGGGCATGCTACGTTGGTCTCTGCTCCCCTTAAAATATGGGCTCAGATTTGAACAGAGAGCTTCAGAGGTGGGCATTGCGAGGAGGACTGATGCACAGGAGTACAGAATAAGGTGCTAGATGTTCTCACCTCCGTATGTGAAGCACTATAATCTGCTGATGTGGCTGCATGTGAGGTCTTAATTGACAAGTGTATCCTGCTGGAGATGCAGCGCTTGCTCTTACAGCCCAGCCCTGTGTATCCCTTTATTGTGGCCACCCCGCTGTATCAGGATAGATCCCACCCAAAATTTGGTTTGGATGTTGAGCCCACCTAATGAGACTTCTTGGGGAGAACAAAGCATACTTCCTTAACTGGCCTGAAAATGACACGGGAAAGGAGTAGGGAAAGACCGGTGTGGGGTTTTGTGGTGGTTGAGTGTAGGGTTGGGGTGAGGTTTCTGCGCAGGCCAGGGCTTACACGGTTTGAAATTCCTGCTGCACAAAAGCAAGGAGTGTCCAGGCTTTCTTATCAGCTTTCACAGGTATGGGCAGAAGGGGACGAGGGAGGCATGGTGCTTGAAAGCTGTCAGCAACAAAATATTAAAAAATGGAACCACACCATTCTGTCTCTGCTTCCTGACTTCGGCAAGCCTGATAGGTATGATCCTCTACCTTCTAACAAGCCCTTGGTGGAAATATTTAACAGAGCTGCTGCCTGGTGAGCATCACAGACAGGAGCTGACTAATGTAATACCATGTGCATACAATGGGATTATGTAAAAGAAAGTATGTAAGGGAGGTAGTAATTGTGCATGGATAGCCGCAAAGTCTACCAGAGGATGAGGAGTTAGGCAGGAGGGCACCCAGTGAAGCCTGAGGAAGGGACAGAGCTTTCATGAGCAGGACCCTGCCCTCTCACAGAACTCCTGGCCCATCGTGCTGATGTGAAGGCTCAGCGAGAAGGGGTCCCAGGTGGCCCCTCACATGCTGCAGAGGGGATGTCAGGTGTGTCAGTAGGTCTAGGGAATGAATTCCCAGGCAAGGGTTTGAGAATTCCTTTTCATTAGTCCTGAGTATGGCCGTGTACTACGTCTCAGATCACATTCAGGCCCTCTAGGCTTGTGTTCTGTGAGGTAAGGAGTGTTGCTATGGGAACAGTGACTTTTGCATCTTCTTACTGAACTCTTCACATTGTCGATTGCAGCCCCAAACTTCTACTTTTTGTGTGTTCACCATCCCTAGATAAGCATAAGAGAGTTAATGTAATGAACTGGAGAAGCCAAAGGAACTTAATAGACATGATAGGTTAATTAGTTAACACAGGAGTATCAGAGAGGTGGCACACACTGATGGTTTACAAGCATGGCTTGTTGTGTTTGAGACCGAGTAACAGAACTGGGATTCATATTCAAGATTTTCTTCTCTCCTCATTTCATCCTGGTTATTCACAGATTGTGGGGGCAGAAGATGAGCACAAAGGTATCAGAATTATCTCGAGGGGATTGAAACATTCTATATAGTCCCCCTCTTCCCAAGATTATAATATGTAACCTGGAGTATGGCAGAAGTGCCTCTTCTCCATTACAGGTCATTCATTACCAGAGTGTAGTCCTGTTAATAAAATTATGTCGTATCTTTTAGGTGTGTGGGCAGATAAAAGATTGTGAACGCTTACCTTATCCAGCTTGACTTTAGCTACTACTTGTACACTGATGACATCTGCATTAGTAAGGTTATGCTAGACTGGGCTGCAGTAACAAACATGCCCTGAATCTCAGTGCCTTAATACATAATTTTTTTCTCCCAAGTCACTTTCACTGTGGGTGCAGTGGCTACCTCCAGGGCAACTTTCTTTGAAGTAACTACCCAGAGATCCAGGTTACTTCCATCCAATAGCTATGCCATCTGGAACACATGACTTGCAGGGGAAGAGTTGATGAGGCTGTGCAGTGGCTTTCACTGTTATCGTCCAGAAGTTACACACATCACTTCTGCTCACTTTCCATTAGCCAGGAACTAATCATATGGCCACCTACCTGCAAGGAGCCAGGAGAACAGGATATGGGTGAGCCCTAGTAATATTCTTACTGCCATGTCTACCTGAGACCTGCTTTACAAAAGTCTCAGTTAAGACTGGCCCTGGAAATCTCTTTCTGAATATCCCATAGGTACATCCAAGTCAACATGCAACACAGAACTGATTGTCTTTCTTTCCCCTTTCCTTTTCTTGGCAAATGATAGATTGCCTGAGCCAGAAATGAAGAACTCATCTTGGACTTCCTTTCCTCCCTCATTCTCCCTTAGATCATCAGCAAGTCTCACCAGTTCTCCCTCACACAATATCTCTCACTAGCTTCTGCTCTCTGTTCCTGCCCATGGGGCTGGTGCTCGTCAGTCAGTGCATTCTGCATAGCCACGCTGGTTATAAAAATTTTGAAATACTTACGTTCTGCTGCTAAGTTCACATACCCCCAATTACTCAGTGACACCTGCTTCTGGCTGGGCCTCCAGGATCCTGCTGCCGTATTCCGGGATTCAGTTCATAAAAATATTTTTTCATGTTCTGTTCCTGTTGGTTGGCTTTGCCTGTGCTCTGTCTACTTGCGGCCCTTCTAGTTACTTGTAAGGTCTTGCCACTTTTCTTCTAAGGACTTGGGTTCAACATCACCTCCTGAGTGTCCTTTGCTTACCCTCCTCCCCAGGTCTTTAAGTGGGGAGCTCCCTCCCTAGTGAGTCTGGTTCTGGGAGAGTCATATTTCCTTTTAAAAACAATAGTTGTTGAAGGTGCCCAGCACTGTACTAGGTGCTAATGTTATAAACCCTAATGGAGCCTACAGTCTCATGGGAGAGGCTGACCATAAATAAAGAAAAAAGCATATAGCTGCAAATTGTGAGAAATCCTTAGAAGAAAAAGAATGGCATGCCTAGAGCAAGGAGCCCCAACAAATTCTTGGACTTGGTTTATGGTGGGGGGGGATCCTCATTCCCAAGATCCCTTTCCTCGGCCCCTCATGGAGGGAAGCAAAAGCCTCCTCCCCCTTTGAGAGCCTGAGGCACTTGAGACAAAAGTGGGGTGGGGAGTACAAGGGTTTTCTGACTGTCAGTGGCCAAGTGAGGGGTCTCGGCTTCCGGAGACTTGGTTTATATGCAGCTGATGAAGGGATGATGTACAGCCTTCATTAAAGAGCATGATCATCAGCATCAACATAGTGTTCACGTGGCCTGGTAGCCTCCTCATGCCATAGGTTTCCTATCCCGCTGCCGGCTGAGGGACTCTGCTCTCTGCAAAGTGAGGAAGCCAGAGGCTGGTGCTCATCAGCATTCCTGCTGACGCAGGTTCCGTGATCCACTTGTCTCCTGTGGAAGACATCCCAGGAGTGACACCTGGTCACTGTCCTTCAGGGAAAGGGGATCATGGCCTGTGATAGAACGCAGGAGTGACTCTGGCGGGACCTGTGCTCTCCTGGGTCAGGTGCTGAGTGGGGAGTCGGGCAGTGCCTGCTCTCTAAATGGAAGCTCGCTTCATCCAGAGATACCTTTAAACATGATTCCTTGGAGCACATATTTCATCCTGGGTCGTCTGACTGGCATGGCGAAGATGGTAGGAGGAAGGGAATTCGGAGAAATGGGAAGCTCTCTGGACGTTTGTAAACCAGAAAAGAAAATGAAGGAGCTTTGAAATTCTGCTTTTACTCTTTGAGAAAATAGGATTCAGCTAATAAAAACACAGTTTCATGCCAGGTTTTTGGCACATGTCAAGTGTGACCTGGTCGGTGATCTTCTGCCAAGTCTTATAAAACTCAGAATGTCATTTGGCATTGGGAACCGCCTGGGTCAGCTGCCTCCTGGTGTACGTACTGGTGTGTGTAACTACGTATGATGGTTGATTGTGGGGTTAGAATCAGAGGGGCCTGAGGGGCCCACTGTGAGGCAGACTATGTGTGACTGGCTTCCTGGCCTCTTCAGAAAACCATGCTGGTTGCTCTGGTTTCTCTCTCAGGAATCCTGCCCACTGGATCGTGAGGAGGTGCTCAGCCCTCTGGAATCTCTTGATGCCCCTTTTGCCTTCCAATCCAGGAGTGGGCAAAGGGGTTTCTTCTTTTTAGGGCCCCGTGGAGGGAGGGGCCGGTGGTGGCTTGGTGAGCATTGGTTCTGTTCTTTTTGCATTTTCCCCATCTCAGGAGTCACTGGGAACAAGGTCAGGTGTGGCGAGGTTGGTCGGATGAGCAGCAGTTGACTTCAGCCTAGCTGGAGAAGAGCCCCCACTTTTTACCTGTGAATTCCCCCTTTGGAGCCCAGCCCTTCGTGGCCACAGTGACTTTGTATGGCCCACCTCCTGGTTGGCAGTGCCACATTGTACTGTGCCATGCCAGGGCCTTCTCACCGGACAGAGTGAGACAGGGAAGTGTTTCTGAGCAGGGACTCAGGCAGATTTTTGGTGCTCAGAGGAGTCTGGGCAAGGCAGCCCTGGGTATAGGGACCTCACTTTTGTTCCCCCGCCGCCGCGGGTGGGCTCCAGTCAGCTGATCTCAGAAAAGCTCAGGTTCTCATACCACTCTGCACCAAGGCTTTAATGCAGGCCCTCATCCTCCCTCGTCCAGGCGATCACGGCAGCCCTTGTTCTGCCTCCCTCCTCAGCCTGGCCTCCGCGCTGCTGCCCGGGAGAGCTTTGACCTAGGCCTGATCCTGTCAACTTCTGATCAGTAATGTCCTTGGCCCCCTGCCAATGCGTGACGCTGGAATCCTCTGTAACTTGTCCCAGACTGCCTTTCCAGCCTCATCTCCCCCATGCCCCTCACATGTCCTTTATTCCGGTCAAACCAGCTTGTTTTCTGCTCTCCCAACAAATTTTCCAGGCTCCCAGGCCCTCCTGTTTTGTCACTGGTCTCTCCTTCTGTAATTCCATTTCCCACTTGGAAAGACTTTGATACAAATCTGTCTTTTAAAGCCTGTTATGGACTGAATTGTCTCCCCCTTGGACTCACATGTTGAAGCCTAACTTCCAAGGTGATGGGATCTGGAGATGGCCTTTGGGAGGCAATTAAGGTTGAATGGGGTCGTCAGGGGGGTCCAGGGGGGTTGATGTCCTTATCAGAGAGGGAGCAACAGCAGAGCACTGTCTCTCTGGGCACAGACAAAAGGGCTTGGAGGACACAGCGAGAAGGCAGCCATGCACAAGCCAGAAAGAGAGCTCTCAACAGAAACCAAATTTGCCAGCACTTTGATCATGGACTCTGAACTGAGAGAGTCAGTGTCTGTTGTTTAAGCCGCCCACTGGGCATTTTGTCAGGGCAGCCTGAGCTGGCTAAGACAAGGCCCAGCTGAGCAGCGTCTCTTCTCCAGAGCTGCCCCCTCACTATGCCCACAGTTCTGCTTCTCTCCCTCCCTGGACACTGGTCATAGGCTTCCTTGGGCTATTGTTGTCATTATTTAGTCTCTGTTACTAGTCTATAAGCAGTTTGAGGGCAGGGACCTTGTTTTGCTTATTCTAGTCAGAGTGCCAGATATATCTTTATTCAACTAATAATTGAATGAATTAAACACAAACACACATACCGACTCCTTTACAGTTGCCTGCTGGGCTGTGTAGAGTCCTATTATGGCCTCATTTCTGTGATGATCACTTAACCTGATTTCTGCAATATATTAACATGTGGGTAGGGTAGGCGACCTACCATGTTTTTCCACACTCATTGTGCCATGGTTTGTCAAGATGTGCAGCTTTTTCTAGCTCGGTTGGTGAGAGGAGAGGGTTTTGGTGATAGTGCCAATGAGAGCTGAGGCCAGGACCAGCGCCTGACCATAAGGACAGGGAGAAGTTGGGGAAGGAGAGAGTACATGTGGCTCTAAGCCTTCCTGGTATTGTCCTCCTTGAGGAGTGGCAGCCACATCCTCTGCCTTTGGACCCCAACCTCACAAAAGTTAGGCGGTGGAGAGAAGCGGTTCCCTAAATGGGGTGTGCTTGATTACATCCCTCAAGTTGAGCTGGGAGCACGCCCCAGAGAGTTAGGGTGCCTTAGGTGCTGGCACGTCTAATTAGGTACCAGGGCTCCTGGCCAGGGACAGAGGCACAGAGGTGCCAAGTCTACAGAGCAGGGGTCTTGTACAATCAGGCCACTGCTCTGCCTGGCTAAAACCCCTCAGTGGATCTGGTGCTCACCCAGTTCTCCAGCCACGACTTTCTCACCTCTCCCTTTGTATGCCAATGTGCTAAAGGCATCCCCTGATTTTTTTTTACTAGCCTCCCTTTGCCCTCTCTTCTTCCAGATCTTTGCATTTCTCTTTCCCCGTCTATCAAGTCTTAGCTCAAATGTTGCTTGTTCCAGAGGCCTTCCCCATCTTCCCAACCTCAGTAGCCCCTCACGATATCATGCTGCGTCCCACCGCTTGGTTTTCTTTTCTCCACAGCACTTACTGCTGTCTGAAGTCATCTTGTCCAGGCTGTGAGTGGCATGAAAATAGGGCCCTTGCTTGTCTTTTCCCTGCTGTATCTTCAGTGGCGAGGACAGCGCCTGGCACCCAGGGATGGTGGGGGTAATAAGTATTTGTTGAACGAGCAAAAGAAGGCAGCGTTGTTCTTCACGAACAGGGGAGATACTAGTGTCTCAGAGCTGTGTGGTATGTCACTGGCCGTGTGTGCTGTAGGTGGGACAGACACTCAGAAGGTTGATTTGGTGCTGCCCCAGGACTAGGAGAGAATGTAGGGTTCACACCCAGCAGCACCCAGCAATTAGTTTCATGGAGGAGCGCTTTTTCTCCTGACTGGTTTACTTCTAGCAACTTCTAGTTTTTGTTTTTATGACAGCATCTCAAGCCTCTCATTAGGTGCAAAAGGAATATTTGGTGCAGTTCCAGATTCTGCTTTTAAAAAGGAGAAGGGCTCAATCCTTGAATTGAAGACCGCAGCTCTGCCTGAGCTAGGAGGGTTTTTGACAGTTAGGAAAACCCTGACGTTTTGGAGACATTGTTTATAGTGAAGGAATTAAAGTTGCCAAACTTTATGACTCTACTTCATGTATGAGTGGAGGTGAAACTGTTTTAAACAAAACAAAACTGGTCTTGGCTTCCACAGAAAAGGAGCATTCTTTTTTCTTCTAATATGTGTTTGTTATTTCTATGACCACATAGTCATGCCTGGCTTTGTGATTGAAATCACTTGGAAATAGTTTTAAGATTGTTCAACTCTTCTATCACTGGCAGTTACCAAATTCTGTACCCAGATGTTTATCACTAATGATTCTAATAATATCACACTTAACTGTTATGCGAATTATACAGAGGCAACATCATCCTTAATATTGGACTGAAGTATTAATAAAGCAAAATTGCCCTGACCTAACATTTCAGGAGCCAGACCATAAACATTGACCTGTGGCAATCTACTGCCTCAGTAGAGGAGAGAAGGGGCAGATCACGTTCTCCATTAGAGCAGTGTAGAGTTAGACAGCAGTCAAGACACCAATAATCTGGGCACCATTCTACCAAGAAAAGGTTAAAATGTCATGTGTTTCCATAAGAATGCTAAAGTTTTTCCTTCATACAGGCATGCAGGAAATTAAACCACAAGAAAGACCAAGTCAAAAATCTTAATCCACCCTAAACAATGAAATGTGAAGTGTGGGTTTATGGTTTGGAGAGTGGATACAAATAGAGCTGAATGACGCAACAAATCAGCCTCCTCATACTCTCTGAGCCACGCGCATGTGTGGATTCTGGTGATAGACCCCAGTGCTTGTCTGGTCAGAAGCTGCCCTCCCTTGGGAAGGCAGGGCCTCTCGGAAAACTCAGTCCCACTTTTGTCATCTCTTGCCCAGGTTCCCCATTCTCTTTATACTCCATTCCAGAAGTGTCCAATCCAGGCTCACCAGTGTCCTTTAGGAGATGTGACTCAGAGAGAGGACCCCAGCTGCTTTTGGTTTGGGATATAGATGGTCTCTGTGTCCAGGGCAGTGGTAGCTTTATCGCTTTCAGCTGTCACAGTCTCTTACCTGACAGGAGGGGTATTGCTCTGCCTCAGGCTACCTCTCTTCCCAGAGCATTGATTAAACATTCTGTTTTATGATTTTGTGTCCTCTTATATCTCTAAGGCTGCCCTTTCTTTTTCAGACTCCTCTAGGCCTAGAGCTCTGAGAATGCAAATTGGCCTCTGAGAGAAAAACTCATCCAAGTAAATTTGAGGGTTATTCTAAGCTGCTTCAATACCCAAAGCACCTGCCATTTGCCTTGGACTTCCACGATGTACTTGGTGAGAGGAGATGGGGGCAAATGTATTGCAAATACAATTAGATAAATGACAAGAAAAAGAAACCAGATGAGACTAACTTCCAGCTTATCATTTGCTCTTTTTTTTTTTTTTTTTTTTTTTTTAATTTTATGCATCTGGAAACCAAGAAAACCACCTTGTGGTGAAGTAGGAGGAAAGCAGAATTTCTAGATGGACTTGCCTTAGAAAAAAGATTATGAAAATGGGTGACTGTCCACCTAGAGAAGGAATCCTAAAGAAACTTGAGGCCATGCCGAATGCCTTAAATCTGATATATGTTGCCAGAAAACGGATATTTTTTTTAGTCCCTTTAAAAATGTTTTTCATTTAAAAGCAATACATGTCCATTTTGAAAAGATAAAAGTTTTAAGAATGCATATTTTCTTCTAGTTTCATATATGTGTATATTTATATAAATATACAGATACATACATATAAATAAATAATACATTACATATTTGTAATACTGCTGTCATGTGTTTTAAAATATTGATTTCCATGATTACAAAATAATATATACGTATATTGTAGAAACTTAGAATAGAATAAAGAAATTTAAAATGATCTATTCACTATGGGTGAGGGTATGTGGGCTTGTCTTTGAAGATGACCTTCTAGCAAGCCATAACTCCAGTTTCATGTCTTCGTGTAGTCCCCTTTCCTTGACTTGGGCTGGCTCTGTGACTTGTTTTTGACCAGTAGGATATAGTGGAAGTGATGCAGCATGACTTCCGAGGCTCAGTCTCCAGGAGCCTTGTGGGTTCAGCCTGGGTCTTTTGGAACACTTGTTCTTGGCAAGCTTCCTTTTGGAATCCAGCTGCCATGCTAGGCGAAGCCAAAACCCCAGGGAGAGCCCACATGAAACTGCTCTGGTCGAACAGCCCCAGCCAAGCTCTTTGCCAACAGCCACTGTCAACTGCTATACGTATAATATGGACGTCTAGCCTGGCTGAGCCTTCAGGTTGACTATAGCCTCTGCAGCTATGTTCTGGTTTCCATATGAGAGATCCCATGTGAGGGCCACCCAGCTAAGCCTGGTTGACCCACAGAACCATGAGGGGTCATCATAACCTGTTGTAAGCTACTGAGGGAGGTTGATAACTGGCTTGGGTGTGGGCTAATTTCAGATAAACCCATTTAAAGAGAGCTGCTTGAAGCAAAAGAGTCAGACTCTAGGGCCAGGCAGGCTTGATGTGCATTACCGCTTGGTCACTCACTAGCTGTGTGACCTTGGCCAAGTTATGTGGTGACTGTGAACCTTAATTTTCTATATTTGTTAAATGGAAATTGGGAGATTTAAAAATAGTCCACTGTCTGGCACATAGCGGGTACTAAGTAAATGTTAGCTTCCAATATGGCAATATTTAATAATCATGAAGGATGATGATAAGGAAAAATGGAAACAGTAGTGTCAGTGGCAGCAGCAGAGAATATATAATGAAAATCTTACTATATTTGCATGTTTTAAGGCTAGGAACAATGTCATTCATTTTTTTTATAGTATTTCTTTCAACTACAGTTTACATTCAACATAATATTATTTTCAAGTTTATAGCATGGTGGTTAGACTTTTATACAACCCACAAAGTGATCCCCCCCAAGAAGTCTAGCACTCACCCAGCACCATACATAATATTACAACATCCTGAACCTCCTCCACACCTGTCATAGTACTTAGCAAACGGTAGAGACTTGGCTTGGAATGGCCGAGATCAACACAGTGAGACGTCTTCTGTGCCTGATATATTTTGTGCTACTCTGAGAACAAGCAGCTGAGTTATAAGTGAGGGATAAAGGCCACCTGTGTTCAGAATCACAGGGTGGCATTCTAACCCTCTTGTCTTACAGTCTGGGAAAACTGGTGGCCAGAGGGAAGTGACTTGCCCACAGTAGTGACAGAGCCAAGGCTCTAATCCAGTGCCCTGTCTACTCATACTTTCTTAGAGTTTCTAAGTTTGCATTTCATTAAATAAGACAGAGCCCATTGCATACTTGTTTTTTAAAAATGGGGGAAAGAAGAGTTAGTCTGACTTTGCCTTCTAAAAGTACCTTTGATATGCAGTCATCTCCTACTTATTTATTCACTTATTTATTTTCTAATTTTTTCAGTTATTATTGTTATTATCATATTATTGTTGTTGTTGTTGTTGTAAAGAATGAGCAGAGCCCTCTAGCCTGGTGCTGCTGGAGATTTTTCAAGAGGTCATGGCCACCCTTGAGTATTCAGATGGTGGCCCAAAGCCACAATGGCTACTCATGCTCCTTCCATTTCCCCCGCAGCAGGCGACACCAGGGCCTTCCAGTCAGGCGAATTTGCTTGGTGCGACCTACCATAAGTGGGATGACAGAAAGTTCTCCTTTCCATTAGAATGCCAACCAATGAATGTAGAGAAATGAGGACATTAGTCACCATTTGGTGACAATCATTATATTAATAATTTATTCAGATAGTAAGAATGAATGCTGAACCAGCAGGTAAAGATTTGTTCGCGAATAAGACATTTTCACAGTCTCAAAATGTTCCCCCACATAAGCTACTGTTATAAAGAAAAAAAAAAATGGTAAATTTACAGTGATCGAGATCGACATTACCAGTCATGGGACAAACTGACATGCTGTGCCTCCTGATACAGAGTGAGAAAAACAGCGTTACTCTGTGCTATTTTTGACAAAGGTGCATACCCTGAATCTAACCATAAAAAAAAAAGTTAGGAAAACCCAAACTGAGGGAGATTTTCTAAATAATAGGCCTGTATTCCTTAACTTGTCCTCGGTCACAGAAGATGAAGACAGACTGAGGAACTATTTTAGATTGAAGAGACATGACAACTCTGTGCCATCCTGGACCAGAAATTCTGATTTTGTTTTTGGAAACTTGACAAATTTTTGTGGGACTGTAGATTCAATGGTGATGTATTAGTGTTAATTTCCTGGTTTTGATGGTTGTACTGTCATTATGAGAGTGTCCTTGTTTCTTAGTACACACTGAAATATTTAGAGGTTAAATATTTTTTTTTACTTTCATCTGCAATTATGTCAATTTCAGCATTATATTTTACGTGTTTAATTAAAATTTACTTAAAATTTATTTAGTTAAAAAAGAAACAAATGAAATTAAAATTTAATTAAAACAAGGGAATAAGTTGATTAGTGCTAAGTACAATTTGGTAGACAGAATCTTTTTGATTGTAGGGTCTATGATGGGAACAAGTTATAAAGAGGGTTTCTTGGGGACACCTGTTCTGTAGGAAGGTGAGTTGTATTTTAGGTGAAAATTAGAGTCTGGACTCCCAGCACAGTGGCCAGTCTTTTGGCTTTTCCACATTCTTGGGTAATTCTCATTAGACTCATAGTAGGAGGGCTCCTCTTAACCTTGGGAAACAGGTATGAAAGCAATGAAACGTAGATTGTATCTTGGGTAGGAGAAAACTATAAAATGGGGACAATAAACCCTATTTATAAGGCTTAAATGAGGTAAAATACCTAGCCTGGTACCTGGCATTTAGGACCCTCATCATTTTGTAGATGATGATAGGTAGTTCATCTTTTAAAAAAATTTTAGCATAAAAATCAATAAATTACATGACATTTTGGCAAGAGGCCTGGCTTAAGAGACAGGAAACCTGAGGAACCATTAGACTACTGGCAAGTCAGTTTACAAATTGTCACATGGGAGCAGATGTTGCTCCTGAAAAGATTAAATCCATATATATTTTTTTATCCTGCTACGAAAGGTAAAAGGGAATGGATAGTTCTTCACATAGAAATCTCAGAAAGATATTTCTGGGTTTATAAGGTGGAGAAACTGGTTTTTCTCATTGAACCTGATGTGAATTTCTGGGCCCAAGGAATGATGTGGGGCCACTCTTTCCCACTCCTCCATGGCCCCAGGGGGAGTTGACATGTGCCTGAGGGCTGTTCTCTGCCTGATCCCACTTATCCTTTCTGTATAAGCATCTCAGTAGTGCATGCCCCTCTCTTGGGTTCAGGGCCTTCTGTTGAACTCAGCTAGAGAGGAGACTTAAGGAGACTCATGAGTAAAGAGAGAGGGCAGAGGAAATTAGAAGCAGGAGACCCCATAGCTATAATAAAGAGCCTCTGAATGAGGAATTTGCAAAGTTGAGTTATGACCATTTGGGCAGACCAGTGATAGCCGTATAACTATTTCCAGAAAGCACCTGTTAATTCTGCCCAGAGAGGACTGCCTTCTACAGCTGCCATTGCCAGGATTCTATGACAAAAAAACCTGCTGGAGAAGAGCAGGGACCAAGGATCAGTCTTTGTTGGTGAACAAGGTCAGGTTGTAGTCCTGCCCCAGACAGGAAGGGGGAGCTTACACTTTTGGAGATAAATAAAGTCTAAAGCAAACACCAGAGAACAATAAACTATGTAGAGGCCAGCAAGGACCATGGATATCTATACCATAGAAATGAAGGAAAGGCAGAGTATTCTGCTTTCCAGATCTAAAATTCAATTTCCCCTGTATACTGAACTTCATAAAGAAGGCCATGAACTATAATTTCATATTGTCAATAAAGTGAGAGGAAATTGAGACCAGGTGTTGTATGTGTTTTCTCATTATATATGTCCCTAAAGTTTTTCATCCCAGTTGAAAATAAATAGTGTCCTATCCTAAAGGAAATGATTAATACCAAGTTGCATAAGGTGCTAAGGGTGAAGGAGGAGACTCATGTTATACTGTCACTTAAGCAAAACCATGTCTTTTCATAATTGGCTTTGTTTTGTGCGCAGAACAGGAGCTGATAGTTACAAAAAATGTTATGGCCGAGCCACAGCTAATGCCCAGTTTCCCAGGCTTAGTTTTGAGAGGGGGCGAGTAGGGCTAGAAGAAAGAATTTGTCATGTAGGTCATTAATTTCAACCCCTTGGCCCCAAAACCTCTTAACAGAGCTGCTAACAGGTTGTATAAATCACTCTTATGCACTCCATTTCCTCCCTTCACTCCTCGCTTGGAGGTGGGGGCAGGCTGCTAATGTGGAAGACATAGATTTACACAGGGGAGAGTCAGGGACATCCTGGCTGAGCAGCACCTGCAGAACTGAGCGCAGGTCCCGTCCTGGCGGCTTAGGGCCTGGAAGGTGGGGGAGCATGGGGAGGAAGGGCCAGTACAGGGCCTCAGAGCCCAGCAAATCTGAGTGTGGATTCTGGCTCTGCCCCTTACCAGCTATGTGGTCTTGATTGCCACACTTCTTCATTTCCTCATTTATTAAACAGCAATGATTATACTCATCTCAGAGCGTTTAGATGATTAAATGAACGTACAGGTTGGTCCTTGTCATTAAAAACTCCCTTTCAACTTATTTTTATGGCATTAAATCTTTTTTCCTGAAATTTCTCAGGGGTCTCTGTTCAACGAAAGGGGACCCCAATAGTCTTCAAGCTCCGTGGGGGAAGGGAGTCTTGAGGGAGGTGGTTTGTTAGGAAGTGGGGAAGTCCCAGTAGCTGCACCAAGATGATCTAGAGCTGTCTGATATTTCACCCTTGAGGTGGCAGCATTTCTTGTTTTTAAAGATAGCGGGATTTTAAAAGGGACTTCAGAGATGTCTGAAGGCTTTTCTCAGACACCCGTATGTCATGGATCAAATACTATTGAGTGAGACAGATCTGTGCTTGCTCTCAACTTTGACGCTTCCTTACCGGGTTGTTGCAGACAGGTTGCTAAACTCTCTGAGCCTCAGGTTCCTTATTTGAAAATGGGAGTTACTAAAACCCATCTGGCAGAGTGTAGTGGAGGTTCATGAGCTGACTCAGTAAATGCACGGCCCCAGCTTGGGCCTGGCCCATAGACACCCTCTGCCTGCATTTAGGGAGGGGGTGTTTGATGATCAGGCTGGAGGCGCTCCAGGAATCTGGGCCCAAGACCCTGGACCCTTGGCATGCTCCACTCTTTCTTCATAGTAGCTATTTTCATAGTTAGCCAGCTGTCCTGCAGCTGGGCCTGACACAGCAGAGGGAATGGAGGGGGCTTTGGAGGGACAGGGAAAAGCCCATCTGGGAAGTGACCCCTGTTCCCTGTCGGATGTACAATCACCACAGTCAATTCCACTGCAGACCCCCTCAGGGACACAGCTCGGATCTGTGCCTTGCGGGGGCGGGCCCTCCGTCATGGCCTAAGACCCTCCAGTAAGAGAAGCCAGTCTAGTGTGGCTGGTGTGGAACATCGGGACCATGCCTGTCCCATGGGCCTCAAAACAGCTTCTCCCAGATCATGAGGCTCTTGTCCTAAGAGGAAGTCTCTACTCGTTTTCATTTGCCCTTTTTGGCTTCCGCAGGCCAGAGGTGCTGCTGACCAGCAATTTAAAAAGCTACAGAGGATGATAAAGCAGGTGGCAAATTGCCGCAATATTTCCAAGCAGACAATGAGAAATTAAGCTCACTCCCACGCAGCTGCTTCCTGGTCCCCAGCCCTGTGCCCCACAAGGCTTGGGGCTGTCATCATTTCCCTTTCTCCCTGAACCCCCTCCTGGAGAGTGGAAAGTTTACGCCAATGTTCTGAGGTGAAAGCCCTCTGATGTGTTATAAATATTTATCTCTGGGAAGCTCTGAAGCTCTTTCAAAACAGAAAGATGGGGAAGGGCTCACATGGTTAGCCTGCCCTTCTGAGAAGGCCTGTTTGTTGTCCAGGATGGTGGGCCCAGTGCTTACCGAAGCACGTCTTTTCTTTTCTAATTTCCTGATATGTTTTACTGCATGTTGTTTTGTGTTTGTTAACAATTGTCTACCAAGAATTGTGTCTGGGGATAGAAGAAGAGAGGGGAGAGGAAAGGCCCCCCCCCTTCTTTTGTTTGTTTTCTGGTATCATTAATTACTCATTCTGGGTTGTAATTCCATCCCCAGTCAGATGACATGCCTTGTGGCTGGTTTAATTGGAAGCTGATGATGAGCTGTCCCAAGCCTGTTTTCATAGGGAAATGTTGACTTGGGAACCTCCCAGCTGGTTCTAAGGCCCTGAATGTTGCCCTGTGCAGTGAACTTGTGCAGAAGAATCAACCTTATGGCCAGCCAGCCGGGTGCTCAGGGCCTCAGACACCAACAGCGGGTATGGGCTTCCTAAACCCTGAGAGCCACCACCTAGACAGTCTAGAGCCCTCTCAGTGCTGTCCAGGACTAAGGCGGTGATGATGGCAATGGGATCATGAAGTTCTTAAAAGCTACGTCTTTAGCCAGCACTTTCAGTCTTCTCTGCCTTTTTCCAACTTGTTAGAACCAAGTGACACTATTCTTTTAGCTGAAACTGGAGCAGAGGCTGAAGTGAGAAGACTTGTTTCCTTATGAAGATAGTAGTACATTCTTGATTTTACCCCCTGGAGTTGAAGTTAAAGCGGAAATATGTCTCAAACCAGAAGGCCCGCCTAGGTCCTTAGCATCTTTTCCTGCTTTGAGTTGACATATTTCCTGTTTTGTGGTCAAATATTCATCAGTTCTGTGGTTGGGGACTTACTTCAGCCAGAACCCTGAACCACTTTCTGTGCCCTGGAGGCAGCAATTCTCCTACTTCCTGAAATAGCTCAGCTCACTCTCCCTGATCTGTTGCCAAACTCTCATCCCCCATGGAAATCAGTGTTCAAAGCTCCAACTGCTGACCCATGAGGTAGATGCTGGAAGCTCTCATAGATCGTTTCTGTCATTTCACCCAAAGGCCTGGTCAGCCAGCATGAGGCAGTCGAGTTCCTCCGAGGAGGTTGCCCAGCACAGGTGTGCTCCTCAAACACCTGGTGCCCACACTGGGCATTTCCTAATACATGAGCAAGTGTCCTTTTACCTGAGAAAATGACACAGGGGAACGTTGATACTTCAGTTCTTGTTTCTGTGATTTAAACACATGTGTAAGAAAATCTGTAAGTCCGAGGGGCTGGCTGCAAGGACCCTCATCCTACTAGTTAGATATAACAGCAAACACATTTCCAGGAATGAATGTTTAACTAGGCAAGGGCAGTGAGGGTGGACAGTGTTTTGCTATTGTCTGCTGCAGCTCTCACGCTAGGCACTGCTCAGGAGCTTGCGTCTTCAGGGGTGACTCCTGGATGTTAAGTCAGCTTCCTGCCTTCCCTTTGAATTTAGCACAGCTCAAGGTGTGTTCTTAGAGGATCGTAAAGATTTGTTTGTTTGGTTTGGTTTTTAACATTCCTGTCTAATGTTAATTTGAGAATATGGAGAACAATTTTCTCATTCCCAAAAGCTGTCTATAAACTCCGTGGATCATGGAATTTTCTCATTTCTTTGGCCACTACTTATTAATCTTCAGGTTTACATTTTTCACAGGATGATATGCGGATCCTCCGTGAGCTACCTGTGTTGAGTACCTGGCAAGTCTTCTGCATGACCCTTTGGGCCATTGCACAATGTTTTCTGCTTCCTAGGAGTTAATGGCCCATGCTGGGAGTGTGTGGGAGGGGGAGCTAATTAACATAAGAGCATTAACTAGGGAGCTAGGAGACCTGAGTTCTGGGATCAGCTTTGCCACTTAGCTCAACGGTGTGACTCCCGACAAGTCTCTCTTTGGTCCTCAGTTTCCCCATATGTACCGTGGGTATATTGGCCTTAATTATTATCAGACTCTTTCAGATCTGCTGTCCTAGACTAACTATTTTTTATGTTCTCTACCTTTTTGTTGTCTTCTCGTAGGATTCCGACATGGTGAACATCCAATCAGCCTTGGATGCTGGCTTGCTTTATTAACTAACTAACTAACTAACTAACTAACTAACTAATTAATTTTTAGCTCTCTAGTCCTCCTTTTTCTCAAAGAATCATCCTCATACTTTATAGATTTCATCTACTCCCCGCTTTGGGGGCAATTATCTCATTCATTTATTCCTTAAATTTTAGTGGTTCTACTGCTGTCATTACAATTATCCTCAAACCAGCATCCTCTCTGGGCCATCAACGTGGCTGTCACTTCCCTATATTGATCTCGTTTCCACCTCAGAACTGCCTTTCAGCATTACGTGTAAAATCCCCGATGTACTTCCCACAGAGGGGTCACTTATATGAAGGACCAGAGGCCAGAGGAATAGGGCCCTTTAAAAAAACCTTATCCCAGTGAATTCTAGCATTCCTAGTAAGCATCTTCCTCTTTTGAGCAGTCACATTTACAACTTGGCATCTCATTTCATAATTACATAAAAGGATAGCAATCTGGACAGATGCCCGCATGACAGTGCAGGCTGTGCTAGGGGCTGTCAGCCTCCCTGAATAGAAGGGAGTGTCCTCCTGCCTTAGCATGAAAAGTGACAACTGGGTCAGTCCTTTCACATTGGTGTGAAAGGGTCACTTTGTGCTGGAGCTGCTGTTTCTTTCCTTTCTAATCAGTTGACCTTGGTTTGGTGAATTCCTTTAAAAAAAAATATTAGCAACTTTTAGCAAACCTTTCCTGAAAGGTGCTTTATAGACAAGGAGCTATAAAAAACATGAAAGCGTCTCAAATTCCTGTTTCTAAGGGCTGAGTTCACTCTCCACCAGCCCCTAAAGGGTATAGAAAGTGGTCAGATTTGTTGCAGGGCTTATTAAGACAAGGCCAGGGCTTGGTCCAAATAAAGGAGCTGGATCTCTTCAGGAGACATCTGATAGATATCCCTGAGCTCTGCCTTCCCAGCACCTTTCTTTCTCAAGGAGCACTCTCTCTGGCAAGGACGGTGAGATAGGTACACAGGTAGCAGTGACCTGAGAGAGGCAGCCATAACTTCCAACCAGGGCCTGTCCAGGCAGGCCAGGGAGGAAGGCATTAGAGCTGCTTCTTGGAGAATACATAGGATTTAAATGACCTCAAAAGACCAGAGAGTACACATAACATGTGGTTTCAAGGAATAATGACTGATTGAATGAATGGCTTCTCTACTGTCAGGAGTTTCTTATAATGAAATGACCATTTTCATGTAGAAGACTTTCCTTAAATTCCACATTAGGCCAACTTGTTGCTCTGCTCTTTGTCAAGGTCTTTGGCTCTCCTGCGTGCTCCTGGAGTCTTTGTGTGGGTAGCATTAGAGCCAAAATCTGCCTTTTTGGAGCTCTTCTCTAATCAGTAGGGGAATCAGGGTCTATTGATAAAAAGCATGCTGGGCTTTCAAGTCAAGCCGACCTAGGTTCAGATCCCAGCTCCAACACTTATTTGTTGTGGAGCCTCAGGCTATTGTTTTTAACGGTTTTAAGCCGTTAAAATAACTCTACTAAACATGTTGGGTGGTAATGAGAAATAAACTATTGCCTGTGCAATGCTGGACACTCAAAACCACTCAAAGAAAGGGTGTTTCTACGTGGCCATCACTGGCATTATTGCAAGTACTTCCTGGAGCCAGAGGATGAGATTTAACCTTCCCTCATAACCTTGACAGTGCCACAAAAGTACCACCATACATCCTGGAGGTCTCTTCATCTCCAGGCTAAACACTCTTGTATCTTCCTGCCCCCACCCCCTCTGCCCCACAACATACCCCTTTTATCAACAGAACCTGCGATGATGTGGTTTCTCTACTTTGGATGATGGAGCTAGCCTGTCCCTGTCTTACAAGGTCTCTACCTTGTGTGAATAAGAGCTACCCATGAGAGCTTGGGGCACAGGAGATGAACTGAAAGGAAGAGAATGTCTGGAGGGGTGTGTGTGCTGTGGGGCCCCCATTATGACTTCTCGATGGCTGCAACTCTCATTCCTGGACATTCTTCCTTAAAGTCGCCATCAGGTTCCTTCCCTCTGTTCTCCAGGGCCACGTCTGAGAGCAGCAGGTTCCTGCAGGCTCTGCCCTGCGGCCTATTTCCCATCTCCACTTCTGGTTTAGGGCAGCTTTCGTGGAAACAGCAAAGTCACCACAAGGGGCTCCTGGGTCATCATCTTTCTTGTTTTCTAAGTTGTCGTTATTGTTGTTTTTAGTGCAGGAGGGAAAGGCAGCATTTTCACTTCATTTCAGTGTGGGCATGGACAGTGTGAAGCCAGGCAGGCAGCAGGGTCCACATGGGCCTGTTCGGCCCATTTTCCTGTACCCTCTTCCCACAAGGGCCCAGAGAAGCCAGTTCTGGTGCCCTTTTACTTTCCTCTGGCCTGGACAGCTAGATTGTTACCTACTGTAACTTTTTTCCCCCCAGAAAACTCTTATAGGATATCAATTAATGTTCTGATTCTTTCCATCATGAAAGAAAATGGAAAAAGGAACAAATGAATTAGTTTTTCTTAAATGACAAGCTGTGATTTCTTCATAAACTAATTTAGAGAATGCCTTTTGAATTCCACAACAGTTCTGTTTACTGGATGCCAAGCCCTGTATGATGAATGGATGGAGGTCGAGATGCCAAAGCTAGAGTCCTTGTCTTCAGAGGGCTTCCAGGGACAGCCTGTCCTCAGACAGCTGTCATGCTCTGCAGGGGGCAGGCATGAAAAGGCTGCTGAAGAGCGGAGGGGAGAACCCGGTGTCTTGGATGGT
The DNA here is from genome assembly GCA_003508835.1 of Eonycteris spelaea. Classification (NCBI taxonomy): domain Eukaryota; kingdom Metazoa; phylum Chordata; class Mammalia; order Chiroptera; family Pteropodidae; genus Eonycteris; species Eonycteris spelaea. The sequence goes on along the minus strand of PUFA01000001.1, from coordinate 28,725,287 downwards.
GTTGTTGTTACTTCACCTCTCCATGCCTGTCCACATGTCAAGGTCCAGGCCATTTGTCCCCGTCTTCCTTGACTGCCTCAGGCCCAGTGAGTTCCCCTACTCTCCAAGCTTTAGATCCCTGTAGCCTCTACAGCCTGTACAGATGACGTTCGCCATATTGTCGTTCCGTCTTCTCAGCATCACAGCCTCACGAGGCACATCCCACTTTAACAAATGACACAACTCAGGTTTGAGAAGTAAAATTTAATTTTCCCAGGGTCACAGGATTAATCAGCAGCAAAATCGGAACTTGCACTCATGTGGTCTGATTCCCTGGCAGGCCTTCTCCTCGTTCCAAGTACTCTCTTCTTCATGTGTTAACCCCTTGCAGACCCTCTTTGGAGTTCCCACAGCCCCTCTTCCATTTCATGTCAGCACTAATTCCTCACTCTGTTTTTAGTCACCTGCACGTCTCTCCTTGAAGGCAGGGTCCCAGTCAGCCTGGTGTCGGTCCCCTCATGGCACCAACAGCACAGGAGCTCAGTCAGGCTTGGCCGGGTGAAGGAAGGATGAGAGAATGAGCTTGGCCCGTGCCCTGCTCCTGAGTTACCTGGAGCCACAGAGGCAAACAGCTCTTATGTGCTAGGTAATTGTGAGACTCAGTTTGTCTACCTCGACACAAATTTAGGTTTGCAGAATGTACTAATAAGGGCCTAAAACGATAACAATTTTTACCCCTTTCTCCCGTGGATCATTTACTACGTATGCTTCAAGAGAAACAGAAACACCTATAAGCTTTCCGTTTTAAGTAGAGTGTCCACATAACGTGTCAGATATTTCTGAGAATGAAAATGGTGTGCTGATGACAATTATATACCAGGACACTAGGCCTAAACTGGAGCACATGGTTACCTGCTTTTAAACAAAATGTGTGTCTGCAATTGGAAAGAAAGATCCAGGACAGTTGTTTATGGAGACTTCAGTCTTACAGAGTGGGTTGCTGGCACATGAAGGGCCTTTGTTTCCAGCGGCAACTTTGCATCTTCAGTGACAGCAAGAATAATCTAGTATCCTTTTCTGCATCTTCCACTTCATTTTCTATAAATAGCTGAGCCTCCCAGGATGTGTGTCTGTGTCTTATTATTGTCTTTTTCTTTCCTCCAGAGATCCTGCGGATAATTCAGCTGGACCTAGACCTAAAGTACAAGACCAACATCCGGGAATTGTTTGAGGAGTTTGACAATTTCCTGCCAGGCGCCATCATTGGCATTGCAAGAGAGATGCAGCCGGTATAACAGGTACATGGCAGCTGTAGCCGGGCGGCCTCCGGGATCCCTCCCCACCCTGTACCCCGTCTCCCGCCACTCATGGCAAACTGGAATTTATCGGTGTGCAGTCTTTCTGTACTAAATATCTTAGGGACACATTTTTATGTATTGCTTATAATTAATAATATGGGTAGGTGGGTTTGTTCCAAAGCCATAGAGATTATCTCATTCTTTTGGGGAATTTGTGATATTTTTCTTGTGGAAAGCTTAGCTGTTTTGGTTGTTGATTCCAGTTAAGCTCAGAATTTTAAAATCGTGGCATTTGTCTTACAGAGGAGGTATCAGAATATAGTTTTAACTTGCCCGTCTGGTCATAGACTAGGCTTTCTTGGCCTCTGAGTCACCAGTGACCCTCCTTTGTATAAGTAGGGTGGGTTTATTAGTCCTGGAGGGAGGGAAAGGCGGTACACCTTTGGAACACAGATTGGCATTGCCTAGTCGAGGTGAGGAAGCACATTCTGTGTGACAGAGTTTTATTGTTAAGTGTATGTCATAGAGAAACTGCAGCACCCAAGAACCGGGAGACAAGATCAAGAATATTCACTGCAGCATTGTTTGTAGTGGTAAAAACGGAAAACAACTTAAACGTCCATAGATAGCAGAATCAACAAATAAAATATATTCATCTAATCGAGTATTGTATAAAAAACTGAAGTGAATGAATGGTAGCAATGTGCACTGATAGGTAAAACTAGATTATAATCTTTAGGGATACAAACACAAGTGGTAAAAATTATAAGAAAAACCAAGTAAATGATGGTTCCCGAAAGTCAAAGGTAGTTACCTCTGGAGGGGATCGGGGAGTGATGGGGAAGGGGACATGGATGGGGGTTGTGTCTGGGTGCTCTGTTGCTTTGGTTTTCTACCTGTGTGGCTGTGCAAGTGTTTGCATGCATGCTTTAGTGTATAATATATGGCTTACAATTGAAAAGAAAAGCAAGGAAAATCAGCAGCACCTACAAGTTTTTGCTAAAAACTAGGCCCATGGCCCTAGGTCCAGAGTTCCATGTTACCCAACTGTTCCTCCTCTGGGCAGGGCCATAGCTGACCCAGAGCCAGCTGCCTGGAGCTAATATTTCACTGCCCCCTGGGCTGGCCTGCTCTTTGTTCTCAGCGCAGACCCTCATGCTGGCTCCCTGTGAACATTCTTGGAGTCAGGCCCAGTCTTCAGAGAGCTGCAGGGCACAGGCAACTAGTGACTCAAGAGCACACATTTCTCCTTAGAGGGAGGGGAAGAAGTGACAGCCTCAGCTTGATTGTGGCTATTTGCAAGACCCAGATCACATAACAGGAAATTCCTGCAAGGCGTCTGAATGAGCTGATAACTCCTGGACCTTGTGGTCTATTTCCCGGGACATAATCCCCCACAGTCACAAAGTAGAACCTCTTACTCCATATGGGTAGTGAACAGGAGAGGGTTTGGGCAAATACCTCCCACTTAACTCACAGCAGCCTCCTGGCCTCATTTTCTCACCTTCATGTAAGGTGTATCTTATGTCTGGGGTTCTTGATTTAACAAAGGGAGGTGATGGAAAGAGCACAGAACCAGGGGTCCAAGGTTCTATATGTTAGTCCCAATTCAGCCACCATGCTTGGGACCTGGGCTCTGTCATCTGAGAATAGGAGCAGGTGTGCTTGAAGACCTCCCTCTCCCACCCAGCTCTTCTGACCTTCACCATTTCCTCATTGTCTTTCTTCTTCTGTCCTGAAGCTGCTAGTCTGCTGGTGAGCTCCTCAGTTCTCCATAGGGGCCAGTATCCCTGGGACATTTAAACCAGGCTAATTATTAAATGCAGTTAGAGCAGCGATGCCTTCAAGCCCTGGTTTGGAATCTTCCTATGTAATATAAATGGAAACCTGATCGCACTTAATTTAAATTGGCCAGAATTTATGTTCTGTAGATCTAGGATTTTACAAACTGTGAAACTTAAATCAATTTAATAGTCTGCCTTCTCGAAAGCAATCTCTGAAAGATTTTAGATCCAAAATGAAATTGAGTTTTGTCACCTTCAGAGTCTTTAATTATCATTATGTACGAAGAGAAATATGAGACGTCTACTGCAGGTCTGCCATAGAGTCCAAGAAATGACTCGTTTGCAGGGCTTGCACACTCAGAATCAACAGAAATGAAAACTCCTTTCCATGCCTTTCCCTTCTCCTCTTTCACCCTTGTCAAGCTGAAATGTTTCTAAAGGCCCCTAACAATTAAGTCTGCAAATGACTGCCGCGGTCTCGTTCTGGGGCTGTGAACGGTTTGGTGCTGGCTGGGGCAGACAGAGAATGGAGTGTCGTTTTTTTTTGCCATCTTCCACAGGGAAACCTCACACACCTGGGGCCTGAAAGACCAAGTGTTAAGTTGTCTGCCACTTTGGAGCCTGTGCCTGGGTGTGTGTGTTTGTGGGGAGGGGGTGGGAGAAGAAAAGGAGAAATGGAAAGGGAGCGAGTAAACAGTGCCCAAGCAAGGAAAGAGAAAGCGGGGCCTTTCTCACGAGCTGAGATAGGTCTCAGCCCTCTCTCCTTGGACTTGGCCATCACAGCTTGTGGGGAACGCCCTGCCCAGCCATCTGCCCACCTCTGAAGCCACCCGTCGCTCCCCGAGCACTTTTTGAGGAACTGGCAGTGGAGTTTTGACAGCCATGTGCTCTCCCTAAGTGATAGTGTATGAGGTGGGCAAGGTTTTTGTTTTTTGTTTTTGAAATCATAGCTGGAATCTGCTAGCATCTATGAAAAGAAAGGAAAATTTAGAAACAACACAAAACAGCACAAAAGCAAAAACTTGGATGAATTAACCGAGCACATTTGGATCTAGAAATTTGGATGCCTCAGCCATGTTATTTTATTTTTATCTGACAGTTACTGTACTTCAAAAGGGCACATATTGAGTCATTTTAATGGCTGTTTCCCCTCTATTGTGTGCCATGAATGTTAGAAACTTGGAGGGGGGTGAGAAAAGACAGTATTTCCCGCTGTCCATTTGACAAATAGCTTTCTTTACAAATTTTTTCTTCCAAAATGTACACATGTCCGATTGTGTTTTCTGGTAAATGGCTAGTGATAGAGGAACTTTCTTCTCTTGGATCCCTGTTAAGATTCTGTTGGGTCAAAATTATCCTGTAAAATCGTGGAAGCAGTGGTCATCTTGGGTGAAACATTGCCCTTCCTTTCTTGACTTTTTCTCTGCCTCTGTGTCAGGAAACTAGACCACAAATAGTTCCTCACTGGTGATGTGTTTAGTTAGGAAAAGTGGCCAATAAGAGAGAAGGGTTTAGTGGTTTCTCAGTAAATAGAATGGTCTCCGTAAATAGAAAACTGTTTTTTACAAATTGTGTTGTTGGTTCAGGGTGCCATTTTGAATTTGTTTTCTTATGAATGTATTGGAAGAGTAAAGAAAACTTTAGACCCTCTTTTGTATAGCCTATAAAAATTAAAAGCAGCAAAGCAGCTATATGTAGAAGAAATAGTACTCAGGTTGTACTCAAAAGTCGTGGATTATAGTCCTGCCTTTCACGAATTACCCATGTGATGCTTTGCAAATCAGTTTAGTCTTTGGCCCTCTGTTTTTCCATCTGTAAGTAGAGATCAATATATCTAATGCATAGTCACTGGAAAACTCAATTGTAATAACACACTTGAAATCTTCTAGGGTTAAAAGAGACCGTCAATAAAGAGCGTTTTTCTCACTCTCTCCTGTAATCCTCACAATTTCTTTTTGTGTTTTCTTCTCCAGATGGTTTGTTCTTCTGGAAACCTCCTGTTTTACCCAATTCCCAACCACACAGGGCTACCAGTTAAAATACAGGACACCCAGTTAAATCAAATTTTAGATAAACAATAAAAAATTATTTTCTGTGCGTATGTCCCAAATGTTGCATGGGACATACTTATACAAGACAATTATTTGCTGACTAAGTGAAATGTAAATTTAACTGAGTGTCCTGTTTTTGTTTTTGTTTTGCTTTTTGGTTTGTCTTTTACTTTTGCTTGTTTGTTTTGTTTTATTTTCACTAACTCTGGCAGCCCTGCCCCTACCCAAAAGTTAAAACCTTTTCTTTTTAGCCAAAGCAAGCGATATGGCTTTCCTACAAGATTCTCGAGTAGGCAGGAACAAAGGGTGTAGAAGTGGAGCTTGTGAGGGAAACAGAGGTGAGAGAGTGAGGGGTGGGAGGCAGCCCTCAAAGTCTCCGTGAGGCAATGTGCCTGAGGTTCCCCACTGTGCAGGAGCTAGAGGCCCGGCTTAGGATTTCCGGAGGTGTGCCCACTGGGGCTAGAAAGCCTGGCAGTGGCTTGTATTTAGGCGTCAAGGTTCTTGTTGAACTGAGAGAGGGGAGCTGGAGAGGAGAGAATATGTGTGACAGAGAATGTGCGTGAATGTATGTAAGCAAGAGAGGGAATGTGTGAGTATGAATGTGTGCATGGATGTGCCTGTGTGTGTGTGTTGAGGAGCTGGGGTCATAGCACTTGGTTATGGTCACTCTGTCTGGGAGCTGGCCACCTGAGGAGCTACTGAATGGGAGCTTTGTCCTTGGAGGCCATGGGCTTCCGGTTCATTCTCTATTGGCTCCACAGGCCAGGCGGGCTGTGTTTTGGTTTGAGCTCAGACCCATCCGAGGGGGAAGCAGCAGGCTAATCCTGTCAGCTGCTGATAACGCACCACCAGGCAGGAATTTGCTTTTGTGCTAAGTATTTTAATAAGTGTCTACTCTTTCACCTTTTTAGGTCATGTGCTTTCTATTGGTGGCATTTGTGCCAGCCTAGCCCCCTTCAAGATGCTTGGAACGAAAATGTCCGGCTAATCTGCAGGCTGCCTTATCTATCCCTAGGACTGGTGAAGGGCTCTCTAGAGAGTTGGGGAGGAAGTGAGGACTAGCGCAGAGGTAGGAGGAGGAGAGACTGACACCAGCTTTGCCATTCAATAGCTGTGTGACCTTGGGCACATATCCTGACCTCTGAATTTCAGTTTATTTAGCTGAGAAATGGAGATTATAACACTGTATAACTATATGGCAGAGTTGATTGGAGGATTAAATTTGACAATGTATTTATAGTGCTTGGGACAGAGCAAGACTCCCTAGTGGTGGTGACACTTTATCCAATTCCAGCTCAGCCTCTTATTAGTTTTGTGACCCTAGGGAAGTCACTTAACTTCTGAGCTTCAGTTTCCTTATATGTAAAATTGGAGCTACTGATAACTTAGCATAATTAGTGCTAATATTTGGTTCCTCAGCATCTGAACCCCTTTCCTATGTTTGAGGAATTCCCTGCCATATAAGCCTGCCTTCCTTATGGAAGACAAAAAGGCCAGATACTTTATTTCCTGGACTCCTTGTAGCTAATGTGTTGGTGTTGTGTTCTCTTCCTTCCCTCCCTCCCCTGAGGAAACCATCGTCGTGAATGTAGTGTCTATGCAGGCTGATTTTTATATGTTTATATTCCTAAGCAACATAAAGTATTTGCCAAACAAACTGACAGTATTACAAGGAGAAAACAAGTCTGTAATTCTGGTGGGGGGTAGGGGCGGATTTTAATATTCCTCTATCAGAAATGAACTGCTCAGAGACGGGGAAAGACTGCAGTATACCGCAGCAGAGAAGGAAGGAGGAGGAGTGGAGGGGGAGACCCAGAAGAGTGAACAGTGTCTGAGGCAGGTGTCGCATTCCCTGATTTTGCACCGGAGCCTGGCTTCTACTTTCTCCCAGGCCTGGGGTATTTTGATCCTTGTCACCCTGTAGAGGGCGAACTTCTAGCCACTCTGCCTGCTTCTGGTGTAAGGCTCTTGCCCTGATCACCATTGTGGTTATTCCTTTGTTTCTGGGCCATGGCAATGTTCATCTCGTTTTTTGAACCCTACTGTGTCGTTTTCCCCTGCTGCACCCCTTGAACTAAAAAAAATTATTATATAAAAGTAATTATAAAAAAGCAATACGTTTTCATTAAAAATTCAAGAAGTATACAAGGATTTTTTTCCCAGAAATTTTCCACAAATTTATCAGCGTGTGTTGTGTGCATGTATTGTAGACTCATTTTGCATACTATTGTGCTTTTTTTTGTTGTTCACTTGCGCATCCTTATACTTAATTCAATTCACTCTATTTCTTAAACATTGCTAGTTCCCCAATATAACTATGTTTTGTTTTATTTGTTTTTTACTTTTTACTATGGAAACTTTCTAACATAGAAAGCTGTATTTGTGTTCCAACATTATAATATTCATGGAACTTCAATAATTATCAACCCTTGGCCAACCTTGTTTCCTCTCTGCTCCATCCACTTTCCACCCCTACCCCCCATTCTTTTTAAGCAAGTTCCAGACAACGTACCATTTCATCTGTAAATGTCATTTTTAATCTTTTCTTTTAATCCTATCTGCCATTGCTGTGTTTGGAGCTGAGGAGTGTTGTGTGAACTTGTGGTGTCACTTTGCCTTTGGGTTCCTCCGTGTGACATCAGTTTGTTTGAGGGAGGAAAATAGACAGACGTGGCTCTCACATCTAGCCAGCCGGCATGTTCCATCTCCTTCCAGATGGTCTCATGTCAGGAAGTTAATGTAATAGTCATGTTTGGAAGGTGTTACAATCGGTATAAATTCAGGTCTGTTGTTCACTGGGCATGAAGCTCTGCTTTGTAAGAGAACCCAACCTCCACCATCATTTCAGTATGAGTAAATGTAAGACTTGAAGATGAAAATAAATTTTCTTCTTCTCTCTGATACCTGAGAATGAGTGTCTTGGCTCTTATTCTCATGGTTTTTTGGGTTTTTTGTTTGTTTGTTTTTTAATTCACCAAGATTGAACCTGTCAGTTTCTATTAGAGTTAAATCTGAGTAAAAAAGAGAAAAACCTGTCACCTTTTAAAGTAGTGACTGATACAGTAGCCCAGTATTCCTTTGCTCCCTGGGGATCAGAAGACTGCACTAACTGTATTTGCACAGCCTGTGTTACCTGAAGGCAGTGATGTAGCCCCTGCAGGAATTGCTTATAAAAGAGGAGAGAAATACCGCCCTGTGGTAGAGATAAAAATATTTACTCTGAGGCCATTATTTTTTAATAACACCATTGGAAAATGTGTTCTAAAAAGAACAAGCTATCTACAGAAGAATCCACGTGGAATTGTGTTTCTGGTAACATAATTGTTTCCCATCTGATGGCTGTGCCCCTGGAAAGCCATCTGAAGACAATGGGACTCAGAAGGGCTGCGAAGACTGAGTGTTCAGGCTGAGCTGAGGTCCTGGTTGAACATGTGAGGGGCTTCCCTTCTCTGAAAACACAATTCATTTCAGTTCTTTAGTCTTCCTGCACATCGTGAATGCTTTGGCCCTACTGAATCAATTTAAAGAAGACCTATCACATGGTACTCGAGACCGATGTCTTTTGAAAGAGTGAGTGAGGAAAGGAATGAGTGGGCAGGGTGGGACCAGGTGTGCCAGGCGCATAGTAGATGTTTGTGGAATACATGAAGGACAAATGCTTAATCAGAGATGCTTCCTCAATAGTGTGTTGGCCAAATATTAAGTAAGAGTCCATAACCCATCACCAGTGTTCTTATAGAAATTGCTTTAGCATTTTTTTTCAAAGATAATCTGTAGGAAACATTATTCTCAATTTTGATTGGGCTCACTGTGTATGTGAATCATAGGATTAGATGCTTTAAGGAATTATGAGGTAGAAGATGGCTCCTGCTTTCAAGGAGATTATAATGGGAAGGAAATAGGCAGATAAAATTCAGTAAAGACACAAATGCCAAAGTCATAAACACTAAGTCACTACTGCTTTTTGGAGATTTTCTCTGGATAAGCTACAAAGACACTTTGCCGCAGAAACTGCAAACTTCGCTGTGTGACCCATACCATCCTCAGTTTCATAGTCTGCCTTCAGAACTCTAAGAGGTGTGTGTGTCATGCTTCCATCTTTCTTCTGAAAGGTTTCTTGGAAGGCCGATGGGATTGGCTGTGTGGGGCACAGCCTTCAGGAAGTGCACTTAGGACAGGCCTGGCTCTGCGCAAATAGCAAACTCGATGGGCATTTGCTGAGTAGCAGAAAGAAACTAGACCTTGTCCTCTAGCGACTTGCAGCCTAGTTGGTGGGACCACCTTCCCCAGATCACTCCACTGGTAAGTGAACCTGGGCAGGTGTTCGAAACGAGGCATAGCAAAGGATGATGGGCCCAAGGTGACTATCCTGTTTTGCATTACTATTACTTGTTTCTTTTGCCAAATATCTCATTGAGGGAACCTCTTTTGCAATCTAGGCAGCAAAAAAGACTTATCTATAAGCATCTTCCAGGGGAAAAAAAGCAAGATGGCATAGTCCCATTGCAGTGGCATATGTACATGAGGGATTTTCTGTGACGGTGTGTGGAAAGAACTGAGTTAAGCATGACCAGCTCCACGTGAGGAGAATTTCAGTATGGCTCCATGACCGCCTTGGGTATACATTCAGCCACATGGCTGCCTTCCTGCAGGTAATTAAGTGAAACGGATATGTGGTCCCAGGCCCTCTGTTTCCAGGTTAGTGGCAGGTCGGTTATTGCAGAAATATCAAGCTTTTAAACTGGACTTGAGTTGGAAATAAACAACTTACCTCCTCCTCCTGAATTGGGTGATTTCTATAAAGAGCCATTTACTGTTGATTATAGAGAACCCCTGTGACCTTCTGTTTGAGGGTGGCAGAATTGGCCTCCAACAATGAGGAGCCCATAGGAACACTTTGATCCAGAGAACCAACCTTTGCAGGTGTCCCCATCTTTGAGACTTTTCTATCACTTTTTGTAAAGAGGAAGCGTATTTAGGAGCCAGAATTGCTTAGTATATAATAACTTGCCCAGACATTTGCTAGGTCCCTGCCTCTATAGACAAGCACTTTATGAGGCCAGCTGGTCCTGGTAGGCTTTTAGAAATATGAAGTCATAGAGATGCTTGCAGGGCTGTATTACTGTCAGTCAGTGTAGAGCGAGGTGCCAGTGCATTCAACTGTTTTTCTGTTTCCACTTGAACCCCTTGACCCCATAAGAAAACAGTGTCTCCCCTTAATAAAATCAAACCCAGTGCCTGCATGGAGTATAAACAAGGGAAACCCTTTCTCTAACTGCTTAGGACCACCTTATCTCAATTGACACAAGAACTATAAACTTGGGCTGTAAAGTAGGCACTATAATTCTGGCTCTCGACTTGGCCCGGCAGTGATTTAGACTTTCATGTTTCTCATAATTGCAATTCTTGGGTAGTCAGTCAGCTTTCAGCGAGCCTGGAAGGTAGTGTCTAAGCAAGATAAAGATGTAAAGATGAATCATATTATTTAGAAAGAATTCCTAGAGGAGATAGAAGCACCCCATTTCCTCTGCCTGTTCCTTGCTACCGGGACGTAAGCAAGGTTTGGGGAGTCCGGTGTGATCTTGGTCCTACAGGCCACCTCTCTACTCAAACCTCGCATCCTATCAGCTGCTGCCAAAGGTCGGAAGCATCATACAGGTGGTCCAGCAATGCACTCTGTATAAAAAGAGAGAGTCTTTGAGGCCTTGGTGCAGAGGAGACTAAAATGGCCTGCCAGGACCTGGGAGAGGTTTGCGGTTGAAGTGAGATATCTGGATTGCATGTGATTAGCTGTGAGTACAGGTGCCCACCAGCCACCTGCACAGACTGGAACAGAGGAGCCCCAGTCTCCAATTCACACACCATGTCACACGTGGTTGTTCTATTAAAAAAACTCTAAAATGAGAGAACATCTAGTTAGGCTCTCAAAACGAGAGGATCATCCAGTGAAAGTAACATATTGTAACAGGTACAAGAAGAGGCCATCTGTGATTCAGAAACTCAGGACACAGCCTGTAGCAGTTTAATTTCAGGTCAATGCCTCCAGGAAGTAATGCAAGATTTTGAAAATTTAAAAATGAGAAGCATAAAAAGCAATTGATTAAAACCCATCTATGCCCTGATTTTTGACTACTGTTTCTTATAGACTTTGTTTTACATGAATCTGGGCCCAGTGTTACCAGATCTTCTGATTTTTCCCCCAAAGAGAATCCAGAAATCTGTGTCGTTAATGAAAATTTCCGATTTTTAAATATTGACAATTAAGCAAACAATCAGCTGGCCAAACAAAACACAGTGTGCATCAGATTCGGCCCAAGAACTGTCAGGTTGAGATTTCAAATTTAAAAGTTCATTGAGGCAAAAAAACCCAAAACCAAAACAACAACAATAACAAACCCCCAACAACAATAAACCAAACAACAACAACAACAACAAAGCCCCAAACCGACCAAATGCTTCCTTCCACCAGTCGGCCTGGATCTTCCGAAGGCTTGGTTATTTGGCCCTTGAATGCTGATGGTAATCATTTTTAGATCCTCAAACTTTGTTATTCTCAAATATTTTCTTCTATTACTTGAAATAGTTGATTTTTATTGGTAACTTAAAATTTCATCAAATGTTTTTCTAATTAACCTCAGATTTACCTAGTAACAATGTTAAGGCCAAGCATAATTCTTGTCCAGAGATGTGATTTTGAAAGAAAATAAAATGATCTGCAGACTTAAACATTTCTCAGAGCTGGCAACTACTTTAACTTTAATGTGTATGAGAACATCTTTAAACCACTCAGGGTGTCTGCTTTTGGGAGAGTGAAGGTCTAGACGGGGCGGAATGGAGGGAGATAAACCAAAGGGAAGAGGGAAGGAGAAGGCAGAGGTCTGGGAGTGATGGGGCAGTTTATGTTCACCATTTCTTAATTCACCATCCTGTCTGTTCATTGCTGCCTCATAAACAAGCGGCGCAGCGCTGGACCCACAGAGACCCCAGGGTGTGCACGGAAACCAGCATCCAACCCTTGCTGTCTGCTCAGGCCTGGTCTGAGGACACCGTTAATGACATGCAGTAGCTTCTTTGACAGTCCATCTCTCCCTGGTCTTAGAATCACAAATAATTGTATTTCTCCTGGATAATTAATTGGTTTCTCCCTCTGTACAACTAACTCAACGTTCTTTTTTTCAGTTGACTAAAGGAAAATTTAGAGCCAAACTTGTACACCTATAGCAAGCTTACGGCTCTTTACAGGATGCATTTTGGTGTCTTTGCTAAGATAAATTCCTGGAACAAAATGGGGGATAAAATTCAAAGGAAAGGAGAGGGAGGAAAGACATATGCATGCAGTCTGAATTAGGCCCTACCGTTTAAGACTCGATTTCCTAGATCTGTCTGTCTGTAGTAATGAAAGATTAGCATCATGAGAAATAGTCCTGGGAGGAAGCACAGCATGGGTAGGGTGACCATTTCATTTCACTGGTAATTTATTGTTTAAGCTGAACATTTTTGATAGTGAAGAGAAGATGCTGTTAATAATCACACTGTGACAACAAGTGTAACCCAGGGCCACTGGAGGGTGTGTCATCGCCTTCAAGTGGAGGTGGCAGAGCAGGGAAGGACAGAGGGGAAAGGAAGGGGTCAGGGATGATGCAGGGGGAGGCAGCTGTGAAAGGCTGAGGTATTTGGGATCAGAAATTCTGCTCAAGTTGTCAGTATATCTGGAGCTATCTTCTGTTAGACCCAGGAGGAAGTATTGGGTCATTCTTGGGCTGGAATTTGGCTTTTGACTGGACTTTCAAGATGAAGAATAGAAGTGCCCTGTCTGTATAAATGCATCCTACCAAGGCTGCCTTCCACATCTCCTCGTGGTCTATGTCAGCTCATGAGCTGTAATTTGGCCCTACACTGCAGGGGAAAATGAGGCTTTCTGTGTTGGGTGGTGCTAACACTGTGTAGAAACACATTTGCTAATTTTGAGAACTAACCACTGGAATTTGGCCATAATTCCATGTAGAAAGAATTCAGGGAAGAAGTGGAGGTGACGCAGCTGTTTCTCAAAAGTGTAAATGCTTTGTTTTTATCATTGATTTTAGGCTGGTCTCAGAAATTCCCAAGAGCTGCTTCTGGTGTGCATTAGCTGTGCGTCATTATTTCGCCAGGGCTGCACCCTGCAGCCTATAACTGGAAAAAGCTAGTTTGTGTGTTTTCGTGCGCCCAGAGGGCCTGTGGCGAGGGCTTTCCTCCCCGAAGTGATATAGGGCTCAGAAACGTTGTCTTATGCCTACTAGGTGGGCTGGTACTATGTCTGGAACAGAATTTCTAGAAGCTGGGGAAGGGTCCTCTTCGGGGAGAAACAGCAGGGGCTGTAGGTGAAGGCAGGGTGGCCCCCATGCCTAGCTCTGGAAGGGGAATGGAGTGGAAACTCAGACCCCCAATGCGATTGCCACCCCTGTGACCTGGCACTGAAATCACGCAAGATGAAGATAACCTCAGGAAGTTAACACGAGCTGGGCCCCAGTCCTGGGTGCATTTTTGTGAGGTGGCCCTTGTCCTCTCTTCTCAGCACATCTGAGCTTATCCAACCTATTTTGGTGACTTTAACAGGTTAGCTATTAAGAATTCCACAGGTATTTGCTGGAGACTCTGCCCTCAAGAGCATACAGTGTGGAGGGCTGGCCCCACCTGCAGCCGAGGTTCTGAGCGCCCTGTAAGGGAGCCTGTGGCCACACTCCTGTAACATGGTACCTCCAGACGTTGCTTTCTCTCCGCTGCTCATTCTGACACTGAAGACCCTGGTTTCCTTTCTGTCACTTCATACCATTTTTGCCCCTTAGAAGCTCCTAAGACTGTCCACTCAGCTTTTAGTTTCATTTCATGTTGGACACAGTCTTTTGGGTCACTGACAACTCTGCGTTCTGCAGCCAAGGGACAGCCTACCTCATCCCTGTCCCCCAAATGATTTCATTCTTTCAAGCTTTCTGAGCACTTGCTATATGCTAGGCATTGTGCTGATTCCAATGCTCAAACACCTTCACACCACTCGGGGACCTCCACAGCCTGCTCCTTCCTCCAGTCTTCCTTTCCCTCTCTGTACCTTTTGCTTCAGCCACACCCAGGGCCGTGTCCCAAACATGCTCACCCACATGTTGGGTCCTCTAGATATGCTCTTGCCCACTGCCTAGGATGCTCTCTCTCATCCTGCTTTTGTGTTTGCTTATGTATCACGAGGCCCAGATGAGAGGCCACCATTTCTGGAAGGCCCCATAGGGGCCTCCTCATTCCCACATCCTTACACACTTTTACAGGTCATAAGTCATTCAACAGGTCATGACCTGGAAAGACAGATGCTTTTGTGTGTGTATTCCCTCACAGGGCTGTGAACTCTTTGAGGACAGAGCCCTTGACTAATAATACACTGCCTCTCTCTGTCTTCTCATAAATCTGGTCTGGGGGCCTCAAACTGAAACAGTCCCTCCAGCCATCATCCAGTTCTGGTTTCCTAAGAACACCTTGGAGTTTTAAGGCTTGGTTATTATTTTTAAATAATGACATGAAGGATCAAGAGAAAGTAGAGGGAACTGAACTTTAGTTATAAGGATAAAATGAAATCATTTAAGTTTTCTAGGAATATACGTGCTGTTATTGAATTGTGGGGCTAGACTAGAATGCTGGGAAATTATCCGACCTCAAAGTCAGAAAGAGTCGGGTTGACACCTAGTTCCACCACTTACTAACCATATTAATTTGCATAACATATTTAAACCTTTTGAAGCCTCAGTTTCCTCATCTGTGAAATGGGAAATGGTAATATATCTACCATATTTGTTATAAAATGGTTTTTGGTTACCCCTCCTGGCATATTTGAGATACATGACTCACATTGCAATACAAGTAGAAAGGACGTGTGTGCAAAAACCTCCTCGAGATTCTGATATGCTGGAGTTTGTGCCTTCTCTCTTTCCCAAGTTTGATAATCACTGGCCTCAACCTTTATGGATGCTTAATAAATAGTGGAAAAGGAAATGATGTCATATACACATCAGACAACACTAGGCACAGACGCACTCGATGAGAGTTATTGGTCCTATTCCTTTCTCCCCATCATACATGAGCCATATCTTCCCTTAGTGCTGGCCAGTAGTGGATAGTGTTTTCAGAACATGGAGAGGTTGCTGTAGAGTGTGAGGTGGGGCCACCTTTTTGTAGCTAGAAGGAATTTGTCCTGGTTTAGAAAGGGAGCATGCTGTCAGGAAGAGGCCATATCCTGCTTTATATGAGGTTGCCCTGGCCCTTTTCTCTCCATCGTCTTTGAGGTTCAGGCCAGGTGCATGCCCTTAGCCATGATGAAAAACATGGCTTTGCTTTTTCCATCCGGTGGTGCAGGCGACCAATGTGGAAAGCCCAATGGCAAAGGTTGCAGGAACTGGCCAAATTGGAGTCAACTGTGAATAGCGACCTGTGTTTTGTAAATTACAAACTGAAAACTGCTTATAACAATATGGTGTCAAGGATTTTTGAAGCACCAATAGTAAAGCATTTCAAGATTCTGCTTGTAACGCGCCCATCCCTGTGTGCTACTTCACCTCTATGCCCAGAAGGCAGCATCACACTCCACTTTCTCTGTCCACATTCTCCTTTCTCTTCAGGGCCCTTTTTCTGCTGGACTTCTGTAAGCCAAGTCAGCTAATGAGAGCCCTTTTTCTCTTGCCATGGGCACTGAAACATGTTATAACTGTGCAGGATGGCCCAGGGCTGCCACAGCTAAATCTGTTTATGGACAGTCTCACATGACTTGACCAAGTTAAAGTCTAACCACCTCTTTCTAGACACTAGCTTCCTGAGGTCATTTTTCAGTTTGAGAACCTGTCTTCTGGATCCATCCCATGCCATTTCCGTTCCAGAGGCAAAGAGTGGTATTTACTTCCTTGGGCCTCCTCTTGGCCCTTTCTTGTCCAAGCCTGAGGTCTCCACACACTTTGACAGATATGCCATTACATTGCCAGCAACTCAGGTGTGCTCTGTGAGCTGTGACCTTCCCCTTGCAACTTCGTTGATCCTGCCAATGGTTATAACAGGAAGGCAGGTAGTTGTATCCCCATTTTTCAGAAGAGACTGTTTTGGGTATATGATTTGCCCAGGGTCACTCAGTCACTGGGTCAGGACTAGAACTCGTCTCTGGCCTTGGCGCCCTGCCTGTCCTCTATACATCTAGATGGACAGTTCCTAGACCCTGCCCGCCATTTCCTGAAATACAAAACAGCAGACCTGGCATCATACTCAGCCACCTCACAGCTTTGGGTCACTGAGTCCCCTTTTTTGGAGATTTACAGCATATACTTACTTGTATGTTAAAGACAGTTACAGTCTTTCTTTCATAGTCTTTGAAAATTAAGACATTTAAGAGCACTCACATTCCTACCTTGGTGCTTGAGCCCTGTACAAACTTCCTGCTCACCTCCATCCATGGTCACATTTGGCAAAGGCTGGATTTCTGTTCCCTCCAGCAAAATGGTTTTTATCACTTTTCCTCACAGCACAGCGATGTGCCTCGCAATGCTGTGATGAGTGTGTAATTAAAGAGACTTGTGGATGGCTGCTCTTAGGCTATTTTTTTTTTTTTGAGGGGTGGTTATCACTGGGGAATCTCAGTGGTTTGGATTTTAGTGCGAATTGTGTCCAGTCAGTCCAGTCACAGCTTTTACACCAGAGAGGGCATGTTTTTAGTTACTAGAGGGCATCAGCTTCATTTTTTTATATATATATATATATATGTATGCAGTCTGACTTGGATTAAACCTCTTACTATATGGAAGCATTAGAGTAATGTCTTCTTTCTGCCCTTCCTTCCTTCCTTCCTTCCTTCCCTCAGTCCTTCCCTCCCTCCTTCTTTCCTTCCAGCCAACCATCTTTCATCCTCCATCTGAGATGACAGGAAAGATTTACTGTGGGTGTCATTGATTCTGATGAGTTGCAATATCCACCCCTTAACTTACAGGAATCCCATTCTGCTCCTTATTGCCCAAGAAGCCTGTTTCCATAGATCTCTGCTTGCTGGTGTGAAGCCTGGGGGCTGTGTTCAGAGCAAGCCAGGAGTATCCAGGGAAGTATGGAGGTGCTCAGTGTGTCATCAGCTCTTAGAAATGGAAGCTACCTGTACTTTGCCTCCCTCCTTCCTTTCTCCTTGCTGCTCTTTCCCCTCACCAAAATGCTTAACAAGGATTCCTCATCCTGCCAGATGACTGACGCGGGGATGGAGAGACAGACTTGGGTGGCTTGAGTCAAGTTACTCTCTTTCAATCTGCCTTGGTTTCTTCCTTTATAAAATGAAGAAATGAAGGATGAACCGAAGTGTCTTTCTAACTCTAAAAAAAATTACAGATTTATTAATATAATTACAGAATCTCAGGAATAGAAGAAATATTTGATGGCATCTTTTCTCATGTTCTAATTCCCCCTATAGCATCTCTGATTTATCAGGTCTCAGCTTGGTTACTTCCTACAATGTGGACCTCACCACTTCCAAAGCAGGCCATTATTTTATTATTGGACAAGTTCATTAGAATGTTTCCTGTATATTAAATAAAAAAGTAGACTTCCCTGTGGTTTCTACCCATTATCTCTACTTCTGAACTCCGGGGCCATAGGGAGCATATGTACCTTCTCTTCCCCACAAAAGCCCTTCAGATATTCATATTTGCAGAGACGCCTTCATCTCCTCTGAGTCATCTTTTGTTAGTTTTTGTCTATGAAGACCTTTCCTCACACACACACGCCCCCCTTCTCCCTGCACCCAGGAAGGACATTCCACTTCCGGAGGCCAGCAAGTTGAAATATGGGCGGAATGCTTTCCCTTCTTGTGCAGGTGCCAGGAGGCAGGAAGGGGCCCTCTCTAGAGCAAAACTAGCGGACACACATTTCTTACCTGGGAAGCCAGGGTCCCAGTTTGTAGGAGTGCCCTGTGGCTTTCCAAGGGCTGGCTTTGTCCACTGCAGGGACACAGACTATGCAGACTCCTGGCAGGGCCTCGTTCCCCAGGCCTTGCCTGGGCCCTTGCCTGCGCACACAGCTCAGCACAGGGTCATGCTGTAAGGTCAGCACAATGACCAGCAAGAGTCATGTTCCTATTCTGGATATAGGGACCAGCAAGGTTTCACATGTCTGGGACATTAGAAGAAGAAAGGGACTGAAGAAGAAAGCTTTGGGACAACCAGTATCTGGAAGAAATGTTTGCGTTTGTTGGGAGCTGCTTAGAGGATCCCTGAGAGCAGGGACTGTAGTGACTTTCCAGGGTGTGGCTGCACAGACCACTTTCCCTGCTCTCCCCTCCTCACTCGTTTTTTCCTATCTCTATTTTAAGGAAAAAATAGGAGCTTCTCTGTGGTGGTATCATTTCTCCTGTCCGGTGGACTGGCTTGGCCATTTCAAACCACAGAACCACGGTGAGATAGATGTTAGCAGCTTCAGGTGGGGACACAGCAAGTTCTTTTGGTCTTTTCCAAACCATAGTGTCCTGAAGAGCTGCTTTTTCCTCTTCCTGCCATCTAGGTGCCATCAAGGAACCTTCTGGGTTCCTTGCCAAGTGTGGATAGTGCATTTTCACAGCAGTTAGCTCCAAGGGCCTCTAACTTTCTGACAACTGGAATCCATGGTCATGGGGCATTTGTCACAGCTTTGGGGGATGTCTTATGGCTTCTTTGAGACCTTACTACTTTTATTGTCACCTAAAAATTAGCTTAAACTTTGTATTGGAATAAAAATGAACTAAACCCTTAGGTGTCTCTGGGTAGATCTCAAGGGGTTTTGAAACACTTGAGCTTCTCATGTGTGGAGCTCAGTGTGGAGCTGTTGTTGTGAGTGGCTTTCAGGCCCTAGAGTCTGGCTTGTCAGGAGGTTCTGGGGAGCAGGTATGCTAGCACTGGTCAGGAGGAAGGGCCAGGGAAGCCGGGTCACTTCCTTCCTGTCTCTCTGAACTGGGCTGAGGGTGATGCTAAGAGGCGGCATAGTGGAGAGGTGAAGGGCACGGGCTGGAGTTAGATGACCTAGGTTGAATGCCAGCTCTGCCACTCATTGCCTCCGTGACCTTGAGCTGGTTGCTTGACCCCAGCCTTGGGGCATTATTTCTAAAACAGTACCTTCTTCATTGGGGTGGGGTTGAGAGGATTGAATAAGTGAATACTTGTCCAGTGCTTAGAACAACACCTAGTACAAGTGCTATGCGAGAATCTGTAAAACAAGTAAAAGAGTTGTGCCAAAGTATACACCACAGCATGATAACTGCTCACCATTAGTATGCATCTGAGAGGCTTAAATACCAGCTCATCTGCCTGGAGTTGTTATTCTAGCAGAG
Source organism: Eonycteris spelaea (assembly GCA_003508835.1). Lineage (NCBI taxonomy): Eukaryota > Metazoa > Chordata > Mammalia > Chiroptera > Pteropodidae > Eonycteris > Eonycteris spelaea. Next base: position 28,705,837 of record PUFA01000001.1, on the reverse strand, counting down.
GTGATTAAAATATGGAATGTTATGCTAGAGACTGGAAATATGTTTTTAGTTCATCAGAATATAGTTTTGATAGAAATATATAGTTTTGATAGAAAGAATTGTGTAAACCTTAAAGTGCTATGCAGCTCTGAAAGATTATTATTAGCCTTTAAGCATCTACTTCACCAGGGTCAGCTACAAATGTGGGTGTCAGCTACAAATCTCCGAGTAAACGAAAAATGAAAATGTGGCATCATGCCTTGCTCTTCAAGAAGGCTCACAGATCATGTACCCTGCAAAGGCTTTTTGCCATTAGTGCCTGCAAAAACTGTGTTTTCTTCTGTGGCAGTTTAAGTTAATGGTGGACAGAAATATACTTCGTAATAACACCACCACCGACTCATACTTAATGAAGGTGCATCGTGGGCCAAGCACTATTCGAAGTGCTTGGATGTTTAATTATTCCAGCTGTGTGAGGTCAGTACTGTTTCTACACCTATTTTCCAGGTGAGGAAGCAGAGGCACCAAAAAACCTCATACCCAGGCTGTTACGGCCTGTAAGCAGTGAGACTGGGTTCAGACCCCGGCCCTGCCCCTGGCCACTGTGCCACCCTTGTGCCTTGGGTGTCTCATATTCACCAGGAGGACCCATCCTTGTGGTGTCCAGCCGCTGAAGAAGGAATGCTCTCCTGGAAGTGACTTGCCATACCTAGCTGCCTGTGAGCATCTCATCCTGTCTCCTAATGGGTGTGCATTTCTGAGTGCATGAGAGGAAGCGGTTATATCTAGTGACGTTGGGTCTGTTTAAACATGGGAGGGCAGACACTGGCAGCATCCCCAAGAATCAGCAGCTTGGCGTTTCAGGTTTTATAGCCATCTTCCTCACTGACCTGTAAAGGGATGCTTCCCCATTCCCTGGGGCCCCAGTGTTGAGTCCTGGGCTCAGGGCTGATGCTTTAACCTTGGAGTGTGGTCACGTGGTTGGTGCTAAGGACCCATGTCTTCCGTTTAATACTTTTTCCTTAAAGCTGAAATAAAATGAAGCTCACTACTGTTGTTTGAGGCCTGCTCTGAGGCTTCACTAGACACTGGGATTGCGGAAAGCAGTTAGACGCAGACCTGCCGCTCTCAGGCAGACTGAAGTTGAGGACTCTGGACGGGTTGGAGCAGGAGAGAATGGTACGTCCTGAGGCCAAGATTGTGGAAAGGCCATTCCTGGCAAAAGGAACAGCCAAAGCGAGGACAGTCAGGCGAACGTAGGGTTGGGTTCAGGACGGAGGAAGGCAGCTTGGCTGGAGCGCATGGGCTGCATAAGGGGTGGTGGGGATGTAAGCCTGGAGAGGGAAGCTGGGGCTAGCTAGTTTGTAAAATCTCAAGTGTCTATGTTTGTGCTCGTCCCTCTCTGTGGGCTGGCTCAGGCGCCATGCGATGTGCGTGTTCTGACCTTTCTGTTCCGTCTGTGACCCCATTCAGGCTCAGGGTGTAGCCATGACCCCACGACAGCGCCAGGCAGGCCCTCAGCCTGCAGCCTCTTGGTGTGACGACTAGGCTCCAGCTTGGCCCCCACGTCCAATTTTCTGCTACCTCAGCCCTGTTGGGTTCCTCAACCCCTTGAGAGTGAGGCTCCGTCTCGCTCCCTCCAGTCTCACTGTCTGGCTGCCAGCATCTTCCTGTCAGCCCTCACAGATGCTGACCACATGCTGGACTTCTTTTTTATCGCCATATCTACACCCCGAGCCTCTTAGGGGAGAGCCCGTAGAGATAGTGACCCATTTTACAGATTTTGCCCAAGGTCACAAAACTATAAAATGGAGGCTCCAGAGCTCAAGCATAGTCCAATATTCTTTTTAAATTTATTATAGCATTGTATCCTTTGTGGTGAAAATAGCCTGGGTAGGCTGCACTGGGAAAAAGAGTTTTGTTATTGTAAAAACACTGCCCACCCTGCCACCTCAGCCCTGCCCAGCTCATGCTCAGAGGACAGTCTTCTCAGAAGGAGGTTCTCACTTCTCACTGTGAATTGTGTGGTTTGCGTCATGACTGTGACCACAATGGAGGGAAGAGAGAGAGAGAGAAGTGTCTTCCGAGTGAAGCGGGGCTTTCTGGAGTTGCGTTTTCCTGCTGCAGCGGGGATTGCAAGCCGTTCTTTGTGACGGCCAATTTGTGCATGTTGCTGTCGTTGCAGAAATAGCCCTGCTCTAGCTAGCCAACTGCTGTATGTCCAGCCTGCTCCGGGAGAGCTAGCTGCAGAGCTGAGGCCTGCCCCTGCTTAAAAGGCACTGACGAGAATATACAGCTAGGACTGAAAAATTCACCTGTTTTGCAGGCAGCAGAGTCAGAGCACATGTCCCATTGGCAATGGCCTGCATGTTCCTTTCATAGGCAAAGACCACGTGTTTGGAAATGAGAGAGGATGGGGAAAGAGGGGTGATGGAGACCTTCTCCAGCTGGTTGGGGTTCTGATTCTAGGGTGATTGAGCGATGCGGGGGTTGGATCTTTGGTAATTAGGATGCCTGCAACTGAAGAGGCCGCTTCCCCCTGCAATGGAGAAAAAATGGGTCAGCATTAGGCAGAACACTTTCTATGGTCTGTTTCCCAGGGCAGGCTGCAGGGGAGGGGGTACGGATGGAATGGAGGGAGGCACTGGAAGGTTGCGGCTTGCAGGACCCACAGGCCGTGGCTGTGCTCTTGTGCATGCAGGGCCTGCCACCATTGGGCCCTGGCCCTCCTTCCCTCCTGCAGCTTGCAAGATGAAGCCACACTTGGTGTGGTGTGAAGGCCCCTTTGATCTGGCTTCAACCTGACCTTTGCAGACTCATTTCCCTCCACTTCTCTCTCTCCCCCACACCCTGAAACTGGGCACAGTGAGCTGAGTGTAGGTGTGAGTGCCTTTGTTCAGATTCTCAAAGGTGCTGAGTCCAGCCCCTCCAGATTGCCCGTGGCCTCCGCTTTCCTCTTCTTGCTGTTGCCTAGCTTAGCGTGTCCTTCCCCAGCTCCAGCTGTTGAAATCCTCCTTATTTTGCAAGCTTAGCTCAAGCATAGGTACTTCCACGGACCCCTCCCTTTGCTTATGAAGCTCTTTGCTTATGGCTCTATGAAAGCATTTATTTACTCTTACCCTTCTGTCACCACAGCTCGATTGTAAAGTCCTTGAAGGCCACCAAGGTCTATCCTCACTCCTTTCTGTACCTTTCACTCCCAGTCCAAGTCCCACTTGGCAGCTTTTAGAAGACAGAAGCCTACACAGTCCCTGTGTGTTGAGTTGCATCACTGTCACTTCGAGTCAGCTTCAGAACCACGTATAAGGTGCTAGTGGGTATGCCTTACCCATTGGTGGGGGTGCTGGCCCTGTACTCAACAGTTCTCAGAGAGGGACCCAAAGATCTACCAGGAAATCCTAACTGAGTGCATTACATTGAGGCTGGCAAAAAAGGAGAGATATAAAAATGTCCAAAAAGTGTATGAAAAGATATTAAACATTGTTAGTCATCAGGGAAATGCAAATCAAAACTACAGTTAGAGACCCCTTTATAACCCACTGGATGGCTGTAATCAAAAAGACAGGCAGTAACTAGTGTCAGTGAGGATATAAAGAAATTGGAACCCTCACAACTGTTGGGAACATAAAATAGTGCAGTCACTTTGGAAAACAGTCTAGCAGGTCCTCAAAAAATTAAACATAACCCAGCCATTCTATTCCTAGGTGTATGTTCAAGAGAACTGAAAGTATATGTTCACCCAAAAACTTGTACATGGATGTTCATAGCAGCACCATTCACAGTAGCCAAAAGGTGGAAACAGCTCAGATGTCTATCAACTGATGAATGGATAAACAAAATATGTTACATTCATGTAGAACCAAGTATTGACACATGCTACAACGTGGATGAACCTGTAAACATTATGCTGAATGAAAGAAGCAAGTCACAAAAGACCACATATTATTTACTTTCATTTATATGAAACATCCTGAATAAGCCAAAATGGTTGCTTCGAGCCTTGGAGGTTGGGTTTAGGAGGTTTGTGGGAGTGATAGCTAAAGGGTACGAGGTTTCTTTTTAAGGTGAAAATGTTCTAAAATTGATCGTGGTCAAAGTTGCACAACTCTGTGAATATTGAAACCCATTTAAATGGTTGAATTGTATGGTACAGGATTATATGTCAGTAAAGCTGTTATCAAAAAAAAAAATAAGAGCAGGAGAAGGTAGACTTCATTGTATGTGCTAAACTCAGTTTTTCATGGATAGGAGACATCTTTTAATGCTATCCTTGTCTGCCTGTAGCCTACCACCTTTCCCTGGCACAATATTTTTTCCAAAATAGAACAAGGACAGTACTGCAGATCTATATAAAGTCATTTTTTCAAGATGAAAATTTTTATATCATTTTTATGATTTAGCTGCCCTTTTACTTTCCAAAATAATTAAAATGACTCAGCTTCCCTTTGTATTTCTTCACTGGCCCCTGGGACAAGGCAGCTTTACTAATCTTTTAGTAGGTTGGTTGTTACTTGTTTTCGTTCTTCATTCATTTATTCATTCAAATAGTCAACCATTCTTTGATAGCAAAAATTTATTATGTGCCAGTGTTCTAAGATCTCAGAGACAAAAATAAAAGTCTCTGCCATAAAAGAGGTGGTAATACAATGGGGGAGACATTCAAGTAAGCGAGTAATGGATCAATATTGTGATAAGGGGCTGAGTAAACACCCCTGAACTCAATTAGGAGTAATCAGGGAAGGCATCAGGAAGAAATGACTTACTAGAAAACAAGGAGTTGACAGGAAGAAAAGACATTTTAGGTAATGGGCAGCAGCTGGGGTTCTGAACTATAAGTTCAGTCCAGAGCACCAAGGTGGGCAAGGTGAGAGTCAGACATGGAGCACCTCGTAAGTCACACCAAGGCATTTGGATTTTATCCTGTAGGGTGTGAGGAAGTCTGATTTCATTTTCATTTTAAGGTTAGGTTGGCTGCATGATGGAGATTAGATTGGAGAGGAGTGAAAACGTGAATGACTAGGGCAGAGATGAGATTTAAGGAGAATTGGGTAGGAGGGTGAGGGTGCTGTGGGGTTAAGGGTGCCACCTGGGGTTCTGACTTGGACATCTTGGTGGACAATGATTCCTGTTTGTGAGCACAGAGGTGCTGGAGGATACACAGGCCTTTTTAGTCATTTGTCTTCTGGGGAGCTGCACTGAGTCTGAACTCTCAAAGCTTACAGAAGCAAACCTGGACCAACGTGACAGAATTGTTACTGAATCACCCACCAATGCTGTGGCCTTCGCTAGCCTGTCTCAAGTTTCAGGTCCTTGGGGGCCCTGGGCTTTCAGCATGCCAGGCTCTCACTTGTCTGGACTTCTGGGTTCAATAACTATCTGTACAACAAGGAGATAGATTTACTGGTCTTTAAGCCCCCTCCCTCTGTACATCATTCTATGTGATGGGATGTTACAATTTGCACAATTACTTCTTTTGAAGATTTATATAATCATTTCAGTGACACTTCAAAATTCATTTCTGATCATCTGTTCGTTGTTAGAGAACTCCAAAGCTTAGAGTTTGGATTAGTAGCCTCTACCTTCACTCCCTTTCAAGCACTGATATCTGAACATTCAGATTTGCTGGGAAGCTGTGTTGGAGAAGGCTTTTCCCAAAGCAAAGACTTCCAGAATGTGAGGCCCATCCCAGGTACTTCAGACTCCTCCTGCCTTTACCTCCCAGGCCCTGTTTTTTAAATTTCTTAGCTTAGTTTTGAAAATCCACAAGGAGAATGTTCTGTGAAATGAACCCAGGGGTCAGTGTCTGCACTCGAGGTGCAGAATGGTACGTATGAAGATAAGAGGATTCCTTCTTTCTGCTTCCCTATGAGAGTGTCTGGCCCCTCTGCTTTACAGCATCATAATTGCATCATAACCAGGCAAGAAAATCAATCACCTCCTACCAGATTTACAGTGTTTTTCCACTAGGTGACCAGGGCCGAATGAGGGCTTCTGAGGGGTCAAGCCCTCCTGCCACCTGCTGACAGACAGGGTAGCGTTGTTGTTGTTGATCGTCTGTTTTTGCCAGGGTGGGGAGTTGGGATCAGATTGAGGCAAGGAAGAAGAACCTGGGCTGTCTTGTTTTTTTATGTTGCTTCTTTCTCAAGAATGGACGTTCAGTCCCTGCATGCTTCCTTCTTGGGAAGTCACTCTTCCCTGTCGGGTCTTTGCCAAGACTGTCACAGAACTGAGAAATGTCAGAGTTGGAAGATCAGGTCCAAATCCAGGAGTTCCTTCCTAGAAAGCAGGAACTGTGTCGTCATCACCTTTATGTCTCCGGTGATGGACGCAGCACTCGCCTCAGATTCTCTGTGAAAGCCTGCTAAGTGGATGAATGAATCGAGAATAGCTGATCTTATTTCTCTAATGAGGAGGCGACTTCTGACTTTCCTTCACCAAGAGCGACCTGATTCTGTTCGTGCCATTGGACCATGCATTCTGCAAGGCACAGGCAGTATGTCTGGCCATATCTGCATCCAAGGGCCAGCCCATTGCCAAGGGGGTGGGTGGATGAACAAATACCCAACCCCTTTGCTACATGCTGGTGTGGCTTCTTCATAAGCAGATCGAGCAGCTTTTCACGGGGGCCTTATCCTGCCTCTGGCTGCACAAGGGTGAGTGGGGTCTTATCTTTACCTCTGGGAATTAGGAGTGGAACTCAACTCATTGAAAAAAGAGAGAGAAACAAACTGCATCAGCTTGCTCAAGGAAGGTCTATGATGAAGAGAAATTTAAAAATAACCTTATAGTTATAGTGTGTGTGTGTGTGTGTGTGTGTGTGTGATGTGCCATTTGTCACTTAACATTTTTCATTTGCTGACAATAGAGCAGTGATTCCTTAGACATGGTTTTGTGATGTTACCTGGTATCTTTCTGAGTGATCTCAAGGGATGTTGCAAACTTGCCAAAACGTTACTTCAATCAAACTTCTAATTCACTATTTTTATTAATTTATTTATATCTTAGCCTCATCTGCTTGTAAAGATTTTAAGGTGACATCTAATAAAGGAGGCATTGGTACTGTTATTTTTTGTTTTGTTTCATTTTTATTTTTCCATTAGAGTTGACATTGAATATTATTTTAAAGTAATGTTAAAATTCTAAAAAGGTCAAAACAACATGTAGAAAGAGGAAGTAAAAAGCAGGATATTTTAATTGCTTTGACTGAAGATTTATTTCAGCCCTTAGCTTCTTGGAGGCCAAGATAAAACGTATACATGTAAATGGAATAAGCGATGCATTTTGTAGCAGAAGCCTGTGGTGCCTCAGTCCATTGCCCTTGGCCAGCTTCAATTCCAGCTACAGCTGCAGCAACAGTCTTGTGAGAGCTCAGACTTGCCCCAGGGTCCTCTCCCCACTTGGGGCATCCACTTGTGCACATCCCAGAAGTGGGGCCCTTCTCCTTAGGAGCCCGCTGGTAGAAAGGGCCCTACTTTGTGTCCAGCCTAGTGTCCGCATTGGTAGAGAAAGGGTAGTTAGGTCTCGAAAACCGGTTTCACGGTACCCCTTGCCCACTTGGCCCTTCTCAGACCCTGTTCCCCCCTGTTCTGGGGCAGATACTGTTTTCCTCCAGGTCTCCCATTCAGGGTGCTCAGTGAACACGTGTATATTAGAGGCGAGAGGGCCCCAACGATTGTTTTAAACCCTCAAGTAACAACAGCCCTCGTATTTCATTTCCATCACCAGACATCCTTCAGAGCAGGAGGAAGCAACTGCCCTATTTTACAGTCACTTTTTAGAAGAGACTGCTTTGTGGTGAGGACTGAAGGAAATCCCTCGTGGATTGGGTTCTGTCTTTTCCTGTCTTGCCTAGGACCGCCCTCCGCCCTCGCTCTCCCTCTTAGTGGATGCTGTTGTCTGCTTGAGCGCCCAGCTCTTGTGGAAGCCGAAGCTGCTGTGACGCCTGGGGTCGTCCTCATGCATAGGCTCAGCCCACACTGCCAGCTTAGTGCCATCCTGGCTTTTTGTCTGACCCCACTCCTGGCCGCAGATTTTGATTGTGGACATTTCAGCTTCTTTCTGGCAAGATTACAGTTGAAAATCAGGTGGTTTCTTTACTTGGTTGGAATAATTCGTATTTGGTAGTCTGGGCGGGAGGGCATCAGATACTACCAAGAGATTGATTGTGCTTAGATTCTGCTTGGGGATCACCCCCACCCCAAGAAGTTTGCATCAGGTAGTGGGGAGGATGGCTATCCCAGCCCTCTGCTGCTCACCCTGGCTCCTCCCCATTGCCCCCCATCCCCAGCTGGGCTGTTCCCACCTGCACCCCTCACACCTGGTTAGGGCCCTACTGTTTCATGGCACTTCCTAAGGAGGGCCTGCCCTGGGCTGCTTCCTGCCTTCTGAGTCCCCCAAAGGAAGGAGATGGGATTGAAAGGAACCTGAGTGCCAGGCTTTCCCCACCTTCACCTTGTTTCTTACCTTGGGGTACTGTTCTGGTCAAAGGTTTGGGAGGAATGGAGGCAAGAAGCATCATTTTCAGGCCCCAAATTTTATAGGGGAGCTTTCTTTCATAGTCAGGCTCCTTATCCTTTTCTTGGGGAATATCTGTATATCTGTGTGTCTCTAATACCACTGTCTTCCTTGTTATGTGGTTACTTCTATACCCATCTTTTCTCTCCTTCTAGGATGTCAGCTTCTTGAGGGTGAGTATCAAGCCTTTCCATTTTTCTCTTTCCTTATGAGTAACTGCTTAGTAAATGTGTAATAAATGAATGGATCCCTGGGTTAGCTTAAAAGAAGTTGGATGTCATTTATTCCTGCTGTGTCTGTCTTCCCCTCTGTACTAAATATAACCCATGGTTCTCTTGCTCACCCTGCAGCATTAATAAAAAATATAGATGTGCCCGCACCCGTGAAAAATGGTTCTAGTGCTGGCTCAGACTCAGCCTTTCTGTGAAGCCAGTCCCTGTCCATGCTTTGGTCAGAGGGAGCCCTGGCCTCTGGAGCCTAGCTGCCCATACTCCCAAGCAATAGAGGCAGCTCCACAGCGCTGACGTTTGTGTCTGTTTCTTCACGGGGCTCTTGCGTGTGGAAGCAAAAGGGCTCCTTTTCAAGGTGTCTTGGGTTCTTGGAAGTAGATCTTAAGACATGTGCTCATTAGTCTATCAGTCAGCTAGCAAATATTTACTGAGTGCTGCCTGCTTGCCAGGCATCGTGCCAGGGGCTAGGGACGCATTCATGAGTAAAGCAGACATGGTCCCTGCCCCAGGAGTCCACAGTCCAGCAAGGGCGACACAGAAACATTAAGCAAATTATTATCAGGAAGAAAAGGTGTTATTCTGTGCCAACCCAGAAGGTCTTAGAGCTCTCTCGTGCTGTTACTGCAAACCATTTCTCTCTAGGGGGGTCCTTTGGCTTAGATTCATACCTTAGCTTTTCCAGAAACATTCCAGGCCCCGGCTGTCTTGCCAGTTCCTGGGTAAAGCCGTGGAGTTTGCCCTAAAGTAGCTGCCCAGCACCTGGAACATTACCGTTTAGCGTGAGGGACTCTTCCTGCGCTCTGGCTCGCTCGCTGCGTGAGCACTCCGGCCCTCTGTCACTTCATCCACACGATGAGGACTATGGTCTGAGGCCACACTTCTCAAAGTGAGGTCCATGGAATACTACTCCCAGAACATGTCCTGGAGAAAAGGATTTCATGATCAAATTAAGTTTGGGAACTGAATATTCTATAAAATATATATTTTTTTATTTCCTTCTTCTAGAGTCATGGAGCTCTGAGAAGTTCTAAAGTCTACAATCTGGTCCAGCTTTGTTGAACATAACCTTATTTCAAGTTTTGGATTCCGATTGCTTTTTTCCCTTGGCACCTGTTTTCCCGAGGCTCTGAGACTCCACAGAGACTGCTGGGCCAGAGACCCTTGGATGTCGCTTCTGCTCAAGCACTCCGTAAACAGGGCTCTGGCCACGGCGCTCCACTGTGGGGACAGAAGTTGGTGTGGGGCAGTGGCCCCAGACCCTGTAGCGTCAGGCACCCCTTCCTCCTTTGCCATTATCATGCCTGTGTCCGAGGAGACGGCTGACAGCATTTCCTACAGCGAGTTCCAGAGACATTTTAAGATGCTCACGGGTGCTGGCACTGCCTCGGAATCCACAATCATTCTTAATTGGCCTCAGAACCATCAGCTCACAGAACTATCTGTCATGGGAAACTTGAGCAGTATTCGGAGTCTCATTAATAATTCAGCTGATGAGCTTCTTCAGATTCAGGCCTTCCAGCCCTCGGGACTCACTTGTCTTCTGCCTCCAGAGATGTTCCGGGGAGGTGCTCTGTTATGTTACAGATGTTAATGACTCAGGGAGCAGTACCTCCGTGCTCTCTTTGAATCCCCAAAGCCTCATCAGTGAGAAGAGGGAAGATTGACACAGGTTAATCCCACTCTAATTATTCAACCATTCGGAGGGAGTGGGTTTGCTCACCATGAGAGTCTGGGGAATGGATGCCAATGGCAGGCTTCAGGCAAGCCCCTCGTGCTAGGGTGGTGGGGGCTTATCCACCGTGATGGGTGGATGGGCATCCTCTACTCTTTCCTCTGTCTGTAGTACCTCCAGCCATTCAGTAAAATATTATATAGGATCTTTTTTTACTTTTTGCAAGTTAGAAGTAACTAAAAATATTGGTTGAATTAGTTCTAGCTGATTCAGTCTGATTCTCATTCCCATTTGGTAGAATTATAAGATGTTATAGCCAAATGGGAACATGGAAATCATCTCATCCAGCTCCTTCATTTTTCAGTGTAGGAAAACGAGACCATAGAAAAGTGACTCCCTCAAGGTCACCCAGCGGGTTTGTTGCAGAGCTGGTGGGTACCCAGGCCTCCTGGCTCACAGCCTTGTATCCTTTCCAGCCTGTCACACCCTGCTCTGAGCACAGAGAGCACAGTGAGCTTCTTGGAGTGCTGGAAGCAGCCTCAAGCCAGTGGCATTGGACACCAGATGCTCTTTTCCTTCTCTGGAGCTATGATGCCAAGGGTGGCACATCATCCTTGCTGTCATGCTGGTGCGGTTGTGAGGCAGGTTTGTTATGTGCCATCAATAATGTGAAAGTAAACGAGCCAAGGACTCTTCCTTCCTTCTCAGTTTCCCTGCTGGCTGTCACTCTCTTCAAGTCCTCTCTCCCTTTGCTGTAGAGTTGAGCCTAGCTGCTCAGGGAAACCCGGAGCCTTGGGAATCAGATCTTCACCTCCTCTTGCAGGATCTACTGGTCCTGGCTATAGGGTGCTCATAGGTAGTTTCTGGCTAGACACTGAGCTGTTTTTCCATTTTTTCCTTGAGGCTGGAGAGAAGGGGTTGGAGGGAAAGCACAGCCTACCTTCACAATATGCATGGGGGTGGAGGCTGGAGTTTCTCGTGGCATCTCAGTGCTAGCAGTGCCTTGAGAGATGACAGGTCCAGCACCCACGATTTAGAGATAAGGACATGAGACCTGGAGAGTGGGTAGCCTTTGCCCAAAGTTACAGGGACAGTTGATGGCAGAGCTGGGATGAAGTCTGCCAATACCCTTCCTTTTTTGTCCTGCAGCCTCAGCTGTGGGCCTTCTGCCTTTCTAGTTTGGGTTGCCCTTCTCCTGTGTAGGACCAATGTGTCTCATAGCCCCAAACCCAGTGGTTAGAAAGTGCAGAGTAAGTTTAGGGAACAGAGAACACTCCGGCGTGGCCAATAGGGGTTGTACAGTGAGGTATAGGGACATATAAGATGGAAAAGTCAGTTGGGGCCAGGCAGCCAAGAGCCTCTGGGGCTGTTTTGCAGAGCGCCTGTGCTCTACTGAGATCTCCGGAGAGTGTGAGGGCTGCTGGGAGGTAAAGGAGCAGAGATGGGGATGATCAGGGGTCTCCAGTGCCACTCTGCATGCATTCTGGATGCAGGGACCCAGATTTTCTTCACTTCCTCTCTGCACTAGAGGGAGCTCCTTCTCTCCTAACCTTTCTTTTTCTTTGAATTTCAAAGATGAGGCAGCACTCTGCCAAGTTTCTGTGTAGAAGGCCTAGGGAGTTGCAGCCAGACAGGGCTTGGGCTGGCCTGGATGAGAAGCTGACCACATCCTCAGGTGGAAAGACAGACATCTAGGCTGGCTTGGCAGCCTAGACCCTTGGGTGACTCCAAGGCCCCCGCGTAGCTCAGTAATACTGACTTTCAATAAATGCAGTGTCTCTAAGAGTAGGGTGTTGGCTGAGCTGAGGAGGACATGGCTGCCAGGGATTTGGGCCACAGGGAAAGGGGCTCAAGGAAGAGGCAGCAGCAGGCCAAACATAGCTCATGGGCCACAGGCCTTGACCTTGGCCACCCACCAGCCCACAACACATGCAATCGTGCCTGAGAGCCAGCGAATAAGGGAGACTGCTGAGGCCCCATTTATTGGTTGCACCGTCTGTGAGGCACTTCTAAGTACTTTACATGGAACGTTATTTAATCCTCACAGCAATTTTATAAAGTCGTTATTAATATTACCCCCATTGTCCAGATAAGATAAGTGAGGCACAGATTGTTTACATACTTACTCAAGGCCAGCCTCAGAGCCAGGAAGTGGTGGAGCCAGGATTCCACATACTCCACACACAGTCTGAGGCTGTTTCCCAAGCTTTCCCTTTCTGTGGTCCAAGTAGGGGCATCTGTGCAGCAGAGAGACAGCAGTGGTGTTTGGAGGAAGGACACCCAGGGAGGATGGGACAGTTGCATTATCAGAGCGGGAGGGCGGAGGCCCTTTGCTGGACATCTTGGTGCTGCTTTTCTTTGAGTAGATCATCCCCTCCCTGTGGCCTTGATGTAGGCCTTAGACAACAAGATAGAAATCTAAGCTTTTCATTTTCAGAGAGGAGAGAGAGGAAGCTAGAAGGAGGGGAGGGACAGAGAGAGAGAGGGAGAGAGGGGTGAGAGACAGAGAGGGAAAGGGGAGAGGGGAGAGAGATTGAGAGAGATTGAGAGATTGTTAGTTTTGACTGGAACCCGATCCTGGAGAAATGCAGCAAGTGCCCCAGTCATCCTGAAGGAATCCTGCAGACTCAGTGGGAACTCCCTGCCCCAGGGGGAGCTCAGGGCCAGAGCCTGCACCCCACTGGCCCAGCCCCTGACCCTTCTGCCTGCCTTCCCTCTTTCAGCCAGAAACCCTCAGCCTTGTTGTTTCAACTGCTCTGAGCAGGTTTACCAGCTATTGTTCTTGGAAGCCTTTCTGTGATCTCAGGACCTTTGAGAAAAGAACAAACAGCTAGAAAAACACAGGGTCGTTAAAAAACGTTTGTGATTTTTCTGAGCCATATGGAACAAAAGAGGCATTCAGGAGACTCAGCATTGTTCCGGGGAGCGAGGATGAAAAGGCCCTGTTCAGGCCTCCTCTCTTTCTGGAGCATCCAGCTGATTGTTGTGGAATGTCCTTAGAGCCATCTCCCCAGTGTCAGGCTCCTCCCCTGTGCCCAGCCTGGGCTAGCACCGTATTTACACTTGTAATCGCCTTTAATTCTCACCGGGTTTCTGTTCTTTTCATCTCATTTGGAAAAGTGGCTCAATGTTATCACTCAGTCACAATGGTTTCCTTCTAGTTACTAGCTACCCAGTCTTTACTGGATACCTTCAGTGGCCTAGCCTCAACAGTAATAATAAAGCCATATAGTAATCCATAGTGGACATAGTAATTTCCTTAATGGATTTTTAGTTGTTTCATTATAGACAGTATCGCCATTTTATCAAAGGCAAAACAGAGATTCAAAGGGGAGCGACTCGCTCAGTGTTGCTCAGCTAGTAACACACTGTGCTCTTAGCACTCTACTAAGATTTTTTTTCCTCTGAGGAATTACATTTTAAAAGCGTACTATTTCAGCTTTTTTGGAAATGCAAAAACATTTTGAACCCACTGTTCTCTTTATCCTTGAAAGCTATTTTTAGAATTGGCCCAGGTCTTTCTGATTCTGAATTGGGTTATTTCTCCCTTTGCAGCCCCCAGAGAATGCCCGGCGGCCCGGGCCCAGGTGCCCACAGCAAGCCTGTGAAATCTGGCCTGCCCAGTTCCCCACCACGGCCTACAGCCCCTCGTAGGTGGTTGCAAGGGAGGCAAGCCGCTCATTTGCCTTCTCAACTCACAGCTCAGTTGCATCTCCCCGTTTCTCTCTGCCGCATCCACATCCGGTCGGATCTGTGCAGCCTTCCTGTGTCAGCCATGGCCAGACAAGCTCAGTGACCTGCATCTGGGGCTAAATGTGGAAGCCGGGTTGTAGTCATTTGTGTTGGAACACCAGCAGGGCTTCTTTCACCCTGAGAGGAGGGGTCCAGGATAGATCGGAAGGGCCTTTGGAACCGCCTTCCTCCCCTGCTCCATCTCTCCTTCAGATTTCTTCTGATAGAGATGGTACAGATTTGTCCTCTTGGGGGACTTGCCCATGTGGGGTCTTTGCCTCTATCCTATCAGAATTCCTGTGTTTCACTGGAGGAATAACAACTTGACCTGTCATCAGGAAATTCTTGAGATATATGCTCAGCACCAGTCGAAGGAACTGGGGATGTTTAGTGAAGATAAGAGAAACCCATGAGGGCCTTATCACTCTTTATGTGAGAGAGGAAATATGCCTGTTCCTTGTAGCTCCAGGGTAGGACTTAGACCAAGAGTAGAAGAAACTTTAATGGGGTGAAATTCAGCACAGGTCAAACAGAACTCACTAAGAAAGTATAGTTTTCAGAAAATAGAATATGTTGTCCTGAGTAGAGTGAATTTTCTCTCCCTGGAAACAAGCATTTCTCTGATGAGGGTCCAGGTGATGGCAACTCCAGCCCTGAGGGGAATGAGATGACCATTTCCCCATACACCTACTGGCCTGTGATCACACCCTCCACAGTGTCCTTTAGAGACAGCTACCCACAGGACTGAGCCAATCCAGAATGGGGCCCCAGGGAGGCACCCCAAAGCATAAAGAAGGTCAGGAAAAGAAGAAGCTTCTGACCTCCCTCCTCACATGGCGCCTGTGCTTCTGGTCTTAGCCTTAATTTCCCTTGATAATGATGATGATAATGGTAGCAACAGGGCCTGTCAGTGATTTGAAGAAGAGTTTAATTTGAGCTCAGCTTGGCTGTCATCACTGGTAGATATTCTGATGGCTTCTTGAGAGAGAGAATACATGACATCTCACAGATTCATACCTTGAAGGCTATGGGAGAAGTTTTTTGGAAACAGCAGCATTGTAGAGTGGCAGGTCTTCCCTTCCAGCAGCCTTGTGAGTTGGAAGTGTGGATGGAGAAGAGCAATGACCCGCCAGATTGTGACCTTTTCATTATTCATTATTCATCCATGCAAAAATGTGTGCGTGTGCGCACGCACGTGTGTGTGTTAGAGAGAGAGAGAAAGGTGCATGGGTTTGGTTGTTTCCCTGTCCAAGCTACACAGTAAATAACTCATTTTAATAACTCGGAATATTTCCATGCTTTTATCTATGCTTGTAAAAATTATTTGGTTATGCAAATACCCATAAACACATATATATGTGTACAAGCTTTTTAAAAAGGTAATTGTTTTACAAAAATGGGATCATATTAATCACTTTACTGCAGACTGCTTTTCTCGTTCATCAGTATTTCATAGAAAAATCCCTCCAGGTCAACTGAAATACCTCTTCTTTCATTCTTTTTATTTCATAGAAGAGAGGATCTGTATTTCATTAAACTATTCTTATATTGATGGGCATCCACTTTGTCTCTAATTTTTTATTTATAAATAACTATCTCCACAAACATTCATAAACTATTTCCATAAACATCCTTATACATATGTGTGTCTTTATGAACTATAGCTTTTATTTCCCAGGGGCAGATTCTCAAAGGGAAGAATGCTGAGCTGAAGGGTATATATAGTATTGCTATTTTTGATTAATGTTTCAAGATTGTTTTCCAAAAATCTACAGCAATTGTCATTTCCATTAGCAGTTGGTGAGAGAATCCATTCCCCTTCATCCTCATAGCATTACTTTTTATTTCCATGTTAGTGCTAGCCAGACTGGGTAGACCATACTATCTCATTGCTGCTTTGGTTTTTAATTTTTCTGACGCCCGTTGAGTCTGAGCATCCTTTCAGGTGATTATCTGCCCTTTGCATTGCTCTTCCATGAATTGCCTGGTCACATCCTTTGCCTGTTTTTCTCCTAGGCTCTGGGGTAGCCAGCAAGCCAAGGGTGTGTTTCTATAACAGACTTCACCTGGTCCTGATGACAGTGGGCTCTCAAGGCCCTCCCTCTCCCAATGCCTCCCCTCCCTTTCTCTTCCATTCTTTCCTTTCCCTCCTTTCCCTCTCCAGTTTTTAGAGTCCACAGCAATGAGAAATTAAATCATTTTTTTTCCCCAAGGGTCCCAGGGTAGGAGCGAGGGAAAGCAGAAAATGAAGCTGTAAGCAGGTGGGAGATGACAGGCTAGTGTGTGGGTTAGTTGCTACTTCTCCCTTATGGGGTTCTAGGGAAGTTCCTTAACTTCTTGCTGATGTGAAATCTGCATCTGTGAAATAGGGAACAGAGTGGCACTCAGTCATGCATCTGTAAGTAGTTCAGACTTTGACTAATGTTTAGGAAACTTAAAGTCTGACTACTCTCGCTGTGGTCAGACCCCACCCCAGACCTACTGAATCAGAATCTGCATTTTAATGAGACCTCCCCCCTTCACCTCCCCACCCCGGGGGGGATTCTTGTGCACATTAAAGTTTGAGAAGTACTGTCTACTGTCTTAAAGCACACTGAGTATTGAGTAGCAAGAAGAAAAAAATCTGGTAGAACTTGCCCAGAAATTTTGCTGCAATTGTGGATTTTTAGAAGCATCAATAGATCCAAAATGGTATGGATAGGATAGCTCACATTAGCACAAGTTTTTGTTTCTTGATCTTGAGGTCTCTTAGTGCATGCCACCTAAAAGACATGCATCACCCCTCTCCCTTAGTGACAGGGATACCAAGTTTAAGAAAACTCAGTAGACCCAAATCCAGTTGGTTCCTGCCCTCCCTGACCCTACAGTCAGTCATACCAGGCCCACGTTAATGAACAGCCTGTTCCAACCATCCCAGCTCCATTAATGGCAGATGCTTGATGCTTCAGCCACCTGGGCTCCCTGTGATCTCCTGTGCTCTCTCATCACAGTTCTGTTACCTGGCTTCAACCTTTCTCTTTTGAGCCTGGCTACAGCCTCAACTTCTTCTTTGTTTTCACACTGAACTTCCCCATCAGACCTCTCACCCTCTGAATAAACACAACCAGTCACCTTCTAGGTCACCAAGTCCCAGTCCTGGCGTTGACCTACCTGGCCACAACTTCCACCATCCACCTCCACCTCTGCCTCCACTGAGACATGGCCCCGTGCCCTCTC
The DNA here is from genome assembly GCA_003508835.1 of Eonycteris spelaea. Taxonomy (NCBI): domain Eukaryota; kingdom Metazoa; phylum Chordata; class Mammalia; order Chiroptera; family Pteropodidae; genus Eonycteris; species Eonycteris spelaea. The sequence continues at coordinate 28,688,494 of PUFA01000001.1, read as the reverse complement.
CCGCCAGTCTTAGCTCTATGGTGAAAACCAGGGCCTCCTTTAAAGCCATACTTGGAACTCACTATTCCACCTCGACAGAGTCTGGTGCTCCTTTAAATAGCAGTGTTCCCAGGAGCCTTTCTACTGTGTGGCTCCTGTGGTATGTGAGCTTTCTGCACTCATACCCCGAAATTCAGCCTCCACTCTGTCCGATGGCTGCACAGGTCCTGCTTTCTTCCCAGACTGGGCTTCAGTGCCTTCTGCAGGCGGCACCCCCCTCTGTGGAATGTCCTTCCTGCCTAACAAACGTGGTCCCGCTGCTCCAGCGAGAAGACCGTGGTGTTCCTTCACGTCTCTCTACCTTTCTAAGCACAAAAGGTACTGCTGCCTTCCAGGGCTCCAGATGCTTTATATTTTTATTTCTACTTACTTTTACCTGATTCCAGAGTGACAAGCTGGGTAGAGATTCAAGAAATAGACTGTACTAAGTCGTATCAGCTTCAACAGTAGATGGCGTTTGTTTTGGGTCCTTAGGATTTTGTGTCCAATCCTGATCTTTGTTATTCTACATGTGAGGGGATGTTCTCCCAGCCCTATTAGCCAAAACTTTTCTTTGCTCATGACATGGTTGTATAACATGACTGCCTGTGGGCTTTGCGGGGGAGAATGTGTTTCAGGTGTTAGGGAGTGACAGTGATTTGGGTCTGAAGGGGAACCCATGGGAGGGCTGTCAGTCTGAGGGTATGAAAGGCCATTCAGGAGGGTGTGGCTGCTGAACTGGCTGGGTGTTTGGTGCTGAGAGGGTCAGGGATGATTTGTAATAGGGAGAGATGGGGTTCAGGAACTCCCATGTGCCTTGGGCAGTGCAATATTCCTGGATGCCCTGGTCAGATCCTGGCATGGCACCTTATGCAGAAGAGGTGCTCAGAATTATTTACTTATTACATGGAATAAAACGAAAAGAGATTAAATGCAGGTAGGATTAGGAGACTTGTGATTCTCAGTATCTCCTAGCTCTCAATGAAGCAGTCACTCCCTGAGCCCTCAGTTTTGGGGGAAGCAAATCAGGTCAGCTGTATTCAGGACTCCATGTGCAGGAAAGAGAAGGTGGCTGCCCCTTGGAGCTTATCTGGAGAGCATTCAGTATGGGGCCCAGATTTGGCAGGATGGTTAGTAGCCACCATCGTGGAGCAGAATCCAGAGGTGGTTCTCCAGTGGACCTTCGTCCTGCTTCTTAGTTGAATCTTGGAATGTGTTCTGAATTTTAATCCCTAGGGCTTGGCGTTTAAGATCTCTGTGATTAGCTCAGTATGCTTCAGCCAAATTGGACACTCATGATCCCCTGATGCTGTGCCAAGCATTCCCTTTCTTTGCTTTGCTGCCCCTGCCATCTGGGGTGGGGGAAGCTTCTCTTCACCCCTCTACCTTGAAAACTCCTCTCTGCCTTTCGTGGTCAGCTCAGTCACTCCTCCTTCGTAGCATTTCTGGAGCACTACAGGAATGTACTACGCCAGCCATAGGTGCGCGCTCTTGCCCTGTCTCAGCACCCAGTTCTCCAGCCGTGCCCCGTCTGCCCGTTAGGTAGTCCTGTGGATGCTGTGCAGGTCTCCCTCCCTGCCAGCTCTGTATTCTCAGAGTAGGTGCCAATACGTGTTTGTGGGGTGAATGATGAAAAAGTGAAGCAAAATACCCGTGCAACAGAGGGGGAAATCCCAAACCAGTTAAAAAGAGAACAGATTCTGACAGATAAGGGCAGCATAGTGGTGTGATTAAGGCCATGGGTGCTAGGTTCACACTACCTGGGTTTGGTCCCAGCTCCACCACCTAATAGCTCTGTGACTTTACATAAGCCACTTAACCTCTCTGTGCCTCAGTTTCCACATCTGTTAAGTAAGGCTAAAGATAATGTGTACCTCACAGGGCTGTTGTGAGGATTTAACTGTTTTAAGGTATATAAAGTTCTTAGTACAGTGCCTGGCACATAATAAGTGTTAATCTATACTAAATACCCCTCCCCCTCACATAAACTTTTGGAACTTGTTTCCTTGCTTCTCGGAAGGCAGTTCCAGAAGTTAAGGGTTTGTGAGCCCCCACTGGATCTCCACCTTTTTAAAAACCCCGCAGTTGTGGCCAGATCAGATGGAAATTTTTCCCTGAAAGGGCTCCATCCTTCCTACGAAAGGGAGGGAGGGCAGAAAGTTCCACTGACTGAGGACCAGCTACTCATACAAAATTCTGTGTAATTTTTACAAAAGCCTCTAGGTGCATATTAATATTTCACCTTACAATACGCTGAGGCTCAAAGAGGACTAGCATCTGGCCACGATGACACAGCTAGTCAGTGACATGGCTGCAGCTGCAACAGAGATCAGACTCCAGCCCTGTGTTCTTTTGGGTGCTTCCTATGGCTGCTCCACTGCCTGGGGCTGGGAGATGAGTGTCTGTGTGGTCCTGATGGGGCAGGCTGGGTGTGTCGGCCCTGCCGCATTTGCCTCAGAGGTTAGCAGTACAGATGTCAGGAGGGAGAAGAGTAGATTATGTGAGCAGATCTTCCAGGGCCTGGAAAACCCACAAGCAGCCAGTAAAAATGGCATTTATCAGTTGCCCAGTGTTGAGCTGTAAAGTTCACAGAACCCAATCTGGATTCCTGTAGCCTTTTGCCAAGATGTCTCTGAGGTGTGAGTAGGCCTTGTTTCAGTTTTCTAGTCTGTGGATTCTCTTCTTGGTTAGAAATGTTCCTGTTGATTTTAAGAATAATTATAACCATCTTTTTCTCACTTCAGCTGATGTGGTATACCAATTTACCAATCTATATTAGCACCCACGTAATTTGCATGATATTTACGCAGTGACAGTGGTGCCAGGTAAACTAGAAGAAATGAGTTCCTGAGGTGTAAACAGCCCATGGTAATGTAACTTTTCATATATAACACGCATGCTCTATTTGAAGCAAACTTCTATCATTGGGGTGACCAAATGATGTTTATATTTATATATCCCCCCCCCACCCAGAAAGCATGGAATAAGGACACCTTACCTCTGTTTTAAATCTTTGAGTTGATATTTTTGGATATTCTATTCTGTTGTAACAGAGAATAAAGCCCCAGGGCTCTCTGAGAAAGGCATGTATTAGCAGCCCATCCATCAGCCTTACCAGCTTGAAGGCAGTGGAATTCTGTGGGACAATATGTGATTTAAGAGTCACTACCAGCGGGAGTAGGTGTGTGGGCCAGAATTGGCACAGTGGTGTTCAAACTTGATCACAATTTGCGTGTCTCTTATCTACTGCTTATAGACGTTCACAATGACAGCTACACCTCCTTCATAAGAAGCATTGGCTGCCACCTCACATCTGCCCCTGGAGAACTGTCCTAGCCAGAGGGAGTACACACAGCCCACCTATAAGTCAGCCCAGCCTAGCCACTCTCTCCTCACCCTCTCACCCTCTCCCTGCCTTTCTCTCCCTCTTTCTCCTCCCCTTCACCCCACCTCTCACGCCTCCCCAACACTCACGGTTACAGATTGAATTGTGCCCCCCCCCCAAATTTCATATGTTGAAGTACTAGCCACCAGTACCTCAAAATGGGACCTTAATTAGAAATGGTCATTACAGATATAATTAGTTAGGGTGAGATCATTAGGGTGGGCCCTAATCCAGTATGACTGGTGTCCTTATGAAAAGCAGAAATTTGGACAGACACACTCACGCAGAAAGAGCACCATGTGAAGATGAAGGCAGAGACTAGACTTTGCTTCTATAAGCTAAGGAATGCTAAAGATTGCCAACAAATTCGTGCGCGCACACACACACACACACACACACACACACACACACACACACACACACACATCCAGGCTTGGGAGAAACAGGCCTGGTTATTGGCACCTTCTTACAGCCTGCTCCTTGAAGTAATCAGGTGAACAGGAGCTTCTTAGTGGTAATGCAGGTCGCTGCTGGGGTACTGGCTTCTCATGTGGAAGCACCATGCATGTGCCTTTCTTTTTAAAATTGTGCTCCTGTTCAAGGATGGATATCTGCAAAAACAAAGAGAAAGGGTCTGGTGTAATGCAGGGAGTATGAATTTTGGGGCCAGATGGACTGGCATTATTTAAAATCCTGACTGTACCATTTTCTAGTTACTTCACTTCCCCGAGACTTTACTGCCCTAGTGATTTATTGGAAATAATAATAATACCTTTGGGGGTTTTATGAGAACTAAAGAGACTATAGCTCTGAACATAGTGCTTGACTTACAAGATGATAGCTGCCTTAATTATTATCATGAATAAATACATTAATAAATACATTTCAGTTGTTGAAATGACTTTGACAGTAGCATAGTATAGGCGATAATCCTTGTATTTGCTTTTCCTAGGCTGAAATACCCTGAGTTCTAGCTTTGTAGGAGTGTGTGTGTGTGTGTGTGTGTGTGTGTGTGAGTGTGAGAGAGAGAGAGAGAGAGAGAGAGAGAGAGAGAGATTAAAATTGAAATTAAGTTATATATAAGCGTTGTTCCTTATGGTTTATAGAGTTTTCCAGCTTTTTACTTTGAACACATATTTTACAAACAAATTTATTTTGAAAGAAAGGAGAACGATTTTACTGAGTTTCAAATGAGTAAAACAAGAGTTAGATTCAGCAGTTTGATAATAGTTGAAGGTTCTTGAAAAAAGCTCCAATTATACCTAGTTTTAGGGTTTCTTTATATCGTGCTCAGATATCATGTTTTTGTAAATGTAGAGGTTTGCATTTCTAATTAATGTTTATGCCTAGTTGGTTTTAATATACTGTTATATTTAATAAAGAAAAACAAGAATTGATGGAAGGCAATATAACTTGGTTGGCCCAGCCTAGAACTGGGACTTGGAGACCAGGCGCCCGTTAGGGGCTAGGCTTCCACGTGGGGAGAGATGGGAGGAAGGCTGCTAAAACCAGACCAGGTGGGTAGGGATGTTTTCACCTACCTGTAGAGCTGCGTGGTTTGGCTGAGAGTGGAATAGCGATAGAGCTGTGTCGCTCAGCTAGGATTATTTTGTTTGTCATGTGCCCGGACCGCCTCAGCACTAGCAGGCAGCCAGCATGGAAGAAGGGCCCCATTGTGCAGGAAGCGTGGCTGGCGGGTGATTTCTCCATGCTGGGTTTCCATTTTCCTCATTTAGGATGTGAGGTGGCTGTCTCCACTGTACCTGCCTCCTGCAGCTGTGAGGACTAAACACACTGACAGGGCTTAATCACCCACTTGATGTGGGAGACACTGGGGAAGGGGTTGATGGTGGAGATTACGATTGCTGTTAATTCTGCCCCCTGGCACTTTGTGGCTCCTTTCCTTTTTCTGAAAGTAGTTTGGAGGCAGCTTTTAGTCTTAGTCTTGTCAAAGTGAAGCTGTAAATGGAAGGTCATTCTAGGCGAAACAAAACAAATGCTCTCTCTGCACAAGGCAAAGGGGGGAGGTGCCTCTGTGTGTTTGGGATTTGTTTTTATTTTCTAATCTTGTTAGCAACAGAAAAAGACTCAGAGGAGCCTCTGATTTTATTACTGTCAAGGGGCAGTTTATCTGTTGTCTGTGGGATCCTGGGCTAGATGTCCTGGGCTCCAAACGTCTCCTACCTTCACCTCTCGCTCTAGGATGGTTTGGAGAATTCAGAGGAGGCCTAGGACGGGTCAGTGCTCATAGTCATGTTGTCTCCCATCTCTGAATGGGGCCGCCTGGCCTGTTGGTTATGAGGGATAGTGATTATATCCTGAGGCAGAGGTGGCAATAGGAAGACAGTGGTGAAAGGCAGGTAGAAAGAGGACTTGACACCTGTTAACTCCGTTGAGTGGCCACCCTCAGAGCTTCTCTGCTTACAGTACCCCAGTACCCCGTCTCTTCCGGCATGAATGCAATTTCACACCTCGCCAGCAGGGGTCTCACCTGTGTCACAGCCAGCTCTGCCTTCAGGTGGGAGAACCTTCCCTGGGCTCCTCCCCCACACAGTTTAGAATCACTGAACTCTGGAAAGTTTCAGCCTAATGAGATTTAGACTCCATTTTGAGGCTTCAAAAGAGGAAGTCTAATCCCTTGAGAGGGTGTGTTTGGAGCCAAACTGGGGCCAGAACCTTCTTGAGTGTAGGATGGGGGTGCAGAATAAAGCAAGAGCATCTCTCCATCATGAACATTAATGCATGATGGAATGAAGGTATATCTGGCTTCCACAAAAAGATTTTATCATTTTTCTCAGAGTGATAATTAATTTTATTGATTGTTCAATTATCACTTTTTAAATAATAAGTTGGACACTTTAACATAAAGAGCCCACATCTAGTTTAAAGCACCCATGGAGTTCAAAATCAGTAGTTAAATGCTAAACATCAGTGAGTGCTGCCTGAAATTAACCAGAAATTCTGCCACTTGTTAAGATGTAAACACTCTGGGAAAAGGTAAGGCTTTAAGCTGGCTAAGAAGTCATGATAGTAAGCTAAGAGAAAGTAGGAAAGCAGGAGCTATAACTTTAAAAGCTGGAGACAATTGGCAACGTCAGCAAGAAAGGAAAAAGTAAGCCCAGTGCTGCTGGTGATTTAGGTTTTCTCATGCCTCACTGAGAACGGTAGAATGCTCTGTTACTGTGTAGAGAGCTCTCACTGACCCCTCCGGTCCCCAGTGGATTGTTGAAACAGGTCTCCAAATCATTGCTCTGTGGCCTGTGGGTGGACACGGAGATGTGCACTTGGCTGGAGCTTCCAGGGATGGCAATCAGTTTCTGGAGGAGTCTGGGTAGCCCACACCACAAAGCAGCCAAGGGAGCACATCCTCCAAAGTGGCCTTGAGGCCCAGATGAGCAGGGCCTTTGTAGCAATTGAAGTACTTAATTTCCTTTGGCTGCTTCTTTTTATAAAAAGTGTAAGTAAACCACTCTTGAACCATTAACCTTTTAAAGCTGTGTGTTGTTAAAAGACAATTTCTTGTTATTATGTCATCTTTCCCCTAACACATTTCTAACACTTTTTTAAAACACACACATGCCTTTTTTTAGAGCAGAAATTTAAATAGAAGTCGCTAAATAATTTGTGTGTGAGCTTCCCTACTGTGGACTTCATGTGGCATTTTGCCATTGGGCTTAGATCAAATGCATAATATGGTATCTAGACTGTCTGTGCTTCGCAGACTTTGGGGACAATCCTAGGGATCCTTGTGCTTGGGAAGTTCTTGGGGTTCTCCAAGTCACAGTCTAAACGTACTGCATCTTCCTGAAGAGCCAGTTTTACTCAAAGAGTTAGTAGGGGGGAAATTGATATGCTAACACATATATAGATGTATTATAGAGCACAATATTAAAGTTTTATAACTCCTTTTGATAAGACACAATTTTACATGCTTCACACCAGCTGGGTCCCAGGTCCCATCCACGCTGACCGTTGTCCTTTCCCTGGGGGAAGTGTTAGAAGCCCTGGTCAGTATTTTTTGTGATATTATCATTTTATCATTCTTAGATTATTTTCTCATGAGCTAGAGGTATGAGACGAAAGTGGATGTTTGGTTATAGCTATGAACACAGAAAATTAATGCAGACTCTCCAGCAGCTTCTAAAAGTCGGTGCAGCCCCATCACACACACCCAGGGAACCTTTCAAAGTATGGCTTCCTAGGCTTTCTTCTGTGGGACCCTGATTTGACCGATCCAGAATGGGGCCTCCAAATCTGCATTTTGGACTTGCATCCACCATGATTATAGCCTATAGCTGGATTTGGGAGCCAAAGAACCAGTTTATTTTGACCACAGATACTAAGAAAGTGGCTGCAAATTGGTGTTCCGTAGAGTAGGTAGAAGAGTGGGGTTTTTTTCTTGTGTATTTTTTGTTGTTGTTCAATGTTTATTTGTTGCCATTTAGCATGCATGCATGCATGCATTCATTTTAATAGCTTTCCTTTAAAACTCAAAAGTCTGGACCATACCAGGCCGCTTTCTAGTGACGGCCTGTTTCAAAGGCCCATACTCTCTGGGTCTCTGTGATCTGGCTCGTCTCCCCCGCTACCTCCATCTTCACCAGTTCATCCCTGCCTGGCTCTCTGGACCCAGAGGTTTTGATCCCTGTGTAGTGAACACGTGGTTATGCATAATGTTCTTCAGTCAAATGTTTTGAACAACTGAGTCACACGTCCTTTGCCAGTAAGTAGCCGGCATCGACTGCCACCACCACTGGCCCTCTCCTGCTCTCAGGGGAACCACTCACCTTCGTTCCACCTGGGAAGTGAATCGTCTTAGGGAGAAGGACTTCCCCTGATGAAAAGAGAGAGGGACTTCAACCGAAGTGTTCTTGGGACTCAGAATCATCGCCTCTGCTTAGTACTTCTCTTTGTCTTTCAATTGCTTCCCCACGCTTCTGTTTTTTTTGTTTTTTGTTTTTCCTAGAGCCTCATTTTTCTCTCCTGGACCTGCCCTCCCACAACACACACACACACACACGCACGCATGTGCGCACACACACACACCTGCACGGGTCCTTCACAGCCCTCATGGTAAGGCCAACCCAGAGTGTCCCTGTTGATCAGTCAGTATCATGAACATAAGCTCCTCATTCTTTTCACCATTGGTTCCAATCTAAACTCTAGCACCGTTAGGATATAGTTTTGGAGAGGTTTTTTGTTGTTGTTTTGTTGAGAAATAACTGACATACATCACTGTCTAAATTTAAGGGGTACAGCGTGATGATTTGATTTACATGTATTGTGAATAATTACCATATTAGGTTTAGTTGACATTCATCATCTCGTATAGATACAGTAAAGAGAAAAGAGAAAAATTTCTCCATGTGATGAGAAAGAGATAGTTTCTCTAGGAAAATACATCTAGAATCCCAAAGAAAGCTTGGAGCTATGACCTGTTAGAGCATCATACATACCTCGTGCCCTTGTTGGGGAGGCTGCGTTGACCACATGGTTTAGCAGGAACCTTGGGCACTGTCAGCTGGCGCTGGCCCTGCTTAGCAATCAGAAGCATAGTCCCCTTTCCTGTTTTCTTCTGAGATAGTGCAGGGCCTCTCTTTTGTTCCATGAGGTCAAAGGACACCATATGGATTGGTCACCTGACAGGACTGCATTGTTTCTGTGTATGTGTATATGTATCTGTATATTTTCAGTTGCCCAAGTCCTGAGCCAAAGTTCTCTTTCTAGCATCTTCCCCTTGATGTATTCCAAAGGTCTCACAGAGCATGCCTGTTCTCTCATTGATCTGAGTCTTACTAAAGACACAGAGATGTGAATTTTGATAACCTTTAAAAAGCCTTTAAAAGGCAAAGAACATTTTCCTTTTTAAATTTGACCCATCTCTTGCCTTACCTGGAATGATTCTTTCTGGGCCCTGAGCATGTATGACTTAGGCCCACATGGCCCCTAATAGTTCCAGAAATGCTGAATATAGGCTGCTGGGCCAGGGCCACGTTTCTGCTCAACCACTGGATGGCCAGCTTTGAGGCCCAGCTTGTGGGGCCCTGAATGCCAGGCTCTTAATTTAAGCAAATTGCTGTGGTACATAGGATCCCCCATGCACACCTCCCACCACACTGATGGTCCTTAGCATCAGCCCCACTCTCGGCATCAGGCACCTTAGAGATATAAAAAGTAGGCAAAATCAGAAAATATTTATTTTAACCTCACCATTAGAAAGATTTCAATCAGACTTTTCAGACCTATTTTCTGACACATCCTAATTTTATATATTTCATCTTAATATACATCCAGGTATTTTTATTTTCATTCAGAATGCATGTTCATCAAAGATACATGTATAACCACCGTATTTTGCCCCAATTCTTACTGACATATACAGAGTATAAAAGGAGTATCCCTGGGGCTAATTAATGTTTGAAAATATTTACTTAAAGCATATAGAAGATATACACATCTCTAGAAAAATTAATATGAGGGAAGGGAGCGGTTTTGTAAAAGGGTGTTTTTACCAGTTTCACCATGGTGATGCCCTGAGAGTTTAAGTACCAACCTGTCAGGGATACTCAGTGTGTTTTCCCAGTGTAAATTGAACAGCTTTGGGGAAGGCGGGAGTGGGGATACAGTGTTTATTCTGTGCTGTAAATTAATTAAGTGGATTATGTTCAGTCTGGTGGTTCGTGTCCAGGCTTTAAAAGGGTGGCACCACACTGGCAAGTGACCCGGCAGGTTCTGGAGATAACATGGCAGTTATTGGTTGCAGCTTCTCTGTCATTTGCTGTGAGGGGCTTGGCTACCTCCCCGAGGCTGGGTGTGGCCGGAGTTGCTCCGAAGCCCTTCACAGACACCGGCATAGGCCTGGGCTGTTTGGCCGCAGTGAGGAGCCTGGCTGTCTCAGAAGAGGCAGGTTTTATCTGTGCTGGTGTTGAGAGTATACCTGTCCAAAGAATTCACTTCAGTAAATATGGCCTGAGTCCCTCCTTCCTGCCAGGTACTGGGCAGTGGATTCAGATACAAAAAGACACAGTCTTTGTTCTCTAAGAACTCACAGCGTACTAGGACGGAGAAGCTCATAGGATGAATGTAAATATCACAACCACAGAAGTATCTGGGGCCCAGAGGAGGGAGGAGGGAGCTTCACAGAGGATGCGGCCTCTGAGCTAGGTTTTAATGAAGAGAAGTCTCTGGTGGATGAGGAGGGAGAAGGACACTGCAGCCAAGAGGAGCAGCAGCACATGCAGGTGGCGTGTGCAGTGACCGCAGCTACTTTGGTCTGGATGGAGCAGGGGGTGAGGCTGGGACAGAGGAGGTTATGGTTGGGCAGGGGCAGCCAGATCCTGGGGAGTCTCATGTGTCGTGCTGAAGAGTTAGAGTTCACCCCGTGTGCAGTGAGGAAGAGCGCGCCATTAGCCTAATGTCAGGGTAGAAGACGGTAGCCACCTGCCTTCTGGGAGAGGGGTCGAGCCTTGACCCTATCCTAGCTAAATCCCTGTCCTGTTGTCTTGGCAGTCAAAATGCCGAGCCGTCACTCACTCCTGTTCCACAGCAGTTGTGCTTTCTGGTATGAGACCCCATGTGAGCTACAGGCAGGACATTCAGAGATGAGTAGGAAGCCAACCCTGTCCACCTGTCAGAGGGCCACAGACCGTGGAGGGGGGATGGCATGGCTGGAGCAGCTGTAAGGAACGATAGATACCCTGTCGTGTGAGGCTCTGAGGGCAAGGGTGGTGGGGAGAGCCATTTCCAAAGACAGATCTCGGGAGGCTTTATATAAGAGTCGGATTCTAGATCCCCCCAAACCTTTTTTCTAGAGAATTTTTTTTTTTTTGTAAAGCAAGCACTAGCCCCTTTCCTTTTTAATGTTTCTTTTGTTCGTTCGTTTTAAGTTCTCTCTCTTTGGGAATGGCTCGTATTTCTTTCCTCCCCTTCTCCCTGGCCTCCGTGGCGCATGTCTCCCCCTTTTTTGTTGTTTTCTTTCGTTGTTGTTGTCGAGTACAAACAGGCAGGCTTTTTCTCTTCCTTTTCTCATTTGTACCCAGTGAGAAACAGATCCCAAATATTACCAAAGCTACATTTAGAAAGCAGAGGAATTTTGCTAAGAACCGCTACACTGAACAAGATTTGAAATACAGTTACTACATTTAATTTCTCATCAAATGGTTGTGTTTTTGCTAAATTGCATAGGGAAAGGCGGCTTGTGAACCAGTTTATTATAAGTAATGGATTTCTCATGACTGCATCCAGCTTGACAGTGCAGACCCCAGGGCCTTGCTGGGTTGATGGGTGCCCGATGGCGCGTGCTAAATGTATCGTGGTCTTGAGGCCTGCGTGGGGTTGGAGGCAGAGCACAGTCTGTCCAGCTGTTAGCCCAGACGTGAGCCCATACACCTGTGCTGAGGTCTGTTTTATACATGTGAAGCTGAACAAGTTTCCTTAATCTCTCAGGGTTTGATTATTTTGATTTCTTGAGAAGAGAAAAGGAGAGGAGAAAACAGTCCCTCCTCCGCAGAAAGCGATTGTTGTTTGCGAACCTGACCTCTGTCCCACATGTCCTGGGCTCCCTTGGAACATTCCACGTTAATTATACATTACTCTGCTGCCACGATTTTTCCTTTGGCATCTGCAGCTTTGGAAAACAGATAAATTGTGATTGCAGAGTGGCCTGTGCTTGAAGAAGTGAGAGGGAAAAGGGAAAGCTACGGCCTTGTGAGGACTGAAGGCCTTGAGGAGGCTTAGGCCAACAGCCTGAAGGCGGAGAGGCCCAGGGAGGGTTCCTGGAGCAGGTGGGTGGGAGTACAGGCGAGAGTGAGGCTTTCAGTCCATCTGATTCTACCGTGAGGCATAAGGGCTCCACCTCTCAGGTCCCAAAGGGAAGAAGTCGTCCGAGCTCCGTGGCGGTGGTACAGAGGTTCCCCAGAGACTGCCGGTGTCTGGACCCAGTGCCTTCTACTCCTCCTCCATTTTTTTCTTATTGTGGTAAAATACATATAACATGAAATTTGCCATTTTAACTACACAGGCACTGGCATTAATTAGTTACATTCACAATGTTGTTCAACCATTACCACTATTTCCAAAACCTTTTCATCACCCCAAAGAGACGCTCTATACTTATGAATCAGTAATCCCCATCCCTTGCTCAGCCCCTGTCCCTACTAGTCTGCTTTATGTATTGATGAACTTGCCTGTTCTAGATAGTTCATATTAGTGGATTCATACAGCATTTGTCTCTTCCACCACTCTTTCATCTCTAGGTCCTGGGGCACACTATTCCTCCCCTCCAGGGCCCCACTGGGACCCTGGGACTCTGTCAGCCTTTCCTCCTTGCTCATCACAGAAGTTGTACTCTCCAGGGCCCTTTCTGATGCATGATCTTTCTCTGTCTGGAACATTTGGTGTGAAGCACTCTTTCTGCCCAACCTGACTTCTCTGTATTTGGTGATCTGTTTTAGGGTCTTTCTTCCACCCACACTCCCCTGCTGAACCAGGACAGCTGGAAGAAGCAGCGGGACAGTGTGGCAGAGTAGATGCTCAGGGATGTTTGTCTCAGTGGGAGAGTCACAGGGTGCTGAGTGGGCACTGAGGGGTGGTGGGGATGGCATTACAAAGGGGGGTCTGGGGCCAGGCTGCCCACCTTTGAACCCGGGCTTCACCAATTACTAGCTGAGTGGCTTTGGCTAAATTCCTTAACCTCTGTAAGCCTCAGGTTCCTCATCTATAAAATGGGATAATAATGGTGCTTGTCTCACAAGCTGGTGAAGAGTAAATGAGTTCAAGTGTGTAAGCCACTTAGAACAGTGCTTACATGAGCTGGCATGCACTGCTTTATAAGTATTCACCATTATATTACTGTTGTAACCTACATCACCAAGTTATGAGGCTGAGATAATTCACATAAGTTGTTTTAAAAGTGGCTGGCATGCAACAAGTAGGGACGTGGGGGTGTGTGTGTGAGTGTATGTATGGTGTATTTTTGTATCAAAACCAGCTCAGTGCTGAGACCAGTTCCAGGGGCTATCTCTAAGTTGCCACTGTTCTGATACAGGGGACCAGACTACCCCAGGGGCAGATAAAAATTAATCCGCCTGCATTTCCTGTCCTTTGAAGGGAACAGAGAAATAGGAAGCCTCAGAAGATGGATGCCAAGGGAAGGTCTCCTTAGGAGTCTGGTCGAGGTCAAAGTTGGTGCAGCCTACACTAGGCAGTGTCTTCTGAGTTCCCGTGGAATTTTCACCTTTTTTCTTCATTTTAAATATGAAAACAAATCATGTGGGTTTGAATCCTTTCTGACTCTAGGCCAAAGATCATCACATTCCGTCTCAATTCGGAAGACTGAGTGGGCTTTACTGTTTATGTGGCTGCCTACGGTTTCAATCAAGATTTTAATTTTTTTAAGCTCACAAAAGAAAAGTTCTCCCCTATGAAAACCAAGCTTTACAAAACTTGTCTCCGTGCTCTGATTTTAATTGCAAGTTGAAAGAAACCACAACCCTGCTTGTTGAATAGCTGCGTGAGTGTTACCAGGACATGCAGAAGGGCGGGGCTGAAGAAGCGATGGCTTCCCTACAAACCTGGGACTCTCTCTGAAGGAGAACTTAGAACTAGCTGGGAGGTTGAACTTCAGTTTCTCAAAGGCAGAGGAAGTGTGTGTGTGTGTAGTGTGCATGTGTGTGTGCATGTGTGTGTGTTGGGGGGTATACTATGGGGACAGAGAGCGTTTCTGGGGATCGTGTTGTTTCTCCCACTCAGAGCCCCACAGCAACTTGTCTGTGCCACCATCACTTACAGAGTGGTCCCTCTCTGGCCACGTGTGTCGCTCTGTCCTGGACATAGGCTGGAACCACGCCAGAGGGAGCTCCCAGTCTCTGACAGGTGGTCCCAGGCTCAGCGTCTACCCCCTAAAAGAACAGGATGATTTTTATTAAGATTAAAGGGGTTTGCTTTGTGTGTGTGAGGGATGGGGGAGGCTAGACTGGCTGTCAATAAATGCTTGCTGAAGATGAATTGGCCATCAGTCTAATTTCTCCTCTGGCCTTTGCTTTAGACTCTAGAAACAACACTGCTATATATCATGTATTGAGCTGGGTTCCCTGAAGCCCCCTAGCCTCCCTCGCTCCAGAAACAAGCAAGACCCTCTCTGAAGTTCCTTGAGTACCTAAAAGCCAGGAAAAGGACAAGGAAGGAGGGGTTTCGAGAAATGGTCCTTTTCCAACCAAACTAGTTAATGCAGCTTCTAAAAGCACCTAGCTTTCTTCTTTTGAGTGGCTGACCTGCAGAGAGAGTCAGATTCACTCAGTGGGGACGTGCATTCCCCTCCAGTGAATACCATCTGACCAGCGGATCAGGAGGCAGCAGAGCTTGGGGCCTTACCCAGGCCTGTCCAGGCTAGCTGCTATCTGCAGGCCCTTGCTCCATCATTTTAGTGGGTGTCCTTGCTCTTTCACAAGCACCCAAGTAACAAAGTCACTTGAGGAATGCCTGTCAGCATGACCTGAACGACCCCTTTTCCTAGCAGCACATGCCCAAGTGCTCAGAGCTAGATGGAGACCCTTGGTCTAAGAGACAGGCCTTCAGGTCCCTCCCCTCACCTCCCACTCCAGCCCCCCAGTGAACATATGGAGCACATGTTACGTGCTAGACTCAGGACTCGACAAAAAGAAGGAAGGAGAACTCTCATCATCCATCCCTGCTGTGCACCGTGGTGTTTGTGTTTTATTTCATTTACTTCTCTGGCAAAACCTCTCTGCTGAGGTATCACATTTCCTGCTATCAGGGGGAGAAAACTTGAAGCAAAAGGAAGACAAATTGCGTCAGTGAGCGCCCGCTGCTTTCGGGACTGTCAGGCACCTCACTACCTCATGCAGTCCTCACAGCACTCTCCTGAGGTATGATGGCTGGTTCCAGTAGAGCTGGGTCCAGAACACAATTCAACCAATTCAAAGTCCTCACTCTTCCGCTGCCTGCCTGGTTGGTACCCAGAGTGTGGCCTATGGGCCGCAGCATCGCATCACCTGAGAGCTTGTCAGAAATGCAGCAGCATCCCAGCCCTCCCCCCTGCTGAGTCCCAACCTGCATTTTACCCAGATTGGCAGATATAAGTTTTGTGTGCTCAATAAAGTTTGAGAAGCACTGCCGTTCACCGCACAGCTCCGTGTAACTGAAGCCTGCGAGGGGAAGTGGGAGAAGAGCAGGGTGAGCTGAGGAAAGCCCCCTGGACGTGGACTTGAGCGGAGCCACACAGGAGTGTCATGGAGGAGAAGCCGCACCCTCTGATCAGAATGCCTCAGCAGATACCTCTCCGTCTGTGTTGGGGGGTGAGGGGGCCCTGGTGATGCAGCCTCGTGGTTCCCGCTCGAGTGGAAGAGCAGACATCATGGAGACGGGATGAATCGACACTTGTATGGTTCCCACACATCCAGAGACAGGGTTGTCTGGGGGGGCAGTTAACTTGAAGCTCACTCAGTGACACGTTTGCACCCGGATGCCCTTCTCAGGAGGAGGATGGGCATGAAGGTTGAAAGGCTTGGTTTGGAAAAAGCTTCCCAAGACCCCATAGAAGTCTGGCTCTGAACAAGGTGTGGGAATGAGCCAGCCAGCTGGGTCCTGTGTCAACAGCCCTGTGTATTTGCATCTGGACAGATTGAGTTACGAGGTGGCATGGCTCAGCCTCTCCGGGCCTGTGTGCATGTGGGCAGGTGTCTATTGCTCTTGGGCAAGGGGCCAGGTGACTCTGAGGAGGTGGAAGCCCCATAGGGGAAGGGAGTGTAGAGGACGCTGGCCAGCCTCGGGGCGTGGATGTGGGTTTAAGCAGAGCCTGGTGACACTGGGTGTTTGAGTGGCTTAGCCCGGCTCTGCTGGGCAGGTTTGTTTTTTTCTCCTTTGCCTACTTGCCAAGGTGTGTCTATACCTAAGGTTTCTTTTTGCTTTTCCTCAGGCTGAGACCTAGTTAGAAACTTGTGGCCTCCCCAGCAAGACAATCTTGTGGATTCCATATTGTGGGGGGTGGTGTAGAGGGCAGAGCAGCAGGACCCCACCCCTTGATGGCACCAAGATTTGTGGGATTAGTGCCTCCGGGGTGTGGGTGGATGAAGATAAACACCTAATTAGTCTAGATGTGTTTTAGGTCAGGGCACTTCTTCCTCAGTCAGCAATCCAGCTGACTGCCACGTGGCAGCTGAATTGCCATGGGAGAAAGGCAGAGAGAGGGTAGCCAGGAACCCTCGAACAGCCCACCCCCTGAGCAGCCAGAGTGTCAGAAGAAGACAGCTCTAGCAGTGCCAGCAGAACGCCGTCATTTGCAGAGGATTCTAATTATTTTCATCAGGTAGTGGCTTGGACTAGCATCTAATTTCAATGCCAGCTTTGATCCGCTTTTTTAAAATTCCACTCTTAACATTCACTCACATACCAGTTGGTTGTTCTGATTAAGCCCAGGCCGCCCCAGTACCCCACCCCAGAGAGAGCCGGGAATCATAGGCCCAGTGTACAGAGGGCCAGAAGGAACAGGGGCAAGGCAGGTTTGTTCCAAGTCATCTGGAAAGAAGGTGGCACGTAAATGGGCCGCACAGGCCAGTGTTCCAGAGCCGTCCCCTTTCCCATCTTCCCAGCTTGCTCCTGTGTTTGGAGAAAGGGCCACAGAGCCACAGCATGTCTGAGCTGGGAAGGCCTCTTTGTATAGGTGGGAGAATGAGTCCCAGATGGGTGAATGACCTGGCCAGTGTCAATCACCGTGCAAGTCAGTGAAAAAGATTAAAATAGCTTTTGCCATTTATACCGTGTCTAAAGTGCTTAAGACAGAAATCCCAGCATGGAGCGCCTTATCCTCCCTCATCCCCTGTATTCATCATTCCTCGGGTCCACTCCCATGCCTGCTGAATATCCCCCAAATCTTTCACTTCCCTCCATCCTCAGCACCACCCTGGTCGCTGCCACAGCCTCCCGCCTGTCTCGCTGCTCCAAGCCATCCTACCCTGGCCAATGACCTTCCTCACACAGGAGCTGCCTTACTTGAACAACCCTTCGTTACTCTCAGCCTCAAGGTCAGCCTCCCTGCCCTTCCTCATAGGGTGCTTCCTGGTCTGCCCCCTGCCCACCGCCCATCCCATCTCCCAGCAGGCCGGGAGCTCTCTCACCGCCACCTTCACTCTTCACCTGCCTGACTTCTTACTTCGGGTCTGGGCTTAGATGTCACTTTCCCCAGGAAGCCGTTCTTGAAGCCCCCAAGGCTGGGTGAGGAGCCTCTCTTGGGGTCTCAAAGCCCCAGTGGCATGCCATCCCCTTCTCTTGTCACCCGGAAGCATGCCTGTTGTCTGGTCTGCCGCCCCTGCCCGCTTCCCGACGCTAAGCTCCACGAGGGTAGGCGTCATAGTTGTCCTTTTTACGTCGTGTTGACTCCCGCGGGCTGGCGATAACAAGCATAGTAGGTTTTCAGTACATATTTCTTGAATTGATAATTCGGCCAGACTTTTTTTTTTTTTTTTTGGTACTTTGTATACCATGTCTTATTTAAGCTTCAATCAAGGCCTAAAATGATCCCATTCTCTCAGTTTTACAGATGACCACAACCCACAAAGCAACTGGCTCTTGGGCCCATCTCTAGAAAGGGAGGCCCTGAGATGGGAGCCCAGGTCTGACTCCTCAGCCCCTGCTCTTAACCATTGTACTTGTTGATTGGAATTCGTAGACTGCCGTCTGTGATCTCCGTGGAGGCCCCGGGCAGGCAGGCTTAGAGACCAGGAAGGAGCCTCAGTTCCAGTGACCCAACAAAGGCACGTGGGAGCAGCTCAGATTCCAGGCCACCTTTGACGAGTTGCTTATTCTCTGGACTAGACAGTTCTGATTAAGTCCTGGTAATGTTGATCCAGCCCAGCATGGTGTGATCTGAGCTGGCCTGGTGGAAGAACGGTTTGCTTTGTGGATTTTCTTTTTTTTTTTTTCTTCTTAAAAAAAAAAGCAAAAAGAAGAAAGCAAAGATAGCACAGTGGATTGCCAAGCCATGAGGCTTCAGGGCATAGAGTGCAGCCAGCTGTGTGGGGACACTGGGCAGGCTGGGGACAAGCTGGATGTTTGGGTGGCCTGGAGGCCAGGCACAACTTGCTCAGGTGTGTTCTGTTTGTATAAAGGTCCTCAAATGCAACTGCCTCTGTGCAGCCCTGTGGTGAGGAGAGGCTTAAAAAGTCAAGAACAGTCTTTCAGTCTTTCTGCTTCTTGGGGCATCGCAGGGTCGTAGGACGCTTGTGCAGTACAGGAGGCAGAGGCGAATGGGGTGCCTGCCTTGAGGCTAACCTGGGGTGGAGGAGGAGGCCCGCCCACCCAGCTGTCCAGGTGCCTCTTTCCTGTGCTCAGCTTCGTGCCCACAGCAGGTGTGTCATCACCACAGCCAAAGGTGAAGTGGTGAGAGGCCTGCCAGCATGCACTAAACTCTGAGCCGGCCCCTGGCGGGGTGGTCAGACTGAGCACCAGGATGGGAGCAGTCTCGCCACGTCCATCCTGGACTCTGCCAGGTTGCCGCCATACGCAGATTGTGGCTCACAAAAATACTCACCGCAAACGGTGGGGCTTTGTTGATCATGGAAATGGGTTTTTGAACCAAAGCAAATAGCTACAAAAAAAATATTCATGTTGTACTCACACACTGGTTCTAATTTAAAAAGAGATTAATTATTGGAGCTTAATCATTCAGGCATAGAATGATAGGTTTTCAGAACAGATAAGAATCCCGGGGCTGATTAATCAGTTTAACAAATGGAGGCACTGAGGCCCCGGGAGGGGAAGTGACTTGCCCAAGGTCACGCTAACAGTGTGTGCAGAGCAAGGTGGACCAGGTCAGGGCCTCTGCCTGCCACAGACGAGGAGGAGGAAGATGCGTGCTTGCCACAGAGAGTCCACAGTGCTGCTCACTCAGCATGACCTGTGTCCACGGCTTCTATCGTCTCCTCTGATTGTATCACGCACTTTACCTGTGTTATCTCTTCAAAGCCTCTCAACAGCTGTTTCCGTGCAGGAAGCCTGATGCGCGGGGAGCTTCAGTGCTATTTCCAGGGCAATGAGCAGAGGACCAGGATTTGGACCCCAACAGCCCCCAGAATTTGTATTCTTAACCCCATCACGCATCAGTATATTTTTCAAGGCAATGGAAAAACGAATACACATCTGCCTCCCTGCCCTGTCTCCCCCTGCACCCCAGACTGATGCCAGTCCCTGGGGATGGAAGGCGGCAGAGCTGGGCCCTCCCTCGTGGCCTGTTAAACATGCTGCTTCCAGGAAGCGATTCCCCAGCACCGCCTCCCCTCCCCCACCCCGCTGTGACAAAGTAAGCAGGAGCCCGAAACATTAGCAATAAAATTTGTATAAAATTTGCAAGTGGCTATGTTACCTCTTTTATGGCCATTTTCAGGATAATATGATATCATTGCTACTCATGGTTTTCCTTTCTTTGTAAAAATAATAGAAATACTCTTTTTCTCTTTGAATTATGTTCTTTGGGCCAGCGCATCAGCATTACCTGGGAGTTTGTCAGAAATGCAGCATCTGAATGAGAATCTGCATTTTAACAAGATCTCAGGTGGGTCTCTCTCACCTGAGGTCTGAGAAGTGCAGCTGCCCATGACAGGCTCCCAGGCCAGTCACTGTCCTCCGTGGTGACTTGCTCTGTGCCTGATAGTGTTTATGCGACAAACCACTTTACTTTTGACTGAGACCCATGCCACAGTGTGTAGGGCAGCAGGCAGGGGCAGACAAAGGTAAGATGGGCTTAGATGGAATGTGAGGTCTCACAGATGTTCTTTCGGGCTTGAAAGCAATGCCTTTGTGCGCTGTTGCCTTTGTGCCTGGGTCAGCCGTGCCCAGGTAGTCTCCCCAAGGGCTGGCTCCTGTATTGGGACATCCTTTTCTGTGAGGATGAAGGGTGCTGGGCTGGATTAATTGACCTTAATTCCTGGCACAAGGTTAAATTCCACACATAGTCCTTTCTATCACCCTTCCTGCACACACCTGTGTTCTGCTCATTGTCCTGGAAAGCACTTCAGCATGTTCCTGGGCACTTCTCTCCTGAGTCCCCTAGTGCCGTGGGGCTGTTGGGGGCAGTGAGCCAATTCTGAAGGTGACTCTCTCTGGCTTTGTCTTCACCCTGATGAAAGTCTCTCCCTCGGCCTCAATTCAGGGAAAGGGCAGGGCTGTGGAGCTGAGCCAGGGGCCTGGCCACCGAGGCCAGGCCAGCTCCATGCGGGTCCTTGCAGCCCAGCCTGCCGGCTGCAGGCTCTGCAGTCCCTTGGTTGCATCCGAGGGCTCCCACCAGATTTGAGCTTCTCCCTAGCAGTGAGGTAGGAGCCTTGGAAGCCAAGGGGGTCTTCCAGGGCCAGCGCAAGGAAGGGCATGGTCCAGAAGGCTGTGGGTCAGGTTACCTCCTGGGCCCCTAAATTACTGAGCTTTGTCACCCTGGCATCTCATCACAGATGTGCATTTCTGGGCTGTTGTGGCCAACTTTTCTGCCTTGCCTTCTCTGTCCCCACCTCAAGTGAGACCTGGCTCCCTACTGCGAAGACCCCCATGGTTCCAGCTCACAGGGCCCAGAGCATATTCTCCCTTAACTGTCTCTGCTTTTCCGAACTGTTGTTTCACCACCTTCATTCATTGTTCTCCTCTTGTAAATTTCTGCCATCTGATTTGACAATTTCTTATTCCTTTGTTCATTCATTCTTTAACCCACCCATTTATCCATTCATTTGAAACTTAACAGTTCTCAAAGGCCTGCTCAAATGTCCATGCCAGGCCCTGAGATGTAAAGATGACCAAGACACGTTCCTGTTATCAGTCACAGGGTTTCCTGACTCCACTCAAGCCCTCAAATCCTTTTACTCATCTTTTGTCAATTCCTTATTGCATTTCTCAGGGTCCATTGTACACTTTTTCTTTCTCAAATCCTTATTTGCATCCCAGCCCCTCTATCTCCAGAGATGATTTCACCTCTTACCTTCCCAAGATTTAGAGTTCACCAAAATGAGCTTTTTCAATATTCCAAACTCTCACCTCCAAACCACTTCTGTCTGTCCTCCAGTCTCAGATTCGTCCCAGGATTTCCTTCTTCTTGACGAACTCTCTTGCCTAGCTCCTGTGACTGTGGGCAGATGTTTTATATCTCCCTACCTCACTTTCCTCATCTATAACATGGAAATAATAGTCCTTCCCTTATTCATGCATTAGAAACCTTAAGTGAGTTAACACATTGAGGGCCCAGCACAATCTAAGTACCCACTGCCTGTTAGCCATTATCGCGATTCTCATTCCCCAAAGTACCTGCCCTGCCGTTCACCCTACGTTCATGCTCTCTTCAGTCTGGCCTCCTCCTACGTGCACAGCCCTTTCCCTCGGCATCTGGGCATGCTCAGCTCTCCCTTTGCTCACTCTCGGCTGTGAGGTGCTACCTGCCTGCCCTGCCTCTGTTCCCTCCTATGCACGTTCTCCCCAGCGCTAGGTATCTGGCCTCTCACTTAGTCTCTGTCACTCTCTCAAAGGTCTCAGTCGCCCCTATAGCATGTCCAAGTTCTCACCCTCTGCAGCTCTCAGGACTGTCATATTCTGGGGAGGAGAGCCTGGGGAGGGCAGCGGTTTACACTGGGGTGTGAGTCAGGAGGATCCAGGAAGGATGGACAATCTAGACAGACTAGGGAGAGGTGGCTCCAGAGACACCCCCAAGGGGCCAAGACTGGGTCCGTAGAGCAGGACATTATGGTTGGAGGGGCTCAATCTCAGTTCTCTATCACTGGAACAGAGTGCTTTCTGGTGGCGAGATTCACGGAGGGAGAGCTGAGTGGGTAGTCACATGGGTTTTGAAGAACACTGAGGCCAAGGTAGGCTATCGGGGCCATTGAAATTGTTCAGGATGCCCCTAGGGATGGAGCAGAGAGGAAGAGGGTGTGGATAGTGGGCAGAAGTGACAAACAAGAGAGCAAGGAGGCAGCCAGAGTAATGATGCTGCTACAGTGGATGGTGGGGTCATTTCTGGGAGTGTGGGTGGGTGGAAGAAAGGCAGTATACATCTCCAAGGTCCAGAGAGAGTGGTGGGAGGATAGGTCTCTATTTGGGGAGGGGAGGGCCTGAAATACATACCATTGTCTGGGATGTCATTCTGTCCAGACAGGAGTTCAAATGAGAGGCAGAGGATGGGTAGCGGTGTCAATGAGAGGGTTTGGAAGGCAGTATCTGGAGCGGGAAGGAATACTGGGGGCATTGTGACTGGGTGGCTGAGTCACAGGGCTGGGGGACCAGAGGTGAGAGTGGACACAGTGGGCCTGCTAGCTTGTCAGGGTTCAGTCTGCAGACAGATGGCCCACAGTGAGTCAGTACCAGCTGCTCAGGCTGTCAGTGTAGCTGACAGGAGGCTGGGCTACTTCAAGGTCCTACATCTTCCCTGGCTCCTCTTCTTCCATCTTCTACATGTCAGAACTCTCCAGAATTCACACCCACTCTGCACTCTGTCTTTGTGACCTGAATCCAGCCACTTGCTGGGTTTTTGCACATCGCTATTCTTATCACTGGTACCTATTTAAGACTACATGGGTCATTCCCCTTTTCCTCCTCCTGGCCTAGCCCTGGCTGTTCTTGGTTCCACCATCTCTGTACTAACGTACTCAGGCTTAAAGCCCCTCTGAGCTCCATCTGTCTGGTGGAACCCTCCAGTGCTTCTCCATCATCTCTGTCCCTTCGTCCTCCCTCATGCAGACCTCTAGGGGCTAGCCCAGTTCTGGCACATCCATGCTCCAGAGCTGGTTGTGTGATTGAGAGATGGTAAATTCCGCAGACTTACCCACCTGTGTTCACAGCTCTAGAGCAGCAGCTAAGTGAGGAAGCCCACGTGGCTGAAGTGTCCAGGCAGGCTGGGCTTGGGGAACAGCAGGCTAGGTGACACACCTGCTCCCTGGGTGCGTGAGAAGAAGAGCGATGCTTTAGAGAAGGGCACCACACCCCTTCCTGAGGGCATGGGGGAGCAGCCTCCGGGCCCTGGCTGTACCATGCCATGGAAAGCCCCGGGCTTACTGGCAACGCTTTCAGAGGGCTCCTGAGAAAAGGGGAACTGTGGGTATTTGGTGGGCCTCCAGGCTTCAGAATTGGCCAGGCCATTTTGTGGCAAGTCAGAGGCCTCGCTGGCAGGGATGTTCAGCCTTTCATGATTCCAGTGCTGTAACAGGTTTCACAGACTCACACAGAGATGGTCATAGCTGGTGTAGCTGTAGGAATGAGACAGGCAGTGCCGGCTGCCTTTATTGTCCCGGGCTCCCATGTCGAAACAGAAACCTCCATGCATCTGGCTGGTTGGACGAGGGCTGGTGTCTGAGGTACCACCACACCCTGAGAGGAGCCTGGGCAGGGAGGGGCATTTGCCTTTCTGTGGCTGAGCACCCATGGTGACTGTCAGGGCCACTCCTTGTCGGTGTGGCACTGGGCAGGGTTTGTGCGTGCGTTTGCCCCTAGAGTCCCATTACAGCCCTGTGGTTTGTAAATCAGCCCATCCCCAGGTTATCAATGCGCAAACCAAGGCCTGAGGGGCACGGGAGCTCACACAGCTCGTCCTTAGCTTGGGCCTCTGGGTTCCGGATGCAGCCCATCCTTCATCTCACAACAGCCACTTCCGGCATATGCACTTCGAGGTCTCATCTCCTTGCTAGACCACCCATTTCTCGAGGGCAGGGATGTTCTACGTGCCTCCATATCAGCTGGGTCTAGTAAGTGCTCTGTTAGATACTTGGGTGACCACTGATTGATTCTTCTCCCAACTTAGGATGCTTTCCAGTGTTCCTGCATGTCTCACTAAGAACTGGGCTTTTGGGCACCTCTCTGCTGGCCGACCAGTGCCACGTGACCTCTAGCCCCGCCACCTCCACATATCTGAATCCTTCTGCTTTTCCCTGCAGCCTGTGTGTCCGGCCACTGACACCCACCTGCTGTACTCTCCTGGACAGGGGCTACCCAGCCCGTCAGTGCTGTTTGTCTCAGCCCGCTGTGGGCAGTAGGGGTCAGGGAACTTGCTAAGGGCAGTTCTGGACCCCACAGGTGCCCTCCGAGCCCAGCAGGTGAGAACACCGGTGAAGATGAGCTGTACTGTTTCCCGCCATCTGCATTGTTGGAGGGTGCTGTGGGCCTAACTGCAGCCTCCACAATTCACATGTGGAAGCCCTAACTCCCAGTGCCTCAGAATGTGACCTTGCTTGGAATTGGGGTTATCACAGATGTAATTAGCTAAGACGAGTTCATACTGGAGTAGCGTCGGCCCCTAATCCAATATATGACTGGTCTCTTTATAAAAGGCAAGACTGGGACGCAGACGTGCAAACAGGGAGAATGTCATGTGAAGACAAAGGCAGATATTGGGGTGATGCTTCTATGGGAATGCCCAAGACTGCCACCAAACCCCCAGAAGCCTGGGGAGGCGTAGAACAGATTCTCCCTCACAGCCCTTAGAAGGGCCCAACCCTGCTGACACCTTGAACTCAGACTTTCAGCCTCCACAACTGTGAGAATCAGTTTATGTTGTTTAAGGCACCCTTGTGGGCTTTGTTACGGCAGCCCTAGGAAAATACTGTGGAGAGCTCAGTGGCCTTTCAGTCAAAAAGGAAGAGTCCGTGGTACCAGTCATAACAGTCAGCTCCCTAGAAAGCTTGGCTCCTGTAGTAGCTACCCCAGTGTCCTGCCGTGACCTCCCTCCGCCACGCGAAGGCTCTATCATGGCCTAGTTTTTAAAAAAAAACACACAGACTTTGGGATTGTATGCTCAGCAGATGTTAACTTCTTTCTCTCTCCTCCTCTTCCCCAGACCTTCCTCAGGTCATCTCACCTCCGTGAACCCCCATTCTCTCAGACTGGGGCCGGCAGCGCAGAGATGCCAGGATTTTACAAAGCAGGAGCATTCAGAGCCTCAGATGCAGGGAGAGGCTACAGTGAGACTGGGCCAGGAGGGGGGTGGGGTGGGGAGGACAGGAGAGCCTTGAGGAAGCCCCTGCAGTGTGCCTCCCCTGCAGGGTCTTTGTTGGATTTCAGCACCACAGTAGCCCGCTCCTCTCCTGCTGAGCAACCTGGTTCCACCAAGGACTGCCTCCCAGCTCTGCCCAGTGCCCTTTCAGCTGGTGAAGCGGAAGGCCCTGCCTCAACCCCCATTTGCCTTCTGGGCAGTATGTAGTTTGGATACTCAGTCGCTGGCCTGCAAAGATGGCTGATGTTTGAAAGCAAACATTATTTCCTATGAGATCCTGCAGACACATCTTTCACCTGCTGTATTGTCCTCCTGTGGCCCCAAGCAAGGCGCCCATTGGTCATTTGGGTGCCCAGCTCCCCTTCCAGTGGCAGGTGTGTTGAGCCGGTCCCTGTGAAATCTGAAAGCACAAACTCCGTGCCCCCGGAAGGCTGACGTTGTTGAGCAGCACTGCATACCTCGCCGCAGGGCCTGTTTCGGGGATGGAGGGGCCGGTTGCCCTCTCTGAGCACAGGCATCTGTGGGAAAGCACAAATGATTGGCCTGCCATGGTGCGACTGTGGGCACCGTGGTTTCTGAGCCTCAGCTTCCTCATCTGTAAAATTAGAACGTGAGCAAGGACTCTCTATGTGTCTTTAGGTTCTAGTTGGCTGTGGTTCTGTGAGGGGCTTTTTTTTTTCGGTCCTTTCACTAATAGCCTGTGTGACCTGGGGAACATTACTTACCCTCTCTGTCCAGCGGAGCTAAAGACTTAAGTCTGCTTCAGGCCTTGTGAGCAAAAGAGCCTACTAAGGTTCAGCTGTGGCTCCTGGCAAAGCTTTGCGGAGGCTCCACAACTCCAGGCAGTTTGTGCCCCCTCCAGTTGGACCACAGGACAGTGATTCCCCCAAGGACTGAAGAGTCAGCATCCATCCCACAGAGCTTAGCCCCCGCTCCAGGCAGGACTGCGACACAGTGTCATGGCTCAGAAATCACCCAGCACTCTCACCCAGAGCTATTCCCAGGTCACCTCACAGGACCTGGAATGGATGGAACACGGGGCTGCCGCCAAGCATGGCTCTTCAGTGTTGGCCTTTTCTCCTTTGAGGGCTGGAAAACAGGGTCCCTTCCAAGTCAAACAAGAACTAATTGGGCCTGGTACGCAAGCACGGGCATAGGGGAAATGGCGCTTCCTGATTCCGGCCTTCACTGATTAGACGGCCTCCAGACAGCGGGCTTCCTCTGGGAGAGCCGGCCTCGCTCGCTCATTAGTGCCTGCGTTCGACTCTGATGGGCGCTCGCAGGGTAAGCCACAGTGAGGAGGTGTGCTGCACGTGATGTCGTCTTCACGGATCTCAGACCTAAAACAGAGGCTTCTGTGCCTGAGAGCCTGACGGTTTGAACTCAACCTGAGGTGGCACAGGCTTCTGGAACCTTCCTGGGGAAATGTGTGCAGTCGCCCAGGCTTGGCATGTGTTCTCATCCTTGCTTCTTCCCCCTCGGAAGCGAAAGTGGAAAGCTCTGAGCCTTAGGAGCTAGAAAGACTAACAGAGGGGAAAAACTCATGAAGAGACAGAGAGGCAAAAGGGTCTCTGATTTGGGGTGGTGGGAGAAAGGGATTGCTCATGGCAGTGTGTGTTCTTTTCTGGAGAACGTGAGCTTTTGATTCTCTGGCCAGGGTCTCTAGTGGGGAGACTCGTTGGGGTGACCTTGGCAGTGATCATCAGGGGAAGACCTGAAGAGCAAATGACTTTGCTTTTCTAATTATTTCAAATACTCCTTCCATAAAGATGGGTCTTCTTCATAAAAACTTTGTTAGTTTTTAATAGTCTTTTTTAGGATTATTAATTAGGATATACTTGACACGAAACATTTAGAAAATTTACCACTTATAACCAGAAGAAGGTGCTTGAGGATTCTCATTTGTATTTTCCCTGTAAGCCTCGCTGACTTCTGGACCACCTGCATGGGGACTTGGTTCACAGTTAAAGTTATTTCTAAAGGGAAAGAAACCTTACTCCCTCTAGTGTGGGTTTCCATGGACCGTGAAGGACAAGGCCCTTCACAGGGCAACATGGCCTGGCTGCAGTCATAGGAGATTAATCAGAGACATTTCTGGAAGCTCCAGGACTCGACCAGATACTGCATTCTTACAAAGGTGCCCTGCAGCCTCCGCATGTGCCACTGGCAGTGCTCTGTGAATATTTATGGTCAGCCCCCGTTCCTGTGAAGAAGGCAAGGATCTGGGGTGCTCTCTGACCCATCTGAGAGTGGCTCTTGAGTCTGACGCCAGACTTAGTGAAGCACCAGGGGCAGTGGCATCACCTAATGGCCTGGTCCCCAGTGCCCCTGGCCGTGGGGTGTGCCAGCCAGATTTGGAAAAAAGATTGAAATCTAAGTACTTCTTGGAACACTAGCCCATGGAATCTGAGGCAAAGATGAAAGAGACCTCAAGATTAGAAGCCCTGGATTCAAGTCGGGGCCCTACCCCAACGAACTGAGGACCTTTGTCCCCTCCCCGTTAAAATGCAGGTGATAATGTTCTTTCACTGTCAGGAGAGGGGCTGAGGTAGAGAAAGTAAAGGCTTTGCAACCCTCACCATCCTGCAGTGGGTAAGAAATTGGTGGCACCATTTTGCTAGTCTGTTTCACACGGGATCAGAGCCTCTTACGCGCTCTAATTCCTTCCATGTTCCTGTGTTCTCTTTGCCTCAAGCTGGTGGAATTCCCCCACAAGAACCAGCTGACATGGAGGCCAGAGAAACCTGCCATTCCTATCAGCTGTTTTTCTGGGTTCATTTTGGGATAGCAGGAATGCTTTGAACACGGGCACCCTGGCAATAATTTTGTACTTAAAGAGTTAGTGGTTCATTTTCAGGCTGTGTTTCTGCTTCAGCAGACGCCCTGAGCAGCTTGTATTTCTAATTTCCTGTCCCTCTTTTGCTTCTCCTTACAAATCATAGTGTGCTGATGTCCCAGACCTGGTTCTTTCTGGCTCTTGGTTGTAAAATGCCTCTTCGTCCTGTTTGAGTGGTGGTTGCCAGGCATTGTGTCCCCAACAGGCACCTGGGTTGTGGTCTTTGCCTGGAAGGATGTCTTGTCCCCTCTCCTGGGCCCAATAAGTTCAGTGTCAGGTCACTCTTGTGTAGGCAGAGATGATTTGGGGGCTGAGATTGCGAGGGTACCCGGGACTGCCGTGGCCTCTCTGCCCCCTAGCTTGGTCAAGAGGAGAAACCCTTCTGAACCCTTTTAAAACATCTGAGCACCCTCTCATGGTTCCCTGCTTCTCTCTCTACCCCGAATATATCTAGCAGTAGTGAATTATATGCTCAATGAAGCAGCAAGTTTTCTCTCTACAGCTGCCACTTTGTGTCCTGACGTTTTCCTGCCCCTGATTCCAGCCAACATCGAAGGCTGTGTAGCCTGAGCCACACCAGCCTTTCGTTGTTCCTTGTCAGTCACTTCATCATTCCTGAGGCCTGCTGTTCGGACATTGTGTGAAGTGCTGATAAAGCAGAGGCAGGCGATGGTGGTCTAGGAGACCTCACAGACCCAGGAGAGAATGACCCCACACCCTACCCCACCTGGTCCTCTGGAAAGGAAGGAGATGAACCTTGGCGTAGGTACAAGAGACATAGGCCAGTGGCCGATGAGATGTCCAGGAGTTCTGCAGGCACCGCTCTGCCTCTCCATTGCTGTCTGTTCTCCCGGGCCTCTCCTCCTGGGGAAGGCTTCCGTTCTCACCCCGGAGGCATGACTCCAGCACCTTGGCCTTCAAAACACCCCTCCCCTAGTTGGAGGGTCCCTTCTCTACCTGGGCGTGATGGCCCAGGTCTGTTTGGTAGAATTTTAGTGGTTTTACAACCTGGACTGACATTAACCATTTGGAAAAAATATGGTAAGATGAACAAATATTTTCCAAGGTGTACTGCAAACCCCTCTGAGATCCCATCTTATGGCAGGCTTTTGTGGCTAGAAAGACTTCAGCATCAGTTTGCTTGAGAAGCTTATTTTTGCCAAGTTTGTTATCACCAAGCAGGCGCCAGAGCTCTGTTCCACTCATGGTCCTATTATGGCAAAACTCAAACAATGAACCTGTGTGTTTCATGTGTAACAATGTCCAAAGGGGACGCTTTTCCCTCACCAGGATCAAACTCCCGGCGCCCTTTGCGATACGCGAGACCTCGAGGGAGGTCTCCCCACTCCCAGACTAGGAGAAATACGTTGGAACTAGAAAACGGTCTGTTGTGGCTGCCGTAGGCCAGGTCACTGGCTCCTCCCACTGTGCCGTCCACTTCATCGCACAGATCCTTCTCTGGGAACTATCGCTGTGGGAGGCCAGAGAGGTGGCATTTCCAGGCTGGGAGCAGAGCTGGTTTTGCCGTGACGTATTCCCCGCTAAGGACTCATTAGGGAAGGGGAGAAGCCGCTGACAATAGGTGAGATGCAGTCTAACATGGAACACCCCCCTGCCCCACTCCTGCCCTTTGCCTGTCTCTCCTCTTTCCTCCAAGTCGCAGACCCCTCTGCTGTGACTGCCCAGGGCTCTCCGCCCACCCCTGGCAGCATGCACAGAAAGTGCATATTAGGAAGGCTGGAGAACTGGATAGCCAGTGCTCTGACCGTGTCACCCCAGGGAGGTTTCTGAGTCTG
This sequence comes from Eonycteris spelaea, assembly GCA_003508835.1. Classification (NCBI taxonomy): domain Eukaryota; kingdom Metazoa; phylum Chordata; class Mammalia; order Chiroptera; family Pteropodidae; genus Eonycteris; species Eonycteris spelaea. The sequence goes on along the minus strand of PUFA01000001.1, from coordinate 28,658,495 downwards.
TCTTCCCTTTTCCAAATGGAAGCATTTGAAAAGAGGACCTAGAAGGGTCCCCTGGGTCTAACCGCTCATGAACTGTGGGTCTAGACTGGATTTCTAAAGCTGCCGAGAGAGAACTTGAAATTGAGGTGACCTTCCCTCTAAAGTAATTCTACTGGCTGTTCCACAGCTGATTTTCACCTAACCCATGGGTATGAGTCCTGAGCTGTTTCAAGCTTCCAGCCCCTGCTCACCCTTGCAGAAATGCTCCGCTTGCCGTCTTAATGAATGAGGCTTGCTCTAAAGCAGAAAACCATTCTGTTCCGGGCCGTATCTTGCTTCCTACGTCTTTACCAGGTCACTATTCAGAATTACTTCCCCTCTTTTCTCTTTCCCCTTTCCTTTTCAAGATCACAAAGACAGGGAGGTAGAAGGTTCCACTTGGATCGTTGCTCTCTCAAGAAGTGGATGCTGGAGCGGGATGCTTGGGTTTCTCCCTCAGTTGTGTGACTTTGGGCGACCTACAGAACCTCTCTGTGCATCAGCTTCCTCAGCTGCGAAGCGACTGTCTTCTCACAGTGCTCCCATCTCGTATGGCAAGGAGTTCATAAGCCGACCTAGTGCGGTGCTGATGCATCCTATGTCTGTGCAGGTGTTGGTGATGACGATGATGTCATCCTGTGGTAGCATTGGGTGGTGGGAAAAACATGAGGCCTGGAGACAAGAGGCCTGAGTCCAGGTCCCAGCTCTGCCACTTGCTGGTGCTAATGCAGATTCTGAACCTCAGGATGTCTCAGTTTTCATAGCTGTGAAACTGGGGTGAAATGGTATCTCCCTCCGGGGTGGTTGTGGAGGCCCAGGGAAATAATGCTGGCAAGCTGTTTCACCCCACAAACCAGGCTAAGTCTGCTCTCTCTCCCTTTCCCAGGCACACATTCTGGCAGTTCCGCCACGAGAACCCCAAGACCCGGGTTGGCGGCCCTCCCCCTGAGGGGCTCCCTGGCTTCAACAGTGGGGTGATGCTGCTGAACCTGGAGGCCATGCGCCAGTCCCCGCTCTACAGCCGCCTGCTGGAGCCTGCGCAGGTGCAGCAGCTGGCTGACAAGTACCACTTCCGGGGCCACCTTGGGGACCAGGACTTCTTCACCATGATTGGCATGGAGCATCCTGAGCTCTTCCACGTGCTGGATTGTGCCTGGAACCGGCAGCTTTGCACCTGGTGGAGGGACCACGGCTACAGTGACGTCTTTGAGGACTACTTCCGGTGTGAGGGCCACGTCAGGATCTACCACGGGAACTGCAACACCCCCATCCCAGAAGTCTAGGTGCATTCTCACCTGCCATGCCCTCAGGCCTCTGGATCTGGGGCAAGGAAAGGGTGCCTCTGGGTCTGAACCCCCTGAGAGACACTGCAGGGACATCCTTTGTGGTCAGGTGCCGCAGCAATCCCACCCTGTGAGTCACTCTCCTGAGGTCGTCCAGTGACAAGGACTGTCCTGCACATGCTGGTGCTTGAGGCCTTTTCCCTCAAGGGGGACAGGCATGTGAAGGACACACACTCAGGCATCTTCCAGTGGGCTAGGAGGCAGGTGTTTGAAGAGAAGGAAGGAAAGAAAACAGTGTCCTTTGCCTTCAGTCCCCAAAGAATAGAAACCTTTCAAAGAACCAGCCTTTCTTGGACCAAGTATAAATTTATTTTAAATTGATAGGCTTCTATTTTGCAAGAAAGAACAAACAGTACTGCTGCAGTTCCCAGTGCGCTCTGAACCAGTGAGCCAAGGTTTTAAGCCGGCCCAGAGTCTGAGCATCCAAATGAACGCTGACCTTCCACAGGCACACCCCAGGAGGCCCTGTGCTTACTTCCATGGTGCTCACATTGCCCGCTGCAGGTGTGAAGATCACCGCCTCTTTGGGGAGGGAGGGCCTTCGGCGCCTGCAGTGACCCCCGTCAGAAAACTGGTCTCATTATTGTAGACTTCAGTGCTGCATCATGAACCTCATTATCCAGGCCAGCTCCAGGTGACCAGACTGTGCTCAAAAATCAAATCCGCCATCAAAGAACAGAGGTTGGCCACTCCCTAGGACACTGGGAAGACTCCAAAGAGGACCCCAGCCATGCTCGAGTGTAACTGTGTGACTCAGATGGGCTGTCACTCTTAGGTTTATAAGCATTCTAGTCTCTGTTTAAAAAAACCATCCTCCTGACTTTCTTACTGCGCCTCGTCAGACCTTGTGCATTAGAAGAAATTAGGTGGTTTCTTTATTCTTTCAATGAGTTCTCTTGTAAGTAAGTTGCAAACAGAAAACCCTTAGTGATCCATTTTGTAGAGTCCACCTGAGGGCCTTGGGGAAGAAATGTTGGATTTTCATCTTATTTTATTTCAATTTTATTTACTTTTTTGTTTCCCTTTGCCATGATTGAGAATAGCTAATAAATAATCTTTGAGAACACAGTGATTTCTGTCATTTGTTCTCTGAGTAGTTTTCTGCTACATGCAAGTTCTGAATCGAGACTGTGATTAATGGCATTCAGCGTCTCCTTCTCCACATGATTAAGTTAAGCGAGTTCACAGCAGGTCTCTGATGACTAAGGGGGAGCATGTCTGAGAGGGCATGGGGAGGGCAGTAGTATCGTATTGGGTTCAAGTCGGGAATGTTTCATTCTAGGTGTTGGTGGGCCCTTCTGCCTCAGGAGCAAAAGCAACCTCATCCTTTCTTATTGTCTTTACCACAAACTGTCCAGTTACGTCATCCGCTGATGAAGTGGAGCACATTTCTCTCCTAACTCTCAGCCCTGCCAGCATTGGTCTGTTCTCTTAGGTACTTGATTTCCTATTTATAGCTACCAATCATTGAATGCCTGCTGTGTACAAGCATTGTATTGGGAGATTTATATATACTATCAGTAGTACTGATGAAAACTTCATGAAGGTAATTAAAATTCTAAAGTCATTGTAAGAAAATAATGAGAGATGTGGACAGAGAATTATTGTTTGTCACAGCACTTTTTTATAATAGAGAACCAGTGGGAGCAACTCAAATGTTGAACATGGGAGTGGATAAATAGTGTGTTACATGCATATAATGAGATACTTTAGGCATTAAAAATTGTATTTATGAAGAATATTGAATGCCTTGGTAAAAGCTTACAATGTGCTATTAAGTTTACAAAATATAAGGTATGTTCAGAATGCTCCTAATTTTATTCTTAAAATTGTATACATATATACACAAACATGTGTTTGCACAAAAAGAGAGCCTGTTCTGCTTTATTTCATTAGTTTAGCTCCTTAAAAAAAACGTGTTTTTCAAACACCATATTTTTAAAAAAATTCAATGGGAAAAACGTAAATAAAATGCTAGAGAATTTTAGACTCACATTAACAAAGGTATTTTTCTTACAATAATTTCAATAATTAAAGTATTTCTATAGCTATGAGTGTCTTTTTTATTCCAAGGAAAAAATTAACTGGTTAATCAAAATGGGCAAAAGCTAAACAAAATCTCCTCATTTACTTTTAAGATCTCTACTCAGGAGTGTTCCTTTCCTCTGTACCTGTGGCATTAACCTTACAACTCCATGAAAAACAACAAGGTAACAACAGGAAATCTGGTCAGACCAAAAACTCTACCATGTTCTCCAGAGCTTTACCTGGGCAGCTTTTTGATAGATCTTGGAAGCCTGAGATCCCGTTATAATCAATACAATACAAACATAATTAATTGTGCTCTGTTTAATTGGCTTTATGAAAACTTTCACTGTGGAGCATATGCCTATAGGTATGAACAGAACAGAAGTCTGGAAAGAAAACATTTCTGGGTAGTAGGATTAGGTATTTTTTTAAATCTTCATCAGTATTTATTTCTCTGTTTTCCATTGTGAATGTTAATTACTTTTATAATAATAAATGCCCTAAAATTTTAGCCACCCGCCTTTCCTCCAATTACAGGCAAGTATCATCCTGGCCACTGTACAGCTCTTGATTGGCCACAGTTATCATCCCCCATAAGAAAACATAATTCCAGCTAAGTAGGCTCTGAGTTGTCAACTTGCCCTATGGATGCCCTAGTTCTCTAAATAAAAGTGACCTAATAATAGCATCTCCAGACTCTGCTTTCATTTCTAATACTGTCATCTTTAGTGTGTACACAAATAATAATGGCCTTTGGAAAGCTCACGGGCTTGTTGAAGAGATTTATTCTTGTATATGTGTGTCAAAACCAAACTACATCATCCCCTTCAATAGCATCTCATCAACCCAGAGTGGCACCCTGGCTCAGCAGCCCCCAAACTAGTCATGAGTTTGTAGTCTGAGGGGACAAGTGCAGCTGCGACTTGGCACCTGCTTTGACTAAAGGCCGAACTCCTGCTCATTCGAAGACCTCCTGGCTGATCTCAGCATGGGAGGCGCAGAGGTTGGGCTGAACGTGGAGTTTGGCATGACCAGCAGGGACTTCCGAGCAACCAGGGTGGTATGGTAGAAATTTGCAGCTAAGACAGAGACCTGGCTTTGAATCCACGTTCTGCCTCCCTACCTGGGCAATCTTGAATAAGCAAAGTCACCTCTTTCTCCATTTCTAGACACAGGTAATAAGAACTCCCTCAAAGGATATTAGGAGGAAAAGTGTTAGGGCTTGGGAAGCTGAGAAATAATACACAAATACAAGGGAATTCTCATAGTTACTACTTAAAACATTCTTTTTTAAAAATTAAATTTATTGGTGTGACACGGTTAATACCGTAAGTTTCTAGTATACGTTCTATAACACATTGTCTGTATATTGCATTGTGTGCTTGCTGCCCCAAACCTAGTCTCCTTCCATCACCGTATATTTGACCTCCTTAACTTTATCCATCCACCCCCTCCCTTCCCTGGTAACCACCATCCTGTTGTCTGTGTCTATGAGTTTAAAACATTACTTTTAAATAATGAATTTTAAATTTGTTAAATGATAATAAATAATAAAAATTAAATAATAAAATTTTTTCAATAATAAATGACGTTCATGGCATATTAAATTGCTGGTGGCATTTCCCTAAGCCCAGTAGATGGCCAGATGCTTGCTTGCAGGCTGCCCTAATATGTGGTTATTTACATGTTGGTCTCACCATCTGTACGGACTGTGAGCCCTTGAGGGCAGATACCTTGCTGACGTCACCTCCGCATGTCCTCCAGCACCCACTCAGGCCCGGCACAGTGCAGGGGACACAGGGCAAGAAGAGGGGATTCCCCTGCGTGCTCGGGCTGGTCTGCTGTTTGATACGGGATGTGGGAAGCTAGAAGGTCCCAGCACTTCCCTTCCACCTTTTCCTTCCACTTCATTCTCGCCCTTATTTCTAACCTCAGGCAGAAGGAATTGAGTTCCTGACACCTCCCAGGGGGCGGCCCATTCCCACCACTGCTTCCAGTTAGGTCCCTCTCTGGTTTCATTTATTTATTCCCATTTATCACCACATCCCACTTCCATCCACCAAGAGACAATCATTCTAACCTGCTTACTGTGTACCTTTTTGTGTTTTTGCAAAATGGTATTGTTTTGTGTACTTTGTTTTAATTTGGGTAACTTATGCTCTTTCTTTTTATTAGCCCTATGTCCTTAAGATCCATCTTCATTATTATGCACACGCCCAGCTGCTGCCCTTATGCTCTGGTGTGCTCCTGCCTCACTTCACCTGCCTGCCCTCACCCACATCGATGGGAACCCGCATAACCTGCCACCCACCTACGCACCCCCACCACACCCCCTCACAAATGCCCCTGCGATGAACATCCTTGTGCTCGATCCTTATGGATCAGGTCAGAATCTCTTTGTTTGTATATCCAGGAATTAAACTGCTGGATGGTAAGTTCGCAGATACCTACATTTCTGCTTAAGTGGTACCAGATGCTCCCAAGGCAGTTGCCCCCTCCCTGCTCTCACCAGTGCAAGCTCTTACTTTCTCTGCATAACTGCTCAGGTTCACGTGTCTCTGAGCATCGACACACATGTGGACCTGTGATAATAATGGAGTCCTCTGGAACACGTGCCCGAGTTAGAGCTGCTTCATGTGAGTGGTATCACATTGCCTTAGAAAGAGGCTGGACAGGAGGGCAGGGGCCCTGGGTTCTGATCTGACCTCCTGCGTGACCTTGGCCAGCAAGGTACACCTCTGAACTGGGGAATGTTCAGCTGGTTTCTGGCCTTACCACCCTCCCAGGGCAGTTGTGAGTAGTAGGTAAGAGAACCCACAGGAAAGTACTTTCAAGGCCCTAAATATACCCTCTCTCACTTGCACTGCATCCTGTCTCCAGTGCCACGGGTGCTGTCAAGGTGATGCTCCCAGCTTCCCTGGGTTGAAGCTCTGTGGTCAGCCTGAGTCTTGCCTCAGGGGCATGTCCTAGCTATCTGCCCCACACCCAAGCTGCGTCATGGGTAGAACCCAGAGTTCTCCCATTAGGGCATCCTGCCCTCTCTCAGGAAGGCCTCCTCTCTAACACCTCAGGCATCCAGGAAGCTCCAACCCTCTGACTCTAATCCAGCTTGGTCCTGGCACTTCCCAAAGCACAGAACGCCTTTATTAAAAGGCACAAAGCCGGGGCTGAGAGTTTCCGCTAGGTTGTGCGTAGAGTTTCCGTGCTTGCAGGGCATGCTGTCAGGGATGTAGTAATCTTCTGTTCAAGCAGCAGTCTGAGCCAGAAAGTGGCAGAAATGTCAATAATCTTCCAAGGCTAAGTGAACACATGCTTTGAAAAATGTAAGTCCTTGTTCATGGTCACAGGCAGGCAGCCTCGTGGTAAACTTGGGTCCATCTCATCTTGTCCCACCTTTCAGAAAAACTAACCTTATCGCTAGTCCAGGAAGCCATGACAACCTCCTCTCCAGGCATCCCTTTTGGGTGCCTCTGTGGCCTCTCCCCCTTACCTTCCCTGGCCAGCCTTCTCCCCAAAGGGCCCTCAGATTCCTCCAACCACCCCACATAATTTGAAACTTACCAGCATCTCACCCCATGCCCAAACCACTATGTGCTATGATCCCATGCCACTTCCCACTTCACCGTACTGGGCTTCTGCTATCCTGGGAAGCAGGCTCTGAGATGGAGATTTACGTGTAGAAGACTTCTTGAGAATTCTGTGGGAGAGGAGGGGAAGGACCAGGCAGGGAGAAGCCGAGCTGCTCCTACACAGAGCTCCCGAGCTGGGGCAGCCTTGCAGAAGCCCTGATTGGAGCCTAGGAGCAGGGCCTTCACTTTATGCCCCGAGCTGCCCCATGGGTGAGGGCCCCCTGGAGGAGGCAGCTCCTTCAGCCAGAGTAACTCCTGGACAGAGCCTCAGCTCTAAGCCATCAGTGGCCAGCACTCCTGGGGGAACAAGGTCCCGTCCTGAAGGGGTATCTGAGTGGTGCACCAGAGTGTTCACTATGGAGGCCCACCTGCCCGCAGCCCTCCTCCTGCCTCTTTCTCCTTGGCTTTCCTCTGAACTACTCTGTTCTTTCTCTCAGCTCAGGTTTCCTGATTCAGCTCTGCCCCATCCCAGGTTTCCTGGCACCATTCCTGAGTGGGAGCCCAGTCCCAGGCTCCCCGTGCAGGTTGCTACTTCTCCACGGTCACACTGTTATAGCCCAGCATGCCCCATGGTGCCAGCCCAGTCCCAGTGGCAACTTCCGTTTATAGGGAGCAAGGCCTTATCTTCTGTCTTTCCCTCTCTACTCAAAAGCCGACCTGCCTCTGCACTTTCTAAGTTCTGCATGTGGCCCAGGTCACGCTAACAAGCTATAGAGATGCCACTTGGAAGGAAGGAGCAGGACTTCAGCCACTTTGGCAGACAGGTGAGGTGCTCTCCAAAGGTCAAGAACCCCCACCCCACCCCCCCCCAGACACAAGTGGCATCTGCCCTTGCAGAAATGAGGTCAAAGCTGTGGGCCTTTACTGGGGCTGCCTACTGCTCACTATTGGGGAAGAGACAGAGGAATTCTGTGCAGATGGCATAGGCTTCAGAGGACAGAGACCCAATCTGACACCCCAAGTATGACACTGTTCATTTGTGCATGCCATAGATGTTTATCAAGCCCCTTGCTGTGAGCTGGATTCTGGGGTCACAGAGATGAAGGAGGTGGGTTAGCCCCCACTCCAACAGAAGTTCTCACAGTGATGTAATCTCTCTGCTGTGGGTACATGCTCTGAGAGGGGCCCTAGGTGTCCCTAGAGGCATAACCTGAGAAATGAGGACAGGAAAAACATCTATTGTTTTATTTTGCTCAGGCTGCCATAGCAAAATACCATAGATTGAGTGCCTTAAACAACAGAAATGTATTTTCTCAATTCTGGAGGCTGGTAGTCCAAGTGAGATCCGGGTTGAGGGTGAGGGATATCTCCTGGAGGATGCGACAAGAAACTTAAGTGTGCCCCTGGTGAGAGAGAGCATGGCTGTGTGGCCTCGAGGAAAATACTTGACCTCTCTGAGTCTCCCAGGTATACCCATCTGCTGGCCGTTATGTGGGGTAAACGAGATAATGTAGGTAACGTATTCCCTGGTCCCAACTCATGGCGGCTTGCTGGAGAACCACAGTGCAGTTTGGAGCAGGAGGTCAGAGGGGCCTGCAGGGAAAATGGAAGGGGTAAAGTTAATAACACATTTGACCAAAAAATTATATTTACAGGACTTAGGGGACGTAGGAAGATCTAGCCACATAGTAAAAGAAAACTAAAACTTCTTTTCTGTTTTATTATTATTATTCATAAAAAATAATAGCTTTATTCATTATAGTCCTAAACTGGAGACAGTCTTGGTGCCCATAAACAGGAGAATGGATAAGCAAACTATAGTAATTCATACCATAGAATATTATTCAACAATAAAAATGAAAAAAAACTATTGATATGTGCAATTGCTGTGGAAAAGATCCAAAGTCAGACTGGCGAGAAACCAAGCAGCACTCAGAGAGTTGGAGAACAGGTTTATTACACCGGTGTCCCAGAGGAACTAGTGCTGTGAAGACCTGGGCCCAGAGCGCAGTTGCGACTTTCCTTATATAGAACCTTTTGACAGGAGCTGACTGATTAATTTGTCCTCAGACCTTTACAAAGTGGCAGGAGTTGATATAGTTGCAGGTAGTTACATTGTGTTACAAAGGGGAGTTGCTATGAGTTACTGGCAGTTACAAGTGCTACAAAAACTGGGAGTTGCTAGGGTACAAACAGTTAAATTTGTTGCTTAGACAGGTCAAACGAAAGGGAAGGTGAGTCTTTTGTCAATTTTGAGTGTGGCCCGTGCAGCAAGCATATTTACAGAAGCAGAACAAACAGCCAATTAGCCTTTTGAATGAAAATTCCTCTTCACAACAGCAAGGATAAATATCGAAAACATTTTGTTGACTGAAGCAGCCTGATACCGAAGAGTGATCACTGTATGATTTCATTTATGTGGAATCCTTTTTTTTTTTTTTTTTGCATTTTTAAATTATTTTATATTAGTTCCAGGTATACAGTTCAATGGCGAGACATTTATATAATTTATGACGTGATCCCCCTGATTACTGTACACTCATCTGGTGCTACACGCACCATTACAATAATATTGATTATATTTCCTATGGCCGTAAAACTTCTTTTCTGGAGTTAATCATTTTCATTTGATTAAAGAAAGAAAATACATTTACTTAGCCCATCAGTGAATAATATCATCATGGTCCTATCAATAAAATATCACTATAGATTTTTTTAAACTTAGAATATAAGGAGGAAGGGAAAGAAAGGAATGTAAAATATCTCAAATGATCATTTATTATAATAAGAAGTTATCAGAGAACAAATAAAACTCATCATCAACGGCTACCAAATAATAAGTAGAAGAAAACTAAAGGAATTGGAAGAGATTGTTTCTGAGAAAGTTATGAGGAAGGGTAGAGAAGTTACCTCTGGCTTTTAAAAAATAAGTTTTTAGAACCATTTGACTTAACAAAAAACCATTTGCATGCAATACTAGATAAAAATAAGAAATCACTGGCAAACAGGGTATTTAAAGTCTCCGGATTGATACTATTCTTAGAAAGAGTGTAAGTAAGGAGAGCCTGAGGGCTCATGCTGAGCTGCGAGGAGCAAAAGTCAGCCCTGGAGCCCTGGGGGGGGGGCGGGTATGGGTGGGGTGGAGAAGGAGGTGGGGAGGGTGGCACAGGAAGTGGGAAGGGATCAGAGGAGCCAAGAGAAAAAAACATTTCCAGAAGGGAGTAGTTAACTGAATGCTGTTGGTCCTGGAAAATAAAATAAGGTTGAAGTTATTCTGGCACATAAATGCAGTAGAATTAAAAATGGCATTTTAAACTATATAATTTATACTCAGCTAAATCAGACTGGTCTCCCCTAGTCTAGATTTAAAAGGTTTGTTTGTTATATCACCCGTGATCACCTTTCAATACCTGCTTCTGGTAGAGAACAACTTTCTCCTTTTTGCCAAATTTCCTTTGTGCTGGGGCTGGCTCACGCCTTGCAGCTGATTGTTAATTTGTGACTGTCATCTTGTTGTTAAATACAATGGTCATTAAAGATTAAACTACATAAACTTTCAATTGAATAAATTATCTTAAAGACAAAAATAACGAATACTTGAAACGCTATTTCCTAATTATTTTTACTACATTTTATAATTATCTGAGTTTATCGGTATCTGTATGGTGAAAAAACTATCAAAAATGTGCTACTGTGCATCCTTTGTCAACTCTGCATAGTTGGCATCATACTGGTAGCTTGAATTCAACCACAATGGGAATATTTATATCATGGAAATTAGCGACTGCCATAAACCAGGGCTTCTTCCCCTCAGATTGCCAGTGATTAAACATGTACCAGTATATCACTGCTTACACAATTCTTTGTGTATTTCTCTTGGATGTACAGATGAATGGATAGGCAGATGGTTGCTTGGTTGATTATATGGATAGATGAGTGGATGGATGGATGGATGGATGGATGGATGGATGGATGGGGAGATGGGCGGATGGATGGATAATTGGTTACATGTTTGGAAGGCTTCTCCCTTTCTGACAGTTACTAGAGTCAGTAGACTATTCCAAGTGCATGAACAACAGAGCAACAGGAGGTAGGTCTGACTCTAGCATGCACAGGTCAAGCTGAGGGGAAAGGAGGGAGCAGGGAGAGGCAAAGGGTCTATCCAGCAGCCTATCCCCAAGGCCCTGCATATTTGAAAGAAATGGGGCAGGCAGGCCTAGACCTGGAACCAGACAACCTCAACACTCATTCTTGGTGGTCTCTATGACATCTTTTTAAGGGAGCTGAGGCACCGTGGGAATAATAATAATTATAATAATAATCCTGAAGTCAACTGATAATGATTTTAAATAACACTGGCCTGCATCTCCTGACCCACACTTAGTGAAGTCCAATATCTCCAAGACTTCTGCAAGTTGCCAAATTTACATTGTCACGGGTGCTGGTATGAGGCCTTCTCCTTGAACTCACCAGCTCCCTCACATGCCACCTCCTGGGCCAGCTGTTTTGTAGAAGACCCACAGGCTGAATTCTTCACATTAGATCACGTTGAACATTTTGGGAAAGAATTCTACATAGTTGGTGATGTGTTCTCAACTTGGCAACATATTGGGAGACAGGTGATGTGAGCTTGTCCCAGCGTTGGTCTTGCTGGGTTTAATAACTTTGTTAAGGTGGATCAGCCAAATCCCTCCAATAGGAAGGTGTCCTTTCCCCTTGGTAAATAGTAATTAATCTGTTGGATGGTACTTTGGGACTGTGTGAATGTCCTTTTCCCCAACAACCTTGCACTCAATATTTTTAGCATCCAATGACTTCCCAGCATCAATGATTATATCAGTGGCTGCCAAGTGGTGATTTGCTGATGCTCTAATTCCTTCTGGATTTATTAGCTGGCATTCTACTGTAAGTAGCTTTTCTCCTCTTTATTCTACCCTTTAGACCAGTGGCCCTAAACCCACGGAGCAAATTTAAATTACCTAGGAACTTTTAAAAATGATTAGTGCCCATCTCCCAAATTCTGATTTATTTGGTCGAAGAGGAGCTTGAGCATCAATATATTTTTAAGCTCCCAGGTTGTTGTGTAGTCAGGCTGAGAACCTGCTCTGGGTACTGGGGAGCCATCCAAGGGTTAGATGTGAGGAGCGAAAACTCCATTGGAGCTTCCAAAACGTCCTTCTGGCTGCACAGGAAATGGCGCTTTCAAGGGGGCAGGGAGCCAAGTGGAGTGCGAATGTTCTTGCAATAATCCTGCTGAAACACCGTGAAGGGGAAATCTAAGGAATAAAGTTTATGTTCAAAGGCATTTGATGCTGCAGTCCTGGGAGCTATCTTTGTGGAAGTTGTGGGCTGAAGTTAATAAAAAATTAATAAACAATCTCTTTTATATATGTGGCATGGCCCAGCATTTCAAACTTCATCACACCCCTTAAAACTCTCATTTGTAAACATTTGGGATGGCATAGAAGGATGGGGTGTGAGGGGAGGGGAAGGGTTTGGTGAGACCCCCACATTTATACTCCAGTTCCCCCAAGAGCTGAGCAGCACCTCGCTGGAAAGTGACTTGGTTAAGACACAAGAGGGGAAAATGTGCCTTTTGACTTAAATCCTCATCAGTTTTGAGGTGACTCATTATGGTTGGCTTTATTCTGCTCTTTACTTAAATATCACACATACCTCTATCAAGGATGGTGGGTAGTTGGGAGCCTGAAGGGACCATGGGTTTGGGAGGGCATTACACTGCTCACTGCCCTGGCAGAGTGTCATCAGACAGGGTGGTGGCCATCACCCCCACACAGACTCCAGGGCAACTCAGGAAGGCAGGTGTGCGGTCTGACACCTCTCTTTCTTAGAATGAAGTGGAAGTTCCTTTCTTGAGGCATTAGGAGCATTCTTTTTCAGCTGGTTTCTTAAAGGGCTGCAGCTACAGCCACTGGGAATGCTGACCATGGGGTTGTCTCATGGGCCCTTCCTGTGGGCTCAGCAAGCGCCTCAAGGAAGGATCAGGCCAAGAGCACCGCTGAGAGGCCTCCAGGCCTTGCCTACTCCTCCAGCTGTCCACGGTCTGCTCTTTCAGGGACTGCCACCCACTGCCCAGAGCACGTGACCACAGGCACTTAGCAGAGCCCTCTAGCCCAGTGTCCCACAGCCATAGCTAACCTCATTCCATCAAGAAGTCACTTCAATTTCTTTCTCTTATGCCCAAGAAAACTGGGTGGGCCCAACCGCTATAGCCAGGAAGCCAAGGCACAGGTCAATAATTATGTGTCGCACACGTGAGAGGGCCATGCGAGGCGCAGACAACGTGTCACGGGTATCAGAGGAACATGAGGGAGGAGGACTTTCTGTGGCAGACAGGGCACTTCAGGGAATCCCGTCTCCTACGTGAGCCCTTGTCAACAGGAGGATGCCAGAGAGAGGGTCCAAATCCCGATTAAATCTGTGTATAGAAACCCGAACCTGGTGTGGACGCTGTCCCTACTTCATTGTTAAGATGAAGAAATGACTGCAGTCCTGGTTTCGCCACTGTCCTCTCTGTGTGACCTTGGGCAAGTGCTCTCCCCTCTGGGGGCCTCGGAGCCCTCACTTTCTATTAGGCCCTTAAGGCCCTAGCGCTCCACGGCCCTAGAGTTATTTACAAGGTCGGGGCTCCCATTCAAAAGGGCAGAGCTGTCACCATCCTCTCTTCTCCCCTGTGGCCTGATATTTGGATACAGGAGGGAGTGCCAGGATTTTGCAGGCTGGTTAGCAGATGAGGCTGGCCACTCTCTCCAGGTTTATCCAGTGCTAAATTCCCCAAATGAGCTACAGGCAATGGGAGCAGTGACACCTGGACTCTGGATATGGTGCTTTGTGACCTTTGGCAAGTCACTTCTCCTCTCTGGGCTTCAGGTTCCTCATCTATTGAAAGGGCGATGCCTGAGGGCACTCTGACATCTTGGCTGAGGTCAGGTTTTAAAGGGGCAGTGCCTGCCTTGGCCCTCAATGAATTGTCGGGCAGAGCAAACTTGATGCTTTTTTGAATCCAGTGAAGAGCCATCGTGTGAATGTAGACATGAGGACAGTTGTTTCTCATGAGCAGAACCCTCAGACCCTCCATCTCTGCAGAAGCACTGCAGGTCTGGGACAGTAGCTTTTCCTCATAGCCAGGCAGCAAGATCTTATTAACTTCTCCTTCTCAGCTCTCCATCCCCATCAAAGAAGCAATTTGCCCTCTGCCCAACCTCGTGGGAATGCTGTGAGGTTTAATGAAGTAATACTTGTAGAAATAGTCTGGCCGTGAAACCATCTCCTTCCTTTGCCTCCCTGGGGCTCCTCCTTTCCCCCACCCCAGCAGGGAAGCTGGGTGGGCACCTGCTGAGGCCCCAGCTTCAGCGGCCCCACTTCCTCAGGGTCTCTTCCACACATTCCCCTTGCAGTGGCAGCCCCTGGGGTCCAGCACAGTCTGTGACACCTCCAGAGCAGGCTCCGCCCTGGCCATCTGGCCCCCTGAAGGCTAAACATTCACCAAAAAGGACCAAGCTCTTTTCTTTCCTTGTAGTTTTTCTGCCTTCTTGGAGAACGTCAAACAGAGAAATATAGTTTAGAAAAAAAAATCAATATTCTTGGATGAAGAAGAACTTGCTGCATTTACAGCAAATCAATTCAGCACAAATTTACAGAACACCTGCTGTGAGTGGGGCCCTGAGCCTTGGAGGGCATCAGAGTTAAAGCAGCCCCTGCTGGGCCATAGAGAAGCCCACGGGCAGGAGAGGAGATGGATGGAGGCATTAATAATTCATATTTAAGCTGAAGAGCGTTGCTAAACCAGAAAACCATTTACCCATCTGAGCTGCCACTTCCTTACCTGTGGTATCCTGGCAATAATACTTATCTAGGGTTGTTGTGCAGAAAAACATGAAATGAATCAAATAATTCATATGAAAGGGCTTGCAAGTGACATCACACTATCAGTACTTTCCTATACGTAATGATCAGTGTTATAATGGAGGTGTAGGAAAAAGAGAGGCAGGTTCTGACTGAAATGCTCTTTCTTGTTTCTTGGAGGAAGTTGGGTTTGCACCTTGAAAAATGGTGTAATATTTCATACGAAGTTTGACTGTTGGTACCAGAGAATTCCAAAATACCAAATGCCTTAAACAAAATATAAGGCCATTTCTTTTCATAGTAATATCCAGATGTAGGTGGCCTAGGACCAATATACCAGCTCTGTGGGGTCAAAGACCCATAGAGTCCTTCTGTCTTGTTGCTTTTCTATATATAGCTTCAGGCCCAAGATTACCTCATGGTCCAAAATGGCTGCTCTGGTTCCAGCCATTATATCCACATTCTGGTGATCAGAAAGGAAGAAAAGAAGAAAGCCACAGCCCTTTCCATTAAGAAAATATCTCTGAAGTGGCACTTACTTATTGACTAGATCTTAGTCACATGGCTATACCTTCTGCAAGAAATGCTGGGAAGTGTAGTCTTTGTTCTGAATGGCCATATTCTCAGTTAAACAGCCCACAGAACAGGGGGAACCAACAAGTCATGGCCTGCACATTTCATCTCCAGCACTCATTTCTTTTTGCTTTAAGGAGCCTCTTTCGGTCCTTCCCATCAGGTATCCAGAAGGATGGACCCGCAGGGGATTGTCTGACTGGCTCTGAATTCTGACTGCCCTGGAAAAGTAAACCAAGTTAGACCATTTCAACTATCCCAGAGAATGTCTTGCCAGGAACAGAGGTTTGTAATGTGGGCCTGTGTAATGATGTCTACACTACCTCAGTAGCACAAATCCATTGGTCTGAAGATTTTCCCCAGGACAGGAGAGGTCGTCTCTCTCTTAGGCTTCTCAGACGCCCCAGCAGGAGGGCTCTCTGAGAAGCTGTTAGACTCACTCTTCCTCATCTCAGTGGTGGGGAAGGAGACTCTGTCTCTTGGACCCACCTCCACTTTCCCTCATGGACAGGTGAGTCCTGGCCACTCCTCGCACCCCTCCATTAGAGAAGAGGGAGCCTGGGAAGGAACTGCAGAGTTGAAAAGAAGTTTGGAGGGGTTTCACCTGCTACCTCCCTGGGGTGTCCAGGCTTCAGGAAAATGGGGTATCCTGTGAGCCTCTTGACCCTCATATCCCTACCCCTTGCTCACTACTGCCTGGCTTCCTACAGCTCAGGGCTTTGCCCCAGCCCCATGTCTGCCTTGCCCCTGTCCTTCCATGGCCTCCTGAGAAAGCCTATCACATCTTCGCTCACACTGATTTTTGCCTAGATTGCCCTCCTCACTATGCTTTTCAAAGTCCTACCGTCTCCCAAGTCCCCTTGCACCCTCTTCTTCAGTTCTCTCCTATCCCACTTGGCTGTGAACCCCCGACCTTGGAATCCTCTTTGCACTCAACACGCCCCTCTCCTAATGGAACCTCTTTTGGTCTTGGGTATAGGTATTTGGCACCTGTCCTGAGTTCTGATCTAGACTGAGACCCTTGAGGTATAGGGGCCATCGCTGTGTTTTTCCGCAAATAAGGAACTGGCCCAGAGCAGGGGCTCAGCCAGTGTATGCTGAAGGAGTACTGGGGAACATAAATTAGCCCACCTTCCCACCACCCACTGAATGAGAAGAATCCAAAATATTCACTCTTGGAAAAAAGGTGGCAGGTGTCTAGAGCTCTTAGGACTTCAAAGGTGTGTAGATGGGTTTAATAGACTTGGTGGGTTGGGCACTCTCAGTGTTATTTAGGGCATGGTTTGCATGGGGCACACACTCCGTTTCAAATAAGTGCATGAGAACAAGCTATCTTTGGTGAACTTGGGGACTCGCTGCCTTTCTATACACCAGGGTAGGAGCCCTGTCTGAAGACTGGCCAGTTCCATAAGAATATAAATACTTTGGAAGTGGGAAGAAGCGGATATGTCTTCCCCCTTGTTTTGGTCTTTTGAAAGGGCCTGAAAACCATCTCCCTACTCCACCTATCCTGCACCAGTGAAACGCTAGAAACTTCACTGTGGCCGGCACTACAGCTGTCTGTCCCACTGTGCCCCAAACTTACGTCTCTGAACCTTGAAGGTCAATAGCACAGCACTGCCTGGATCAGGAATAAAATCATCAATTGTTAGATCCAATTAGCCAAGGCCTGCCTCTGAGGATGTGGTGAGGACCGCATCACTTTCTTCTCTTTTAAGCCAGCATCGATCTCTATGTAACTAACCCCGTTGACTCAGTGTTTAATCTGCCAGGTTTGTGTGCCCAAGGCCCGCCAAACAACCTCCTGGCTCCCTGATGCTGTCTCTCCCCCAATCCTCACTCAGACTTATTCTTCCAGCTCTGCTTTTGCTGAGATGCCCCAGTTAAACACTTAGCTTTAGGGAAAAAAGTGTATCTGGGACTTTTTGTGGCCTCCCACCCCTGTGCTTAAAGAAAAACATCCAGGATTGAAACCGACCTATCTGAGGAATTTTCTCTAGGACGAACACCCTAGATTTTGCTCAGCCATTTTTTTTTTAGCATATCAACTTTTTTATTGATAATATTTTTGATGTCCAAGAACATAGTTGATGCTTTAGCTTTTTAAACATATACTTTATGTATGAAATAGCACACTTAAGAGTATATCTTGGTGTGTCTTCACCAATTGAACTTACCCGTGTAACCACTCTGTCATTTTTAAAGTCCCAGTTTATTAAAATATGATTCCATCAGAAGGAGAATCCCCAAATGTGGGTGCTGGATCAGAGCCTGGGTTAGACTTTCCAGTTCTCATGACAACCTGAAAGGTCGGTTTAATTCTCTCCCTTACTCCAAGAGGTGTGGCCACCTAGCTACTTTGTCAGGGGCTCAGACTAGTCCCCTGCTCCCACCCCTGTACCAAGCCTACCCTCTTCCTACTCCCCCTGCCACCCATCCTCTGGCATAACCTCCTCTCTGGCCTTTCTGGAGCTGACATGCCTGAAGTGTGGTACCCAAAGAGCAGATGGATGGACAGGTGGATGGATGGACCTGGAATAGGGGGTGGTAAGGACATCGAGTCTGTACTTTTCTTTACCTGCTGGTGTCCTTTGAGGGCCTTACGCTGTCCAGCGGGGACCCAATATACATGTCTTCTTAAAATTAGGCGGCAGGCACTGACCACTCCCGTGCTGAGAAATCTCTCAGTCCACTGCAAGACCAGAGCCCACATTTATCAATTCTCAGGTAACAGATTGCACTTATGAGGCATCTGCTACATCCCCGTTGTCTGCATCAGGCAGGTCCATCACGTGAACACTTAACAATGGCACAGCAATACATTGACCACTCAGAAGGACACCAGACATAGATCTATGGAGCAGAGTCCTAGAGGCCCTGCCAAGATGGGGTCACCCATTAGAGGCAGATGGTAGGGATGGGGCTTTGGGAGGGATGCTGGGCACCTGGATGGGTAGCTCTCCAGGGCTCAGGCAGCCCATTCAAATACTTGAACAGCTAGCCTAGGCACACCATGAGCCCTGCTCAGAGATCCTATGAAGAAAAGATTTATTCCTCACTCCCAGGGAGCTTGCAACCCAGCTGAGGAGACAGGTGAGAGGTTCACAGCTGGAGGGAAAAAATGCTTTGGTCTTAACTGGCCAGCTTAGTTATTTGTCCTCCCTCTGTGTACCACAAGCCTGCTACCTGCCAGGCCCGGAGGACGAATATAAGGTGGCCCCTGCCCTCAGGATTGTGCACTGTTCATGAGAAGAACGAGGAAGCTAAACCCATAACCCCAGTGCAATCTTTCGTTTGAGTTGATATCCTGAGTTTGAGCTCACTTTAGAGCATTTTCGTGGGAATTACAGAGCCTCAGAGCTTCATAGAATCACCTGTTCTAATTCTCTGTGTTTGAGATGAGGAGAGAATTTACACACTCCAGGGCAGAGGTGAGGCACAGAACCAGACCTCCAGCCCCCTCCCCAGTCTTCCCTGCTTCTCACCCTCATACCCCATTCCTGCTCCTACCCTGGAAGCAGCAACTTCAAGGAGGTGGGCAAACGAACAACTTGACAAAGGGGCAGGTCACAAAACTATAAAAAGCCCAGGGCTGCAAGAACTCAGGAGCGGACCCTCAGCCCTCGGGGCTACCAGTGTACGGGCACGATGCCCACCTTTCCCAATGGGCCCGAGGTGGTCCCTGAGGTATCAAATTCTGTTCCATTTATTTGCTTAAAACGTAAATTCTGTTCCATTTATTTGCTTAAAACGAGTGCTGCAGTTTTAGAAAGTTTTACATATAAATTAGTAAAAAAGTTTGTTAAGAAGTTTGGCTTTTGGAATGTGTTCAGTCGCCTACCACATTCACTCCTGTGGAAGCCCCTGTTTCCTGGCAATGTCTGATAAGGGGTTTTTCAGGAACTATAGCATTCTCCTGTGAGAAGTCACAGAAGAAACCTCATTGTCAGTTCTGAAGGCCTAGTTACAGTGTAGATTGGTCACCAACTTACCAAAGTACAGGATGGCCTTTCTTCACTCCGGCCTGGGCATTGTTTTGAAGGAAAATGGATTTGGGATGTCTTTGTGATTGTTCCTTGTTCCTGGGAGATAAGACCCCCAGGTCCCTGAAAAGGAAAGAGTCAGAAACCGATGGCCAGGTTCCCAAAACAGCTGGAGACCCCTTCCCACCTTGAGAGGTGACCCACTTGCTAAGGGGCCCTAAGGTGCGGTAAACCCCCACCCTGGCTGCCACGAGACCCTGCCCTCTTCTGCCACACTTGTGTCCACAGGGAAATTCCAGGCTTCTCCAGAGACCATAATGACGGTGCGGAATCCTGCTCTTTGACTCATCGACACTGGCTCAGGCCTGGGAGGAAAGAAAAGTAAATAAATATAAATCTGTTTGATCACAGGCAGAACATTTATCTTTCAACGGGAAGCTTCCTGAGGAAGAACAGCGAAGGAGTTTGGAATGAGAGTGTGCTGTAAGCGTCGGCCTTTCCTTGCCTTTGCTTGTCACGATTAGTGCCTGCTGTGCCCGGACAGAACCTCACTGGGTGGCATCCTGGCCATGCTGGGCCCCAGCACTGCAGGGGCACCCCATAGCTCTGTCTTCCCTTCTAGGTCCCACCAGGGGTACACCTCCTCTGGACCAGCAGGCTGCTGATGGGCCCCGCTGGGCTCCCCGTGGCTTCCCAAATGGAAGAGGAAATGGGTCTTCACTACTGCAACCAGCGAGCCAGCCTCCCTCCAGGAGCCAGATCTTTCTCAGAGCTGTGAAGGCAGTGCTGGGGGCAGGGAGTACTGTGGGTACAGAACTCAGGTATTTCCGGTGGGGATGTCCTTCGATTTTTCAGGATCCTGAAGGAGAGAGGACACGTGTACCTTCTGGCCTCAGTAATCACTTGCCTGGGACACCTGTCACTTTCACCTTACATGTCTGTCATTGTTTGGCTCTGGCCAGAAACCTCATGTGAAGAACTGAATGGGACCAGAGGTCCTTTACTGAGGTTCAGGGAAGTCCAATGGCCTGATGTTAAAAGCCCATTTGCTACAAGCCATGGGTCTCCTTCATGTTCTAGCCGACATTTGCTCAGGAGGTCTCAAGCGCTCCTTAAATTCACTACATAGGAAACTCACTCCACACTCACACTTCTTCCCTCTTGGCATCCCATTCTACCCCATCCTTCCTTCTGCTCACACTTATTCCACACCCCCAATCCTCTTACATTTTAAAGTCAGATTCCAGATAATAATCTGACATCCCAAAGATGTTCTTTTTTGATGAACTCGATTTCACTTGATTTGGTAAAATGAATCCCTCCCTCCCTTTTCTCTTCCTTCCTTCTTCCTTCCTTCCTTCCTCCTTCCTTCCTTCCTTCCTTCCTTCCTCCCTCCCTCCCTCCCTCCTCCCTCCTCCCTCCCTCCTCCTTCCTTCCTTCCTTCCTTCCTTCCTTCCTTCCTTCCTTCCTTCCTTCCTTCCTTCCTTTCTTCCCTCGCAGATACTTTTGACCTGCTGGGCACCATTCTAGAGCTGGAGTCACAGAGGCGAGAAGAATTCAAGCCGTACCTGCCGGGACACTGGCATAGATGACTGACGCCTACACAGGGAGCGGGAAGAGAGCTGTGCACTCGGCTATAGCGCAGCCCTCAGTGGGTCCCACACTTACTTCACACCCACGCCTTGCCCCATTTGCCCCAAACCTGGACTTTTTGCAACAGAAAACATAGACCACAAAATAATGGTCAGTATAAATGGCAGAGAATCAGGAGGTGGGCAACTGAAATGAAACAGGCTCTGTAGGCACCATATATTTTTAGAAAATGGAGTTCATTTATTCAGGAAGCTTGATGGATAACTGAAGTGGGTCAGCCAGAAAGAATACAGAGTAGTGTAGCCCCATTTATGGAGGAGGCCAGACCTCATGCTGGTACATCACACACATCTTCACATATAATCCTCAAAACAACCCTGTGCCGTAGACATTCTGTGCATTCCTATTTTACAAATAAAAAAAACAAAGTCAAGAATTATGTGGTTCGCCCACAGTCACAGAGCTATAGCCAGGATTCAAACCCAGGTTTATCTGATTTCAGTATGTCTGCTAATGATGGCATGGAAAGGATTCTTTATTTCCATCAGTTTATTTTTAATCAAGAGAGATTAGGAATTCATGCATTGGCCAATATAGCCTATGAGTGCAGTAATGTATATTTAGCACCTACAAAACAAGATTAGCTATTACATGTTTTGCTGGTATTCTGGGAACTGATCGTTGGTAATTACCAGTCAGGCTTTATCTCAGGTTACTTGTTGAAATCTTAGCTCATATTTGCCTTGTCCACAGAGTGGCTCTGGAAATGAAATGGACTGGAAGTCAGGTGACTGAAATTGTAATCCTGGGCTTGAAGGTGATTAGCAGTGTGACCTTGGAGAAGTCACTTTTCTCAGGTTCAATTTTCCCATTTAAAAATGAAGGAATTGTAGCAATTCTACTGCCAGGACAATGAGAAAAGTACATGTTCATCAAGAAGCATTCCCACTTTCACCACTTTTATTCAATATAGTATTGGAAGCCTAGCCACAGCAATCGGACAAGAAAAAGAAATAAAAGACATCTAAATTGGAAAGGAAGAAATAAAACCATCATTATTTGCTGATGACATGATATTATATAGAGAGGACTCTAGAGATTCCACCAGAAAACTTAGAACTGATAAATGAATTTAGTAAAGTAACAGAATGTAAAATTAGTATTCATAAATTGGTTGCATATCTATATACCAATAATGAACTATCAGAAAGAGAAATTAAGAAGACAATCCTATTTAGAATTGCATGAAAAAAATACGTAGGAACAAATTTTCCAAGGAGGTAGAGGACCTGTGCTTGGAAAATTATAGGTCACTAAAGAAAGAAATTGAAGAAGATACAAATAGAAAGAAATAATACTGTGCTCATGGATAGGAAGAATTAACATTATTAAAATGTCAATACTACCAAAATCAAACTATAGATTCAATTCAATCCCTATCGAAATACCAATGGCATTTCTCACAGAACTAGAAAAAATAATCCTAAAACTTACATGGAACCCTAAAAGACCCTGAATGGCCATGGCAACCTTGAGAAAGAAGAAAAAAGTTGGAGGTATCGCACTATCTGATAGAAAACTATACTACAAAGCTATAGCAATAAAAAAAAAAGCATGGTGGCATAAAAAACAGACACATAGGCCAATGGAACAGACTAGAGAGCCCAGAAAAAAAAATCCACACTTATATGAGCATTTAATCTATGGCAAAGGATGCAAGAATATAGAATGGGGTAAAGATAGTTTACTCAATGAATGGTGTTGGGAAAACTGGACAGATATATGCCAATAAATGAAACTGGACCTCCGTCTTATACCATATACAAGAATAAACTCAAAACAAATTAAAGACTTAACTATAAGACCCCAAACTATAAAACTCCTAGATGAAAATCTAGGCAGCAAACTCCTGACATTGTTCTCAGGGATATTTGTTTTTCTAATATATCTCCTTGGGCAAGGGAAATAAAAGAAGAAAATAAACAAATGGGACTACATCAAACTAAATTTTTTGTGCAGCAAAGGAGAGCATCAACCAAAGGAAAGGACAACCTACCAAATGGGAGATGATATTTTCCAATGATACATCTGATAAGGGCTTAATATCCAAAATTTATAAAGAACTCATACAACTTAGCACACTTACAAAAACAAACAATTCAATTAAAAAATGGACAAAGGACCTGAACAGGTATTTCTCCAGAGGACATACAGATGGCCAATAGACATATGAAAAGATGCTCAACATCACTAATCACCAGAGAAATGTAAATTAAAACCACATTGAGCTATCACCTCACACGTGTCAGAATGGCTATCATCAATAAATCAAAAAATAACAAATTGAGGGGAGGATATAGAAAAAAGGCAACATCTGTGTACTGTTGGTGGGATTACAGATTGGTACAGTCACTTTGGAAAACTGTTTGGAAGTTCCTCAAAAAAATTTAAAGTAGAACTACCTTATAACCCAGCAATTCCGCTTCTAGGTATTTATCCAAAGAAAACCAAAACACTAATTTGAAAAGATATATGCACCCCTAAGTTCACTGCAGTGCTATTTACGATAGCCAAGATATGGAAGCAACAACCTAAGTATCCATCAATAGATGTTTGGATAAAGAAGAGGGGTGTACTTATATATAATGGAATATTACTCAGCCATAAAATAAATGAAATCTTACCATTTGTAAAAACAGGGATGGACCCACAGGGTATTATGCTAAGTGAAATGTCAGAAAGAAAAAGACAAGTACCATATGATTTCACTTATGTGTGGAATCGAAAACACAAAATAAATAAACAAATAAAATGAAAACAGACTCTTAGATATGAGAACAAACCAGTGATTGCTTGATGCGGGGGAGTGGGTTACGGGCCTAGGTGAAAAGGTGAAGGGATTAGGAAGTACAAATTAGTAATTACAAAGTAGTCATGGGGATGTAAAGTACAACATAGGGAATATAGTCAATAATATTGTAATAACTATATACAGTGCCAGATGATACTAGACTAATCAGGGGGAATCACTTTGTAAATTATATAAATGTCTAACCACTATGCTGTACACCTGAAACTAATATAAAATAATATTGAATATTAACTTTAATTTTAAAATCAAAATTAAAATAAAGCATTCCCAAGGACGTTCATGGCAGTGTTATACGTGATTATGAAAATCTGAAGACCTCCCAGGTGACTCATGGTAACCCCATGTGGTTGTCAGCCTCCAGGCTGGCCCTCAATGCCCCCTGTCTCCTGGCATTGCCCCAGGTGTGGTCCTTTCTTGCACTGAACCAGGCTTGGTCTGCATGACCAACAGACAATAGCACATGGCAGAATAATGGCATGCCACTCTTGAACTTAGGTTATAAAAAGACAGTAGCTGCCACTTGGGTTCTCTCTCTTTTACATCATTGAGGAAGCTGACTTGTGAGCAGCCTTGTAGAAAGCCCTGTGTGGAGAAGAACTGAGTCCTCTTGCCAACAGCCATGTAAGTGAGCCACCTTCAATGTCAATCTTGTAACCTCAGTCAAGTCTTTAGGTGACTGTAGCCCTGGCCCACAGCTCAACTGCAACCTCGTGAGAGTCCCTAAGCTGAAGCCATTAGGATAAGCTATTCCCAGATCCCTGGTCTCAGAGACTGTGTGAGATAATTAATGTCTGTTGTTTTAAGCTTTCAAATTGTAGGGATAATTTGTTACACAGCAATAAATAATGAACATACCCATTTTTTCCCCAAATATAAAATGTTTGTTCACTTCTGTCACCACAGTATAAAATATTATGTGGGAGTAAAAATGGAGAAGATTTCTGTGTGCTGATATGGAAAGATTTCTAAGATATGTTGTTGCAAAAAATAATATCTACGGAAAAAAAACGCAGAGTTAAATCTCTTATTGCACAACACCGTCACCGCCCACTATATTTTGCATGCATTTGTGTATGCATGAACATATGAAGTAAAAGCCATCACGATATACCAGCTGTTAACATCAGTTTACCTGTCAGTAGGGTGTCAGAGGACAATGCAAAAGAAGACTTTCATTTTTACTCAATATTGCAATTTACTTTATACTTTACCATGATGATGTGTCCATGTATTACTTATAGACAATTAAAAAATTCTTCTTTAAACAGAAGGGTTGGGCTTTATGATAACTGAGGTCTCTTCCAAGTCTGGTGTTTTATAGTTCTATTAAAATAGTCATTGAATGGAAATTAAAAGGACAAGATAACATTTATCACCTCTTTGTTGACAAATATTTAAAAGTGTAATAAATCAAGTATCGCAAAGGCATCAGGGAAATTGGTATTCCTACACACTACTTCTGAGACAATAAATTGAGACTCCGTTGGGAAACTTGGTTAGGGTGAGAATAAGATACTATCAACTAAAACAAAACATGTAGACTCATGGATATAAGAACTTCTAATTCTAGATATTCATTCTTTTACATAGAAACATACTGGAAACAAGATGGTATTGTGTTTATTTACATAAATGCTATATTTTAAGGAGCAATTGCAACATACCTGAGGATGTATGTGACAGCAGGGCATGCAAGAGCAAAAATTTTGACATAACCTAAATGTCCATAAATAAATAAATAAATTAGTGTATTTTTATACCATGAAATACTATGAAGCTATTAAAAAGAATGATCTGGACTATATATCACATTGTGGTTAAATCTTTGACACAGCAAGTAAAAAAAAAAAACATGGCAGAATGTAACATATAATACTATTTAAAAACATAAACACAAAACTTCATTTCATTTCTAATGTTTTGATGAAAAAATCATAGAAAAAAGTCTTTGATGATACAAGCCAAAGTCATAGGAGTGTGTGTCTGTGTCTCTGGAGAAGAGAATATAATCGAGGGATAATTAAAAGGGACTTAACCTTTATCTGTAATGTTCTGATCTGATTAAATAGTTATAAAACACTAGTAAGCACTATGTAAGAAACATATTTAAATATTCATGTGTCATTAAAAAATAATTTAGAAAAAGTCATTTGCCTATACCAAGAACTCTGACTGGACAAGTAGGAATTCTGATATTTTAAGAACGGTATATCTCAGCTCTGGCTGGCTGCACATCAGAATCACCTGGAACTTTAGGAAAAAATGATGCTAGTTCTGTTTGCACCCAGCAACTCTTATGTAATTGGTGTGTGGCTCTGGCCTTGGTGCCTTTCAAAGTCTTCCCAGGGGATTCTAATGGACAGTCAGGGCTGAGAAGCCCTGATTTGGAGTAGCAGGCACTGAAGATCTGCCAGAGACAGTAGGACACTGAGGACACATAATGATGTGTCTTCAGGAACGGATGCTGGAATATAAAAAGGACGTTAGTGAAATCCAAATACAGTCCATAATTTGGTTAATAGTGTTTCCCAGCATTAACCTCTTCATTCTGGTAAATGTACCCTCAGGTTTTGTAAGATGTGGACATGTGAGGAGCTGGGGAAAGGTATAGGGGAATTCTGTACTCCTCTACAACTCCTCCGTACATCCCCGAACTACTACAGAATAAATAAAGCGTTATGTATCTTGGATAATTATTCTGGTTATATTCTAATTCTTGCTTAATTTAAATAAATCTTTCAAGTCTTTTGCGTTTTTAGTGTTGTACTTTAAAATGTGGGGGTAGGAGTGTGCCAGAGTGCCCATGAGGTGAGGTGTCTGGGTAAGAACAAAAGTCTAGCTAGAACCCAGAACCTTCCCCTCCAGCTGGAACCCAGAACTCATCAAAGCAGGGAGGGGCCTGAGGGGAACCATGCTCTTTCATTCTGGCAACAAAAAGATGTTAAGCTCAGATTCTCCAGAGAATACCCTTTCAAGGTACATAGGATAAGTTTCTCAAGGATCAGAACTGTCCATGGAGCTCGCTGGTTGTTCCAGAATGAGTGGGTAGGAGAGAAGAGCCTCTTCCTAGAGAAGGGAGAAATCCTAGAGCTTTGAGCTATGGGAATCGTAGTGCTCACGAGTCTGACATGCTCACCACGTAGATCGTGAGAACAAAGGCAAGAGAGATGGGGAGGCCACGCCAGGCCTTCAGGGAGTGAGGGTAGAGAAGCAATGGCTTTCAAATCCAGTTCTCTTGCTCTGAAAATCTAGGACCCTTCCTGTTATTTTATCTTTGTCCCTGTACTTGACAAGCAGGTGTCTGTGTAAGGTGAACTTGTCTCTGGGCTGATGAGAGCCCAGAACTTTAATCATGGCTCCTTGTAACTCCCTCTGTACCTGCTGAGTAAAATTTCTTATTTTCCATTACTTATAAGAAATGGGTTCTGTGAGAGGGCTTCAATCCACCAGCTGCTAACATTTCACAGAACAAAATAATCCTGTTGAATTTATAAATTCTGGAACCACTTCCACCGGAGTGCTGGGCCCTATCTCCGCCTGGCACCATTGACTGACGAGGGTTTGCTCCAGTTCTTCTGGAAAGCCAGGGCCTCTCTCAGCTAATGTGGGTGTTTGGCTAAGATGAATGGTCACATTACCATGAAATTTCCCCAGAGTTTGTGCGATGCCTCACCCCAGCCTGCCAGACCATTCAGGGGCCTGAGGATCTGCCTGCCCAACCCTGAACATTTCGTCTCGGGTTGGTCTGAGTAAAAATGGCCTTGGAAAAAGTGATTGCTTCTAAAATCATTGGCATTAAAGTTCCTCTGATTTATCTTGCTTGAGGAGAGAAATAAATGATCTTGGCCTACGGCTTTGAGAGGAAATGTAATGGGGAGATTACAGCAGTGCTTCTCAGCCTGGCTCTGCAGTAGAATCACCTGATCCCACAGCCCCACATTGTGACTGAATTGATTTGAGGGCCCAGGCACAGGCATATATTAAAGTGACCCAAATGAACAGCAAGGGTAGAAAACCCCTGGATTGGAGGGAAAGGAAGAGAGAACATTGAGGTCAGTGAGCGGGGTTCATTATGTTTGCTAAGTCAAGTAATTTTCTAGAGAGGAGGGTGACTTGCCCACAATTTTGCATGTTGTTGGCATATTAAATTCAAGTGTCAGTCGAGCAAACCTCTGGGGGCCACCTAGTCTGTGTTGGCTGCGGAAGGACACCAGGATGTCAGGGGTAGTTTCTCCCAACCACTCGCCCAACAGGAAGCAGGAGAGGGCAAGGGCCAGGTCCCCACTCGTGGCTCCTGTGAGAGAAGATGGGGGAGGGGCACTCAACCATGCTCTCCTCCCCCCAGCTACTCTGCGTATGGCCACACACCTGAAGTGTTGAGGGACTGACTGTCTCCTTTAAATGGTCTCTTCTTTGAGAGGAGGGTACAGCAATTGATCCCATGGGCTCTGGGAAGAAACTGTCTGGGTTTAACTCCAGCTCCAGTGCTTCTTAGACGTGTTACCTAGGGGACATTACAGAACCTCTCTGTGCTTCAGTTTCCTCATCTGCAAAATGGAGATAATGAGAGAATCTACTCTACTAGGTTGGGAGAGCTGAATGAATTAGTGCATGCATATGAAGTGCTCAACACAGTGCTGACACCCAATATGCACTCATCAAATGTTAGCTATTATTATTAAGCTTGCAGGCTCAGCATTCATGCCTCCTGGTTGAAAGAGATGGGAAGTTTCTCTGCAAAACCACTCTGTCCTGCTGACACAAAAGCAGTCCTGAATACCAGCCTGGCACACCTATTACCTTTGGCTACCTATCTCTTGTACCCCCTACCACCTGCTCTCAGATGCACCTGGGCCTAGCTCTGTCTACAACCTGCAACCACTACCGTCTGTGCTTAGCTCTCACCTGCTCCCAGATGATTCTATCTGTGCCTGCTTCCTCTCTGAACTCTGGTCCTGTTGTGCCCACCGACTCACCTGTCCCCACCTCAAGTTTATGTTCTGGCAGCATGCTCATTTTCATAATCAAGGGCAGGTATGTGTGGAGTGAACTGACTTCAGCAGGAGGAGTTGGAGGCTCACAGATTCCTTGTGCCTAAAGAGGGAGGGGCATTGACGTGCTGGGAGGGCGATATATTCACCCAGGCAAAGGAAGTGTAATGAGCAATGTGCACCAATGGGTATGGGGTGGCCTCCGAAAAGCCAAAAAGAAAACCACCTCTGGAGCAAGTGAGTGAGAACTTTTACTCTCCTGCCTCCTGTCTCTCCCAGAGTGTCTACCCTGGGATGGAAACCACAGTTAGCAAGATGGCAGGGAATTGTAAAAGCAGTAAAGAGGAGAAAGGGAAATGCTCACCCTTGCTGCTCTGGGCTGAACTGTGTTCCTCCAAATTCAAATGTTGAATCCCCAACCTAGCATCTGAGAATGTGACTGTATTTGGAGATAGGACCTTTAAAGAGGTGATTAAATTAAACTGGGGCTGTTGGGATGTGATTGGAGTCCTTATGAGAAGAGGACATTTGGACACGCAAAGAGAGACCAGGGGTGCGTGTGCACAGAGGAAAGGCCATGTGAGGAACACAGTGAGAAGGTAGCCCTCTGCGAGCCAAGGATAAATGCCTTGGAGAAAAAAACAAACTTGTTGACATCTTGATCTTTGAATTCCAGCCTCTAGGACTGAGAGAAAGTAAATTTCTGTTATTTAAGCCACCCAGTAGGGGGCATTTTGCTATAGCCACCCTAGAAAATTAATATACTTCCCTAGCTGGATGCTTTCCAAGGGCCCTGTCACTTAATATTCTGCACTTTTTTGGTGTCTCCTCAAAATTCATATATTGAAGCCCCAATCCCCAATGTGATAATATTTAGAGATGGGGCCTTTGGGTCGTAATATGTCTTAGATGTGGTCATGATGGTGGGATCCTCATGGAAGGATTAGTGCCCTTATAAGAAGAGATACCCCGCCCCTCCCTGCCAACCACCACCACCAATGCGAGAATTCAGCAAGAAGGCATCTGGCCACAAGCTAGGAAGAGGACTCTTACCAGAGTCTGAGCATACTGGCACGCTGATCTCAACTTCCAGACTCTAAGACTGTAAGAAATAAATGCTGTTTAAACCACCCAGCAGCCCAAGCTGACTAAGACATCCACAGAAAAATCTGCAAACAAATGTTTATAGCAGCTTTGCTCATAATTGCTGAAACTTGGAAGCAACCAAGATGTTCTAGTAGATTAATGGATAAATAAACTGTGGTGCATCTGTGCAATAGAATATTATTAAGTGTTAAAAAAAAAGTGAGCTATCAAGTCACTAAAAGACATGGATGAATCCTAAATGCATATTGTAAGTGAAAGAAGCCAATTTAAAATGGCTGTATATTGTATGATTCTATCTATACAACATTCTAGAAAAGACAAACTATGGAAATGGTAAAAAGATTAGTGGTTGATTTGGTTGGCTAATGAATTATCTCATTTTCCCCAAAGAAACAGCTTTCAGATTTATTAACTTTATCATTTTTCTAATCTAAATATTTGTTAATGTTTAACATCTTTATTAATTTATTCCTTGATAAGAAGATAATATCCTCAGATCAGAGAAAACTAAGAGGGTCATATAATATACCTTTGCTCCACTCTGCAAACCATTTTGAAAGTATGGATGAAATAGATTATTTTATAGGAGAGTATAATTTCACCCAAATACATTGAACATGTAAGCAGAAAAATTGAGAGAAAATATTGTCAAATGGCTACAAAAAGTATCAGGAGACTCATACGGTTTCACAAGAGAATTCTATGAAAATCTAAAAGGACAGATGATAATAATGCTAGCTGTTATTCCAGAGCATTGGAAAATTCTTTTTTTGACACATAACACTGATGCCAACCCCCCTAGAAAAGCACAAAAAAAAGGGCTGCAAACCATTTTTATTTACAAAAGCAATGTGAAGAAATCTCAAATGAAATATTAACAACAACAACAAAAGGTCATTAAAAGCATTTCAAATAAGTGATAAAAACAGAATTGGTACAATTGTTAGCTATAAAAAAAGAGATAGACTCATATCTTACATCAAAATAGATTCCAAGTGGATCAAATATTTAAGTATATTTTAGTTGGATTGTTTGTGTTTTGCTATTAAGTTATATGCGTTCTTTATATGTTTTGGATATTAACCCTTTAACAGAAATATAATTTGCAAACATTTTCTCCCACTCTGCAGGTTGCCTTTTCGATTTGTTGATTTTTCTTTTGCTGTGGTGAAGATTTTTTAGTTTGATATAGTCCTGCTTATTAATTTTTGCTTTTGTTGCTTATGCTTTTGGCATCATATCCAAAAAAACCATTGCCAAGACCAATGTCAAGGAGCTTTTTTCTATGTTTTCTTCTGGAAGTTTTACAATTTCAGTTCTTATGTTTAAGTCTTTAATCTATTTCAAGTTAATTTTTTTTGAGAAGATAGGGGTTCAATTTTATTCTTCTGCATGTGGTTATCCAGTTTTCTCAACATCATTTTTTGAAGAGACTATTCTTTTCCCATTGAGTGTTCTTGGCTCCTTGTCAAATACCTATTGACTATATATATGTGAAGATTTAGTTCTGGGCTCTCTATTTTGTTCCATTGGTCCATGTGTTTATTTTTATGCCAGTACCATACTGTTTCGATTACTATAGCTTTGTAGTCTAGTTTGGAATCAGAAAGTGTGATGCCTCCAGCTTTGTTCTTCTTTCTCAGGATTGCTTGGCTATTTGGGGGTCTTTGTCATCCCATGCAAATTTTAAGATTTTTTTTTTCTATTTCTGTGGAAAACACTGTTGGAATTTTGTTAGGTATTACTTTGAGTCTGTGGATAGTTTTAGGTAGTATGGACATTTCAGCAATATTCTTATGATCCATAAACATTAAATATCTTTCCTTTTGTATCTTCAAATTTCTTTCATTAAAATTTTGTAGTTTTAACCATACAGATCTTTCACCTCCTTGGTCAAATTTATTCCTAAGTATTTTATTGTTTTTGATGCTATTGTAAATGGGATTGTTTTCTTTATTTGTTTTAAATGTTTCATTGTTAGTGTATAGAATCGTAACTGATTTTGTATGTTAATTTTGTATCCTGAAACTTTACTATTCATTATTAGTTCTAACAGTTTTTTGATGACACCGTTAGGATTTTCCAAATATTGTTTGCAAGCAAAGACAATTTTACTTCTTCCATCTAATTTGGATGCTTTAATAAGTGTTAGTATTAAAATGGATTATATAATTTGGTTTTAAGCTTCTTGGCAGCCAGGGCGAAACACGGATTGCATATAAAATATAAAAGATGCAAACATGTTTTCTTAGGAAAGATGATACTTTTGCTGGCACTAAATTCTAAAGTTATTTTTCACCTAGAGTTTATATAAGGAAAATAGGAGCATATAAGAGACTAATTCTTAAATAAAAATTCTATAGTAAACGCAGAAAATCGATTCTGGCTGTTTCTTATAGTGATTGTCAAGAAAACCCAGAGTAAAATATTGAAAGTATAGCCCAGTGAAGAGGATTCTACAAGAGGTTTAGTTCCTGTGATGCAAATAGGAAAAGCCAAGACTATAAGCCAAGACTATTAGTCATTGGTAGAGTGAGCCTTTTCTGTAGGGTGTGGGGCAGAAACTATTTTCAAGAGTTAAGGTATAACTAGGAAGCAAAGAAATGGAGACATCAGATACCGAAACTGTATTCAAGGTAGGTAGGGAATGTATGGTAAACACTTTCTAGTCAATATTTGTTTCCGGTTCTTTTTTCCTTCTCGACACATAAAGGTATGTTTCTTACCTCTTTAGAGTTATAAGAGGATTATCGCTTCTCCTTTTGCAGAGAATAGAAAAGGCCCGTGTCAAGAAGAAAGAGGCATAAGATTAAAATAGCCTGCTTTGCTGTATTTTTGCAAGGAAGACAGTTGTTCTAAAAAGTCACTTTGATCTGTAGTGGACTCTGCCTGAGTAAGAAAAAAAACCAAACCTTTGTCGTGTTAGATTCAGAGCCCCGTGTTACAGCAGCATAACCTAGCCTATCCTAACTAGTACAAGAAGGATGTGGAAAGAGGTTGAGAGGGGCAGCAGGATGAAGAGAGGAAATTTTTAAGTATGACAAAAGGCTGAACATATTTATAGACTGAGCAGAATAATCCAGAAGAGGTGGAAACGTTGGAGCTACAGGAAGGAGAGGACCTGCCTGGTCATTCTGCTTTAACATATGACAACAAGTATACGATTTCCAGCAAGAGAGGAAAGTTTCTAGGTTCCTGACCATGATGGTGATATAAGAGGCTCTTGAGCTCACCTCCCCCTGTGCATACACTGATTCTACAGCTGCACACAAAACAATTCCTTCTGAAAGAAATCCAAAAACTTCTGAGCAGCTCCTACACATCGGTGAATGAGAAAATACCAGCACTGAAACAGGTAGGAAAGGCTGAGACACACTCTTGCCATAAAGCCCAAAGAGAAAGAATGTTTACCATGAGACAAAAAGAGAGATGCTCCTTCCTTAAGCACAAAAGGAAGGGAAAGAAGAGAAATGAGAAGGAGTTGGAAGGGAGGGATAATGGTCTGAGGGTCTTGATTTCCTCGCAAAGCGTAGGAATGAAGATGTCTGGTGAAGGTAAGAAGAGGTGCTGTGAGAGGCGGGAGGAAGCGCTGTGACAGGATTTGAGACCAGGCGGAGAGGCTTGGGGAACTCCTGAGAAGTGAATCATGGAGTGATGAGGGAGTGAGGGAGACTGCTACAACAGCTCAGCATGACTTTGTAGAAAACCTGCTTTTAAAAAGCTGCGACCTTTCATGGGAAATCTCTGCCTCCTCATAATGGGGAAAAGGTAGTCCTAATTAGCCTTCCTTTAGGAAAGGCAAGCTCTCCATTGAAGCAGAGCTTGTACAACCAATTGGTAGGAATATTGTGAAGGAGATCCCTGAATGGATGGACTAAATAACCTTTAAGTTATCTTCCAACCTTGAGATTTTATGATGCTATAATTCTATATGTTGTAAGAAACTTAACAAAATCAAATTACTTCTAGCCTATGCAAATTATAGTGACCTGCTTTTCATCTTCCCCAAGGGAGTGGAATTAAAAGTGCTGTGCACTCAGAATAGATTATGCCATTCTTGCACTCTCATTCCAGGTCAGTTCTCCTAAGTATCAGATAATTATGATGGAGCAGATGTACCACTGTGCTGACTGATAAGTCAGCACAGTATTCATCTCTCTTGAGTAGGCATGATGGAATGATTGCAAAAGGAGTATCATTATGATACATATTTTTTTGTTGTTTGGAATTTTCTGTTCTTAAACTCAGCACTTCCCCTGCTGCTGCTGGGTTATCAATGCTTTGTTCTCTTCAGAGAATTTTATTTAGTTCTTATGTCTTGGAAGCAGCTTTGCAAAGGAGGCAGCAGGTAAGAGAGGAGATGTCCTATATTGTTCTAGCTCCAAAATGTACCACAAATCTTGAACTGATGACAGGATCCCCATTTGACTTCTGAGTGCCCCATGTATGCTGAAATAACATAGAGAAAACAAAGACAGTTTCAATATTATGATGCTTATTTCCTCTTGGGATAAAGCTATATATTCTCAGCCTGAATCAAAGAGTAATCTTTGAACAAAGCTCATTATGTAAGTCACAAAACCATTGAACATTTTGCAATTCTATTCTAGTTTTATTGATGTCCTCCCAACACTTCCATCACCATAACGAGCCATTTGATGACCAGCAGTGGATGTATTTTCAGGAGACATGGGAGGTATCAACTTGTCACCATGACCTCCAGCCCCAATCTGGAGATGATTTCTCAGGAAGTCTCCTTCTATCTTCCAGTCAGCTTGTAGCATCTTATGACATAAATAATCTGCCCAGAGCACCAAAATATTTCCATATGGAGTGGGGCTTTATACCATTCTGTTGCATAAGAAATATTTGATGTTCAGCGTCAGTAGATTAGGGGAATATGAACATTACATAAGTCCTACATCTCACAGAAGAAGTAGTGGGAAAATATTTTAAGGTCAAAGCGAGTGCAGATTATCTTCTTGTTTATAGGTAATAAACTGACGTTCATAAATAGCTTCATTGTGCCTAATGATAAAGAAAAAGGGCAGAAATACTCATCAAAACTCTAATCATTACTGTTTATGTGGGGAGTCAGAAAGATCTCTTCACTTCTAGTTGACGTCGCTCCATCAATGTCACCGAAAGTATGTTGGTTAAACTCTCAACCTCATATTTCACCTAAATATACTGAGAAACTATTTATTAATGAGAAACTATTTATTGCCACCATCCTTGGCTGTTCCCTAAATGGATATTAAGTGGTTCTGATAAAAAAAATAATCCATACTCTATATGATTCTTTAAGCAGAAGAGAAGGAGAACCGTGTTGCAAAATGGAAAGAGAAGAGGGTGGTACCAGAATCCTGGCCTGAGTAGAAATACCGCAACAGCAATAGAAATTTAGCCCTTGAAGTCTCAGACTATCTGTCAGATTCTCCACCAGCCTGAAATTCCATGATTCTTATAAGGAATAAATTTGCCTTTACTCAACAGGTACTGTGGTACATGGATGGCAAACAGTGCTGATATGAATCACTTGAAAGCCCAAGGAGAAAGTGGACTGTAGGAAAATGTTGAATAAACATAAGTTCTTCTGCCACTAGCACCTAAATAAAATATAGGAGAAATCCTTATAAATAAATAGCCAAGTGTGTGAGCAAGAAAGGAAAATCACCAGGCACCAGAAATGAAGAGGGAACTAAAAGCTATAGCAGAAAGTGGATGAGCTGCTGCTGCCAATTTCTGGAATGGCAGTGGAGTAGTTGTGAGGAGTGACTGGTGCAGAGGAAGGTGTGGGAGGCATGACGTCGGCAGTTTCAGTAACCTAGGGGCTTGGGCTTTCTTGTCCACATGGGTCAAAATATGAGATCTGGTCCACATTAAGGCAGGGAGTTAGAATGACTGGCCTTCTTGGAGGACCACAATCCCAGGGAAAGTGTAGAATAGGAAAAAACCTACCTGCTGGCTTGACAAGATAACAAGAAAGGATAGCTGTCTCTGCTTGGGCTCAGATTTAAAAATTCTCTCCTGAGAAATCAAAGCTCAGGGCCAGTGTCTCACATAGATTTTCGTTTCAATTTATACTATTCAGAAGTCTGGAAAACTCCCATGCCAAAACCTTAATAAAAAATGACACCTAGGCTGATGAGAATTTGATTTGCCTGGATAAATAAATATAGTAAAACTCTGAAGGGACTATTCCTTAGTCTAGAGTGACAAGGATTTCACAAAACACACAAGCCACACCAAAGATGAGGAAAATATCTACCATGCACAAGGGTCTGAAGATATAATGAATGGAATAACTAGAGTTCCAGGAAATTGGGATAATAGTTAGATAAAGAATGCAAGTGTGTCTAAAATTAATTTTAAGATTTGCACCGGTACAAAATGATATGTGGACAAGATTATTTGTGGCAGTATTTGTAATTCCAAAAAACTGGAATCAACCCATGTTGTTCTTTAGAGGTCTGGTTAAACTGTGGTGCATCTCCCAAAGGCTGCTGTGCCAAGGTAAGGGAAAAAATGAAGCTTTCTATGTACCTATATGAAAAGAAATCTAGGATAAATTGTTAACTGAATAACGCCAGGAAAAAGTAGATAATTAGCTACCTTTTATCCAAGAAAAAGGAAGATAATAAGAATTCATATCCTTATATTTGAGTATTTGCATTGACATAGAAAGAATAACAAAAAATTAACTACTATTGTTAACCATAGGGATTGGAGTATTGGTGTATAGAAGAGGCATGGGTGAGATTGAAACATATTTTTTATATTATTTTGATTTTTAAATCATATGAATGTATTAATCAATAAAATCACTAGGCATAGAGATGATTTGGATAATAGAATTGACAAGCTTCATCAAATGGGATGTATGTGAATCCAATGTTTAAAGACTCCATTTAAAATATACTCTTAAAATATGTATGAAACATTTACAAAAACTCAACTCTTTTTAGGTCATAAAATCTCCAAAAAATTCTCTAAGATTTAGTATCTATAGTCCTCATTCTCTGACTACAATATATAAAACTAGGAATTAATATGTAATCAATACATCAATTTTATTTAGTTATTTAAGAAAGGACTTCTAAATAATCCATGGATCAAAGAATAAATAATATTAAAATTATAAAAATATTTAAATGTGAATAATAATTAATACTTTACATATTAAATATGTGGGGTATACCTATAATAATTCTTAGAGGAAAATGGAAAAAGAATGTGGTAAGTTGTATAGATCAATGGAATAGAATTGAGAATCCATAAATAGACACTTACATTTAGTGTTAATTGATTTTCAATAAAGGAGCCAAAACAATTTAGTGGGAAAAAAATAGTCTTTGATGAATGGTGCTGGGACAATTGAATACCCTACATAAAAGAACAAAGTTGTACCTCTACCTCACACTACACACAAAAAATTAACTCAGAATGCATCAAAGACCTAATGTGAAAACTAGCACAACCAATCTCTTAGAAAAAAATATAGGTGTAATTATTCATGACCTTGGCTTATGCAATGGTTTCTTAGATATGACATCAACAAGCAACAAAATAAAAATATTGGAGATTAACACACTTAAATTGTGCTTCAAAGAATACTATTAAGAAAACAAAAAGGCAGCCCACAGAATGGGACAAAATTTTTGCAAATCATATTCTGATAAAGAACCTATACCTAGAACATATAAAGAACTCTTAAAATTCAGTAATAAAGAAACAAATAACCCAATTTAAAAAATGGGCAAGGAACTAGAATTGACACTTCTCCAAAGAAGATATACACATGAAATGGTATATAATGAAGGCTCATCATTGACCACCAGGGAATCAACATTACAATGAGATAAACTTTATACCCACTCTGATGGCTATAATTAAAAAGACAGAAAATAGCAATGTTGATGACAATGTGGAGAATTAATAGCATTTAAAGAATTAATGGCATTTTGGGGTGAGAATTACAGAAAGAAAGGGTGCTATTTAGCCAGGGCCCTGAAAGAATCGTCTGTTGGAAGAAGGATTAGAATTGTGTGGCAGCCAGAGGTAAAACTGTGAGCCGTGAAAGGGGAGCACGTCTTGGCCTAACCTGTGGAGCTGCCCCTGACAGTGGGATGGCCCAAGGATGGGCCCGCCTTCCTTGCAAGGTCATGAGTTCCGCCTCTTGCAGAGTGTAGGCAATTCTTCTTGGGATCATTGAGGAGAGAATAGGTGATGGAGGTATGGGATGGGCAGATTCCCATCCCAACTGTGATTCCATGGCCCCTTCTAGCTTCTGGACGGGAGCTACATTTTTTGGTGCAGACTCGGGTGCTATAAAGGTTCAGAGAAAGAAGCCAGCACAGTCTAGACTGGTCAGAAGGGTCCTCCTTAGGCCCTTGCAGTTAACCTTGAAAATACCGGGTACAGCAACTGTGCTCCAGGCAGCCTCCCCTGGAGCACTCGGCAGCATGGTGAGGAAATTACAGTCCATAATACTGCACTGTGATTCTCGTGACTCGATAAGAGATACCATCAAGAGACAAGGTTGGGCACTGGGATCACGAGTAACCAATAATTGGAACCATCACACAGGCCTGGTTAGCCTGGCTCTGTATCTTCTAAGCAGTGCTCTGAGTAAAAAGCAGATTTATGAAATGCTCCATTCATTTCCTGTCAGAGATCCTATCTGAATTCAGGGTTCTCACCTCCTGGAGAATGAGCTGTTTCTCATGAAAACTTCCCTTCCCCTAGACATGCTGAGGCAACTTTGGGGAGGAACAATTTCCATTTGGCAAAGCAAACTTCGTTCTCTATACTTCTTTGCTTGTTTAAACATCTGGTGTAAGATATTGGACCAATTTGACACTGCATCATTTCCTAGAACATATTTTGGTTGATCTGAGAGAGTACACTTAAAAGCTGTGAAAATGACCTGAATCACAGTAAATTCTGCAGCCACCAGTAGTAAAAGCAGCTGGATTCTGATATTGTGGAAGTAAAGTTGTCTGGGATGCTTTAGTCTGCTACGGCTAGGTGCTCCAGCTCAGAGAGAGTCTGAAAACGTCCACTGAAGACAGAAACAGGGTTGCAATAATGTCTTGGCTTCTGTAAGGCAGCTTTACAGGTAACCACACATGTTCACCAGCCCACAAAAATACGTAATGGTATTTAGCACTGCTTTCAACTCTATCCTATAAAGATAAGAAGGAAGGTCAATAACAGCCAGTCATTGTAATAGGGTCACCTGCATTATCCCTGACCTGTGGAAATTCTTCACTGTGTAAATCTGGCTGGAATTCTAAGCGGCTTGAGAAGAAAACCGAGACTTAGAAATAGGAGCATTGATCCGTAATCCTGAATGACCCCTGAGTTTTGGTGAGATAAGTGGTCGCTGGTGTGACCACGTGCTTACTAGCTTCAGACTGTGGTGAGCCCCAGCTGGGGGAGACAGATACTGCTTCTCTGAGGCCATACAAGCGGGGCAGGGACCAGGATTGTAGAACCAGGGCACCCACCCCTTGAGGCAGCCTTGGATGCTGGGTATTGAAATGGCTGAGTAAGGGAAGCAGATGACATCCCTGAAATTACATTTATTGGGGGAGATAACAGCTTTTTTCCAAAACAGTCCCTCCGAGAGAAGTGAGGACAACTTTCCTTCTCTGGCTGACAAATTCAGCTCTGCTTTCCTTTCAGCCTTAGTTCTTCCTTTGCTCCCATCTCTCCCTCCTCAGAACCCCCTTAGACTTTATTTGCCCCTCATCTGTTCTCACCCTCTACCTTGTATTAAAGGCAAGTGTCTCACTCTGCCAGGCTGCAGGCAGCTTGAGAGCAGAGATGGATGGTGTCGTATTTGCCTCCCTGGTAGACAGAGGGCCTGAGGGTGAATTCTGATGCCAGAGCCCAGGAGTAGGGCCTGTGTTGCTTCTACCCTTGGCACATGACAGGGGCTCTATGAAGGTTTGACCATTGTAGGACCGGACTTGCAGTAAATGCTCCATGTGGCCGACTCTCCGCTGCCTTAATTTTTCATGGTCCCTCATTTCTAGGAGGAACACGGGCTTTGGGACCCTTCTGGAATGGCCGTTTGAGATTACTACTGGGTTTCTTTGCATGTAGAGAGGAGGTTGTCTCATTCATCCTGTACAGCCTGCGAGTCCCCTTCCTGAAACCAGTCTCTGTGCGGTGGGAGTTTGGCTCTGCAGCTGCTTGGGGTGCTCTCATGTCACATTCTATACTGATGCTCTTGCCTCTCTCCCGGGCTGACAGAGGGGTGGTTCACAGCCCAGGACCCAGATGGCTGAACCTCAGCCCCCTCATGTTTCTCTCCCTTTAAACAGAAATGGAGATCCAGACAGCTAGCCAGCGTCAGAGGGAGAAGAGCTGGGGCTGTGCCAGCAAGCCAGGGCCAAGCAGCCGCCCAGCTGTGCCCTAGGGTAAAGAGGGAGGCACGCATCCAGAAGGGCTGGCACTGGGAACCAGGGGACTGGCAAAGGCAGCTCTAGGCAGCCCAGCCCTGCTACCTTTGCCAGTGCATCTGGGCTCATTGCCCAGCCCTGACATGAGACGGAGTGGGAAGAGGAGGGGAGACTGTGGAGGAAGATTCTTAGATCCCCCAAATGGGTCCTTGAGCCAAAGTCACCTGTTGGCAGAGTCCTTTATCATGCAGGAATAGGCCTGTGCTAGTGCCCTACGGGGCTCTGTGCTTGGTCACTGGCTGGGGACAGCCCCATGGGAAGCCAGGGCTCCACTTCCCTGTGTCTTGCTGCATGTCTCCCGAGGTCGGGGGGCCCTCTCCTTCCCAGGTTAGGCCTTCATTGTAGTCTAAAGGGTCCCCCATCCCTGCTCTCTTCCCTTTATCCTTCACAGCCATTTTCCCAATAATAAATCTCTTGTACATCTAAACTCATGTCGGTATCTGCTTCTTAGAGGACCTAATGGTAGGTGTCTGGTTCCTTTCCGCATCAGTCAGAGCCACCCATGTCACGGAGCAGGAAGGCGCTGCTTCAGATATAGTTGGTGTCCCCTTCCATTTGGTTATAGCTGCCAGAACCTTCAGGTGTCCTCTGGTATCATGTCTCACCCAAGACAGAGCCCTGACAGCATTTCTGACAGGTGGTCATCTGCACTCTGCATGAACATTTCCAGGGAGAGATCATTGCCTCCTCTATGAATCCATTGGAGGGCAATGAAAAATGCTAGAAAATTCTTCCTTAGGTTGATCAGTCCACAAGATGTCTAGCTCTCTCCACCAGTGGTATGATTGATATAGATCATGTATTGCTTCTTTTCTCTTTGAAAGAATGCTGCCGGGGGCCTGCAATTGGAGGCTCTTTGAGACCTCACTTCAGATGGGGTGGACGAGGAGCAGACGGGTGATTGACATAGGCCCAGCCCAGGCCCTTTTCTCTGTGCAGGGCTCGCTTGGCAGGAGTCAGCCCAGACTTGGGCGTGGCAGGAGGGAAAGAGAGGGGAAGAGGATGTTTCCATCAAGGTTTCTGCAGCAGCAGGCTGAGTGCTCCAACTCTCTCTTCGGAAATAAAATATCCCCCTTTCTCGAAAGCGAGAAAAAAATCTATGTTCTTCTGCCACATGGGCCTGGGTTTAAATCCCACCCGTAATTCTGGAAACTATGTGATCTTGAGACATCGCTCAAACTCTCTGGATCTCAGTCTTCTCTTATTTAACATAGGATAATAATACTTACCTCCCAGATCTCTTTGAGGGTTCAGTATTCTGATATTTTTGAATGTGCCTTATAGAAGACAACCGTTAGTTAAGTGACACGTATACAGCAGCCCAGCTCACAGTGTTATGAGCATTGGGTTTGGATGTGAGTTTGGTGGTGTATGTGTGTAGAACGTTGGGTGGTGATACCCCCAGAATATGCCCATGTCCTAATCCCTAGAACCTCAGAATATGATCTTACTTGGATAATGGGTCTTTGCAGATGTGATTAAATTAAGGGTTTTAAAATGAGATCATCCTGAATTTTATGGGTGGGCTGTAAATCAAAACCAAAAGTCCTTAAAAAAGACAGACGACATCCCCGCCCAGACCACAACAGGTGACAGAAGAAGCTGCAAAAAGTTTTTGGGTTGATTAAGCTGAAGTGAAGATGAGGGATCTTAACGGTGCAATCTTTCCCGCCAGAGCAGAGGGCAGAAAAGGCCTGCTTGTTTTTGATGTTTATGTCTCTGTAACTGGAAAAAACACATTTCGGAAGTAAAGAGAGTTGTGAAATGAACAAAACATTAAGTAAACATCTTGTATGTATGAAGAAAAAAGAATAGCTACATGGATGTTGACAGAAATTTGAGTTTAGAGAAAGATCCCATTCATGCCTAAAGGATCAAGAAAGCCTGCCCACCCACCATCCTTCCTTCCTTCTAAACATGGTTGTCAGGCTTCGGGTTCGTGCCAGGCATTGTGTGAAGTGTCAGGGAAACCACTGTGAACAAGAAAGACAGTCTCTCCCCTCTCTCGGCATGCAGCCTATGAGGAGGGACGGGCATTTAGTAAAAATGTAGACACATAATTTTAAATGATGATAGCAATGACTTTTTTCTTTTTTTTTTTTTTCTTTTTATTATGGTGACATTGGTTAACGAAATCCAGTAAGTTTCGGCTGTACATTTCAACAGTAAGGCATTTATCTATTGCATTGTACATTCACTGCCCATAGTTAGATTTTTTTCTGTCACCACATATTTTACCCCTTTCACCCCATCTACCTTCCTCCTCTCCCCTCATCCCTACCCTCTGGTAACCACTAGTCTATTGTCCAAGGAGGGCAGCTTACCCAAACATCTTAGGCCACCTGAGCTGTACGAATGAGTACAAATCTCGTCTCTTCTCACAAGGACAAAAAATGGTCATATTGTGAGTCAGGAAGGTCCTTTTATAGCCAATAATTACATATTCATTGGGAAAATGTAATAAAAATCATTCCTCTCTTCATTTATTTAAATGTGATTTTTTGGTAGTCATTATGTAATTACTGGTATTTTTCAGTAACATTATTAAGAATAAATGGGCCACAATCTCTCAATTGCCGTACAAATTCAAATATAAGAAGTGCCTCATTAGACAGAGCAGAGAGGAAAAGGATCGTTTTCTTGGAGGAGACTCTGGCAATGCTCAGCACATTTGTCAGGTTATTTGGAACAAATGGTTCCAAAACCACTGGCGGATGCTGGCAGAACGGTTTGCAGCTGCCTTCATTTTGGGGCTGACTTCTCAGCACCTGCCCTCACACACCTGGACATGAAGTGTCTCAGAGAATGTATCCCCTGTGCCTGGCTGATGGCAGACATGCCTGTACCCTAAAGACCCCGCCCCCCCCGACCCAGAAAGGAACAGGCTGAGTGCATATTTCAGAACTTTCTCTACTGTGTCATTTTACCCAGCTCTTCCCTTCCCAGACAGCTGGGAAGGAGATCGATATTCTTTTTCCCAGAATATCATTTAAAAGGGCAAGGACTATTTCAAAAGAGCAGATCTGTGACCACTTTGGACTGTCTGTGCCCAACGCCTGCACAGCTGTTCCTAAGGCTCTTAAATTATTCACAGGGAACATGACAAGAATTGCTGGGGGAAGAGGAACACTGCGTACACCGGCTCAGGTTGTGCACTGCCCAATTCCGGGGGTGGAGGGTGCCACTCACACAGACTGCAATGTATACCAACTGCTTGACTGTAGGTGGGTGGCCTTTCTGCAGAATCGGGACACAACTAAAGATATAAGGAGGGAGCTAGGAAACGCCTGGCTGGTATTGACAGGCTTTTTCCAACCTTGTGACATAAACATGCTCCATACTTCCTGTCGGTTGCCAAAATAAAGGCTGTGGTATTTGGGTGGCAGGACCTAGGAGCCATCAGCTGGACTTTACGGCCTGGGTAAAGCCATGTCATGCACTGCTCCTCAGATAAGCTGCCCTGCAGTCAAAAGAGGTGAGCCAATGGCATAGCCTTCTCCTCTGGGAAGGGAGGGGTCCTTGAGACTAGAGGGAAACCCCCAGAGCAATACACATCTAAGGGTCCCAGGGAGAGAAGAGTGTTTGAGTGGGCCTAGAGGCCGATGGGAGGGAAAACTTCAGCCTTTGATGCAAGAGCCCGGGTTCAGAGCCTGCAAATCGAGTCTGGTGCCACGTTCTCAGGTTGGACAGACTCAAGC
The DNA here is from genome assembly GCA_003508835.1 of Eonycteris spelaea. NCBI lineage: Eukaryota > Metazoa > Chordata > Mammalia > Chiroptera > Pteropodidae > Eonycteris > Eonycteris spelaea. The sequence goes on along the minus strand of PUFA01000001.1, from coordinate 28,614,382 downwards.
AAACTGATGACGAGTTTATTCTTCCACTCACATTCATTTCACATGCATTGAGCCCTTTCTTCATGCCAGACACCGTGCCAGGGCACTGCATTGTCTCACTTAACCCTCCTGGGGACCCTTGCGATCTCATTTTAAAGATGAGGAAATTGATGCAGGGAGAAGTTCAGGGACTTGCCCAAGATTACACAGCATATATGTGGTGGAACCAGGATTTGAACCTAGTGTCTTTGACCCCAGAGCCTTATTTCCAACCATTATGCTCATCTGCCTTTAAGGTTAACCAAACAGTGAGAACGAGATTAGAGGAGGTGGATGTGAGAGAGGTAGATGGCTTTGTCCCAAACATCCTGTTATAGCCTTCTTCAACCCCTCGACATCTTTCCCTCTCTTCCTCTTTTCCTTTCTCCCTTCCTCTCACGCTTTTTCATACCATAGCCCTCCCTTCCAAGCAGGCTATTCCTTAACCTTCTGCATCTGTGCATGCTATTTCCAGATCCCCACTTTTTTATGCCCACCCACATCAGGTCTTCCCTTTCAGATTTGGTGTCAAGATCATTGCCTTCAGCAAGCCTGCACAGGTCATTTCAATCATTTATTCATTCAATGCCCGATAAGCAATGACTTTGCACAAAACGCCATTCTAAGCCCTGGGAAGAAAAAAATGAATAAACTGTGAGTCCTAGGCTTGAAGAGCTCACTGTCTGTTTGGGGAGACAGACCAGTGACACAAGAAAAGACATAGAACAGACCAAGTGTTCCTAGATCAGCGGCTCTCAAGCATAAGGTGCCAGTGAGGCACCTGGGGATCTGGGTGAAAGGTCTGGGTGAGGCTTGACATTCTGCCTTGCCAACAAGCCCCACGTGCTGCTGCTGCTGCTGAGGATCACTCTTTGTGTAGCAAGACTTCTGAGGATTTCAGATGTTCTGATCAGAGATGGAGATGGGAGTCTGGGAAGGAGCTGAGGCCTAAGCCAAGTCCTGACAAAGGCTGAAGGGATGTGAGCTTTGTCAGCCCTCAGAAATAAAATGCTTTCCAGACAGCACCAAGGGTCCTGGATGGTTCTCATCTATCTCAAAATAGATATTCTGTCTATTCTGCGTTAACATGCTCTGAACAAGTTGCTGGCTGCTGGGAAGTGTGGAGATTGGGCTAAGGTCCTTACCTGCTCTGACAATTTTAGGAAGCTATGATTCCCACCAAAAACAGCAGAATAGTTACATGGTAGCCTTAGAGCTTGGTAGACAGAAGGGACCTTAGATATGACACATTTGATAGCTTCATTTTACAAATGAGAAAACTGGTCCCAAGATAGGGGATAATTTTCCAAGATCACATAGTGGGTGAGGGCACAGAGCCCAGACTCTGGACCCCAGACCCCAGAGCTCACATTGCTAGGCCTGGGCTCCTTCCCTTAGGGCCCCTGAACACTTGCACAGTTTCAGGGGACTTCATTTCATCTTGTTTCATGTTAAAGCCTCCCCCATGGATCTGGGCCACAGGGGTCCTGCCTTCGATGGCCCCACGCTGCCATTCAGAATGAGTCAAATAACTAAATAACTCAGCTGGGAGGAGTTAACTGAGCCCTTCCACAGGGAGCTGGTGACAATCAAAATAAAGTATTCCCAGACTGCCGGTTATGTTCTTGTGAAGAAAATTAGAGTCTCAGTAATGAGCATCACAAGGGGTTTAGCATACATACAAAGTCTCTCTTTCTCTCTTTTAATATCAAGTGATCTATGTGAGCAATACAGCTTCTCTGGTGCTTTAAGTGCCACAAAGGGCACATGGAACCTGGTCCACCTGCCAAATGCATTGCTGAAGGTGTGCCCGTGGGTGCTAGGACCTGTCGGTTATAATGATACAGATGTGCATGTGCACCCGCACAAGCAAGCACAAGCGCACATGCAAGCACTGACACATATGTACATCACATGTACACAATCACACCTGCACACATACCTCAGTGCTGAGGAATGCTCAGGGATCTCTCAGAAAGCACTAGGCACAGTAGGTGCACAAGTGCCCATTGAAACTCTGAAAAGCAAACCAGCACACTCTGGAAGCTGAAACCATATCCCTTTGAAAAATAAGCCCCATTTCACCCCCAGAGGATTAACCTAACCAGGCTCACTTCATTTGCTGTTTTAATTAATAGATAGCACAGCTGATGGATAGAAGGCAGAAGCTTGAGTTGCATGAAGGCAAAATCTCAAATATGTCAATAAGCTTTGATAGCCAATGTGATCAGAATGCTTTGGTTAAACAAACAGATTCAGCAAGAAATGTCAACAAAGGGTGTTAGGTGCTGATCACCTTCCCACTCCCACCTTTGGCCACTGGCCAGGGTAACCCTGCTAGGACAAGGGGATTAGAGATCCCGGCCCCTCCTCAGCTCATCCAGCTGGTAGGCCTGTCCCCTGAGGTCCTTTCCCATGACCAGAGCAAGGTGTCCCTTGAGGCACCCCCTCCCCTGAAGCAGCCCCCATGCCCCTCTCTCTTGCAGGTGACTTTGGCAGACACCTGGCAGAACTTCTGCTGGGAATATGCGGGAGGGCCGAGAGCCCAGAGGGCTGAGACTTGAGAGCTGAGACCTTCGCCCTCAAGAATCCCCCAGTCAAGCTGGGGAGACGGAACTCAACTCCAGGAACTCAGGCTCTTCTCATGGGCTGAGGGCTTCATCCCAGAGACTCAGCCAAGTGCCTGGCCCAGGCAAGGCTCAGTTACAAGAGCTGTGTGAATAAATGTGACATTGACCAAGTGCTCTGGGAGAGAAGAAAGTTATGTCTCCTGGAAAAGTAGCAAAGGTTTGGCTTTGGTGGCATTTAAGCCAAGTCTTGGAGGATGAAAGAAAAGTCAAAAGGGAAATTGACTTGGGAGGGAAGAGAGGCAAATAGAGGTTGAGAATGTCTGCATGAAGGCAAATCAGTGGGCTGAAGGCTTGATGGGATGGGGCAGGGGAGAAGTTTGTCTGCTGAGGATAGAGGAGAAATTTGTGCAGACCATATAGAGCCTTGAATGGCGTGCAGACGAGTTTGAGCCTTACTTTGTGGGGCATTGGAGCCAAGGAAGCCCATTTCATTCAGACCAGTGCTGGCTCAGCTTGGGCCTGTCATTGTCTCCAAGTAGCTGGGACAGTGCCAACATGGAGGTACAGGGGGAGGAGGGGCCAGGTGGAGCAGTGTTATGCCCAAGAGACAACTGTCCCATTATGTTAATACTAGACTGGCACAGTGAGGAGATGAGCTTTGGCTCATGTGGCCCTGGGATGTATGCTTCTCCTTCCTCTGCCTGTTTAGGAATTTACTTGAAAATGATTGGTAAGTACTTCCTCTAATCAGTGTTGTTTGTCAAACTCAAGAACTTGTGTGGAACCCCCCAGGAATCCTTGGGCCCTCAGCTGAGAAATTCTGTTTTAGCTACTCTGCAATTTTCCTCTTGGCTGACAAAGGCCACTAGAGAACTTTAGATGTGGAGTACAATTTTTGATCTGGATTGAATTGTATTATGCATTATTTACTGGCTGACACTAGGGGACCTTATAAGATTAATGTAAAAAGACATTTTTGAGGGTTTACTTATAATGTGACAGAGTTCCCTCTTTGAACAACTAAGTGAGAAATTTCTCTCAGATCTTAGAACTAGGAAGAGTTGACATTTTCCTAAACAACTGATTTATCCTCACTAAATCTATGCTCTTAATCTTATAATTGATTGTGTTTCTCTTCTTGCATTGGCTGCTAGGAAGCTCAGAGGCAAATTTGGCTCACCTCTAACAAAGTATATAAAGCTCAACTTTACTCTTCTTTCCTTTTCAATTTCCATACTGAAGTTTTTAAAAATTTGTCCAAATTTTATTTATACAAATCATTAATAATCAGATGAATATGATGAGATAAAAGTGATTAAACTAGAAAAAATTCTAGAGAAATTCTGTTTCTGCTTTTAAATTATGGGGAATACAATTATTACTTTGAGAGGAGTGAAGTGTCAGGATGCCTCAGTAAACAGGGGCAAAGGGTAAGGGGGAGTGAACCTCCACCCGGTGCCTTATCCCAACCACTCCTCTTGCTGCTCTGTAACTGAGCCACCAAAATCCAGAAGAGGATTTTTCCAACCCTTTCCATGCAGTCTCATGAAACCGTCTCTGGAATAATCAACCCATCTTGCTGCTCTGGCTTCCCCTAAGGGATTCTCTTGGCATCACCAATCATCTTAACATGTCCCAAACACCTTCTATCCAAAGCTAAGGAAAGGAGGAATCTTCTGCATCACAGTGGGGCAGGATGTGAGGGTTTAAAAAGACCCTGCTTTAAATAAGATCATTCTGATGTGAACTCTAGACCCTGAAGTGAGCTGGCTACACGTGCAGATTAGAGATCAAAGCGGTGGACACCCCATTTCACTACGCAGGGGAAAGCGAAGGGAAGGGCGTTTTATAACAATTCTTGAGAGATTGAGAGAGAGATGGAGATGACAGCTTCTCTCCTCTTTTGACCCCCAGGAAGCAGTAAATCAGCCTCTTTTCCTCACTTGTAAACTCTAAACAGAGGTGTTATTATAAATTCATGGGTAAGAGATCTCTAGCCTGAGAGGTGGGAGGGTCAGTGGCGGTGGAAAGAAATGATTCCTCCCTCCTTTGGCGCAGCACTTTTACAACAAATTAGACTGTATCTGCCTAAAAAGCCAGCTAACAGCCATCTTCCTTCCAGAGTCTCTGGGGCTCCCTGCCTCTGTGATCTTCAGTTTCCGAGCAGTAAAATCTTTCTGGACTTTACTGATTTCGATAATAGCTGGTGAAAGCAGTCTTTGTCCTGTCGCTGAGGCAGACATAAGACCCTGTGGGCCTCTCGGGCGAGGAGGCTGGGGTGTGCATGTCTAGCGGAGACTTAGTGGGCCTGGGCCCCCGTCTGACGTCCCAGCTCCACGCAGTCTCGTTCTCTCCATTCTCACTATGCACTTGGAGCTGTGCATGAAGGGCTGGAGTGGGATTTGAGAATTTGGGAATTCTGGGTGCCTGGCATATCACTGAAGCAATACATACTTCCCAGTTGAAAGAGTAAATGACAATTGAGTGACTATTCGGGCTTGTTAAGCATCTATTTCCTTGATCTTTTGAATTAGTTCTGATGTCACATGGGGCTGGGCTGTGCTGGGCAAAGATGCCTTCCCTGTTCTTAACTCTTGAGCAGGTTTGAGTGGGTGTCTTGAGTGGGTGTTTGGGACATGCTCTTGTTCCTAGGCAATGGGCCCAGGACGTAATGGCTGTAGTCATAGGAGGAGAATGTGAGCCTCAGGCCAGAAGGTAGTCCTGCTAGAGGCCTGGGTACTGAGATCAGAGCTAAGGGGGCAGGACACCAACCAGGGAGGTGTCCTGGACACACCGGAGCTCTGGTCCAGGTTTCTGTCTCATAAACATGAGGATGAGGCAAGTGGGCACGGCTTGAAATTTGTATGTGTGTTTTAGAATCTGTGTTTTTTCTATTATAAAATTAATGGAAGAAGAATAAAATAGAGTGACCAACAAGTACATATATTAAAAAATATCTTTAATAGTCATGGAAATGAGAATTTAAACAAAAATGAGACACCATCCCCATCCATCAAATTGACAAAAAAGAAATGGTTTGACAGCACCAGTATTGGCAAAGAGGTGGGGATGCTCTCACAGGCCGCTGCGGACAGGAACATCAGTAAATTGCTTTGGTGGTATATGACTGAGCATAAAATGTGCATATCCAAGGACCCAGTGATCCATTTCTAGATACATGTTCTACTCTAGAGCAGTGGTTCTCAAACTGTAGTTTGCATTAGAGTCAGCTGGAGACTTTGCTGCAACAGATTGCCTGGCCTCAGCACCAGGGTTTCTGATTCAATCTCGAGTAGGGTCCAAGAATTTGCATTTCTACTAAGTTCTCAGGCAACGCTGATACAGTTGGTCCAGGGACCACACGTTGAGAACTAGTGTTCTAGTTGAAGTCTTGCTTGACAGGAAACATTCTCAGTGACGTTCATCATATCATTTCTTATAGCAAAAATTAGAAACAAACTCCATCAGTGGAGAAGTGGAGAAAGATATTGTAGCATATTACACAAAAAATTATTTTATAGCTGCTAAGTGGATGAAACAAGTTTATTTCAACAGGGATAGCTCTAAAAGGATGTAAGTTCCTTAGTGATATATACAGCATAATACCTTTTTCTTGGTAAGTTTAAAAACAATTTTAAAAATCTAAGTAATCAGTATAATACAAGTACTAAAACATGGACTGAAGACAAACGTAATCTATAATAAAGTTTTCTCTGGAGAGGGAGGGAAGAGACTAGGTCTGCTGTTTTATTCTTAAAAAATAAGATCTAAATAAAATATGATCTTTCTTCATTTTATGAGGTAGGTATTGTTTTTTATTGTATTATTATCTGTGCTTTTCTATATTCTTCAAACAAATTTTTAAAAAGCCTAATACATGCTCACTGTAGAAAACTAGAAAATGCAGAAAAGTAAAAGACAAATTAAAAGCATTCACAAATCCAGTGTAAACATTTTGATAGTCTTCCTGGTTTGATTAACTTATAAAAAAGAAAATAGGACCATCCACAATACTTACATTTTTGCATCCTGCCTTTATGGCTTAATACAGTATTGTAAATAGTTTCCTATTCATTACATTGTTTTGAGTAACATCTTTTTAATTAGTTACATAATAATCCATCCTAAGGTGGTATTTTATTTAAACAATCCCCTTTGGTTTTTTAGGTTTCTAGGTTTTTGCTTATAAATAACAAGGTGAGTAATATTTTACTACACCCAGCTTTGTCTAAGTTACTTCCTTCTCTGCCTGGGGGCAGCAATGTCCTTGAGCTTTGGGTCACAAGGCAGGTGACCTGTCTATCTCACTGGGCCTGGGATGGGGGTGGCTTGGGGTGTGAGTGACACAGGCCTGTGTGGAAACCAGCTTTGGGAACCAGTAAGTTCCTGGATCCCTGGAAGTCTCAGGCAATGCATGTGGCTCATAGAGTGAGCCTGGGGCAGGGACATGAGGCAGTCAGAGATGAGGAGGCCTGGGCTAGATGGGAGATGCAGGCACCACCACAAATATTACAGTTTAAGGTATAAAGTGGGAGCAGACCCAAAGAACAACTGCAGGAGTCTGAGGAGGGAGTCGGCTCTGTGTGCCGTGAAGGCAGCTTGGGGGGCGGGGCGGGGGGGGGCGGGGCGGGGGAGTGGAGTTTTCAGGAAAGAGGTTCTATCAATAGTACGTGGTGTTGTTGTCTTTTAAATTATTTCCCAGCTTTATTGAGATGTATTTAACATATCATAAAATTCAGCCGTTACAAGTATATAATTCAATGATTTTTAGTAACTTTACCGAGTGGTACAACCATCACCGTAAATCAGTTTTAGAACATTTTCATTCTCTCTGTACCATTTATGGTTAATCCTCACTCCCAGCCCCGTCCCTAGGCAACCACTGACCTACTTTCTGACTCCCAATTTGCAGGATCTTGTTTCGAAGGCTAGAAACTATACTTTAAATTATGGTAGTCACAGGCCAAGTGGGAAACCTGGGGACACAGGTGGTTACCTCTTGATAGCGGTAAAGCAGCTCCATAGCCTCTAACTTAGCCATCCGGGGGAAAGCTCTGAAATCAGAAGTTTCAGACGGTTCAGAGCTCTATACACCCAGAAGCATGACTTTGGTCAGATGAAGCCTTTCTTTCCTTGCCCCTTTTGGGTGGCTGATTTCCTATTCTTCCACGGTCCCCAAACTTGATATTGTAGCATATTACACAAAAAATCCTCAGGTGAATGCAGTGCTGTTCTTGTCTTTGAAAACACGTTTGGCTATGGATTCTCTGGCCTGGTGGTCATGAACTATTAGGTTGGGAAGCCCCTGGAGACCCCAGGAGCTTCTTCACAGCCTGGCAGAACCATCGTCACAGCACAATGAAGGTTTCCACTCTCTTGCCAGCATATGCCCTGGTTCTGCCATGATGGGGGTCTGGGGGTCCTCATCATCTCTGCCCACCTTAGACCCAAACATTGTTCACCCTGAAAATGGAGATGTGAGAGCAGATCTTCTGTTCGGCCTGTCTGCCTTTTTACAGTCAATTGTATTTTGAGATGCTCTGTGCAGGATTCTTGGAGATAACATTTTCCTCCTAATTTCAAAAGTAATGAAAACTCAATGCAGAAAAATAGCACGATAAAAAAAATCAAGCCACCTCTATGACCTCATGTGAAGATTACTCCTGCTATATTTGGGGCTGTGTGCTTCCTGTCTTTTTCCCCCCACTTGCCGGCGTGTTGCCTGGCACTTACTGGTTGGAAGACCTGGCCTAGGGGCTCTTACTCTGGCTTGGACACTGGCTGCTTTTGGCATTTTGAACCAGTTATTTAACCTTGATCTTAGTTTTTCCTTCTGACAATGAGCCAAATGTTCAGTTCTGGGGAAAGATGTCCCCCTGCCTGGAACATTATCTACGGTGTAAAGAGAATCAACCTGAAACTATTAACAGCTCTAAACTCTCTAAAGAATATCTGGGCAGCCGGTTGCAACATATCCGAGATAATTCAATTTTTACAGAAGCTATTTTCATTAATCATTTATTAATGACTCTGCCAGCTGAGGCAATTAAGTAGACCTAGGGTTAAAAAAGAGCCCCATATTCATTTCACATCTGTCTAATTACCCCAAAGTTCAGGGATCCCGGAAGAATGTAAAAAAACAGACTCCGTTCTTCTTTGTGTTTTGCATTTCTCTCTGGATTCGGCTTCAGCCCAAAAGGGAGACAGCTTCTGGGTGAGTGTGTGTGTGTGTGTGTGTGTGTGTGTGTGCGCGCGCGCGTGCACACACACACACATGCGAGCGAGTGAGAGAGAGAATGAGAACCAATGGTCCAGGCTTGGAGGGAAGAGCATTGACCGTGAAGTTGGAGGAAGTCTTTGGGGCTAGGGGTAGGGGCTGGGGCAGGGACTACTTGAGGAAGGGGGAGCCCATATGCCCATAAAGCGGAGCCTACTTTCTGGGAAATAGAGTAGCAGCTTCCTGGATTTGTCCAAGACAAGGCAAGAGGAAGGATGGAGGGATTCCGACTCTGAGCTGAAGAGCAGGGGACAGTAGAATGAGATGAATGTGGCAGGGCATCTCCCATCTCCAGGCAGCATTGAGTACTTTAGGCATGTACTCTCATTTAATTGTCCCCAAACTCTGTGAGTTAGATATCAACATCCGCATTTTGGACATAAATAAATTAGGGCTTCGAGAGCCTACGTGACTTGGTCAAAGTCATGCAACTGATGAGGAACAGAGAGAAGGTGGCAGTCCAGCTGTTCTGACCTCAGTGTGTTGCATTTTCACTAAGCCACACTGCTGGTAACTCTGCAGCCCTGCCTGGCATACTCCAAGATTCTGCTGCTGAAGCAAAAAAGCCAAACAATGTGGATTTTCATCTGCTATGGATATAAAGCACTCCTTCTTTCTTCTCAGAATAGACATAATCATTAAAGAATTCCCAGAGAATCTAGTGGAGCTGGGAAAGGAGAAATCTTGCCTAATGTTCTTCTCTAGAGCAGGTTCTGAAGATGGGGACTGATTCCTGCTCTCCAGCAGCCCTTCCCACCAAAAAACTTGGGTTTCCCGGGACGCTATATTCAGCTTGTGTAACCTTGGACATCGGTTTGCTTCCTCCATGAGGGGCTGGAAGGCAGCTTTAGCCTGGAGCAAAAGATGAAGGCAGAAATGTGAAAGCCAAGGGCATGAGTAGGTGTAGGGCAGCAGGAGCAGCTGCTTCATGGGACCAAAGTAAAGAGTTTGGGTGGTATGTTGGAAGTTAGCATCCTAGGGCAGTGGTGTTCAAAGCGAGGGATGCAAACCCTTACAGGTAGAAGATACAGCCAAAGGGTCTCAAGCATTGCAAGTTTGAAAAGATTCCTTGTCCAGATAGATGCTCAGCTTCTCATGATACTCTTTCCTAAAGCTGATCTCCTCAGAATGCACCTGGCTTCATTCTAACCCTTCCCTCATCAAAAAAGCAAGATATGTCCTCATCCTTTAAGGAATGTGAAACCTCCTAGGCTATAAACAAATGGGAGGCCTCTTTTAAGGATTAATTAAGCCACCCAAAACCGTCAGGCACAAGGCCTTTCCACATCCTATGCATATTTCTGTTAAAGAGGGAAGCCCGGCATTAGAAATGGGAATCTGGGCTCAGGCTGGAATATTCTGAATCCAGATATATTAAAGAGCGCAGTGGTAAAGTGATAACAATTTTTAAGACCTTTAACTCTTCTGTCCCTTTAATATAACTCTAATGTTTCTGAGAACTATCATGTTTTTCAAGATACAATGAAAAAATACAGATCAAACTTTTATGTAATGTCTTTCACATTTGTGCATTAGTCAATAAAGTAGTTAAAAGTTATTTTTATCAAATCATAAGTTATTTATTCCAAGTCTCAGCAATCTTATCTTGTAAAATGTTTCATATTTTCTACCTCTCATTTAAAATATGCTGATCGTGGGCCAACTTTTCTTTTCTTACAAAATTTATCTTTTTATTAAATACATAGACAAAGTTGGTTGTAATGTCCAATGAAATTAATGGAATTATTTATTTAATTGATTCCCAAAACCAACACCAAAGTTCAAAGAAGTATGCCATCCTCCTCACTTCCTAAAAAACCTAAAATTTTGGCTTCACATTACAATATTATTTACAAACTTTACAAATTAAGTATTCGGTCAATATATATTGAGCTATTATTTTGTTTTTAAAACATAAAATAGATTTAATTATATTGGATAAAAATTGTGTAAAATTTGACCTATTTTTAGGATACAGTGAAAACATAAGGTCCAATACGTGTGGGTTCCTGATCACTGTGGTGAAATGCCCAACAATAAGGAAGGCCAGCATTGGAATGTTCCAAGATTGATAAACAAACTTCTTTTAATGTGCTGTGGCTCAGAAAGTTTGGGATATGTTTAGTACGGCAGGTAACTAATACAAGAACCCACAATAACAGGTTATTCTGTTGGGCACTGTTGTAAGCACTTTACGTTTATTAACCCACCTCCTCCCACAACCCCACAAGGTAGTACTATTACCCTCACTTTTACAGAGTGCAAAACTTGGACTCAAAGAGTTTGCAAGACTCTCCCAAGGGCACATGTCTAGAACAGAGTGGGCTGGGAGTTGATCTGGAAAACAATGTTCTGACCTGTACACTAGAGTCCTGGTCACTGACTCATTGTGAGATTTCAGAAAAGCCCCTTCCCCTTGTTTTATCTTCTATAAGATGGATTGAGGTGAGGAAGCTAAAATCAATGAACTCTCCTCCACCCCTGTAAAATCCTGGGTTTCTATAATTCTCAGGTTTGACATAGGTAAAAGTGAGTTAAGCCATGAGGGGAATACACAGCAGACGGTGAATGAAAGTCTCTACTTCTGAAGCCCCTAGAGATCTACCAGGGTCCCCCAACTCTTAGGTGTAGTCAGTAGGGTTATGGCAGATGCTGAGCTGACTTGGCAAACCGGAGAGCTGTAGTTTCTGTGATTCAGAAGACAGGAGTGAAGGTGTGTGATACATGCACACGGTTTCTCTCAAGTGCATCCCAGGCCTAGCCCAGCATGCGCCCTCCTCAGCACTCCTGGAAACTTTGTACCCTGTGATGGGTGCTGTTCCATTGCTGCCTGGGGAGGCACTGACTGAGCTGCTGGCAGGATCAGGGCAAGTGTCTTAAGTTGAGGGAATTTGATATAATGGCCCCCCAGAATAGGAAGGGCAGGAATTATAATGCCTTTTCCCTATGCTTGTCATATGAAGAAGCAAAAGCCCAGAGAGCCTAAATGACTCATCCCAAATTATCCAGCGAGCGTGGGCTGGACCTAGAGCCTAGTTCTGGCTTCTGATCCAGGGCTCTTTTTCGTCATCGTGCTGCCTGCTGGGTTTGGGCTGGGATTGGCAAATTGGTGCCATTTAACTGTGTTTTTGTTCAAGTTTCTAGAGCAAAGAATATTTCAAATACAGCTGTTCCTACTCTTGGGAAATCCCATACAAATGACTGCAGCTGGAGAGGATGGCCCTGCAAGCCTATTGACCAAGGCCTTCAGATACCCTGTTCCTTCTGTTAGGGCCTTGCAGGAAATCTTGTCAGAGTGATGTTGAAAGGTTGTGGCTGCAAGGCCTCTGCCTTCTATGGAGTTTCTGTTCAGTCATTCCTCTGACATTCTGAGAGGAGAACTGGGTTCTGCTTCTGGCCTAGAGAGTCACTAACTACAGGACACAGTGAGAAGCCTCTGTTTCCTTATCTAGGTGAAGGGAGTGGGTGGGCCGGACTAAATGGTCTCGAACTTCCCCGTGACCCTATTTCTGAAGAAAAAGGAAAGGTATTTTGAATTAGATTTGTTTTTAGCTCAGCAAACTTTGAAGCCCAGTATTTCTAAAAGGAGCCTGACTAGAAAAAGGAGGGATACTAATATGATCCTATAATTCATAGCACATATTGTTTACATACTTTCTCATACAAATAGGGGAAGAAAACCTATACAGAGCAGGATTATGCTCAGGACCCTGGAAAGAATTTGGACTGTATTCTTGACTCCTTCAGTTCTTGATTTCCTTTTAAATTTTGCTTCTTCCATTTGATTCTGGCTCAGCCATGGTTGATTGAGCATCTAGGCCTTTGCTAGGCATTTTCATAAACAGGGTTCATTTGGCTCCTTTTGTGCTCTGGTTAGTTTTGTCCTCCAGAGCTTCTTTGCTTCTGTCCAGATAGACATGTCAATTATTACTACCAGTATCTCCTGTCATGTGGTAGAGATACTGAGAGGGGTTGCTGTACCTGGTGAGGAATTTGGCTAGACGATGTCCTGACTCACCTTGATTCTAGAGGACTCAGATTTGAGGAGCTTCGCCTCCGCCATATTAGTCAGGACTCTTTCAGTTAAACGTGACAAATATCCAACTCATGCTTGCTTAAAAACAAAAGGGGAATTTGGGGCTCAGGAAATTGGGAAAGATAAGGGTGGAGTGGACATCAGGCATTACTGGATTGATGGCTCATTGATGTGGTCAACTCTCTCTCTCCAAAGCTCAATCTTTTTTCTTTCTTTGGTGGGTTGTCTTCATCCTTTTCTACTACAGATAGGATTATCTGGGGGTGGGATGGGGAGGAAGAAAGGCATGGCTGCCGACAGTACCTTTTAAACCACCCCAGTAGTGACAGTGGAAAAAAGAGACCTCAGTGTATGCACATCCCAGGGGAGGTTCTAACAGGCTGGCTTAAGCCACAAGCCCATCTCTGGGACCAACACCATATCCAGGCCAGGTTAGGGCAGCAGGGTACTGCAACTGGCAGTCAAATAGAGTTATATGGAATGGGTCATTTACATGTTTTGTAAATGAAGGGGATATTGTTATCAGAGAGGAGTCAGAGGCATACTGTGAATGATCAAAGGTATCCACTAAAGATATTGTATCAGTCAGTGTCCAGTCACGAAAACAGAGAGAATTCATTAGAGCAAACTGTTAGGGATGCCGTTGTCGGCTAGGTACCTGAAGGATAAAAGGAGACCCCTAAGTGGAGCACAGGCAGCAGCTGCAGGAAGCAGCCACCATTCCTCTGGCTGAGGGAGCAAAGGGAAAATTTAGAAACACAGAGGAGGAGCCCTGCAAAGCTGAGACTCTGGCTTCTGAGGAGGGAAGGTGGCGCCCTGGGTCCCAGATCTCTGAGCGGGGTACCAGCCAGCTGTTGATAGTGTCCCTTGTGGGGGCAGGCTGGGGGGAAACTGCGAGAGCTGGAAACGCTGCACACTGGATTCAGCTGCTGCTTCAGTGTGGCATTGTCTGCAGAGCTTGAAGAATAGTTGTTGGGATGGTGCTCACAGAAACAGGAAGCCCACAGGCAGCAGACGGAAACAAACAGGAAAGAGCGAGCCCAGACTCCCTCCTCCAGCCTTGGCGGCTCCCGCTCGCGCCCCCTATCAGCAGAGCCGAACATAGAGCCCGCTGTACTGGCAAAGTGGACATGTGGGTGCAGAATTTTAGTTCTAGCAAAGCACAGAGGCAGTGATTTAACAACTGACCCAGATGTCTTCAGGTGTTCTGGTTGGTGCCATCTCCAGAGCAGTAGTCCACCTCCCTTAAGAGGCTGTGAACTTTTGGAGGTCAGGGATGTGCCTATCTCTCTGTGTCTTTTTCAGAGCCTGGTGCCCTTCTCAGGTAGAGCTTACTAGGGTATAGTAAGTATGTGTCATGGTGAAATGAGTTGCATGGAGGGAGCATAGGGCAGGAGAGTCACAGGGCAACTCTGCAGCCCTCCCTGCCCAGCCATTAGCTGTTCGTCTTCCCTGGGGGTGTGACTCTAGGCTCTCCCCGGTATACAAGGTGGAGCCAGGGAGCTGGTATCAAACACTAGACTGTGAACAACCTGGGGCAGGCTCTGCCCAGCTCTACCACTAATAAGCTGTGTGGCTTTGGGTATGTTATGGGATCGAGCCTTAGCTTCCCCAGAATGCTCCCTTGAGTCCCTTCATCCCTGCACCAGGAGACAAGAAGAAACTCTTGGTCCCCTCCCTCTGTTTCCTACTCCTTACAGAACTGATAATTTAGCATAATAATAATACATCATAATTATGCTTTGAAACACAGTCAGTATCAGCTAGACAGAGACCTATTTAGCTCAGGGGAAAACAATCAAAGATCTAATGCACTGGGACTTGCTGGGCAGAGCTCAGGAGACAGCTGCAGGATGAAGTAGGGCCCCGGGGTGTAGAAATGAGGAGCAAAGGGGGAGAGAAGACCAGGGGGAGAAAGTGCTCTGCACCAACCCGAAGGAAGCAGAATAGGTGAGCACCATCCTCTGACTCCAGCGAATTCCAGATTAACTGAATTTTTGAGCAGGACTTCACAGGTGAGGCCTGAGGCTCCCAGCCTCCAGCAGCTTCAGGGTAAGACAGCAGGGAGTTAGGCCCCATAGGGGTAAAGGACCTACAAAGAATTAATGTGGCCATGTAGGAAATGTAATTAAGTCAGTAGTCAATAGAGAGAAAACGCTCGAACAATAAATGGTGCCCTTTTACTTCGTTATCGTCCTCATCACATTCTGCCCTGTATTAAAGGCTTTTGTGTGCAAGTTTACCTCCCTCATTAATCTTGAGTTCTTTCAAGGTAGGGACTGTGTCGGATTTTTCTCTGGCAGTGCTGTGCCTAGAGAATATACAGGAGGTATCTGGAGACCATGGTCAAGGCTATGTAAATGTTAGGTGGGCCTTCTGTGGCAGCATGGCCTAGGCCACAGTGGAGTAGTGGGTCTATGAGCTGAGGCAGAGGTATGAGTGGTGGCAGATGTGACATTTCCCAGTGAGGACCCCTGGCAGGTGGGTGGAGGGAATCAAAGCACAGGGCTCTCTTCCCAGCCAGGAAAGGGATCAGTGAGGAGCCCAGGTTCCCAAAGGGAGGCTAATTGGATCCTGAGGACTGACAGGTATTCCTGGACCCACTTGGCATCTTTCAGCCAAGGAGCACCTGCTTTATCAAGAATTTACGAATGCAGCCCTCCAGTGAGAAATGGTTTCAGCTGTATTTTTTTTTCCTTTCTTTCTTCTTCTTCTTTTTTTTTTTTTTTTTTTTAATGAGCCACTCTTGTGGGAAGATTCAGTGCCTGATGACTTTTAAACACTGGGGCTGGGATGAGGAGTGACCTTTTCCTGAGCAGCCCTGTCTCCCTCCATCTGCTCAGCTGCCCATCGATCAGCCTTGCTCAGGGCTAGCAGAGAGGGTTGCCTGCAAGGTCATCAGTGTGTTGCCTGCAAGTTCATCAACGTGTTGCCTTTCCTAGAAGCTGGTAGGTGGAGGAGCTGGTGGTTGATCAGGTGTCTGAATCCAGACCTCTCACACTTTTCCCTGGGGCCTAGACACAGCAGGGGGAGTGCATACCTCTCCTTCCTTCCTGCTTCATAATTGTCCCTGCCAGGCCACTTCAACTTGAGGTAGAAATTTGCTATTCTTAGGAGTTTAATTCCCCAATGTTTTTAAACCTTCCCAAACTGACAACGATGATGAGTTAACGTTTATTTAGATCTTACTGATTTCTTTGTTTATCCTTAATTTTTAAATTAAATTATTATTTTTTTAAATCACTCTTTTCTTCTGGGTTTCCTTTCTTTGCTTTTTCTGAATAAAATCACATCCTAGTTCTAGTTCTTTCAGAGAGGAATCTCTGGGATTAAACTGTCTCAGTATATCTTTTAAAAATATTTATTTTTATTCCACTCTTAAATGATAGCTTAAGAAGGTATAGAATTTTAGAAGTGATTCATAGTCCCAAGGTCATCTGGATTTAGTCCCATTCCACCAATTCCACTTTTCACAGGAATGATTCTCTCTGGTCATTTCTTTAAGGGGGCATGCTAAAATAAACAAAAACTTGTTTACAAGTGTGTTGATCCCCTTAAACCTAAACTCATTGAGACAGGAGATGGAACTATTCCACACTGGAATCTCTTTGGAAGACATTTTTCTTTACCATTTGAAGTTATAATTCTATCATTTTATGCTGTCTATGCTGATAATGCAAACTCTGCTGTTTATCTAGTAGCCATTTTCATAGGGATCTATACTTTTGCTAAACCAGCTTTTATGATTTTTCTCCCTTGTAGATGTGGATTTGTGTTTATTTATCCTGCTTGAGGCTTAGTGGGCTTATTCAATGTATGGCCACATGTCTTGTCTAAATTCTAGAGCAATCTCATCCATTATTTGTTTAAATATCACCTCTTTTCCAGTCTGTGAATTCTTTACATCTAGAACTCCTATTAGATATATGTTGTCACTTTTTAATCTCTTCTCTACATCTCACACTTAATTCCTCTTTCATATTTTATATCTTTGTGATTTCCTTAGCTCTATCATCCTATTCAGTAATTCTTCCTTCAGTTGTGTCTAGTGATTGTTTAATTGTTTAATCTGATTATTGATTTTTAAAAATGAATTATTATATTGTTCATTTATGTGATTTTCTATTTGGTATATTTTCAGTCCTTCTGTTTATCTTTTATAATCATATGTTTTTTTCTTTATAAATCTTTCTTTAATTTCTTTGAATACTACAAGCATAGCTATTTTAAAGTCCCTTTCAGACTTCTATATAATTTTAATTTCTCACTTGTGTTTTCTAATTGTACTTTTTAATTATTGCTCATAGCTTTGGATGGACTTTTTTGCATGCTTTGTAAGTTTATAAGTGAGGAATTGTCTCCTGTGGAAGTCCTACATATGCTTCAATTATGAAGGTGTTCCTACAGTGTGATATATTGTGATTCTTCTGCTGTTTCTAAAGGATGAGTTTCTGGATGAGTTTTTATGTGAGTTTCTTGGCTTAGGACATCCACACCATGCTGGTTGTATGAGACTACCTGTCCATATCTTTATACCACACACACTAGAGGTTCAGATATCTCGTGGATGACTATTCCCACTATAGGCCAGGTTAAGTGACCCACTTTTATGCCTAATATTTGGGCCAGTAAGTAGAGTTCTTTTAATCCCAGTTCCTAAATAGGAAAATTCTTTCCCAACTCCTGGCTTTATTCAAGGAGCTCAGTTCCAGTATCTCTGTTATTTGAAAGACTGACGCTTTGATGTCCTTCCATAAGTGAGAATTAAAACTAAAGCCTCTCTGTACACTGTAGGATTCCATTTGTGTGGAATTTTAGAAAAGACAAAACTATTGGGACAGAAATAGATCAGTGGTTGCCAGACACAGGAGGTAGGAGGAGGTGTTCACTGCAATGGGGGATGATGGAACTGTTCTGTGCCTTGATTGGGGTAGCGGTTACCTGACTGTATGTATTTGTTAAAACTTATGGCACTCTACATTCAAAAGGATAAATTTTATGATATGTAACTTTTATCTTAGTTTTTAAAAGATACAAGACAATAAATGTATATTCAATTCAGTGTAATTTTTGATAAGTAAAAAAAAAAAAAGAAAAAGAAAAGAAAACGAACTCCGCAAGACAGCTGAGCCTCTAAGGCATATGCAGCGTGTAGTTCAGCCCTGAGCACCAGGGTGAGTCTCCTCTTCATTTGTGCATTCACAGATTTCTTTAGCTTAGATCACTACATTAACTGAAGTCAGATGTCCCAACGTGCCCCCTTCAGGGCATTGCACTGCTGGGCATGAAGTCCCCTGATGGGCCTCAGTACCTGGAAGTGCTAATGCACTTTCCAAATAAGCAGCTTGCACCATTCTGGGTGGCTTGGATTGCCCTGCTCTCCCGGTCTAGATGCTGGGTCTTTATCTTTCCCCGATTCTCCAGGGTTCTGCTTCTGATGTCCTTGAAGTGCACTCTGCCCCAGCAGGCTGGGTCCTTCCTTCCTGTAGCTGGTGAGGATTGGATCACCCTGAAGCAGTGTTGCTGTAGTTGGTGCTGTATCCATCCTGTGCTCAGTGTCTAAATGAATCTAGGGTTTGACTCAGCATCCGTGAAGGTATCATCACTGGCATGGTAGCTGCCCAATAATTTGGCCAAATATGGCATTGCATTTGGCAAAATATAGAAGATGTGTCCCAAAAATAACCAGCTCCAGCAGGTAGCATACTTTGTCCTTAATTATCGACCATAACTTAAGTGTGATGAGGTGGAACTAAAGCTACTAAAATCTAAAATGGGTTAAGAGTGAAGTGTTTAAGAAATCACAAATCCTCCTCTACTCCACTGACGATGAGTGTTCTAGGCCTCGTGCAAGACAAAGGGAATCATTAAAAAATCATTAGAAAGTTTATAATGAACATATTATTTACTCAGAATTTTAAAGGCCTGTTTACAATTTTAGAGTAATGCAATGTTACGATTTTGCAAAACATGCTCAGATATATGAGGAAGAAAGAGGAAGGGATAGAAAGGAGGGAAGGAGAATGTCAGAGTAGGAAGAACCTCCTAGAAATCATCCAGTATGGTCATCCGGTTTTATTGCCAGGACAGCTGAGGGTCAGAAAGGGAGAGTGACTTACCCAAGGTCGCACAGCTGACCAGTGGACCAGCACAGTATATCAGTAGAGTCTAGGTCTCCTGACTCCTAGTTTAATGCTTTTCCTACTGGGCCCCTCTCTCTCGAGATAGCAGATCAACTGTACAGATGGGAATTGCTGAGGGACTGGGACAGTGGTCCTGGAAGATTTCCCAGGCCTGAGCCTGAAGAAGGGGTGAGCATGTGGATAGAAGATAAGACTGGCAGAAGCAAAGGCTCTTTCTTTCAGCTGTTCTTTAGCATAGCCAGGAGAAGAGGACACGAGTTCCTCCAGGCCCTAAATATCTGATAATAGGAAATGACAGGGTGATACAGGTCACTGCAATCACTAAGGCCGCTTTAATAAAGAATGTGGGGCTGACTGAAGAAAATTATGACTCCCCAGAAGTGGCCCTGCGTGATTTGTGCAGCCTGACATGCACTTCCATCTTAGCATCTAGAGCAGGCTCTGTCCCTTCATATGCTTACAGACTTGTCTCCTCCGCTAGTTCAGGAGCTCTTTCAGGCTGGAGGGTGTGAGTGTAGCAAGGAGAGATTCACTTCAGCTGGGGAGCATCGTCTCAATGACGCTGTTTAGAACTGCCAGGGCATGGTGATAGGAAAAGCAGACTCACTGTGTCAGTTCTATCACTTTTTTAAGTTCTCTACAGACAATGCACCCCCTTTTTTTCTGTGTCCATGAAGGACTGCTCTCACTGCCACTATCCCTGGCACCCAGAAACCCCTGGACAGATCTCTGTGGTTGTCTACTGACTGGAGCTGGGTCTCGTGGTCACCCCTGGATGACAGAGCAGCAGAGAAAGAAAGTATTTCCCCACCTTCAGCCTCTTCAGTGGCAAGTGGCAAGGGAGGGGACTGGCTGTAGTGCCCTGCAACCCCTGCCCTCCTCAAGCATGGGGGCATTAGCTCTATCAGTTGGCAGGCAGGGCTTGGCTGTGGCCCAACATCTTGGGCGTTTTCTCACCATCAGTGGAGACCACAGGGCCCTACAGAGCCAATCGTGTTGGAGAGCCGTTGCCAAGACCCCTTGACAGAGCCAGGAGGTACAGGCACTGAAGAGGCAGACCCCACAGGGATGAGGCACGAGGGTATGTGCTCTGGAGATGGATCCATCCAGTGGATGGTAATCCAAATTTAAATGCAAAAGTGCTTGAAGAGGTTCAACATTTGTCTAAACAATCTCATCCAAAATATCAGTAACAACTAAAAAATTCCGAAGGAGAAGCTGACATTTTGTTGTGGCGGTTGAAATGTACTTTTCTATGTATCTCATCATCAGTTACCAAAATCTAACATTCCCATTAGTGATGGTAAGTAGTCCTGTTGAAAATTCCAATTAGTAAATGAGACAAATTTGGTGAAAGGTTTGCTTGGCAAGTTGAGCTCTGCAAATTGCTCTCAGTGAATTGGTCTCTCAGCTTTCTGTGAACTGGTAGCTGCTGGGGTGACCTAGTCTCACCTTCTGGATGAAGCTGCGATGGCTGGAATTACTGAGTCGGCGAGCATCCTTGGGGATGAGAATGGACACTGTGTCTAGGGAGTGGAGGTGTGACCGAGGCCCTGAATCGCCCTTATGCTTTATAGCTGCCAGCTGATGTGCACATTTGCTGGCTGAAATAAAACTTGCTGAACTTGGCTGAAGTGAACTTGCTGTTTAACATCCAAAGAATCTTATTGGAGAAATTCACAACAGGAGACACCTTGGTGCTGCTTGTTCTTGAAGCATTAACAGCGTTGGAGGGTTCAGAAGCCTGAGGGCCTTTTCTTTCTCAGGAAAAAAAGGGTCAATGCTTAAGAACCCCAGTGAAGGCTATTCGTAATGGTGTTGAGGACCTGAGTCTGAGAAAGACAACTGGGTGCCAAAAAAGGCCAGAGTGAGAAGGAGGTGAATGGAGCAGCCACACCCATTTGCTGCCACTGGTCTTGGTAGGAAAGACATGAAGATGTGCCACCTGCTGGTCTGCTAAGTGGGATCCTGGGAGCACTTGTGGGTGGGGTGGGCGGAGAGGGAGTCCTGGAGCAGGCAAAATCCAACTTTATGGAGCGTATCCAAAGGACATGGTCACATCCCGTCCTTGTTAAAATCTCAATACTGAATGCAGAAACTATGTCATGTTTATTTACTTTGCAGATGATCACAAAGTGTTAGGTGTGTATATGGGAGTGGGGTAGCTGGGGTGCGGTTGTTGGGTAAAGGAGGATGCTTTGCCAGTTTTAGAGCATTGCTAACCTGGTTTGTTTTTAAAAACAAAATACGTATTTGTTTATTGACGTGACTGTTAATCACAGTTTTGCTTGCCAGTCTGCACAACTACTTGAGTACAGCATAAGACATGCTTAATCATTGTTGAAATTTTTCTACGTAGGGTTGGCAGAGTTGAGTTTAGAGGTCGTATAAATATTTTTATTGGGATAAAGAGGCTTCTTCATTTGGGGATGGAAGTGGTTTACAGTGCAAAGAAACTAAGAGCTTAGGACAGCACAGGCTTAAGGTGTGCTACAATAGGCTAAAAGAAGATTTTATTAAGTTGTTGTGTCTTAGGAATTGGAGCTGATTCAGGGCCCTTAAGAAAGACTCATGGTGCTGTCTGGATGTCTGGGGCCACCTGAGTCCTGGCCAGGGTTGGGATCCTGACTCATTAAGCTGTGGCTCTCACACTGAGCATTTACCCTGGCTCCTCGTGGCCATTTCTTTTTATAGCATCCCTAGCTCCAGCACCAAACAGAAAACACTCTGCATGCCCCAGCCCGCCCCCCCCCCAAAAAAGAGAGAATATCTCCCAGAACACCTCCAGCAACACATACAAATAGGTAGGATTTTATTTTAAAATTTTCACATTGGGCAGGAAAATGCCAGTTCTGCAGAGGAAAACACCACACCTGAAAAACACTGTTCTTAAATACACAAATTACTCAAAGAGTGACTATTGGAGTGTCCCCACTGCCCATGCAATAGAATTTATTGGGTTCTCAAAATAGAGGGGAAGTGTGTGGACTGTTAGTGGGTGTATTATTTGTCTATTGCTACATCACAAATCATCCAAACCACGAGGCTTAAAATGGCAATCACCGTTTAATGACTCGAGGGTTCTCTGGGTCAGGAAGTCAGCAGCAGTGTGGCTGGGTGGTTCTGGCTTGGGGTCACCTGAGGGTGCATCAGATGTCAGCCGGGGCTGCAGTCCAATGGAGGCTTGTCTGGTGCTGAAGGCTTTGTTTCCAGTGTGGCTCACTCCCATGACTGGACAGTGGGTGCTCGCTGTTGGCAGGAGCTTTGCTTCCTTACCATGTGGGCTTCTCCACGAGACTCTTGATACTTAGTGCCAACTTGCTATGCAATAAGGATATACCAGTCTACCTCTCAAAAGATGCTGTTTTAAGAGAGAAAATAATCTCATGTCCCACTCTCCTAGGACCTAAACTAGGTACTCTTTTCCTCTGATTCCATTTTTTTCCCCCTTGGAAATGAATTTGCACTGTAACATACACAGTCAATATTAGCTTTTTTTTTTTCTCCCCAACATTAGTTGCTATCTGGTAACAGTTAAGATGACATATTGTTTCTTGTAACTGTGTAGATGCACAAATAGCACAGAAGAGGAGGCAACAGTGCAAACATAGGGAGGCTGACAAGAGGTAACTGACTTGACAGATACATTAAAGCTGAAAGGTAACTCGGTAGTGGGGAAAGTTGAGAAACAACCCGGTCTGGGGATTCTGTGTGGTACTCAGGAAGAGGGGCACCTCGTTTTTCTGAAAGTGAGGCAAAGTGGTATTCAATAAAGGAGGATTGGTTGTAAGTCTATTTAAAAAGCCGACAGATTCCAAAAACCCCCCACCACTCCATGCAGCCAGCTGCCTTTCCATTCTACACCCCTGAAGAAGATTGCTTTATCTCTGGATAGGATAACATAGAGGGTGCTGAGCTGGGGACCCCCAGGCCCAGCGGACGGCAGGGGTGCTGTATTGAAAACAGCAGGAGTATGCAAAAGTTTAGATGGTTAATGTTGAGACACTCCAGGCTGCTTCTTCATTTAGCTCCCGAACAGGGCCAGCCAGGTATACACTCACTTCAGGCGGGGGGTTGGTGAATCTTCTCCAGGCACCGGCCAGCAGAACATCCCAATGACATCAAATAATGATGGCCCAGCCAGATCACCTTATAGTGAAGCCCTCACCAACAAACCACACATCCTCTGTGCTTTTAGTTCGCACTTTCCTGCTTAAATATGATTGACAGTCAAGGACTATTTAATCTTCCATTGAGGAGCATGGTATGATTCACTGCATAGCCAAGTCACTCAGGGCTCTTGGTAAGGTTTTATATGTTATTGGTGTCTCGCACCTTAATTATTAGGTTAATTACTACGTTTGCCTTAGTTTACTTGTCATATGTTAGGAAACTTTCCTCCACAAGTTTCATAACTGGCTAATGAATATGTATGTATAAATATTGCCTTTGGTGTTTTTTTGTATTCTACTAGTTTATTGAACTTTCTTCTTTTTTAATTTTAATTTTATTTTTATTTATTTAGTTTTTTATGGTGATATTGGTTAATGAATTCAAATAAGTTTCAGCTGTACATTTTAACAGTAAGATATACTGTGTAGATGAGAGAGAGAGAGAGAGAGAGAGAGAGGGAGGGAGGAGGGAGAGAGAGGCCTGGGATGAGCACTCATGTGTATGAGTCTTTTCAGCATCCCTAGGCAATTACCACAAGTGATAAAGCACCCGCGTGTGAGCCAGCTCTCAGTGCCATGGGCTCGGAAAGGGAATGCCCTGAAGTAGTATGGGGAGGAGAGCAAAGAGAGACTAAGAGAAGGCAATAGTTTTCCTAGGAAAGGCCACCTGATGGTTTGCTTTAACCAACTGCAGATGGTGACTCCTAAAGTCATGGGGGTGGGGGATGCTGGGTGGTTAACTATCTCCAGACTTGATGGTTAACAGCTGCTGGAGACTGGATTTCCTCAGTTTTCTTGGACACGGAACCTGGCTAGAAGACTTGGGCATCAAGATTGTGTTGTGTGTGTGTGTGTGTGTGTGTGTGTTGTGTCCTTGGAAAGTGTCCCTTGGAAAGCCTCTCTGCATTTGTTTCCTCACTTGTAACCAGAGACAGACATCCTTACCTCTAACCTAGGCTCTTTTTGAGGGGTGGGGGTGGGAAGGTGAGGAGGAGGTAGTGAGGACAAATTAAAAAGTCCCAAAGGAAGTTCACTGTGTGCTCCATAAAAGGGAGTTGGTGGTGAATTCAATGTGTCTTCAACACAAATCACAACCACAGGATAGTGTCATCATCTCCTGACACAGAATCAATTTCCCATGCTTCTCCAGGGAACTCCAAATAGAGCTGGGGAAAATGGAACCAGCAGAACAAAGAGCACAGCTGTCTTTTCAACTGACATTCCAGGTTCATAGAAGAAAGAGCCATGATGCAGAACATCTTTTTAACTCTGGAATATGGATTGGGTTGACTTCAAAGAAGCTTGTGTATCAGAAGCATTTTGCTATTAAGTTTTACAAGTGAGACCAGAAGTCATCATTGAAGGCAGTGCTAGAGAGAATGACTTGATAGTACCAGAGGCAGGGAAAGATCAAAGAGTATGATTCGTCAGCTGGTTTACAGACAGAAGAGGATGGAGGCATAGGAGAAACATTCCTGCTGAAGCATCTCAGACCTGGGAAAAATCTTTAAAGAAGTAGATGGAGAAGGGAGTAACATTTATTGAGCTTCTGCCACTGGCTAGCACTGCCATATTTCTCCAATTTTAATGTGTTCATGAATTAGTGAAGTGACAGAGTTGGGCTTCAGGTTCAGGTCTGTTAGACTCTGGGGGTTACACCTGGATACACCAAGGGTGCCTTATGATCTTCCATGAAACAGTGCTCCCCAAACTCAAATGTGCTTACCAATCACGAGGATCTTGTTTAAATGCATATTCTGACTCAGAACATCTGGAGTTGGTCCCAAGATTATGCATTTCCCAGCAAGTTCCCAGGTGATGCTAATACTGCTGGTTCATGGACAATTATAAAAGGAAGACCATAGAAATAATCTATTTCAGTTATTTACAACTCTGAAAACACACCAGCTTTATCTGAGGATGCCCAGGATCAGGTAATTTTTAGAAGCTCCAAAGTTGATTCTAATATTCCACCAAGATAGAGAATTGCTGATCTGGTCCATTGGTTCTCAACCAAAGTGTAGGGATAGAGGAAAGGAGTAGGATATGACTTGAAACCATCTTTGGAGTTTTTTCAAACTGTGGGTTATGTTTATTTCTTTGTGAATATGTATGGTTCCCAAACTCTACATGCCCCTCTCTTCTGAGATTCAAGTGTGCCCTGTGAACTCACATCCTTCTGCCCACTTCTTCATGATATCTGAGGGATGCTGCAGTCATAAAAAGGGCCAGATAACCACAGAAGAATCAGACATAATTCAAGAAACCAGTAAGACCATTTTTAAAATTATACTTCAGTGTCCTGAGAGAGATCAAGAGGATATTACATTCATAAAACAAGACTCAAATGTGAAAAGTTATCTGAGAATAAGAACAAAGATCTATATTTTCAAAGCATAACTGATGAAATAAAAAATTCAATAGGATAAGCTGAATAATGTAATAGATAAGACTGACAACCAAATTGGTAATTTGGAAAGAAAATCTCCAGAATATGTAACAAATGTACAAAGATATAAAATATCAGAGAAAAGTCAAGAGACATGGAACTTAAATCATAAGTTTCAAAATCTGTCCACTAGGAGTTTTAACGGAAAATGAACATAAAAAAAAATAGAAGTAACATTTCCTGAACTGAAGAAACTAGAGTCTTCAGATTAAGGCAGTCCTCAGAGTGTCAAAATGGATTTATGAACTAAAGACCAATATTCAGACATATTCTGATAGAACGACAGAACTCTAAGGATAAAGACAAAAAACTTAAAAGCTTTCAGAACAAGGAAAAACAGGAGCCTTAAAAAGTAACAAGATCAACTGATATAAGATTTTTTTTGTCAGCTATTTGGATATTAGAAGCTGATGGTGTAATGTCCTCAAAGTTCTGAGGAAAAATGGTTTTTAGTATAGAATATAGAATTTTTATACCTAGTCAAATTATTAAGAACAGGTAGCACCCAAGATAGTCACTTTAGGTATGAAAAGAATTATAATGTTACTGCATCAGTTTCGTGTGGCTGCTTTAACAAATTATCATTAACTTGGTAGCTTAAAAAATTTATTTATTTTCTCACTATCTTTGAGGATGGAAGTCTGAAATCAGTATCAATGGGGTAAAATCAAGCTTTTGGGTGGGCTGCTCTCCCTCTGAAGTCTCTAGAGGAAAACCCTTCCTTGCCTCTTCTATCTTCTGATGGTAGCTGGCATTCCTGGTATGTAGATGCATCACTCCAGTCTTTACGGCCAGTATTTTTGAATCTCTCTCTGCCCTATTTTCATATCTCCTTCTGTTCTCTGTCTATGTAAGATATCTCCCACCTGACTCTCTCTTATAAGGACACCTATGATTACATTTAGGACCCATTTGGATAATCCAGGATAATCTCATCTCAAAATCCTTTACTTAAATTATATCTGCAAAAACCTGTATTTTGTCATATAAAGTTACATTCGCATGTCCCTGGGTTAAGTTAAGGATATATTTTGAGAGACCATTTTTCAGCCTACTATGAGTTGCCGGTCTTACACCCTAATAGAAACAGGTTTTGAGAAAGTACTCTAGCGAACCAAAAAATAATTTAAAAAGAGGATGACACAAGAGACAAGAAAAAGTGCAGCTGGAAAGTGAAGAAAAGAATCATATAACTAAAAGGAAATTATAAGGTGCTGCTAGAGTCTTTGCTTCATAGAAAGCCTCTTTAGAATGAGAAAAATTTCATGACACTGAGTTACATTTTCTTCTCTGTAGATCTAGTCATTTTATTTGGACCTACAGTGAATAGCATTCATATAGGCACATTGCTGTTTCTTAGTTTTCTACCTTTAAATATGATGGACAAAATGTGGAACATTTACTTATAGCTATAGAACAGAGTGCAAACGGTATAAACCTTGAAATTGTAAAAAATAATATAACAAAATTGAGAGTGAGAGGTAGGAAAAAAGAAAGTTTCCCTGTTACATTTATAAGTTACATTTATAGTAAGGAGTTAATGAATGCTGTATAAAGTGCATAAATCAAGACAAATTTTTAAAGGTAGATTATTGATAATAATGAGTAACCAGTAAAAAAGCTAAAACAAATCATATAACTAAACAAATCGGGACGTAAAAACAGTGTGGAGGGGTGAGAGGTAGTGTGAGTGTGCTGAATTCCTAATCTTCCATAAAGTGCAGTCAAGAGATGCCAACTA
Source organism: Eonycteris spelaea (assembly GCA_003508835.1). Classification (NCBI taxonomy): domain Eukaryota; kingdom Metazoa; phylum Chordata; class Mammalia; order Chiroptera; family Pteropodidae; genus Eonycteris; species Eonycteris spelaea. The sequence continues at coordinate 28,586,976 of PUFA01000001.1, read as the reverse complement.
ATAATAAGCCCCAAAAATCAAGGTATAATTGTGTTTTTAAAAACTGTAATAGAAATAAATTACCATAAGAAATAAAAACAGAAACTTTCAACAGAGTCTTCCTCTGGGAAGTGGCACTGGGTTTGGAAGAGGATGGAGGCCGGGGGCCTTTTACTTTTTGCTTTAGAGTCTCCTGTACTATTTGAGTATTTTTAACTACATTCATGGATTACATTTATAGTTTTTAAAAAGCCACTTTAATAATACAAATAAATATGACACTTTAAAACAAGAAGCAAGTTCCTGAGAGGTCCCCAGGTCTCCTGCCATTGATTTATTCCAGGACCCTTTCCAAAGGACACAGGACAATGACATCTAGAAGTCAGAGACGGGGCAGTGGGGGATTTCCGTCCTCTGGGGAATGTGAGAAACACTGGAGGCAGGTTTGCCTAGAGAAGAGAAGCCCTGTGGGGGCTGAGAACCTTCATCAAACATTCGGAGGCTGCCATTGGGCCAGAGGGCACAGATTTGGTTTTTGAGGCCTCAATGCTTAAAACTAGGACCAGGTATGGGACCTTTAGAGAGACTTTCAGCCCATTGTAAGGAGCACAGAGACAGAATGAGTGTCCTCAGGATGTAATGAGTTCCTCATCACTGGGGGTGTTCTAGACCAGTATTTAGGGGGAGTGCAGAAAGAGGCAGTATAAGATGACAGAAAGAACGTGAAATTTGGAATCAGATGACGAGAGAGTCTAATCCTCATCGATGCTTTTTAGTTGGCAGCGTGACACTGAGCAAGGCAAATACCTCAACCTCTGTGAGTCTTGGTGTCTCTCACCTGAAAATGGGATTAATAATTGCTAACTAATCATGTTACAAAGGCCTATGTGAAATGCTCCATGGGAAAATCAGCCAGTACAGTGCCAGGCATTTAGTAAGTGTTAAGTAAATAACAGGTGTCATCGTGGAGGGCGTTAGATGAGATGTGGGAGAGAAAATGCCCGATCACCTTTTAGGAACCTGCATCTTGAGATTCCTGGGCTTTTGGAAGCAGAGATGGAGCCTGGACACTGAGCTCAGAGGCCCTGACTGAAAGCAGGGGGCCCTGAGTACAGAGCCCTCCATTCTATTGTTACTGTGGGGACCACAGGACTGGGTCAAGGGTGGCCTCTTTCCTACTTGCCAGCTGGAGTCCCAGGGAGTTAGAGGTTAGGGGCCCACCTGGAGGTACAAATGAGGGCACCCCTTCAAAGGAGTGTTAGGAAGCTTGGAAAATGACTGTGACTTAAGACCTTGGACACTCTTAGGCAATAGCAGCCCCACAAGCCACATAAGCAGCTTTCCCATAGTTGTACCCCTGAGATAGGCAGATTTCCTGCCTCCCACCCCTCAGGCAGTATGGAGGGCATGTGGAGTAGGGAGGAACATTCTCAGCCACAGGCGTCATGGCAGAGCCCTGATGGATTCTCCAGACCAGACATTCAGGGCAGCTTTGTGCTGTCCTAGGCCACGACCATGAGCCATTTATAAAGGAAGCTTCCATATAATCACACCACTGTCCCTGCAAGGACACGACCTGCCACAAAGCCAGAGATGTGTATCCCACACCCTCAGCCTCACAGCAAACATCACGACATGAGAGACGATGTGATATTTAGTTTTCCTTTTAAAACATTTAACTGTGAGTAGCCAAGTTCTAACAGAGACCTTTATTTCACACAGGAAAGGACTGGCCTCCTTGTCAAGGCAAAGGCCTTAGTGTCAGGACCCAGTCTGTCCTCAGGAACCTTGAATTTGGCCATGCCCAGTGAGGGCAAGTTTTGGGCACATCACAACAAGAGATTTCAGGGGACGTAAGGAGCATGGGTGTCTTTTTTAACCAATCAACTCATAAGCAAAAAGTTGTTCAAAAAACATGAAGAGAACCCTGGTAATGGAGAGTGTCCCTTCACTTGCTGGTGCGCCCTGGTTCAGCAGGCTTTGAGTGACCCTGACTCCCTTGAGGAAGGGGCAGAGGATAAATACTAAGACTGAAGGAAGCTGGGAGACTTCCTGGTTGCCCTTCTTCAATTTTCTTGAAATGCTATAAATTTACTGTGAGTCAGAAACGCCCCCACATTTATGTATTCACTGTACATGACTGAGCTAAACGAACTTCGCAGGTGTACACTCCAGGGAGTACCACCCCATAGTTTCTTCTCATCAAGGGCAGTGTGGGCAGGGAGCTGGCTTTCCTCATCTCACTGCTTGCCCTGCGCCACCTCCCAGGTCATGACCCATGGCCTTCCTTGGGTGATGGTGACAGGTGTGCACATTTTACGGCCCCTGCCAGATTTCTAGAGAGCAGAGATCTTACCACTGGGCACCTCCCTCTATTCCCACCAAGAGTTTGCCCAGCAGCTGATACACAGTTCACTGAATAAGGATTAAGAATGAACAAATACATAAACATCCCCTTTTCTTGCAGAGCACAGGGACCAGGAATCCCAGTGGCTGTTGTGGGGGAACACATGGAGAGAGTCTTTTCTTTTCCTCTCTATCCTAACACTTCTGTGTTCTCTCCATTTCCTTCTTCTGTCTTCTCAAACATTAATAATATCTGATATAATGTACAGAAACTACATTGCTAAGGGCTTTACTCTTTTCATCTCTTTTGATCCTCATACAACACTATGGTGAACATCCAGTTATTGTCTCCACTTTACGGATGAGGAAGATGAGGACTAATGTCAAATAATTTGACTGAAGTGTTCCAGGTAAGAAGCAGAGGTGCTGGGACTCAAAGCCACCCAAACCCCCGACCCAGCGTCTACCCCTTCTTTCCTGCTCTTCCTTTCTTGGTCATTCTCTCAATCTCTGTACCCACCTGGCCTTGCTCACGTCTGCACACAGAGCTAAGGACTGACCTGGAGGTTGGTCCTGTGTCACTTTGGTTATTTCTTTCCAAGGGGCAGGAGGATCATCTTCTAAACCGTCTCTCTGGTCTAGGCCTCTCCCAGGAGACATCATGACCTCAGTAGAGCTATGGTGGGCATTGAATTGTGGCTAGAAGAAAGTGCTTAGGCTCTTTAATCAGGCAGACCTGGGCTCAAATCCCCGTTCTGCCATATTTTAGTTCAGGCAAATCAATTAATTTCTCTGGGCCTCAGTGTCTCATCAGAAATGGATAATGAAATAACAGTTAAACACCAAGCACGATGCCTGAGACGTAGAGGTGCTCAATCATGAGAGCTAAAAAACAGCCTGTGAGGCCACTGGCCCGGGTTTAAAATAAACTCCTAGAAACCTGCAACCCCGGCTAATCTGTTGAGTTATTGCCTCCATCATTTTCTAGGCTTTTTATTAGCTTACTGGGGTTCCCTGTATTATATGTCTCTTTAAGCTAAAATATTAGAAGAGTTTATGAGTAGACTAAAACATATGAACATAAGTTTCTTTTAAGAAGTTTTTTTTCTCATTATGATACTCTACTAGAGATTAAATAAATGAAATTAGCTTTTATTACCTTAAAAAAAAAAAACCTAAGGTTTATAGCTTCCAAGTAATGCAGGCTTGTTGCAGATGTCGGGGCTCTGAGCCCACATCCGGAGTAGTGGTGAACAGCACAGGCTCCAGAGTCAGACAAGTTTAAATCTTCACTCTACACTTAATGACCATGTGACCTTGGCCACGATACTGAACAGCCCTGAGCCTCGGTTTCCTCATCTGTAAGGTGAGTCTAGTAACAGCTGAGAAGTGAAACAGGAAGTGCAGGTGAAGCCCTGAGCATGGTTCCTGGCACCCAGTACGTGGTAACCAGTGCCACTGGGCTGGGGTAGAACTGTGTGGCAGGATTTGTAGACACACACACACACACACACACACACACACACACACACACACACACACTGACAGTGAAGAGAGTGAAGAGAAGTGAGGGGAGATTCTACGGAGCTGGCTCTTCTGCGCGTGTAGCCCAAGACCATACACAGGAATAAACGATTCCCCTTGTACACCCAACTGAATTTGGCTGACATGAGGTCTTGTGAGGATGGAGATGGCTCTACTTTCTGCTGGCAATGGGAGCCTTGGCGAGTCACAGCATTGTCTCTACTCACTCTTTCACAGAATGTAGATATCGAGCATGGCTGTAGCCCAGGTGTGGTGACAGGCCCTGGGGCTAGAGAAATGGAAAAGCCCACAACTGTCCGCAAACAGCTGTGGGTCTCATTTGACATCCAGTTCCAGTGGGCTGGTGGCGGAAGTGGCAGTTCATCACAGGCAGGAGTTGCTAGAGGCAAGGATTAACTGCTCCCTGGGAGGGAGAGATCTGGGATGACGCAGAGGAGGAGATGCAGGTTTGCCAAGACCAGGCCCCAGGTGTTTTAACTCCCAGTTGAGCAGCTCTGCATGGCACCTCAGAGGTCTTCCTCTCTCTGGCTCTCCAGCTGGGGCTGGTGGCCCTCCACTACTTCTTGTTCCATATCCAATGCTGAATCTTGCCTTGGGCAGATCAAGCTGCAGATGAACCTCTCCTCCTCACTCTCTGTCTGGAAGATGGTTGACACCTCTGGGGACCTGCAGAGTCCTACCAAAGGGCCAGGAATGAAGGTCAGCGTGTCCAAGGAAAGCCTGTGGTCTTGATGACCAGATGCAGGCTAAGCCAGCTGTGGGAGGAGCCCCCAACCTGCCCAGGAAAGAAATAGGCCCAGTCTGCCATGTCAGGCTCTATGTGTCACCTCGGAAGAGGGACAATGAAATGTTGATTTGCTTCCAGATGGTGAAGGCAGAAAACCAGTCATTTAAGAAAGGTTGAGGATCTGTGGAGATGGAAATAGGTGAAAAAGCTGCGAGAGCTGTCCCTTGGTACTAGAAGGGCATCCTGGGGAAGAGCCAGCTGTGACATGCTCCGAGACTCTGTAGCAATAAGCTAGGATGGGAGTTACAAGGAAGAAGAAATAACTCATTAAATAATTTATTGTTACTAGGGTTGCAGGAATGTCATATGCTGCTTTGGGAGATAGCAAGCAATCTGTACCTAGAGATGCTCAGCAGGATACAGAGGCTTTTGTCAAGGACCTAGTTCTTCCTTTAATAAGCAGCCTGGTTGTCCAGCTGCAGAAAGGGCTATCTGCTGACAGCCTTCAACCTTCAACTCTGAAATGGGGTACCCTAGCTCCAGACCCCTACAGGGCTGGCTAATGCTATTGTGCTTTGCAGATGGACTTCTCCCTTTGTCCAGTCAGGCTTTCCCCTATTTTTCACAGGTATTAATCCCAAGAGCACTCCCTAATAAACACCCTGCACACTAACTTCATCTTAGAACTGGCTTCTTTGGAGAACCATCCTGCAAGAATGGGTACACACTATAAGTACTTCTCTCAGTGTTCTTTTTTACTATTATACTGTTTTGTTGTTTTCCGCCATGGCCCCAGCACTTGTAACAGTCCCTTACATATAGTATGTGCTTACTAAATACAGTTTTAAGTGAATGTCTTTAAATGTATTTGTATACCTGTCATTCTCCTTTGCCAGACCTTCACCTCCTCAAGGATAAAGCCTAACTGGAGATTGGAGGGAAAGATCTTCCTAGACCAAGGGCCAGTCCAGTACTTCTGTGTTGGAAAGACTTGAGTGGAAATCTGATGGCGAGCGGTATGAATGTCTAGTGATTTTAGAGCTGATATTTGCCAAACGGTTCTTTTTTCTTAGTGAATTTTTATTTGGGGAGGGCGATGGAAATTTTTAGGGGTAAAGTCTGCTCAAGCCACTTTTGGCTGTGCTATTACCCAGGCTGATGGAATTTACATGAGGCAGTGAAGGATGGAACCATGCGTGTGAGGTGGGGGAGAAGGGAGGGTTGAGACATCAATCTCTCTACACCCATTTACCGAGCACCTGCAGACAACGCCTGGCAGTGGCGCTGCTGAGAAGGGTGGGCTTCAGAGGCTGTGGACACTTACACGGAAACTCAGGCGACAAGACAAATTCAGCATGAAAAATTAAACACCACTGGGAAGGCGAAACGAGACAATACAAATAGATAGGATACAGGCCCTGTTACAGGTCACCTCGAGGCCGAGAAGGAACTGGGCACAAGGCCTCTGCTCTGAACTGAAGCAATTTGTTGTCTGTTCAGTTTTCAGCACCACAGAACACGAAAAGAGATGGATGTCGAAAGAAAAAGGAATAAAGGTTTTAGATGTAGTCGAAGTGAAAAGAATAGGTGATTGGTGAGAGGAGAAGCTAGAAAGCCAAATGACACATGAGAGAATAGATGAACGAGAAATTAAAGACAGCGCAGGAAAGAGGGAGAAAGCCAAGGGGAGAGAGTGAAAGGGAGACGTCTCGGCTGGACCTCAGGCCAAGGGGCGCTTCTAGTAGTCTACGTTACGTCAGCATGCCTACGCCATCCACCTCACTGCTTCGCATCATTGCAAGGGGAATGTTGAGCACAGCAGATTAAGATCTTTTGAGAGACAGACCATATTCACAAAAATGTTATTACCATCTATCGTTATCATTTTATTATTGGTGATTGTTGCTAATCTCTTACTGACCTAATTTATAAATTAGATTTTATCATAGGTATGTAGGTATAGAAAAAAACACAACATACATAGGGTTTGGTAACGTCTGTGGTTTCACTCCCAGGCATCCCCTGGGAGTCTTGGCATGAATCCCCATTAGATAAACAGAGACTGCTGTATAAAAGACACGGCCCAGAACATTCAAATGGAATAATGTGTTGGGGAAAATAAGGGGGTGAAGTGGAAATGACACATAGCTTCCATGCCTCCCTAGATACACTGCCCTCCCAGCATATCAATGTGTTGAGCAACCTGGAAGCAGTCCGAATCTCCTTGTTCAAGAGTGTTTATAACCCTGCCTGCAACACCCCTCCCTTTTGGGAGGTCATGGGTTAGGGATGAAAGTTCCCACCATCTGACCTTCTGTGACAGCCGCATCCTGAAGCTATTTAGGGGCCACACCTTGAATCAACTCATTAGCATGAACTCAGGTGTGTTCAAAAGGGGCTCGTTATGAATAACAAAAGACATGCCTGTCACTCAGAAAATTGAGCTCTGTGCCAGAAACTGGAGACAAGGACAATATATTATTATTATCTATCTATTTATTTATTTATTTTTTTTTTATTTATTTTTTTGTATGCCACTACCACATAGCTGAACCCAGCTGAAACCAGAAGGCAAGTCAGCCAGGCTGACACAGCCAAGGATTTGTCTCCCAAGGCCAGAGCAGGTTGAAGGGTGGAGAGTGGGTCTGAAGGGGCAAATGAAGGATGCCCAGCACATGCCCACACCGGATCACCTGCTGTTCTGGGTTACCTTCATCTTTCCTCCCACAAGCTAGAGAAGGAAGAAGGAAGTTAGTTCACTGCAGCCCAGTTGGGCAAGATTTCCCAGTCCTAGAACTTCAGAGCTGGGCAGTGTCATCTAGTCCAGTCTAGGCTCCACCAGGGCCACACCACTGGTTGGGGTAGGTTACTGACTCTGCTGACTCTGCTCACGGAGCCCTGCTCTCTGTACTGTCTGGCTGAGAAATGAACCGGAGAGGTATCCCTAGCTGAGTGCTCATGAACTTTCCCTCCCCCAGTTCTCACCAGCAGCCCTGCAGGCCACATCTCATTAGTTCCTACCCCGGCTGCTGCCACAGCCTCCTAACTGGTCCTCCTGGGTCCAGCCTCTCTCCCTCTAGCAGTGGTGCCCCTGGATCTAACAATCCCAGCTCTTAGCTAGCATCTAAGGCCCTTCACCTCACCTGCCCCTACTTTGTTTCTCACTGTGCTTTTCTCCTGGTGTTCCAGACAAACCCAACTCTGGTCTGCCAACAGAGCCTGGGCTTCCTTACCACTGAGGCTTTGCTCCTATCTCCCTGCGCCCCCATCTCCACCAGGCAAAGGCCCATTGAGTCACAGCTTCTCCTTACCTGCCGGCTCCTGCAGGACCTTCCCTAGTCCTCAGCCTCAGCTGGGGTCCTGGCACTTTAAGTGCTTTCAGCTTTCCATTTGCAGCTCTTTGCCAATGAGCTCACCTTGTAGTCATCTGTTTATCTTTGGGTTTATTGGGTTCTCACCGGCACCATGCTACGCACTCACCATATAGTGGTGAAGGAAAGGGGCCTTGTCCCTGCCCTCACGGAGGTGACTGTCAGCCGAGCTGGGGAGACATGTTTTAATAAAATAATCACACAGGTAACTAAAATTTCAACAGTGACAAGTGCTGCCAAGGAGCAGGATGCGAGGCAATGTGTGGATAAAATGAGGGAGTCACAGAAGGCAGGGAAACTTCCCTAAGGAAAGCATGTGGTGCTACAGGAAGAACAGGAAGAGAGAATTAGACAGAGGGGACAGCATGTGCAAAAGGCTCATGTCATCATCCTCTGTGCTCCTGTCCTACCCTTGAACATTAACTGTGATCTTTTTGAAGTGTGATGTGCCTTTTGTTATCTCTACATTCAGTCCAGGGCCCAGTTCTTAGGGGCCTTCATAAATCCTTAAGTTGAATTAAATTGAAGTAAACTGGATTCCCAGCCCCTAGTTAGGTGTACCCATCCATTAAGGCCACTGCTGAAGAGGGTTTGGACACAGGACACAGGGGAGTTATAATGACTGTCACTGTCATGAGCCACTTTAGACTTTCAAGTGGTATGTGCAGCGTCAGCCCCTCCGGCCAGCAGCAGGTCTCTTCTGTGGGCTGGCATCTTATTTGCCAGGGGTTGGAGGTGGAGCCCGAGCAGTAACCAGAGCAGTCAGCACTTTCTAGATGCTGCCCTTGCGAGTGGTTACCAGATGATGCCCCTGATGAAAGGGTTTGCTTAACCAAGCACAGAGCAGCTTCTGCTGTGAGGGGATCCTCTGACCCCTGACAGGCCCGTGCCTCACCCTGGGTCAGAGCCCCAGGTGCTGGAGTCAGTCCAGCCCTGCAGCAAATGAGATACCAGGCATTTTGATCTAATAGCTGAAGACACAAGGCCTCTGTCTGCCACAGAGGTCTGCGTGAGCCAACAAGGCCAGTGAAACCATGAGAAAAAAAAACTCTGCTTACGTTTACCTTGAGTGGAAGGAAGGGAGTGGGTTAGAGCTGGTCCTTCCTGTTCTGGGCCCTCTGGGGACACCACCAAGCACAGCTGTCCCTAACGCAGGCAGAGCCTGGGCCAGGTCAGGAGTAGGCAGGGCCCCCTTCACATTGGAGCGGTGGGGAAGGTATTATGATGGACTAGGAGAAGGAGTACGTACCCTGGGGCTCACATAAGAATTCCAGGGTCCTGCTGTCTCTCACTGATATCAGTGTGCTCTGCCTGTATCACTTGACTAGCGCCCAGTCACCCAGGACAAGAGGATTGATACTCGAATTCACCAGGATCCAGCAAATGGCCTGAGCTCCTCCATTCTGGGGCAGCCCCAACCTCTCAGCCTCTCCCTATTACCTAATGAAGAGCCCTGTGGTTTAACCTGGCATTTAGGCTCTGCCATTGACTGAACGTCATCTCCCACACACTCCCTTTGGGTGCCTGTGCCCCAGCCAAGCCGGACCATGCCCTTTTCCCCAGCCATATTCCTGCTCCTTTGTTCATACAACCTAGAGAGCCTTTCCACTTTCTCTGCAAGACCTGGGATCTCTACATTCAGAAGTTCTGTGTCTCATTTCTCATCTCCTAAATGGCATTTCTTATTCCCTCGCTTGCCTCATGGCTACTTGTGTGCTTGTCTGACCAGCCCTGCTGGGCTGACCTCTGAGAACAGGAAGCCTGTGTCATCTCCCATCTCACTTCTCCCCTCTAGCTCCCCTGCACTCAGTATTAGCACAGCGTCTGGGCCATGCTGACCACCAGTTAACGTCGGGGTGAACACTAGGAGCCATTCAGCACTCAGGAAGTCTGCATGGGACACTTACAGAGGTGCAGTCCCTACAGCCCCAAGTCTTACCCATCTTCCAGAGAAGGCCTAATTGCCTGTAGGAAAGCAGAGCCTGGGATGATGCATGATGTTTTTGGGAACATCCACCCTCCACCACGGTCCTTATTAATCTCTGGAAAGGCTGCACTTAGGTCATTTGTCAGGGGAACACATATAACCCACACCAAGGCTGGCTCGCGGCAGAGGCGGCAGCCAGAGAAGCCAAGGCATCTGTCAGGATGGGGGGCAGCCTCAGAAGTCTTTTCACTGTCGCTTCTCCCGGGGGAATCGCTGCTCTACGCTCCCACCTTCGGCTCCTCTTGCTTTCCTGTTCACCTTGCAACATTTCCATTCTGGGCAGATGCTAGATCTCAACCCGCCCTACCGAAGTCCGCTAGGGGAGCAGGGAGCAGCGCTGAGGGTTGGGGGTATATCCAGCCTGGATGATGGGCAGCTCACAGGACGGCGAGGCAGAAAGCTGGTCTTTGAGCCACATCTCTTTGGGAAGCAGGGCACTTCATCCTGTCTATGTATAAAGCCTCTCTTTTTCCTGCCAATACTCAGGGCATCTGAGTGATGTGGACAGCCGTGATAGTAACGGCTACTATTCCCCACACCTATGTGGACCCTGGCACTATTCTAAACTCTGCACTTCTTAACTCATTTAAATCCTCAGAACAAAATTATGAGTTGGTCTCTGTTTTCATCCCCATTTAATAATTAGGGAACTCGAAGCAAAGAGAGGTTCAGTAATTTGTCTAAGATCACACAGATAAATAGGATTTGAACCCAGGATGGTCAATTGCAAGACTGGTATTTATTCTGCTGTTTCTGCCCACTATTCAAAATTCCTCTGATATCAGCTGGGAAAATCCATGTGCAATCCTAAAGAAGTCACCTTACCCTTCTGGCCTTCTTCCTCATCAGCAGAAAGGAGGTGACAGCAGTAAGCAATTGCAGTAAGAATTCATTAAGGGCATTTTGTAAAGTGCTTGGGGGGCCCAGGATGAGTAGGAGCCAGAAAACATCTGCGTGGAACAGCAAGGGCAGAAACAGATACCAGACCCATAGGTGTTGAGAGCTTCCCAAGGGCCATATCAGTCAAGTGAAATTTGACAGTGGGACCCTTGTGGGTACTGGGGCCCTGGTGCTGCTGGCATGTTGACTAATGAAGCCTTGGCTTGTTCTGACTGACGATGTCAGTGGGTCTTCCTCCTTGTCTCCCAGGACTCAACAAAATAAGGATATCTAAATTTCATTAGCATTTCTGAGGAGAGAAAAATCACTCTTGTGGATGAAACTGCAAGTCCTTTATAGTTTGTAGCCCGTATCCTGCTGTTTTACTCAGCTTCTCATTGTCAACCCAGTGGATGACCCTCCCCCCCCCCCCCCCCCCCGTGTCCCAGTCCCAGGCCTGGAATTCCATTTTGAATCCCTGGGTGAGGCAGCAGGTGCATCAGCAATGGGCAGTAGTTCATTTGGAAAATATCTGACCTGGTCACTATTTTCTTGCCCATAAAAGTCAGATTTAGTTTGGGTTGGTAGAAATATTTCCTTAGCCTGGATGGACAAATAGACATAGACTGACCGTTTTTCTAGATGACCACTTATTTTTAACAGCAAAGGCTGATCTTTTGGGAGTTAAGAGCATGTGACTTCCTATATTTTGGAATTGTGACATCCATGGGTCAGAAGTGACTCTAAACTTTGTGTAGTTTGATCCCTGTTGATGTCTGAATCTTTTCTATTCTATTTCCAGCAAGCAGTTGTCAAATTTCTCCTTGGATGCCCTCACTGATGGAGAACTCACTACATCTCCAGGCCAGCTCAGATGGAGCTCTTTGGTGGTTTCAAGCCAAAACCTAATTGCTCCAGCAGAAACATTTTACCATGGAAATCAGCATTAGAGAACTAGGACCACTGCTTAGCTAAGCCTGAGCCAGGGGCTCAGCAGTAACCCCTTAGATGTTAGCTCTGAGGGGGCAACTGGAGGTGACCTGGTCTGACTGCCTTATTTTTTTTTATTTGTTTTAAAAATATATATTTTTTTATTTTATAGAAATGGAAGCAAGTCCCATAGGAGCGAGTCAGCAGTGGCAGGGTCTTCCTTTAATTACGATGACAGCTAACGTTGGTTGAGCCCTAATTATATTCCAGGAATTTTGATGAATGATTGAAACGGCGTGGTTTCACTTAATTCAAGCTGTTACTTATAAGATGGGTATTATTCATTTAACAGATCAAGTGGCCAAGGTTCAAAGAGGTAAAATAGTTTGTCCAAAGCCACCGAAGTTAATTAATAGTAGAACCAGGACTTGAACCAGGCCTGCCTAAATCCAAAGCCCACGGTCTCAGCTATTCTGCTGGTTTTTAAGTGCTATACCTGGCTTCGTGGAAGTTAAGAGTGTTGAACTTTCGTCTGTGGAAAAAAGCCAACTGGAACTTATTACTAGGGAGTTAAAGATTCACAGTAGGCTCCGAGTCCATATGAAATGCTCTGAGAGTGGGTCTATGTAAAAAAGAAAATTAGGGAAAAACATGTCTGGTTCAATTGATAATTTGCTGCTTGCCTACACATCTAGTCAGTTCCTCCCTAGCTGGTTTGCATGTGTAATCACAGTCTGAAGGCCTGAAGGGTGCCTGTTATTCTCATCGGAGAGTAATTTGTTTCATTTCCCTACTCTTGATCTCCAGGTGAGATCACGAGATGTTGGCGATGCCTCATATTTAGAGTCCAAACATAGAGCTCCAAAATGGTTTTTTCTTTTTTCTCTTTAAATTGAAGTCAGAAATTACTGTTTAGCCGGAAAAGAAGTTAACGTGATCTTATTTAAAACAATGGAAATAACTTTTTAAGCAATTATTTAGGGAAAATTAATTCTCCCTAAGGTTAAAACTTCTGCTAAATCAAAGCTGCAACTTGAGATTTAGCTATGAGAATTGCTCTTTTATGGAGAGACAGCCTTTGGGTACTGGAGTTTTTCAGTGCTGACTTAATTAAGTTTTAGAGTATCCCAAGGCACTTGTCAAAGCGCTCATGTCCTCTCCTGACCCTCCCCAGAAAAGGCAGCAGGGAAGCTGGCTGAAGCGTCTGCATTTCCATTTGGATTCTCAAACAAAATCAGCAGGGTTGAAGGTGGGATGTCTTATCAGCCTAGAAGCCATTTGGCTAAATAATTCTTTACATTGCCCTGAGTCAGATTGACCTTTGCTGTTGCCATTCCTGTTGCACGCAGATGGGGCTGCCTTTCAGGAGACAGAATTCCAGAAGGCAGGAAGCGGAATCTCTCTTTGGCTTTCTCTGGACATCTTGGAAGGAGCTTTGTTTTCACCAAAGCTCCCTGTCACTTTGCACACAGAGCTGGTGTTGCTGGGCCAGGGCAAAGTGGCTCCAACCAGGTGCTTAGGCCAAGCTGGGGCCTTATTTTAATGCCATTTTGACAGTATGAAAACAGAGAATTAACAGGTTGGTGCATGCAATAAATACCCATGGTGTGTGTATGTGTGCGTGTGTGCGTGTGTGTGTGTGCGTGTGTGTGTGCGTGTGTGTGTGTGTCTGTGTTCATGGATACTTATAGCTATTTCCATGAACCTTTGGACTCTACAAATGTATATTTTTTAATAACTGTTTAAGAGTGAAATTGATAAGTCAAATGGCAATTTGTTTTAATAACTGTGACACATACCAAATTGCCATCTAAAAAGACTACATCTGTTAGAACCATCACAAAGAGTCTCTGACTCTAGGGTCTAGTCCCCCTTCATCCCCTCCCCCACCTTTGTCAACACTGGTGATATCAGACTTTTTGCCTTTGTCAATCAGAAAGGGAAAAACGGTGTTGGATTGCTTAAACTTGTATTTCTTTACTTAGAAGTGAGGTTGAACACACCTTTTCATGTATTTATCGATCATTTGTTTTTATTTTTCTGTAGACTTCTCTCAATGTCCTTTGCCATTTTTTGTCTGTTTTTCTTGAATTGGAAGAACCACTGACTGACCTATGTATTTGATGTATTAATATTAATGTGTTACTATTAATGCCCTCGTCCTAGTTCCTCTCTCCAAGACACATTTGATGTCTACTGGCCTGAAATTAATTACCCTCGTACTTGGCACGAAGTGGGTATCACTAAATGTGTGTGGGATGAAACGGGCTCTGCAGCTCACAGCCAAGCGGTCCGCGAGGCAGCTAGAGTTATTGACAAAGGGAGGTTTCGCCAGGAAGGACCCAAGATCATCACAAAATGGTGGTTGGGAAGTTTTGTGCCTCCAGTTCCTGTATCTGTGCCCTTTTTTCTCTCTCTGAGGGGCCCATACATTCACCCTCCTTCATCATACCTTTCTCTAACGTTAGAATTTAATTTGAGGCCTTATCCCTCAGAAAGGAATGGATGACTTACTCAGGGCCTCTTCCAAAAGGTTGAAGACTCAGAGGATTTTGATTTATTTATTTGATTGGTTGATTGATTGATTGAGCTCCTTCTCTGAGCCAGGCATTTTTAGATGCTCCTTGATACTGAGTTCATTCTTGGCACTCTAATGCTTCTAACGGGGTCTTTATATGAATTGGGGTAATCTAGCTCCTGGGATAAATAAACTCAAAATTTCAGTGATTTAACACAACAGACATTTATTTCCCATTCATGGCATAGTCCAATGCAAGCATTCGTGGGCATTCCATGATCCAGGCTCTTTCTACCTGGAACTCTTCCCTCTGACAGGGCTGTCATTCAGCTGGTAGATGAGTAAACAAACCTACTTCTTAAACATAACAATACAGAAGTGAAATATATTAGTTCTAGTATTACCTTGTTGGTGAAAATGAGTCACACAGTCCCATCCTAGATGCAAAAGAGTCTGGAGAATATAGTCCCTAATAGAGAAACTGCTTTGGAGCAACAACTCTGCACTGTAGAAAGGATCTTTGATGATGTTAGCTGTCTCTGCCACAGTCTTGGAGATATTGGATGGACAATATCTCCAAGATATTGAGCAATTGGTCCCATCAAGAATTAAGTCTTGAAAAGAATCCACAGAAATACTTCATAACCATCCTGAGCTAGAAGATGTGGAGCGTGAGGTGGGGGAGACTTGGGATGTGAGCAGGAAGATATTTGAGGTGTGAACTGGGGAGATGAGGGAGTATGACCTGACCATTTCCTGTGCTTAGGCTTGGGCATATGCTGGTTTGCCACACTAAGTGCAAATTCTTCTATCTTGTACTTAAAATGATTCCTAATCTTGCCCCAGCATATTTACCTAGCCTTCTCCCACTTCTTCTCCACTTGTCCCCTGTGCTTCATTACGTAGCACCCCACCGTCTTCCTTACAGAGCAGATCAATATTCATTCATTCATTCATTCATTCATTCAACATTGTGCCACTCCCTAGAAAGAACACAAGAACAAATAAGTTAAGTCCACACCCTCAGGAAGTTACAGAACTTATGAGCTCTGACCTTTTCGGAATGAGCCTGTACTGGGAACTTGAAATGCTGATAACAGAAAACCTTCTTCCTTGGGGAAATAGCCTTTTATTGCCCTGCCTTTCTCTGAGTCAATACTTACTGTAGCTTCTCTAATTTGGTTCCCACATCTACACAACGCAAGAGCCCCTTCTACAGTTTCCAGCAATAGCCTTCTAACTTTTGCTAGAGATGTGCCAAGGTCAAGGGTTTTACTACCTCCTGAGGCACCTGGTAGAAAGAACTAATGCCTGTTTCCCTTTTGGTCTGACCTGCATCCTCAAGCCACACAGTACGAATCTGCCCCTTTGTCTGCAAGGCATTAACTGGGTCTTCTCTTCAGAAAGGCTTCTCACCAGACGACACCTCTTGTTCTGACACTCCACCCATCTCCAGTTTTGTCAAGTATACCATAGAGGTCCTCCAGCTCCCTGGCCCCCAAACTCGCTTTCCCACTGCTATCCTCACAGGCACCTGCTCACAGATCTCCAGCGACATACCAGGTGATAACAAAGCACTGCGTTAAAACACGGCCTGACTCGTTCTGATGAGTCCAGCATTGGGCAGAAGACTGTGAAAGAGTCCATGCAGAGACTTTGTCCTCTCCCTCTTGATAATTTTAAGAAAGTTCTTGCATACATTTGCCTATGTTCAGAGATGGGCTTGCGAAAGGTTAAATAAATTAAGTTTTCTAGAAGTTTTAAATTTGCTTTCCCTTTGCTTTATTTTTTGAGCATTCTCCAAATAACATTCATTAAGGAAAAAGACTGAAAATTAATGACATACACTCTTAAGTTGTAGTGGACAATAAAAATATGGCATCTGTTTAACGATTATAATTTCTACTGGAAGTGTGAGCAGCATTTTAAAAGCCTTTTGCTTTGTCTTTGGTTTCTCTTTGTATCCCACTTGAGTAATTTCCTCTCACATCCTTCTGTCCCTGGGCCTACTAGCTTGGTAAATAAGCAAGCCCCAGAGAAATGCAGAGAGCCAGCAACATCCTGGAAATCTGAGGCCACAAGGTTAACCAGAAAAATGCTCTCTTTCCAGGAAGGAATGAGCAATGACCTTGGCTTTCAATTAGTCCTTGTCCAACTTTTCCCACTCTTTTCCTCTCTGCTGCCCTCTCCCCTGTCCCAGCGTGCCCCAAGCTGTGGAGGGGCTGTCCATCCTGCCTTTGACGTGTGCCTTAGGATTTCATGTGTCCACAAAGCTGAGCTGAGTCAAGCTTCCTCTCCAGCTTTGAGAAGAATGCCTGTCAGGAAGCTCAGTTATTTAGAGAATGTGAAATACAGTATTTTAATGGAGCTATTTTTCACGTCCCTCTAGAAAAAAGATGTAGAGTTCGTTGTTGGTCTATCTGCAAATGAGTTTGTTCACACTAGAGCACCTTCCTGATTTCGACACAACAAACTCTTGGTGCTTTTCTCTGCCACAAAGAGATTTTGGCTGAGGCCCTAATCTCTGCAGGTGCAGTCCGGTGAAACAGGCTGATGAAATGTAGGCAGTGTCAGAGTTGTTAGGAAAGGGGCTGGCCTTTGGAGCTAATCCTGCAATTACAGTGCCAAGCCAAGCTACAGCAAAACAACAAACAGGGTGTTGAAATTTATTTCCAGATACTGTGCCTGGTCTTAAAATGAAACCATGATGTTAGGCAGCAGGGCGGGAAAAACTAGCGCCTCTTGTGCCATTTGGCTCTAATGCAAGTGGATAAAGTTTTCGATAACATTTACGTTTGGTTGATACTCTTCCCATAATAAACACCAAATCCTCTCCAGTCAGTGGCAATGGAGAATTCTTGGAAACAGAGGCTATTACCAGGAGTTAAGTTCCCGATTGTTCTTGTCTAGGATAGACTGTTGGATCCTCTTCTTTACTGAAATAGGTTTGTATTTACATCGCAAGGAAGACAAATAAAATAAACAATTAAATAAAAAAGTTGAGAGCAGAATTTACATCCCTGGGCTACTGAGCTCTAAATACTTCACTACTTTGGAATTAAAAACAGAAATTCTATGTAGCAGTCACTGACTTTTCCAGATGAAACTGGGCTACACAAACATACTTTGAGTATGTGTGATTTCACTTAAAACATGTCTCCTGGCTCAAAAGTTTAGTGTGAAACCCAGTCAATTCAGGGAAATTAATAATCCTTACTCTTGGATCACTTTATGAAAGAGAGTT
This sequence comes from Eonycteris spelaea, assembly GCA_003508835.1. NCBI lineage: Eukaryota > Metazoa > Chordata > Mammalia > Chiroptera > Pteropodidae > Eonycteris > Eonycteris spelaea. The sequence goes on along the minus strand of PUFA01000001.1, from coordinate 28,569,450 downwards.
CAGTGTTATTTGAAGCCAGAAAAAACCCACATTTTTTAGAACTAGAACCACCTGTGCGGCGTCAAGCCCTCTCACTACTTCACCGAGGGAAGATAAAGGCAGGGGAAGGGAGCGTGGTGAGGAGAAGCCAAGGGATCAGACTAAGGTCCAGGGTTCTTGGAGACTCACCTTGCTGTCTCATGCATTGACTCGCTACCAGCACCTCCCGGTGTCTGCTTGGGGGGTGGGTAGGCTGGGAGAAGGGGAAATGAGAACAGTGGACATCTGTCCTTGAGTCGTGTGTGTTGGGTGTATGTTTTGCAGATGAGGAATAGGCTGATAACATTCTTTTGACTTTGAAAATGCCTTTGACCCCTGCCGAACCAAAACTTGCTTTATCAGCTTAGAAGACAAATATGACTACATCTGTTTGTAATGCTCAATCTAATCACTTCCACCACTCCCACAGCCAAATTCCAGGAAGTCCCATCCCTCTCAGGACTTCCCACCTTGGGTGATCTAGGAATTCTCAGGCCCTCTCAGCCTGAAGGATCCTGGGATGGGCCGAAGAGGGGAGGGCAGAACAAACCACCAGCGTTTTGCCTGAGGAGAGACACTACTGCTCCTCCTCAGTTTTACATGCCAACTGAGGGGGAAGGGGGAGGTTGGGGTAGGGCTAATGACTCTAACCCTAGGCTTACTTACCTTTACTCATGGGGAGCTTGTGGGGAGAGGGACGAATCGACTTGGATTTTTTCTGCCAGCTGGCTCCAGACCCAATCATCTAATAATGTGAATCTTTAAAAGGAAGGGGTCAAGGGTTGCTTTTAGGTTCTTCCTCCCAGGAGGCTGCTTGACCTCTACAAGTTTACCAACCCCTTCCCTGAGGAGAGTAGAGGGGTGAAAGAGAGACCTGCTCACCCTTGGTTTGAAAAATTTTCAAGCCTATGAATAAATCTAGGCTTAACCCCTCCCTACTCCCACGTAGAATGCTATGCCCGTGGTAGATAAGCCTCACGGGATACAGGGAGAGCTGTAACATTTCACTGTATCACTTACTAGAGAGTTTGCTTGTGGCAGGCCCCAGTGAGCTCAAAATTTATTCCTAAGAAATTTATATTCAAGTAGAGGAGACAATTGGTAACAGTAACATTAGTTTGGGGATCTGCCCACCTAGGCATGTGTAATCAGAGTGTGTATAACCACTCTGACCACTACTTTTGTTCCCCCCAAATTTTATTTAAAAATTTTCAATCTATGGAAAAATTTTAAGACCAGTACAATATCACACACTTAAGATCTGTATACTATTCTGTATACATACTTTAACTTAAAAAATTAAGACTAGTACAACAAACACCTACATATCCTTTGGCTACATTTGCCAATTTTAATGCTTTGCCATTTTGTTTTATCTCTGTCTCTTTGCTCACACAGACACACAGATCCATTTATATATTATTAAAATGTGTATATATGTGCATATATATATATACATATACATTTAATTTTATTTAACCATGTGAGAATATGTTATAGATATCATGATTCTTCACCTTTATACCATGTGCCTACTAATAATTTTTAGGAAACTTAAATTGATAAAAACTATACTCAGATATATAGTCCATATGCAGGTTTTCCTAACATCCATTGTAGCTGGGTTTAAAAAGTATCTAGAATACAATCGAGGATCATGCAATTGCCATGTCCCTTTTATCTCTTTTAAATTAGACTGGTTTCCCTGACTTTTAAAAAATGTCTTTCATGATACTGCCATTTTTGAGTAGTCTAGGCAAGTTGTGTTACAGAATTTGAATGTTTCTGATTGTTTCCACATGATTTGTTTGTGTTAAACATTTGTGATATGAATAATATGTAGATGATACGGTTTACTTTCATTACATTTCATCAGAGTGGTGGCACGTGATATCTGTTTGTCCCATTGCAGTGATGTTAAAAGTTTGATCATTCAGGTGAGGTGATGTCAGCCAGATTTCTCCTCTGTGACTACTGTGTATGTCAATTAGAAAGAGTATATTGAGAGAATATTTTAAATAATAATAACTGAAAAAACACTTTTAGCTACTGGCTAATAAGGTGATCTACTTTGTACTTCTGTTCCTTTTAGTTTCCTTACAGAATTTCATGATTATCCAAAGCACTGCTCTGGCAGAAATACACCAGGACGTTTACACAGCTGCCCACTGTTGATAACTAGCTAGTTGCTTGTCCACACTGACTCTTATTGGATCAAAAGGTCCTTATTACTTTCATTGGTTTAAAGATATCCTCTGATTAAAGTTGGCCAGTCTGCCAGCCTAGAGGGAGCCTCTGCTGGCTTTTCCTGTCTCTCTCTGGGCAGGAGCTGACCTACTGCCCAGCCTCTTCTTAAAGAGTCAGACACATATTTGTTTTTCCCCTTTTAGAGAATATGAACAATTGGATCAAAAATACAACTCATTGTCCACACTAATCTTATACACATTAAACATTATTAAACACACACACACACACAAAAGACAGAGGAGTTTCATAATAAAGGAAATTATGATATAGAAAAAGACTGGACTGGGAGTTATGAGACAGGTTCATGTCTCATCTACGATTTACAAGCTGTGTGATTTTAAGCAACTCACTCCACTTCTCTGAATTTCATGATTTTTATCCCCAGAAATAAAATCTTATTTATGTTTGTTGTTAACGCATCAAACAAAAGAAACCAGATGAATTTTCACTGAAATTTTATGGTTATTTAGGGTATATAATAACATTTATTTTGGGTGGCCCTGGGGGACACCTCAACAAGATAATTGAATCAGTTGAGATCATCAAGATTATGCTTTGAAAACAAGTTATAGCTAAACCTCAGAGACTTAACACAACCAAAATTTATTTTTTTCTTATGTTGTATGTCCACAACAGGCTTGCTATGGCCCCATTTCACCTTATCTTCACTCTGTGACCCAGGCTGATGATAACGGCTTTGTCTGGGACATTGCTGGTCTTGTGAAAGAAGGGAAAAAGAGGAGGCAAACCACATCCTGGGTGTTAGAGCTTTTTATTGGCTGAAGTAAATCATGTGATCATGCCTGCCATTATAGGAGAGGGAAGTATAATCCTCCTAAAGGGAGAAGCATCATAGGGTGGGAACAGTAAAATTTTGGGCCGCTAGCAATAAGATCTATTGCACAACTCATCCTTGAAAACAAACTTCAATGATAGGCCTTTAAGACGATCGGTAAGGAAGTATTTTCTCAGCATGCTAAGTCACCATAAACAGATTCATCAATCAAATGTGTTCTCCAACATCAATCAAATATGTTAATCTGTAGTTCAGCTGCTTCTCACATGACCAGATCCATGTAGTGTGCTCCAGGTTAGCAGCAGCAGTGAAACACTGATTTAATGATAATTAAAGGTTCTCCAAACAACACTGAGGAGGCCAGCAAGTCTGTTATGCAGAAATCGCAGTATGACTTTCACAAGCATTTTGTCCGGATCGAGCATGATGTCATGTGTGATGAAATTTTCAGTTGTATAAATGTGAAATATGATTATGTCACTTCCACTAGACTTGGAGCTCCTAAGGAGAAGGGAGTAGACTTTATTCACCTTTGAATTTAGACCGTGGTAGCATATAGTGGAATCTGAATCAATACTGATGAAATGAATGATTGAATGAGGAGGCTTATATGGGAATTCAGTTAGGCTAAGAAAATAAAGTTCAAATCTATATTTGACAATCATAGTCAAATTTTTTTCTTATGAAGTCTACATATCTTGATTGACAAAAGTGGTCAAGGAAGAAAAATTATGAACCAATACCTCTTACAAAAATGAGTGTACTAGCTCTACACAAGAAGTTTCACTTACAGTAACAATGCAGCTTATATGAACCAATCCTCCTGAAGGAACAATAATAAACTCTGAAGAAAATATAAAAAGCAACTAGCTGAAGGCACTGTAAGAGCAGACCAACTGGAGGGGAATTGATATTTAGAAGAAAAGGATGGTACAGGGTGAGTCTTATTTTTTTAAATTTTTTTTTTACTACATAAATAAAGAGTATTGGAGAAGAAATAAATGAAGGTAAAATAAAAAGTTTTAACTGATATAAAAATAACTATGTAGATAGTAATAGTAACAACTTTCTAGGTGAATATAGCTTATGGATAAGTGAAACAGATGACAGCAATAGCATGAGACGGAAGAGAAGAATTGGAAATACTCTGTTATAAGGTACCTACACTACCTTAAAGTGGTGCAGTGTTATTAAGATTAGTTTTTAAAATGTTGCAAACTCAAGGGCAACTGTTACAAATTTAATATAGAAGTATATTTAATATGCTTGCAGAAGATATAAAATGAAATCATATAAAATGTTTATTTACAACCAGGAAAATTAGAAAAAATGGAGGGAAAAATGGAACAAAGAGCAAATGTAATGAACAGAAAAATTATAAACATGGTAGAAATTAATTAAACTATATCAATAATCGTTTTAAATGTGAATGGTCTAAATAGACCAAATAACCAAATTTCTGTTCAGAAAAAAAAGTGCAGCTCACTGCCAGCATTAATTTAATTTTACGTAAATACACTCTTGGAGGCTGAAGCAAATCTAACTGGTTTCCAAAGTGAAAATAAAATATAAAAACTGTTCTTGGAGTTATTTCTCAATAGAACTTGTCTCTAATGCTAATATAACAGAAATGTACGCATAAATCAGAGTCATCAAACGAATCTTCAGCTATCAACTGATCGGGAATGATACTAACATCATGCACAGGAATGGTTTTTAGGATTTGACATTTGCACAATTGAGAATTACTATCTTTTGTAAATGAAAATACCACTACTAAAACTAGAATGCTATAAATAGAATGATATCGTTTGTTCCAAAGACTTGGTATACTAGAGCAGTGTGAAAATATAATAAAAGTGACATATTTTGTGGCAAATTTTGGGGGTAAGATTAGCACTGTAATCTGCGAATTATCTTGGGGTAAACGCTGTGGCAGCAAGTGCTGCTGGTGAGTATTCTCGGGGCAAATAGGAAACGGATTAAAACAGATTGACAGACTGTCAGACTGTCAAGAAACATACTTTAAATATAAAGACTTAGATCTGTTAAGCAGAAAGGGATGGAGAAAAATATACCATGCTAATACTAATCAAAAAAAGTTGGAATAACTTTATTAATTTCAGACAAAGCACACTTGAAGATATAGAAAATGTTCAGGGATAAAGAGGGGCGTTACATAATGATAAAGGGACCAATTCTTTGAGAAGACATAACAATCTTAAATGTGTATGTATGTAATAAGAGAACATCAAAATATATTAGCCAAAAGCTGATATAATTCAAGGAGAAATACACAAAATCCACTAATATAGTTGGAGACTTCAACACAGCTCTTTCAGGAATTGATAAATCAAGCAGACAGAAAACCAGTAAGGATGTAGTTAAACTGAATGGCATTATCAATCAACTTGATCTTATTGACATTTCTAAAATACTCCATACAAATATAGTAGAATATACTTTTCTTTCAAGCTTACATGGGACATTCATGAAGATAGACGTTATCCTGGGCTATAAAACACACCTTGACAAATTTAAGGGAATAGAAATCATACATAGTGTATTCTTATAACACAATAAAATTAAAATAAAAATCAATAACAGAAAGATCGCTGAAAAATCTCTAGATATTTAGAGATTAAACAATATACTTCTGAATAGCACATGAGTCAAAGAAGTATCAAGATAAATATTTTTAACTAAATAACAACCTAAAAATAGGAATACAATTTATCAAAATTTGTGGGATACAGTGAAAGCAATCCTTACACTATAGAGAAGTCTATAGCATTGAATGGATATATTTTAAAAGAAGATTTAAAATAAGTAATCTAAACTTCTACTTTAGGAAACTGTTGAAAGAAGAGCAATTTAAGTCTAAAGCAAGCATAAGATAAGAAATAATAAATTTAGAGCAGAAATCAATGAAACTGAAAATAGAAAATTAATATAGAAATTCAATGAAATCAAAGGTTATTTTTTAAAAAGATCAATATAATTAATATATCTCTAGGCTGTTTAACCAGGAAAAGAAAAAAGGAGAAAAGTTACAAATAAAAAGTCAGAAATAAAAAGAGGGCTTATCTAGTGATCCCATAGACATTAAAGGATAATAAAATAATATTATGAACAGCTCAATGCCCACAAATTTAATAACTTAGAGGATATGGACTGATTCCTTGAAAAATACAAACAAACAAAATTCACACAAGGAGAAATAGATAATCTGAATAGGCCTATATCTATCAAGGATATCAAATCAAAAACTAATAACCTTCCAAAAAACAAACAAACAAACAAACAAACAAACACGAGGGCCATATAATTTTATTGGAGAATTCCACCAAACATTTAAAGAAGAAATTATATCAGTTCTCCGCCATCTCTTTCAGAAAATATTGATTCACTAATTGTAACAAGTATACAATACTAATAATACATATTAATAAAAGGGAAACCGGGGTGTATGGGAACTCTGTACTATCTGTGCAGTTTTTCTGTAAATAAAAAACTCTTCTGAAATGAAATAGAAAGTAAAATGCTAAAAGGAAATATTGTCAACCCAGAATTCTATATTTAGTAAAAAATATCCTCCAAGAATAAAGAAAATTGAAGTCATTTTCAGGTAAAGAAAAACTAGAATAATACATCCACAGCAGGCCTTCAAGTAATAATACTAAAGAAAGTTCTCAGAACTAAAGGAAACAGTATCAGATGGAAGATCAGATCTTCAGGAAGACATGGAGCACCAGAAATGGTAACTATGTAAGTATATGTTTTTAACTATCTTTTTCTCTTAATTTTTAAAAAATACGCTTAAAGTTTAAGCAAAAGTTATAGCATTGTACGGTAGGGTTTATAGAGTATGTAAGTGTAATAATATTTGTGAACTATAGCATAAAATATGGGGGTCAAAATGAGTATGGAGTTAGAAGGTTCTCAGATTTTCAGTGAAGTGGTACAATATTAGCTCTAAGTAGACTTGAAAAGCTAAGAATATATATTGAAATATCTAGAGCAAGCACTTAAAAACAATGCAGAGTGTATAGCTAAAAAGCCAGTAAAAAATTAAAATGGAATTCTGGAGACTATTCAATTAACCCAAAAGAAGTCAGAAAAGAAACAACAGAAGAATGAAGACCAAATGACACAAACAAAGAGCAAAATACTGGACCCAAATCCATACATATCAATAATGATGTTGAACAGAAACAGATTAAACATCCCAATTAAGAGACATAGATTATCAGAATGGATTTTGAAAAAGATCCAATTGTATGATATCTAGGAGAGAGGTACTTTAAATATAATGGCACAAATATATTGAATATAAAAGGCTAGAAAAAAATAACACATAGAAAGCATGAAAAGTTGGAGTAGCTATATTAATATCGGAAAAAATAAATTGTAAAATAAAGAGTCTTACCATAAATAAAGAAGTACTTCATAATGCTAAAAGGGGCAATTCCACAGGAAGATACAACAATCATAAATGTGTGTGCATCCAATAACAGCTTCAAAATTTATGGAGCAAAAATGAACAGAATTAAAAGAAATAGACTTCCAATGAAAGGTGTTAATAATAGGGGAAATTGAGTGTAGATTTCGATAGTACCCTCCAAAACCATAAACCACTTAGGTATTTAGCTAAGAAAATATGTCCAAGACCTATACACTGAAAATGTTTAATTTAGAGAAACTAATTGCCTAAATAGACAGAAAGATATACCATGTCCAAGAATTAGAAGACTCAATATTGTTAAGATGGCAGTTCTCCCCAAAATGACCCACAGATTTCTCACAACCTCAATCAAAATTCAAATGGACTTTTTAAAAGCACAAACTGGCAAGCTGATTCTAGAATCTATTTAGAAATATAAAGGACCTAGAAAAACCAAAGCAATTTTTTGTGGAATAAAATTGGAGGACTCTTTGCAATATCCAATTTTAAAACTAACTATAAATCTACAGTAATGAAAACAGTGTCATACCAATGAAAAGATAGACATGGAAATCAATGGGCAAAAAAGGAGAATTCAGAAATAGACCACACATACGTGGTCGCTTGATATTCTACACAGGAGCCAAGGCAGTTCGATGAGGGAAAGTCTTTTTAAGTAGTATTTGATCATACTGGTATCTCTGTGAAAAAAATGGATGTTAGCTTTTGTATCACACCACATGGAAAAACTGACAAGATGAGGATCATTGACCTAAATATAAAACCTAAAATGTAAAATTTCTAGGAGAAAATACTTGCAAATTTGGAAGTAGGCAAAGATTTCTTAGAACCAAGAAAGTAAAGTTCATAATAGAAAAAAATAATAATTTGAAGAATTAGACTTCTTCAAAATTATAAAGTTTTCCTCTTTGAAAGACACATTAAGAAAATAATGAGGTAAGGCACAAGGTGAGTGAATTTTCTTTGTGTATGTTAACGTCCTGTATCCTAAGAAAGATCTGGTAGGCTGGAGAAGATGTAAGAAGGTAGGGTAGACTAAAAACCTAGGAATGTGGTGAAAAGAAAAAGTCTCTAAAGTATATAGAGACAAAAAATATATAAAAGGTGCAAATGTAGATGTGTTGATCAAATCCCAGAAGAGCCATATGAAGAATGCCTATTAAAAGAGACACTTTACGACAAATAAAATGATCTGCCACTTTATCTAAGGAGGAAGAAATTTTTCAGTTCTTTACTCTGAGAGATGGCACTTAGAGAGGTCACGTTAAGGGAATCTGTGAAGTCTTGGAACATAGGGTGATAGCAATCATGCCTGGTCATCCATATGCTGGCCCCTTCCTCCCTCTCAGCCATTCACCCTATCTCTTCCCTTCCCACATCTCTTCCCATTGGTCTGAACTCTGCTTGGTAGAGATGTTGGAGTGTTTGGTTATGTGTCCATCATTCTTCCATGTGACTAGCTTCAGAGCACACATTCTTTGCCAGTGCCATGCCAATGGGTGGGCATGGAACCCTGTCCTGACCATTGAGCCCTGAGGGAAGGTGCCAGGATATAATCTCATCTGTTCCTGTGTAGAATAGCTTCGCTATCACTTCCTTAAAGCTGAAACTTCAAACTAATTCTTACCTTAGCTTGGAAAGTCCAGATTAGAGCCATGGTCCATCCTCAAGTTGCTGCCACCAGGTAGAAAGAATAGAAGCAGGACATTTTCCACGGTTTTGATAAGAGAGCCTGGGAATCTGTGTGTTCTGTCTTCTAAATATATCAAAAGTCAACAAACCAAATTCTGAATACTTCAGTGACTCCTTCTCAAGGGACATTGATCTTCCCTGAGCATCCTGCAGCCTTTTATTAAATAAGTGAACTCTATTATTATCTTACCTCACGCAATCACAGTAGGTTCCACTAACCTAGGTTTTTCTATCATAATTATCTAATCCCCCACCACCTTCAATTTTTCTGCCCTTGTTTCATTATTTTTTCTTTTATTATCATATCTGAGCCTGTACCATTTCTGTAATTGGGACAATTGGGACAAGAGAGCAGTGTGAATTGTTATTTAGAGATATAGGTGCATGAATTGTTTTCTTGAGTAGGTTGGGTCATTGTATTCACTGAATGGTATAGAGATAGGGAAACGGAATGGCGTGAGGGTGACCACAGCTACACTCTGCCTAGAATCTGTGTGTCTTGTGGGGGAAAAACATCAGACTCTCCCCAAATTTTGTTTCAGATAATGCTCTGTTCTCCTGACTCAGGAGATAGGGGGAGATGATAGTGAGGGTCTTTAGGGAGATGGGATTGATTCAGAATCAGACCAAAATATCAGGGGAACTTCTGAAATAATGAGCCTTCAGGTCTAAGTAGAAATAGTCTCAAGATCCCTTGGCACAGCTGACAGTGTGACTCAAATTTGAACCCAGATAGCAGAGCATCTTTTTGTTTAGAGAGTCAATAATGTGTCTGGGTTTGGGACTTGACAACCTTTTTAAATGACGCTAAATAATCAATTAATATGGAAATGTATGCTCCTGCCCTCCAAGCACACAGAAGCTTAGTCCTCTGGCAGCTGTGGGAGGGTCTGATGGGAGGCTTTAGAGAGCCCTCCAGTCCTGATCTGACCCCAGGGAGCAGCTGGCTCCCCAGGGCCTAGGAAGAAGACATCATCCTGGCTTCCAGGCAGGAGGGAGAACTGATCCTTTGATTTGGCAATTCAGACACAGATGGAGAAGGGAAGCACAAGAGTGTAAAGTTTACCCTCTGAAATTACATCTAAGCAGAAAATGAAGTGGCTGGGCAGCTGTTCTAGGAGTAAAAGGCCCAGTGGTTGCCATTTGGACAGGACAAAAGAAGGGAAGTTATAGAGAAAAGTACTCTTTCTCATGTGTTCGATGACTCCTAGGTCTCAAACTCCTGCTGCCTCCAGGACCTCATCAGACCCTTGCATCTGGACAGAGCACTGCACTGGTCTGGAGGTCGGCAGACGTGACTCCACCAAGAGCAGGCTGGGGGGCCTGGACTGGGTTCCTCTCTACAGAGCCTGGGTCACAAGGACCGCTTCAGAAGGTTATGAAATAAGCAATGACTGTCCAGCCAGCAAACACTATCCCAGGCCCACCAGATTCCAGCCAGGACACATGAGGAAGACCAAGTCAGGATTCCTGCCCTCAGGGAATGCTGGGCTCTGGGCAAAGCCAGCTCCCCACCAGCACCTTTCCTCCCCCCCACCTTCTCCTTTAGCTTATGTGTTACTGTCTCCAGAAAGCCTTTCCTAACAGCATCCTCTTCCCCAACAAGCTGGATTAGATGCCCTGTTAAATACTCCTGTTCACCTTCTAGTTCTCCATCATACTAATTAGCATACCTATTATTACCTGTTCAATGTATTCCCCACTGGTTTATAAGCATCAAGAAGGCAAGAAGTGTTTCACACACTGCTTTGTCGTTTTCACTAAACAGTGCCTGGCATAAAAGAGGCACTTGAAGACGATCTGTTGAACCAAATGAATACAAAAGTAAATAGTATAATTCTTATCTTTACAGATCAGGAACCAGATGCCCAAAACAGAGATGAAGGTTACCAAGGCCATCGGAATGCTGACTGGCAAGCCTGGGACTAAGACACAGCATCCTGTCCCCAGTTCAACACTCTCCCTAAAGAGGAACTAGTGCCGTGTGTCTCCTTTAGTTCCTGAGCAGGGAAATCTGGCTTGGAAGGCCGGGGAAATGAGAGGAGGATGCCTGATTTGTTCAGCTCTCCGTCTTTCCACTCTCTGCCACCACCTTGTTAGGCACCCTGACACTACCAGTTTCTTAGCAAAACCCAAAAGTGTTGAAAGATTGAATTATCCCATGCCACAACCTCCTGGGCCCAGCCAAATAGTCATCCTGGAGTCTGTGAGGCCTGGATGCTTGCCAAGGGGCTGCATGAACCGGAGACTGTTCAAGGTCTTTGGAGAAGATACAAAACGAAGTGCATATTCAGAGCACACTTGGTAATGACCCCAGGTTTTATGTACAATGAATACATATTATAGAATTATCATGGGGTAGATTTATTGGAGGTGGGAAGTAACCAAGTTTTATGAAAAATAATTACCGCCATCAAGTTGATATAATTACTGGCACTGGTTTGCCGAGGCTGCTATCTAATTTTATTTATAGGCAATTTTTCTGATATAGTTTAAACGACACCCAGAGAATAATTGGTCTGTTTTAATTTATTTCCAGACTGCTCCTCTGCCGCCTCCGCTGGCCTGGGGAGGAGCTGAGTGCGCGTGCTGTGTGGTCACTGCCGTGATGGCTCTGGATGCTGGGCCAGGCTCAGGGCTGGCCTGAGAGCGCTTGCATTTGGGGACGGAGAGGACATGGGCTGTTACCGTCCGAATCCTGCCGTGGTTGCCTTTCCATAGAATACATGACTATATTCTTTGGGATGCAGGGTTTAAGGGCGAAATTGCAAAGATTGCAAAGGGAAAATAAGAATAGAAAGGATATGGGTCTCGGAGTTACAAAGACCTATGTTTCATTCCTGGTTCTGTAGCTCATTATCCAGGTGACCTTTACTTACTGAGTCTCAGTTGCCATAAAGAGGAGACATCTAACTTGAAGAATTGACAAGAGAATTACACGGGGTATGTGAATCAGCCCTTTCAGAGCCTGGCACCAACGGGCAGAAATGAAATGTTATTAGGAGGTGCAAGACGGGGCTGGGGAAAGCAAACTTCCTTAAATGGCAGAGCCGGGTGAGGAGCCCCTGGGGAACACAGTGCCTGCCATCTCACAGACCCTGCGAAGGAACAGCCTTCGCACACTGTGTTGGGGTGGGCACCTGACCTGAAGGCAGCGGCTCTGTAGGCTGAGCAGCCGTTCTATGCAGTCACTTAGTCCAAAACCTAGGTTAGTCCAAACTAGGTAGATAGGTTCTTAGCTGAGCCGAAAGGATTTTCTCTGAATAGTTCGTGAAGGGCAGACGCAAGCAGGCATGCAAGGAGGAAAGAGAGAAAGAGAAAAGACAGGGGTGTTGGGGAGGACAGCATGGGAGACACCTAGCTAAGGGAAGGGTGGAGCCCTAGAGATGCTGTAGGTGGATAGTTAACTTAGAAGGGCTTTCTAGACTCCGAATGTCACTCCAAAGTGCAGAACTCTGTGCCAGCCTCCATGGGGTCAAGCTGTATGCCTGTGCCTGGGTTCACCTGTGACTCTTATTTTTCTCATTGCTCCTATATTCCTCCTACAACCCTCATCACTAGAGATAACCTGTGTGGATTTCTGTTCCTCGTTACAGAAAGCCAACACAGCACCAAGGGCCTCCAGAGCAATGCCTCTGCCCACAAGCTCTACTCACCAGCACAATGTGCACACAGGAAAGTGGATCCAGAAAAGGGTCCAAGGTCACTCACGACTAGTGGCACAGCTGAGGCTGAAAACCAGGGCACATGACTCAGTTTACTGAGAAGAAGGGGCTGCATTTAGCTTCCTCCAAAAGCATACAGGCATGGTTTTGTAGGAAAGTGGTAAAATGCAGGGTGAGTTGAGGAGTTGCAAAAGCTGTCATAGCAGGCACTAGATCCAGTTGCTCCAAACTACCATATTTGCTAAAGTATGCTTCCTCTCCTCACCCTCCCTCACATGCTGTTTGCAAATAACTTCTTTCCTGGTATCCATGGTGACACTGACACCTGCTCTGTGACAGCTCTCAGCGCGGCACGGGAAACATTTCGTAGCAGTTGTTTTCTGTATTGTTCTGGGTGTGTGTATGAAGTGTGTGCTTGGGTGTGCATGTGGGCACACCCGTGTCTCCATGGAAAACCCAAGGTCTTGGAGCATTGGGAACTTGTCATTTTCTTCCTTTCTTTACTCTAGCAAGTGCTTGGGACATCAACTGAGAGCTCAGAAGGTCCACAAACCTGCTAGGTATCCTCAAGACGACTCTTTCATCCTCTTCAAGGGTAATTTCAAATGCGTACAAGTCTCTTCAAACCCTCTGCTGGCCACTTCTCCCTCTCAGCAAATGGTTGTTACCTTTACTTCGTTAGAGAACACAACCTATTCCATGGAAACATCAAAACAGCCTACTGGCAGCTACAGAATTTTTTTTTTTTTAGAAGAGAAACAGTTGTATCATTGAGTAAGCATTTTTCAGCATTTTTGAAGTATAGTTAACAAGTAAAATTACAAGATGTTTAAAGTATACAGTTGTGGCAATTTGATGTATGTGTACATTGTAAAAGAGTCCTCCCATCTATTAATTAGCACATTCATCACTGTATGTAGTGTGTGTGTATGTATGTATGTATGTATGTATGTATGTATGTATGTGAGAACATTTAAGTTCTACTGTTTTAGCAAATTTCAGTTACACAATACTCTCTGAGATATTTCTTCACCTTACTTTTCAAGTCCTACTGCAGTTTTTATTTCCGTTTTCGTATTTTTCATTTGCAATGGCTTTTATCCTGTTTTTATGTATTCTATTTCCGATTCACAGAATGCAATATCTTATCTCTGCAAGGCTACTAATAATTTTTAAAAATGTATCCTCTTTGCATATTTCTTCTATTCAGGTTATTTTCTATCTTTGTTTTTTGTTATGGCCTCTTTTATATTAGAGACTTTCCACCAATGTCTGGAGATCCTTCGCTGTTCATGTATATTTCAAAGCAGGGCCTTAACACCAGGTTAGAAGCTTGGCGGGGAGAGGGCAGGAGCCCTGTCCACTGTGGTTTTCACTGCAGAGTAATCTGGCTAGAGACCCCTAGTATCAGTACTATCTTATCTTTTCTCTTGGGCCATTCAGCTTCCCAGAGAATAAATGACACCGCTAATTTTTGAGCCTTTTGAAAGTCCAGTATAAGGTCAATATTTCTTAGCTTTCCAAATGGCTGTCTTAGAATTCAGCTTCCTCAGGTCTGCGAAGTCAGATACTACTCATCTATCTGCTTTCCAGCCTCTGAAATTTTGTTGCCGATGACTCCTTTCCCACTCTGTTTGTCCTTATGAAATTATGTATTTTGTTCAGTTTGTTTTTATTTTTAATTGATGTGTAGAGGCGGAGAGGAGATTAATGTGTATGTTCAACCCATCATTTAACTTGAACTTCTGGTCATTTTTGTTTAAAAATTTTTTTTTATCGAACAGTTCTTCTAAATAACAAGCTGCTCTGTTTCATTTAAAATAATATTTGGTTAGCAAATCCATATTTCACAATCTTCAGAAGCAAGGTGAGCACCTGTGGTGATAGAGACAATTCATCATCAAGAGAAAATGCAGGTCCATTTTAGGAAATTTCAGGGGTTTTATCCTTTGGCAAACTTTTGATTTCCATAGACTAGTAAAAGCTCGGTATCTGGATGAGGAAATGACATTTATTTCAGAAATGCAGTTGGAAAATGACTGATGTCTCGTCGTGGTGATCATGGTGGTTGGCTCCCCAGCAGGACTGGTCTAAGCCAGCAATTGCTTTAGCAATAGGCATATAACCCAAATCCAACAAGGGATCGATGAAAGTTTACTAGGAGTCTTTTGGGAAAGTTTGCTTGCTTCTGAAAAACAAAACAAAACAACACACAAAAAAGAGACTGCTCCTGTCGTTCCTCTGGATGTTATCATTTCTGGGTGTTCCACCCAGGACTGCTGCAGCCCACTGAAACTGAGGACAGCAGAATGAAAGAATGAAAAACATGGCATCCTTGATGACTTTATTAGGCCAGGATCACCCAGCATGGGTTGTCTCTTCCTCTGAACTTCCAGTTATGGGGAATGATACTTATCTTTATTCCTTAACCCAATTTGAGTTGGGGTCTTCTGCTGTTTGCAGCTGAAAACATCCTCGCTTCATACACAACCAATACACAAACCACATTCTTAGGCAGAAAAGCCTTTATTTTTCAAGAATTATGTATAAATGATCATCTATAATTCTGTTTAGGTCATGAAAATAGATTCAAGAAGAATGAGATTAGTATCTGTACAAATATGAATAAACGTATTACTTAGCATTCAAGTACCTGAAGGTTACTTTTTGAACAGCATTTATTTCATCATTTTGAGTCTCCCTTTCCATCAAACTAAAATCTGGATTATCACCCTATTTTCTTAAGTCCTAGTAAATATAAAATAAAGAAGAAAATTAGTTGCAGTGAAATGAACCTTTAGAAGTAAGGGGAAAAGATGATTCTATTATTTATTTTTAACAGTTTTTATCAGTTCTTTTGAGGTTCTCCTTTGAAGAAGACTCTTTTGTGGATTACTCTAAAAGTTATTATTTGAGCCTTAGTTCTATAAATTATACCCTAAGAGATAAATTTTATAATTTCTTATAATAAGCAGCTTTAGCAGAAAATATCTGGAGAGGAGAGGTGGTGTAGTTTAAGGCAAAAATTAGGTGAACAAATGTTTTACTATTAATACCATGCTCTATTGAATAATGGCTAAAAGCACAGGCTTTGGGGTCAACAGGGTGGGTTCAAATCTTGCTTTACCATTCACCATCTGTATGGCTGTGGGTCAGCTGCTTAACTATTGTACCTCCAATTCATCATCTGTAAAATGAGGGTAATAATAATACCTACCTCATAGGGTTGATGAAAAGATTAAATGAAGAAAACACACGTATTTTTTTAAAAAAGACCTGAACTGTGTCTGGTACTCAAAAAAAAAAAAAAAAAAAAGGTCATTCTATTCATTTATGGAACACCCATTGAGTGTCCTCTGGAAGAGCTCCACCCTCAGTGTGGAAAGCATGGCTAGGTCAAGGAGAGAGAGAGAGAGAGTTGGTTTTAAAACCTTGCCTTTTGCTGACTACTGCACCCATCCCTGCCTGCACCCCTGTGTTTCCCTTCTCCCTGGCATACAGCCATGGTCATCGCCTCTGGCCCCTCAGCCTCACCCTGGGCCGAGATGGGTTTTTATTCTCTTCAGTTGGATCTGTTTATCTTCCTCTGCCAGAGGACACAGCTCCTATGCCAGAACTGCTTCCTGCTCTGAGACCACTCTCTGCTCATTCCAAAAAATGCATCACCACTCCATTTCTGTTCAAAGCTTTTTTGTTACCAAAGTCACTCAAAACAATCCTGGACAAAGGGGCAAGGGAATTGGGAGTCCTTGGAGGCCAAGAAATCCTTAACATCCTGTGCAAGGGGCTGCTTTAGGCCTTGGGCACTGGAAGGCCCACATGCCAATAAACCATCACTTGGCCTAGAAATAAGGGCCTTGTGAGAGTGAAGGTGAGGATTTTGAGAGGACAGAGGGAAGGGAGAATTTCTGAGTTGGAGAATCAAGAATATAGAGGATGTGACATTTGTGCCATGCCAAGATGGGAGGATTGGATATGCAGCAGTAGGGTGGGCAGGAAGGAGGAGAGAGCATGAATAAAGCCAGAACAACCTTTCTTTTCCAGAAGATGGTATAGCCATGAATACTGTGGCCGTACCAGGCTGTGGCCATTCACATCTTCCTTTATTTATTCACTTCCAGACTCTTTCCATGGCATAGAGCCATCTATCTTCTTTATTTAGCCTGGGATTGCTGTAGTTCATGCCTCCTCCCTACACTTTGGGTGAATATCCTTATGCAGCTACCCAGTCTGTAGGTTAATTGTCGAAAATGAAAGCTTTGACAGAAATTCCAGAACCGTGAATGTCCCTTTCTCCAGGGCTGTTTCCCATCTCTTTACTGCCTATTTGGAATGATAAGAGGACTTGGACATCTTCAAAGTCCAGCTCAAGGACTACCTCCTATAAGAAGAAAACAAGGAAGCTGGCTTTTACTGAATAGTTGATCTGTGTCGGCACCTGCTGAGTCTTCTCCCACACTCCTTGGTTTAATCCTCCGGCACCATAGTGAGTACTTCACTCAGGCTGTTGCATTCCATCGATTGAGCACTTTGCGATGCCAACACAGAAGTGGGTTTCTGGTCTCTCCTTGATGTCAAGCTCCCCACTCATGACAGAAACAGCACACAGGAGCCTCCAGTCCACAGCCCAAGTTCACTGGATCCCTAGTTTACTGCAGGATCTGGCCATTTTGGGAATCCAGCCAGCATCTTCCTGAGGATGTGCTCTAGTGACTCATGACCAGCCCCCGGGAGAATAATCCAGAATCTACTCGCCAAAATTTAACAATAACAGCATTTTAATCATCTCTTAGGAGTGACGGACGTCACTGCCTTCAGGGAAAGAGGAGGTGTTCCACCCAGCTGCTTCCTACAGAAGGCCTCCCTTCCTTTCAGGTGGGTGGCAGGGTTTGCAGAATGGGGTGGAGGTGTGGGTGAAAGGTAGTGTCACTTTTCACAATCAGAGAACTTGAAAGGATGCTGCAGCTTGTGAGATCTTCTGAGCCTGAGGCCTCTGTGTATAAAATAAGGGGTTGGACTAAATGATCCTTGTCTCCTTATAGTTCAAAGACTCTAGGGCTCTGAACATTTCTGAGCTCCTGTGCTATCCTTGAGGTTTTTCTGCTTCTGAAGCATGAGCTAAACTTGGAAATAAAGTCAATAAAGCCTTAAAAGGAGGAGTAATTCAGCTTATTTCCCTTCAGCTGCAGTCAAACCTACCCTATGTCCTGGCCCCAGCCAATGTAACTTCTTTTATTTGCTAGTCATCTTTCATTATTGGAAATTCAAACCAGGAATTAGGACTTCTGGAAAAAGAGGACCCAGCCAAACCTTCACCTTGTACTGAGCTTTTGCCTTCAGTACTGGGCCTCTCAGAAGACATTAGTTATTAAAGATGTGGAATACAAAAGTGGCTGAAGAATCCACAGTGACCTAGGGCAGGATGCTATACCAATGGCCTGTCACCTCCTCAAAGACAGCTCCTAGATTATTCTATCATCTGATCCTTTATCCTATTTGGAGGAAATTCCAGTCAATGTGAGTTGTTGGGGACCAGACATTCCCACTCTTGCCCCTTCATGACTGGGGCATGAGCACATGATTTAGGCATGGCCATTCAGGAAATGCAAAAGGGATTTTGGTTCTTGAGAGTGACAGAAGGCTAAAAATTATTTATAGCAGCAGCGAAGGAGAGCAGATGCAGCAGGTGTCCAATGGTAAGGAGACTTTGTTTGTGATGACCAACTATTCTTGTGGTGTGATCCATGTCCCGGCCTCCCTTGGTTTCTGCCCATTTTTGAATTCGGTTCTTCAGTCTTCAAATTGATTCAGTGAGCTCTGATAAATATACATCCAATACATTCCATTTCTCCTTAGAGAATCGGTTTCTGTTGATTGCAACGATGTGCTGGCTGGTACCTCACCATCACCCACTAACCAAGTCAGGAAGCTGGAATCCTTCTGACTACCCTGGTCACTGAGGTTCATTGATCTCATCCTTGATGCCACCTCATGGCTTAGCCTTACATTTGCTTGTCCCCTGGTTGGTATCTCCTCTGGCCTCTTTTAACCACAAACATCTACTTCTGATCAATCTCAGAATCCAGAATCAGGCTGCAACCTCCAACAGGGTTTTTGGCAGAGAGGAAAAGGAGAAACTGGAGCAAAGAAAAGTGTTCAGCAACTCTGAGAGGAGAAGGAAGGCAGAAGGCAGGCACCACAAACACAGGTGCACCTCGGTATCGCTGTAATAACTGTCTGTCTGATCCCGAGACTGCACGCACTTCTTTTCATGGTACTTTTCCTTGTTTTCTAAAGCCACATCAATGAAAAGTATTAATTACTCTTTAAATGGAAATAAATTAACTTAAGAAGATGCAGTTTTTCTTGACTTTATGGTAGCCAGGTTACCTGAGGATGCATTAATTGATTTTAAATCCAAATCAGCCTAATGCACCTAGACACTTTGCCGGGTAATGGAAATTAGTGATGATTCCTGTAAGGAGAGGCTTAATGCCAACTCCTGTTTTTGCACATTTTTGTCACTGTGGTTGAGATAAGTCAATCATAGGTGGAAAAGGCCTAGTAGCATCAAGCTCTTATTTGGTAAATATTTATTGAGCACCTACATAATGCCGAGGACTATGCAAGGCACTGGGGATCCAATGATGAACAAGACTAACCAGGTCCTTACCCAGTGAAGCTTAGAGCCGAATACATTAAAATGATTTTGAGGGCTTCCTAAAGTTTCTATGTACAACTTCTCTGATCTCGGGCTCACTGAAGCTGGCCTTTGTAGCCAGGCCCAAGGGAGACCTGGTGATGGAATATCAGCGAGCCTCATATGAAAATACCAGGAGACTGAGGAGTGGACAACCACAAAAGGGAATCAGCATGGCTGGGCTCATCTCCTTTGTCTCCCCAGGCTGTTCTTGCATGGAGACATAGGTTAGTGGACAGAATTGGTCCTGGAAAATCTGTGACAACCTCCATTACCATCTCCCTGGCAACCCCATCTAGGGTTGCCAAATTTGGCAGATCAAAATACAAGATACCCTGTTAAATGTGAATTTCAGATAGATAATTGATTAATTCTTTAGCCTAAGCATGTCCCAAGCAGTATTTAGGATATATTTACACTTATATTTATATACTACACATAGTTATATACTTATTTAACTTAATTGGGTGACGTTATTTTATCTGGCAACCCTACACTCCACCCCCCCCCCCAGCAATATGTCCTGTGCCCCCAGTACCCCTGATATCTGCTCTGAAACAGAGCCTTCTACAGCGCAGGAGTGCAGCATCGACCAGCCCCTTTCCAAATGTACTCATCCTGAGAAGCGATCAAGATGATTCTGCTCGCACCTAGCTGTCCCAGGAAAGAACTTCAAGCAAGGAACGATATGTTCTAAGGAGGATACAGAGATGAATAAGACACAATTACTACTCTAAGGAACCTAGAGGCAGGGGAAGTGGAGTAAGCTATTCAAATAATTGTAATACGAAGTGCAAAATGAAAAAGGACTTGAAGTGCCAAGGGAAGATGAGGAGGAAGAAATCACATTTACTTTGGAGGGCGAGAGTCTTGTGGGCATCATGGAGGAGGTGGTATTCACAACTGACTAGACCAAAGACAAAGCCATGAATTTAGTTCAGTTCACAGCTTGGATGTGGTCATTACAAAGCTTCCAGGAGTCCCCACATGCCCATCACAGTTGATACCCTAAATGAAGTTTTTTCACCATCCTTGACCTAGAGGTGTGCCCTAATGTTGCCAAAAGGAGCCTTCTGGAAAAGGCATGCCAGGTGGAGCGTTCAATTTAGACCCAAATCATGAGAAAGGGCCTGTGTGTTTGGAGAACTCTGAAAGTCTCACGGAGCCAGAGTCTAGGTCCATGTAAGGTGTGTAGTGGGAGAGGTCATCTCAAAGGTATGTCAAGAACGGGTGAGGAAGGTCTTGGATTACAGGGAGCTGACACTTCCACTGGAAAGTTGGGGTTGGGTTGGGAGAGGGCACCTGCTCCCCTGGAGGTGGGCATCCATGCCTGAGGGCCCATATGGGTGCTGTTCCTGTTCCCAAAACTCAATGGACACTGGCTGCGCCAAATAAGGGAATGCCAATCACATTCATGGTAAATATTTAGACATCTGAGCATTTTGAATAGATAACATTTCAGAGGCTGCTTTATGCTTGCATGGCATTAATGAGGGAGGAGAAAGGCTTCTCATTCGTTGCTTCCTGGTTAATATGAGTGAGCATTCCCCAGGCAGGCAAACATTTACAGCGGCAGTGGCCGAACCCAGCCCTGATAATGCCCTGAGGTGGCCAGAGAAGAAAGCCAAATGCTCCCTTGGCCTGTGCAAAGAAAGTAGCAAAGAAATATCCTGGGTGTGGGGTGGGGGTGGTGGAGTGCTACAGGTTCTCAGTGTGGAGAGATTCTTTGGTCCATGATCATACCCCAAGGATTATTCTGCACACTGTACTCAGACCATCCCAGCACTGAGGTCTGTGGAGACAGAAGAGCTGATGGCTGGCTAATGAATTCTTCCCTAGCAAGTCAGGCAGACAGGCTCCAGCTGCCCCCGTGGGTCTATTAGCTGGGCTAGGCTCCTTGGGCAGAGCTCTGCGTGGGTCTGTCAGGGAGTGTTTTTGAGAAATTAAGGTGACGTTGCTAAGTGGGTACACATAACAGGAGGGATCCGGCCTGCCTCTCTGTCCTCCTTCTGCCTGACAGTCCCGCTCTGAGGGAATAATGCATTAGAGTATGTTTGGGCTCCTCCAGAAACGTAACTAAAGTTGGCTTTAATGAAGATGGAGCCAGCCTGTGCCCAGATTTAGACCAGATAGGAGCAGGCTCCTGGGCCCCTCCTGGGTTCATTGCCCTGGTAGACTCCTGCCCCTCAGCATCCTCTGAAGCCTGGAAGGAAAACAGAGGTGACGTGGCTGGGGGAGCTGAGGCCAGAGATGTAGGGTTCCATCACTGCTGCTCTAGCTGGTGCCCTCTGTATCTCCGGCCAGGGTGATCCAGACCTTCCTTCCCTTTTTCTGAACCTGCCTACCCACCAGATCCTGATCTCCTATGATTTTCAACTTCCCTAGGCCTCTGTCACTAGATTTTAGAGACCTGGACTATAACCTGACCCTCTTTTCACAAAGCATGGGGTACCTGCTAGAAGAGCCCAAAGCCTGGCTTCCCCTGAATGGCTCATCCTCCTCCTAGCCTTCCCCCGCCTCTCCTCTATTCCCTCCTTCCTCCCTTCTCACCCCCCTCTCTCCACCAGTGGGGTTGAGCCGGAAACCACAGGAAGGGGCTGGGTTGGCTTTGGCTGCGGAGGCTGAGAGCTGGAGGTGGGGAAATCAGGAAACCCAGGCTTGATTCCAACATGAATTGGAAAGATCCCCAACAGCCAGGGCATTAGATAAATACGGTTCCAAAACCCGTGAATGGCAAAGGATTTTTTATTTCCATTAAACTTTAAAACTTTGGTTTTAAAGCACAGCCATACCAATGAAGAGCAATATGTCTTTTTATCAATTCTTATAAATATTAAACATGCTCAGAGGATGAATCGAAAAAATACAAAACAGTGAAATGAAAAGGAAAGGCTTCCCTCACCCACCCTAATCCCTCATTTCCATTCCCCAGAGGTGAACTATTAGCAGTTTCTTGGGGCAATTAGGTTTCAAAATAAAAATTCAGGATTAAAACTATGGAATGCTTTTAGACTCTGGTGGTGTGTTTGGGATGTGAAGGGAGTATGTGTTTGGGATGTGAAGAGGGAGTGTGTGGTGGGTGTGCACATGTACATGTGTGTGCATAAGCATGAGTCATGGTTTACTAACACAGGCTCTGCTATCAACTGCCTGGATTCGGATTCTAAGTCCTCTGCTACTAACTGTGTGGCAAATTGGGCGATTTGCTTAGCTTCGTTGCCTCAGTTTTGTCATTTGTAAATTGCAAGTAATCATAGTACCTACCTACACAGTTGTGGAGATTTGAGTATTTTTCAGCTCATGAAATGTCTGTGACCCTGCAAAAGGTGATGAGAATTCTACTTATACACGCCTATCAGTTCCACTTTCTTCCAGAACCAACAATAATTACAATGACTCCTCCGAGTAGGTACCACTATCTAGTTCATGACCCATGTCATGGACACCTCTGGGAGGCAGATGTGTGATCCTCTTAGGAGATAAATCCAGGAGCAGTCACTTGTCTAAGGTCCAACGGCTGTAGGGCCAGAGCTGGGCCTAAACCCAAATGACATGATTTTCCAGTGCTCTCAGCAGGACATCTGCGGCCTGTCTGAGCCTGAGCACGGAGCATGTGACAGCTGGGCAGAGGAAGGGTTCCTGCAGTTCTCAACGGGTCGTCTCTGCCTCCCATCCCGGGAGTGCTGGCCTTATGATTTCGGCATGACTGCTGGGACAGCAATCAGGCCTCTGCTCAGGGCTCAGGCTACAGGTCTCAGGGGCACAGACAACTTAGGTAAAGAGTCTCTCTTCTTCCCTTCCCTCCTCCTCATTGAGCGTGCATAGTTTTAATCAATCTAATTGCTTGTCCTTTTTTACTTTAAAGCATGTATTCTTTTTTCTTATTACAAAAGTGATACCTCTATAGTGTAGAAAATATATGCAAGCAAATAAAAAGTAAAAATAAATATCATAGTAGGAGCATTTTCTGTCTTCCTGGGTGGCTGTCCTCTCTGGCCCCAGCTTGGCCAGTGGCACCCACAAACAGGACAGAATCCTCGGCTGGGATCCCATCAGCCTCTCCCAGCTTCAGCCAACAAGCTGATCTCATATGAAACTTTCTAAGATTCATGGGATTAATGACGACAATGATTTTGAGCTGCAAACGGCTAATATAAGTGAACAACAGCAGGACTTAATACTTTTTAAAGCTTCTTCTTAACTTAAAAATCAAGTGAAGAACCCTCCCTTCATGAAGAATTTGATGAAGTTCTTGGAAAAATCAATTTAGTCTGTGGATTTGAAAATGCTCACTGCAAATGCCTCAGCTCTACTTCCCTCTCTTTGATATACTATCAGAGGGTTGTTTGACCAAGAAAATAAACTTGCAGAGTTTCAACAATGGTTGCCCGTCATAGAACTGAAAGACCAGCAGGGAGAGAGAGGTACCTAACAAGCAGTTACAATGTGGGCATCGAGGGTCATCGTAAAGATGTGTACCGAGGGTTGGGGGAGCACCCAGGATGGGCACTGATTTCGCCTGCAGAGAAAAGGTCTGGTAAAGCTTCCCGAGGAACTGGACATCAAACAGGACCTTGAGTAAACATTAGGAGCTGGTTAGGCAAAGAAAGGGTAGCCAGGAAAGAGGTTTGGCAGGAGATAGGTATGGCCAGGGCATAGGGAGTAGGAAGGAGGGAAGGAGTAGGGAAGAGACAGAGTGGTGAGGGGTCCATGGGGTCAGAGATGAGGCCAAAAGAGCGGGCTGGAATCCGATTATGAAGGACCTTGCATGCCATGCTGGAGAGTTCAGGCTGCATGGGTCTGGGCACCTGTGCCCCTACACTAGTTCTGTTTGAGATTCCTGGGTCTATTGCAGGTAGGATGGGGGTAGAAGGGCTCAGCTTCTTAAACCTGCAGGGGAAGCACGCTGGGCCTGTGGAAGAGAAAATGGAGCAGGTTGGCTCTGCGAGGAAAGGGAGGCTGGGCCTTTCTCACTTGTGCTTTTACCGATGCCCTCCAGGGCTCCCTTGGGAAGTTCTGTTTCTCTTAGCAAGTGTCTGTCTTCAGCCAACTTGCTTGTAATTATGAAATACACATTCTCTCTCTCTCTCTCTCTCTCTCTCTCTCTCTCTCTCTCTCTCTCTCTCTCTCTCTCTCTCTCTTTCTCTCTCTCCCCCTCTCTCTCTCTCTGAAAAGGCAGTAGTTAGTTTACTGTTTTTTCCCCAGACTTTTAATTTGGGAATCTTGGACTGACTAGGAAAATACCACTTAGAAAAAAATAGAAGGGGACAGGTAGTAAACAGCAAAAGCAAGGAAGTAAAATCAAATCTCAAAGGTGCATATTAACTTTCAGCTTTTTAGAAGATTTTCTGCTCTCTGATTGGAGGGCAACGAAAACAGAGGTGAATGCTGACTCCATCACTACTTACTTGCCTTTCCTTGGATGGATTTTGGCCATCTGGGTTCCGTCAAGGTGAGAAATGTTTTCAGCAACTGTGAAAGCCCTTGCCCTCCCTGAGTTATAAGTGAGTCGGAGGGAGAAAGCAGAGCTGGGCCTCTTTCCATTTTGTCCATTTCCCTGCCAGGTGCCCCTCACCCTCCTCCCACTCACAACCCAGCCAGCCAGGAAGGAGCCTGGAAGTCAAGGAAACAGCTGGTCCTGCCTGCCTGTGGGGCCCCGGCCAGCTGATCCTCACTCTCTGAGTTGCTGACCTGTCTGGGCTGCTGTGGGGACCACGAGGTAGAGAAGTCTTTACACTAGGACATGGCTTATGGGGTGCAGGGGAGAGTTAGGGTCCAGCATGCCAGCTCCCTTGTCCTGGCCCCTGGCTCCTGTGGCTGAAAACAGAGTTCTGGAGGTGACTCATTCAATCCTGGCTTCCCTGGGGATGTGGTGTGGTAACAGAATGTGGCAGGGACAATGAAAGGACATGAGGATGCTACCGCTCATGGAACTGGCCAGAAAGGGTAAGAGGCCAAGGACCAGCGCAGGGCCACTTGCCTCTGGATACTGCTGAATTTTCCTCTAAAATCAACTTAATTCCTAGAATGTTTAAAAAGAAATATGTATATGAGGGGGAAAATACGTCCTGACTGGTATGACTAGCTGCCAACCATGTCTCAGGCTCTGTGGACTCAAAGATGAGTAAACCCGTCTCACAAGAGCTCTGCACACTTCATTAGTCCCCTCACTGTGGCCCCTGGAACAGAGGGGAGGCATCTCTCTCATCTCTCACCAACGTGGGCGGTCGAGCTGCTCAAATCCCAGCATCCTGACATTCTGGGACATCTCACCTCTACTCCTCCCTGGACAACCCAAACCTGAAGATCTCCCATTTCAATAGAGCCCTGGAAGAGGATTGAGGTAGAAGATTGATATGACTCTGAGATTTTCAGAGCAGGCCCCACTCTGCTACCAAAACATAGTAGTTTTAAAGAAAGACATACGATGAAAAACACTGCATTCCCATATCGTCCTTCCATGCCTTCTACAGGCCTTTGTGGGGCTGCCTGGATAGTGGGTAGATTTGCCATTTCGATGCTAGGGAACTTAACACTTTTCTGAAAAAGTGAGTTCAGCTCTGGGTCATGGTGCCCATGCACATTGTGGAAGCTCAGTCAATAAGGGAGCAAATCCTGAACTTATGATCATTGAGTCCAGCCTGTTTGTTGCCACACTACGAGGACTAACCCTAGAAGAACAGTTGGGTATGTTCTGTGTGGTCCCAGGGATTAAAACTCAGATCCAGGAGGAGTGACAGGGAAGTGAGTTTCAGCCTCCAGAGTCTGAATTAGATCACTGCTGTATTTATTCTGCCCCAAAGAGAGCGGTGATTCTCAGGTCTCAGGTCAGTGGGTTGCGTATCCTCTGGTATTTTCCTGCCCAGAGTGGGGCCTGCCATGCAGTCCTGAGCAATGACACCTCTGCCCTGCAGGCCTCCATCCTCACCATCTTCACATGCAGCTCCCATAGCACTGAGTCCATGGGTGACTTCAGTGCTCAAGGCCTTAAGTTCAATCAGAAGAGTTCAGGGTGTCCAAAAGTGTGTTTTCAGCCCATGACCTTGAGTCCCTTGCCACGGCCTGTGCCACTGCTCTTCCTGGGACCTCCAATGGGGCTCATGTTCCTCATCTGTAGAATGAATGTGACAATTCCGGCTCTGCCTCTCAGAGTGACCCAGTAAGGATGGCGTCAGACCCTAGATGAGAGTGCTTTATGAAGCAAACTATTGACCTCATTGGGGATCGCCTCTCGTCTGTCCCAGGTTTTCATCTCTCCCCATAATGCTGATTGGTCTTAATCAATCCAGAAATCTCAGAATCTAGGGGTGGGTGTTGCCATGGACATTAGACAAGAGCTTCACAATCATTTAATTGCTCCATCTCCAGCTACTAGGTCTACAGTGAAGCTACAGACCCTACCTCAAGAAATTCACTGCAGTGATGGTGAATCCAGGGCCTGAGAGTCCTCTGTCAGGAGAGGACTCCAGGGCCTTCCTCTGAAAAGGACAGTATGACCTTGGAGGCCAGATGAATCTGTACTTAGTGACACTTTCTCTCAGCTGCCATTTACACCTGCAGCTTTTAAGGGAAATCATCCAGAAAGTCTTTTGAGACTTGATTGCAAAACAGGGTCCAGTTCTTTCTAGTTATTTGGAACCAAATAATTTTTCCAAGCTAAGGAAGTAGAAAACAGCCTGCGACAGCTCAGCCCACCTGAGCACCGGGAAAGAGTTGTTCCTCACCAGAGATGGGCTCCCCCGAGAGAATTTGAGAACATTTTCTGTACTACACACACTAAAACCAGGCCCAAAACTTTGTTAAACTAAGGGGCTTTTTCCATGAAGACATGGCCTCATCTGCTGTATGCTTAGGAGACATCATCTCCAGAAGTCTCCTCGATGTGCCCTCGTTGATCCATGCTTGATAAACCAAAGAATGCATCTAAAATGAAAGCTCTGTGTATGTAGGTATTTTACAATATTGGAAATGATTCTGAAGAAACAATAAAATAGATGCATAATTTGTAAAATCTAAATCTGTCTTTTAAATCTGTGATTTTCATTTACCCTGCCCACTGTCCCACAAATAACCTTCCTGATTCTCCTCTATTCTTCTGGCTCCTACCTCTCTCCCCACTATCTGATTGTACCACCTCAAGGTCTCCTTGTTTTTGGTCCCCCAAAGATCCAATATTTGACATAGGCTAGTCTCATGCGTAGGCAAGTAAATATAATTAGAAGTGTCCCGAGGCCACCACTTGTTATTGGGTTATGTCTCAGTGCCTCCGTTTTATCGTCTTAGAGATCGAAATTGTACCTGCCTCTTCGGTGAGTGGAGGTGACGATCTGAGTTAAAGACAGAGGCCTGCACATGGTACGTGATCAACAGAATGCTGACTAAGCTGCTGCTGCTGTCGAGATTTCTCTGACCCCGAATATTTCCTTACTAGCCCATCAGTAAAGCCCATTTGAGGTTCTATCCATGGCGTTACTAAGGAATTGCTCCTTATGAAATTAAAACACAGTAACAGTACTTCTTGGTTCGCTTTATCAATGTTTAACAGAAAACTAAACAGAGAGTTAGAAGAGCTTAGAGAGACTCAGATTTCTCATCGGTAGAATGGGGGCCTCCCAAGACTGCCTTGGGGATCAAATGAGATCTCGAATGTGCATGTTAGAGGTAGTAGGCTAAGCAGACTTGCAGGTTGCCACTGTTCCCCTTCTCCTGAGATAGTGCGAGCCTACCCTCTCTTCCATCCCAGCTTCCCCTTCACCCACCCCCAGGGCTCCAGCAGAGGAGTCCAGAAGCCTGATGCTCGAGCCCACGTCAGGGGTGTGTGGGGGTCAGTGAAACATTCCTGATTACCTTTTCTCCCACTACCTAAGTCACCACCATCAACAACCAGGTTCAGGTCAGCAGTGGACCCTATTCTGAAATCCCATTCTCTCAGACTTGTTCCATCCTTTTCTCTTCCTGAAACATCTGCTCACATCTCGTTTTCTTGCCCTTGGCCTCCTGGTTTCCCATATTCACTCTCTATTCCCTCTCTCTCCTTGTTTCTTTCTGTTTGTAACGTTCAGAATGGTGACACAGATTGTAGAGCGCTGGCCTAGACAACAAGAGCCCTGTGTTCTCACCCTGAGGCTCACCCATCCTTCCTTGCCTGCCTTCACTCAGTCAGCACGCCTCAAGGACACCCACTCTCTGCTGTGAACACATTTGCTGTTGGAGACAAATGATGTCATGGACAGACATGGCTCCCACACCGTTCAATCACCCAGTACTAGTTGTGTGACCTTGGGTGAGTCCATGACTGGCTCTGGTTTCTTCCTTCCATGCCTTTCTCTGACACCTAGGTGTTCTCTGTCCTGTGTTTTCTTATGGTTGAGCTGCTGCTGGCTGAGACTGGAATGCCACGGAAGTGAGACTGGCAGTTTTAGCTGCAGCTCAATGTTAATCAGACTCAATGTTCATTTCTCCTATAACTATAAAATAACATTTCCCCAAGACTAATTTATTCATTTTCTCTATTTGAAGCCATAAGCAAAAGCAAGCCCCAAACGTTTGTCTAATGGCCATACAGTTCATTGGCCAAAGCCTCAACTCATCCTCTTAGCAACAAGACTAGCTCCTCCCACTATGGAAACCAGTCCTGCAGTGGAGTCTAACCCCCTCTCTGCCCCATCCAGGGCTTAAACAGTGGGAGAGGGTGGCCCAGGGTTTCTCCAGGGCAGTGTCCTTAGCAGGACACTATGCTTAAGCTTGTCTTGGCAGAGTGGGGCTATTTCCCAAAGACCATGTCCTCCAGAAGAATCAGGGCTTACTTCCCAGTCCTGTGGGTCAGGGTAGCCCCTGGTCACTCCAGGAGATTTATCTGAAGTAGCTTGCACGCTGGAAGGAGTCTTCTGGGCTTGTTCGAATCCATGTTTGCACAGCAAACACTCTGCTTTTATTTATATTGTATGTCATAAATCAATAAAATAGCAACATCCTATAAAGATGTATGTATTCACCCTTTGTATATGAATGAGGAAACAACTTGTCCCTGTGAAAGATTATCACCTTGACATTTTATTGGGTGACTTGGGGCTTGAGATTTGGGTGTTGGTTCTCAGGACCACCTTCCTGGAAGCAGCACCTTCCTGGGAGAGACCCCTGAGTGGGAATGCGCTGAGTAGTTGGCGTGGTCTCTCAGGCAAGGCCATCACCACTGCAGACTTCAATTTCCTCACCTAAAACCAAGTCAACATTCCTGCCCACTCACGACTCCTGAGAATCAGACCAAATAGGATAACAGATTTAAAAGCCTTTTGTGAGGAGCAAAGTTCTGTGTAAATGGAAGATAATGTCGTTGTTGTTTTTGTTGCTACCCTGTTACCCAAAAGGAACTTGTTTCAACTGCAGGGTACACTGCGGAGTAGATTCCTCTCAGATTCCCCTGCTCTCCCGTCTCCGCCTTACCTGGCAGCTCCTATGGGTTGACTCAGCAGCACCGATTGGCTTCGTTCATGACCTCAGATGTCCCTTGGAATCTGCTGTGCCAAATCCAGTTTGTTCCAATTCCTCTTTTAACAAGGATATGAATTTGCATGTGTCCCATGAATTAGATGACAAAGGGGACTGGGCAGGACCGGGATTGCCTATTATAATTCTGCGCTGTGGTTCACCCAGAGTTCAAGCCTCACTAAGGCCAAAGTCTGAACCCTCCTGGCAGCCTGGGGGCCTATCTCTGCAGAAATCTTCATTAATGGCTTGGTGTCCCAGGGGTGGCTCCTGTGACAGCCACAGACAGCCTGTTACTTGACTCAGTATGAAATGCGAGGGTAGGCCTCGATCTTCTCAGTCCTATCCCTGCTGCCTCAACGTACCTACTTGAGAGGGCTTCAGGAACATCTGAGGAAACCCAGCGTGTGGGCTGGAGTAGGTTTTGGAGGGCCTCCAATGTCCCCTCTTACTTTACAGACGCTGGAAGAGAGAAGTGGCCAGACCTGGGTCAGAGATAAGTTTGTAGTTGTGAGAACTGACCTGCCCGGCTGTACTGGGTCGAATAGTGTTCCCCAAATTCATGTCCTCCCAGTATCTGTAAAGTGTGACCCTATTTAAAATAGGGCCTTTGCAGATATAGTTAATATGTAGTTGGTTAAATTGAGGTCCTATTAAATTAGGCTGGGGCCTAAATCCAATGACTGACGTTCTTGGAAGAGAGCCCGTGAAGACAGACACACCAAGGGAAGGCAGCTATGTGATGGTGGAGGCGGAGAGTGGGACGATGCAGCTCCGAGGCGAGGAGCGCCAGAGCGTGACACCACCACCGGAAGCTAGGACGAGGCGAGGAAGGGTTCTTCCGCAGAGCCTTCTGGCGGGGTGTGGCCCTGTCTTCAACTTGATTTCAGACTTCTGGCCTGCGAACCTGAGAGCCAATACATTTCTGTTGTCTTCAGCCACCCCGTGTGCGATGCTTGGTGATGGCAGCCCTGGGAACTGAACACACAAGCCAAGGCTCTTCCCACTCTCCCTGCAGGAGCACAATCAACCCTCCCTGAGCGCCGAGGGCTGAGCTAAGCAGTTTCCGTGCTTCGTCTCATTTACTCTTCATCACAACCACTTCAAGCATGTATTATTATCCTTGCAGCAACTCTAGAAATGAGGGTACTTTTCTTTCTTTGAATTTTAAATTAATATATATATATGTACGCTAAAGGTATGATACACAATGAAAAGTCTCCCTCCCAGCCAACCCATCTCCCACCACCCAGTTCTCTGCTCTGGGCAGAGCCATTGTTACCAGGTTCTAGCAGAGCCTTCCAGAGTTATTGTATATGTAAACCTGCAAATCAGCTAAAATATTCCCATACAACCACCACACGCACCTTTCTAAAACAAATACAGTATACTGTATGGATGGTTCCATGTCTTGCTTTTCACTCGTCAATACATTTGGAGCTTCCGTGCTTGTCTCAGTAGCATTGAACCCAGATGAGCTTCCCAACTTATTGACTCGTCCCCTCTCTGTGACTCCTCCCTCTCTTGGTCTTCCTTATTAGCCACCCTTGGTAGGGTCCTTTGCTGGTTGTATTTTTTGTCTTCCCTACTGCAAATGGTGGAGACCTTCCAGCCATTGCTGAGCCCTCTCCTGACCCCTCCCTCACTTTCTCCCTAATCCATCTCTCTCTTGAAGTGCTGTAATCGTAAATGGCATGTACTAAATGTTGTGTCCCTCACCACCCCCCACCCCCAAATTCGTGATCCAATATGATGATATCGGAAGGTAGGGCCTTTGGGATGTGATGGGGTCATGAAGGTCGAGCCCCTCGCCCATGGATGAGATTAGTGTCTCTTAAAAGGGACCCCGGAGAGCTGCCTCCTGCCTTCTACCATGTGCGGGTACAGCATGAAGGTAGCCATCTGTGAACCAGGAAGCAGGTTCTCACCAGACACTGAATCTGCTGGTGCCCTGCTCCTGGACTTCCGGCCTTTATTTAGAACTGTAAAAACTAAGTGTCTTTATTGTTTAAGCCACCCGGCCTGCAGTATTTTTAATACAGTAGCCGAGACAGTCTCAGATGGTAGGTAAGCCCACAATCCCTTGTAAGTCACTGGCTCCCACATATTGATCTTCAGTGTGGGCCTCATCTGAGTCCTGTCTGCTATAGCCATTGCTCTCTCATCTGGCTACCTCGCCAACATCTCAGAACTTACACCATCAATCAGAAATTTTGATCCCTGAAAACCGTTCTCTTCATCAGTCCTCCCTCATTTCAGAAGGGGCACCCATTTACACTCACTGGCACACACACACACACACACACACACACACACACACACACACGCTTAACCCACCCCCAACCCCTCCAGTGCTGGAGTTCTGCCCCCAGGAGAGAACCCGACTCTGCCTACGTTTCCCCATCTCCACTGCCAACGCCATGGCCCTCGGGATCCTTGCAGCGGCCTCCTAACTGGCTTCCTCATTTCTCTTCTTACCTACCGTCCCACCCCCACCCAGCCTCCACACAGCAGCCAGTGTGATCATCTTTACGCTTTATCGGCCACCCACTGCCTTGGAAAATAATCCAAATTCCTTCGACTACCCAGCCCCGGAGGATAGGACGCCTGCCTCTCCCCAGCCTCACCAAATAGCGTTCTTCCCTTGCCAAGCCTCGGTAGCACCAAGCTCTTCCTGGCCCCAGAGCTTTGCATTTGTGCTATTTGCCTGGCAGGCCCTCGCCCTGGTTAGCTCCTCTTCCTCTGAGGCTTAGCTAAGTATTGCCTCTTAGCGAGGCCCTCCTTGACTCCCTGTTCTTCTCCATCTCAGCTCATGGCCTGTTTCCTTCATAACACTCATGGCTATGATTGTAATATGTTGGCATAAATTTAATATTTTACTCTACCTCACCCACGTGTAAACTCCATGATGGCAGGGACTGTGTCTATCTCATATGTCACTAGAGCCTAGCAATCTGCCTAACATATAGCAGGTCTTCTATAAAGTTTGCTGAATGAATTACCAAATCTCTTTTCTTAACAGGTGGATAAACTGAGGGTTAGAGAATTGAATAACTTCCCAAAGTCACACAAGTAGGTAACAGAGCGAGGATTTGACACCAGGCAGCCTGAGTCTAGAGATGGAGTTTATATGGGAGAAGCAGTGATAGGGGATGAATTGTCACTGTGTACATTCGGATGTTATGTACCTACAGAGGAGGAATAGAATCCCACACTTTTTCTTCTCTCCAAGCAACATGAAAAGCTCTAGTTTTTAGTAGTGGGTGTGGGGGAGGGCTGATGGTAAGGCTTAAGGGCCTTAGATTTCACCTGCAGACATGGCCGGGGAACACCTGTCCTCAAACTTCCCACACGCTCCTTGCAGTGGGAACCAGATCTCTCCGAAGGCTGATGTCTCGCTGGCAGTGTATCAGTTACAGAAGATCAGGGAACTGGAATGTTGCCCTTACTCTAATGTACTGCCTGCTTCAGAACCTGCTGCCTCTGCTGTGAAAAAGAGAGACTGTTTCAAAGGTTTTGGTTCATAGGGGAAAAGGTTTAACCCGCCTTGCAGAAATCTTGAGCCTTGTAAATATTCAGCTCTTTCTCATTGGAAGACAGTTCAACCTTTGTTAATTAATTTGACTATAATAGGGAGACGTCAAAGGTGAGGAGCAAGGGCCAGAAAATGGGCTGTACTTGAGAGGGATCCCTTCAGCAGCAAGTCCAGGAAGGACTGAACTGTCCCTGCCATTTCTCTGGCAGGGGCAGTTGACCAGGAGAGATTTCCCTCTCAGCCCAGCAGACAGGAAACGCATTGTGTGGTGGGGAAGCACAGGTCCTTCCTTCCTTTCTTCCCCGTGCTCATGTAAAAAGTTTCATAAGTGTGATCCCTTCTCCATTAGGGGCCGGAAAGGGGTGGGGGTGAGGACAGGGGGATAATGCTTTTTCTATACTTTGTTTGTTTGTTTCCTTAAAAATATGAAATATACATAGAAAACTGAACCCATCATTTACCAAATAGTCCCTCCTCACCCTGGCCTCCATGAGAGGAGCATATTCCCCAAGCCACTGAGGTTCAGTTCAGCTGTGTCACTTGCTTTGGCTATTAAAATGTGGACAGCAGTTAAAGGGCTTTAGTCTTAGCCTAGACCTTAAGTGACCTGTGTGTTTCCTTTTACTCTATCGTGATCCTGCCTGTCACCTTAAAAGAATATGGCTTGGAAGGCTGCCATTTAAAGCAGGATGAGAGACAGGTGGAGCAGCCCAGTACTCTCCCAAACCTTAGAGCCAAGGCTAGCCCAGCCCAACCTAAAACTCTACCCACAAACCAGAAAGCAGGAAATAAATTCGTATTATCTGCCACTGGGTTTTGGGTTGGTTTGTTATGGCAATATCTAACTTATACAATACATGCACAGCTTTATAAATTTTTTTAAGTAAATACTCCTTTGCAGACAGCACATAGATCATAAACAGACTATCACCACACCTGAGAAGTCCTGCCTCCCTGGTACCCCATTCCAGTCACTACACCCTTCTGTAGGTAACCACTTACTTGACTTCTAACTGCATAGAAGAATTTCGTCTGTTTTCTTATTTTAAATAAAGGAAACATGCAGAATATACTCATTTGCATCTGGCTTTTTTCGCTCACAACACCACATTGGAAGGCTTGATCAATATATTATTGCATGCGGTTGAAATTCATCTATTCATATAAAAGTATATATTCATATGAAAGTACATGTCTTTTGGTGGTTACGTATACACATTCCTGTTGGCTCTACGCTAGGAATGAAACATAATACATAAAGTGTGTGTGTACTCAGCTTTAGTAGACACTGCCAAACGGGTTTCCCAAGTTATTGTATCAGTTGAACTACTGACAGCTATGAGCTTTCAGGTTGCCCTATATCCTCACCAATACTTGATATTTCCCGTCTTTTAAAATTTGGTCATTCTGATTCACGTGTAGTCAGATTGGTTTCAATCTGCATTCCCTGATGGCTAACAGCTTTAGTCATTTTTCAAATGTTTGCTGGCTATTTGGCTATCTACTGGCTAAATGTTTACTGTCCTTTTTGTGAAGTGTTTGTCCTTTGCCCATTTTTCTACTTCTTTTTCTTTTTCTTATTGATTGCAGTTCTTTGTATAATCTAGATATTAGTTTTATATGTATTACAAATATCTTCTACTCTGTGAGTTGCCTTTTATATTTTCTTTTTTCATATACCTTCTTTTAAAACTTTTTTTTCCTTTTTAATTTTCTTAATAGTATCTTTTGATGAGTAGAAGTTTCTAATTTCAATATAATCCAATTTATCAATCTAATTATTTATGGTTAGTGATTTTATGCCCTGTGTAAGGGATTGTTACCTACTCCAAGATCATGAAGATGTTCTCCTGTGCTTTGTTCTAAAAGCTTTATTGATATGTAACTCAATTGAGATTGATTTATGTGCTTTTTCTTCCTTATGAATATCCAGTTGACCCAGAAAAATTTCATTGAAAAGACTGTCTTTTCCCCCACTGCACTGCAGTGTCACTATTTGTTTTGGGAATTAATTTTTTAAAAAGTTGTGGTTTAAAGAATATACTTTCAGGGCAGGCAAACTAGATTCACATCCCAGATTTCATATCCTAGCTGTGAATTTGGGATAAGTTACTTCCGATCTCAGAGTCTGTTTCCTCGCCTGTATGTGAGGGTAATGAAACGTTTCCTTCCAGAGTCTTACAGACATCAGATGAGAAAAGGCATGAAAAGCATTTAGTATACTGCCTGGGAGTGAGTGCTCAGTAAGTATCTGCTGTTACTATTACCATATTCCCAATATTAACAGAACTGAGTCAGATGAGATTTTTCTGATCTGGGAAACAATTTGTGTCTGTGTTTGCTTCTGTTTCCAAGTCTTTGTGAGACCCGATACAGTCCAGTGGACAAGTCCAAGTTAATTTTTATATTCTTCTCTGTGTTCCCTAATAACCCACAGGCACTCCCCTCACTAGCACCCTTACTATTTCCAGTCTTTGCTTCCTGGGCCCTCTATGAAATCAACAGCCTCCCTGCATTATTTACTGTCTTTTTCTCTCATTTATTTCTGCTCTGCCTTTGAAGCCATAGATCCAGCTTCCCTAGTTAGCTGGCAACCTGAATGTACTTTTCAGGTTTGTCTGTAACATACAGCCAGCCTGGCCTGTCCAGCAGAGAACCAAAAGACTTTTTTAAGGACAACATCCTGTCCTTGTGAAATTGCTTTGTAGAGAAACAGCTGTAAAAGAAGCCTGCTGGCCCATGTGTTTAGCAATGAAGTTTTAACTCAATGCAAACCATAAATAAAATAAACATCAGACATTTCACACATCAACCTGGTTTGTTATGTGCTTTTGCTCACTAAAGAACGTTTTTGGCACTTCCATTGACAAGTGCAGTTAATGTTCCCACTGAAGCTGGTGCTAAGAGATTGTGAATAAGTTGCCTGGGGTTTGGCTTCTGTCTATGGAAATGTCAACGTTATTCATGTTTTAAGAAAGCTGCAAATGTCACCATTTGTGATTTTCAAGATCTGGTTAAGTGTTTTTCAGGGCAGATGTAACTAAATGGTCTGATCTTCTACAACCTGAATGTGGGACATTGTTGGACCCCCAGCCTGTGCCTCCTTTGCGTATTGTTCACGTGTTTGATCCACTCTCATGTATGAAGTCCCATATTGTGCCAGCTCCTCTGTTAGGCAGGAGGTAAAAAGACAAATGTGCTACCTTTCAAAATCCTTCACTTAGACCGTAATACTTAATTCACAATATTTTATAGGTGGGCAGATATTTCCAGAGCAAAAGTTGGTATTGTTTTTAAACAATTTTATGTCATGCCTGTTCTTATACTCCAACTCACCAAGACATTTGCCTTGGCCCCTTGTGACGATTGCATAGCAGTTCCTGCTAAGTCAGCGATTCTTGGTTTGGTTTGATCATTGATTTTGTACTTTGCTTCCCATCAGGGAGCATTTATTTGTTCTTACATTTATTTTAAGCTTAATAAATATATGTAAGTTGGTGTCTTAGGTCAGCTTGGTCTAGTTACCTCATATCTGTTTTAATGCAGTGGTGAGAGAAAAATAAAGTTGTTTCTTACTTGTACCTTGTCAAGGTTAGTCTACTCAATAACTGGCTGCACTGAAAAAACTGGAATTTCTTTTTTTTTATTCAGGTAAAAATAAATACAAATATAAGTTCTAATATTTTCCTCTTGAACCCCAATAGATCTTCTCATGCAGCCCCAGGTGCAGCCACTTTGGAACTTTGGAGCCAGTGCCCCACACCTGGTACAGCCTGGCCCTCCTGTGCAGACGAGGGTCCCTGGAGACCAGGTTGTCTATCTGGCTCAGTGGATGCTCAGGAAATGCACTGTCAGCCAATTCTAACCACTCACTCATCTAATGCATTTCCCACCTGCTCTCAAGTGTCAGGCTCTGTGCTGGGCTCTGAAGATTCAGTGCTAAATAAAACGGACAAAACTTCTGCCTTTGAAAAGCTTACAATCTAATAATTAAAAACACACGATCAACACATAAATATCTATTTACATATTGTGGTTAATGCTATAGTAGTGGCTGTAAAAAAAAAACAAACAACAAAACCCCAGAGTGCAGTAATAAAGAATGTGTGTGTGTGTGTGTGTGTGTGTGTGTGTGCGTGAATGTATTGGGGTGGAGGGCACTCCATTGGCAAATCCCAATTTAAGCACTCTAGCAGCTGAAATCAGCAAAAAAAAACAGCAATTATTATGCATTAAATTGGGAGTTCTTATTTTAAGAGAATATATTCCTGGAAGGGAAATGACGGTGAAGAGTGTGTGTGTGTGTATTTACTTAAAAGATAATTTTGTCTAACAAACACTTGCTGAAGATCTACTTTGAGTAAGAAGACATGCTAGGCAGTGCCATGGAGAGAGATTTAGTAACTAAGCCTGGGCCAAAAGTCCATGGGTGGTTAGGAATATCTGAGCATCTCTAACCTATTTATAACAACCGAGTAGTGAGTGTGCCTGTTGCTGCCTGGCCCTGACGTGTCTGCGTTGGGAGCAGACTTGGTGGAGCAGAAAGTGAGTGCCTCGAATGATGTTACAAGGAATGATTTAGATTTTTCCCTGGGACAAGCAACCGCTTGACAGGAAGCTTCAGCTTTAAACCACTGTCTTCTTAGCTCCTTTGCACTCTAACTCTTGTTCAAAGGCATAAATGATAATATTGTCCCTACTATGCACATGATTTAAATCTCACCACAAGCATGTGGGCATTAATATCTTCATTTTACAGATGACGTTGGGCTCAAGCTACTCAAGCCCTTTGCCCACATTCCATGCACAGCCAGGCTTCTGATGCATATTTGCCTTGGTATAATCCTGTGTTTTTTTCCTTCACCCTGGTGCCTTGTGCCTTCAGCTAGACCCTGGACTGAGCTCCTTGAGGGTGAGACCATGTCTCATTCATTCCTCTAGTTCAGAGCCCAGAATTATGAGGAATGTAGTCATTCATTTATTTATGCATCCAAAAATTTTACTGAGCCAGAAGCTGTGCCCTGTGGTCATTAGATGCTCGAGAAATAAAAGAGGGAAGGGAGAGAGAACAGGGAGAAACACAACCAAGGGGACAAGCTGGATGTGCGGTGAGGCTCAGGAGAGAAGGCCCCAAGCCCACGGGATGTATGGGGCGCTAATGTGTTCTGTGCCGTTGCCTCTGTAGGCTTCACTTTTTGCAGAACTTTCCAGTGCTTCTCAGATAATTTTTTGACAGGTAATTTTGAAAGATAATTAAGCAAATCACATGACTCGACCATTTCTTTCATTTACGTGACCTTTCCATGATTTGAATGACTATTAGGAAGAATGACTAGTAGGAGGAATTTACTATTTTCCTGAGGGTGATTGAATGAAATTTGCTTTTTATCCAGTTGTGAGTTTGAGCACTTTAGCCCTGTGTTCAACAATCATTGGATGACTGAGTGAGTGAAGTGAGTGAATGAGTGATCGATGTGTGTAGTGGAAAGAATCTGAATCAAATTTAAAACCCTGGGTTCTAGACCTCAAGGTTTTAAATTATTCTCAGACTCTGAGTCACTCCTTTCTCTAGGCCTTAGAGATGCTGATAATAAAACAAATTGATCAAGGATTACAATAATACAGGGTTAAAAAGTTCCCTAGGTGATTCAAATGTGCAGCCAGGATTAAGAACCACTTGGTTACATGTTTTTTTTTTCTTATTTGAAACCAGGTATTCAAAGCTCCAAAGCTCCTAGCACAAGTGTCTGACTCACAAGAAATATGAGAAATGGGTTTTTGTTGTTGTTTTTGTCATTTTTAATGAAATAATTATGGAGGAAAATAGAAAGTAAATGGGAGATTTAGAAGGAGGAGGAAGAGAAGCAGTAGTAACTCGTTGAATGTTTCATTATCAAAAGATTATTATTATCTTCATCTAATCTCTCTGGACTCAGTTTCCCAGTTGTAAAATGGAAGAATATGTAATTCCTGGTAAACTGGCTCAAGAAATAAATAACCAAACAAATAGCCTGATTTATAGCATTTGCCAATTTTCTAGTGTAAATACTCTCACTGTGATCAATTTTCACGTGTGAGTGGTTTAACAATAGCTAAGAAAATTTCTGGGTATTTAACAGTTGCTCTCCTAAGCCCGTACTAGCCAGTTCCAGCAGAGCAAAAAGGGGAATAAATGAGTTAAACATATGTGACATGCTTGGGACATGTCATATATGTCCTGCCTCACAGGAAGAGCTCAGTAAATATCAGCCAGTTATCAATTACGGTTATGACATTATTATTTTCTTTACTCTTATTTTTCTAATAGGCAAATTTTCTAAATTTTGTTTTGTTTTTGTTCCACCAAGACTCAGAGTTGCTGAGGAACAGTATTTTTTTTTTTCAGTGTTTTAGGTAGAAAGCTGGTAGCTCCTAGGACTTATGCAGCATTCCCTTGCATCATGCTTTACCAACCAAAGGTCATTTACCAGAAATAAATAACATTGTCTGAGATCTCCAGTTCTGAAGCACTTTCATGGCTTTTTATCTTCTTTTGCTACCCATGAAGTGATGAGGTAGGTGGGGCGTCCCATTTTGCAGATGAAGAATTGAGGTTCAGAGAAATTGTGATTGACCAGGGTCACACAGCTGTCAGTGGTGGAGTTGGCTCTCAAAAAGTCCAGTGCCCCTGTCAAGTTGCCTCTTAATTTCCAGGAGGCAGTTATGTGGGATACATGATTTCCCTGACCAGGGACCCTACCTGACCTGGAGAGGGAGTGGGGAGAGAAGGAGGAAAGGGGGATGGTCTCTTCTACTCTAAACAGAAGTCCACAACACACACAGGAGGGGAGAGCTTAACATGAAGACAATTCATTCAGCATGGAGACCTTAGTGAGGACTTTTGGGGAGGCATCTCCAGAGGGAAAGATTACTAATTCATGATAAGGATAATGTGGACCCACCTCTTGCTTTTAATATGAGCTTGCGTTATTGCGATAATCAAGTTTGGCAATAAGAGTGTTACTCTGTGTGTGCAAAGCCCCGTTATCTTTAAAAAACCAAGCACAGTTTAATGGAGTGGGCATTGCGAAGCACACGTTCAGGACAGGCTGCTGCATTATGGAGATTAGTGTCAGCTAAGTGGGGCAGCTACTGAGGCTCCCCAAATGGAGTTCTTGGCCTGAAAGCCTCTTCTTACTGAATAGGCAGTAGTTGTGTCTCTAGGGAATGGAATGTACTCCATTCTGTATTCTGGGAATTAGCAGAAGTGGTGGTGTCCAGAGGAGGGTGCACGTGATGTTTTACACATCTCATTTGTCCTGCAATGTGTCTCATGCTTAGAGTGAACTCATCAAGATGGCGGGTGGGTTGAG
Source organism: Eonycteris spelaea (assembly GCA_003508835.1). Taxonomy (NCBI): domain Eukaryota; kingdom Metazoa; phylum Chordata; class Mammalia; order Chiroptera; family Pteropodidae; genus Eonycteris; species Eonycteris spelaea. The sequence goes on along the minus strand of PUFA01000001.1, from coordinate 28,528,492 downwards.
GGGCAGGTGGTGATTCTCCTGCAATTTCTTCCCCAGTCTTCTGGTAACTTGGGTGCTTATGAGAGGATTTAAAGGGGAAGTGGGCTCTCTGTGGCTGTGACTGGATCAAAGGGCTCACATGGAAACAGACGCAGGGCCTCTCAGTCTTGCCAGGTTGCCCACTGGAGAGTGAGGCCCGGATTTTTATGCTTCAGGGAAAACCCCCAAAACACATCAATACACATGAAGTACATGCTTGTTAAACAGCATGAGGAGAAAGCCATCTAGGTTGGTGTCCATTTATTTCTTATTAGTAGAGTTTTATTGATATTTTTAAAACAGTAATCACAAATGACTTGCTTCCAGACCTTTGTTATCTTGTCTAACATTGCCCAGAAAAAGCCATGCCAGTGCAAAGAAGAAAAGTGAGCTTCTGGAAGACTTTGGTTCCAGGTCACTTTGGAAGAAGCTGTGGATTTGGAGCCATGGAAGACCTTGTTTCCCAGCTCCAGTGCCATGGGCTCCAAACACTCCACAGCCTGAACATCTCCAGGTGATGCTCCTCAGGTAATTGTGTTTTGAGATGCTCCCCAGTCTCAGCTTGATGCCCTCATTTAAACATGTTCCACTTGGGTAAGTTCTCCTTGGCTTTGGACCCCAGTGGCGAGGTGACCAGCATTTGTGGAGCAGTTCCTAAGTGTCAGACTATTTTGGATGTGGTGTAGGAGATTATCTAGGCAAAGAAAGGGCAATGAGGGGCTCATGGGGAACTGTGAAGGATATGACAAGTAGTCCTGTCACGTTGGAGTTACATGTTATATGAGAGAAAAACAAGATGAGTCAGATGGTGCCAAAGGGTAGAAACCTTAAACATCATGCTATGTTTAACCTCTCTGAGGAGTCACTGACCCAAGATTTTCAGTAGAGGAGTGACATGATACCAACCTAGGGGTGCTCTGTCAGTCAGGCATAGGAATGGAGACGAGAGGGGAATGCTAATGCAAAAGTCATTGGCCGGGTGAGACATTTAAAAAAGTGAAGATTAGAGTGGTGGTGGTGAGCAAGGGAGGCAGGAAAGGCTACAAGAGAGATGTCCAGGACAAAGAGCTTATAGAGAAACCCTCTGTGGTCCCACCCAACATCTACCATACCCTACACGTGAAACCTGGCTTAACCTCTCTGGGCCTGAGTTTCCATGGCTGGGAAGTAAAGAGGTTGGACTAGAAGGTGATTTCCAAATGTCCTCCCAGCCATGGTGTTCTCTGACTCTTCGCCTAAAATTTTGTCATTGCTCTTCCAGCCTGCTGGCCAACTGTTACTGGATAGGGGCAGACTCCCGAACAGTGCCCAGTCATATTATCAATAGCTGGTGATTTTTCTTTTGTTTACAAGCCTTGCAAAGACTCTCAACTAATTAGATCAGTTCTGTTTGCTCTGACTTCACAAATCTTCTCAAATCAAATAATGCTAAACCAAAATAAAAATCAATGGATCAAAATAATAGCCAAGAATACATAAGAATTTTTTTATTACAAAGTTGACATTTCAAATCAGTGAAGAAAAGATAAATTCACCCAGCAGGCCTGGGGCAAATGATCTTTTAAGAAAAAAAATAACATTCCATTCTTACTTCACTCTTTGGACAAACATTAATTCCAAATGGTGTTAAGAGAGAAATATAAAAAATTGCCAGAAAAAAAACCCCAGAATCTGTTAATGTAATCTTGAGATGGGGAAACTTTTTCTTAGCATGACACCAAGGCAGTTATAATGAAAGAAAAGATTGACAGATTTGACCTTGTGAATATTTTTTAATTGTACATCCCAAAGATACCAAAGCCATTACTAGTGTTGTGTCATCCCTTCTTAGGTGTTTCTGGGAAGGGTAGAGAGCCATTTCTAATGATCTCAACATGACGTGGGGGAACCCCTTCCTGAAGGAAGTAAAGAGAACGAGTTTCAGGGACACTTCAGAGGAAAAGGAAGCTGCACCACAGGCTGGAATGGGAACTCTCAATGAGGGGACACAGAGAGCAGTGTCCAAGAGGACCAAGGGCTCTTGCTCCTGGGCCAGGAACCCGCCCTTCCTCTTTACCCGGGGAGGAGTATGAAGGCCCTGCCGGTCTCCCCTGCCCTGCCACCCCACTTTGGGCTAAAGTGACCATGCAGGAAGTAAATGAAGCCTCTGCCGGTTTGCTTTGCCCCTTCTGAGCTTCAGAGCTCATGGCTGTCTGTGTGACAGTACTGAAGAGATCATCTTCCTCTAGACAGTGTCCTTAGGCCTCTCGCAGGCGCTGCAAGAGCTTGTCTTTCCTGTTCTGTCTTCACTGCCTGGGTATCACAAGGGAGAGATTTGGTGTCACAGCTCCCTTCACAACCTGTGGCTGTGTGCCAGACCTTTATGCCCACAAGAAACACGATTCCACCTGCTCTAGGGAAAACAACTGGGCCATGTACCTCACAGACTCACTAATAAGTGACTAGGAGGCTCCAAAGACGGAGCACACTGTTCATTAGAGTCAGCAGGTCACTGCCTTGCTGATTCTCCCTCAATAAGGCTGAGAAGGAGTCCCAGCACTCCCTGCAGAGAACAGCTCCTTGTCTGGCCTCCTCTCCCTCCAGAGGCTCCTGGCCTCTTGTGAGCAGTGCTCTGGGATGGGCCTCCTGGACTCATACTGTCCTCAGTAGCTAATTCCTATGAGACAATGGGTTCCAGCTCAAGAAGGAGAATTTTAGACATGGCAGATAGTGTGGGGGCTAACATGGAGTCTGGAAAAAGAATTCATGTTGTATCCATAGTTGGAGTTTACACATCTCTGGGTTCATCTGGCAAACTGGGGTATGTTGGCACAAGGAACGGTTAGGGGCAGGGAGAGCTCTGAGGCCCTGGGGAGAAGGAGTCAGTCGTGATAGTCTTGAAGGAGTGATAAAGGTTTATTGTTTGAGGAGATAAGCAATTCTGAGCTGCATCTGAGATTCTGATTTGATCCCCTGCAAAGGTCCTGTTAGAATAATGTTTGAGCTCAGTGGAGAGCTAAGCACTAAGTAAAAGCAAACTCTGGACCAGTTCAAGGCCATGCACAGAGTGTATCAGTCAGGATTCTTCCTGGTAGGCAACAAAAACTGAATCTGGCTGACTGAAGCTGAGAAGGAATGTTATGAAAGGACATCACTGTAGCTCACAGCATGGCCAGCCAGAATGACTGGAAAACAAACAGAAACAAAAGGTTACTATGCAGCCGAACCCATGGCTGGAACCACAGGCACAAAACCAACTTGGAAAGAAAGCTGCTGCCTTCTCTGCTGCCAAACCTCAGACAGCTCAGCAGACACCTGTAATATCACTGGCCTTGATATTGACACTGGGTACCACCGACACCACAACCACCATCACTCCCACCTCACTCTCACTACCACCGCTGCCATCACTCCCACCATCAGCACCATCACTGTCATCACCCCTTAACCACCATTACTACCATCATCGGCACCATCACTGCTGTTACCATCAACATTATCACCTCTACCACCATCACCACTGTCACCACCACCGCCCACTGCGAAAACGAATTTTCCCCTGCCCCTGCTTCACCACTGTGGCCCCTGACTTCCGATTCAAAGTTCCAGCCGGGATCGGCTCACACCCTATCCTCAAGAAAGACTGGGAAAGTGAATATCTATCCTCTTCAGCTTTTCGATTTGTACATTTAGGGAATTCTCCTAACATAGGTGGCTGGAGGAAGGGAGCAGGGAGACAGTGACATCCTAGAAGACGAAGAAGGGGAGAAGAAAAGCAAGAAACAAAGACTACAGTTTGATACTGATATTGAAGAAATCACTTATGCTCTCTGGGCTGCCGTTTTCTTTTCCAAAATGAGGGTCCAAATTATCTGAAGGTCATGGAGGAAATGAATGTGAGACTCCATTGTCAACTGCAGTGTGAACAAATGGAATCACCATTGTCATCTTCATCATCATTATCCTGTGGGTGGAACCTGAGTCTCCTGACTCCCAACACAGTGCACGCTGAAGGGCTTGGCAGAGATCCCTATCTCCGCCATGGTGTCTTTTCTTTCCCCCTAATTTGCATTTCTTCAACCTTAGTCCTACTAGACTGTGCTGTGCATTGTAGGATGTTCGGCAGCATCTCTGGCCTCTACCCACTGGATGCTAGTAGCACCTTCCTCCCCAGGCATGACAACCAAAAGTATCTCTAGACATTGCCAAATACCCCCTGGTGAACAGAATTGCCCCAACTTTCGAACCATTGCTCTAATTTCACCCCCAATTTTTCCTCGTTCCACTGCCACCATCTTGTCCTGGCCGTGAGGTGCTCACAGCTCAGGTCTACCATTGCCTTAGCCCTCCCACTGGCCACACGGAGAAAAGACCTAGACTTTCCCTGTGGGTTTATGCCAGCAACATGCAGAACTCTAGGCTCTCGCTACTCTGCTGAAGGAGGCCGGGAGGAGGAAAGGGGCAAACCTGCGTAGCCTAATATTTATTCTTTAATGAATTTTTAATTTTCTAATATTGCACTGCATGTCCTTACCTCCCCGCCTTTGCTCACTTAGCTCTCCCTCATCCCAACTCCTCTCCACTTGCCCAAACCTTACTCTTCCTTCTCTCCCTGAATTGACCAGCATTTTTCCATTTCCGGAATGCTCAGTGCCCTAATTTAATTCCACGTTTTAGTCTCTGCTCTGCTCCAAGCATGGAATAGCAGTGGAGGTGGGGGTGGGGTGGAGGTGGGGGTGGGGTAAGGTATAAGCCTCCACGGAGACACACCATGAGAAATCTTCCTGTGAGAATCTTTACCTGAGAACTGTTATGAAGACATTGCTCACTTCATCAAGCACTGTTCTCTTAATTAAGGCCCTCAGGAGAGATGCCTGAATTTCCTGAGCAACTGGTTGGTTTTTATTTTATGAACACCACGAACTGAGTCACTGACCAGGTTTGCCTTTCCCATTAGCTGTTTGAAAGCTTAGAGCCAAATTGTGGTTCACAATGGCCTTTAGCTCACCCATAGTATATGTTTTTATAGTTCTCCTAGTTTAGTCTCATTCCTGGATCCATTTTATGCCCTTACCCTTGTTTTGTTTCTTGCACTCTTTCTTTAAATTATGTTCCCAGGAGTTTGCCAGTATCATTAAGCCAATATTATAGCTGAGGCAATAAAGGACAGAGAGATTGAGTTCCTTGTCCAAGGCCATACAGCTGCCATGCTGGGTATATACCACCCAGGAATTTTGGGCTCCAAGTTCTCTGTACTTTCCACTGCAAGCGCATATCTCAACCTGGGCTAAGTACACAGTGATCACTGTCACCATCCTCCTCCTCCTCCTCCTCCTCCTTCTCCTCCTCTTCCTCCTCCTCCTCTTCCTCCTCCTCCTCCTTCTCCTCTTCTCCAGTGTATACACCAGGGTGTCGGTGGGTGCTAGAAGACACAGAAATAAGTATGGATCATCTTGAGGTAAAATTTTTTTTGGCAATTCATAACCATTAGTTTTATATTGAAATCAACATTAACATATTAGGGAAGAGAGGACAAGATTAGTATACTTGTTTAAGACAAAACAAACAAACAAACAAACAAACAAAAACAGAATTCCCACAGGGCTACAGGCTCTTTCAGGCTTTGCCCCAGGATTGAGGGCTACCGGAATATGTCACCCCACAATATGTCTTTTTGGTATTAAAGAAAAAAACCCCACAGGCCAAAAATGGTGTCATTCATGCTAAAAGCCCATGATAAGAAATCTAGATTTAACACCTGATCTAAATGATGTTTCAGCCTCTCTCAGAAAAATAATCTTAATTAACCAGTCTGGAATTTTCTGATCAAGCACCAGTAAGGTAATTTGTTACATGGGCCCTCTCCAAGCCCCTTAGAAAGAAGAGGCAACTTCCGTGATAAAAATCCTCTTGCTCTTCCTCCAAGAAAAGATGTCCAAGCCCCCAAATCATCTCTTCTTTTCTCTCACTAATATATCCCTCGCCCCACACTTCTTCCTATAAAAACCTGATGATTCGTAAAACCCCTCAGAGCATCTTTCTAGTTGCTAGTTGCCCTATTCATGAATTGCTTTAAAAACCCAATTAAATCTTCAAATTTACTTGGTTGAATTTTGTGTGTTTTTTTAACATTGGCAGGCAGTTATTTTAAGATAAAAGCCACTGAGAACCATTAGATGCAAAAAAAAAAAAAAAAAAGCTTTGAAAACAGAGCACAAGTTTTTCTATTGTAAAGGAAATTTACATTTATGAAGGAACTTTCCATCTGCAGAGATGGCTCCCTCTCCAGTTACCAGGAAGAGGACTCTTAACAATTCCCATCAAAGGAGAAGGCACAAACTTAAATCTGCATAACAAAACTTTCTAAACAACCCTTGTTTACCATACTTTTCCTGGTCACCTTGTCAAAACTTGCCTCCTCTATGGGGAAGTTCCAAACTCCTTTTCCTTTGTTGGAATTAAACCCAAATTCTGACCTCCCTTTGGGTTACTCATCACTGAGTGTGTTGCCATGTGTATATGTATAATATTTGTTTTCCACATTAGTGAACAACGTCCGTTGTTTTTCACATTAGTCTGTCTTTAGCTAGTCTTATTTACAGGGCCCCAGCTAAAGAACCTAAGATGAGCATGAAGAGTAGCAGAATATGATAGGGTAGGTAGATAGGTGGAGTAAGAGGGACCATGAAGGGTTAACGAGGCCCCAAGACCTGCTCAGCAGAAGAATGTATTCAACATGGTATCTGGCAAGTCCTGGAGCCTCCCTCATTCCCCCCCAGGTAGGCAGGGAAGATATCTGATGGCACCTGAAGCCTTCCTCAACCCCTCCCTCCTCCTCCTCCTCGACAGTTGACCATTATATGACCTTATTCCGGAGGCGCTCAACCGGTATGGGCAAAATTAGTTAACTGGTCATGTGCCCACCCTCAAAATTCCCAAGGCACAGGTGTATGACTTGACTTCCCATCCACAGGCACGCACTGCGCAGGCCTGGGCCAGGAGTAGGCGGGTCTGAGGGTGGAGCTACGAATTTGCACCGTTTGAAGTAAGAGGGACAGAAGGAAAACAAAGAAATCCTATGGCCCATAAACTCAGAACCCCAGTTTCTCAGGGCACTCAATTTCCTATCAAGCTGCCTCCTTGGACTGTCTCCCAAGTGTATTTTGCTTGCTTGCTTGCTTTACTTAATAAAATCGTTTCTATTTCTGTTCTAATTTTTGCCTGTTGTCTTCTTCTCTGAGCGTAGAACCTCCATGCAAATCTTTCGTGGGGAAATCCAAGGACCGAGCTCCACTCTCACAAAACGTAGACACTTGATTGCCAGTAACAAATGTCACCCCAACATACACCTCTTTGGCATAAGGATTAATTTGAGGTGATTATTTTAAGAAACAGCAGACACGGGAGAAGCTCTGAAAATAGAAGTACAAATAGGTAGAAGTTACCTTTTTATAAAGGACATTTATATTTATAAAGGAAATCTCTATTTGAAGACCGTCTCCCTCTACCTGGAAGAGAAGGGTGACTATATCACCAGCAACTCTAATCAACGGAGAAGGCACAGATTTGAATCTGCAAATTACATCTTGCTTTTGTTTATCTTGCTTTTCCTGGTGACCTCTCATGACTGGCCTCCCCATTAACATCTTTTTTCTTTCTTTTTTTTTTTTTTTTTCTGGCTTTAAGTGAAGATGGTACTTAAGCTTGTGGCTTAGACCTTCTCAGTGAGTTATTCAGTTTTCCTGGGTATCTTCCATGTATACATATGGTATATGTGTTATTAATGAACTGTATTTTGTTTGTTTGTTTCCTCCTGTTAATCAGTCTTTAATTGTAAGGGGGTCTCAGCCAAGATTCTAGAAGGGTAAGGGGAAATTATTTTTCATTCTCTACAAGAGAAAATTACTTTTCCACCCCAACAGGTAGAGAAAGAGATGTTTTTCCTCCCTCACAAGACTTTCCTTTTCTTTTGCCATTAGAGACACTTGGTGGAAAATGTCGAGAAGTCCCAGGCTCACTGGAGAAAGAGTGAGCACACATGGTGGTGAGGGCTGCTGAGTATCCTGGGATTTGCTTCCAGATAAGAATAGACTGAAACCTGTCTGAGACAGATTGTTCCAAAGCATGCAAGTAAGGTTCAGGTAGAGGAATAAACTGTGAGACCCTTCATGTCTCTTCTAACCTTGCCTTCAGGTAAATCTGTTAATGTTTCTATCCTCTTGTTCCTTAGGAAAATTTTCATAAAGTAACACTTTCAGGTATCTAGGATCCTACACTGCACCTTTCCTGGCCTCAGTGCACTTCTCCAAGAGGTATGATGTGGTTAGTATGGCTAGTGGGTCAGTTAGCACATTTCTTCTCCTTGAGTGATTTTCAACCAGCTGCACCCTGCAGTCTCTGGGGAGTTTTAACAAATGCTTATGTCTGGGCTTCATTCCCTAGAAGCTCTGATGTGCTTGGTCAGGGGTAGGGCCTGGCCATTCAGGGTGTTAAAAGCTCCTCAGGTGGTTCAGTGTGCAGCAGCAGTTGGGGCGGGGGGGATGTGCTAAATCCAACCAAAAGTAAATCTGATCATAAATTCCTAACTGAGGAAGTCATGGTGAGTGGTCATCCCCCAGGCATATAACTTCCTTAGTAATAAATTCATCTTAAGCAAGCCTGTCCATTGTTTTTGTACATCTCAGTTAACACACCATTGAAATGTCTCTTCAGACCCTTCAGAAGCCTAACCACCCTCAAGAGAGCACATAATCTTGTTAACTATCCTGTAATCTAAACCTGCCATACTTTCTTCCACTTACGTAATCTTCCTTACTCTCCCTACTTAACTCCAAATATGTAAGAGAAACTTCAAAAACTATTCTTTGCAGCATTTGAAATGCTTCTTGGCTATTGTCAGGTTGGCTCAAATAAACTGTTATAAAAAATCTCTACAGGTTTGGACATTCTTACGTTGACAGGTAAAAACCACAGTGTGTAGTTTCAGGCCAGTGACCAGGATTCCTGGTACTGTGAAGGGCCAATTTTGAATAGACTTGAGCTGCAGAATTGCCATTGCCCTACTCCTGCTGATTAAGAAAATTCAGAGAGGGAGGCTCCATAGTGTAGTGGTTAGCCCCAGGCGGGACCACAGACCATACCCTGGGTTCGCCAGGCCCCCAGATGAATGCCGCAAGCGTGTGGGAGGGGATGTCCCACCTTCAGAGATCCGGTTCTTAAGGGAAAACAGCAACATCCATAGATCAGGTGTGGAAGTGGGGTGGAGGGGACAATTAAAGAGGGGGAAAATGATAAAAATAAATTATAAAAAAAAAAAATCAGGGAAAGATCTCCCTGCTAAAGCCGAAGGTGAAAGGGTTTACTTTTACTTTTGATGGATGAACTTAAAAGGAAAGGGGTTTGATTTGCTTATAAAGTCATACTTAGGAGTGAGTCTTTTTATCTTGCCACTGAGAGAATTCTAAAACCCTCTGAAATGAATTGGATTCCAGCAGCAGAGGTTGATGAAATGCAGGTACTAAGGAAGAGCACTTTAAATTGAAAACCAGAGGCCCACTGCTGGCACTTCTCTTGAGCAGTTTCTCTTTTTCACGGATATTTCTGCAAGTCTCGAATCCATCTACTATCCCTATTCTCATGGTCACTGCCTTCCTGCAGGCCTCATGTCTTCCTGCTGCAATAAAACAGTATCCTAACTGCTCTTGCTGCCACTAGCCTTTCCATCTCTAAGCACTCGCATCATACCCAAGAGCTCTTTCTAGAACACATATTAGATCATGTCACTTTCCTGCTTAAAAATCCTGCAGTGTCTGCTTCTTTGTTGTATCTTAAATAAAATCTGAACTCCAGAGTACAACCCATAAAGCTTATCGTGATCTAGCTCATGCCTACCTTTCTGGCTTCACCTCTCGTTTTCTCCACAATCTCTCACCCTACATGGATTCCATGGCATAGCCAAACAGATTCAAACAAATTCCCAAGCACGCTGTGCTCTGTCATGTCCTGGAGTAATTGTTCAGTGGGGTCTCTCTTTCTGGAGCATCCTCCCCATCTCCTTCTTCTCTTGGCTAAGTCCCATTGGCTCAGTACCCTGAACCAGGTTAAGTGGCCCTCCTCTTTGTTCCCACTTTTTTCATTCTCCTGGTGACACTTGAAATTGGTAAATATCTATTTCCCTGTTAGAATGTAAGACCACATAGGATTGCAAAGATTGTTTGTCTGATTTATCACTCTGAGCCTAGCCCCTGGCTCAGCCCCAGGCACATCCATATTTGTTAAATGGAGGATGGTTGGTTGGATGGAAGCACCCAGGCATCAACCTCAATTACTACTCTTATTACATTGTATTACAATCAGCTACTTGCTTGTCTACACTAGACTGTGATCTCTTTCACATCATTCCAGCACCCAGCCCACAGTCTGACACATTAGCAGCATTTATTGAAGTTTGCAATAAAGAAAGTCAAAAGAATTCCCAAAATGTGTTTATTTCTGTGTGCTGCCTTTTAGCAAAATGGGCAATCGGGGTAGTTGATGTGCATGGACTCTAAGAAAATAAATCTTAGTCCTCAATTGCTCCTAATTCCCCTGTATGCTAATAAAATCTCATGAGGAAGTATCAAGCAATTACTGAATGGCTAGCACTTCGAGGAATACACAAAAAATAAGACATGATTGTTTCCACTTAGGAACATGTTTTCTGGCTTCCTCTTTGCTTTCACTGTGTTAGGTGTTTCTTGGATGAATCCCTTCATTCTCACCAAAACTGTTGTCACCTGAGCATGTACCTTTTACACAACCACACTCAAAGCAGCTGGAGGGCAAAAATCACACTTTGTGATCCCCCCATGACCCACCTGGCCTGGGGCAGGTGTCCAGGAAATGTCCAATTCTGAATTACCATGCACCAAAGATAAGGGGACACAATCTGAAATGTTTGCTTGGGTCAAAATTTAAAACTTTCACCTCTGATGTTGATGCTTTAAATTCTTTCTGGAATAGGGCAAGCTATAAATAAATGAATGCAGAAAAATAAATATATGTACATAAAATAAATAAATATTCATGAAATGAATAATATACATATGAATAATTAGGAAAATGAAAATATATTTGGTGAAACCCACTATCTCTCACTTGGTCATTTGTTCACTCATTTATTCACCAATCCATCCTCCATCCAACCAACCACCTTCCATTTAACAAACATGGTTGTGCCTGGGGCTGAATCAGGGACTGGGCTCAGAGTGATAAATAAGACAAACAATCTTTGTGCTTGTACTTGGGCTTACATTTTAACAGGGAAACAGACAATTAATAATTTCAAGTGTCACCAGGAGAATGAAAAAAGTGATATGGACGCGCACCCTAGACAAGAGGTGGTACCCACTCACTCACTCACTCACTTCCTCACTTATTTGTTCATCCCCGGTTCCTAGCACAGAGCCTGGATCTTTAGGAGCATCACTAAATGTTTATTGAATGAATGATTGAATGAAGGAATGAAGGAATGAAGGCTGCTGCTTGAATCCTGTGCAATTAACAAAGGAGGATTTATCTGAAAGTTTTACTTGGGAACACTCAATTTAAATTGACGTGTCTTTTTAAAGCTGTTACTTTCCTCAGGTCTCTGTAGTGAGAAGGAACAAAAGTACATATAATGTCAGAGTTAGAACCTAATGATTGGACAGTCATGTCACTGCTATAAAAGAGTGCATTTGGCCAGAGGTGAAGGTGTTCAATAACACAATCCTTAGTGCTTAGCCAAGGTAGTTTAACTTTCAGTGACAAATAAATGATATTTCTACCACCTACCCCCTGGAAAAAAATTATAGTACCATCATTTTAACAGTAAATAGAATCCAGCTTGAACTGAAAACAACCCTTCTCCTCCTGCTTGTGCCTTTTTAATTGACAAGCCTTGTACAGTGAAGCTTCTTCTAACCCTGTGAGTCCCGGGGAGTCCAGCCAGAGCCCAGAGAGCCCTGATATCTGCCTGTTTGATTTCACAAAAGGATTGGGCTTTGCATTTTCTAGCTAAACATGAGATGGAGAAGACAGCATAGGCAGGCTTCGGGATGTCACTATGACCTTGGCTGGGTCTCATTCTACTGCACAATGAGTCGTCTAGAAGGCAGAGTCTCAGTCGGTTGTAAGCTGGGTTTTACAATACTGGGTATAACTAGTGTTGTGTAGCAGGTGTCATGAGCTGTCTCTTTCCGTTCCTACTTGAGCCTGGATCCAGAAAGCTGAGGCTAGTTCTATGCATTTCTATTTTCCAACTTAACAACTGGCAAGGGGTCTAGGTGCTGAAGAAAGGACACAGGGCATGGATTGGGAGACGTGGTCTGGTCCCATATCTGCCACCAACAATCTGTGTAAACTTGGACAAGTCACTTCTTCCCTCTGGGCTTTACTAGCCTCATCTGTAAAATAAGAGTTGATCTAGTCCAGAAGCTCTAATTTTGGAGTTCCTAGGCTACTGAAAGTTCTTGAAGATCGTCTGAGTTTGTGATTCCAAAAGGCCTGATGGAAATTGATATTTCCCAGCAAAAGGGCCAATGTGACTAAAGTATTCAATTGATTGCTTTTGATTAGTATTGTGTAATTTCCATATATTAGCGCTCTGATGCTGATTAGGAACTCCTATCAGCAGTCATCGCTTTTTTAAATAAATAACGGGGAAATAAGTTTATTTTAACCTAACATATTTAGCTCATTAGTATTTAGATTTGGTAAACAAAATTTAGATTTGGTATATAAATTTTGTAAAAATGAGGCTAGGATGAAGGACATCTTTCTAAGGTGTTTTTGATGGCCTTGAAGCATTGAGGGCCTGAAGAAACCAGTGACCCCTGAGCCCTCAGATTCTAAGATGACCTGAGAAGCCCAGCCTGTCCCCCCTTCTTCCTCTTCCTTTCCTCCACAACAAACGTCAACCATCCATCCCTAGGATCAGGCTGCAAGCTCATTTTAGAAAAGAGCATGGACCCTTCTGTGTGCTCAGAAAAAGTTCAAGAACTTGGTGATTATGATCCCTGCTCACCCAGCATATCTCTAAATAACCACTAGCTAATCACTTTTATCATTGCCTCAGTTTTCTTTGCTGCTAAATGCCTATTTCTGTCTATCCTAGAGAAAACTTTAACTGGGATATGGTAAGGGAGAGACAGGCGGTAGAACTACAAGTACAACTCTTGAAGTATACCTACCACATTGTGCACTTGCATACACATGAACACACGTGTGTTCACATGCACAGACACACACTAAATCGTAGTCTCTTATGAGGTGTAGCGCTGACCCGCTAGCCTTCTCATTGTGTTCCTTCTTTCCAGCTTGAGTGAGAGTAAGCATTTGGGGTGTCAGGAGAAGAATTTGGTAAGTTTAGAGCCGCAGACTCAGGAAAAGCTTGGCAGATCATCAACCTCCCCCTTTTTCTAGATGAAATCAGAGAGAGCTTGGCCTCAATGTGGGTACTGATGCTCCAAGTCCCCGATGCTCAAGGGAGGACATCTAGGAGGGCGCACTGGACTTAGCAGCAGGAGAAGGATCTCTGAAACATTCCAAACGCCTCCCACAGCTAAAAATGGTCCTTCAGAGCCAGGATGAGAATCCAGAGATGCATGAGATGGATAAAGTTAGGCCGTTAAAATCAGGACTTCATCTATTGGTGTGATATTTATAGAGGCTGTGCATAAAAAGTAGCTCAGCTGCCATTACCATCATTGGCATCATCATCATTACACTGAGAGGGGAGCATCTGCTCAATGCCCTAGAGTGTACAAAAACAGCTTTTACATCCATTATCTTATCTGAGCTTCATAGCCACCCCGTAAAGTGAGCACAGCAGGGACTATTCCCTGCTCCCCACCCCTTTAAGGATGAGAAAATGGCAACTCCAGGAGAAGTTACTTGTCCAAGGCCCTCAGCAGTGAGTAGCAGAGACGAGAGCCCAGGACTCCTGACTGCAGTACTTTCCCCTGTAAGCTGTTGCCTGATTGAAAGCACCATGGGAAATGGTGGGAAATGGAAGGAGTCCTCCGGGCGGGTCAGGCCTTAGTTCATGCTGAGAACAGAGGAGCAGGGCCCCCTGATTCCTGACAGAGGCCTGCACACTTTTCGTCTCCTTTGGGGTCACTGGTGGTCCTTCTTGCTCCAAGGGAAGAAAGTGATTTTCTGGTTGGCTTACTTTGTTGATTGCCATTGAGCTGAATCTACAAATTGAGTTTGTCAGAAAAACGGGTACAAATTAAAGATGAGCCTTCTGCTTTCCATGGCTGGTTGGAGTTTAAAGGACTCAGGGAGGCCCACGGTTGGGGGGTCTCACCCTATTAAGTTCAACCTTCATCTTCTAGTTCCCAAGGCTTCCTCTCTAGACTCTGATGAGTGACCCCCTATCCCTTGCTTTCCTTAGCAAAACTGACCTGTGCATTTTCTTTTCCTGCTACTTCTCTTTTTCACCTTCCTATCCTCTTTAAGTCAGCCCAGCCTAGCCTCAAAAATGTGCTAGAAGCACCTAGAAGGCCAACTGCAAACACGAAAGCATCAGCTCCAGAGGAAAACCAGGCCTTCACCTGACCTCTCAGACACACGGCTCCTACCTCTCACTTCCCACTTCTCCAGCCCTCCACGTGCAGCCTGGGGAGGCCCCCATGCTGTGGATCCTCAGCCCCATGTGCCTGGCAGGGCAGGTTTCCACTCTCCCGTTGGAATCCTTAAGCAGTTCCTTCTCATTGCTCCTCATCCCACCCTAGGAAACCACTCAGTCCTCTTGGTTTTAACTATTTCTGCCACACACTCTGTGTATTCTTGATTGCAAGTGATCTCTTTATTTGCTAATCAAAATCTTGAACAAGACTGAACCAGCTAATTTACTTTGGCTTTTGAACATGGATTACATTAGCCACTGTATTAATATCATTATTATTGATTTCTGAATTCCTCAGGGCCTAGAACAGGAACTGGTCTAAACAATTGTGTGGGTTGAGCAGCGAGAAATCACTTAGTGAATGATGGGGTAAGGCTTTCCAGTGGCTGCCTTTCCAACAGGGTTCTCCTTTGAAGGGTGGAGCTGGGGCAGCTCCACCAGTGAGGGGCCACTCAGAGTGTCACAGTTGAAAGGAAGCTGTACCATCAGCATCTTCCTATCAGTCAATGACGGATATTTCAAATTGAACTTAATGGGTTCAGAAAAGAGGAGTAGGGTGCAGTGTCCCATGCTGTAAGCACAACTCCTCCATGCGCAAGGCCCAGGGTTGCTGCCCCACCTGAGGGATGGACCTGTTTCTAAGTCCCACCGTAGGGGAGAGACAGCTCTTGCAGTTTGGGATGCTCAGGCCAGGCTCCTGGGCTTCTTAGGAAAGAACTTGGGAGGGAGTTACCACATTGCCCAAAGAAGTCTTCTTTGAGTCCTCTCTCGCCTCTTGCCCTCAGACTCTTAGAGGCTAGAATTTATATTTTTGACATATAGTAAGTTGTTCACATGAATCATGCCTTAAGCAGGTAGCAAAATTGACTGCTTCATTCAGGTGATGTAAAAAGATTGGAGAAGATTCTGGTGCTATGATGTTTAGGAAGGAGAGAAGACATTCCCTTTTCCAAACTAGAAATCTTCTAGGTTGGTATGATCTGAGTATATGTTCTCATCTCCTACATGTCCACAGGCTTAGAAGCAAACAAAGATGAAGATGTTATCATCAGCTCATTATTGCCCTTTTAATAGTTATCCCTGACTGGATTTAAGATGATGTAATGAAGACTCTTAAACCTTAAAAAAAAATTTGTCTAGTCTTTTCATTAAAAAGATGATTAAACGTCTTTATGTAAGCATATCTACATGAGATGTCCACATAAAATTAACTTTTAGGAAGGATTTTATACCAATTTAAAAATTAATAGAATGGAATAGCAGTGGGTGTATAGGGCTGAAATTAATCTAATACCGTGATATTTCATTTGATTACAGGTTAGACCTCATTACTGCAGTTTTAGCTGTGGCTCAAAGTCTTTATCACGAAAAAAGATTTTGGACTCTAAATACTGGCCCACTCATGTGAAACAATGAGCAGTTCAATTCTATTTAAAGCACAGGACCACAAAAGCATTGGGCATTTGTTACCTCAAAGATGTTTTGAAGTAAAGTGAGGGAAGAGAGAAGGAAGGGAGGAAGGAAGGAAGGAAGGAAGGAAGGAAGGAAGGAAGGAAGGAAGGAAGGAAGGAGGGAAGGAAGGAAGGAAGGGAGAGGAGGAGGAAGGAGGGAGGAAGGAAGAGAGGAGGGAGGGAGGAAGGGAGGAGGAAGGAAGGGAGGGAGGGAGGGAGGGAGGAAGGGAGGGAGGGAGGGAAGGAGGAAGGAAAGAGAGAAAGTTTTAGTGATTTTTTTTACACTTATTTTTAAGAAATCTGACCTGATGAACACTTTCTTGTATTCTCTGAAGGGAAGATTGTGAAAAGCAAGATTAACAAAGCTTCTTCAGGAATTTTCCTGCCATCAGTGACTAACGCCTGGTTGGCTCTCATTCTGGTCCTATAGGCCTTGCCTCAAAGTTCTCAAAGGAAAGTTTTCAATTGAGTTATTGGCTCTCAGTTTCCTTGCTTTGCACTTACATATATTTAAAGAAAAAAAAAAACTGAGTTGAGGTCTGACCTTCTGTTTTTCTACCAAACCAGAAACCATAAACTCTCTTCAAACTCTCACAGTGTCCCATTGGCAGGATTTGAGAGAGTGTGTGTATGAATGAGACTCTCACCAATTATTTCTGCACCACTGGAGGGACGTGAAAGTATTTATTCTTGCTGAGATACAGCAAGGGGTCGGAATCGTACCAACATGATTACTTACTTCTGTTTCACCTTGTGGAGAATGTCCTTTCAAGAACACTTAAAAACAATAGCTCTGTTGGGACAAGTGAAAACACTGTAAGAGCTGAGGCCATTTAGTCTGGCAAAATAAGATTCAAGAGGACAAGAGAGCTTACCCCGAAACATCTGAAGGCTTCTCTGGGAAGAGAGAGTAGATTGTTCTGTGCAGCCGCAAGGGTAGAATTGAACTCAAAGGGTATATTAATCTAAGGAACATGTACCCCAGGCTCAGCAGTCCCAGAACAGTGGTGCTAACTCCCACTGCAGAGTTGTTCAAGCCAGGGCTGGAGGTCAACTTGACAGGCATACTGCAGAAGGGACAGCAGAGTTGGGTGAAAGCCACCTTCAGCTCCACGCTTCTGGAACTTGCTACTACCTTGCCCAACTCTGTCTTTGTAAGTACAAGAAGAACTCTCCTCAGGAACAGTATGATGATCAGGGGAATGTAGAGCTACAAGAAGACAAGAAGAGTCAGCTGGATTCTTGCCAAGAGCCCAGGACGGGGAGATCCTGGGCCAGGTAGACATCACCTTCCCAGCTTCTGAGCTCAGAGAATGGCTTCTTGGAATATTGGGCTGAAATCCTTCTGAGCCAAGTTATACTCCTGGCTGTACTTCCTTTTATCCTAAAACTCAATTTACCTAGCTTTCCTCCTATTTTGGCCAGGCCCTGGAGGTGGGAGTTGAGTTGGATGAGGTAAGACAGAGATGAATCAGACTGTTCCTGCCCACCAGGACCTGCAGTCTGGTCATGAGTAACACAGAAGAAGACTAGTGAGTGGCATGGCAAAAGCAATGTGTGGGGGCTTGCTGGACAGAGCATTACAACTGGCTTGGGATCAGATGTGCTTCACGGGTAGGAGGTTTTTGCATTGTGGATTGAGTGATGAGTAGGAGTTTTGAGTGAAAGAAAGGAGGTGATGTGAGTCTCTATGATAATTCTTTGAAAAAAATGTTTTCTCTCCTGAGTAGGTAGATAAGTAGGGATATGAAGTTGGTTTTAGTAGGTTATTTTTTCTTTCACTTCTCACAGTGTCTGCCCCAGGGAGCCCTCATGCTGAGATATCTGTGTGGGCAGTAGTGGTGATCAGTATAGGTAAGTGCAGCATAATGACCTCAAGGAGGAGGTGATCCACTTGTCACTTGGAATACCTAGAAGGTAAGGACAGCAAGTCAACAGCTTGGAATTAGAAATGGTGATGTATGTGAAGCTGCTGAGCTAAATTCTGGCACTTGGATTCTTAGAGCTCAATCTTTTTGGCCAATTAAAAGATCAGACAAGAACTTTCTTCACAACTTCCCAGTCTCATGCTCATTACCATCTGTTATTATTCTTTTGTTATTGGGCGGCTCTAGTGGACAGAGGTTCTTCATTTTAAAGGCTGATTCAACCTTCTGAACTTCCCAGCTGCTGGTAGGGGATGGACCTGACCTTCAGAAATAGTCAACAACCAAATGCAACCCATACACCTAAGTAAACATAACCATGTGGACTTTTGATTTCTAAGCGGGGCAAACGTGGCAGCTCTTTGTTAGAGACAGGTCTCTTTGAAAGCAGATTCCCCATATAATTACATGCTATCTCAGACTTCTTTTGTAATCTAGTAGAGCTCTTTTGTAATCTAGTAGAAACTCCAGCTTCCTAATCTGTTAACCACAGCTACTGGCTCCTCTATGGAAGAATTTGCATGCCTCCAAATTCATATGTTAAAACCTAATCTCCAATGTGATGGCATTTAGGAGGTCGGGCCTGGTGAACGGGATTGCTGCTCTTATAAAAGAAACCTCAGAATGCTCCCTCATCCTTTCCACCAAGGTGGACACAGCGAGGAGACAGCCATCTATGAACCAGGAAGAAGGCCCTCACCAGATAGGAAATCTGCTGGTGCCTTGATCTTGGACTTCCCAGCCTCCAGACTGCGGGAAATAAACTTCTGTTGCTTAAGCCACCCAGCTGAGCTAAGGTAAATTCTCATTCCTCTTTCTCTCTGAAGGACTGCAAGTAGGACAGCTCCTGCAACACTCAGTAAAGTTGTTTTTAGGAAGCAGAGTGAGATTGCCTTATACCAGTCTGTCCTTCACTTCAATTCACTTTTGTGGATCACTTCAGGGCTCACAGAAACCACTTTACTCACGTGCCACCATTTTTATCTTCTGTAGGTTGGGTTTTTCTCTTTCCTTTCTTGTTTTTTTTTTTTTTTTTTTTTCATTTTCACTCTCTCCTCTTTCCACAGAACAAGAGTAGTGCTTTCAGGGTCTCACACATCACAGTTACAGATAACTTGGAGAGAGCAGTTGGGATTTAGGTATTTATTTTGATTTTTATATGACCATGGATATAATCTTTCATGTAAATAAAACTGTTAATATTAGATAACAGAGCAATTGTCATGCACTGCTTCAAATAATATCCTTTAGATTTCCATTTTTGCAATAACAGGTTCAAACAATATAGAACCAAATGTACTAAAAGAGGAACTTTTTAACTTCCAATGTTAACAGGATTGAAGGGCTTCTGTAAGTGTAAAAATCTCAGACACCACTGCGTGTAAAGCAGAAACGAAAGAAACGAAAGAAATCAAGGCAGGAGGACAAATGTCACCACCACACTGCTCAGTTGTCAATTCAGCCTTAACCATCCAAATGACTGAAAGTAAAACCTAAAGGCAAGAACATGAAGAATTTGTAACAATTGTGTTGTGATTGTCTATAGACACCAGAGGAGAGTCATTGATTCGTCTGAAGATCAGAAAAGCTTTTTGGAGGAGGTGGCATTATACTTTGTTCAGTGGGCTATTTGGAGAAGCTAAAAAATGGTGATAGGAGAGGGAAGAGAGACAGAAAAGGGGAAGGGGACGCTACTGGTGCACTGGCAACCGCCCTTGGCAATCACCATTCCCCTGCAAGCCAGACTTGCATGCTGCGGAATCAATACCTCCCACTCTCCCCACAGAACTCTACCACCACTGACTGATGGGAGCTGCTGGATAAACACCCCAGTTCCCTCTACTCCCAGGTGGGAACTCTGAAGTTTCTCCCAGTTTCCCAGTAGAATCAAACATTAGTTGTCCACAATGGGAACCTATTCAATAATATTCCCTTTATTGATTTCCTTCCTTCCCACTAGCCTACAGGTATTTTCTTAATCATCTCTCATACCCTCTTCATAAAGTACTTATACTTGAATTTTTATCCTAGGATCTGAGAATCCATCCTAAGACCAGTGTTATTTCAATAGTTGGAACAAAGTCCTATAGGTGGGATGAGTTGGGCATATCTGGGGAGCATGAACACTCTAAGGTGGCTAGTATTTGGAGGTCTAACAGATGAGATTAGAATAACTGGGGTTATGATGTGAAGTATGTGAATTCTGGACAAAATAATCTGACTTTTCTGTAGACAAAGGGAAACCATGGGATGATGGGGTGGTGAAACTTTCTTCCTTGGTATTCAAGCATCTGCTTCTCTGGCTCAGGGTCTGGCAGCTATACCTTTTTCTTCCAGCCCATCGATTCCAAATCACCTGCTTGCTAGGGGTTCTGCAGAATGCACCTGAATCCACTGTGCCGATGTCTGCTTTTAAGAACGTTGGTTTTCTTCTTGAGCTTCTTGCACTTCTGTGTGAAAAGGACTGGGTTTTGGGGGCAGGACGAACTTTAGGGAACAATATAGGCTGGCATTAACTGAATTGTTCTTCATAGACAGAAGTGAGTGGGTGGTTTCAGCTAGTAATCCCAGTTCTTTGTAACCTTAGAGGAAAAGTTTATTGTGAAAGAGCCCCCCTTTAGCCTCAAAAAGCCCTAAGAAAAGCCCAGCTTAATGGTTTGGCACACCTTCCAGACAGTACTGTGGAGTCAGATGGCAGTCACTGGGGGCACTGGTGGGGTCATAGCTATTCACAGGGCTTTGCATGAAAAAGGGCTATCTATTAAGGGCCTCCTGGGTTCTGGAGGATATCCACAGCCCTGGTGAGTATCTGAGACAGCATCAAATGGCCAAAAAGTTTCCCAGTAGGGATTGTTCTTATTCATCTAAAAGGAATGGAAATGAGAGAGGGAAATGTCTGCTTTATTAGGAAAGAGCTAGTGATGGCCAGTAAGAAAGCAAGATGGTCTCGTCGTGCTGGTGGGGAAAAGGTGAAGGGATATTATTAATCCAATTAATGTTTGTCAAAAGCTCCAACTAAAACAGGTCCTGGACTGGGCACTGAAGACGGGAGTGGGGAAGGAATAATACGAGCCTAAGAAGCTCACGGTTGGGGATCATTGAGAAGGTATGTACATACCTGTGTAAAATTCCAGAAACAGTCTGATCAGAGCCATGAAGAAGTATAAAGTTCCTGAGAGAACATGGGCTCATGTATGAGTTAAGGAGGAATGTTTTATAGAAAGACAAGAAGATGAAGTATCATCTGAGATGAGCCTTATAGGATGTGTAGGTTTTGACATATTGATAAAGGGATTGGCCACTGGGGGTGTTTAATTCCTAGGAACATTATTGGAAGGGGTCAGAAAAGCCACTCTAAACTTGGCTCCCGAGGAGAGTACTCTGCTCACTGCTGGCCTGAAGGCAGCGGTGCCACATGGGACCCACCTTTCACCAGCAGGAGCTTCCCTTACCTTTTGTCACTCCTGGAGACCTGGCATATTCTGGCATTTAGGGAGGCCACATCCCCCTTCTCGGAAACTGTTCCACCACTTAGAACACAGGTGGGTTGGGCTGGTCAAGAGTAGCAGTGTTAAGTAAAATTGGGGCCCACAGGACTATCTCACGCCTTTCACCCACCCTAGGGAAGAAGCTACTGGTTTCTGACAGGAGGCCCAACCCACAAGGGTGTTCAGGTATGTGTGTGTGTGTTGTGTGTGTGTGTGTGTTGTGTGTGTGTGTGTGTAGGGAAATTCACTGAAATGGCTCTCCCTAACATTTTAGAATACCTTCAGACTGATACTTGCCCAGTCATCTACCTTTCCTCCCACCCCTTCCACCTTCAACCTAACCACATGCCAGTCTGCTTGTTGTACATGATGTGCCAGTACCCAGCCAACTCTCAGGGAATTGGCTGGTGTCCAGGCTCAGTGCAGGCTGCCTCATGAAGAAAGCTGCCGGCTCCTGAAAACCCTTTATTTGTGAGGCTGGGAATGCACACTCCTGCGTGCCAAGGGGCAACATGAATCTAACGAAGGAATTATTAATGTGCAAACCTAAAGTGTAAATAGACTAAGGCCCCTGCAAAAACACTCTCTCAGAAACTAACCAGACCACTGATTCACTGCCAGTTGGGGTGGCTCACCCCTCTTTTTCCAGCCCATTGAAATATGGATTGTTCTCCTAGAGGAATTCCTTCCTTGGGTAGAGTTGAGGACTGTTTTCTCATGAATTTGACACCTGGCCCAGGTGTGTCTTCTGGCAAGCCCAAAGCCTTGTCCCTTGTTCAGTGGGTAGCCAACTCCTGCTCTTCTGGGTTCCCCTCTGGGGGTTCCATAAGCTGCTTTTTGGAGTCACAAGTTTCCTGACTTTGTCTGAAGGGTATTTCATGCCTCTGTTGCACTGTCTGCTCCTGAAGTCTTTGAATTATTTAGCACTGATCTCCTCGGGTCAAGAGGACATCTAGGCTGCGCTGGGCACGGCGGGGGAGACAAAGAAAGATTCCACAGAAGAATCTAGCCCTATGGTGGCTCACAGTCCAAGAAAGAGGATAACGTCCACCTGAAATGAACACACTGCACTAAGTTTTTTCCTGAAAAAAGGCCCAGAGAGGGCTCTAGATATTGTCGGCAATAGTTTAGAGTCATGTTCGGCTTGGTGGTGGTGATGATGGTGATGGTGTGTGTTTGGGGGGTAGGGGATGGGGATGAGAATCAGGCAAGATCTCTGGGAGAAAGTGGCTTTAATTCAGGTTAAGAACAATGTAGAGGTGGTCAGGTAAACATGTGGGATAATCCAGAGAACAGTGAGCAGGAAGATGGAAAATCCAGGGCAGGTCCATGAAATTGGGAAGAGCCCAGTTTGGCAGGTGTGTTGTTGGGGGATAAATATAGTTTGATGTTGGAGGCATAGGTGGGACTCATTTTTAAGAGGCTGGAGTGCTGTGCTATGAAATTTAGACTTGTCTTTCTTTATCTCTCCAGATCTAGTCTCCATTCCATGGTGGTGGATTAATTACGGAAAATGATTATCAGTTATTCCTTCCCTGTATCCATGCCCTCTCACCATGTACCTTTCACTTCTTCCCTGCTTTGATTCTGAGTTCAGCCATGTGACTTGCGTGGCCAATGGGATGTTAGCAATGATGCACAAGCAGATGCTTGAAAAGTGATTACATGTCGAGGTTTGTCCTCCTTTGCTGCTCTTGGAATCCTACCATCATGTGAATGAGCATGCCGAAGGACTAGAAGTCATGTGGAGGAGGGAGGAGCACTAATTGCAGATGCATGGGTGAGTCCCAGCAGAAATCAGAAATTCAGCTGAGCCCAGCCCAAATTGCCAACTTGAAGAATTACGAGCTAAATAAATGATGATTGTTTTAAACTTCAAAGTGTTGCGGTCATTTGCTATGCCGCCAAAGCCAACTGCTACAGGAACAAGCCCATATTGGAAGTTTGGGGGGTTTAGAGGTCCTGAGATATAAGAGAGCATATTTTGCATGTAAGAGGAATATGAATAACTGTGGCTGGAACACAGACTATGATAGGTTGCAAAATATAGCCACACATTTCTCCTGTCCCCTCAGGAGGTGGAATCTATTTTTCTGCCCCTTGAATTAGAATGGCCATGTGACTAGTTTTGGCCAAAAGTGCAGAAGCAAATGCAATGTAAGCAAAGAGCTGAGAAGGACTTGAATTTTGGGATTTACCTACCTGCTGCTTTTGGGGTCTTTGTCTGCTTTGTACACAAGGCCAGGTAACAACCTGGAGGGCAAGATCCAGGTCTAGAGAAGCCCATGTCTTTCTGACCATCTCAGACACAGTCCTGGCCAACCCACCAATTGACTGCAGACACATGAGTGAGCCTAGCTGAGACAGCTAAGCCAGGCATAGAACAGACCAGAAGAACTACCCAACTGAGCCCAGCTTAAATTGCTGAATTAGTAATCAACAAAATCAAGGCTAAGTTCATGGTTACGTCTTAAGATAGTAATTTTTGGAATGGTTTGTAAAAGTTTCCTAATTCATCCCTCCTTCTCTGGACCAGAAGGCTGATACATACAAGCTATACTAGTGAGTTCCCATGCTCCTTGCCTTCCATTAGCAAGAGGAGATTGAGGTGGAGGCATGTATCCTCCTGGTTCTCACCCTGCTTTGCTATATAAGCTTCTTTCAGTGACACTACCCTACAGCCACAGCTTACTTCCAGGGTTCTGGCAATCATTCCCTCCCATGTGCTTTCGGGGCTGGGTGGCAAATGCTCCCTAATGCTGCCAGCCCTGGGGTTCTTCAACCTTCCTTGGTGCTACCCACACTTCTGTCTCTATCCCATTACCGTACTTTGGTGGCTACTCGTTTCCTACAAGGACCCTTCCAGGCATTCCCTTGTTCTCTGGACAGGTAATCTACCGACTGTTTTGGTAAACAGACACATTCCGTTTGAGAAGAGTGGGACAAGACTCCTGCTGTGAGAGGTTCTGCTCCACACCTCCCACAAAAGCTGCTTTTGGCTTGGACATTTGGAAAGTCACTGGCCAAGGAGAATGCCAAAGAGCAGCCTTCCAGGCTGGCTCTCCGTAGCCACTTGGAGCATTGCTTTCTAAAGGGAATAGTCACTGTCCTTTTTCCTGCCAATCCCCCAAGTTAAAGAATGAAAAAGGAGCCCTTCTAGTGCCCCTGGAACCTTTTCTCTCCTAAAGAGAATTTCTCTCTCAAGCACTTTTAATCAAACGTTAGGCTGCTCATTAAGCAAATCAGAAAGTCTATTTGCATGAGGATCTTTTTTAGTGGGAGCTCAGCCTTGTCCTGCTCTTCCTAACAGTCACCTATGCCATCGGGACCCTCCAGGGACAAAACTCCCACCAGTTTGAGGCTCTATACAAGGCCTTGTACATTGATAATGATAATAAAAGATGATGATGATGATGATGATGATGATGATGATGATGATGTGATGATAATGGTAAAGGCAAGGCAAACCAAGGATCCCCCTGCTACCACATTGCCATTGCCTTTAATGGAGAGCATTTGGACCTCTGCTATAAAGTTCATATAGAAAGCTTTGTAATACAAGTCTAAGTATGATGGGGGTGGTAGAGGTAATATGTATTTCTCGTCTAGAAGGACAGAGTGTAGAAGGGTATTTATCTTCTCTCTATGAGAAGTGTTTAATTTTTAAGTACTCCGAGGAAGAACTAACCACCACGCAGCCCACCTTGCAAGATTTTACCATCATTTTTCTCTGGCACAGGACCAGAGCTGCCCCCCTTCCCCACTCCGGAGCTGCCTGGCCTTTCTTGGTGGAATAATAGTAGATGCTTGAAGACAGACCACACTGGCATTCTACATCTGAGGCTGTCCAATTTGCAAGACATACATATGGTGGGGACTTTGAGAGACTGAGGCTTGATTGTTTCTGAAGAAAAAGGACAGCCCCTAGATAGAGAAAAAGGGGATTTGGTATCATTTGAGGAGATATTAAGAGATTAATGTCTACATTTACCTTTTGAGCAGGGCAATTCTTTATCGTGTGGAACTGTCTTGTGCATCATAGGATAGTTAGCCTCCCTGACCCCAGCCCACTAAATGCCAGTAGCAACTCCCAGTCCTTGAGACCATCAAAAATGCCCCCTTCCCATTCCAACCACTCCTAGGTTTGGAATGAAGGGGCAATATGGCCCTTGGTTGAGAAATGCTGCAGGAAGGGAGAGGGGACGGAGAGAGAAGGCAAAGAATGGGGGAAGAGAGAGCTTCTTGTGCGCAACTTCCAAAAGTCCAAGGTGTAGCCACATGGGACAACGTTCCTCCGGGACTCTTATTCTCCTCCTTGACTCTGTGTGCATATGGCATAGTAACTATGACCCTAAAGTAAAGAAACACTTGCACCATCACGGAGACCAGAGAAGGTGAGGCTTTGAGGCTGTGAGACTGGATTTTGGAACAGGTAGGGGAAGTCTCCAGTCTCCTTTGGTCAGTTATGGCCAATGGACTCCACAGTGAGGATCATCTCTCTGAAGGTAAAGACCTGGTTGGAGTAAAGATAAGGTTCATCTCTCCAACTTCCCCTATCACAGAAAATGCAGTCTGAGAAGCAGAGGAAAGGACCTGGCCACTGGGTTACTCGTGTGATTAGCTCAGATTTATCCTTGCTGGTCTTGCATAGCCAGCTCCTTCCCTTAATTCTGGTCTTTGCTAAACTATATCTCTCCTCGCTACCCCAGCACTTTCCCTTAACCCAGCTTATTTTCTTCAAAGCACTTGTCAGCATCTTACACTACTTCTTCATTTGCTTACATGAGCTTTCTCAAATGCAGGTGCATTGGAGCAGTAA
Source organism: Eonycteris spelaea (assembly GCA_003508835.1). Taxonomy (NCBI): domain Eukaryota; kingdom Metazoa; phylum Chordata; class Mammalia; order Chiroptera; family Pteropodidae; genus Eonycteris; species Eonycteris spelaea. The sequence goes on along the minus strand of PUFA01000001.1, from coordinate 28,502,162 downwards.
CTGTCTCATTCACTGCTGTATCCCCTGTGCCTGGCACACAATAGCTGTTTGATATATATTTGTTGCATCAACTAATAGAATGCATAGGTGCCATGCTAAGTAATTTGCATGTGTTGTCGTATGTAAACCTCAAAGATTCTTTAAAGCAAATACTGTATTATCCCCATGTTTTGTAGAAACTAAAATTTAGTGAGGTTAAGTAACCTGCTTTATGAAAAATGGTAAGGCTGCAAGCTGGGCTATGTTGGGGTTAATTCTTCCCTGGCATACCCGAAATCAAACACTCTCTCCAGTTACAGGATAAATGTCTTTCCAAGCTCTACCCTTCCAGGTTATAAACTCATACTGTCCCTACTACAAGGTTATACAGCTTTTTAGTAAATGGTGCAATAAGGATTTGATTGACTCCAGTGCCCCCAGTCTTGTGGGAAAGCAAATGCAGAGCCATGAATCCTCATACTGGAAGTGAGCGAATGCTTCATGCCCAAGGGAAGTGTGGCTGCACGTGGAAGTATGACATTTTAGGAGAAGACAATCATTTCCAGATGGATCAGAGGAGAAGGCTGCATTAGCTGAGCCTAAATAACGGTTGGTATTTAAGTGTGTGAACATGATGGGATATGAGCCAGATCTTGCAGAGGCATGTCCAACTCTCCAGTGATTTGGTGGCTGTGGAGTGATGGATACAGGTATCAGGAATAGGAAAATGGCCCTGGGGGCAAGTGCATGGAGAGCGGTTAACACCAAAAGGAGGATTTTAGACTTTGTCTTGGGCAATGGGAGGCCCTTGAGTGACAATGATGGTAGTTAAGAAAGCAGGGTCCACTCTCCACCAAAGGCCACAAATGCGTCATTTTGAGCAGGACATCTCCATTGTAAGATCTAGATAGAGAGAAAGCAGCACTAGCAGAACGTGCTGGAGGGAGTCCCAGACAGGAAGGTGTGCCCGAGGAAGTCAGGGGCTACTTCTTGGACAGCTGTGCCTCTACTCCATACCACTTCCCCCAGAGTAGTCAGCAGTTTCAGGCAGGAGCAGGAGAGCTTCCTGGATGATTTGTTTGAAAATATGATTTGAGATCCAGTCTGGCCCCCATCACACTTCTGGCCTCACGTCCATGGTGCATTCCCCACAGCGTGCCATGGCGCACCCACCTCAATCTCCCACCTTTTGTCCACCCAGCCATCACCTGCCTCCTGCTCTGTACTCCTCCTTGGGCAGCCTCTCTTTCCCACCCCTCTGAGCTTGGAGCCAGCTAGACAGATCCCTGTTGTGTCCCCGTAAGGTTCAGGGATCTCTTTCCTGCTGACTCTGCACTGGCCCTGGAAGGCAGGGGCCACATCATACCCCACATCGTGGCCTGTGTCAAGCTCAGCGTCTGGTGCCAAGAGGGTCATTTTAATGAATGAAATTCATCTTTCTGAGATGCTCTTTAAAGTCACTTTCCTTTCTGTAACCAGGGGCAGTGACTGGAATGGTTGGAATGTGGCCTTGGTTTTCCTTTGGGTGTTTTACTCTTCTGCACATTGGCCAAACTTGCTTGTCATTTCTGGTCCTAAGGGACTCACATTTTAAATTCCCTCTGAAGTGTGACACTTCCAGGGCTACTGCACTGCCTCTCATAATTTTTTCCTTCATCTTTACCCAATCTCCTCTCCCTTCCACACCAGAGCATTCCAGGACCATCAGACACCAGTAAACCAAACTTCTGATCACTCTTGCAATAGCCATTTAGCTGAAAATGAGAGAAATAGTAACTCTTTTTTCTCTGAACCTCAGCAAAAGAAGAAAGGTTATCACCTCGGAGCAACTTCCTCCTCACAGGTAACTCTCTCACACTAGTCACAATGACTAGTTGTCCAAGGTCAAGTTGAAAGTCAAGGGTTTCCTTGACTTTCTGCCTCCTAGGCCCCTTGCTAAAATGAGGGCTTTGAATCATTCAACTAATTTATTGCAAGGGGAGGGAGTTAGCACTAAGGGGTCTTCACTAAATAGCCTTTTCAAATGATGAGGCCATTTATTTTTTTATTTTAATCTGTCTACAAACTCTTGAATTTAAACCCTATTACTTATTCACCATAAGTATGGTGCATGCTCTTGCATGCACCATAGTCATTTTCAAAATGCCACAGCAGTTTCTCCATTGACTATGAGAGAGCCTAAGTCACTGCGGGCTGAGTTTGAAGGTGTTAGCTGTGGTTCAGTGGTTCAGGAGTCCCCTTGGGGCCCTAGCTGGGACTTCAGTCCTGGGCTGAGTGCTGCAAGGATAAGGGGAGGTTGAGGGAGTCAACATAGCTCATGTGTGTCCTTGTCCCCTCAGGGCCCTGGCTCCTGACCTCTACCCACTACTCAGTCACAAGGTAATATGTGTCCCACAAAATGTGAGACTTAGGGTTATCTGCCTCAGGATCTTAGCCAGAGCTCCATTTGGAAGCCTCAGAGAGATAGACAAGATTTACCTGTAGACATTTACCAATAGATTATGATTTGAGTGTTGCTCAAAGAGACCTACTCACTCCCCGTAGAGATCCCTCCCAAGACCTATGAACACCGGAAACTCCGTTCCTACAGAGTGGAGCCCAATCAAAGCATTCTGACTTTATGTTTCCCCTTTCCAACCCACCTCTTCAACTTCCACCTCCTTGCACTCCCCTCATAGATTTGCTCCAGTTGCATAGAACAAGCAGAAATGTCCTTATGTTCGCAGGCCTTTCCACCTCTGGGCCTTTGCTACTGCTATTTCCTCTGCCAATGACGCTATACTAGTTATTTATAACTTAACAATATTACTACAAACTTAGCAGTTTAAAGCAATACACATTTATTATCTCATAATTTTTGTGATGTCATCTCAAGATTCAATTGGAAAAGGATCCACTTCTCAGCTTACATGGCTGTCGGTAAGATTCAGGCCCTTGCACATGGTCAGTTTTTTTTGACTGTCAATCAAAGGCTGCCATCATTGGTTGAATGTTGGCCAGAGCCTGCCCCTGGTTCCCTGCTATATGGCTTCCCCAACGTGACTGCTTGCTTCTTTAAAGTCAGCAAGAGGAAGCTGTTCTAGTAAAGCAAGGATTATGGTCTTATGCCATATAATCGTGGAAGGGACATCGATCATCTTTGCATATTCTATTGGTTAGAAGGAAGTCACAAGTCCTGCCTGCATTCAAAGGTCAGGGATTACACAAGGGCATGAACATCAGGAAGAGGGGATCATGAGGACACTTTAGCATCTGTCTGCTGCACATGACCTTCTCCCAATTCCCTAACTATTCTATGAACCTGAGCCTAAACAGATTTCATGAAAGCTACCTTTAACCATCCCAATCAGACATTTTTCTTTTCTGAGCTCCCACAGGATTTTGATTAAATTGTCCTTTGGTATTTCATTCATTCATTGAGTCATTTAACAAATACATTTGAATATCTACTATATGCCTGATGCCTAGAAGTAATATAGTATTAGTGGTTAAGTTTGCAAGTTCTGGAATCAGAGACTCTCTGTCCAAATTCTGTGTCTACTGTAGGGAGCCATTATGAGACACATTGTGAAGAAGTCACATAGCTTATAGCCATAAAGCAGTTACTGAGACTGCTTAAACAATGGTTCAAGGCAGCAGGGATTTGAGTTAAACATTACTGACCCTGGAAGGGAGGATTGCCTCCTAAAGAAATCCTTTTAAGATAGTGGAATGTTTTACAGAAAGCAAGGATGTTTGTACCCTGAGGAAAGGATGTATAGGAACTTATGTAAATGTCAGCATTCCTATGGTAATGTACTCTGTGTCTTGCTATTGTGTTCAAAAAGAAATATAAGGGCTATGCTAAATAAACTAGAGGCTGCAGCATTGACTGTATGCCCTCCCGAAGCGCTTTCCTGTCTTCTTTTTTCCTTAGGCTTCACCCCCCTCTTTTAGGTGCTGTTCGACTTTAGCTGGCTGCTCCGGCAGTCTACTACTCCATTCTGGGCCTCAGTTTACTCACCTGTAAATAATGTCACCAGGTATATAGAGTTACAGGCGAGGTTTAAATAAAATCACACATATAAGAAGCTTAACATGGAGCTGAGCTCATAGCAAGAAATCAGTAATAATTAAATCTTATGTTAAGTGCTGGAGAATGGGAGTGATTCAGTGGGATGCTGTCCACATTGGAGCCCGCATGTCCTGCCTTTTTCATGAGTGTTTATGTGTGTGGCTTACCTTCAGCAGGCTGTCTGTGACTTCTCTGAGGGCAGATCCCAGTCTTAATCCTCTCTGCTACCCTTAGCACAAGGTCTGAAACACTCAAGGCTTCAGCAACTGAGTGTGGAATGGATGGGTCTCCAAACAATGTCCATGGACAGCATATCATCATCAACATGACCAATCAATCTGAGTGCACCTGCAACTCTGGTCTTCCACATTTGTCATGTGCAGTGTGTTCAGATGTAAAATTACAAAACTGATGAGAAATTCTGGCAGCCTGGGTGTTCTTCCTTTCTCTCCTCCTGCCTACTGCTTGCCAAATGCAGGTTACTAGCGTGTCCTGAGGATGAAGTTCTCAGCATGAGAACATGGTAGCTGGGGCTAGGAGCAGTGGGCAGAGGGTGAAGGGCAGTGGCTGAGCGGGAAAAAGAGCCAGAGCCCCTGAAATCACACGGCGGACATTGGCGTTTTATTTTTTTTCCTTGCTTAGAATCTAACTTCTCCTTTCCTATTTTGCAAGAACCCCCACTATGTGGGCCAGACCGAGGAGGAGTCTCACACAGAGAAAGTCAGAGGCCCAGCCATCCTCTTTTCACATCCTGGTTTTCAGGGCCTGGACACTAAGGCATATTTTGGCTCTAAGCTGACAGCTTGGTTAACCTGGTTATCTCTGGTTAGCTCAGGAGTTCTAGACAGATCAGAGAGATCAAACCATCAAGCTTATTTCCACCCCATTTCAGCCTCTGAGATATTCATCCATCTTGGGACTGTGAAGAACTTGACTCATAGCAGAATCAAAGAGAGTATGACCTCTGCAATCAGCATTCCCTCAGCTCATGCTTTGCTTCCCAGCCTCCTCTTATATATTTGTTTGTTTGTTTGTTTATCTATCTATTTATCTATTTACTTACTTACTTACCTACCTACTACTTACGGGGAAACTGAGGGTGAGAATCAAACTGCAATTAGCTGCCTGCATTTACTGTTAGGGTCTGCATCCAGCTCATTGAGACTGTTCACAGCATTCATACACCAAATGTGTCACCAGGGGCTGATTGTAGCCTCAAAGACAGGGAGCAAGAGAGGAAAATTAGACCTTAAGGAAGTCAGAAAAGCAGCTTTAAATAGAGAAGTAGCTCCTTCTAAAAATTAGGGTTCTCAAACTGGAAAGAAATCTAGAAATAAATCAAAGAGTTGGAATCAACCTCAGGAGTTGTCTAGTCAGAAAGTCTTATGAATTCTTAACAAACAAGATAAAATTTACAAATAACTTTATTGCTTGTTTCAAGAATGTTCTGAAAGATTTATCAGCTCTTCAGTAGAAAACATCAAATGACAGCTACATCCCAATACTCTTTGAACCCCTTGCCCTCAAAATCCTTGTCTTGCTGAGTCCACCAATCCTGTATGTCATGAGCCTTATCCAACCTTAATCAAGCACTGGCCTCCGCCCAGCCCAGTTGAAAGATTCATCTTAAACCAGACTTCAAAATCCCAGTAAGGATCCTGACTTTTTTGCACTTCCTCCTGGACACTCCTAAGACTCTATCGAAGTAACACTTTGCCTTGCTACAGTAAAAATAAACTTGTTTTTTCTTATCAACAAGTTGTTTTGGTAATATCTTACCGAGACAGCATTTGACACCAGCAAACAATAGAAAAAGAAGAACCCTCGCCTTGCTGTCTTGCTTTAGCTTGTTAGGGCGTATCACCTTCATGTACCCTAACCTCCCAAGTCCCCTCACTGGTGGACTGTGGGAATCCCCTCCTCTCAGGATTTCCAAAGGGCTCTGGGGGCCATCTCTTTCCATACTCTCTCATCTTCTTGCACTAGGGGTTTTCTCTCTAGAGCATGAGAGAAGAGAAGCTCAGTGGGGGTTACAGAAGCAGAAACAAAAAGCGCAAGACATTAACATCCTTACCATAGTACTGCTAGCTCATTCATTTATTCATTCACTCAACAAATGTTTAATGAGCCTTTTCTCTGTTCCAGGCATTATGGTAGGCCTTGGGGACATAACAATAAATTAGTGAGGCACAGTTCCTGTTCTTATGAAGGTTTCAGTTTAGTGAGGGCAGATGCTTAATTAATTTCAAGTTAAATGGCCAGGCAGAAGGGCAGGAGTTGTGGGGGTCTGGGAGTGGACAAGGTCAGAGAGTGATCAGCACAAGCAAGAGGGCAGAGGGAGCAGGTGTTTGTGGACAACTAAACTGTGCGGTACAGGCTTGAGAGAGATTGTTGGTGTAATCCTGGGGAGAATTGATGGTCTTAGGGCAGGAACTGTATGTTCTAGAAGAGTCTGTTGGGTACGTCTAGCCAAGTTGGTGCTGGATTGAACATGTAGGGAATGGACAGAGGGTAGTCATGGATGATCCCGGGTTTATGGCTTGGGGCCCTGAGTGAGATTGGGGTTCAAGTTAGGAGAAGTGGCAGAAAAAAATGCCTCACACGGTCTCTTCAACTCCAAGTCACACAATCATGTGACCTCTGATTCTGAGGCTGAAAGCTCTTTAGGGGAAAGCACTTCCTCTTTGCAAAGTCATTAGGAAGGGGTTAGTATTCTCTCTGCTCTTCTTGAGGATTAATTCATACTCAATGTTTTCTTCTCAACAATGAGTTGAGAGAATCAAAATGAGTTTGGAATTTAGAAAAACAGACTTAAGGGCACTGCATTAAAATTAAGGTAAAGTTGATGTGAGACCAGGATCCCAGGGGTGACAGGGAGTGGGAAATGCAGAAATTTTAACAATACTATGGAAAAAATCCATTCTTTCTATGATCTTACCCAGCAGTGGAGATTCTCTGTATTCAGTTTCTTCATCTGTCAAATGGAGGCAGTCATCCCATAGGATTGTGGTGAGAAATTAACTAGATAAAGCAGTCATAACCCCAAGCACCACCTTGAATTGTAGCAGATACTTGATAAATGATAGCTTCCATCCTTCATCCTTGGCCTCACCCAGCCCTTGTGGAATGAAGAATATTATAGACTGCCCTGGCTTACCATGGGGGTCAAGTGAGGCGAGTATGTTGAAGCCCTTGACAACCTGCACAGTATTATGCAAACAGAGGTATAATTACCATCCAGATGATAGTGATTAATGATAGTAATTGCAATGAAATGTGAGCTGGGGGCCAGTGGACTTATAAGCAGCAGGGATAGCTGGTAGTCCGTGTGGCAACTGTCATCCCTATGAAACAACTGTGGGTGGGAAGGGCATGGCTGGTAGAGAGAGCTTGGGATGTGGTCAGAATGACTTGGAATGGAATCTTGACTCTGCCACGACTAGCTGTGTGACCTCATGAAACAATTTAAGCTCCCTGGGTCTTATCTCCTCATCTGAACAACATGGATGATGCCCTCTAGCTCACAGGGTTGTTGCCAGCAAGCAAGCTAACCGGTAGAGCTCCTGATATGCAGCAGGCAGAAGAACACAGTGTCAGTCCAGGTAAAGGAGTAAGCTAACCTCACAATGCCTCAGGCTCCTCATCTGTGAAATGTGAATATTAACAGTTCCCAGGGTTTGATAATTAAATCATATTATGTGCGGAAAGCACACAGAAAATGTCAGAAAACTCAGCATCTTAGATGGTGGGAAGGGTGACGTGCCAGTCACATCTGCACCCTCCTTGTCCTAACCCCTCCCCCCACCAGCTGCAAGGGTACTCTTCAAGCTTAGAAAACAGTGAACAGAGTCTCTGCTCCTGAGAAGCCAGGGACATTTGCTTCTTTGGGCAGACAGGAACAGTCTTATCTAGAGACATGGATGTTGGTCAAAGGAGGAGATAACCGAAAACATGAGACAGAAACTCTTTTTGGACAGATATTATGTGATTTTCTGCCATCCTTTTTGGGGGAATATGGCTTCGTGGAGTGAGCACAGACCTGGGAGTCATGCTGCCTCGGCTCTTGTCTAGCCATGATCTCTCCTCAGCAGAGCCTCCGTGCCATGGGTTCAGCTTCCAGAACATGTTGGTGGAATCCCACATCTCATGCTCAGTCCTGTGCTCTGAGCTTCAGGCCCACACATCTTACTGCCCACCGAACAGTCCCCTCTGGACATCCCACAAATACCTCCCCTGACCTGTCCCAAACTCATTGCCCACCACTCTAAAATTCTCGCCTCCTACCCATTCCTGGTCCAGAGGCCTCTGGCTACTCAGTGCCCTGTCTGAAAGATGAGCTGTTCCTAAAGGAATCCTTCTAGCCTTGTTTATCCAGTACATTCTCCCTGCCCCCCCCCCAAATTTATTGCCTCTGTGGAGCCAGACTGGATTGAGCAGATCAAGGGCATTAATTTGCACTGAGGAAAGTCAGTGATTTTTTTCCCTTCAGGTATAATGAGGCTGCTTCAGGCTCATGGTCAGATTCTTTATCTCCTCTGCAGAAGGTTCCTCAGAAGAATCAGGGAATTCTGGGGCAGAAAGGGGCTTCTAGAAGAGTTTATTTTATCCAATTTCTTCACTATGCAGGTGAAAGCACAGGCACAGAGTAGGAAAGTAATATGACCTGGACACCAGCACAAATAATCAGTTGCTCCTTTTGTGTTCCCATCCTTTATCGGGGCCTCGGTCCCAGGAAGGAGCCTAGGTCTGACTGAAGCAGAGGAGAAATAGAGAGGAAGGCTCCATGGTCCAGGTGAGATGTGATCAGGGCCTAGATTTGGTAGCTGCAGGACGGGTGGGGAAAATGAAGACAAAATACAGCATCCAAAGACAATTTGGAGAGAGAACTAATGGAGCTTAGTGATTAGTTAGACGTGAATTAGGAAAGAATGGAGTTCAGGGTTCTGTCTTGGTTGCTAGGTGGGTAGAGATTACTAGCCAGGACCAGGAATGGGTAGGAGGTGAGTTTCTGACCCCTCCCCACCCTGAGCAGAACCAGAGCCCCACAGAAGGGACAGAGCCAGCCACTGAGAGGCTAAGTGGCTTTCTCCAGTGCCCTAAGCGCAGCATTAAGAATTGGTGTCAGTAATTTGTCACCTTGAGTTCTTTCCAGCTGCTTGGTAATTCATGTTAAATTCCAAATGACTATGTGTGCTGCTTCCTGGCAGTTTTCAAAAAATAGAGGTCAAGAGAAAATGAAAGCATTTCTGGGATTTCTTAGATCAAGTGGCTTAACCTTGTTTTAAATGTTTAAATAACTCACTCCAGAGTTAGCACAAATTCCATTCAGAGGGACTTTGGCATAGTGGCATGAGTTGACAACTCTTCTTTTGAATTATACATTATTTATTCAGTGCCAACAATGAACCTGGCAGGTGACCAGCTAAACTAAGCTTCCTGGCAACACACCCATTGCTCAGAAACAATGAAGGATGGTAGCCTAGTCGCAGGGTGTCCCCTCTGAGGAGGAGGACGAAGGATGTTGGTGGTGAGGATCTCTCTCTGCTCTAAATGGAGAGAAAAGTTCTGTATACATGTTGGTGCCAAGCACTGTGCTAGGAGCTGTCCACATGTGCTGACATTTGTTCTCCAGCACAACCCGTGAGGTGTGTATCATTTCCATTTTACAGATAAACAAATGGGAACTTTGAGGGTAGTAGTAACTTACATACTAGAGCCTCAAACCCAAATCTCCAATTCAAAATCCAGAGCTCTTTTCAATACGGAATCAGAAGAATCCAATGGCTGTTGTGGTAGGTAGTCTCTAAGATGGTCTCAGTGTTGACACCCTCGTGTAGATGCCTCCCACACTGAATTGGGGGCAGCATTATGTAACCAAATGAGTGAGGAAATGCTGCTATGTGACTTTCGAAGCTAGGTCATAAGAAGCGTTACAGCTTCTTGATCTCTTAGAATGTTTGTTCTGGAAAAAGCCAGTTGCCGTGTGATGCCTGCCTTCTCTGAGTCTACTCTGTTCTGGGGAAGCCCAAGCCAGCCACGCAAAGAGCCTACGTGGAGAGAGAGGGATGCTCAGCCAGCCTCCAGCTGGTCAAGCCATCCCAGCTGAAGTGCAGCAGAGTCTTCAGATGATGCCAGGCTCAGCTGCCATGTGATTGTACAACATGAGGAACCCTAGGTAAGAACTGCAAGATGAACCTAGTCAACCCTCAGAATCATGAGAAGTAATCATAAATTTTTGTTTTAAATGACTAAGGTCCGGAATGGTTTGTCACACAGTGATAACGGATACAGTTGGGTTTTTATCTGTAATAGTCATTATGATCAATTTTTACTAACCACTTACTATATGTCAGATACTGGACTAAGCATTCTACATTGATTCCATTTGATTTTCACAAGAATCCTATGAGACAGCGCGTATTAATATTCATTCTACCTGCTTTATGTGTGAGAAAGGTTCAGCGATGTTAAGTCCAAGGTCATACAGCTAGTAAGTGAAAAGGCCAGGCAGGATTCAAATCCAACAATCCAACCCTACACCTATACAATTCAACGCTGCTTTGCTCTAGATGCAGGTGACTCAGGGGACTGACCCCTGATGGACGGGCTCATATCTGGGGGACTTGCTTTGGGAGTCTTACCTTGCCCTGAGAGCTTGTTCTGGAGGGTTTGGAGCAGCTGTCTGGCTGGGCTCACGCTGAAAGTCTGGGGATGAGCAGCCAGGACTTTGTGCATTTATTAGCTTGGAGAAACAAGTGGCGCTGACCTTTTCTTTTAAAAATGTTTTTCAAGAGAAGTCAATGCTGCCAGCAGAATCTAGATCGATGGCAACAGATGCTGAGAAGTAGAGTCTCCACCCTGTGTCACTTCCCTTGGTACCTTATCGGGTCAAATCAGCCAGACAGAGTGGGGCTTGGAAATGTCTCATCAACTACCTATTCAGAACACAGCCTCCTTCCCTTCTCTCTCCACTTTTGTTGCTTTTCTCCTCTGTGGGACATTGGGGACTGCTTTAGATTTTCTGCCCTCAGAGCAAAAGAGATGGGAAGAGGGAGAATCCAGTCACATGAAACTAGAGGGCAGAATTGAGGACAAGAACTAAAGGGTAGGGGAGGAGGACCACATCTCTGAGTGAAAACATATGAACCAATGCCACTGGATCCTCCAGGCTGGGCCTGGTGCAGGCACCGGGTCAGGGTGACACAGTCTCATGCTCCCCGATGGCATAACCCTTCATAACTTGCTGGGACACAATGCTGGTCTCAGGGGACTGCCCCTCTGATTTGCTGTGGCAGCTCTTGTTCTACTCTCAAGTATTGAGAGGTGCTGGTCTCTAGTGTGTGTCACTGGTTCTCCTTCTTTCCTCCAATTTGTCCTTTTTGATCTCTGTCCCCACCCCGCCCCCACCTCCTGTGGCCATACACAACCCTGTCCTCAGAGGGACATCTTGACGCAGGCAGAGGGGTGAGGGACGTGGGTCAGAAATGGCACTGAGACGTGTGAAGAGGTACATGTTAGCCTGGTAAGAAAGTCCTCCACATTCCAGCCTCCCGAGAGCTGCTAGCCCGCTCCCCGACCTCTCCACTCCTTTCCAAGTCCTGCCCTGCTCTCTGGGAACTCTCTGCCTTCACGGCTTTTCTCCATTGGGAAAACCCTCCTCTTCACACCAGCTGTCATTATGTTTCCCAAACATTCAGTCCTTGAAGTACCATTTTCGCCATCTTTTTCCATGTCCACATAACACACATGCTATTATTCACTGACTAGTTTTCTTTAAATTGACTCTTCTTTTACACATAGATTGATTTTAAAGGTGAACTATAGCATTACTTGCCATAAATAGAAGATAACTGTACAAACGAATACCATAAAAAAACAAAACAGCGTCATTAAATTTTAGTTAAATATTATCTGTCAAGATCTAGGCTTGAGACTTGTTTTGTATTTATTAAATGGAATGGTACTATCTGTTAAAGTTGTACCAATGGAGAGACTCTCATTTAAACCAAACAACAAAGTGAAAAAAAATACAAAAAAACCCAAAAAACAGAAAAAACAAAGAGAATGAAAAAGGGCAAAATCTTCTTGCTATGCAACTTAATGCTCTTCAGTGCTATGTCTGTATCTACCTAAAATCATTTCTTCTCACATCCATGGCCCATATTGCAGGCTTTGACACTCATTCTTCTGCTCAATGCTGACTTGTCTTTAAAGATCAGCTTAAAGGCTTTGTTGCCTTTGAAAGCCTTTTCTTCCCATTCCTGCCCATATCTTTTCCTTCTTCTTCTATGTATTTACAGTAACGGATACCATTTTACAGTAAATGGGGACCATTTATTATGACACTTATTATAATCTAATTGTCACCTAATTGTTCTGGGGCTCCATGTTGTATTTTTCAAGGGGGTCTCACACTTCTAGAAGGCAATATCTGTAAACTCTTTCCTTGGTGTGTGGGGGGTGAGGGGACAGCAAAGGAGAGTGGTGGGGATTTCACACAGTATCTTTCATGTTGCCGAGCACAAAGATGATGCTTGATTTACCTGCTGAATTAAATGTAATTCTGTTACTGCTAATTATAATTGTGCCGCTCTTAAGTTGATTTTATACCATCGGATCAAAGAATATGTATAAAAACAACAAAAAGATTTTCCGGCTCAGCGCATCTATTTCATGCAGAGTGCAATACACACAATTCTGGCATAACAAAAAGAATTTGCAAAATCACCTCCAACTTATGTAAAGCCTGTATTGTCTAGCATTAGTTATATATGTTAGAAAGTGAAAGCATTTGAGATTTATTCACGTACTGAATTTATTCCTTACACTCTTACTTATCCATTCGACAAAACTTGACACAGCACCTACCATATAACAAACAGTAAAAACTCTAGGGGAATAAAGTTAAAAAAAATAAGTCACATTTTTGATTTGGAGATGTTCATAATTTAGAAAGAGAGAAGACATGAAAACCAATCATTACAATTTAACACAAATGCAATAATGCAGGTATGCGCCAAGTGCTGTGGGAACCGCAGGAGAGAATTTGATTCTGACTAGAAGAGCTAGAAAATGTGACACGAAAGAGATGGCCTTTGAATTAAGCTTTGAAAAAAGCCAGACTTATATGGTGTCAGATGGTTTCTGGACTTAAAAATGGAAAAAAAAAAAAAAAAGCCAGACTTGTCAGAGAAAGGGCATTCCAGGCTAAAGAATGAGCAGAAATAAAGGCATGGGGAGGCTTGCATCTGGGCGTTTTAGAAGTAGTCGGTTACCAGAGGTGGATATAGTATAGAATATCCAGAAAGAGGAACAGGAGATAAAACCGGACTGAGAGGTAACAGCCTAATTGTGAAGGGCGTTATGTGCCTGTGGGGAGAGGGGGAAGGGGAGTTGTTAAAGGTCTTTAACTAGGAAGATGTAATGGAGATGGCTAGTTACCTACTCCAATGTTTATTCTCCCCTCCCTTCCTTTGTACAGAGCTGTTTAGCTGGGCCTATTTGTGTCCAGAACAAAAGACTATATTTCTCAGCTTCCCATGGAGTTAGAGGTAGCCATAAGAATAAGTTTCGAGGGAAGAGATAAAAGCAGAGTGCTGTGTGCAACTTCTAGGAGGGCTGCTTAAAGGGAGATGAGTTAGCTAGGTGAGACCCATTTCCCCTCAGCACTTCCTCTCCTTCGGTTTGCAAATTGGACATGATGGTTGGAGTTCCAGCAGCCTTTTTGGACTACAAAGTAACCTTGACAATGAAAGCCTGAACTGCAGAGGACAGAGTAGAAAGAGGAGCCACCAACCCTGTGTATCATCTTTTTTTAGATGGAAATAAAGAAACTTTACATTGTTTAAATTATTGCTATTTGGGGGCCTTACAATTTTAGCCAAACTTAATCTTAGCAAATACAGTGAGTCACAGTCTTTTTTATTTAAAGACCATGTCTGATAACCCCAATATCTGTGTTATATATATTTTCCTCTTGATATTCAGTCATTTGATCTTGCTTTCTCATGTCCCTGAAAATTTTTCATTGAAAACTAGACATTATATAAAGCTGTACTGTCCAATACAATAGTTAAGAGTCACATGCGACTACTTGGACTAAAATTAAATTTAAAAATTCAGTTCCTCAGCCAGGCTGGCCACATTTCAAGTGCTCAGTAGCCACATATGGCTAGTGGCTACTGTACTGGTGAACGCATATTTTAGAACATATTCATCACTGTGGAAAATGGACATTGCTGGTATAGATTATTATTCGATGCTCTGGAGGATATTATTTTCCTCCAGGGAGGAAACTCATTTCTGACCAGCAGTTAGGCTACAGACTCCTTCGTCTTGGTAGGCCCTGGACTCCAATGTGGGCCTCTCTGGCCGCATGAGATTGTTGAATGCTCTGCTCAGCTCTTCCAACTCCAGATTGCCAGATGCAAAAGGCCAAACGTCTCAAGAAGGCCTATGTGTCAGGCTCATCTCTTCGTACTTCTCGTCTTTCCAGGATCTTGGCCCTTCACATTTTTGGTCTTGGTAGCTCTCCAATGACCTCAAATAATCTAATTTCCTAGCTATTATTGGCAGGAAGATTGGTCTGCCATAAGCTGGTCTGCCATAGCTGGAAGTAAAACTCACATTTCTGTTTTAAGCATGTAGCTCTGGGGCAGTGCAGAGAAAGTCTGCTCAATTTTCAAGACGAGAGGCATGAGGACCTGAACTAAGGACAAGCAGGGAGGAAGGGACAGATTTGAGAATTTGAGCAATTTAGGAAAGCAGAGTTAGCTGGACTGAGTCTCAGATTGGATGTGAGGCAAGAGAGAGATGGAGAGGAAGAGGAAGTGATGCAGGACAGGTCAAATTCCCCCGAGTTGGGAGTGGGGCAGGGCAAGTCCTGCACCAAGAGGATGGTCCTTTCAGGAGAGTGTAGAAAGAATTCAACATACATCAATGTCAGAGTCAAAAGGAAAGTTTATTAGAAAAGGGATAACACTCCACAGAGTTGCGTCTCCTCTCAGAGACGAGAGTGAGAGGGACAGTGGCCGGTGACTGTTCGGGAATTCAGTTTATACATCATTCTTTAGTTCCCTCTCCTTTGATATGGACATATAGTGAGGAAGGAGAAGGGGAAGAGTGTGTAGCCTGAAGGGCAGTTCCCAGCCTTTAATCTATAGGTTCTCCATGGTTTTAGCCATAGAGAACGAACGATTTTATTGGTGTAGGGCAGTCACTTAAAGATTCTTTGGTTTCTGTTTCCCCTTCATAGGTGTGGGAAATGGGTTGTTAGCAATCTCAGCAGAAATCTTCCTTTGTTTTGAAGGTGTCCTCCTGGCCTGGCTGCAAGGTTGATCAGCATATTGCAGTCTCTGATTGTGACTTCATTAACATTTTAATTCTCTTGCCTCTTCCCTACAGTAGAAGCATTCAAGTATGGCTTTGAGGTCATGGCCCTCAGATGTCTTGGGCAGTAGAGTGGATTTACCCTTTTAAAGTAATCTAAAGGAGAGGTGCCTGAGGAGAATTCTTTCTAGTGTCTTTGGAGGTGAACCTTGTCAAGTGTCCTGGGTACAGTGTCCTGTGCCCTTAATGCGGAGGTAACATTTGTTATGTCCGGTGGTCAGTGGCGGTCAGCAGAACTGTCCCCAGGCTACTTCTGTGGCATAGTTTTAGTGTGTGCCGACTGCTTTTCTTCTTCCTCTTCTTTCCCCTCCTCCTCCTCTTTTTTTCTCCCTAGTCCTTTTTTCCCCTCGCTTCTCCAGACTTTGGGGCAATTCTGATACCCTTTGAATAAACTTATTTTCTGTTTCTGGAGTCCATTTCAGTAGCTTGTAACCCAAAACTCTGATGGATAAAAAAGTGTGCATTCATAATGTCCAATACGTACATTACAGGGGTTTTCTCCTCATGAGTTAAGGTTTTTAATACGACTTTTAAGCACACTTTCCCTGCTTCCATATATTCTCAGAAGTAATGAGAAAAGGCCAGAACATAGCCTGGTAAAGCATAATGGCTATTTCAAGTAGGGGAAGTAGAATAAATATCTATCGATTAGTTGAAGCCATGAGAATGATTGGTATTGCCAAGACATTGTGTAGTCCAAGAAGGAAAGAGAGCTTATGAATTTTTATTTAGTCTATTCTCTTCATCAATCAAGGAGAGATGTTCCCCCTAGGGATGCTGAGTTAATGCCAAGGACTCAGGATGTACGACTTCCTCTTAGTGCTGGTCAAGCAGAGGCTGGCCCAGCATTTACCCTTCAACTGGGGAGCAGCAAGGTCTCTGCCAGGCCTAAGTGTACCTTTTTCTTCCTGGTCATGACCCTTCTAACCTGAGTACCTAAAAGTTGCCTGGGGAGCAGACCACTCAGTCTCCCTGGAGCAGATGACCTGATCTCCAAGCCAGAGGACACCCTTAGGGTACTTTGTACCAGTCCATCGATAGTAATATTATTGTCTAGAAATGCCTGGGGCACTCACCTAGGCCCTGTTTCCCTTTGCAAACCAACGTTATAGCTGGATGGTCTTTGTGGTTCTTATTATGATTGAAGACACCCTCAGCAATAACCATCAGGGAACTTTGGAAGAGACAAGAGTTTTTACTCACAGGTCCTAGAGGGTATACGGCGCACCTGGGGCCATGCAGTGAGGTTGTGGGGCAAGGGGGGAGAGAAAACCTGAGGTTCTACTTTTACTAGGGTAGGGTGGGGCCTAGGGTTGGGGCCTAGGGTTTCGCAGGTTCATCCTTTATTGGTGAATTTAAAACACAAGAGCGGGAATTCAACCACAGAAAAAGAAAAGAATAGTGGCCAAATGGTCAGTTGTTTAAATCGACCAAAGATCTTTAAACAAAAGAATTTCAAGACGGGTGGTCTGGCTCTTTATCTAGCTCCATGGTTGGCAATGTGTTTATTAGATATAGCTATCTGGACAATCAAAGCTTAGCTCAGGCATTGGCCTCACAAAAAAAGGTAAACCAACTGTCAGTGCTTACACTACCATGGGCATCACTGCATCAGTGTGGCCCCTGAAACCCAGCATCCCACAGGGGAGACAGAGGGTGCCCTGACACCTGGGCTTCTGCTCTTCAGAGATCAGTAGAAGTCAGATCCTGGAGGACCCTGCTGGCCAGGTTCAGGCATTTGGACTTGACTTTAGGGGCACTGAGGAGTCAATCACGTAACCAGTGATGTGATCTGCACTTCGGAAAGCTAACTCCAAATGAAAGTAGATGGGAGGGGAAGAGACTACATGTCGTGAGACCAGTTAGGATCTGCTGACTGGTAGTCCACATGAGAGACAATGCGGATTTGCACAGGAGAGTGGGGTAGGAGTTCAGGGACCAGGGAAAACTGGCACATTCTAGTCAGAAATGATAAAAATGCGGGCAAGATCTAGAGTGGTTACGAGATGCTCTTCTTTAAGGCAGGTCCCTAGGAAGGACCACGGGATATGGGGGAAAGATGATAAATTCTGTTTAAACATGTGGTTTGAGCTGTCTGTGGGACATTCAAGGCAGCTGAACAGGCTGTGAGAATTGAAGGCAAGACTAAGAATCGAGGGCCAGTCTCAGCGAGAGATTTGGATTTTGGAATCCTTGTTTGGAGGTGGCCACTGTCTACACCATCCCTTTCCCGGACACTCTGGTGATAGCCTGGATGTCTGCATATGGGCTGCTGTTGATTCCCTGCGGGTGGATGCCCAACCACACTTCCTCATGCCATCTTCTACTAGAATGTCTTCAGATACCCACCCTGCCCTGTGGGCTGGCCATGTCTATGGGCCCCAGTCCTCACAATTCACCCCGCCTTGCCTCTTGGGAGCTGGAATTCTAACGAGGGCTGGCTCTGCCATCTCAACCCTCTAGCTGGAAGAGGCCAAGGGCTCACAGACTGATGGGGCTTCTAACTTCTCAGAGCTGACTATGTGGGCAGACTCTCAACCTATGTGAGAGCCACCTAGGAAGGCTACGAAAGCATATGCAATTAGAGGAACAATTGTCAGAGGAAATCCACGCATGCTAGAAGAATCTTGAGGGAAGTAGAATCAACTTAGGCTGCAGTGTATGGCCTATAACTTGGCCGCCACCAATGCCTGATTCACGATTTACTCTTCCCTTTACCAGCCAGAACCTAGGGCCTCCGAGGCAACCTCAGTGCACTCCTGAGCATACTTTACTCATGCAGCCTTTTCTCATTGGGATGAGCTTCCCCCATCTCCTTCCTAATGAACTGGGACACATCATTGTGCCAATTCCACTGTCACCTCCTCTCTGAAGCCTTCCCCAAACCAGGATTGGTTCCCCCTCCTTGGGGATCCCACAATACTCTATGCAGCCTTAGAATATCACTTAAAATGATGTGTTTGCAAGTCTGTCTCAGCTGCCAAACTATAAACTCTTTGAGGGTCCTTTTCATCTTTCTATGTCTGGTGCCTAGTCCAGGACCTGGCACACAGGAACTTAATAACTATTTGTTGAATTTACATAAATAAAATAATATCAAAGAACTAGAAAGAGCCTTGGCCTGGCCGACAGCAGACCTGAGTCCCCCAACCCCCTTGCTTCCTGAGTCACCTTAGGTACATTACTCTCCCCTCTTCAGTATCCTCATCTATAAAACGAAGGTGGTGGAACCAGTTGTTAGGGGTCGTCTTACTCTGACATTCTCTAACCTACAAACTGACCTCACCCTCTGCTTATAGTCTGCAAATAAAGGGATCTCAAAGACACAAAGCCCTAACTAGAACTTGGAGGCTTGAAGACCTTAAAATATTGCCAAACCAATGGGCACGAGAGTCAGGGGAAGCTTTGGGGAAGAGAAAAAAAAGGAGCTGCAGAGGAAGAGGGAGGCACTGCAGATGTAGGGAGCAAAGGCACAGAAGGGAAGACACTCATGGTGGGTATCGAGGTACAGCGAGGAACTGGGGGATCTAGGCAGGCCTTTACTCTCCCATCATGCATTGGAATAGCTTGTTACATTTTCTGTAGCCTTTCAGAAGGATCTTTAGAGATGAATAACTGAATCTCCTCATATATCAGCTGGAGAAATGGATGATGAGCCTGGCCCAGGGGCTCATGAAAGATCTCCTGAGTTTGAATCTGGGGCTTGATTTTTCTCCCATGTTTGTTTGTGAGCCCTAGGAGGATTGGCACATTTGTCTTCCATATGTCCCAGGTGTATCATGCAGGATTCCGTACACATCTTGTAAGATTCTGAAAGCATTTCAGAAGTGCTCAGCAGGGAACTCACAACCAGTTGAAGAACCTTGAAGGACTCTGGCGTGCTAAGCAATTGCAGCCATTTCGAGGGGTGGCTTGGGTAATTTTCCAAAGCTTTGGAAGCCTGGCTTGGCTCACGGTGAACCTATAGGAGTAAATTGCTTGCCTATTTGATGTGAATTAACTCTCCCAGGGCTCCAAGTGGTTAGAGAAAGAAGTAATTCACTCAGTGGTTCCTTCTTGCCACCTAGGAACCAATGTACTCCACATAGGCATGGAAATTACTTATCATAGGAATGTTTCTGAAGAGAATCATTTTATCAGGGCTGTTGGAACTGTGACTAGAGCCAGCACTGTGATGCCACAGTCAGCCAGTCCTAGAGGCAGGTAGCAGCTCTTTATTTTTATTAGAAGGAACTTAAGCCAAGGTAGAGAGAGACATGCTCATGACAATGAAGTATCAGTTTTTCCCACCCAGTCATTCTCAATATGGGAAAACTGAGGCCCAAAGAAGGGAGGAGTCTCCTAGCGGCTTTCAGAGTGGGGCTTGGTCACAAGGACCCTTGACTCCTCATGTGGGCTCAGCCCTCAGCTGACCTCTCAGAGCCCTGGTGAGTCCCCACTCCCCACCAGGTTACTGAGTTATGAGGCCACTGGATTAATGACTGGACTCCCCTCCCACCGCCACCCGTCCCCCTGCCCTATGCTCTTTCATGGCTCCTCACTTTTCATGGCAGGTGCTTTCCCAATGCCTACAAGGTCCAGACAGGGAACCTGGGAGCAGACCCGTCTCTACCCTTCACAGGCAAAGCAAGTCTCCTCCACTTTGTTTCTGAGCCATGAGAGCTCATCTTTTGTTGAAAGACTCTAAACTTATCCTTTGGGAATGAAATTTTTGAGCAAAGAACCGGGAACATGAGGCGGTAGAAAAGGGACTGTGTACACCCAGAATGAGATCCCTTAGCATAAGCCACCTCAATATATATATATAATATATAGGTTACAATAGCCCTATTGAGGTGAACATTGAAAATGCTAGTTTACAGATGAGAAATCTGAGACTCAGAGAAACATTTTTACAAGTGCCATGTTCACCATCCACCAGTGGGAGCTCATGTCAGGAAATTCTAGAACTTTGAGTTGGAATTCTTCTTGAAGTTCATCTGGTCCAATTCTTCCTCATCCTCTCAGTGTCTAATTTGTGTTTCCATTATATCATTTGGTTGATTTTCTTCTATCAGCAATAATTACGCTTTGCTCAAACCTCTTGGACTACAAATCGCCACCCAAGCAAACTGAATTCTGACTATTTCAAGATTCTTGCTTGACCCCCAGCAGAAGCCTCTTCAGACGCAGAGACCCACAGGGACATTTTCAGGGATGCTTAAGGAAAGAGAGTCTATGTACTACTTTTCCTGTAGAGTAGGTCACTGTAAATGAGCTGAAGTGAGCCTCTCGCCATGCCCTAACTGAGGTGCTGAACGTAGAACATGTCACCGAGCGGTTACCAGGAGCTGGCTGAGGGCAGCATAAAGCTGAACACCCAGCCCGGGGCTGCAGCGCTGGCCATCAAGAGGATCTGTGTCCAAGTACACAGCACCTGGGCCCCATCATTTCACATCAAGAAATGTGACACTGAATCTCAAGTTCTCTCACCTCTGGTCATCAGGAACTTATTTGCATCCTGCCAATGCCTTCCAAGGGATTGATGGAGAGGAAGAAGGGCTAGGGATGGCAAAGCACAGAGATGAGACCGAAAACTGTGGTTCTGGCACCTTTGTCAATTTGGTCATTCATCTTACTTCTTCATCCTTGTCTTCTTTGTCCCACAACACTGTGATGGTCACGCTACATGATGGCCATGAACGTTCTTTGCAGAGCTAAGAGCACCAGGAAGGGTAAGGGCTGACCAGGATAGCCCCTGCTAAGGGTATTTGCCTTTTGAAAGGGGATTTAGAGGGTTTAATAAAGCCCATCTTTCCTAGAAAGGCCTATTGAGGATGCAGGCTGATGTAGGAGACACCTCTTGTCTTTTTCTGCCCAGATTCTATCCCCACCTTTGGGTGCTTGACCCGCCTGCCCTATGAGGACCGGTGAAGATGCTGATGTCAGGACCCTGCCCTCTGACTGAGATCTTAAAGGGTCAGCATGATGTGTCCTACATGGAGAAGGATGATACCCTGGTTTCTCTGCCCTTGTGAAGGAGGAAGGAATTAACGTTGTTATTGGAAAGTAAATACTGGTCAGGTATTTTCTCTTTTTTCTCACGTCCTCTTAGCTGTCATCAGGAAGCCCATATTCTACTCAGCAGGAGCCAGGGCTATCCCTAGTCCAGTGCTGCTGGGTGTTTCTATTTCTGGGATTCTGTATGTGGGAGCATACTTGTTCTCATCACATAGCAGACTTCTCCATACTACAGATGATATTTGTTGTCTATTGGCCTTATTCCTTTGTCTTATATTGAATTTAGTTTAGAACTCAGGTGAGGATATAAGTGATATTTTAAAAAATGATAAGGATGCTTGATCCTAGCTAGGTCAATAGCATCTTTTCTCCTGGGATTTTGAGTCTTGAGACATATAGGGACCAAATTTGGTTGAAGGATTATCTGTAGCCTGTGCCCTGGAGAGAAAGATAGTGAACTTACTCTCTGAGGCTCCTGGACTTACTGACTCTATCCTTCCAAGGTCTGGACACTCAGCTGTTTCTGAGAGTTACTACAATTGCTCCAACTTTTTGGTTGGACCTCGAAAAATAAACATGATTTTTAGGCACTGATGGAGAGAGCGTAGGGGTGAGGTGGAGATTCTAAGTAGAGATAATAAAGCAAGGAGTAGAAAAGCCCACAAAATGTTTACAGAAGAGCCAAGTGTAATTTGGCTAAAATATATTGCCTACATAGGTGAGTAGGGGATGTGGGATGCTGGAGCCATCTCTAATGGATATTGAATGTCTGGTAAGGAATTTATTTTATAAGGTGGGAATATGGAGACACTGAACAATGTGAAACAGAAGGCTGACACGTGCAGGGGTAGACCGAGGCTGGATAAGACACTACAGAAGGGACCTGAATTACAGTCCCAGCTCTGCCACCTTCTCAGCATGTCTTTCCCCCACCTCTGTTCCACTCTCCTGAGATAATCAATATTTACAGCCAGTGTAATTTGTTCACACTTTTCTTTTTTGGTCACATGCACAGATACAAGCAACATACCACCCATAGCCCCTGCTTTAGAAAATCTAACATCATTCCATACACATTACTCTGTAACTTGCTTTTTTCACTTAATAATGTTCAGCCAATATTTTCTGAGTCATTACACACATTCTAACTCAGTTTAGTTTTCAATGGTTGCATTTTAATCTATGTATGGTTCTCCCATAATTTATTTAACCAATTATCTATAGATGGATATTCAGATTGTAGTGTCATAAATATCTTTAAAATTTACTCTTATATAACTACTTTAATAACTTTTTTTAGAATGCATGCTCAAAAGTAGTACTCCTATGTTAAGGAACTAGCCCATTTAAACTTCTAATAAGTACTTCTAAATTATTTTCAAAAGTGTTGTAGATGTTAGATCCTACTGTTATATACACTCATTTGATGGTAAATGTTAACAAGTCTGATGATACCAAGTGTAGGGAACATATCTATTAACTGGATCTCATACTTTCCTGGGAGAAATGCCAGTTGGTACAACTATTTTGGCAAGTAGGTTAGCATTACTTTATAAAGTTGAATAATCACATACCCACAATATCCAGAAACAACAAACGCCCTTTGACAGGGTATTAGATATATAAATTGTGGCAGCAAAACAAATGAACTATAATCACATGTTGTAGTCCATACATAGTATATACTATGTATACATGTATAAAATATTAAATGAAAAATTAACACCCAGATGAATATTGTTTACTAATGTGAGAAACAACTAAAAATAAACAAAACTATACATATAATAATTTTTTCAATCAAGATAATAATAGACATGCAGTTGCCTTAGGTTGAGGGAGGCAGGGGGATGAGATGGAGAAGAAACTCATAGGCAGGTAATGTCATCACTGATGCTCTGAACCTTTGAAGTGGTTAAGCAGTGTTCATTATATCATAAGTAGATGATAATTCATTAACTAACCAATTAAAAGAGGGCCATTCATGAGAGCGGGTCAGGAACCCAGGCTATAAGAAAAAATAGACAGAGAAAAATGAAATAAATGCCAAGAATAAAGGATGAGACTTCTGCTCTGGGGGCCAGATTTCTGTCTGTTGACAACTTAGGAGTCTCAGCCTCCTGGGTTTGGATCAGGGTACTTGTGAGGGATCAATTGACACAGTCAATTCAGAGTCCCTGCAGAAACCTGAGTTGCTTTGTAATAACAAATGCCATGATTCCCAGTCATGGCTATTCTCTTCGTGGATCGATGTCACCAGGGTCTGTCATACTACAGGTCTGGGAATGATTTGTTTCCTCCTATCATGTATTTCATCTTTTGGGGAAAATATTGTTTGAAAATTTTTATCTTGCCTTGGAGTGATACATCCATTAGGTGAAGTGAGTCAGCCCTAAGTGACCCTACGTTTGTTTGAGGTTCAGCATGAGGCTGTCCAGAGCAAGGCGAGGTGCCCGCAAGGGGAGCCCTGTTCTCTTGCCATGCAGAAGACATCCTCATCTCACTTCCACATCACCTCTCTGCTCTCCTAGCCAGCTAGCAACACCTCCAGCCTCAAGAAGGGCATGGATGAAAGGGCAGAGTAGATTGACTGACATTGGAAGACTGTATCATGATGAATTATCAAGGACCTCTTCCAGCTGGGGCCTTCTGGCTTCACTGCAGGATCATCTGGTCCCTCCCTGATGGGCTTCTGCACTAAAACAATCAGCTTCCCCCATGAATTGGCTTGGTTGCCAACCTTCTTCAATAAGAAAAGGACTAAGTTGCTTCTTGCAATTGAGTCCTGGTTAGGTAGGTCAAGATGGTAACACAGCTTTTCACACAATTCTGTATCCTGGGGTTTGCAATATAGTTGTCTGGGAAAGCAGCTGTAATTATATAATGACAGATGAAATACTCACCCTCTCCAGCAGGATGAGAAGATGGTGAGCTATTATTTTTATTATTTTTAATTTACAAAAAGAGCAAGTCATAAAGCCTCAGGGCCACTTAGCTAATGGACACATAATTCACCAGGCACTCTCGAATGCATCATGTTATGGGCATTGTAGCCAGCTCTCTGCTCCTCTCCTAGCCCTGGCCTGGTTGAACACAATCTGGTCTGCCTCCAAATAGTCCAGGGTGTTTGCACGAGACCTCAATCCACCTCCAGGTCTGTGTTTCGCAATCTGGGCCTTCAGAGCTTCTAACACTAGTGAATCTGAATTTGTCAACAAAGGAAAAAGATTATTCACTCAAGAAGATAGAACTCCGTTGCTCATCATTTCCCTGACCTGTAGTCCTTGGAGGGAGTGCAAATATAGGGACCTCTCACCCAGACTCTTCTTCTGCTCAATAAATAAGACTTAGATACATGGGTTTACATGGCCTCTATAGAATTTTTAACTTTAGAAATGTACTCTGTCCACAGTAGCCAGATTTCCTTCCCAACTTCTTGTTTGAAGTTCTGATCCTTCTTCAAACCCCAAGTCAAATGATGCCTCCTCTTTGGAATCTGTTTTTTCCTCCTAGCTGGAATTCCATTCTCCTTCTGCGTTTGCCCCTCTCCTGACATCTAAACTACATGCAATGTGTGTGGCTGTGTATAGTTCTGCCTTTTCTGCTCTCAGGAAGGAAGTCCCTTGAGGGCAGGGAATGATGTCATGAGAGATAAGACACAGGAGGTGTTGGCAGAGTTAGAACACAGCAGGTACTACAGGGATGTTAGCTTCCTTCTTTCTCTGCACAGCGCATTGGAACAAAATAGATCTACAGATTTCAGTTGAGTGTGCAAAGAATTGAGAGGACAAACTGATAAACAACCAAAGCAATAAGTAATAAGTAAAAGTTTTGTGGAACTTCTGAATTATTATTTTTTTTTGAGTGGAGAAAGGGAATAAATACAATTTGTTACAATTCGATTTGGAGGAAGCTGTTCCAGATTTAGCTTCACCGAGTACAGGAAACGAAGCAGATTGTGTCTGATTTAAGTCTCTTGATTTTGAATATTTGAGATGGTTTCCACCTGTTGTCCTCATCCAGCCTCGGGGATGTCTGAACTATGTGTACAGTCACGAGGATGAGAGAAGGCGGCTGTATCTTTAATAATGATGTGGGTTTACTGTTTGGCCCAAAGTGAATAAGGGAGTCATCATTTAGATTTGAAATGTTTTGTTATACAGAATTTCAGTTATCATATTTGTGATAATGGGAGTTGGTCTCCAAATCTAGCTGAGTAATTAGAGCATTTTACTGTAACAAGATCTGTCGTAATTAGTTTTGTTTAGTTTTTCAAATAGTCTCGATCTTATTGTTTATCTTTACATAGAACAATATAAGGGGAAATGAGCTTGGACCATCTGGAGGAGGATTTATAACAGTTGCTGCCACCACCGACCCCACCAGAACCATTTAAGGACCGCCTAGTCTTTGCCACTATCACTAAGCCACATGAGAGCCCTGCAAAATAAGTAATATTTTCTCCATTTGAAGATAAGAAAACTGAGGCCAAACAAACAAATAAATAAATAAGTAATTTCAGCTCAAGGCCGAAGCTAGAATTTAAAATCCATCCCCTCAGCCTTTTGAAGCTGTCTCATTCCCGCTGCCTCGCACACCAGACCTTCTCCTTCCACAAAGCCGGGCTGAGTCTCGTGTGTGAGCACGTGGCAATGGTGAGTGCTACTAAGTCTAAGAAGCTCCACTTGCATCACAAGGATCCAGACACCTTGCTGGAGAGTTTATGGAGGGCCGGGCACCTCGTGTCTCAAACACACTTCTCTGATTGTCAGATATCATGAAGAGTTCCCTCTTCCCACTCCACAACCCAAGTTTGGGTCATTAGAAGACAAATCTGAACAATGAACAGTGACTCCTACAGTTTGAGCTCTGGTTTCTTTCCAAGCTCTATTCCATTGCTCTGCGACGTAGTGAAAAGCTCACACAGACTGTGAACTCAAAGCTGTTTACCCTGAGCAAGTTACTTAATGTCTCTGAGCTTCAGTTTCTTTAAAATGAGGCTCATAAAATCCCCTTCTTGGGAGGTATAATCACAAAATAATGCGTTGAACGGTGGTGCCTAGAAGAGTACATGGAACACACTAAGCACTCCATAAATGAGGGTCTGAATTAATTGAGTAAAATGAGAGTAACAATAACCCCCTCAGAGGTTTGGTGTAAATACTGAGTGATATAATGAAGAACAGAGGGCTATGCTAATGTAATGCACTACATATATATATGGGATTATTACAGGAGATTTTACAGAATAGGACACTGAGCCTTGGAGCAAGTAAGTGATTTGTCTTTTTGCTCAAGGAAGGAGTGAATGTGTTGTCTGTCTTCTATGCCACACAGCCCACTCCTCAGTGACCTGGGCGGGGTAGGAATGCTGGGCAGTGGCTATGAAGGATGGCTGGTCTGAGCTCAGCACCTCCAAGGAGAGATGAGACAAGAAAAAGAAGGCCCCCCTCATGAGGCGAACCTCTCCAACATTCACTCCAGTGGTAGAGTGCAAGCAGTTTCCTTACTTTAATGGACTGAACAGGCAAGAGGCTTTAGTTTATGTAAATAACCCAGTCTTGTGTCAAGAGAGATGCAAAAGTTGTTAAAACTCAGCCAATACTCGTCAGTCCCAGAAGCACCTCCAGTGTTCACTCAGGCAACTTGGAAGGAAGCTGTTCAGTGGAAGTGAGTGATTGATGGGTGTAATAAGCTGCATAGCAGCTCTGGGCTGGGCCTTGATCACATTAGCTCCCACGCCCTGAAGTGTGATGCATTGATTCAATTCGCTGCGCATGGTGCATGGGCCTGCTCTGATATGAGGGCCCCTTCTCTCCAGACACATTTGAGGGCCAGGGAGGGAATCATGAAGAAGGATGCAGAGCAGTTAGAGAGGGGAGGGAACGTGCGCTGGACTGCTGCCATCTCGCCTGGGGCTGGAGGACCACAAGGCAGATGGATTTTACTGTAAAAAATAGACCACCCCTTCACCTGGATGGACTCATTTGTCCATTTAAGAAGCAATGGGTGAAGCAGTCAGGTGATAGTAACATCGTGGATTTCTGGAACCTGCTCTTTTTTGTTTAAACTTGTTTTCTTTCATACTTCTGTTGTTCTTCTTTGGAGCTTGAAGTTATTAAAATCTGCTTATTTACTGTTTTCAAAACCTTTGGCTCACTCAGACAAAGGAGCTTGGATTAGTGGAGAGAACATTTGATTAGGAGCTCAGAGACCAAACTAGCTCTGTGATCTTGGGCAATTTCACTTTTTACAAACATTTAGGGCTCTCATTATATGCAAGGGATCCCACCAAATGCCATGAAAGATGCTGAAATGCACAAAACAGCCTCTGCTCCAGGTGCCTACGACCCCTTCCTATGTCTCATTTTCTTGATCAGAAAATTGAGAATCATAGAATGCACCCAATTTCCTCCATCAGCTTACAGTTAAGGTCAAGCATGAAAGGACTGAGCATAGTGTCTGGCACACAAAAGGCGCTTAACACATCTGGCAATGACTCTGCTTTTCTCCTGTTCTGGTGTGTGGAGTGTCTTATTAACCAAAGTGTCCTCAAGATGTGACTGTTAACTTTCCATTTTTATTTAAAAGCAAGGCATTAATTATGACTCTTTGTTTATCCAAAGATATGGAATTTAAGAACCAAATAGATAAACTCGACCTTTAAGTAAGTCTGAGGAAGTTGGTAATGAGGGCAGAAAGGGGCTGGCCACTCCCTCAGTCTGCAGGTGCAGAGGCCTGCCTGCCGGTATTACTCTGCTTTCATGCCATTAAAAATATATAGCGCTCAAAGAGTGAAGAAGAAATGTAGTCTTAAATTATCCTAAGGTGTAGGTCACATAAAGACCCCTGAGAAAACGCAATACCTCCCGCCAAACTCTTTTCGTCATCTGGAAAGGAAAGGCAGGGTCTGGGGAAGCTTTGCAGTGGGTGGACTGAAGCTCTGAGTTTCCTCCATGACTCATCAATATGGACGAGCAGATGTCAAGTCCTCAAAGCTCAGGATCAAGGCACCGAAGGGTTTGGAGCACAGCCAGAAAGCTGGACCCACATTTGATCAGAATGAAAAAATAGCTTACAAAATGGTTTCTCAGCCACTGTTGATTGCCTACTGGGTGTGAGTGAGAATCTTGGCAGGATCCTCTAATGAAGGGAAACTCCCTGGATTCAGAGGCTTCAGCTTGGTTGGCATCAGATTAAAGGGAAAAGACCAGGAAATGGCTGCTTTCCATGTAAAGCCCTGTCACTCCTACCTGTGCTGGGTCCCTTGTGATTACCCTGGTCCCTCAACCCCTCCTGCTTTACTACCACAGGTTAGTTCAGGAGGAGGCTGAGGGCCACCAGGGCACAGACGCCAAGGAAGGAAGTATCAATCTGCCTCAAAAGGTAAATATAAGTGGAGTGGGGACTTGGTGTTCCAGAAGCCAGGAGAAGAAAGCTGTGTTTGCTGGCATCTGAACTTATCTGCCAGTCTATGGCCATACCATCCTGAATGCAACTGATCTTGTCTAATCTCAGAAGCTCAGCAGAGTCAGGCCTGGTTAGTACTTGGATGGGAGACCCTAGGAATACCGGCTACCGTAGGCATTAAAAAAAAGAAAAGAATTGAACTCTGTCTGCCTCTTCAGCTTCACAGACAGAGTGCCGAGTCAAGGGCCTCAACCTGCAGAGCCATGAAAATATAGTTAACAGAGTATGGCTGGATATGGGTAGCAAACGAGGGTATTATTAATCAATCGGTGCAACAAGAAGAAATCAAAGATGGATGATTAGGAAGCCGAGGGCAGCTGCCTCAGTTAAAAAAAAAAAAAAAGCCATGATTCTAGCTTGGAGCCACATTAAACAGAGTGTGGAAAAGTATTCACAGTTACAAGCCAGAATGCTATTGTGATCAGCCTTGAAAATTCAGAAGTAAAAGAGCAGCTGACACAAGATCACAGATGGAAGGGATGGACAGAAACGAAAAGTTCTAATGTCCTTCCTTACATGTCACAGTGAGAGGAGAGGAGATAGTCCTCAGAGTGGACTAGATGCATCGGTTAAATTTACAGTAGAGGACCAAACTATCACTATAGATATATTGCGAGAGGGGAGAGGGCAGGGGCATGGCAGGAGGAGAAAGTGAGCTAAATCTCCATCTCTGAAGGCAATAAACAAAGTTAATGATTGTAGGATTGATTGTATGAACTGTTTAGTTAGAGACAGGGAAGTAACTACTAGGAAATTAGCTAAAAACAACATTTCCCCAACCAAATGGGCATAAATGGTTGTCTTTGGATTGTGGAACTGGGGTGGAGAGAGATGGAACAGAAGCTTAACTTATTGTTTTTCTTTTATAAGCTCATATATTCTTATTTTTAATCAAGTGCATGCATCATTTTGGTGCTTTTTAAAATAATAGCAAAAAAGAGAAAAAATAGAACTCTTCATATTGCCCAGACATGAATGCTCAGTTCTGCAACAAAAATTAAATGATCATATGGATTTTGTTACTTGTTAAATTGTCTTCTATAAGAGTGAATTAATTTTTAAAAATGGCTGGAGAGAGACTATGAAGCACTGGATTTCAAATTTAAAAAGAAGGAGTGAATTTAAAATTCAATTATCATTACCACTAGAATTATTACCTGTCAGGTAAGCACTACTACTGGTTCATTCTTGGGGTATAAACCGCAGGAAATTGGCTGGAATTGGCTCTTAAGTGACTGCTCTAGCACATAGTGGGTTCACAGGAAATGCCTTGGCATCCAGAGAGGACGCAATTATGTGAGAGACCAGGAGCTGTTAAAGTTTTAAGATCTTCCCTCCTCCTTCTTCAGAGAGTACTTAAATGATGAAATGGGATGCACAGACCCGTGTAAGCCAGCCCTGGCCAGGGGGGATCTTTCTTTCTTCCCCTTGCAGGTTGTGTGATTCCCCTAGCCGGTTAGTTAGAGTCAATGAGCTTCAGTTTCCCTATCTGCAAAATAAGGTTAGTAAGACCTCCTGCCAGAAGAGCTGAAAGAATAATAAGAACAAATGATCAATGCATAGCATCATGCCTGCTACAGTATGAAATGGTAAGGAGAGTGAAGAAGGAAGGGCTCTTTCATCGCCCAGTCCAAGAGTGCCCATGGTCTGGTTTCCTGGACCCTGGGACCCAGAACCACCACCAAGAATATCAAGAAGAGAGGCCCTGACCTGCTTAGAGAAGGCAGAGGGATTGAATCTGTTGGCCAAAGAGCAAAAGAGGTCATCTGACAAGGTGTCTATATCCAGGCAGCATTCTGTCAGTTAGCTGGCTGGGATCTACAACTTCATAAATAATCAGAGAGCACTGAATCACAGAGAATCATAGAGAATGGTTTCCTTGTGCTAATTTTATTTCCCAGGACATCCCACCTTGACTCCCCATCTGTCTCCAGCATGACCCTGATTTCTACCTAATTTCTCAGTTGGATACTTGAGGCAGAGAGAGGTTAAGTGATTTGCCCATAAACCCCTGGCATAGTTATTTTTTTATAGGGGTGAAGTCTCCAGTGGCTGTGTCAGGACCTCTGTAGTAATCCCTTAGCAAGTTTTAGGGGAAATTGTGAGGTTTGAAGACGGGCAGACTTGGTATTGCATTCCCTCTCTAAATTAAGAGCCCAGCTGCTTATCTAAGTCTGGTTTCTCTATCTGTCAGATGGGTTAAGTGACATCTAGCCTGCTGGACTGTTGACAGGCATAGAGAGCAAATGTGCATCAGTTCTCAGCGATGCTGGCATTCCATAGGGACACAATAGGAGGTACCGTTATTTCTGTTATTACCATACAGACACTTATGATTGGCATACTCTTTGAAATTCTTTATCTTAGTGGCTTATTTTTAGACTTGATTTCACAGACCAGTAAGATTTCAAAAAACAAGGGACCAATATAGGATTGACAACTTGTATTTTGCTGAATGAGGCCATTAAAGACAAACAAACTATACCATCCATTAGCAACACACTTTCATAAAAGAAGAGACATTTTAATGTACACATAGAGAATAGAAATGACATAATATCAGAAAAAAAGGGTAGTCTAAAATTGGAAACAATTCTACTTGTAAAACAGTCACTAGATTATTATTTTTTTCATTTCTCCATAGATCGGTGAAAACTTTGTCATAAACTGACAACTCCGAAGATAGGCACTTGGGAACAACTGCCTTGGTTCTTTGATCTTCAAAACAAAAACTAAGGAAGACAAGGAAAGGATTACAGTGTTATCTCCATTTTACAAATGGGAAACTGAGTCAAAGGGAGGGGAACTAACTTCTGATGTTCCTTAGAGCTCTAAATATCTGTTCTGTTGTTACTATAATTTCCATCATCACCAGTTGGTAAGAGGGAAAATTGGCTCCCAATCCTAAGCCTTCTGATCCTGGTCCACTGCTCTTCCCATGTGTAAGCTCTGAGGAACCCACTGCAGAAAGCAGGGTCTGCTTCTTCCTGCTGCTCCCATCTGTCTGGACACACCTTCACCTGGTCCATGGCTCTTCATGTAGGAAGTCAGCAATGGGAAGTTAGAAAGCCAAGTGAAGTATACAGAGTAACTGTCCCTGACCTTGCCTGCCAGATTTCATTATCAACAATGAACTAAGGACCCTTGCTCATCTACTCATGAAACATTCAGCCAGGAGAGTCAAAGAAGCTCTTGGCACACTACTCTCAATGGATTAAGATTCTAGCAAATTCTGGGGAAGGTGGTGATGTCTAATGCTACTCGATGGAATCTGTTTTGTGACTCAGATTAGGAGTCAACACTGCATCCATGTTCTCTCTCTGGGTGGTCAGTTCCCATTTTATGAGTAAAGAATGAAGTAGAGAGAGTGAGTTGTTTATAATCTACTTAACTGAATGTTAGTTAGATGTAGTATCTCCCTGGGAGCCAGCAGCAGAAGTCTCTGTCCTTCACTACACAGTTTAGATGGCACAATGAGGGTCTTCTTACAGCCATGGGGTGAGGAGTCTATGGGCCGAGGGGCTTTGCCTAGCAGGAGCCCATGTCCCCACTTCTAGACCATTCCCAGTACGTGGAGGAGAGAATTCCTTACTCAAATACCCTGAAGACACTTCTAGGGCCTGAACCGGCCTCTTATGCAAACTGCAAAGGTCAGGGTGTAGCTCAGACATGAAAAGAGGGGCACTGTTTTAAAGTCTCTCTGTGACTAAATATCTGTGTTCTTTACCCCACTGCTCACAATCAGGGGCTTATACCTTGCATACTCCCAGCCCTTCCCCACCAATGCCAACAAGAGAAAGAAGACTTATTCTCTAAATTTTATAGAATGGACTTTGACTTTAGGGTCAGTAGGCCTGGTAGGGGGTAGTGGGCATGACACAGGAACTGAAAACAGAAGGATTCAGTGAAATCTATACAATGAATGGTGACACTGCACTCCTGTCCCCACCCTGCCATAGAACACCCGTGGCCAGGCACATGCCCTCCAGACGGAGACAGACTCTTCCTCTTTGGAGAAAGTGAACAGATGCCAAGAATAGACTTTGAGAGACCGGCATTTGGGGGTCCTTCAGTGAAGTGTCTGGCTGATCATCAGTGATGTTCCCCAGGGTAGTTTATCACTCACTGGAAAATACCCTCAATTCTTTTGTCCTCCTCCCGCTGGTGGATTCACAGTCATGCACCTCTAAGTCGTCTTGCAATCCTCTGAAGTCCTTCTGGAAAGCTTGTTCTTCTCTGCAAGAGGACAATTGCGTGCTTTGTATTTTATCCGCAAACTCCATCACTTTCACCCAATGACCCTGCTTCATTTGTCTGTATTAGAGGTCACTAGATAAAAGCCACCCTCATGTCCTCTCAACCCTGCAAAGCTAGAACTATCCTGCACCTGCACCAGCTTCTTGCCCTGCTCTGATGGGCAAGACACCTTCCTTCTTCTTGCTCAAGGCCGTCTCCCTTCTCTCCCACTCTAGGACTTTGCTCCTGCAATGATCTCCCCTTCTCAACACGTCTACAACCATTCTCTGTCTTCTCAGTCATCCCTATCAACACTCAGTCTTCCATCTTAAATGTTGTTTGTTTCCTCTCCCATCCCTGACCCATTACTGTGTCTTTTCTGCTACTCTTCAATAAACAAGACTTATTGAAAATGTTGGCCACACTCACCATGCCCCTTTTCTCACCTCCCATTCACTTGTTTAAACTTAATTATTAAAAGTCTCTTTTGGATTATTCTTGCGTCTGTCGTGGCCACTGATACTCCCATTTTTGTTATGTAATTTTCTCATTTTGCTATGTAGTTGTTTAGTTCTGTTTTGTATTGTTTTAACTGTAAGCCTGTCTTCATCAGTTCTATACTCGCCCACACTAGAACTGTTGGGCTTTACTGGTTCTGAACTGGTTTTGATATTAGCTTCTTGGTCTTGAGTTTCTGTGTGTTATGGACACATGTGTGGTCCACATACAAGTTTGGTTTTTCATTTTCTTTCACATGATTCTTTCCCCACCCAGAGCAGATGGTCAGCTTTCTCACTATTAACCCAAGACAGTGAGTGCCGTTTCTCTAGTTTGTTTCTGGGACAGAAGAGCTCTTCATATGCCTTCTTCATCATTCAGATACCAGCAAATGAAGTCAAGGAGTGACGGTTATTCCTTTAAGATTTGATAGTAACAAGAGTGACACTTAGGGCACAGCATTATGTACTGAAAATTCTCAGTTACCTGGTAAACTTTTCTAGAAAAATATCAATAGAAGAGTGAAAGGAATAAAATCAAATATATCAGTTGTTATACTAAATATGTTTTTAAATTAAGCTATTTTTATGATTTAAAGATTATGCCATTATTTAATTTCTGATGATCTTGTTATTTTCTCCCCCCTTTTCCTATCTTCTCGCCTTCTAATTGTCCTCCTCTTTCTTTCTTCTCTTCTCTTCCTTGGGCTTAGCAGTGTTACAGTAAGCTCTGTCTTGACTGACATTATTTTTCTCTGGCAAACCCTCTGCTCTTCTCAAAGCTTGAGAGTACATTTGTAATTCATGCAGATCAGTTTCTTTAATCATTTGCTTTTTTCCTACACTACCTCCTTCCCTCCCTCCTTCCTTTCTATTTTTCCACACAGACTAACCTCCAAAACAAATAAACAAGCCAAATAATCAACTTATTTATTTATTCTGAGATAAGAAAAAGTACTGACTATGACACATTGTCCTCCTGCGTTCTTTTCTCTCGCCCCATTAGCCAGGGGTCTGTTTTTCTCCTTTGGTTTTCATCACGTTACACACTTTGCTATGTTGTAAGGACCTCAGGAGATGGAAACGCACTGAGTTTTCTAAATTTCCCAAAAATCCATCTTTTGGGGAATGAAACCATCTTCATCACTCAGTTTCTGTGTTTTAGTCTGCTCTCAGCTATACTCTTCCATTGGAGATCAAAGCACATTTATTTCATGGCTGGGTGGGCACTAACACATCCCCTTCTCCATGTGTCGTGTGAAAAAGGCTACGTTTCCCCTGACTCTCCTCCCATCTCATTTTATTTCTCTTCAAGAAATGATCCCCGTTGTCGTCGTCTTCTTCTCCTTCTCCTTCTCCTTCTCCTTCTTCTTCTTCTTTGTGTCATGGCTTTGGCCCTAGGGATGGGGTATGAGAAGTCCTAATAAAAGGAAGGAAGAGACAGAATTCTTGGCTCTTTTAAGGCCTTTCCTGAAAGGTTATGAGAAAGCAGGACCTTCCCTGGAGAGGTGGGTTGTGGAAACTAAAGTGGGAATTTTCTACCCAGCAGGTGTGAGGCTCCCAAGTCCACATCCTTAGCTGTGTGGGAAGTGATATTGCCACCTCCAAGTCACATGCACAGTACTGCCTTTTCAAACCAAAGGTTACAGACATTACCTAACTAACCATGCCCAATTCTCCCACCTTCTCTTTTTATCCGTGGGAGCACCGATGCCAGGGAGGTGATGCAAGCGCACGGTTAGGCAGTGACTCAGTGGCACAGTCTCCCCTGACATCTCTTGCCTGTCTAATTTGCATTACTTCTAGATTCCTGACCCAAGACGTAAGATCCAAGACCACCCAGAACATTTTGTTGTTCCCCCAAATCTCACGGAATATGTGGAAACAAAATGAGTTTTAATTTGCTTGTTTTGGTTATGTACCTGCATGCCTCCATCTGCTCCAGAAAGTATCTTTAGGGAGCAGTGGGAGTGTGAATTACAAAATCAAACCAGCAATTACCGGGTATTACAGCTCCCCAAAGTTTGGTAATCACTAATCTGCATGGCCTATGATGAAAGAAAAGAATGTAGGAAACCAAAAATTCTGTGGGTAGGAACTGGGGATTAATTCAGGTGTCACTGAACAACATTTTAAGGAATGTTTTTGAAAACTTGGTCTACAAATATATTAAATTAGGGGAGTAATTATTTACATTGCCCTCTTACCTACGAATGCCTTTAAAAATCAGCATGGAGGTAGAAAAGGTGAAAGGATTAAGATGTACAAATTTCCAATTATAGAAATAGCCATGGGGACGTATTGGGAAAACAGTCAGTAATAGCGTAATAACTATGTATGGTGTCAGATGAGTACTAGACTTATTGGGACAATCACTTTGCAAGTTAAATAAATGTCTAATCACTATGTTGTATATCTGAAACTAATACAATATTGTATGTTAACAGTAATTGAAAAAAATTTTTAAATTAATTTAACAAAATCAGCATGGCTTAGTGGCTAGAAGCCTGGGTCAGACTTCCACTTAATCAGCTAATTACATAGCCTCTGTAAGCCTTGCTTTCCTCATTAGTAAAATAAAGATATTAATACTTTTCTCACATGGTTAAAGCCATGACTTTGGGTTATAACTCAGTACCGGTGAGAGCCCTGGTCACTTTAAATGAGCTAAGGTCATAGGCCAGAGACAGGTTCTCTTTATCAGATGAGAACAGCTTAAGCTCTCCAGTCTTAAGTGTCTTGGTTGAACCCTGTCCAGGCAACACAGAGGAGACTCATGGAAGAGAGAGGAGACTGGACCAAGCTTCAGCTCTGCAGGAATGATCACAGAGGCCTAATTAACAGTGATCCTTGTGGGATATCCATGACAAATTGTCCCATAGCCTCTGCTTGAATCTTCCCAGCATGGGGAATTAATCTAACCTCCCAAGGCAGGCTGTACCATGGTATGATAACTTGAAAACCTGCTACCTTCTCTACCTCTGATCTCTGAGCCTGCCCCTCTCCCACATGCAGGTCAGCCCTTCGATATTCAAAGACAGTTGTCATGTCTTCCTTTGGTCTTCTCTGTTCCAAGATCCCTCTTCCATCAGCTGCCCCCCAAGTAACCTCATTTTAAGCATGAAGGAAATAGGAGCGGGGTATTCCCCTGTCTGGCATCTGTTATGAATCTGATGAAATCGCCATTATTAATAAGTGCCCATCCTGAGTGAGTGATGATGAAGTCCTCTTCATTGCAAAATCGGTCTCTATTGGTGCTCTGTCTTCAGGACTGAGTCAAGGGCTGAAGCTGTAGGATGTCATGAGTGTTGATAAAGCCTGTGTTCTGACAGATTATACACAGCACATTCCAGATTGGAAGCGAGAGGGTACTAGAAAGATCTTGCATTTCTTTTCTTCTTCCCTTCTTCCCTTCCCACTTTCTTTTCTTCTTCCTTCTTCCCT
This sequence comes from Eonycteris spelaea, assembly GCA_003508835.1. NCBI lineage: Eukaryota > Metazoa > Chordata > Mammalia > Chiroptera > Pteropodidae > Eonycteris > Eonycteris spelaea. The sequence continues at coordinate 28,465,094 of PUFA01000001.1, read as the reverse complement.
TCCTCCCTCCTACACTGCAGTCTCTCTGAACTGCCCCAGCTCCCTTCTGAGGCCCAGTCAGACTCTCTGCTCTTGTTTCCTCATATAAGCCTTGGGCCTTCAGGCCTTTGGCTTGCTTTCCTCTCCTCTGGATGGCTGTCACCACTCCCTACCCACCCACCTCTATGCAAACGCACAAGCTCTGAGCTTGAAGTTCTTCACTGCTCAGCACCTGGGGAAGCCATTGGAATGGAAGGATGGAAGAAGATGGGGGATGGGGTGGTGGGGGGAGGGGAGGCAGGAATCCATGTCCAACCGCCCTCCTAAGACAGAAAGTGGTAGCATCAATGGATTTTCATCCTCTTATTCCAAGGGGAAGACTCCTCCCTAATGACTCAATCAAGGTTAGAATAGTCATGGAGAAGGAAAATGATAACCTGGAGACCTGGGAACATTCCATATTGTAGGGTGGCTAGCAGTGTCAGGGGTGCTATCTGTGGCCAACAAAAGTGGGAGGTAGAATGGTGTGGGGGACTCAAATGGCCTCAGAAGGACCAATGTACTTTGGGGCAATGACTCTAACTCTAAAAAATTCAGCCTCATGCTGACCTGGCTCAGGTTTACATATTTTACATGTCATTGTACAGTGCGTTGGAGTGAGGGGGCCTTGATTATCAAAGGTATGAAATATAGACATGGCTCCTTCTCACTATCCCTCACAGACAGGAAAGACAATATCTCTTTTCTTAACCTAAATCCTCACACAAGGTAAAAAAAAAAAAAAAAAAAAAAGCATTATCTTATGATAACATAATATCCATGCACTTTTTGTTATCTAGAATTAAGAAGCTAAAATAATATTGACTGTCAACTCTAATTTAAAAATAAATATTAAAAATAGAATAAGAAGCTTTTTGGCTTAAAGAGAGCAATTTATGTGTTAGAAAAAAAGTGTCATGTTTTTACGTAAAACATACTGAATATGAATTAAAAAAATTTTTAGGAAATATGCCTTAACATTTGTTGGTAGAAACAAGATAAGAATTATTGTGGGAAATCTGAAAATATTAGTGCCTGTTTTGCTGGACATCCTTTCATAGCTCTTATAAGCCAAGAAATAAAACTAGAAGTTGAAATTGAGTCACTGTTTCTGCCATATGTTTCTTGAGCAAACTGGGAAGGAGAATGAGTGCTGGAAAGACACCTCTTCCTGTTATCTTCCTAAAGCCATTTACTGTTAAAACAAACAAACAAACAAACAAATGAGCCTGGTGGAGCATAAATTCCATAATGGATGGCAAATTCCTTCCCTTTAACCATATGTCAGAAGCGCTCACATTCCAGAATTCGTAGGTGACCTGTGATGTTTCCTAAACTAGAACAAATGTATCCAGGAAATGTGGATGTGCCAGGTCTTATGTCCACAGAGGGCTTCTTTTCAGGATGTGAGCATGTCACAGAGAGTGACAAAGAGGGTCCAGAGGAGAGATGTTCGTGAGTGCACAGGTGCCCAGAGTGGGCATATGTGTCTACCCTGTGGGGGAGCGTGCACAATTAAACACATATAAATATATGTATAAATGTATTTATGTCAGTGCTTTATGTTTATATATGAATTTAACACAACAAATGTTTATTAATGAACCACCATATGTTAGTGTCTACTACTGCAGGCAAACTTTGAGTCCCTGCTTTCAAGGCATTTATAGTAGGTAAAAACATTCTGGGGTGTGAGGAGTGGGCAGAGGGAGTGGGAGTCGTCTGAATCAAGGTGGCACCTGGCATCTCCAGCTAGAACAGCAGGAGGAGGACATGGAAGGGAAGCATGAGAAAGAAGGGCCGGAAGTGGGCCTATGGGGAGGAGAGAAGCAGCAGTGTCAGCCTACCCATCAATATAGCTTTCTGGGGCAGGTACAGGTACTGGGCTCTATGCAGGCAGGTGATGCAGTCTCGGGTCCTGCCACCCCAGATGGGGGAGTAGCCTTTTTCCTACGGCTGATGTCTCCTCTAGGCTCTGCACCCCAACCGTCTATTTACTTAACTGTCCCCTATCATTCAGGGTGATGTCAACAGTCCCCCTTGCTCCTTACACCTGACTACCTCAACCTTCCAGTCGTGCCTCCAACCTTTGCTTTCTCTAGCTATTCCCTTTGCTTTCATTCACAGCCACCTTTCTTAACAGAGTTGCCCACCTTGGGTAGTCTTCCCTTCCCCCTTCCACCTCTGCTCTGACCTAGTCTGGTCTGACATGGCTCTGGACCCGCCCCTAAGTCCACTCTGCCCAGGTCAGCCCCTAGACACCCTCAAGCCTCACACGGCCTGGCCCCTCCTGAGCATCCGACGCTGTGCACAGGGTCTCCTTCTTAGAACCTGTCCTTCTCTGGTGAAGAGACAATGCTTTCCTGGTGGCCTACTCCCTGGAGACCAGGCCGATTTCTGGCTTTCCATCTTCCCTGACCCTTCCGAGCTGGTGCACACCACATGCCTGTCATCTGCCATGTGTCCAGGCCCTCTCCACTCCACCATCATATCTCCGTGGCCATGTTTCCCAGCCCTGGCTACCCATCAGAAGCAGCACCGGGGAATTTTTAAAATACACTGATGCCAGGGCTCATCATGCAGTCATCATATCAGAATTTCTGGGCATGGGGCCCTGATACCAGTATCTTTTTTTTAAGCTTCCCACTTGATTTTGATGAGAGTGAGAGTTGAGACCCACTGCTCTATAGGTTGTATCGATTCCCCATCTCCTTCCACCCTGTTATGTCCAAGCTTGATTTCTCCTCTGAGCCTCCAATTGTATGTCTGACTTCTTGCTTATTATGGCTACTTAGCTATACAACTAGCCCTCGACGTGACAATTCAAAATGACTCTTTTCCTCTTGATCCGTTCCTCCTTTTTCTTTCCCCACTTTCTGAATGGCACCAATCTGCTCTCAGTTACCCAAGGCTGACCCCATACTCAACTCTCCTTTTCTCCCATCCCTACACATCCAACTGGTCACTAAGCCTATGACTAGCTTTTAGACTTTTTAATTTTCAGTCTTTAAAGTTCTTCTAGAATATTGGATCCTTTCTTTTTCATCCTCCTCTAACTCTGCCTCCCTCAGTCCAGACCCCCATCCTGCCTCATCTGAACTAGTTCAGCAACTTCCAATGTGGCTTGTGCTCCCCAGCCTTGTTCCCCTCTGGTCCTCCACACAGTCAGCACAGGGATGCTTCTAAAACCTACATGTGAGCATACTGTTCTCTGTTGAAACTTCCAGCAACTGCCCCATGCCCTTCGGGCAGACCCTGCACCAATTGCTCTGACCCTGGTGTGCAACCCAGCCTCACTGTCCCTGCCTCCTATGCACCACCCACTCTGACCTGCCCTCAGTCCCACATGCTCCTTGCTCTCCCATGCCTTCTGCCAGCCCACGTTGCTCCCCACATCTGGACTTCTCCTCTTCCATTTCCTACTCAGCCTTCAGACCCCCAAAGAGATGACCCCTTCCTGAAAGCTTTCATAACTTCTTCTACCACCCTGTGCTCACCATGTACACTAATAACTTGTGTCCTGTTGCTGTTACCTCCCTAGGGCAGGGATGACATCATTTGTCTCGAGCTTAGCACAGTGAAGGCCTGGCCCAGAGTAGGTGCTCAAGAACTGTTTGTTGAATGAATGAATGAATGAATGAATGAAAACGAACAGTCAACTACAGTGAGGAGGGATGTTTCCACTGTGTTGGAGACCGAGAAGGAAGACGCGGAGCCCATGTCAGAATATCTGAGGTCATCCCACCTTCGGACACACAGAGGAGTTCATTTGCATTCTATTGCCCAACAGGGGTTTTGTAGGATCACAAATATTTCTTTACTTCCTAATCTATAACATGGGGATAATAATATTCATTTAGCAGGAGTGCCATGAAGATCAAAGAAAGTAATGCATGTGACTATGCTTTGGAAATTATACATGACTGTTTAAACAGGGACGAGCATGCAATGTCCTCACTTGGCAGAAGTCCCTGTGCTAGGGTTCAGAGGATGCCTTGTGTGGAAAATTTGCACACAGCTTGTGTAATGGTGGCCTTGCGTGCCTGGCAGCGTCCTCTGAGAGGGGCCAGGCTACATTTACAGTGTGGGCCTTTGCCCACTGAGCAATCCTGTGGTCAGAAAGGAGGATGTGGGGTTAAGAAGTCTAGGTCCTTAAATGACCTAAGGCCCACCTAGGAATCTGAGTTGGTGCCCTGTGCGTGAGCACGCAGTGATGAGTTCTGCTTTCTCTGTCTGTGGTGAGTAGCCTGCAGGGCTTTAAAAATAGCGCTGGGAAGATATTTTTAGTATCCTATCCTGAGGTGGGGCTGGAGCCGTGGCCTCCTATGACGCATGAATATTGTTTTGGCTCTGTTTACAAGTGATTCAGCCAGCTGGTTTTGGAACTCAGGGGTGTAAAACTAAAAACAAGGTGGGAAAAGCTGGGTTCCAGCCATGAGGCATCCCCCATCCCAACAACATGTGAATGATTGCTCTTAAGACAGTTTAATTTGAGCCTTAATTCCCTGGAGAGTACACAAATCACAGTTCCTCTGCCTGGAGAGTTTCAGGCTAGTGGCAGGACAAAGAGCAGAATAACCGCATTCTACAGGACAGAAACTGAGGCTTCGAGACGTTGTTCAATACATTCAAAGTCTCACTGTCAGTATGGGCAGGGCCACACTCAGTCCCACGTCTAACTCTAAGCCCCTGCCATTTTGTCAATTTCCCAAGTATAAAAAATTTTAAAGTCTACAAAGCATTTCTATAAACATCATTTCATTTGATCCTCATACGAGGCAGCATTATTATTCCCATTTCACAGGTAAAGAAACTGAGGCTCAGAAAGCAAAGTGACTCCTAGAGAGCCCTCAGGCCATACCAATGCCTTCAGACTCCAAATTCCTTTGCATTTAGTGGCCTTGCAAGAGAGAAATCTATGGACATAAACTGCAACACATGGCAGGCTTGAAGGGAAAAACATGTCCATCTGTCTGAGCTCGTGAGTGACTCCCGGAGACAGCAAAGCAAACCCAGAGACCCAAAGCTCGGCCTCTGTGGAAGAGGCTTCCAGGACAGGCTATGGGCTCATGCACTGGTGGGTATCCCTCTGCTCCTCCTGGAGAGCCTAGTGTCCAGCACTTGGGAAGCCATGAGCACTGTGACCTGAGCCATGCAATGTGGCCCAGTCACTTCTGCTCCTGCCACATCTCTCCACTTGGCGAGTCAAGGCTCAGTCTGCTTAATTCACAAAAGAACTGTGCGTGTCCAATTGCCTTTGGATGTTATGTGAGGAATGGCTAATAAAAACCACTGCCCTGTGGGGCTATGTCATCCTCTCTGAGATCAGCAATGCAGGTGGATTCAGAACATGCAGTCTGTAACAACCACCATGCATAGTCAGAACAGTAGAATAGGAAAGTCAAAACCAACATGGAATCCTGCTGTGCTGAGCTACTTAATACTCAGCGAGCATCATTTATCCCAAGCATGTGTGCACTTGTAAGAGTGTGTACAATTTTACAAATGTGGGAAAACGCTTTATAGTATATGCCATCCTTTGGCTTGATTTAAATAGTCAACTATACACCAATAAGCATAAACCTATACCATTTTAACTACTGCACTCAGTTTTATTGTATAAACATACTTTTTATTTAATCAGTATTCTTCTGATTGTTTCAGTTCTCATTGTTTCATGTCTCGACCATCTTTCATGATTCTTAAACCTTGCACCTCAATCAAAATGCAGAAAAATACACACTTTAAATTAGTTAACAGAGATTAACCTTCATTTTGCTTCTACCATTATATTTCTTTTCATGACAGAAAAAAGAGAGAGAGAGAGAAATAGAGATACAAAAGGAGAGCCTCTCGCTTGCAATTTCTCAGTCAGCTTTCCCAGCTCCTTTATCTTTTTAAAGTCAAGAGCTCAGTACTGACTTTGCAATTCTTACAATAACTAAACCGACTTAATGAAACCCCAGTCTGATTTTGGGGCCTAATCTTACTTAGATGTTATGCATCTGAGCCATTCCAGCTACCACAGCAACAGAGGAGAGAGAGTTTTCTGCAAATTGCAGCCAAAGACCTGGTTCCACATTTGTTGCTTGCAGACCCCACCCCTCTCACTCTACTCTGCCTCTGAGTTCACTGCCCTTGCAAGATCATTTGTTTAGGGCTAAATGCAGTGATATATATAAAGTAATTATTTTTTAAGTTTTAAAAGGCTATATAAAATACAAAAATATGATTTATTAATTATCCCGATTATGGTTCCTAATGTCTTCAGATATAAATCTGTATTTTAAAGTAAAAATATTTGCCCTGAATCCTGACACATATCTTTTAAGCCCCTAGTACATGTCTGGCCTTGACTGAGATGCTAGGAGTATAGCAACAAGACAGATGTGGATCCATCTTTCCTAGACCTGGCAATCCTGTAACTGAGTCTCATTGCAGTATTCTTTGTTATATCCACTGAGTGAGGAAAGCTCATGACACCTAATATGGATTTAGAGCTACTTTTAAATGAATGTTTATTTCTTTAGTCACAATGGTAGCTCTGTTGTACATGTTAAAAAACTACATATATTTGCAAGACATTGTACTCATTTAGTCAGAGGCAATGCTTGATTTATAAATGGGCTTGTGGAGACCTTGCAATAATTTTGAGCCATTTACCCACCACTTCCTACTCCAGGCCAGGCATCTGTGGCCCTAGGCCTTGGGCTTTAAAGGGTTATGCTAAATTTCTAGACACTGTATCCTGATTTATAGAATCTGACACTTCTTCCACCTCTGTCAGGCCCTGATTCTGAGCCACATTTTCACGCCCAATCTTTGGAATTCAGCAAATTTATCAGCTCCACAGAGAAAAAATGATGGTGCCTCCAAAGAGAAGCTTCAGGATGCCAATTAGGAGGAAATAAAGTCAGGAGCTCCTCAATTCCAGGGAGAAACCACCAAAAGGCATTGAAAATTGAGTTTCAAGAACTAAGTTCTGTTATGACCAAAGCATCCCTTGTTTCTAATTTTGTCCTTAATGCTATTAATAAATTTTAAGAGGGTCCTTTTAAACATGGTCTTCTGACATCTCCTCTAGGCAACTCAGAGAAATGAGTGTATTTCTTAAAGAAAAAAAAGTGTGATTTGGCACCATGGACCATAAACAGTTGAAAAGGATCTCTGAGATTTGGGTTCTGGGATTTTATATATGGAAAAACTGAAGTCCGTACAGAGAGAACAAGTGACTTGCAAGAGTTAACAAGGAACTAGAAATCATGACTTGCTGCCTAGGGTTTTTCTTACTGTGTCACCAGCTTTATCAAGATCATCCCTGACATCAAGGCCTAGGATTTATCTATCCCAGCAAATCTATTCATGAATGAATGAATTAAACAAACACTTATTGAGTTCTTCCCTACTATATGCTAGGAACTGTGCCAGCTGCTGGGAATATAATAATGAATGGGAGAGAATGTGGATTTCAAGGGTCATACATTCTGGTAAGGGGAACAGACAACTAAGCAGTCAATTAGCGTTCATTATGGTAATGGCCTGACAGAGGGCTACCAGGAGGCTCTGGGAACAACTGCAGGGCCTCCTAGTTGAACTGCTGGGAAAGGAGGTGTGGCATTGAGGGTGTTGAGTGTTCTACCCTGGTACCTTTAGGCAGCATCTGAACAGGTTCTTTGAGATTGGCTAGGAATTAGGGAGGGGAAGTCAGGAAGCTCCAGATGGAAGTGCCACATGTTCAAAGACCTAAAAGCAAGAATAAGCATAGGATATGAGTGGTTGAAGCATCAGTACAAGGGAGTGAGTGCTGAGGAATAAGGATGTAGCTAGAGGTCAACAGGGGTCAAGTTGGGAAGATTCTATGGACAAGGTTAAAAAGGCTTGACTCTCATCCTGAGGCCTAAGGAAACTATGAAGGGGCAATGGTGACCCAGTCAGATCTGTAGTTTAAAAGATGGCTCTGAATGCTGTGTGGAGAATAAATTAGGAGGGAACCAGAGGAGGTCAGGAAGGCTGGGTGGGGAACCATGCAGTGTTCAGGCAGAGGGTGATGGTGGCAGGAGGTGGTGAGATGTTTCTATAACCAAGAGATATTTGAGAGAAGAGTGACAAGGCCTTTTTGAGTTGGAAACCCATGTTCATAAAAGAAGTTCCATAATTTCTTGTGCATGAAATTTAAAATCCTTCAATTCACAAGACAGGTTTAGTAGCTCACTTAGAAATCTAACATAAAAAAATGGGCATCTCATAGCTTGGTCTGGCCACACCCGTCATCCTGGTACCGCTCTATTCAGGCCTTGGACTCTTAGATCTTGCACACCTGAACATCTACATAATAAATTCAAGCCCCAGAACACTTATCAAGATGTGTTTTGTGGAGATAACTAGTAATAAATTGCAGCAGATTGGGGAGAATATATATATATATATATCCCCTTTCCCAGAACAACTCTTAGAGAATAGGTTCTTAACAGTGGTCTGCCTCCCATCCCAAGCAGCTCCTGTGGTGGCCTGTAGGACAAGCCTGAGTTTAAATCTGCACTTCAACCCCCCATCAGATGGGAAGTGCAGAGTAAGAGAAGGGGGCCTGGCAAGCAGTTCCAGTTGAGCCAGAAAAAAACAAATAATGTAGCAAGATATCTATAATCAGGGCAGAGTGTTTTGAGATAGGTGAACACATTTTAAACAAATGATAAGATCATGGCAGAGCTAGGTTAAGGACCCCTAGGGGCAGCCCCCTGCTAGGCTTTTAAGAAAGAAAAGGCTGTTCTTAAAACAGGAAATACCTGGCAGCACAGTACATGCGACTCTGAAGGTCAAGACCCTTGTGCTGATATTTGTACTCTCAACATATTGCCTGCCTGGTACATAGGTGGCACTAAGTGTGAACGAAAAAAGGGGATAATTACTTTAAAAAGTAAATACTCTATATTAACAAATTCATAAAGTCAAATACTGACTTTGACCTTAGGGAATTTGTGACAGGGTCCTTGGAAGGGTGAATATAGGTATGTGTTCTTATGACAGTATGAAGTATGCTGAAAGGAGTCCCTTGATGCTGAAGGGATTCATCCATGAGCTACTGGGATCTCTTCCAAACTTCTGGAGGGCTTGGATTCTGGACAACCAATCCAAGAAGAGGTAAAGGAATCCAGGTTCTCTGCATTTCTGGATCCTTTGAGGAAGATCAAAAAGGACCTCTCTGGGCATCCATCAGGCTCCTAGCAGGACACCAAGGAAAGTGTACTGCATGCCTTCCCTGGAAGGAGACACTTGTGTCTGATGATGGCTGTCAGTGACTGAACTAGAGGAAGCAGTGTGTGTGTGTGTGTGTGTGTGTGCGCACATACATGTGCAAGATTGAGACTGTGATTAAGAACGGTAGTAAAAATAAGAATTCTATGTCTATTTGAGGTTTGATTTAAATTTCCTTTCTTGAGATCTGTTGAAAAAGGTAGCCATCACTTAATGTATAGTTCACCAGTACCTTTCCTACTAACAAAAGAAATACATCTAACTAGCTGTAGGGTTGGAGAGCAGATCTTTGTGTATGTTAGCAGTATGGGAAAATATTTTGCAGATGATCGGAATAAGAACCCTAAAGGCTGAAATACCACAGTTTGGGATTTATTGCAGAGGATTTTTTTTGCTTCTTTCTGGCTTCTCACTTGAGTTCTGAATAAAAGAGGGTATGGGATGATATCCTTCAGGTAAACATAATGTTACTGGGATGGGAAAATAGTACAGACACATAGTAAGTACTCAACAAATAAAAAATGGATAGAATGAAGTTATGGAAGGGAGGAAGGGAGTCTTTATGTATATTCAAAGTCATATGTACTAAATAATAAGTCCTGAAACAATAAAATGCATAAAAGAAAACATAGGAACTAAACTCAAGGAACTTGGACTTAAAGAGGATTTTATGAATTTGACCTCAAAGGTAAGGGAAGTCAAAGCTAAAATAAATGAAGAGGGCTATATCAAACTAAAATCTTCTGCACAGTAAAAGGAAGCATCAGCAAAGTAAAGAGACAATCATATGAATGTGAAAATATATTTGCAATCAATGCCTTCAATAAGGGCCTAATATTCAAAATATACAAAGAACTATAACTCAATAACAACACAACAACAACACAACAACACAACAACAACAACAAAAAACAAATGATCCATTCAAAAAATGAGCAGAGAACCTGAACTGACATTTCTCCCTAGAGGACATACAAATGGCCAACAAATATATGAAAAGATGCTCAACATCGCTAGCTTTAGGGAAATGCAAATCAAAACCACAATGAGATACCATCTCACACCTGTTAGAATAGCTATATTCAACAGGACAAATAATAACAAATGGTGGAGAGGATGCGAAGAAAAAGGAACCCTCATACACTGCTGGTGGGACTGCAAATTGGTACAACTACTATGGAAAACAGTATGGAGTTCCTCAAAAAACTAAGAATTGATCCAGCATTGCCTCTACTGGATATTTCCCCCAAAGACTTGAAAACTTATAACCAAAAAGATATTTGCACCCTAATGTTCATAGCAGCATTATGCACAGTGGCCAGGACATGGAAGCAACAGAAGTGTCCTACAATGATTGGATAAAGAACCTGTGGTACATATATACAATGGAATATTACTCAGCCATAAGAAGAGACGAAATACTGCCATTTGCAACAACATTGATGGACCTCAAGATAATCATGCTAAGCAAAATAAGCCAGACAGAAAAAGTTGAAAATCACATGATATCACTTATATGTGATATAAACCTAAAAGCAACAAGTGAACAGGACAAACAGGGACTCATGGACATGGACAATAGACTGGTGGTTACCAAAGGTAGGGAGGAGGGGGCAGGTAGACTGGGTAAAAGGGGCTAAATTTGTGGTGACAGGAAAAAATCTAACTATGGGAGGTATATAAATATATACATGTCTTGCTTTTAAAATGTACAGCTGAAACTTATTGGGTTTTGTTAACCAATGTCACCATAAATGAATGAATGAATGAATGAATGAATGAATGAAAGCATATGATCTTGGTTGAGAGGGCACAGGTAGAAATAATTCAAGGAAGCCTCTTTCATCCATGCCTTTATTCAACCTTTTTAAAAACTTCAGTTGATTAACTTTAATATCTGCCATATGTTGTACTGAATTGGAAGATGGTTGTACAATAGTGAACAAAACATATATGGTAATTGCTCTCATGGAGTGTATAATCTAGTGGAGAGGAAAGATTTCAGGTGAATAAAAACAGTAAGTGCTATGAAGAAAAGGAAGAGACACAAGAGAAAACAGAAGGAAAGAATGCCCTCTTGGAGAAGGTAACATTTAAACTGATATCTAAAAGATGAGAAAGACTCAGTCATGTGAAGATCTTGAGAAAGGGCGTGCTTGGGCAGAGGGAACAGCAGCTGCAATGACCTAAGGCAGAGAACTTAGCATTGGGAGGAACTGAAAGGAGAGGACAGTATGACTAGAGAATGGAAAGAAGAGAGACAAAAGATGAAAGACAAGAGACAGGAGAAGCCAGATGTTATAGGGCCCTGTAAACACAGAAAGCAGCTTGGATTACATTCTGAAGACAATGGAAAGTCACCGATGGGTTTAATCAAGGTAGAGAGATCATGGGGTTTAGGTTTTTAAGCAGTCTGGCTCTCTGATGAATAGATTGGAAGAGGCAGGAGTAGAGGGAGCAGAAACAGAGCAATCATCACAGTGGTTTAGAGAGAAGATCGAGGAAGTGGGGCTGGATACAAGGAGACTAGGGAGATATGTTGACCATAGAAAGGACATGTTTAGGGTTGGTTGGACATGGCAGTTAGAAAGAGCAAGATCAAAAGTGATTCCTGCACTTCAGGATTGGGCAACTCTTTATTTGTTTAAATCAAGAGAAAAGTGTATTATAAAAGTCGAAGACAAAAGGAATAAGATAATTTCAACAAGTATTAAATAATATTAACTCTGTACCAAACACCGTAGCAGGTAAGAAAGTTTCACAAGCTCTGAGTGCTTCCATCAGCTGGGATTATTGCCCTGCTTTCTGGTTATTGGACTGATAAAGGAAATAAAATTGAGCAATTGTTCATACCTCAGGAAAATAAATTATGTACTGAATGGGTGATAACTTAAAATGAGAGGACGAATTACAAAAAGCCATGCCTTTGGATAGATGCAGCCCTTTAGGTACTAGAATTTAGAGAAGACTTGTCACACAGCAGATGTCTTTGAGCAAAATAAAAGAAGGTAATCCTACAGAGGGAAGATGTAATTCCATACCACAGAGCAAGACTCAGTAAATTGAGAGTGGGCTGGATTTCAACCCCTGCTTGACCCATTCAGACAGATGTCTGTGTGCAGGGCATATACTGCATAGTATATGCCTGGGCCCTTCTAGGAGCCTGCATCCTGCAGTCCCACATCCAAAGCCGACATGATTGTCCATCCTTCCCCAGATCACACACAGTTCTACAAAGCTCTCTGAATAGTTCATGTCTTGCTCCAGCAGATCCCAGGTCTATGAATGGAGGGGTCAGGCCAGATGTCCCCTAGGTTGTTTTCTCCTCCTACAGTCTGCCCTTCTGACACTGTAAGCTCAGAGAAGGTGAGAATCATGTCTCAGCATCCTCAGCAAGATCCAGCCCAATGTAAGCTCAAAGAACCTTTGTTGACTCAGATGGAAAGATCCAGAATGATCCAGCCCTATGAGCCATTTGTGGTATAAAAAGCAAAATCCAAGATAATGAAAGGACTAGTTGCTACATTTTTTTAAAGTCTAAAATATGAAAAGCAACAGGATTCACTTCCTGGTAGCATCACAAGAATATCCATGGCCAACTGGCTGGTTACTCCAGACTCAGAACACAGGAGAACAGAAAGACTAAACGGGAACGAATGCCTTGCCCACTTACTGTCACTGTTTTTAAAGAACTAACCTGCTACTTTAGTATCTGCAGCAGCAATCTGGTTTCATCGCTCGTACTCTTAACCATGTACTATGTGGCCTCTCCATACAAACCAGTGACACAACACTACCCTGGGAAAATCAGGGCCCGGCAGCCTCTAGAACACCTTTTTTGCAAGTGTCTCAAATGCCAATACCTCAGCGTTCTTCTTCACAGGGCCAAATCACTCCAACAGGCAGGATAAAGCACACGGTGCTGCTTGAACGGTGGTGAAGGTGCCACAGCATGGTGTGGTAGAAGCCTACAAACAAAAAGTTGTGGGTCCTTGCACCCAGTTACACTGGAAAAGTCATACCCAGACCTATATCCATCCCACCAGAGCTGCATGAAAGTTAGCTGACCTGGTATGAATCGTGTCCACTCCCCATCCATTATCAAACCCTGCTTCAGCCACTGGGATCTCTTGGCTCACATTTTTCAAATGTTTGGGATCCCTAGAGCCTTAGTTAAAGAAGGCCATGACTGTCTAAAAGGTCTATACCATTCTGATGGGTAAAAAATGATCTCACTTGATATTGCAGGCATGGTTAATTATCTGGGAGTGTGACCTCTACCTTTTTATAGAGATTCACAGAATACAAAGAATTTTTATAAAAATCATGTCATTCAAAGCTCAAAAACAACCCAGTGAGCTAGCTTAGGGCAGTTGCTATATATATTGCTCATTTCATGGATGAAGGAACTGAGACTGAAAGATGTCAAATCAGTTGACTGAAAGTCAACCATCTACTAAATACCAGGGAAATGAAAACTCTGTTCTTCTGTCTTCGAATCCAGTATTCTTCCCTCTATACCATAGCATCCCAGTAGAAAATTAAAAGTTGAGAGCATCTATGGTTTTTAATCCCACGTGACAAACATCCAGAAAAGGAAGTTCTATCGCTGCCATTGGATTCCAGTCTTGGAGCAACTCTCAGTGTGTTAGTGTGTTTTGCTGTATTTATGAGGAAATCATGCCAGATTGGCCAAGGAGGCTGAGAAAGCATGCCGTGTGTGTTGCTAAGATATCAAGCATACCCTTTGGGATTGCCACTATGATGTGCACTTCCATGAGAACCACAATTCAATAAACAGCACTGAGGGAAAGGAACACGGACTGTTGGATAGAGCCTGGGATTTTGAGCCTGAGACCTGAGTTCAAGTCCCCGCTTTTCTACTTACTAATGTGTTATTGGCAAGTCATGTACCTCCTCTGGGACTCATTGTCCTCATTTATAAAATGGATAAAAGCTTGTTGTGGAAATCAGATGAGATCAAGGACATTAAAGGAGCACATTTGTCCCCTGAGAAAGGTAGGTGTGTGTAAGCGGTCACATCCCAACCATTCGGAATCTTTCCCAGTCCACGGTCATTTGCTGACCCTAGGAAAGTGTCCTGCAATTTCCCGAGAACCTAATCTTGGCCGTCCTGCTGCTGCTGAGACCACCCACCAAGTCACCTGACTAAGAGCCTCTGACTTGGAGTCTTCCTGCCAAATCTCATTGAAAACATTGTCACTTGACCAAAGATACATTGAGTAGCTGGCTTCCTTTTGCGGAGGCTGTCCCACTAAAAAGATGAAAGAAAAGAGCATGGAGCCATCTTTTCTGGTAGGATAGGGATTGACCTGCCTACCCAATAAACTCATGTGCAATAGCAGGTGTGCTGAAATCCTGAGTCATCTTTCCACTCCCTCCAACTCAGCTTGCTAGCTGACCTCTAACTTCTCTTCTAGCCCTAAAAGTCTCTGAATCTATGAAGCTGGTTCACTCCACAACTGTTTTCAATTCACTTTACCTCTCTAAATGCTATTTCCCCATCTGCGAAAACCAAATCACACTTCCTTCCCACCAGCTGCAGGGTGCTGCTGTGCAGTTTAATTAGACAGTCACTCTAAACCCGATGATGTCCTTGGAGAATACCTGCCTCACTCAATCACTCAGTTGTAATGAGATCATTGCTGGAACTGGCAGCTCACACGGCCTTGCAATTCAAGCAAAGCACACAAGACTTTCCACAAAAGCTCCGTAAGCCTTGGTGACCCAGCTAATCTCAAAAGACTGGGAAAGATTTCGAATGCTGGGGATGTGACCCCTTTTCACCAGCAGCTTCCCCAAGATGCATAAATCACAGCTAGGCTTTCCGGTAACTCATAAAGTTCTCCCCACAGACAGCTCTCTTGGTCTCACTACTGCTCTTACTTAAAAATCTAGTCTTTATGGACAGAGCCCACAGAAGAATAGGAGAAATATTGAAGTTCATGAAATGCTACTTCTGGTGTGGCCAATCTTTAGTCTATAGGAAAGTAGGAACTATTGAGAGTTTATGAATTAGTATAGCAGCTCTCAAAATGTGTACTCTGGGCCCCTGGAGTTGTCAAGACCTTTTCCAGGATTCCATGAGGTCAAAACTATTTTCATAATGGTACCAAGACATTGTTTGCCTTTCTCCCTCATTTGCAGTAATGGTGAAAAAGCAACAGTGAGTAAAATTTGTTGGTCCCTTGGCACGAATCAAGACAACCACACTGCACTGTACTAGTAATCATTATAACTTACTATCACACATTCATGCTAAAAAATAAATTTTAAAGAAAATGTCAGTTTCACTTAAGATGGGTTGATGAACAGTGAAGTTACTAACTTTTTAAAATCTTAATCCTTGGGTAACACATTGTTTTAACATTCTGTGTGATGTGAGTACACAGCATTTCCGCCGTATGTGGAAGTACGATGGTTGCCTCAAGGAAGAGTCACTTGTGCAACTGCTTGAGTAGGGAGCTGTACTAGTCACTTTTTCAGAAAACATGTTTTTACTTGGAACAACTGACAGACAAACTATGGTTATCCAGACTTGGGTTTTGGCAGATATTTTTTCATTTTCTCAAAAATGAATCTCTTGAGACTGTCCTTTAAGGAAAACAACAGACAGTATTTGTTGCCAACAACAAAATCCAAGCTTTCAAGTGAAAATTAGAATTTTAGAAAAACCGCGTCTGCACTATGAGCTTGACAGCTTCCCAATACTTAATAACTTTTCCAATATTCCAATGAGGCTATTAATGAATGTAATTTTTAAATATTGGATAATAAAATCTATTAACATTTAGAAAAGGTGTTTAACTCAGTGAACCAATTTTTCAAAATACCAATGCATGC
Source organism: Eonycteris spelaea (assembly GCA_003508835.1). Classification (NCBI taxonomy): domain Eukaryota; kingdom Metazoa; phylum Chordata; class Mammalia; order Chiroptera; family Pteropodidae; genus Eonycteris; species Eonycteris spelaea. The sequence goes on along the minus strand of PUFA01000001.1, from coordinate 28,448,960 downwards.
TGTTAGAAAAAGACACATTCAAAGTGCAAGATGAAGGAATGAATTTTGTTGTAAGAGAGTACAAAAGTTCATTGATATGTTTTCAGATTCCACAATGTAACTATGAGACTCCAGTTTAAACTCTTATGCCAAACATAGCAACTTGAAAAAATATAAAATGATGCCACCCTTTTCAGTAAATATTTTTTTGTTTTGAGAAATATAATTACTTTCTACAAAAATATGTTACTTATATGGACATGTTGATCATTACTATTTTTAAATGAGTTAGTAAATGAATATCTTTTTCAATCCCTCTGTTTTAATTTATAACACAGTAAATGTTGACAGCCGTAACTCGCATAAGCAAAATCTCTTTGGGGTCCTCAGTAATTTTTAACAGTGTAAAAATGTCCTGAGACCTAATAGTTTGACCCATAAATTAGGATGTTCTGTACTTTTAGGTCATGTATTTGGAATAGTGGGAGAGACTGTGGTCAAGGATTGTATGGGATCCTTCCGCTACGTACCAGAAGAGCTGATGTGGGCCAGAACTAAGGCAATGGCAATAGGGCTGGCCAGAAGTCTGATATATGTCATTGTGAAAATTAGGGTCACAGTGTCACATTTTGGTTTGATTGCAGTGCTAAAGTATACAAGATGGCACCTTGAGTAAACATGGCCTCCTCTGAAGGGCATGGTCATTCCAGTGCCAGTTATTTGAGGAAGAAATGGGTGCCCTGACAAGAAGCAGAAATAGAGCACGTAATAGGAGGAGAACTTTGCTCTAGCTGTCTGGGTAGAGACTTGAGTCAAGGAAACTGAGTTCATACTCTGCTTGTCAAGTGGAGATAATGCCCACCCTAAAGGTACAGAAAAGAAGCCAGGATGAGGTGGGATCTGTAGGATTCAAAGAGAAAGGTCCACCCCAAAGACGAGGGTACCTTGTGTCATATTATGCCCATGTTCACTTCCTTTTCAGTATCACTGTCTCTAGCTGGGCAAATCTTGCCGAATAGTCCAGCTTTGCTTCTGCTGGAGGAAAGTAGATGCAGAGGCATGTGTTTATGCAGGGAGAATAACAAGACTTTATGAGGTCTCTGCGAGATGAGAGTGATAGTTACAGAGAAATTCTCAAGAAGACGGGGATGCTTGTGAATCAGAGAAATGGGCTTTATCCAGTGACAGCTAGATTTTGTTTATAAAAGGCAGGATTTTTCTTATAGAAGGTGATAGACCTGAGACATATTTTGGAAAAATGAATGAATGGAATGAGTTAAATATAGCTGTTGAAGCGACTCCTAAACCTCTTTTACTTGAAGTTTGATTTGCCCATTAGATTTCTCAAGGAGATGCCAGATGGCAGAAGATTACATGATCTGAGGCTCAGAAGGTCTGGAGCAGGGGTATCGACTTACGAATCATCAACCAACATAGGTCAGCGGTTCTCAGGTTTTGGAGCAATTCACAGTCACCTATGGAGGATTACACGATGCTTGGCCCAGACCAACAGAATCAGAATCTCTGAGATGATTCTGATGCATACCACATGGGATTTATGAAGGTGAAGGAGACATTGAGATCTCCCAGGAAAAGAGTGAGTTCAAAATGCAGCCCCAAATCCCAAAGCATCTTGCTACCGAGTGCCAGAAGTCTGCACTTCCTGTCAGTAAAGAATGTGCTTAATTAAACTCTAATGAGGTTTCAACTGCTGGCACACACCAGCACATGGAATACATGAATCACTCGTTCTTAAGCGGCACAGGAGTCCTTTGCTAAATGTTTGAAGCCTTAAATGCAACCTCTTAAGCTTCCCATATATCAAGCATAATTACGGATCTCAGAAGTTGCACATAGTCCTGGCCATAAAGCAGTCATGGGAAGAGCCAGAGGGCAATAGGTGACAACCTCCAGCCCTCCCTTGATGCAGCTGTAAAAGTGGGCACTTTCTTCTAGAAACAGTCCTTTTTCCCTGAAGCCCTGAACTGAATGAAATTAACATTTCTGAAACATGTCCAGGGAACAGATTGTTCTCTGGGAGGCTGCAAGCTGTCTCTTCTAACAAAAGAGGGGAAAAGGTGAATAAAACATTTTTCATTTTTTAAACAGGCTTCTCCTGGTCACATTCAAGGGAATAGATAACCAGACAAAGGTTCAGACCCCTTCTTTTAAATGTCATTATTTTGTTCCCCCTATGGAGCATATGTTTTGAACACTATTGCTTGCTCGAGTGCATTAGTTAAATAATAACTTGTTTGCTTATGTATTAATGAATCAATCATGTAAACATGTAAACTTCAGCTCAGCCTTGCCCAGCGCACAGTGAGTATACTCAATAAATGTTTGCTGCAATGAATTCAGCCCAATGTCACCATACTAAGCAGATCTATTTCCCACCAAAAGCAAAGAAAATAAATATTTTGGTTAGTTCTAGAGCCCTACTACAGTTAAGAGTTTATGGAAGTAAGTAGTCTAAGAATTTCTTTGCAGGACTATGGAGTACTAGAACTCCAGAAAACACACAGCAAGGAGCACTTGTATATACTTGGGGTTCCCCAAAATGAGCATTGATGAGGTATAAACTGCTTCCCAGGGGGACTTGCAGAAACACTCGGTAAGACTTCAGAGTTGTATTTGGAGGAAAAAGGGGAAAGCTTGCATAGCATGGGTAATGGCGATGTCTCGGTTCAGCTGCTGGACCAGAGATAAGATGGCATGGGGCCAAGGACATATTCTGGAGCCTGTGCACTCATATTTGGCAGCCAGCCAAGTCTGTGGTCCACATACATCAGAATTACTTGAAGAACGTGTTAAAATGCTGATTCCTGGACACTGCCCCAGACTTTTAACAGAATCTCAGGGAAAGGGCCTGTGATCTGCATTTGAACAAGTTCCCAGGTGTTTCTGATGCATCTCCCCCTTGAGAGCCCCTGTCAAGTACTCTGCATGACCAGACACCAAGAAGAGGGCTGGTTTGTGAACGGAGACAGTCAGTCTCAGCAAACAGCTGTTCACCTTCAGTAGCCCCTCTCTGGCATCAAGGCAGCCCCTGCTTTGGTGTTTACCAGATGCACTTATAGCCAGAGCCTCTGCATCTGCTTATCCATAAGCCCACTACCTGAGCAACTCTGCTCATTTTTGGTTTATTTCTTTATTTTTTAATGATTTTTTTTTTTTTTTGCCTTGTTGAGATCACACTCTATTTGTGACGTGCAATGCTGTTTTGGGGTCTTGCTTATTTTTTACTCAACATAGCATAAGCATTTGCCCATGTTATCAAAGAGTCTTCTTAAGCATAATGTGTTATAACCACATGACATAGGCCATGAAAATTTTCAAAAGCTTTTTATGCATTTGAATTACTTTTACAGGATAACAACTGCCCAGCAGTCAGATCACTGGGTTAAAGTGTATAAATATTTTAACACTCTTCATGCATATGTTGTAACTATTGTTATTTCTTTTTCATGGAGTTGGAAACTGAAGCTCAAAAATTTCAATAATTTGTCCTAGTTCACACAGCTAATCCTCAGGAGGTCCAGGACAAAACAAAACATAAGGCAAGGCATTGCACATTCTGTGGTCTGTACTCAACAACACATCACGGGAGAGAAGGCTGCTACTGTCCTGAAAATCATGTGATAATTTGCACTGATGAGGACAAACAGCGATGGGTGATCAAACACAGACCAAAGGCTGGTGCACAGAAAGATTAGCTTGGAGGTCGAGACACCTGGGTTCTACTGGGTGCTGTTCTGCTAACTCTGTCACCCTGAGCAAGTCCCTTTGGCCTCAACTTCAGCTCATCTGCCCGTATATATCACTACCAAAGCAAAAACAGAAACATTTTTATTTTGCTTTTGAATCAAAAGACCAAAGACAATCCATTTGTGCCAACTCAATATAACTGTTCTGTTGGCTGTAAAACCATACCAGCTGGATCCCAAAGCCAGCAGGTTGGGGTTAATGAGACAGCCAGCTGCAGAAAGCATCCCCCAAGCTGGAATCTGCCAGCAAGGGGCAGGAGAATGCAGTTCTTTCAAGTTTAAGTCAGAAGGTCGGAAACACTGCTCAGTACTAGGTCTCAGCACCGGGCTGCACCATCGGCACTGTAAAGAGATCCCATAGACTCTGGCCCTGGGGACAGAGGGCACCAGCACCAGCAGTCCAGGGTGCCAGGTTACCACCTGTCTCTTTCTGTGTGTAGAAGTGCGCTGATGAGTGGCTGCCCAGGGTCCTCGGGGTGCAGAGATCGGTGTTCTGGGTTGCTTTCCCAAGTGCCCAGGAACTTGAGCAGTTGTGGAAACCAGAGCCAACTGGTCGAGGTGAGTGGGGCAGCTGTTTATCAGATGCTGACATGCAGACCACCACTCTCCAGGACTCAGGGACCAGTGCCTCTGTTCTGGAAATGGGATCAAGTCCTGGAATCCGTGGGAAATGGGCGCTCCTACACCAACATCTGTCTGACTGTCAGTACACGGCTAATGGATGGGATGATGCAGATTCCATGTCTTTGAGCCTGGAGAAATGCTTGCGCTCCTGGAGATCTGTCTCACCTCTTGCTGTACGGGGAATGGTAAGGGCAGGGAAGAAACGCAGGAGGAGACTGGCTGGACTATGTGAACGTGCCCATGTGGAGCGACAGGAAGCCAAATTGCTGGCATACAACAAGCCATGTAACATGTCACTTACAGAAGCAAAAGCACAGGTACACAAAAGAACACATTTTTTTGCAAGAACATTTTCCAATCAAAAGATCAGTGTAAACACATTAAGGTCATGGTCTCTGGGTAAAGAAAAGGAATGGTTGAGGGCATGGGGGTAATCAATCGCCTTTCGTCCATGAAAAAGAGGGGTCTTGCAGGGGTCAAATATGAGAATGCGCCATAACAAAGGAATAGCATTAACTCAGCACTCTCGCCTTGAGATCCAAAATTTTAAAAGGAAAAGGAAGGCAAAAACACCAAAGCAAGCCAAACCCAGGAGATGTCGATAAGAGTGGCTTTGGAAGGATCATGAGTTTGGAAGAGGTAATTTGAATCCACATGGGACAGAGAGGTTCCGGCTACCTTTAGTTCTCAGCCCTGAAAGCACATGTGAGCCACCAGGGGAGCTTTTAGAAGACACTAGATACCTGCTTAGTTGGCTTGATACTGAGCCAGGCTTTGATACTGAAAAAGAACTTGGTGGGCTGATAAGCAGCCAGGGTTGAGAGGACTGATCTAAAATATCCCTGGTATTCCTTTGGGCTCTGGTATTTGAGATACTCAGAAAAGGGGTGTTTGCCTGAGAGCTGAGGAAGTGTTTTTGGAGAGGAAGGGTCAGTTGGGGCCAGAGAAGTGACTCACAATGAGGCCCTGTTTTGGAAGAGGGAGCAGAGGAGAAAAGAAGGAGCAAAGAGGGGGAGGGGTGCCCACTAGAAGCTTGAGAAGGGGAGGGAAGAGTGACAGGTGGAAGAGTCAGAGGCAGTGGTAGGGATCAGTCGGGGTGAGCACTGGGGTTGACCTCCTTACATTACACATGCAATGAGAACACTGAGACTAAGAGAAAGTAACTTCTCCAGAGATAGGTCTCCAACAAGGATCCTGACTCCCGAGCTCTCGCCACTGTCCCATGAAGCCCTGGCTGCTGCTGAGTCTCCCTCATCCTGCTCCTGTCTGACCACTGCCCATCACAGAAACAAGGGAGAAGCCACACCAGAGGGAGCTGGCAAGTAGAGTGAGCTTCTTGAGAAAAAATAAATTAAAGAAGAGTTTAGAGAGGAATCTTCCTAGTTATTTACTATTTAATCTTTTCCCTTTCTCAAGTAAATGTTTTTCTTCATTGCAAATAGTATTTATCGCCCTCCGAATGCAAGTCTTCTTTTATTCTTAATCCCTCAATTCTGGAAGCTCTTTTTTAGTTTGTTCAATGTTGCCAGCTAGGCTTGTTGATTGTCCTAACAATTTTTTGATTTAGTGAAACTGTAACTGTTTGGCCACCCTACTGAGAAAGGGATGTGTGTGGAGTGAAAGTCTAAAGGGATGGCTAAAAACATTTGCTTTCCGCCAGAATACGTGGAGCGCCATGTGCCCACCATGCTCAGTGTTTTCACATTTGCTCAATTTTATAGAGAAGAAAAAGTAAGCCAAAAGGAGATTATACAAATTTCCAAGTTATATGCAGATTCCTATAGGGGGATTAAGTCTCACTCTTATGTGCCCTGCTGAGTCCCAGTGGCAACCCATGATAGATGCTCATCAAATGCTTACTGAAGGAAGTGGCCAAGCTGAGACCTGCCCTTAGACCTTCTGACTTCCAGCCCGGTATTAGAACCACACGCACAGGCTGACTCAGCAGGCCATCCTGTACTCGCTTGGCCCAGACCAGGCCTGCATACAGCCCTGACCTAGCATGGTGCTGGGCGTACAGCTGGTGCGCAGTCAACATTCACTAGACAGCCCTCACAGCTCTGTTCCCGGCTACCTTGGCCCTAACTATCAACTTTCTGTCAGGATGTGTTGGCAGAGAGCCTACTACTAGTATAGGTCATGAAAACTTTCCAGAAAGAAAATCAGACTCTCAGGGCTTGGAGGAAAATACAGTTATCTAGTTCTAATGACCACGTTCCTCCCTTTCTCCTCACCCCCAAACACACACACTCTGCTTCTCTCCCCCAGAGACATACACCTTCTTCCACTGGTTAGTTGGACTTGTAGGTGTATTTCTAGGTCATAAATATTTATTTATTATTGCTAATGGGAAGAGACTACATAGAGACACCACAAGTAGGGGTTCTAGCAACAGCTCAGCTAAAGACCCAGTTGACAGTCAGTGTTACTCACTAGATATATAAGTGGAGATGGCTTCATATAATATACTATGATAGAGTGATTAACGAAGTGTTAATGGAGCTCAAGGAGAGAGCCATTATTAATGGTGGGGACATCAGGGAAAGCTTTACTGAGGAGGTATCAATTAGGATGAGCCTTACAGAATGGCTAGGCGCTGGGCTTGCACCTGGGTGTAATGAGTTAGTCTAGAGAAACTATAACATGACAATGGACACCAGGCTAACAGTAGACAACCAGGGAAGTTCATGCTACCTGGAAGCTCCAGGGTGCCCAGCAAGGTGGTGGAGCAGGACGAGTCCTCTGTCACTGAATGTGGTTCATTTACTCCAGGGACTTTGAACAAAGCATCAAGACTCTCTGGCCAGTAGCCTGTCTATCAGGGAAGGGCAGGAGATGGGAAGGGTGCTGAGGAAGTGCAAAAGGAGGGGTTTGATGGTACTTTGCTGGGTGTGGGGAATGTTGGCTTGGTCTGCTGCCACTTATTCATTGTAGGACCTTGGGCTAGCTAGTCTTGCTGAGTCTCATCGAGTCTCAATTTCCTCATCTGTTAAGAAGGTTGGCAATTTCTGCAGTCCCTGCTCCCCGCCTCATGTTTATCCATGAAAACCCTTTGAGAAACATCATTACCAGAGGAACAAAATTGATTACTATGACTATCACTGAGACCAGCTGCTCAGGATGCCCTGGCATTGCTCTGAGCATGTCTCTTTCTGCTCCCATTTTTCAATGGCTTCCCATTAAAGTACACGTTTGTTCCAGTTACCCTTGCTGTTTAACAAACCACTCATGAGATGACCACTTTAGGAGTGGTATAAAACAACCATTATCTTGCAGATGTCGAGAGTTAGGAATTTAAACAAGGCCCAGCAAGGATGGTTTATCTGTGTTGCATCATATCTGGGGCTTTATCTGGGGAGACATGAAGACCAGGAGTGATTCAACAGCTGGGGGCTAGAAGTATTTGGAGTTATCTTCACCTATCTAGTGATGTATGCTGGCCTTCAGTAGGGTCCTCAGCTGGGTGGATGTCAGAACATCTATACACACATCTCTGTGTGATCTTTCAATCTAGGATATCTGGGACCTCTTCAGAGCATGGCGACTGGGTTCTAAGACAAAGCATCCCAAAAGATAAGAACGGAAGTGCATGGCATTTTTCCGACCTAACCTCAGAACTCACATGACACCACTTCCATTACACTCTAGAGATTGAAGCAGTCACGAAGTTCTGTCCAAGTTCAAAGGGAGAGGATAAAGACCCTACCACTCCATGGAAGGGGTGCCAAGGTTACAATTTTAAAAGAGCATGTAAGATAGACATGTTGTACCAATCTTTATAAATACAATCTATCATAACATTCCTTACCTTGGCACTCAAAACCTCTGCCTTATGCTCCCAACAGCATCTCTTCCTATCTCTCAGCACAAAGCTCAACCCCAAGCAAGCTAGCCTCCCCGCAGCACCCAGAATATGTGTACTCATGCCAGCCTGTGAGGCTTTGACCCTGTTCAGCTTATATCTCCTCTTTCTGGTTATTTAAGTCCTATTTCCCAAAGGATTCATGTTTCTGGTATGTTTGAGTAACAGTCAAGACAAAGCAAAACAAAAAAAGCAGCATCTTAGCAAACATTCCTGGGGGCTTCTTTATTGCTTTTTCCTTAGAATTAGTAAAAATTCTACCATGTTGAGAATTACAGCCTCTGAAAAATATCTACCAAGCATGGGCATGTCCCTTTTAACTGTAATCATTGCACACATACTTATGAAATTCAGGTTCTTTATCTCTCCCAGACAGAAATAATGACTGTAATAAATTCAAGTCAGCCTGCTTTAAACCAACAAATGGTGTGGCTGACAATAGATGTATAAATATGGTTTTAGTTAATGAATTTTTTCAGCCTTGCTCCATTTCAGCTCATTAGACTTATGACTAATAAAGGATTTGGCCAGCATTGCTTGCTAATTGCTCTCCAATTAAATCAGGGGCCAGGCCCCTGCTTCTTATAGAGATCCCAGTCCCGAGGAGTACTGGGCATCTAATAGTACTCAGGAAACCCTCCGTGGTCGCTTGATAGAAAAAGAGAAACACACAAGGCAGCCAAACTATGCAGTTTCTCTATATTCCAGCTAGAGATGTGAGTCCCTGCTGAGTACAACAGAAGCAACTAACAGTGGACAGAGCTTTACACTTTCTTTATAAGGAGCTTTTGCATCCATTCTTCGCTTATAACCTGATGAAGCACAGAGTGAAGGTTTTTGTTGTCACCATTTTATTGATGAGGAAGCTGAGGCTCAAAGAAGTTAAGGGGATTTTCCAGAATCAACAGCTCCCATATAGGGAGCAAGAACTTTGTGCTGTTTTTTTATTCTGCAGGCAGATTCTTCTCCACTGCACTGCCTCCAGATCAACTGGCTCATTCACTCATTCAATTACTCATCCATTGATCGATTTGACAACTGCTTATGAGCACATATTTTATACACAGCATGGCGTAGACACTGAGGAAACAATGGAGAGCAAGGCAAAGTCCTGCTGTCATTGAGTGTGTGGTCCAGAGGGAGAGATTGCAATAAATACTTAAACAATTATATAAATAAGAGAATTTAACATAAAAACAAATGCTATAAAGAAAATAGGACAGAGTAATGGGATAGAGAATGGCCAGAGAGGTAAAGAGGGAAGAGGGATCTTTTTTGCTAGAATTGTCAAGAAAGACTTCCCTGAGATGATGTTAGAGCTGAGAGCTTAATGATAACAGGGAACGAGCCATTTAAAGATCTGGGAGAGGAAGAGTCTCAGGAAGAAAGTATAGCAGATATAAGGACCAAGAGGCAGGAATAGGCTGGTCATGTCAGCGAGTCAGAAATGCCAGTTAGGCTGAAGCATCTTCAGTAATAGAGAGGATGAAAGGGACCAGAAGGCATAGGGCTTCACAGGCTATAACAAAGAGGGTAAAGGAAAGTCTGGGCCAGCTGAAGAAGACCTAGCAGAGCTTGCTGCCCTTTACATCATCTGCAGGTACCTGAGAGATTGTGGTGGGTTTGATTCATTTGTTTCTAAGTTGTATCAAGGTGACCTTAAAGGCAAAGGATACATCTGAGCCCTTCAAAGCCTAAACATAGCAACTACATGCACCACTCTATAGTTTTTCCCCACTCTCTCCATCTGTCAATGGATTTGATTTGCTTTCAGGGGCTGCCATTAATTATGAATTCTGAGTCGGTATCCGAATAGTTAATTCATTACAAAATTTCCAGTCCAGGTTTCTGTTTAAAAATCCATTTTTTTTTAAATACATTAATTTATTTTTTAATTACAGAAAATTTAAAAATACTTGGTGCCTTCAAAAAAGCACCAAGAATAAATTTTAAATCTCCCGTAAAGGATGGGATTGATTTAAAAAATGAAGGGCACCTCTCATTCTCCACTAAGTGCGAGGTGGCCTCTGAGCATCTTTCCAGGCTGTCCTGTTCAGTTTGGGTACAGCAATTTGCCTCTCTGAACTTAGACTCCTTTTTTGCTCAGTGGAGATTCACTTCAAAGGACTGTAATGAGAATTAAATAAGACAGCACATGTAGAGCATCTAAAACAATGCCCAACACAGGTGCTCAAAACAATTAGCTCTGTACCTGAAGGCCTCCACCTGGGTGTGACATCCATTGAAGACTCCTTCAAGGAGTCTTTATTTGCTTCTAAGGAACATTTTAGCTATCAAAGCTGCCCATAAAGTAAGTGTGCCCTGTCTAAGCATCACATCAAATAATTTTCCAGGAACTTCTGATGATAAATTTGAGAAAATCCCTTCTACTCTCTTAATCTCATTTCCTCATAGAGAAATCAGATGTCTTCTCTGGTTCCTGTTATTTGACTTTAGTACTCATCACATTTTTATTGAATTTATATTTTTATTATCTATGACGGGCACTGTACTAGATGCTGCATGGTACAATGGTAAACAACATGGTTATGGCCCCATCCCTCCTAGAATGGCCAGCCCCAAGCCTCCTGAATCTCTCATACTTGATATCACTACTGCTCTTGCCCTCTGTATCAAGGAAATAGTAGAACCACTCTAATCCTTTTTCTGACAGGGTTGCCTGAGGCATGTGGAAAGAGAATTAGGTCAGGGGAACTTGGGATTCCTAGGACCTCTGTTGGATTCAACCTGACCAGTCCCTCTTAGCCTTCACCTGAACCTCCTGGAACTAGAGGAATGCCTGGAATTCAATGACTGTTTGACGTGGTTCCCCTCTTTCCTGCTGCCATGTCCAAGGCAGGGCCAGGCTGACATCAGAGCCACCCTGGCCAGCTTGAAAGGAGGAAGTCAAAAAGAAAAACAGCATCCATGGTATCTAAGTAACTACAGCATCTTCTTTACCCACTCAGATGGACAGACACACTGCCGAGGGAGTGGGTCTGCTGAACTCTTCATGGAAGTAATTGTTTCCCTAAATCGAAAATAAATTCTTCTGACATACAGGAAGCACACACAAGAGCCAACCCCTTAAATGGAGAATAACAACTTATTCTATTGTGCTCTTCAGTTATCGCCAAGACATGGCAGGGATAGATGGGTTAGAAGGAAAGAAAACAGTCTTTCATAATGATGCCCTTATATACTCTACCCTCCATTATAGGCCAGTCACCCTTCACACACGCATGCACGTGCATGTGCGCGCGCGCGCACACACACACACACACACACACACACACTTTCCAGCTCCATTTCATTCCCTCTTGATTGTGGAGGGTATGTGCTGCTCCTCCCCCAACCCTATCCCTACATCAAACCAAGCACCGTGTTTATTCACAGGCCGACCTTCGGGAAAACAGACATCCTGGATTTGCTTCCTAAACTTCCTATTATGCATAAAGAACACATTGTCCTTTCAAAGCCAGGACTGAAACCTGATACTTGTGCCATGTATCGCCATATTACGCAGCTACCAAGAATGTGGACAACCTGTAAGCAGCCTTGTAGGTCCCTCAGGGAATCTGAAGTCATAATCACTTCTGCTCTGACTGAACACATCCAAGTTGAGCCCACAAGTTTCTTGCTGGCTGATGAGCTTGTGTCAGCCCCGTGAGGCACCAGCCTGCCCCAAAGTAGCTCTCAACATGGTACTCCATTCCCAAGGAATCACTGTGGGCAACGTGGTCATCCCCCTCTGGGAGATGGATAGGGAAAATGTAGTGGAGTATTTCACATGATCCCACGTAGCAATTAGAAGTCATCATCCAGAAGCACACATGGTGGTTGGAAGATCTTTGTTTTTTGTTTTTTGGGGGGGTTGTTTTTTGATGGATCTTAAAAATATAGTGCCAAATAAAATGTCAGGAGCAAAATGAGGTAGAGAAAACTCAAAATTTTTTACATACATCAAAACAAATGCATTCTAAATAACTAAACAATAATGCGCCTTATACAAGAATATGTACAAACAAAAGATACTCATCAAGCATATTAGAATGTGTTGACCGTAGATGGGGAAATGGCAATGAGTAAATACAACAAGAGAGGGAATTTGTAGTGACTGATGATGATAATATGTCATGAACTGAAGAATGTGATTAACTCAATCTTTTCTACTGCAAGTCAAAAAAAAGGAAATGGCCAGTCCCAAGGACACAGAAATATCTGAGCTGGCTGAGGTTTATATTCCTAACCTCAGCTCCCACTTTCCACTCAAGTCAAACAGGATGATCTGTCTTGCATACAGCGCTGCTGACTTCTCGTCTTAGATTACTCTGCCCTTTGCATAGCCAGGTCCACCCCACACTTCAAGGACCAGCCCCCACACCACCTCCTCAGGAGGTTCCCACCGCCTCTGGGTAGCCATGCACTTTCTCTGCACTGCACTACAGGCACGATCAGTGTGCCTGAAAGCATGTCCTTATCTGTAGGGAGAAGTGGTCCCTCAAGTGTGGGGTTGCTCTTTTCAGGAGGATACTGCTGCAGTGGCGCTCGGTGCCTTTGGCCACCTGCGCTCCTGAATTGCAATTGATGCTTTCTAAGAACTCACTTCAAAGGACTCAAGCAAGGGGAGCCTTTTTCTCAGAGAGATGTATTACTTTTCTAGGAAACTCATCACAAAGAAGAGTTTGTGAATGGCTAAATGACAAAATTGCTTCCATGAGTTTTTCTACAGTTAAGCCTTAGGCCCTCTTCCCATGCCCCAGATACCTCTCTGGGGTCCTCTTTTTATCTTTCCTGCAAGCTCCAAGTTATGGACAGCTTGCCTCTCTGCTGTAAAACCACTTCCAGCCCCTTTATCCTTTGAGCTTCTCTAAAATCAAGCCCGACTTGTTATTCCTGACACCACCGCCACCCCCCATCCTGGACAACAGACCAAGAGTCCTACAAACGTAAAGATCCTGCTGGTGGAAATTTCAGGTAGTAGTGAAAGCTTTCTTTCCTGCCTTCAGCATGTACGCAATCCGTAAACCTGTATTTTTGAGTACTTGTTATATGTTTCGTACTGGTTTTAGCTCTGGACAAAGATTCTCTCCTTGACTTTCTTGTTCATCTCTGCATTGTTCAGTTTTAGCAAGAATCCTGCTAAGTCAAGTGAGCCATAATCCTCAGTCCTCCATATCTGATCACTCTTGATACCTAATCGGGTTCTTCATCCTCCACCAGCTCCCAAGTGATGTCTGATCACCCTGGTCTGCCTTCAGCAAGAGTCCTATTAGGTCAGTTTAGCTAGAATCTCCCCTTATCCCTGATGTTTCTTCTTAGTATTTTCCATCAATTGACCCCCTCCACATCTTCTCCTTGGCCATAATTCCCACTTGCCCACGCAGTATTCAGAGTTGGGCCCAATCTCTTTCCCCACTGCATTGGTTCCTACACCTGTTGCAACAGTCTCCCTCAATAAAGTCTGCCTTATCACTCTTCAGCAGGTATTATTAAATAATTCTTTCTTTAGGAGGAGATGCTGGTTGGTAAAAGCAGGGTGGGTCTGTTCTCAAGGGGCTGATAAATTATCAATCAAACAAGGGGAGCACTCCCACCCACTCTCCAAATATGAGAAATATGAGAAAGTGAGTTTTGCCAAATTCCATCTCCATTTTCCTGGGTTTGTGCAATGTTGGCAGCAAAGGAGGGCGACTGGCTGGAGACCAGCTGCCTAGCAAGGCCCTGCCAGGACTGGTGCAGAAGAGCCGGCATTTCTATTCCCAGGGGCTGGCTCCCAACCAGGATGGCATCTGCTCAGAGTCTGAAGCCCAGCATACTTTAATTGTCCTGTGGCCTCGTGGCACTTTCAGCCTATCAATCGAATTTTTCTTTCTTTTTTTTTTTAATTGAATTTTTTTCTTAAAAAGCAATTCTTGTGTTTATTGGTTTTCTGCCTTGGATTTGGCTCCTAGGATTTTACTTAAAGATGGAACTACTCAGAGAGCCAGATCTGGAGATCTCTCCCTCGCCAGGACCTGAGCAGGAGGGGCTGGTGACATAATAAGGAAAAGCTGGCCCCGTGTCTACTCCTACCACTCAATGTTCTGCTGCTTTACCGCATGGCACCAGCCTTTTCTGAGCCCCTCAACAAGATGCCGGAGGCCACCATCCCAGTCAGATGTCACTACTTTGCTGTGTGGCCATAGCTGAATCCCTTCCCTTTCTGGGATGATATTCTCTCTGCGTATTTTTTGGACAGGTGAAATTAGGAACTGCAAAGGCGTATTTTAAGCACTGTTAAAACATAAGAATTTATGGAAGCTCTCTGTACTTCTCACTCAATTTTGCTGGAAACCTAAGAAGTATCTAAAAAATAAAGTCAATTTAAAAAAAATAAACAAAAATGTTAGCTCCTTTGGTGAACCCTGGGCGGGGAGCAGAGCCCTGAGTTCTAATAAAACCTCTGCATCTCTCTTTGCAGCTTCGGGAAGTAGAGAAGCTTCTCTGAGCCTCGGTTGTCCTCTTCTATCCACTGTGGCTACTATGAGAATCCAATAAACAAATGGGTTTTTAGCTACGTAGTTAATTATAGAACAATGTCCTTCTAGGAGGACTTCCTATTAATAATTGTCACTTATTAAAGACACTGAAGGCCTAACAGCCAATCTCAAGTTGGCAGAAACTTCGCAGCTCTTAAAAAACATCGGAAAGCCTTAGAGAAAGCTTGAACAGATGTCTCATAGGCACTGCAGACCAGCTCATTAAAAACTGAGTAAGGGAGAGAGGCAGAGGAAGAGAGAGAGGAGGGGGAGAAACAGAAAAAATAGGAGAGACAGAAAAATCGAAAGTAGAAGCAAAAGCAACAAAAGAGAAATAAGAAGGAAAGAGGAGAAATAGTCGTGGAAGGAAAAGCGGCAGCAACCGCAGTTTAAAAAAGCAGGAGCAGCAGCAGCAGCTGCTGAAGTAGATGCTGAAGAAGCAGAAGTAGAAATGACAGAATCAAAGGAAGAGGAAGAGGAAGGAGGAAGGAAGAAGGGGAGGTAGCAGCAGTAGAAAGAGAAACAAGAGGAGGAGGAACAGCAGAAGCAGCAGAAGAAGAGCAGGAAGAGGAAGCAGAAGAAGCACAAGCAGAGAAATAGAAGTGGAAGTGAAAGAAGCAGAGGAGGACGAAGAAGAGGAGGGGAAGGAAGAAGTAGAAGCAGTGGAGAGAAGAAGGGGAGGAGGCCATAGTGGAAGTGGTAGCAGAGGAAGGAGGAAAAGCAGCAGAAGGAGAAGCAGCAGCAGCAGCAGCTAAAAAAAAAAAAAAAAAAAAAAAAAAAAAAAAAAAAAAAACGTGGGGTGGGGGAAGCAGCAGCCAAAACAATAGAAGCAGAAAGAGCAGAAGCAGAAGCAACGGAAAATAAAACATAAGCAGGAGAAGCCATGCGGGAGCAGCCCCAGCAGTGCCCCAGGACAGAGGCAGAGTGTCTACAGTGTTAAGGAAGACTGAATGTGAGACTGGTCCGCCTGCGCTGTGCGCTGTCTGCTCTCCGAATCTCAGTTTCCTCCTAGGACAGAGGCAGGTGAACCAGTGAGATGTTCTTACAATCCTAAAGTTTGGGCCATGAAGGTGAGGCTGGGGGCCAAGCAGGAAATGTTTCCCCAAACAAAAACATGAGTGAAGGAATAAACTTTGATCAAACACCTTCCGTGGGCCAAGCAGAGATGAAGGCGACTTCAGTCCCTGCTTTCCATGAGCACCTCATCTGGGGCAGGGCAGTGCTTGTGGTCCGTAGAGGGGCAGAGCTGGCTCAGGCCCAGACTCGGGAAACGAGGAAACGTCAGAGAGGCTTTTGAAAGAGGTGGGATTTGGATCAGAGTCAGCGGGTGGAGATGGAATTTAATACGTGGAATTGGGGTGGAGAAGAAGGGCTCTTCTCCCAGAAAAGGCGTGTGTCCAGGGCTCTCAGCTTTAGCCTCGCTGGTGGCCTGGATTAGACATTCATGCCCAGAGGTGAGGAGAGCGAACATCAAAGTGGCAGGTCCTGACAAAGCCCTGCCCATGAAATAATTCCTCTCCCAGCCAAGAGGTCAATAGTATGGAGATTAGGCCTGCCATGGAACAATCTTCCTGCTGGTGGAGACATGGCCACTGGACTGCGTCTCACCTCACTGACTGAAAGTGTCTGCGAGGTGACCAGAGGAACCTCAGAGTGCTGAAGAGCAGATGCTCCAGACCCTGAAGGATGAGACTGACAAGAGAGAGAGCAAGGCTGACCACTAAGCATCTTGTGTCCCCAGTCCTCTGCAGGGGTTGCTCCTTCCAGGAAGCCAGATGGGCTTCAGAGAGGTCTTGAAATCTAGTGGAGATACCAACCTATCCCCAGAGCAGACACAGATGCCTCTCACGAGCCAGATTTCCCAGAGCTGCCCTTTGGACACATAGTGGCCCACAGTGAACGAGAGTCAGACCATGAATGGAGAATCTCAAGCCCTGCAGAAATCCAAGAGAGGGTGGGGGCCCCTTCAGGCCTCCCCCTTTCACCCCAAGGACCCCAGCACTCATTTTCTGAGCTCTACTCCAGCCAGAGCCTATAGAGATACTTCTTCCTGAAAACCCATGGCAACATGACAATGTAATGGGGCCATCATCTGATGGAGCAGCATTTGTATAGATTTGGGGTTTTCCCTTCTCCCCTTCCCCTCAGGCTACCAGAAACCCCACCACTAGGGTGAGATGAGAGGAAGGGTCTCTCATGTGTACCTGTGTGTGTGTGTGTGTGTGTGTGCACGCGTGCGCGTGTGTGTGTGTGAGAGAGAGAGCTGGGATGGGGAAAGTTGGGAATTCTAAGCGGCGATGGTGTCTGTCACAAGGGGAAATTTCAAGTAATGGCAAAAGTTGGGGCAAAATGGGGAAATCAGGGGTGATAAGGAAAAACAAGCCAATTTTTTAGTCTTGCCAATGCAAGAAAGCTTCCTAAGTCTGGTGAATATTAATCAAAATGCCTGCTGATGCATTCCTCTCCATAGCAGCCAGCAAGGTGCTGGGCACGGAGAGAACGGGTTCGCAGGCAGCAGCACACTGCAGTGCTTGGAGCATGGCTTAGCCACCAAATTGCCCCTCTGAACAGTCTCATCATCTGTAAGATGGTCCCTCTCCCCCTCACAGTCACGACGTGTAAAATGGCTTAAAGCTGTACTTGGCAGATAGTAAATGCTCAGTAACTCTCAGTTATTATATTGTTAAAGAAAGCAGATAATAAATGCCTACTAAATAGAAAAATTATACTAAAACCTAAATGGGCAGAAAATATTTATATTCTGAACAGATCAAAGGTGAAGGTATTTTAGAGATGAGTGGGCTATTTTGCTTCAACATGATGGCAATAAGAGTGACTGTGACCATTACAGTAAAATTTATGACTTTTCAAGTCACTTATGGACAGGCCAAGCTGTCTGTCTCACCCACCCCATGCTCGAGCATCTTCGCAAAATGCTTTGAGAGTTACAGATGAAAGAAGCTGTTAAGCAGTAAGAGAATCAAGGCTCTGAGGCTTCTCTGAGCGAGAAAGGAAAGAAACTCAACTTCTGTGCACTACGCAGCTATTATTCATGAGGTCCCTTGACTTCCCTTCCCTGGCCAGGTATCCAATCCAACTTGTCCTTTTTTAATTGAAATATCAGTTAGCCATGGTGGTCAGAGAACGGGACATCTTCTATCCCATCTGTCCATCCCTCTCTATCTCCATCCCCACTATCTTGGCCTAAGCCACCATTATGACTCTCCTAGAGCCTGATGTCCTTGATGGTCTCACGTCTACAACAGCTGGAGAGATCTTTTTTAAAAAGCAAATATGATCGTGACAGATCCCTGCTTGAGATTCCTGTTGCCCTTAAAACAAAAGCACAAGTCTTATTGTGCTCTCACAGGCAGCTCCGTGTGGTCTGCCCAGTGCCTCCCACCCACCTCCCAGCCCCCTCTTCCAAGCCCCCTGTATTCTAGTCATTCCAGGCTCTCTTTTGGGTTCTCAAGCATACCAAACTCCTGCTAACCTCAGGGACTTTGTACAAATGTTCCTGCTATCTGGAACATTCCCCATTCACCCTCACCACTCCTACTCTCCTCCCAGCTCTCTCTCGTTCTTCCCTTCCAATCACAAGTCATGTCTTAGGGGAAGACTTCCTTGATCACCTAGGCTAGATAAGGTCTCCAGTTTCTAAGTGCTCATGACACCCTATGTTTTCCTTCTTATCACTTCCTACAGCTTAGATTTACATATTTATTTGCATGATTCTTCACTTCATGTCAATCTCCCCCATTGCATTGTAAACTGGGCAAGGCCGGGACTATATTTGTTTTGTACACCATTACACACCACTACCCCTTCCTCCATTCCCACCAAATAGGAGGAGCTTAGTGATAAATATCTAGTAAATAAGTGAATGCATTTCATCTTAACCCCAAGGGGTTAAGAAGGAGCACAAGAGTGGGTGTCCAGGGACTGGGATTCCAGCCCCACTCTCTTCAAATCAGTGCTATGACCTCAAGCAAGTCTCTTCCCCTTGAGTTGAGGAATCTTTAGACTGATACCAAGGAGTTTGGGCTAATTGGTCTATCAGGGCCCTCCCAGCTCAGTCCACAGTTCTCTGTGGCTGAGTATACTAATTTCAGACTCCTCCCCAAACAGACATTGGAACCAGCAGTGACATGGTAGAATTGGAGGTAAGAATAGATATCCCTAAAGAAACAAATTCTCCCACTCCCTTTGCTATCAGAATATTTGTGCTTGAAAGTGCCTTTCACAACCAGACCCAAGGGAATACTTTGTCATCTGCAGTTCAGTTCTTGGTTCCATTTCTTAAACCAGTGACTTACACTTTCCATTTCCTCTTGAGACAGCCAGAAAGTGGGCATAGCCCACTGCAGCATGTTCCAAAAGCATGATGTATAGTCTATAGGCTATTTAAGAAGGCAAGTCTTTAAAAATAAATCATTTACAGTTGTTAATGTTGTATAAAAGATTAAATAAGGACTTCTTGGGCACATTAGCTTTTGGGATCTCCTTTCTGCCCTAGGATGTATTTCTTCCCCATTTAACTTTCATCCCTTCTAATTTCCATTCTTAGATCTCTGGAATTAGAATGTCTAGCCTTCTTTTACTCAGAACACAAATAATTATTACCACTTTGTTTCCAAAGTAGCAACTCGTGTCTCATATTTGCACACTTTTCCCCCAAACACTGTCTAAATACAACCAAGAGAAAATTGAGTAATTCAAGAGGATCAGCTAGGAACTTGATTCCAGGCACTCTCTGAACAAGACATTTTCTCTCAACAATTCAGAGGCTCTTGAAATTTGCCCTTTTCCATGCGACGTGTTTTATGTGCCAGTGAGATAGTCTCTTTTTGGGAATTAATTGTATATGCACGCACTCTTGCTATAACTGCTCGGCAAGAAGCCTGGCAGACTGCCAGGGACCCTAGCCTCTGGGGCTGACACTCAAGGTCAGGGACTTCTTAGTGACTCAGACTCTGAACAGTGTTCTTGCTTGAAAGTTCTCTTTGCTATGTATGAGCCGTAAGTGAGAAGTCATTGCAATGCAAAGCAAGGTACATGTAGATGATGAGTTCTTTTAGTGAAGTCACCGACTATGACTTCAAGGGCACTTTCTTTGCATTTGTGCACGTCAAATAAGCTTGAGAGTAAGCTCATAGCCCACTGGCCTAGTCCTAGATTATGAACCCCTTGAGGCCAAGAATTGAACACAGCATAGGCCTTGTAATAATCTATACTTCAAAGGATCAGCCCCCTTATCTAGATGATCCTCAGGGCTTTTAAGAAGAATCCCATTTAATTAGGTTCATAAAAGCTCTTCTAAATTAATTTGCTCTAGGTAACTTGTATCAGGAAGCCTGAACACAAAAGAAAATTATGCCCCAAAGTGTGTTGTTCTCCAACCCTTGTAGGACAAGTTAAAGAAATTTAGATATTATTGTGAAAGTGATAGCCACTTAGATTTTAATCACAAGAGTAACTGAAATTCATTAACATCTCCACTATGTCCTAGGGAAAAGTGAGAATAATTTTTTCTTCCAAACAGATTGGAAATCTGTTGTAAAGTGGCTATGGGATCACTGTAGGCATGACAATAATCTATGATATTGTAACACCTGGTCTCCTCCTAACACACACCAAACACTAACACTCTTCATCTCTCAAGTCTGAATAACTCTTGACAGCAGACAAATAGCTTTGACATGTGTGGACTCTAAGAAAGACAGGTTAAGTAACATATCCCAGGTCATGCAGTTAATTAGAGTGCTGGCTCTTAGCTACTGTCCGAAGTTACTCCATTACCAGGTTGATTGATAATCATGTCCCCTATGGTCAACTGAGATTTTTGAAGGAAAAGAAGCAGAAAACAATTAAAAAAAAAAAAACCCTCAAGTGTTTGTTCCCAGGCTTGTTCTCTTTGAATATGGCTTTAGAAAATGGTTTAGTTGGCATTTTTTTAACTAATGGATTTTTCTTTTCATACCTCTACCATTTTTGGTATTGGCAAGAAGCAGAGGTAGTTTTAAAGGCCAGATGTCCATTGCAATGCCACCCTGAATGAGCCCAATCCCCTCTGATGTCAGAAGCTAAGCAGGGTCGGGCCTGGTTAGTACTTGCATGGGAAACCACCTAGAAAGACTAGGTGCTGTAGGCATAAAAAGTAAAAAGTAAAAAATAAGGATTGTAAACTGACAAGGTCCTTGCAATCTGTGAGGTCAACCAAGAGTTTCCTTAACTAAAAAACAATTTAAAAAAAACAAACAAATAAAGGACTGGATGTTCTTGGTTGTGTGTTACAGCCTGCCTTAGAACATAAAGCTCCAATGGCCTCAGTCTTCTCTTCCTCTTCTTTTTCTCTTTCCCCTTTTCCCTTCCCCATTCCCTTATCTTTCTCCTGCCTCCCGCCCCCTCCCCCACTTCTCTCTCCACACATACACAAGATCATTCAGTTAGCAGAGGGAGTTTGGAAAACGAGAGATAAGCCAGCAGACTTTTAGGTGCCTTCCACGTTTCCTTTTCAATGAACCTAAGTAAAACAGCTATTTTTTTCAGCGTATGGCCCAAAGAGTCACCTGCTAACGCCGCTGCCTAGACGGGGCTCTTTAGTTAATGCGGAATGCAGAAGGGTTGGAATAAACACGTAGTCTGTATTCCCACAGAGGTGGATCACTTGGTGATACACTGAGTTTCCATCTGTAAAGTGGAGGAGACAAACCTTAAGCGTTCTTTTTATAAAATAATAATAAAACAGAAAAACGAAGAGCTATGCCCGAGCAGCATAAGTAATTTCAAAACAGCACACGTCCTTTCAATGTTTTTCAAAAATCCTAAAAGTAATCGTTCGCAGCCACATGGATGTTCCATAGTGGAGAAGCAGCGGGGATGGTCAGTCAAAGAAGACACAGGGAGGCCAGTTAGAGGTCAAGCCAAACCCCACAGCTGCGATGTACTGTCCACTCTTTCATCTCCAGTACCCCTCTAGCATGCTGACTCTCTCTGAACTGCTCTTCCTCCTCCCCCAGTCCTTTTAAAGTAGATTATTTAAACTGATTTCAGTAAGAAAAAACTTTTTTTCCTCTTTCCAAGATGGAAGGCAGGGAAGAATTGTCCTCACAAATATAGGATTCACTTTATTAGATTGTGGCGGTTGTGATGACTGTGACCATTCCGAGATGAATGATTAAAAAAGAAAAAGACGCCTTAATCTAAGGGAGATATCAATCGGTAAACAAGCATTTTTTGTGTACCTATGCATCTAGACAACCAATAAGAATAGAGCATAGCATCTGTGCAGGCCCTCAGGGAAGCCCCAGCTCACTCACTACTGTGCGTCCTTGGGCAAGATACTTCGTCTTCCTAAGCATCCATTTCCTCATCTGGAAAATGGGGATTATAATAGTACCTACCTCAAAATGTTGTTTGGAGAACTAAACGAGAGTATTCATATAAGAGCAATAAGTACATGGCACAATACAAGTACCTAATACATGTTAATAATTATCATTTATCTTTTATTGTCTTTTATTTTTTATTATTATTTTTTTTGAGATATCATACAAGGTATGAGACAGGAGCAGGAGGTGAATATCTATAAAGATTCTTGGAATAATGAAGCCCATGTCCTAGCTCCTCTGAAATGGATTTAATTAGTTTCTGAACATCAAGCTTCACTGTCCTAGAAGCTTCTGGAGAGAACCTGAGGAGCAAGTGTTCATCACTTCTGTAACTATGTAATAGTAATTTTTAGCATCACAGTGACTATAAATAGTCACTTTCTATACTGGTCCTTCCAGAGAAAGCTGCAAGTGTACTAAGTACTTGCCATGTTGAATTGCCTTCTTCTAGTCACAGAAAACTGAATAAAACTGAATTCTCCATACTTGAGAGGAGCCCTAAGGTCTGAGGGAAATAGTGTTTAGCTTCTTTAGAAGTTTACTCCTCTGTCTTCTGAGTAGTTTCATGCAGAGTTCAAATCCCAGCCTTGCAACTTCCTGTGAAAACTGGAGCAAGTTACTTATCCTCTCTGAGTTCATTTTCCCATGTGGAAAATAGAGTTCTTACTACCTGTCTTGAAGGGTTGTTGTAAGATTAAAGATAATATATAATATAAATATACGACACAAGTAAACATATGACACAATGTACTCAGCACTTCACAGATACTTAATAAACAATAGTGTTTGTTATACACATTGGAATGACATGTGACTATTCCTGGGTCAGATATTAAGATTTTCCTCCTGTGAATACTAGAAGCCACCGAGACCTTCCAAACTCACGTCCCATCAAATCAATCTGCTTACTTTTATCTTCTAGTCTTATGGATGAACTGTTCCCCTCATAGCAAAGACCAGCTCCTCCATGCCTATATCCAGCCCCTTCCCCTTTCAGTTATGCTCCAGCAAAGCTCCCTCTCCCCTGCATTGCCAACTTTTTCTATTGGGCCTTTGACACTAGCACACAAATGTGCAATTATTTCTCCCATTCTAAAAAAAAAAAGCTCTTGACCTCCTTTCCCCCTCTAGCTACCACTCCACTTCTTTCTCTTTATGGAAAAGCTCCTAAAAACATTATTAAGCTCACAGCTGCCAGTTGCTCTCCTCCCATTCTCCATTAAACACATTTCGACTGAGTTGTCACCCCCACAACTCCACCAGAACAATGCATCCTCTACAGTTTCCAGAGAAGAATCCTCCTTGCCTCTTCAACGTCTGGTGGCTGCTGGCATCCTTGGCTTGCAGCCGTAGCACTCCGATCTCTGTCTCCATCATCACGTAGCCATCTTCTCCCTATGTGTCCGTGTTCCTCTCCTGATAAGGACATCGGCTTAGGGTTTATGACCTACCCTCATCCAGGGTGATCACATTTTAACTTGATTACCTCTTCAAAGACCCTATTTCCAAATAAGGTGACTTTCACAGATTCCGAGAGGACCTGAATTTGAGTATTCTTGTTCTTCATCCTGAGAATGCCAGAAGTGGACATAGTCATCCCATACTATCTGCGAATCTAGTTAGATACTTGATTCTTCTAGAAAATTTGAAAGAGAGCCATTTGCCAATACTGAAAAGATAACAATTTGGCTAATTTTTTTAAGATGGAGAGGTGAAAAAGGCAGGTATTATGCTCGTGGGTTTTTTTTTTTTTGTCAGATTTTAGTCCATGTTTTTAGCCATTTTGGTGGTCCATACATATTTAAAAAGAGCAAACATATGATATTTAAAGTGTAACAAACTCGTTTTTTTTTCTCCTAATGAAGCTTGACAGACTATAACACACACACACACACACACACACACACACACAGTGTACTGCAAACTCCTTTTTTTCTTCAAATTTAACATTGTAACAATTCATTTATATGTCAGCAAGAAGCTCAAAGGGGAGCCCAGCTGATAATCAGACTATGTAGGAATTCCTATGAGATAATCATTTAACATCAGTTGCTTCTATTTCATCAACAACTTTCTTTTATAAAATCTAAGGCAAGTTTTAGCAAGATCTATTGTTTATATTGCTTTTCCGTTCCATGACCCAGGAGTATTTGCAAAATTAAACTGTGTTAGCCTTTTTGAAGAATGAAAAGAGGCATTTATAAACCCCCAAAAGGCTCCAAGGTTCCTGGGCTGACCTACGGTTCTGGGTTTGGGAATTTACTATTCCCACTCCTATTTCTTCTTGTCATTTGAGCTGTCACCTTGGAGATATCACAGCCCATATGTTCTTCCTTCTGTAAAATGAGGCCCATGATCATTGGCTATAAAACATCAGGGGAGCTGGAAGAGCAGCCAAGAGATGTTAACTTAGTCTCACCTACAAGTCACGCTGGCTCTGTGCTCGGAAAGGCAGCTGGCAATAGCAGATCAGGGATGGAAAATAGCAATAAAAAGTCAAAAACAAGGATGCAGTTTCTGGAGTTGGATGCCAGTGTTCAAATCTTAGATGGGAGCGGGGGAGGGGAGGGGGTAGGGCATGAGCAGGGCAAGATACTTAACTTCTCTAAGCCTGTTTGCTCATCTGTAAAAGGAGGGTAATGACAGTGCCTGCTTCATGGAGTTGTGCAGAAGTAATATTATAGTGAGGGTAGCATAGTGTCCAGCACATAGCAAGCACTTAGCAAATGTTAACTCTTACTAAGTTGAGTATCAACTCTACTGAATGTTCATAATGCCTGGATCAGAGTCTTGAGAGGTCTTGTTCAGGTTTAATGGGAAGAAGTGACATGATAATATCTGCCCTGGGTATAAAAAAAGGAGAATGGGTCTACCAGAGCCACACATTTGTCATTTCTGCAAGAAACATGTTGAATTCATCTCTTTCTTCTCACAACCCCTTTCCAGGGCCCTCCACATGGCACGTACTCAGTATATGTGTAGTTTAAATAATTACTTGGTTAGTGCTTCTTGCTGTAGTGGTGTAAGGCAGGGGGAAAGAAAATGGAAACTAAAGTGGGTTCAGAGATTGAGACAACATTCTATTCCCAACATGGTTGTTGATATCTCCCTTTTACAAGCGAGACCATCACCCAGAAAGTAAAGTAGAGTCTTTACAGCAGGTAAGTCTTTGCTTTTGAAACCGACTAGGCTCGTGCGCAATGGTGAAGTAAAAACCTAGAAAACTGTTGGGATAATGCTAACAACTGGAGGCAGAATGTTGTAGAGGGAGGAGACACAGCTGGTCTCAGCTTCTCCAACAACTCAGCCCACACCAGCCCTTCCTGGTCCTCAGCTCCCTTATTCATAAAACAAAGATGATAATCTCAGTCAGGGATGTTGTGAGGCTCCAATGGCATTACACATAAAAACATGTTCTACATAAAGTTGTTTTATAGGAGTAGGGGAGTAAAATATGAAATTTTACCTACCCATCAAGAGCCTAACCAAATATCAAAAAGATAGAGTCAGCTCTATTTGACCTGTTGATATTTCCCAAAAATTTCAGCCAACCCTCTTTGAACTTCTCTGTCTCCCTGTCTATTCTCACCTTGGAATGAGTATTAAAGTACAAATGAGACTCCACCTTCCCTTTCACAATCAGTTAATAGCCAAAGCCTGTGGAGCCTGTGGATACTTTTAGGCAGTCACAACCTTGTTTAACCAGACGTTAGACATTAGCCGTGCTGCTCATTCAAAGCTAAAGGCTGCTGATAGAAGTATGTGGTTCCAGATGCAACATCTCATCCCAAGCTTCTGGACAAGTAGGAGCTAAAGCCAAGAATTTCCATCACTGTCCCACCAACCACACCATTTTCAATTCCTGTGACCTTGGGTAAGTCACTTACATTCTCTAGGCTTCAGAGTCTTTATTAGCCCGACGTCTATTCCCGGAGTTGGGAGAAGCAACCTAAGAGAGAAC
Organism: Eonycteris spelaea; assembly: GCA_003508835.1. Taxonomy (NCBI): domain Eukaryota; kingdom Metazoa; phylum Chordata; class Mammalia; order Chiroptera; family Pteropodidae; genus Eonycteris; species Eonycteris spelaea. Next base: position 28,422,855 of record PUFA01000001.1, on the reverse strand, counting down.
CAAGGCCTCACAGTCTTGCTGCATCATATATACCTGGTGAAGGAGTTCAGAGCGAGTCTCCCCAAAACGTTCTATTTTGGCACGTAGATTACTTTGAGCTGAAGTCAATCAAGACCTAGCAGACCATAAAAGAGGCGGAAGAAACTAGCTTGGTGGGAAGAAAGAAACTATCAGAACCTGAAAGGCCTGCCAACATTAATTGCTAAATTTGACCCTAGAAAAAGTTAAATTATTGTATTGTGTCTTGTGCAGACGTTGTACTTGGAACCTTGACAAGTGAGACATTATGCAACCATGATGTCATGCCAACCTGGTGAGACAAGCATACATGCTCCATTTCCCAGAGGAAGAAAGAGAGGGCCAGAGAGGTGACATAGTTTGCCTAAAGTCATTCATCTACTTGCTGGCTGAGCTGGGTTTCAGAGCAGGTCTCCTGATTCCAAGACCAGACAGGAGCACTGGTGAGGAGCTCATGTCTGGATTTTCTTGGAATATTGGCACTGACCTGGACTAGACTCATTTCTATGTAGTCTAAAGAAGATGTAACAGATTAATACGTGCATACAAGCTGGTCAGTGGAGGCCTATGCACTATCTGACCACATGGGAAAGCAGGAGGAAGATAAAATAATTGGGATTTCCGAGCCTCCTGGGTTCCCCTGTTCCTTGGCAGGAGGGGGTATAAACTTGTGCTGTTCTTACACAAGCCTCAAAAGTACAAAGGCTGGAGTCATCCAAGGAGGTGCAGACAGGAGGTACACCTGTGTGAAGGTAGCCAGGACCGAACCTCGCTGCGGAGACCGGCAATTCTCAGCAGACAGCAAATCTGAAGGGGCTGCCAGATAGGACATGAAAACAGGAAGGGGAAGGAGGTGCTGCATGTGTTGATGGGCAGGGCTGGGACTGTGCACCACGCAGGGCAGAGCCCGGTGTTGCCTCATCCTGGCTCACAGCCCCAGAGACTGCCCTCTCCTTTCTGCCCTGGTCACCTCCACCTGTCTCATGCGCAGAGTGTCCTAGGTTGCTGTCCTACTTTCTGTTTGTTAGTTTCTTTATTTTTTTTATGAAATATTCCCTAAGGTAGTAGAGTATAGAGAATAATATAACTTGTGCCCAAACCAGGCTTTGTCAAATCCTAACATTGTGTTCATATTTGTTTCCAATAAATCTTTTTAAGACAAAATCTCACAGATTAATTTAAAGATTTCATGTACCCCTACATGACTTCTTTTCCCTTCCTCTATTTCCAGGGAAACTGCTCTCTGAAATTCGATGTTTATTCTTCCCACACATGACTTTTTACTTTTATTACATGTGAACATCTACAAATAATCAATGGTATTTTCATTTGTATTTCACATATATTTCACATACTGTTAAATTAACATAAACTAATATAGTATTAATAACTTATAATATGGTTAATATAGTATAAAAACTAGTTATATAATATAAAATATATGAAATGTGCTAATAAACAAATAAATATGATATTGTATAGATGGAACAAAACTGCTGTTTGCTTTGTGTTTTGCTGACATTCTTGATTTGGTATTCATCTATATTCACACTAATTCATTTATTTTGATGCTATATAATATCTCATTATATGAAATATTTCAATTTAAGTATTCTTTTGCCTTTTGATGAACAGATGATTTTCCCACCTACTTTCCAATATTCTAATTTGTTATCATTGCAAACACTGGCATAATGAGTATTCATGCACATGTATGTGTTCATCCAGGCTGGTTAACTAGGAGTGAAATTGCTGGATTGGGGGATGCATATCCTTTACCTTATGCCTCAATCTCTTTTCAGCCTCTTTGCCCATCCCTGGCCATCACAGGTATTTCCCCTCTCTTGTGGGCACTCCTGGAATGAGAATCAGATCAGGAAACGCTACCCACAAAATAGAAACCGCTAGACATAAGCACACGGTACGTATGTGAGTGCCCACTCTGAACTAGGCTATGTGTGCTGGTCAGTGAGAGGCAGATGATCTCGAGGACCTAAGGAAATCAAACTGCTGAACTGAGACCTGAAGCCTAGATCTAAGCCTACGGTGTCCCCATCAGCTATGTGTTCGGGTCCAACTTAAAACAGACAGTTATCTTTATTTTTTCTTTATAAATATCTGACTTTGTTTTCCCCTATTAAAGTAATGTGTACTCTTGACATAAATTTTTGAAATTTTAGAAAAATATTTTCATGTTAATCACCCAAAATATCACTCCTCAGAGACATTCATTATTAACATTTTAGCCTATTTCTCTCCAGTCTTTTTTCTTAGCATTTTTCTCTTACATATATATATATATATGTATATATATATATATGTAAGCATATATATATATGTAAGCATATATATATGTAAGCATATATATATATGTAAGCATATATATATGTAAGCATATATATATATATACTCTCTATATTATGATTTTAAGCTGATATTATATAATTTTCCATATTGTTAAAAACTATAATTTTAATGAATCCAGACTATTCTATCTTCTACTTAGTTTTCTATTATCTACTTAATTATTTCTATATATTTGATATTCAGGTTATTCCTAATTTCTATTTTTACAATTAAAACACAGTGGGCATCTTTGAGGGTAAATCTTGGATGACTTCATAGTTCCTTAAGAGATGATCCTAGAACTGTAATTCTCAGAAGGGCAAAGGGCATTTTTAAAGCTTTCTATAGATATTACTAAACTGTTTTAGAAAGACAACCATGTTACAGGTCACTGACAAAGCATTCAGAATGCCAGGCTGGCCTTGCTTCATCCAGTCAGCTAATGGTGAGATATCTTTACACTGGGGCTCAGATGTGGAAGGGAAGAGAACCTTTCAACGCTGGCGTGCCCAGCCACAGACTGCTGGATTTAGTGGAGAAGAATGTTTGGCATGCTCCCAAACAGTGTTATTAAGTTGCTTCCTTCTATGAGAACTAACAAGACAGCAAAATGGATGAATCATACTGTGGGAAAGTTGGACTCCAGAATCAGGTCTCATATATATAGCAGACAGTTGATATAGGCCACTGGGACAGTAGATGTACTATTTAAATTTAAGTCGAAAGCAACAAGAACAAGAAGACTCTGGCTAATTTAAGCAAACAGAAAAGCATTTGTAGGAAGGATACTGGGGTAAAGGGTTGTGCCTACTGTTAAGCAGGTTCTGCACCACGTGGCTCAGGCAGTGGGAACTCATTCATGCTGTCGTGCACTGGCACTCCCTGGAGTTCTGTGGTGCACTGCCCACACGACCACACGCAGCAGCCCTGCTGGAGCAGTGTTTCTCAAACTGCCTGGGCTGAAGGACCAGGTTTTTAACTTATCATTATTATCCATTATAAATTAATACTTGGTAAATTCTATAAATATGAATTACTAGAAAAATGAAATGCCACTTGATGTCTCAGCAATGTCAAGTACTATAAAAGTTGCTGAACACTGTTCCTGAATTTACCTCACTGTGGACTGGTAATACACAGTTTGGGAAACAGCACCGGTCCACTAACTACGCCTCCCGCACACTTTGAGTGGTACTGACATAGATTATGCAAACTGCATAAAAGTGGGACTGAAATGAGAAGTTCAGAATAACTAGATCCACGTTTTCAAATGAAGTAGGCTCTCTGTCTCCCATGTCTTTCCTTCTTTCTGTTGGTACATTAAACCCCACTGCAGAATGGCTTTCTCTAGATAGTTCTTTATATTTAAAGTCTTACAGCCTCAACCACCAGAGAAAGAATTATTGGTCCCAAATCCAAAAATTCCAGAGGAAAGACTTAGTGGCTCAGCCCAGGTCCAGTGCTCACTCGTATGGGAGGAGATGTGCCACTTATGGTCAAGGGTAGGATACCTAAGAAACCAATTCCCTTGGAGACCAAGCTCATTTGATCACTGAAATCTTTTTTAATGTACCATCCGTAACAACCCATGGAATTGTTGTTCCAAGAACATGTTTTGGAAAAGCTCTTCTAGGTGATAGATGTTCTCCAGAAAGACGTGGTTCAAATCCTTAAAAAAGAAAACAAAACAAAAACTTAAACAAACCAGAGAGCTAGATATTTATAGAAACTGTTCAGTTATTGGCAAAAAGTCATTTTATAGCATAAGTTAAACACCATCAAAGCTACAGTTTCTATGCTCAGAGTTTTGTATATTCAATCTTATTAGCACAGGCTGTCTCAGCAACCCCAGACCTTCCTCCTCTGGAACATTCCTTTCTCAGGGCACTGTCACAGTTGTTCAGAACGCTTTTCATATGACGTTTTGTACTCTGCCCCCTTCGAGGTAAAGTGTATCTTTCTGTCATATGGCTGGCCACTGCGGTTTGCAAAACTAGCTAATAGCACAAGACACCTGTTCTCATGTAATAAAAGGCCCCACTGGGATGAGCAACACACTTGAGAGCAGCGTTAACAGCACCCCACATCTGGCGAAGCTTGGAGGTGGGGCTCACATTAATAAGTATAATGAAGGCCTTCTCCTCTCTAATGAGAGATTAGAATCTTATACCAGGTCAGCCAACTGGATTAGAGGCACAACTAAAGGACAGAGTAAACTGCCTGCACAATCAGGATCAGAGGGCATAATATAGGTTGGCCACCAAGTCTGCACAGAGGCAACTGTATAATAAATGGTTTATTGATATTACATTATAATGCATGATAAAATAATATCTATGCTTCCAGACTTTGTGGCCACTCTGTAACCAAGGTTATTATTTATATCAAGCAGTCACTAAATGTCAGGAGGCACTGTTTAAATGTTTCACCTGAGTTAGCAAATTGAATTCTCACAACAACCCTATGAAGTAAGTATTGTCATAATTTCCATGGGATTAGGTAAGGAAACTGAGTCATAAAGGAATTCAGTCTCTGGCCCAAGGTCACACTGTTGGGGAGTGGTGGAGCTGAGCTTTGAATCCAGGAAGCCTCAGTCTAGAGCCCACCACACTGCAGCTACCTCCCCAGGAGGCCTAAGTCCTCTGTGCTTTGCTGAACAGTCATCAATGAACAGGGATTTAGGGTTCTCTACCTTTTTTTTTTTTTTAGACCACAGGTGGCATGACATAGGAATAATCACTGTAATTCACATCCATACTCTTCTTTCAGTTCAGTTCTCATCACAACTCACTGTAGTAAATCAGGCAGAAGCTACAGTTACATTGCATGGTTAAGGAAGCTGAGCCTTTGACAGGATCCCTAACTTACCAAATGGCAGAACCGTGTCTCCTGATTTCAAGAGTCTCATGGTTTTAATTCATTTCCTGTGTTGGGTTTTGTGGTAGCCAACATCCAAGATGGCCCCCAATGATCCCTGCATCTTGTGTTATCCTCGCCGAATACAAATCACTTGCAGAACCACCAGGATACTGTGGAAATGACTACCATGATTTCTGAAACCAAGTCATAAAAGATGTTGGCGCTTCTGGCTCACTCACTCAGAAGGAAGCCAGCTGTCTTGTTGTAAGGACCCTCCCACAGACCCACAGAGAAGCCTTCCTGGTGAGGGAGCCCCCACGGAAGGCAATTCTCCAGCCCCAGTCAGATGACTGCAGCTTCAGCTGACATCTCGACTGCAGTTTCATGAGATGGTCCATCTTGTGATGGTCAATCTTATATGTCAATTTGACTGGCCAGATTAAACATTATTTCTGGGTGTGTCTGCAAGGGTGTTTCTAGACGAGACTAGCATTTGGATCCATGGACTCATGAAGTAGATTATCCTCCTTAATTGGGCATCATCCAATTTGTTGAGGGCCTTAATGGAACAAAAGGTAGAGGAAGGGGGAATTCACCCCTTTTTTTCCTACCTCACTGCTTGAGCTGGAACATCTCATCTCATAATCTCTCCTGCCCTCGGACTGGGAATTACACCATTGGCCCCTGGTTCTCAGGCCATTGGACTCAGATTGAATGACACCACCAGCTTTCCTGGGTTTCCAGCTTACAGACAGCAAATCATGGGGCTTTTCAGCCTCCATAATTATGTGAACCAATTCCTCATAATAAATCATCTATATACATAGTAGTAGTTCTGTTTCTCTGGAAATCCCTGACTATTACAAACCAAATCCACCTGGCCAAGTTACTCCTGAATGCCTGACTTACAATCACTGTGAGATAACAAATGTTTATTGTTGTTTTAAGCCAGTTTTTAACTGCTTTTAAAAGTTGGGTGGAAATACATCCTGCAGTTATAGATAACTAATACAAGTACTAGCTCCAAAGTTCAGATTCTGATGAAGGTCACTAACTAGCTGTGATCCTAAGGAAGTCTTTGAAGCACTCTCTGGGACTCAATTTCCTTCCCTGCTAACAAATACTCTAGGAAAATTTCTGAGTCATTCTTAAGGTAACTCATTAAACATTACAACTGGATTCAGGGAATGCTCTATGTAAAAATGAACTCCTGTAAAAAATAGACCAGTTCACAGCAAATCTACACCATGTACCTGTAAGTATTTAAGGAACATTTCATTTGTGCATCTGATCTATCAATTCATAAAGACTTTATTTAAAACTCTACCAGCAATAGCCCACAAATGGTCACTGAACATTTCTTAAGTTCTCTGCTCTGTGCCGAGATACCCAGAATAAGGTGGGCCTTTGCTCACACTGCGTGGTTCACCAAAAATGCCTTCCCTTACCACAAACCCTCCTTTGCCCAAGGCCCATCTCAAATGCTTCTGAAACCTCCCAAGTTCACTTCATCTCACCCTGCCCTCATAGTTCAGCAATGGTTTGTTGATAAATGTTTAACAACCAGCTCTCTGGGGAGAAAATGTCCTGATTTGTATTCTTTCTTGTTTTCCATAGTGTTAATGATTCCCCCATAGCTGATTTAAAGCTCCCAACATGATGTCCCTGAGTGTAGAGCTAGGAAAAGATATACACAGTCTCCTGAACCAGTACCACCCAGCATTTTGGACACTTCACTCTCTCTCACTGTCTTCTTGATTATTTTGAAATGTCTCTGGGACCCTGTCTCCCTCAGCATCTTTTCCCCACCCCCCAGCATCATTCCCTCAGCCCAGGCCTTCATCATCTCCTGCCTGAACCACTGTGAGAGCCTCTACCTTGTTCTCTCTACCTGGACCCTCCTAACTTCTATCCCTCCTCCCCACCACCTTGCAGTGACCACTTCTACACCATCATCTTATGACACCACACTGCCCATCCTTAAAATCCTTCAAAGCCATGGTTTTCGAAGGAAAGATCAAAGTTGTTGGATATACAAGCTGAGGAGGGAAAGTGGGAAGGGAGCAGGGTTAAGAACAGGAAGCCTTCCAGAACTCTCTGTAGTGGCTGAGGCTCTTAGGCCTCTACCCCCAGCTGTTTTCTCTATCCCTCTCCTTGGGCTAAATGCCCACTCTTAGGTTCTGTGTCTTTTATGTTGCTTTAAAATGAGTCATTAAGGGCTCAAAACAACCACTTGACCACATGTTAAAGGCTCTTGTCCAGGCCCTGACCCCAAGAGTGGAGGGCAGCCACTCTCCTTTCCCAAAAGGCATTCAAGCTTAAGTCATGGACAATGTCTTGGATATCCGGTAGTTTCCTTAAAATAATTGCAAGAAAACCCCTAGGTACATTAGCTCTGCTCCAATTACTGAACGATCTCAGCAAGTCTCTTCACTCCAGCTGGGCTTTCCATCTGAAAAAGGAAGTTAGTGACTAGATGATCACTAATATCTCTGACACTATGATTCTAAGCCAATTCCCCCTCTCTGTGACTTAATTCCTTCATCTATAAAATGAGGATGATAATATCTACTCTTGAAGAGCTGTTGAAGATCAAATGAATAATGACTATTAAAAAAACATTGTAAGCTATATTATAAAATATTAGTTATTATTTGTAAAATTTAATTAGTGCACTAAAAATCTTCTAAAACATTCCTCTGTGATTTACATCGATTTTAACATGATTGTAGTCATCAGGAAGAACGTTAATTTAGAAGAAAAGCAAGAGTACCTTAGAGGCAAGTCCTCTTAAGTGTAGACTCCTCACACGCTGGGCAAACTAAGAGATCAGACATCGACTAGGGGGCCAATGGGCAGGCACTGCAGGCCTGGCCATGTAGGTAGTCTCCATTATTGTTCTTTTATTCCTCAAGATCTTCACAAATGATTGGCCATTAGAATTCAAGAATACCTGTTTTTTGAATGTTCACTCAGCCTTTTAACAGAGGTGCTGAAGAGAATTGAAGTAACTCATGCCGTTTGCCTTTCCCAGGTGGAACATAACTCGTTCATTGTAGCATTTCAGATGTCTTCTTTCCATTGTTATTATTTGTTGTTGTTGTTATCATTATTATTCAGCCCTTAAAAAACAAAGTGAAGATTCAGAAGTAAGTTAGATCTCACTTTGATCTTCAAGAACACGGCCACACTCTGCGAGCAACCTTCCTCCCCATGTCTCCAATCACCATAAAGGTCTAATTAGGAAACCTTTACAGTACCCTTGAGGCTTAGTAACTGAAGTATCCTAGAGTAGCTTAGTAACTTAGTATCCTAGAGTAACTTAGTAACTTAGTATCCTAGAGTAACTGAAGCTGGGGGACAGCATGAGGAGTCCATGCCACTTCCTAGCTTTTGCCTGAAAATCATTGTTGACCACTATCCCAGGCTGCCAGCTGAGGAATGACACTCCCTTCAATTCTGCTTTGTAGATTAGCAGAGAAGCCCTTGTTAGTAAATAGTCACTGACCCAAACTTCCTTGCCATCATCCTTCTGGTGTCACTCTGATCACCCAGGCCCTTTCTCTGGAAACTGCCCCACCACACACACACACACACACACACACACAACACACACACACACACACCCCTGTCTAAGACCTAGCAATCAAAGAGTTAACACCTGGCCAAACAGGGGCCCCAGCACCTATGTTAGGCCAGTGCTATGGTCAATGTCCATTAAGATGGTGGGTGAACATGCCATGCTGGTGGTTAAATATCTTAATACCTCCCCTGCCTATCCACACTGAGGTATTTAGGATGGAATGGCCTACAGGGTCCCTGCACTCTGTACCCCATACTCTGCTCTCTGGCTCCGTTGCAGCCCCAGTGTGGGAACACAAGTTAGATGGTTTCAGGAAGTCATGGGGCAAATGCTCAGTGCCTGGTCAGGCCTTTCTTTAACTGTGAGGGAGGAGTGGGTTTATGTCCTCAGTGGCTAGCACTTAAAGGTAGCCTTCTTCCCCTTAGCCATGCCCCAAACCCCAGGTTGGGTGCCTCTTAAAAACCAGAAATAATAACACATAACATCCATATGGGCAAGTCCCCAACCTGCTGTCTGCATAAGTTTCCTTCTGTTCAATCCAATGGAGAGAGATAATAACCTATTTTAGGCTTAATTAACATCTAGGCCCTGCTGCTGGGAGATTCCCAAACCCAAGTCTCCCTGTAATTGCAATCCTTTATTTATTTGGGCACTTTGATGACAGCCACATAATGGGACCTATGGCCCCCAACCCAACCCATCATACTTGCCGCTGCCACCTCTCCTCCCACCCCCACCTGCCCCTCCCTATTGCTCTCTTGCTTGTCTACGCATCTGTCCCCCAGTATCCAATGGCCATACTCCTTCTGCCCATGTCATTCTGGGCTTATACAGCACTTAGAATCTAAAGATTGGAAACACAGTGCCACATCTGCCTATTACTTACTCCACCACCATTAGAGAGCTGCACTTGAAGTGCCCAGCACTTTCCCTTGCATACAGCAGGTGCTAACCACTTGGCGGTGGCCTTTCTTTCTATTCCATTCTGCTCTTTAATCCTCAGGTCTCTCATTTGAAAGTGGAGCTATTGCTGCTGCCCTACCTGCCTCCCTGAGTGGTTATGATCAGGAGAGAAAATGGCTGAGAAGCATCCTTTATAAGGTGTAAGATACCACTAATATAGAAGAGTGGCTTCTCAGAAGGAGAGAGGAATGGCTTGCTGGAGAGAATCACTGGCCAGAAACAACCTTCCAGGAGATTAGTCACTTGATGGGGCTACCCTAGTCCAGGTCTGGTCTTCAGGAGTGTAAGTCTTAAGGAAATACTGGGTGTCCATTTTCAAGAAGTTTTGGAGGACGCAGAATTCCCAGGATGCAACTAGAGAAGGATAGAGCAGGCTCACCCACCATGTGGCCAGACTCTGTCAGGCACACTTCTCAACCCTCCTGAGACCCAGCCCAGCCTGTCCTCCAGGTTTCTCCAGGGAGATAGCAGTGAAAATTCCTCACATTTGTATCACACTCTTCCATAGAAGTGTCTTATCTTCATGATTTCCTTTGAATTGCACAATGCCATGAAGCAGCATAATTATCCCTATTTACAAATTGAAAGCACCAGACCTTTTGGACAATGTCACAAGGGGAGAACTGAACCTTTTCGTGCAATGTCACATGGGAACCTCAAAGAACAGAGTGCAAACTAAAGAACAGGAATGCGATGCAAACCCGGAAACAGCGTGCAACCCAGTCCTCTGAGCTGGAGGCTGTGCTTAGCCCCAGTGATGGTCATCTCTATAAGACAACTTGTCGCCTTTGTGTTCTTCTTTCTTTTTCTTTTTCCTTTGCTTCCTTCCTTCTTTCCTTCCTTCCTTCCTTCCTTCCTTCCTTCCTTCCTTCCTTCCTTCCTTCCTTCCTTCCTTTCCTTCTTCCTTCTTTTGTATTTCTTGGCAATGACACATTTATTTCAACTCTGCAGGTTTATCCCTAAACTTATCAAAGACTAATAACTAATGAAGTAATGCCGTAATTAACACCCATACCAGTAAATTTCCCAGATAATCTTGTTAGGCACCATAAGCCTTAAAAAAAAAATGATTTGAATTAAAATATTTCTAAAATGCATTACACAGTTGTTCTTTATTTTTCAGTTATATTAGCTTATTATAAATGTAACATGTTAATATAATTGAAAATCCAACCAGTACCGTATAGTGTAAAGTAAAAGTCCCCCTATATGTCCATGCTCTGGGCCAGTGTGCTGATTTAGCTCATCAAGAGAATCCTTTCTGAGAGGAGACAGAGGGACCGCTATCAGACACCCGGTGGAGGGTGGAATTCACTTAGAGCCTTCTCAGAGCACACAGTGACCACTCACACATCTGTCCAGATCTCCTTCTCACTTGGAAAACATAGCTGTCTCTCTCCCCAAGTGTCTAAGCTCTGCTGCGAGTAGCTAAGACCTCTGTGGGAGAGGTACCTCCCCTCAGGTAGCTGGTCTAACCAAGAATGAGGAGCAAAATAACTCTCCTGGCAGGGCTTCTATCTGCCCAGTATATCGAAAAAGAACCAGCCAACTTGCTCTCTGCAGCTTCACAGGGCAGTGTTGCTGGGACACAAATCTTAGAAGAACATTTCAAGAAGCAGAGCTGTCCATCTACAGGCTGGGCTGTCTCAAGTGAAAGAGAGAGCTGATCCCAAAGGCTGCAGGAATTCACAGATCCCCAGAAAGGAAACAGGCTACCTCACACATTCCTTCTAGCCTTTAGTTAATGTTTACAGCATCTGTTTCTGAAAAGATATTTGAGCTCTGGGTCCTGAGCTATTTAAAGCAGCCCTGAGGACCAAGTACAACCTATATGATGAATGTCTTCACAAGCTCTTATAAATAACAATTTCCCCTGATCCTCCTAAATACTTAGCTCATCTAAACTTGAGCCCATGGTCATGAGATGAAGAGTCTCTGTTGCAGAGACTACATACTTCTTCCCCACGCCCATTTTCCTCTCCTTCTGAGCACATCAATAAACTACATTTCCCACATACCCTCACAGTTACATGTAGCCATGAACTGAGTTCTGGCCAATGGAATGTGGTCAAAATTGTATGTGTCACTTTCAGGCCTGCCCATCAAAACCTCCAAATGATCATGCACACTCTGTCCACTGAAGGACATTCTTTGGCCAGAAGCCAATGACCCAGAAAGAATTCCGAGGCACTAAGATTGGGGTCAGCAAACATTTTCTGTAAAGGGCCAAACAGTAAATATTTTAGGCTTATAGGCTACAGCAGTCTTTTTTGTGACTACTCAAATCTGCTATTGCAGTCCAAAACAGCCACAGACAATATGTAAATAAACGAGCATGATTGTGTTCCCAAAAAAATTCATATACAAAAACAGCCAGCAGACCCAATTGGTTCATGACTCCTGCTCCAGAAGATGGTGGGGCCACACAGACAAGGAGCCTGGGCCCCTGAATGACTGCTTAACAACCGAGAATATTCATATTAAATGTTGCATAAGTGAGAAATAAACTCTTATTATGCTTAAGCTAGTAAGAGTATGGGATTTATTATGGCATTCTTTACTCTATTTAATGATAACCTATTGTATTCTATTTTTTTCTGGTTGCCAAGTTCTGGATCAGGAAATGGACTCATGAGAAAGAAAATTCAAATATTCTTCTGAAATAGCCTTTAGAAATACAAGGCTGGAGAGAGGCTGCAGGTAAGTTTTCAGAAACATCCCCTGTACCCCTCCCCACCTCCCACCCCCCAAAAATGCCCTGGAGGGCTATGCTCCTTCTGAACCTAGATCAGACAAGGTTTTATGACCCGGTCAGAGCCTTTGAGGAGACCACTTTGATGGCTGAAGCATCTTTTCATGAAGCTTCTATGTCCTCCTTCCTACCCCTTGGGTGAGTTGGCTGCCTCTCCTCTGTGTTCACTCAATACTTTTCACATAAACTGACCATACCTCTTTTTATGGTTTGGTCTTTTCCACTGGGTTATGAGCTCCATGAAAGCAAGGACTACTTCTTGTCCCCCTTTCTTGTTTCCCACCCCCATCTCACACTCTCTCACCTTACCCCCAGAACTAGCACAGTGCTCAGCACACAATAGATGCATTATAAATGTTTCCCTTGTGAAGGAGAGAAGAGGAATGAATAAATGAAGACATGCATATGCGAAGGTCAAAATTATCTAGGTCATAGGTAGGAAACTATATTATTTATCATCCAAACTAAGACACTTTGAGAGTGAAAGGTGGCTCTATTATACAGTCATGTGCTACATAACAATATTTTGATCAAAGATGGACAACATATACAACAGTGGTTCCAAAAGATTATAATAGAGCTGAAAAATTCCTATTGCCTAGTAACCCTAGGAACATCATAGCCATTATAATGTAGTGCAATGCTTCACAATTGCCTACAGCAGGGGTCTTCAATCTCAGGGTTTTGGACCAGTACTGGTCCATGGCCTGTTAGGAACTGGGCCACACAGAGAGAGGTGAGTGGCCAGCAAAAGAGCAAAGTTTCATCTGTGTCTGCAGCCGCTCCCCAGTACTAGCATCACCATCTCAGCTCCACCTCACATCATCAGGCATTAGATTCTTAAAGGAGCACCAGTCCCTGGTGCCAAAATGGTTGGAGACTGCTGGCCTACAGTATTCAGTACAGTAACTTGTTGTACAGCCTAGGAGCAAGGGTATACCACATAACATAGGCGTCTAGTAGGCTATATCATCTAGGTGTGCTCTATAATGATCACATGATGACGAATCGCCTAACAGCACATTTCTCAGAATATATCTCCATCATTAAGTGATGAATAACTAATTTGGGGGGAAGACCAGGCATAAATGGGGACTGTCCTGAGCAAACATGAATCTATGGTCATCCTAGTAGCAGACTTCTTTGAATCATAGTCTCCAGTAATATAAAGCATTTCTAATGGAAATTGGTGATTTCTATTAGTATAATAACATTTTAAGATTAAAAACAAACAAAAAATAAAACTCAAAATATAATTCAAAGGAAAAGATAATGTGATTTGAAGTTTTTCTTGGCAGAAATCTAGGAGGAACAGCATAGCTCTCTCATTGCACTATGAGTTTTCACTAATCATTTCACACTAATGCCAACCACAACAGCTTGGGTTTACAGTACAGCTCCTATTCACCCTTGAGTACAGTCCCAAGCAGGCATACTCACAGGAACAGACACACACACACACACACACACACACACACACACACACACACACACACACACCAGTCTCATCAGGACAAGAGGATCCTAAACATTCTTGCATGTACTCTATATAGAATGTCTTCCAAGGAAAATCTCAGAATCTTCATGTTTCTAGAAAACAGTCAAAAGGATTACTTTAGGAGGACTGTGTCCATTTCAGGAACATCAATTTGAAAGATAAATGAAATCACAATCGCAAATATCTGTGGAAGTTTTGGGAAGGTGTGTGTGTGTGTGTGTGTGTGTGTGTGAGAGTGAGAGAGAGAGAGAGAGAGAGAGAGAGAGAGAGAGAGAGAGAGAAAGAGAGAGAGAGAGAGAGAGATACAAAACACTAATCACAGTGGAAATATTGATCTGGGCTGATACTCAAATGCTGACAAAATGAATCCCATTATAGGGAATGAGTAAACATCCAGCCAGCGACATGCTCTCCTGCATAGTGGATGGAAAAGCCTGGGCTAGAGATGGAGCCACACAGCACATGTGGATATCTAGAGCTTCAGATGGAAAATCAGTCCATAATCTTTCCACATAAAACCTGCCATTTAAACACCTACTTACTGTTTCCTATATTTAATAGAATACTTCCTCGGTTTTGCCTGTTTTCCCTCCTTGGGCCCTGGAATTATGTTTCATGGAAAATGTCCCTGCCCATATACAAATTCACCCTGTGGGAGAGACCCACGAGGCTCACTTCAATCCGACATGTGTTACTTCAATGTGAAATATTCCCAGGAAGCAACCACTCCTTTCCTTTAGTGCACTTTACAAAGCACTTAGTCATCCAATATTTAGATTTTGAGCCTCAAAACCACCCAAGAAGTGTTTAGTTAGATATTTTATGGAAAAACTGCCCCCAAAACAAAACTTGTCCAAAGTCAAGGAGCTAATGTATGGGAAAACCAGGGCTAGACCAGGTCTCAAGCCCAATTCTCTTTTAGCTGTAGCCTTGCCCACAAGAATACTGCTCCCTACCACACCCTAACTCCCCAGTCCCACATTTGTCAGTTAACATTGATCATTGCTAAGACCTAGGTCAAAGGAATGGCACAGAAACCTGTTTGACTTCATCAATGTGAACATCTCCAAAAGATTCTGACCAGCCATGGACTCTGCAAGCATCCTTCATCTGTAACAGCTGCTCCAGATATAAGAGGAAGGGCCCCACACACCTTGGTATGTCTACACATCTCATTTGGACGAGCTGCATGGTTTGGTCCAGGCACAAACAGGAACAGCTAATTACGTGGTGCTCTTTTAAAGAGATTAGCTCCTCTACTACAAGTCAGGTGGTGAGTGGTTTTCCCTGGAAATCAGGGACGCTGAGGGTAAGTTGGCATGTGAAGGCTAAGACAAGTTTATTTGCAGAGGAAGCCTTGGGCAGCAGGGCGACAGACAGTAGCTGTGGGTAGGAACTGGTGTTGGTTTTGTTGATCTGTAGGTACTGCCTGGGAATCATTTGCAAACCCTGAACTGGAACACAGAACTGGGGGTGTGCTGGTGCAGGACCCACTGGCCCTACCCATCTGATCCCCTTGAACTCATGTGACCTTGGAAACAACACTTTCTCCTTCTCTCTGTGAGAGTTTAGCTGCAAGAGTGGAACCTTTAAGAATATGGTTTATAATGTTAGAATATCTGTAATGTTCAGAGAGGTATTCCCTGCACCAACATATTTCTTTCTGCCTATGCTAGCCTCTTCCCATTGTAGTGCTTGACCCTTATTATTTGGCTTTTTTATATCTTGACAGCTTTTAATATTCAAAGAGTCCCCTAATAAAAAAGGTCAATTCCTTGAAAGGGCCATCTAGGTAAGAGTTTGGGACATCCACTGTAGGCTGAGGAACAATAGTTTGAGGAGGCAAAAGTGCAAATTTTACCACTTGTGGAAAGGAGGGGAGCCCTGCTCCTCACACACATACGATTGGCCGACGTCACCAAGGAAGTAGGGCTCCCTGCATTACTGTTGAGGGTTTGTGTGTCACCTTGGAAAGAGAGTGAGGGAAAATAGAAGTTTGATCTTTGTTTGGCTGGAATGTACTATGATACCTGAACAAGTACTTTCCCTTGTCAGGGCCTCAGTTTTCTCATCTGTACAAAGAAGAAACTGGACTGGAGAAGCGCTGAGGTTCTGTCTGGCTCTCAGGTTCTCAGAGCAAGAGAGGGTAGAAAATCTTAGAAAGAGCTGGAACCCCCTTGAGCCATTGTTGGCTAATCCTGGAACAGAGGGAAGGAGAATCCCTGACAGGCAGCTAAGAGTGAGTTCTCCTAGGAGAGAGATCTGAGATTGGGGTGGCTCCTGGAACAGGGAAGAGCCTGCTGCAAGGGGAGATGGGGAAGCAGGCTTGGGTTATCAACTCTCTCCAGACTTGCTGCAGGTGGGTTCTGGTCTCTATTATTAGGAGAACAGAACACTCTGCTGCTAGGTGCCCTCATGATCTTTGAATCAGATGCTTGGGCTCTGCCAAGGTTCCTTGGATAATATCTGGGTTGTTTCCAAACTAACTTATCCTAACCCAAAAGATATAGAAAAAATAGTATAGGGCTTGGAGTCAGGAGGCCTGAGTTCTGGCCCCAACTTGCTGAATGATTTTAGGCAAGTCGTTTTATGGGCCTAACCCTGGCCTTTTGATTCAGCGTCTGCCCCATATTAAGACCCACCATAGCCTACAAGTTTTGAGGTAGTGAAAGGGATGCCTCAATAGGAAACTCCTGCTCTGGATTGGCCAAGGAAACATCACCTCCAAATTAGGCTCTGGTGAAGGTCCAGGCCACAATGGGTTCTAAGGATGAGCTCTGTCCCCAGAGCCCAGAGAGTTTCTAGTCCAGATTCGGAGGTGTCTTCTATTCTGTCCCACTAAAGGATGGAGGGAGGCAGAAACACAGTTGACTTTAACCTTTGCTCCTTCTTCAATTCAGAACATCGGTGCTGAAGGTGTTGCTATTATCTAATCCAAAATACCCGTTTTACCTATGAAGATCCTGAGGCTAGAGAATGGAAGCAACTTGACTGAGTCAATGCAGAGGGAGTCCAGGTCACTTCAAGGCCTGAATCCAAGGCTCTTCTGGCAGACTTTCTGCCTTCATTTGGCTTAAATCGGAGGGATGGCAACAATAACCTTGGGGCTAAAATGAGCAGGGATGGGACTCCAATGCCATTCAAAGAGAATTCCAAATAAGCCACCCTTCTTCAAATCAGAACCACTCTTCCCTAAGAAGGTTACAGAAATTCCAAGGAAAATCTTGGGAATGGAATCTACCTCATGTTGAGTTGAGGAGTCAATTGAATCCCAATCTTCTGTGCTTTCTAAATATATATCCTTAAAACCTTGGCTCTTCCATCTGGATGATGACCTTGAGCTTTATCAGAGTTATTCTCCTAGACTGAAATGGAATCGCTTCTTTACTCCTTCCTTAGCATTTCCTGAGCACCTACTAAGTGCCAAACTCTGTACTAAGTTTGTTGAATCAGAGATGCCTAAAAACACATGTCTGTCATAGGAGAATTCAGCCAACCAGGAAGGATACAGATGATTAATCATCATGATGCAAGGGGAAGAGCTCCCCCACCCTAAAATTAGACCTGCTCTTCAAGAGTAAGGTCTTGCCAGACTAGATCTCAGGGGTGGAAGCAAGAGGAGGTCAAGTTCTTCTGGGGGCTGCCATCCACCCACCACTGGCATTCTCCCCAGGAAGACAGACACCTGACCTCTCTACCTCCAGCATCATGCAGCTAGTAGACTCATTCACACTTAGTAGTGGGAGTGGCGTGTTGATGAATGGTATCACAAATATTCCTCACCAAGTATCTACTATGTATGAAATGTAGGGTACTAAAAAAAGGGGGTGGAGGGAGGAAAATTCAACTACCAGTTTCTGCCATCCCAAAGCTAAAAATTTGGATACAAGCCATAAAAACTGGAGGAATGTGAATAGAGCATGAGTTGAAGAGTCTGGACCCCTGGGTCTTGACCCCACCTTGTGTAACCTTGGGAAGGACATCATTCCTCTATGCTTCAGTTTGTTTATCTCTAAGTGGGGGCAGGGCCAGAGCACATCCTGGAGTGGTGCCCTGGAGTGGTGCAAGAGTGGTGCTGCCTGATGACCCTGTGCTTGGTTTGTTTTTCCCTTCAAGTTTGGGTTTTCTTTTCCTATAGGTGATTTAAGGTCTGAGCTAGGTTTGTGGGAAGGAGAAGAAGTGAAGCCAGGATCATCAGGTAGGAAGCTAATTCATATAAGAAGTCAGAGATGAGTCTACGACCATGCCACCCTGAACAAGCCTGATCCAGTCTGATTTCGGAAGCTAAGGAGGGTCGGGCCTGGTTAGTACTTGGATGGGAGACCACCTAGGAAGACTAGGTGCCATAGGTGTAAAAAATAAATAAAAAATAAGGGATTGTAAGCTGACAAGGTCCTTGCAATCTGTGAGGTCAACCAAGGGTTGCCTCATCTAAAAAAAAAAAAGTCAGAGGTGAATGATGTGTTACAGTAGGAAGTAGGATGGGAGAGAAATGAAGAAGGGGTTCAGGAGGCTGTCAGAGGGCCACACTCCATGGAAGTTGGAACCAAGGACATTTGCTGGTGCCACTGAATGGCCTTAGAGAGGGGAAGGAATGAGTGCCAAGCTCTAAGGGCCACCTAGCTATTCAGACCGCCAAAATGGTGGTTAAGCAAGACTGTTCAAATTGGGTCACTTCAGAGCTGGTGGTAAGGGTTTGGTCTGAGGCACACTGTGGCCTGTGTACATAGATGAGCTAGTAGGAGTAGGAAAGGCCCTAGCTAACAGTAAACCAGATCTAGATCTGGGCATGTGGTGCCCAGAGTACAGAACATTCTGGTTCTAATGGGCTCCTGCCCGCCTAAAGCCCTGAGTGGTTTCCCACATGTCAGACATGGCTCCTAGCCCCAGCAATCCAAGTCCATTTCTAGCTCTGTCATGCATCACTTATCCGCAGATGCTAGGGCTACTGATACATACCACACAGAGGAAAGAGTTCTGCTTATTAAATTACTAAATCCTGTTAGAAACGAGGGCAACTGCTCCTAATAGAATTTGTATGTTTCTTGTGATCCTTGGTGAATCCATTGTGGTGCCAGGGGTGGATTCTACCAGCCAGGTCTCTCTCCTTTCACAAGCAGAACCCTTAAAAGCAACTTTGTCCCTGGGAGGGACTTGTGCTTTCTTAGTTTAACAGAGCCTTTCTAATTTAAAATCTCCTGTTCCGCTGACTGTAGGGCAGTGAGAGGGATGATTTCTTCAGGGGGAACCACGTGTCTGTGGAGCAGGTGTTCATCTCTGAAACTATACTAGTTGAGAGGGTATGTGATGCTATTGTTTATTTGACACCGTCCTACTCCTCCCGCCTTTTCTCCAAACACACACAACAAATTGTACAAACGAACATGGGATGTTTGTGCCAAGAGAGGCTGATGAATGGACGCATGCAGCCACCTGCAAAAAGTTCTCTTGTCACTGGAAGGCACTCCGTTCTTCACACAGTCAATGCTGCATTGTTGGACACGGAGGATTACTTAGGCTGGGGAAGAATGCGGAAAGTGTCTCACTGCATTTAAAGTACCATCAGGTTACATAAAGAAGAAACATGATTCTCACCTTGCAAGAAGGCAAAGCTAAATTTGATGAGTAAACCAGACCTCAGGTGCTTTTTATGTTTCTTGGAATGTGTATTTCTGGAATGTGTATTTCATCTAACTACTGAGTTTTGCTTTTGTCACACCACTCTTTTCCTTCTGAGTGTTATGAGCAAATTTGTTTCCAGTTTTTGGTTTTTTTTTTTTTCATTCAAAACATCTCTTCTTACTCTAGTGATATCACCCCTGGAAGACTGAGACATAAAGGGAGTGAATCATGTATCACCTTCCCATCTCTTCTAGAATTACATCAGCCAGAGCCCTGGGGTGCAGTGAGGATAAAAGCCAAAAAGTACAGGGGAGGAAAGAGGGAAGGGGAGGGCACCTAGGAGTAAGAGAGGAAGGGAGCTGATTCTTTTGCAGGCTTATTTTCTTCTTCATCCTTCCTCAACCCCTAGCCCCTCTTCCTTGTTTATAAATCAGATAACAGGAAAAATCAGACTTTAAGGAGATAGTTGCCTTATATTTATTGATGGTGTTGGTTTAAATGTCATTGGTCTGAACTTTCTGACCAATCACCATACCCCCAGCAGTCACAGATGAAAGCCAACTTGGCATTCTCGCTGGACACAAAATTGAATAAGAATGAAGATACACATACCCTGCCCCACCCCCAAATACTAGCCATATAATCTTCACCTTGTTTAATGTTCTCATCAGTTTCAAACAGCAGAGGAACTTTGCAATATGTGGAAATAATTTAAAGTGTGAAATCTAGTCATGCAGGATAGTGATCGCCCACACAGCTGTTTGCCAGTCAGGTGAGAACCATGTGGAAGGCATGCAATGTGGATGGCTGGGTGGGATAAGGTTTGACTTTCCTCACTCTCCACCTGGGGGTTTCAAAATGTCTTTCAGGGATGTGTATCTGAGGTATTCAGGGAGAGAAAGAGACTCAACCAAACCAAAATATGATAGATTCAAAGGCCTGGACCTTGTGCTAATGCCCTTAAGAAGTGATTCAGAATATTTTAAAATTATTTCCCACTCACCCTCCTTCGCTTTACTTTTCTAAAGATAATCTTATACCTGAACCATTCCCCATTAATTAAGAAATCTTCCACGCTCCATTCCTTTATGGCTCCAGCGAATTCCAGACTCCTTAGGACTGCTGGGTCTAGCTGCTCAAACATATTTATGACGAGAACAAAGCAAAGTGGCCTCAGGACACCACAAAATGCCAGGAGTGCAATCCATTCTGCAACGAAGGAAAAGGGGCCCAAAGGGGCACAGGGAAAAATATAATTTGCAGAAGGTGCAGTTTTGGCAGCATCTTGTTACAACTTCCAGCTGATCGGGTGTAGCCAAACTAGAGACATCTGTTTGGAGTTTACAACAGAAACAAACTCACAGAAAGCATGAAAGCCACACACACACACACACACACACACACACACACACACACACACGGGAAGGAAAATAGGTTCTTTGACCCACCCAACCTGTACCACAATTCACTCATGCCATGATCAGAACTACCAACTTCTCTTTCTCCTTGATTTTCCTCCCAGGGAAAACCAAAGATGGTCCCACTCCTCAGAGATCCCCGTGGGGAATTTCTTTAGGTCTTTAGCTCATCTTTAAAGCTCCTTGAGCTGTTTGTAAACCTAACGATTATATTGTATCCTCACATTTGCTCATTAGCATGAACCACAGAAGGAGGCAGTAAAATCTCAGATACCGAAAGTCACCCCTCCCTAAATAACCTTACAGGTATGGGAATGAGAAGCAGAACTCATTCCGCATCTCAAGAATTAATTTAAAGAGACCAGAAAAAGCCTACGCTCCCACAACTTAGTGAAAAATATGGGATACACTGGAGGAAAAGGCCAGCCCCAGCTGTAGCATCCAGAATGGCAGAGGGCCAGAAAGGCCCCAGAATACCATAAGGGGGTTGCCCTTCCCTAATCACCTCTAAGCACTGCGAAGGCCAAACACTGTCCTACCACACCACCCTAGTGATGGCCACACCATCTCCCCCCACCACCGCCAAGCATGCTCAGCAGCAGTCCCAGACCGTCACCTGTTCTGTTCCATTTTCCTCTTTATTCTCTCCCCACTGGCACGCAAACAGAACCAGAGCAGCGCCACTCTTAAAAAATAACAAAATGTTTTATACACATTTCTGTATATACAACTGAACATATTACATGTCCCTTTTGCACAGCAAAAGATATAAACATCCAGCTCTGAGAACACAGTTATGTACAAAAAAAAAAAAAGATGTCAAAAATACTTCACAACAGTGCAAAAATATTTTACACAGTATCATGGAGTGAGATTTTTTGAGCAGGAGAAAGGTGTGTTTCTAAAGGAAAACTCCTTTTTTAGATATTAGATGTCTTTAACTGTAAACAAAATGCAACTTTCTTTCCGTCCCCACCCCCCAAACAATTATTTGAGGAATTTGGCAGAATTTCAAGGGCCTGAGTCTGAGGTAAACAACCCAAGCTAGGGCATCAAAAGGCTAGGGGCAAAGATGCGGCATTAGTTTCAAACACTGTGAGAGAAAATTCTTTTTTCTTTTAAATGACATGTCAATGACAATGCTAGGCTGCTCCCAGTTAAGGGGTGGTGGGGAGGAAGTCAACCCCTCCTCCTGAGGCCCCAGCTGCCCCACAAACAGGAAACTGGCCGGCAAGCACCTGACGCCTGTGGGACTTTGCTAACTTCAGCGGACATTTCCCTCACCTCAGACCCCATAGGTCTGCCTCTCTCCTTTATACGGTTCATCCGTTCGCACATCCCGCCACATCTCCACACGCAACCTGAGCTCCACTTAAAACGGAGCCAAATATGTTCAGGGAGAGGGGCAGATGGAACGCTGGGCCTCAAGTGTCCCATTTCCCCTTCCCTGGGGAGGAGCAGGGGGAGAGGAAGGGCGGTAAGGAGATGGTCGAGGAGACTGGTGGGGAGTCACGGTGGGACGCTAGGGCGCACTCAGGCGGTTTCTGGGAGCTCAGCCCGAGTGCGGCTCTTCTGGACTGGCGTGGTCCGCAGGGTTGGTCTGGTTCCCGGCGGTGGCAGAGGTGGCAGAGGTGGCATCCGAGCCCCCGCCTTCTATGGAGCTCTCGCTGCCGGTGCTCTCGCCAGACAGAAGGCGCGTCACCCGCAAGTCGGCCTGCAGGCTTCGCACGTCGTTGCCGAAGCTGAGCTCGCCTAGGTCGTTAATGAGCTGCGACAGCTCGGCCTTCACATCCGAGGAGCGTCCGAGCATCAAAGGCGGCGACGCAGCCCCGGAGTCCAGCGAGACCCCGCCGCCCCCTAGCGCCTCCTCGCGGCCACTCTCCAGCGTGTCCAGCAAGTCCCCGCATTCGAAATGCATCGCCACCTCCAGCGCCCGCTGAGTCTCGGCCTCTTCCTCTGCGGTGTCCTCCTCCGTCGCACGGTCCTCTTCCTCCTCCAGGCAGCCTCCGGTGTGCTCCTCCTCCTCTTCCTGCAGCTCCTGCTCCTGCTGTTCGCCAACCAGGTCCTCGGTGATGGAACCGAGCTTGGGCGCGCTGCGGCTGCGTTCCACCGGCGGCTTGTAGCAGCAGGATCCGTGCAGGAGCAGCTTGCGCAGCGGCACTAGCGGGATGGTGTGCGCGCCCACCAGCTCCTGCTGCTGGTGACGCGCGTCGTCCCGCCGCTTGAGCCGTTTAAATTCCGCCAGTGCGTTGGCCGAGGTCTGATAGAGCAGCAGGGCCATGGCCTGCGCCTTCTCGGGCTTGGACACCAGCACCGCGTGGCAGCGCAGCATTACCGCCTTGTGCTTGAGCTCGTGCCGGTACACCCAGGCGAAGACCTTGGGCAGCCGCGAGTCCGCCACGCAGTAGGTAACGCGGTGCAGCAGGTAGAGGTGGCCGGGGCGGCGCAGCGCGCGCTCCTCTGCGTGCACCATGCGGATACCCTGCGCACTCACAGTCAGCTTCATCTTGGTGCCCTGACGGCCCGCCTCGCTCTTGCTCCAGATCTTTCCTACTGCTAGGTCGGTGCAGCCGTCGCCGCGCGCCTGGATGGTGGTGGCATTGCCCAGGTAGAGCACCGTGTATGTGGGGTCCTCGCTTGTGATGTGCAGCTTCTTGCGCTTTGAGCGGAACATGCTGCCCACCCGGCTGAGCGCGCCTTCGGGGCACGCCCGCGCCAGCGAGCTGAGCGCGGAGTAGTGCAGGCTCACCGCGTAGCCCTTGGGCTTGGACGCCTGCCTTGGCGGAGCCTCGGCCAGCAGCTCGAACTTGTGCTTCTTCCACGGCAGCATCTCCGGAGGGCGCCCCTGCGCAACTGGGCGGCGGCAGCGGAGGCGGCGGCGGCAGCTGCGGAGCACAGGGTGCGAGCCCCGCTGAGCCCCACGCCCCGGCCCTACCGGGCTCGGCCCAAGCAAGACCGAAAAATAAAACTATGATGGGAGGGAGGTTGGGAGAGGGGTATAGAACTAGGGAGACCGATAGGGGGTAGGGATAGAATTTTTTAAGAGAAGAAAATAGTCAACTGCGCGGGGTGGGGGGAGCGAGGGGGAGCGTACACACGCTTTACCCCTGCCTGGGCAACATGAAGGCAGAGTCTTAGGCAAACAAAATGAGAAAAAGACGGAACGAGAGAGGAGCAGAAAACATGTATAGCAAAAACAAAAAAAATTAATAATAATAAAACAAAACGAAACAAAACAAACAACGACAAAAAAGATGCGCGCCTGCAAATAGAGGGACCCCAAGCAAAAGCAGCCGAGATGGTGGGAGAAAATGCAGGAACTCCTCGTTGAATGTGAAAAGGGTCCCCCTTCTCACATATACACAATCCCCGGGGCTGGGCCAGAAACTGCGGAAACTCAACAGCGCGAGTGAGCCCAGGGTCCAGTACTCCCCGCCCCCACGGGGTGGCTAGAGGCAGAGAGCCCCTCGGCCGGGCTGGCCCCAGAATCTGCTGCTTGCCCCAAGTGCGGTCTGAGGGTGGGTCCGGCTGGCCGCGGCCGGCCCCGCGCAGCAGTCCCGCTGTGGCTCACTGCATCTTCGCTCCCGCCGGACGCGAGGGACTCGGCTGGGCAGGCTCACTGTCCGGGCTGGCTCGGCCGGGGCAGAGAGGGGCTCCAAGGGCGGCGCGCGCTCATGGTGGGCTCCAGGAACTGTCGCTACCTCATTTCTTTCCTCCGAGCTTGTCCAACTCCGCTCCCGGGCTCCCCTCGGTCCGCTACCCGCCTTTGCAGCGCTCCCCCTCTGGTGCTGCGAGCGCTGGCCAGCTCGTCAGCCTCACATCCTTGCCGTCTGGGAGGAAGATCTCGGGTAAATATAGCCCGGCGCGAACCATTCGCTGCGCGGCGACAGGGGAGGAGCAGAAAAGAGGATCCGTTTCGGTCTCCGACGCCCGGCGGGTTCCTGGTCTCTTAAAGGGACCGGGTTGCAGCCACTGATCGAGGGAATGGAGAGACCGGTCTAATCCAGCAATTACACCCCCAATTTAGCAGCGTCTCTCTTATCTACAGATATCCTCAATACTGGGATTACCCCTCAGGAAAAGCAACTTGAATTCTGACACTCCACCTCCAGGCTGAATTGCAACTCACGGAATAAATATATGTGTCCATCGAAACTTCTGGAGGAGGTGGCGGAAAGTGAGATTTATACTATAATTTACTATGCAAAAAAGTTGGGGGGAAATAGTGGTTCTTTTATTGTATGACAACCCTCTGAGAATGACTGGGTGCTCTTTAATATTTTTTTTTCCAGAATTTTATTCTATTAAGAAAATAAGAGAGGCAAAGAAAACACCAAGACTTGCTTTTCACTACCTTGGAGCCTTTCTCTATAGGTAAAAGGGAGGTGAGTGGTATAGTAAGATGGCTAAAGTGAACAATATAGCCAAGCATATAGTGGGTAAATAAGGTGCTACCTGCTCCAAACCTCCAGGAGTGCCCCTGATGGTCTCAGGCCTCAGAGTATCTCAGTTTTCTGAGAGATATACAGTTTCCAAGGAATGCTTATGTGTGATCAGAACTCAGTTTACTTTGACAGTCCAGTCATTCATTTTGGATGAGAATTCCTAGTAAAAATTCAAATTACATTTTTTATTTTTTGTGTCAGATAGTGCCCAGTCAATCACATCAATCATGCTTTACTTGTATGTCAACTGGACATTGTAGCTTTAATCATCTGACCAGCTTGACCTTTGGCTAGTAACTCATTTCTGGACCCTTGAAACAACTTGTTTGCCTCTATGGACTGCTCAGTCAAAGCAAAAAAAAATTCTATCTGGAATGTGTGATAAATGCCCAAGTGATCCTGCATCAAACTTCTAAGCCTATCCTGGAGGACAAGGCTCCCTCCACTCCACAGGCCCAGTGCACTGAGAGATGGTGAATGTCTCTGGCTTTCATGTCAGATTTCAGAACCACAGTCGCCCCTCCTGGAAATTCCCCGGTCCTCTACCTTTGCTAACTTTTAACCTTTTTAAAAACTCTAACCCCATTTTCTCAGTGTTTGGTACTGAGTTTCAATTTAAATAACTTCTGGGTACCTTTAGGTGCCCGTCCCTGTGTAAGAAGCAGAACCAATTCCTGTCTCCAAGAAGCTCCCAGTCCGAAGAAGGGTAGATATTCCACTCAACTTTGGGTTTGCACTGGAATGCAGGTTCTGCGAGAAAACCCTGTATACCTAGTGCCTGCTACAAAGAGGCACTGCTTAATTGTTGGATGAATGAATGAATGAGATATTCATGTAAATAAAAAGACAGAGTGGCATAAATTCCCTGAGAAAGACCCAAAGTGTTATGAGAAGCTGGAAGAAGAAAAGGTTAATCACGACTAGGAAAGTCAGAGGTGGCTCCACAGAGGTGGTGAGATTCAAAGGATGAATGGGATTTCTCCAAGCAGGGAAGAATTAAATGGCTTTCTGGGTATAGAGGACAGCAAAAATATAGAACAAGAAAACACATGCACATGTGTAGGTTAGGATGGAGTTTAATGATTGTAATAATAAAAGAAGAAAATTCCCTGATCAAAGAATAAAGTCTCCTGATCATGCTTTTTGGGCCCTCCTACTCTCTGAGAGAAGGAATGGTTTTTCCGTGGCAGACCGGCCCCAGTGTGGCCTTAACTCTTCAGCTACACTGATGGGTTAATGGAGGGATACCAGACACGGTATTGGAATGAGCTACTTAGGAATATAGATAAGCTATTTAAGCCAAAGTTAATTCCTCTTTTGCTAAAATTTCCGTACTATTTTGCAGTTGCAACGAAGTAGGCAGTACAGGCTCCAAACAAAAATTCCAGTAAAATCACACCAAATTAACCTGTGCTAAGCAACCTTTAACTGGTCCATAATCTTGAAGTCTAAACTCTACAAAAGCAGACATCATGTTCAAGCAGTTAACATTTCCAAATTACTTGAAGGTCCAAGGGTTTGGGGAAGAGTAGTTGGGACGAGTGGTGAGAACTAAGGATGGTCTCAGTGTCTGCAAGGGATACATCTTGGGATTCATGAGGTGACAGGGAAACCAGTGGTGCAAAATGGCAGGGAGGATCCACTGGCAAGCAAGGCTTTTCAGTGGCAGCCAGAGTATCAATCCCAGAATACAGGCCCACAGAG
Organism: Eonycteris spelaea; assembly: GCA_003508835.1. Taxonomy (NCBI): domain Eukaryota; kingdom Metazoa; phylum Chordata; class Mammalia; order Chiroptera; family Pteropodidae; genus Eonycteris; species Eonycteris spelaea. The sequence continues at coordinate 28,395,647 of PUFA01000001.1, read as the reverse complement.
CTGCTTCTGTGGACTGGTCTCTGCCGCACCGGGACTACCTTTTTAGTAATCTTGTTGTCAACCTCAAGAGGACAGAAAGGTTCTAGGCAAATAGAAACACTCCTGTATGTGAGTCATGTTCTGTGCCTGTGCTCAAAGACCCAGGAAGAGAACCAGGCTTGTCTCCTGGCAGCCTGGGCCTGGACCAGCCTTAGGAGCCTGCCTCACCTTTTGGAGAAGCTGGCCACTAACCCCCCCCCCGCCCCCCCCCCCCCGCCCCAGAAAGTACAGATCACTACTGAGGCTTCATTTCTTCAGTCGGGAAAGCACTGTGAACCCACACCACAGATCTAAGACAGAACAGTTCTGGAACAGAACCTCAGCAAAGTCAGTTGGGAAACGGGTTAGACACCCCATTGGAGGGCATACTGTGCTTTTTTGTTATGACATTGCCCCATCTACTGGTGCCAGGCGAAGTGCCACTTGGTGAGATGGTTTCTCTTAGAACCGGATAAGCCAGTGGTTGAATCAACATGTAGCCAAGTCATGGCTGTAAAGCAACCAAGCCTCTAACTTGACAACTGAGAGTCAGTCTTTGAGTTCACAAAAAGCTTTCAGGCTGGCTTTCTCTCACCTTATTTCTTGCATAATGCTCCTCTCTCTTGGGCCCTCTACCCCAAAATCCTACTGAATGAATGTTGGCTTCAGAGATGAATCTGGAATCTTCAAAGTCATTCAATAAACATTTGTTGAGAGTCTATTGAGGATGTGACATAGTTGCTGGGGATACTGCGCTAAAGAAGATAGGTCTTTGCTCTCAGGGGATTTATATCTTATGTGGAGGCAGATAACTAAGACATTTGCTAGCAATACGTCTCAAGAGAAGAAAGCAGTATTAGGAATGGAAAGCAGCTGTTTTAAACAGTGTGACCAGGAAAGGTATCCCTGCGCAGAGACCTAAATGAGACAAGGCCAGCCATATAAAGATACAGGGGAGAACATTCCAGCCTGTGTGGCCAATATGGTAGCTACTGAGCACTTGAAATGTGGTCAATCCAAATTACGATGTGATGCAAGAATAAAATACACACTGGATTTTGAAGACATAGTGAGGCAAAAATGATGTAAAATATCTCAATAATTTTTTAGTAAATATATGTTGAATGATAATATTTTGACTGTGTTATGTTGAATAAGTATATTATTTAAATTAATTTTCTGTTTCCTTGTACTTTAATGTGGGTACTATAACATTTACAATTATATATATGGACAGCATTGTGTTAGGCAAAGGGCGCTAAGGTGAAGGACTTAAAGTGTGAAGGAGCTCAGCAGGTTAAAAAAGGAGCTCCAGCTTCTAAAATCCCACTGTGTGATAATCTCTTTCTCTGCCAGCCCTCTTAATTCCTGACTCCTAAAACATGAGTTCTCTAACCTCCTCAAGACCTCTAGGATCTACATCAGCATTCCTCATAGTGTTGACTCACTCACTGGCTGTATCAAAATTCCCTGGCCAATTTCTGGATCCTACCCCTAAATCAGAATCTCTGCTTAAACTCCTCCAAGACTGAGCACATATTAAAAAGTTTGGAGAGCCCTGCCTTCACCCACTTCATTTCTCTCATTATCAACCCCTTCCTAGCCTCTTATCCTCCCCCTCCGCCCCATCCAGGACCTTCAGGGTAAGTATCAGGTCCACGATTTCTGTACAACACATCCACCCAGCAGAGCTCATCCCTGGACCACTGCCACAGTCCACATGTCCTCTTCTGGATCTGAACTGCCGAGTAGAATCCCTCAGATATTAAGCCTCAACCCATTGTGACTTCTCCTATGGTAAGCAGAATAATGAAACCCCCTCCGCACAAAGATGTCTCTGTCCTAATTCCAGGAGCCTGTGAGTATGTGACATTACATAGGAAAAGGGGAAGGAAGATTGTAGATGGAATTAAGGTTGCTAACCAGCGGACCTTAAAATAGGAAATCTACTCTCAATAATCCAGATGGGTTCAATCACCAACCTCCTCCAAAGTGGAAGTGGAAACCTCAGAAACATTATATAAAATGAAAGAAGCCAGACACAAAAGGTCAAGTATTGTAGGAATTTGTTTATATAAACTATCTATATAGATGACAGAACTATATATATAGTTTATCTAGATATAAACTATCCATAATGACGGAACCCAGATTGGTGGTTGCCAGGGGCTGGAGGGAAGAAGGAATGGGGAGCAATCACTTAATGGACATGGGGTTTTCTTTGGGAGTGAAGAAGGTGGTGGTCGCACAACATTGTGAATGTACAAAAAATCACTTAATTGTTCACTGTAAGATGGTTAATTTTATGCTATATGCATCTTATTGTGATTTTTTTCCCAATGAAAAGGAGACAGAAAGAGGGTCAGAGTTAATGGTTGTGAGAAGGATTTAACCCTCCCTTGCTGGGTTTGAAGATGGAGGAAGGGGCCACAAGCCAAAGAATCCAGGGAGCCTCTAGAAGCTGGAAAAAGCAAGTACTAATTCTCTCCTAGAGCTTCCAGAAAGGTGACCATAAAGCACCTTGATGCTAGCCCAATGAGACCAGTGTTGGACTGCTAATCTGCAGAACTGAAAATCTGTGTTGATTTAAGTCGAGTTCATGGTAATTTGTTACAGCAGCAACACACCTCCTACACAGCCATCTTTTCTCTTATCCTGACTCCATTTCCTCTCCCACTCCCATCAATGAGGACCACAAATCTTCACCACTTTTCCAAAGCTGCCTGCTCCCAATCAGAGCCAACACCTGAACTTGATGCTTCCTCAAAGAAACTGAGGCAGTTAGAGCAATGTAGACATATCCACATCCATTCTCACTTCTCTCCTCCAGGCTCAAAAGTCTCTCTTCCTTTGAACCCAACCCCCAGATCCATCCTCTGCACTCTTACCAAACTACATATCTGATCTCATACCTCTTTCCATTATAACAATTCAGTGACTTCCCACCAACCACAGATTACAGGCTCAGTTTCTCAGTATAACACATGAGAATTTTCAAGTCTGTCACTTGCCGACTTCTCCAGCCTCATTCCTCACTTCTCCTGGCCTTGTAATTTCTGCTCCAGAAATGAAGAATGGCTTGTGCCTCTCACCAGGCTCATGCAGCTGTTTCTTGTCTTCCCACCATTGCTATATGGTTCTGTCTAACTGGAGTAACTTACTCTTGCCATTTCCCCTGGCTGACCCCTACTCATTTTTAAAGAGTCAGCTCAGGTACCATCTTCTCCAGAAAAATGCCTTGCTTCCCTAACTCCTTCTCCTTGCTCCCTGTTTTATCTCTACCTCCATACTTGCCTTATTGTAATATTATTGTCTTTAAAACTCTCTGCCTCCTGCACTAGTCTGTGAGTCCCTTGAGCACATTGACTGTATTTAATTCACCTTCTGTCTCCAGTTGCTAGCACAATGCCTGCCATGTCAGTAAAGCATAAATGTTTGTGGACAATAACTATGTGTTTATTTTTTCAGCAATTGGACTATCATAAACACAGACTGTCAGAATTGAAAGAGACCTTTAAGATAATCTAGTCAACTCTACTCCCCGGGTTTTACAGAAAGAAACTGAGGCACTGAGAGTGTATGCACATTACCATACAGTTATTCAGCAGCCAAACCAAGATTAAGACCCATGTGGCCTGAATCTAAAGTTAGGGCAGTTTCCTTTAGCTAAACATAAAGCCAGAGGCTTTCAAACATGTAAATGTGTAGAATACGTGTTCTACATTCTCTCCCCTTCTATAAAAGACTATATTTTGAAGGCTCTTGGGCTCATTGGGGGACTGGGCAGGAGCAGCCCTTAGCAGCCAAACGTATATCTCCCTGTGATGTGACTGAGCTGCCACTCATTGGGCCCTTAATCAAAAGTCCCCATGTTACTGGGTCTCACTGACACCAAAGAGATCAGAGTTGAGTATGACTATCATGGGCTATACCCGGTGAGACTTTGGTCTCCCTAGTGGTCGAGATCATGCTCAGGCCATGAGAGTCTGGTGGCCCACTGGGTTCCTCTGCTGTGCTCAGTGACCTTGACCTCTCTGTGGTTTTCACTTCAAAAACAATAAGAGTTGTATCAATTCTTATTTCTTGGGAAATAATATAAAGAAGTACCAATGCAGTTAAATGTGTATGGTAAGTACTTGGGAAATTTCCAAATTGAGAGTAGAAAAGATATTACACAACCTGTATTTTAGTTTGTCTTTTGTTTTTCAGTTTCTCTCTGGGCATGTGGGGCTGGCACAACTTTAGCTAAGCTATGCAAATGAGCTGGCAAAGTAACAGCTATTCAATCACAGATATTAATTATACTGGCCTCTCTCCAATAGGTGCTGAGGAGATGCACATGGTCTCACCCATAAGGAGGCTATAATCCAGTATTCACTGATTCAGAGAGGACTTAGGGAGGTACGTCGGATATGCTGTAGGGAACAAAACATAGATGCAGATACGGCTGCTCTGAGATAATGAATCTGAGCTTAACACAAAGCACTCTGGGGGCTCAGAGGAAAAAATAACTCCTAGCCAAACGATGAAGAAATGAGGATTCACATCAAGGATGGGGTGAGCTTCATGCTTCATTGAAGGATGAGCTGGTTGCTACGGATGGAGACAGAAGCAAGAAGTCCAGAGGTGGGAAATGGCTCACAAAGATGATGGCCAGTGCTGAAACTTTAAGACTGAGGCTAAAGCAAGGAACTCAAGTATATTGAGCACCTACTATGTGGCAGACACTGTGCTAAGTGCTTTGGATCCATTTGGATATTTCATCCTCATAAGAATGCTGTGAAATCCATAATATTCTCTTCATTTTATAAAGGGAATGCACTGAGGCTTGGAGGTGTTAAGAAACTTGCCCAAGATCTCCAAAGCCTATGCTTTTTGCGTTTGAGTCAAGTTGGGGCCTGACTCTGGAGGGCCATGAATGGCAGCTGGAGGTGTCTCCCAAGCTGTGGTGAGTCACTAGAGGTGTTTGAGCAGGGATGTGCCATGATCAGAGCCAGAGCTCAGACATCCCAGCCCTGACTCACTGAAAGTCCCAAAGCAAGATGCTGCCCCTCTCTGGGCCCTTGCCTCCCTGGTTGTGAGCTGAGCAAATTCTTCCAGTTCTAAGATTATAGGAGGCTGTTTTGGTTTTGTAGGGCTGCCATAAGAAATTACCATCAATAGGGTGGCTTAAAACAACAGAGAATTTTTCTCTCATAGTTCTGGAGGCTGGAAGAAAGAAGTATACTTCCTTGCCTCTTCCTCTTCTGGCGGTTGCCTGCAATTCTTGGCATTCCTCGGCTTGTAGACATATCAGTCCCATCTCTCCCTCCATCTTCACCTGGTGTTCCCCTTATGTTTTCTCTGTGTGTGTCCAAATTTATATTTTCCTATGAAGACACCTATTATTGCATCAGGGCCCACTCTAATCCAATATGACCACATCTTTAGTTGATTACATCTACAAAGACCCTATTTCCAAATAAAGTCACATCTACGGTTCCTGGGGTTAAAACTGGAATCTCTCTTTTTGAGAGACACCATTCATCTCAAAACAGAGGCCTGACAAGAAATTGTAGGGTGAGAAAGGAACAATAGAGGAATCAGAACGTCTACAAACTTTAGAGTTCACCATGTGGCCCAAGCCCCAGAAATGTCCTCATCATGACCACTGCTGCCACGAAGCCCCTCCTCTCATGGGCTGCTTACTTGGAATGTTAGCCACCTGAGCAAGGCCTGGCAGAAATACAAAGTCATGAGGGAGTCAAGAGAAGTGAAACGATGAGCTTTGTAAATGAGCCTTTCTCATTAGTGCCACCAGAATCAATGACCACTGAAGAAGGACCAAAGTGGTTTGTCCCCTCTGAAAGTGGAAAGAGGAGAAATCACTATCCCTGCATGGTTAGCTTTAATACAGAAGCCTTGGATCTCAACATTTCCATTTGTAATAATAGTATTTGTAACTAATGATGATTGAATTTGCTAGATGGTGGTTTGTAGGGCAGGCTATAGCCTTCTCCCCAAGTTATATGGTGGAAGGCACCAGCCTGCTATTGCCAGCCTGGGCACTCTTTCTGAGACCATCATTGTTTCTCTGTTATTTCAGATTCAAAGTAAGGAGTCTATTAGGCACTTCAGTGGTCATCTATTCCAACACCCACTTTGAAGGCATAAATCTGCTTTAGAACACCCTGACACTTGTTTACTAGCCTTTCCTAGACTGGTGGCAGGGAGCTCACTACATTCCATTCTGCCTTTGAACACTCTGACTGTAAGAAGGTTCAAACAAATTGAACCTAAAATTGTGACTCTGTAATTTCTACCCATTTGTTCTAGTTTTACTTGCCTTGTCTCTACTGAGAGCAATCTTCTCTCTTCCCTATGACAGTCCTTCACGTAAATAGAAATTGGCCCCCACATACCCTGGGCGTCCCCTCTCCTGAGGCTAATCACACTTTCTTCACCTTTTCCTTATTCCCTCACCATCCAAATTGACATAATAACACTTATTAATATATTTATTAGAGTGATTCAAGGGGAGGGGTCACATTTAGAGACAAAATGTAAAATCCCAGTGGTCAGAAGGCTCTCCTGGTGAAGTAGGGTCTCACTGGTGGTGTTGTTCATGGCTCCAGCGCTGGCCTGAGCTATTTAACCTTGGAAAAGTCTCTCTGTCAGGCAGATCACTAAAATGTAAGCTCATGGGGAGGAGAGGAGGCAGGAAATACGTCCAAAGCTGACTCTCAGAGCCTAGTGATGAATGAGTGAAGAAATAAATGAATGAGAGAAAACTTATCACTTCCTATCTGCAGATTTCAGAGCTGGTGATTATTAATTTTATTTTCATTCTCCTGTACTTTGTTTCATTTGCTTAACTTTATTGGGCCTTAGTTTTTACAGCTTAAAGTTCAGAAAAATAATAGTACCCTTTCTCACTTGCCTGTTGTGAGGGAAAATAATAACTGCAAAATCATCTATGACTAAAAGACCCTAGATATTCCACATATAACTACAAGATAAGAAAAATTCAGGTTTAAATATAGTGTACATTGGATCTGTAGCCTGCCTGTATTCCCAAAGCAAAAGGTCCTTTATACTTTTCATTGTATATACAATTACTTGTGCAAGCAGGAAATCAATGTTTGATTGAAGTGACTCAATTAATAATCTATAATAACCATAAATAAAGGGCTACTGAATTACTGAAACTCACTCATGTGTGAGAATCCACCTATTTTCAATAGGGAAATGGAGAATGACAGATAATAGAAGGGAGTTTCCCTACTGATTCAGTGACTTGGCAGAGACTGCCAGACTTTTATTTTCACAACCTTCAGCCTTAGGCGAACTGCTTCAATGTCCTGTGGAAGAAGTGGTGTAGAGCAGTGGTCCCCACCATTTTGGCACCAGGGACTGGTGTTTCTATGAGAACTAATATCTGATGATCTAAGGTGGAGCTGAAGTAGTGATGCTAGCACTAGGGAGCGGCTGCAAATACAGATGTTTTGTGCGCGCCTGCTGTGTGGCCCAGTTCCTAACAGGCCACAGACCAGTACCCGTCTGCCACCTGGGGGTTGGGGATCCCTGGTGTAGAGAGTGGGAAAGGACAGCAGGGCTCCAAACTTGCCTTGGAACAATTTTTCTGCCACTGACACATTTTTTGACCAAAGAGTGAAAAGAAAAAAAACAGAAACCCACCCACTGTTCCCTGTCCCTCCCCAGACAGATGTGGAGCCCAGAGAGGTACACAGTATTGAGTTGGAAAGCAGAAAGCTGGAGAGTTACTCCAAGGTTTGTTCTTGGGTGTGGGTTTCAGGATTTGTAACTACATGTGTTTAGCCACAGTAAATCAAGTGTTATGCAACATCATGAATGAGGAGCACTCCTGTGTTGCTTTTTGGAAGCTAGATATGAGGCTTCTTATCCTGAAATCAATGCAGCCTCCTCCAGCGGTCAACTATTTACAGAAGCCTGACTTCACTGGAGTGATCAGCTATGTGGGGAATTGGGAGGATCTTGCCAATCTTCCAGACACGAGCTGGGTGGATGAGAGCTGGGTGGATGAGCGTTTCCACTGTTGTGACAAAGTGATGAGGGGAGTTTGGCTGGGTTATTCTGTATCCTGAAGTGTGTGGGTGGAATGAGTTCTCCAGTTGGAGGGCAGGGACCTGGGCTGATTCATCTTTGCAACCCCCTCACTTGGGCAGCAGCCAGCACCTTGCTCCACTCTTTACTACCACCTCACAGCTCCCCCTCTTTCTCACTTTGTTCCTCTGAATCTGAATCCTATGATCTTGTCTCATCAGTACTCTCAATTCCCTTTCTCCTTGCTCTTCTCAATGAACTGACATCATAATATCTCAATATGGATTAATTATACATTTGGATTCTCACCTGCATCATCCTTGGGGGAAAAAATTTGTTCAGCTGTGAAAATTGATTCTATGACTACTGGCCAATGCTCTTTCCAGCATTATCTCGTTTGCTACCTCTGCAGAATAGGAATTATTTTTCTCATTAATTAGTTAATAAAACTATGGCTTAGCTAGTTATTTTTCAATGGTAGATTCAAGGAACTTCTTGGGGGAAATATTAAATTATTTTGGCTTGACTTATTGTCAGTTGAGAATAGTTGCTGCTCTTTCAATCTTTTAATGTCAGTATCTTTTTGTCTCACCACCAGTCTTGATTAAATTGCCACTTTATTTGGTCGAGATTTTTTTGGAGCCCATGAAAAAAATGACTGTAGAAACCCAAGTGTTTGCTTTTTAAAACTCTCTTAAGGTGACAAAATCTGGAAAAGGAAACAAAGGTGAAGTCTCAAGTTCCTGACCGAACTCTCGAAATAAGATGGCAGGTTTCTTTATATTATCTCTTATTATTATTGTCATTAGAAGGTAAAACTCATTTAATTTTACTTTATGAATTAGTTTTATCTTTAACCACTAAACTCCAAGAGAATGCCAGGAACTATCTGCTTATTCTCTTCCATGGGTATTCTCCATATCTTACTTCTGGAGATTATTTTTAAATTTTTAAAATATACACTGTTTCTAAGTGGAGAAATGGAAGAAATCATGTTCTGATACATTCTTTTGCTGATCTGTGAACCCTGCCTTTGCAAAGCCTCACCAACTACTACATGGTTTGTGAGCAAACCCTTGGATGTTTTCCCAAAGTTCACTCTAATTCAGTAAGAACAGTGAGGTGTAATAACGGAGAGCTCAGCAGGAAATCAGAGATGGCATCAGCATCACCAGGAGCTTGTTACAAGTACCAAGTCCCTGGCCTCACTCCAGACATTATTAATCAGAATCTGCACATTATCAAAATTTCCAAGATTCACATGCACATTGAAGTCTGAAAAACATTAGGTTCTGAAACACATGCTAATAATCCTCATTCTTCCCTTTCCCCAGTAAAAGATAGTTGATGAGAGATGGGTTTGGGTTTGGCTCCTGACACCACACACATTCCACCTTACTTAAGCAAACTGCTTCTCTGAGTACCCTAACATTGAGGTGGTCCTCCCCGTTAAAATGTATGTAAAACGCCCAGCACCCACACAATTCTAACCCAATCTTTTATATTCCCATTAAAGGGAAAATAACGTTAAAGCGAGGAACAGAAGCCAAAACAGAGCAGCCTCACCGTTCCATTTTAATTACAGAAAAATTTTAGTAGAATTCTAAGTAGAACTTTTAACTTTAAAAGAAAAAAATTATAATTGACTTTTGAACAAGGCACGCGCGGGGAGTGGGGTAGGAGAGTGGGGTTGTTAGAAGCACCGACCTCCAGCGGAATCGAAAATCCTCGTATAATTACTATTCAAAATAAAGCTTTTAAGTCAGATCCTGTTGGCTTTCCCTGCAAACTTGCCAAGCTCTGGAAACCTTATTCATCCTTCCATTCCGGACTCCCAACCAGGCAAGGTTTTCTCTCCAATTCGTAGCTCGGGAAGACTAAACAAAAACTATTTAGGTTCTAGAAATGACAGCGGCGAGGCCATATCTTGGGACATCAGCCGAAAACAAGAGCCAAGCGGCAATGCCACCTTGCACAAGCCCAGAAACATCCTCCCTTCAGTCTCCGCCTTCTTCTGGCGAAAACAGCCGGGAGGCGGGATTAGTACCGCGAATACGACAGGCCATGTTTTTCCACTCTCCTAGTTCCCCGCCGGACTCTAAAGAGCAATGCACAAATCTGGAAGGTACCATTCTGCGATATTCGTAGAAATATCTACGGAAAATTAAGTTACGAGGAAATTTTTAGATTTATATTTTATAATTATGGTAAATTCGAGATATAAAAAGGCAGTTTGGAGCAACTTATTCCTTTTTCCGTTCAACGCGGTCCTCCACTACTTGGGCTCGTTCATACGCCACTTCCGGGGACCGAGCTTTTGAATACCGGGAAACGCGTGCGTTCGGCCAAGAAGGTGTATGTGGCGGCTCTGTTAGCATGGGCCGAAGGAAAGGTCCAGGCACTGGATCCCTCGGCCGGGCCCTTATCCGCCATCAGACTCAGCGGAGTCGTAGCCACCGTCACACCGACTCCTGGGTAAGATAGATCATGTCATCTTTCTCAGACTGTCTAGTTATGAGAAGGTGAATGTGCGAAACCTGGAGTCAAAGGGCACAGGGAAGTTTTCCAGAGGAAGTGACATCTAAGTAGAGTTTTGAAAGATGGGTATAAATTTCTGCCAATCGATAAGCAGGTCTTTCTTCTAGGAGGGACACGAGGGTACAGAGTTAGAGGATTGAAAAGAGGGCTAGTGTGATGATATGGCTGGAGTGAGATCCTCAAACGTCTTAAATGTCAGGATGATAGTTTGATCTTTTTGCCTTATAAGCCATTGGAACGTTTGGAAGTTTCTGAGCAGGAAAGACACATAAACTACTTTTTGTATTAATTTGTTCAAATAATTGACCCTGTAACAGTGGCTAGTTGTTACTAGAAGTGCGTAATAACTCTAATTCCTGCCTCACCCTTATTCTCTAGTAGTTTGGCTCAAAGATGAACAGCTTCTCTCCAAATTGTGGTGGGCCGGCCTAATATTTTCTTGGACGTAGGGACGGTCATAGTTTTAGGATCCTTGAAGAATGGACAGAGTATTTTGACTTGTGCTTGTTATTTGACCGTTCATAATCCCAGGCTGTTGAGACTAAGTTCTTAGTAAGAATCTGTGCTCTAAAGTCAAAAATGACCCTGGTGCTATCTGTCACCGCATCTAATTTACATCCATATAATATGCACAGTAAGCAGCATTGAGGGCTCATCAATATTTTATCAGGTCAAAATTTCCCTGGACATTAGTGGTAATTTTAATTTGATTTTGAAGCAACTTGTTTTTAATGTAGTGTTTAGGAAACGGTGGGAAGATTGAAAAACAAATTCGAAAAAACTGAATTCTAACCTTTACTCTGATTTTTGCTGATTCTGTAGCCTTGGGAAAACCATCTAACCTTTTAACCTTAAATTTTTAAATTTATTTGTACCTGTGCTGAGTGTGTACCTGGGATGGTATTTATCAAACTCTGGATTGTATCTGGTAATCAGTTAAATGGGTTGCAACTAGCCCTCTTTTTAACCCACCAGAATAATCAGAGTGTATTTTATGTAATAAGTTAACTTTTTTAGGGTTCTTTTGTTTCCAATTTTACTCTACCAAATGGTACATAATTGTATCACTATGTGTATCACAGCATTTGGGTCACTGGGTAAAAGGGATTTCTTACTGTGGATCGCCAAAAAAATTTTGACTACTTATGGCTACGGGACCAGAAAGTCTGGGTTCAAATTCTACCTCTGACATTTATTGACTGCAACTATAGGCAATTTATTTTATCTGTTTAAGCCTGTTTCTTTGTCAGGTAAAATAGAAATACATTAAAATTTGCTTAAAAAGATTTTTAAAATTAAATGAAATAATCAGAAGTGCTTATCATAAGGTAAGAAAATGCTCATTTAAATGTTAACTATTCTTAGTATTGACTCTAAAAGGGCTGACATCACACGGAAGACTACAGAATAGTTCTTGGGATTTTAGAGTTTGTTTGACTGTCAAGAACAGAATAGAGTAGCTCTGTTTTTACCCTGTTTTTTATTCATAGTTACACACAAGTGAACTCAATGATGGCTATGATTGGGGTCGTCTTAATCTTCAGTCGGTGACTGAACAAAGCTCCCTTGATGACTTCCTTGCAACCGCAGAACTTGCAGGAACAGAGTTCGTAGCAGGTAAGTTGTTTATTGCTGAGTGCATCTGATACTGGTCACATTTCTGTCTTTGCTGACCAGACACAAATAGGTCTATGTGGAAGTATTTTGTGGATCTTACTGAACTTATAAATGAACTGTCTTTAACCTAAAGGCAGATATCACAGAAGCATTGTGGGAAAGTTTAGTTGAACCTAGGCTGTGAGCTATATAATGTGCCACAGTTTTAAAACTGAGCTCTAAAAAAACACTTCAAATAATACATCATCATAACAAGTTCAAGAAATTCCATCTCTCATAGGAAAAAGACCAGAGTCAACATTATGGTGGACAATATTAGCATTTCCCAGAATGTTTTCTGATACCATTGTTAGAAACAAAATTCTGGACTTGTAGCTATTACTTAGGCGGTTTGGATTGTATTTTAAAGCACTTGTCAACACATTGTAGTGAATTTTCCATGTGTATAATTTGTTTTAGTCACTGCTCTTCCTTGTTTTTTGTTTGTTTCTTTGTGGAGGTGTTATTTTGTTTTGGGGCTATGTGTATCTAGGCGCTTAGAAAAGTACCTGGCACAGAGATGGCATTATAAACTATTATTTCTATTTCTATTTTATTATTATAAATGTTATTCTGTTTAGCAAATTCATTTATTTGTTTAAAATACTCTTATTGAGCCCCAGCTACTCTCAGTCTTTGTACTAAGAGTACAGTGTTGAATAAGACAAATTTTGTTAGGTGCTGTAAAATAAGTCTGTAGCAGACAGTGGAGTTATAAAAGATTGAGTTAGTATTCATTTCTATCTGAAGAAGACTAGGGCCAATCAGGGAAAGCTTTACCCTGGAGCTGAGTCTCAAAAGGTGGGTAGATGTTAGAAGGATGGATGAGATGACACAGGATGGTATACACAGACAGGCAGAGGACCCAAGCTGAGATATGAGTAGCAACCTACATTGTTCAGAAATGGTTAGAAGTTTGGCCTTACTGGTCCTTAAAGTACACAGGGGCAGGATATGATGAGCAAACACAGGGGAGGTGGGCAAGGGCCAGATCTTGGATAAGCTCTTTCAAGGAGTCTTTGAGGGGCTTAAGTAAGTATAAAACATGATTTCATATTTTATTAAAGATGACTGGTGAATTTTGAAGAAGACCAGTTAGGAGACTTGCTTTAGTCTAACAAAAGAAGCAAGCGAGAACTGAAATAGCAATAGTTAGAAGAATGAAAAAAAGAACAGGAATAAAATTGTTAGGGAGCTAGAATAAACCAGACTTTGTGGAGGGGGTGGAATAAGTAAAGAAGTAAATAAGTAAAGAAAAGCAAAGAGTGGTAGAGCCATAATTGGAGGTGAGAGAAAAGGAGAGTAGAAAGTAATTGAATAGAGTTAATGAGTGTTGTGTTCTTTTAAGATATTTGACTACGGCAAGGAAAGAGAGAGGTTTGTGTATGTGTGTGTAAAATCAAGGTTAATATTAAATGTACATAGGTTATGGCGTGACAGCCAATAGAGAGGGAGAGATTGAAAGTACAACATTTGATTTGGCAGGATCTATTACAAATTTCTAAATTTTGGTATCTGCACTAGAGCAATGGTTCTCAAATTTTAGTGAACATCAGGATTACCTGGAAAGTTTGTTACATGGATTCCTTGGCTCCTTTCTTGGAGATTCATTAGGTGTGGGTTGAGCCTGATAATTTGCATTTCTAACAAGTTCCCAGATGGTGCCATATTTTAACAGTGAATACTTGGAAACAACCTTAAATGTTCAGTAGATGGGAAAATGGCTAAATAAACTGGTATAGACATGCTATGAAATACTGTTTGGCAAAAAAGAATGCATTAAGTTTCTGGATACTAACATGAAGAATCTCCAAGACCCATTATCAAATGAAAAGACCAAGTCGGAGAATAGTATGTACCATTTGCATTAAAAAAATAATCTAACCGAGTACTAGATATATCAGGGTGATGATCTAAGTTATTTAAATGTCTAATCACGATACTGTACACTTGAAACTAATATATGTATGTCAATGTAATTGAAAAATTTTAAATATTACTCAAAAAAATCTACCAATCCATATATGTATGTATATATTAGGAAAAAACTTGGGAAGCTACACATTTAATCAGTAACCTCAAAGGAGGGAACTGGGATTGCAGGGGTGGAGAAAAGGGTGGAGGTTGGTCATAGAAATATGTGCCTTACAGTATGGTTGATTTTTTTACAAGGAGAGTTTATGTATTGTGTAATTAAAAGTTAATTTTTAAAAATATGAAATAAAATAGAGATTAATGAGGAAATAGAGCAAAGTTTGAGTCCGGAAGGAGATGAAAATAGAATGGGACCAAAAAGTTGGAGAGATTGGCTTTATACAAAAGAAGGAGCGCAGCTTCCTCTGAAGCTGAAAGAAGGGAGCTGAAGGTTGATGCGCACACTGAGGAACGTGTAGATGAGAAGTTGAGATGCGGCATGTCTAATAGCTTCCATGTTTCTCTATTAAGGTAGATCATCTTCCAAAAGACTGCAAGCAAAGGAAAGTAGGGAGCTTAAGGAGAGTATTTTTAGTTTAGGAAATGGGAAAAATAAACCAAAAACAGAAGGATTTTCCTCCATTTGTGGAAAGTCCTAGGTCTTAGCTAATACTAGTCCCATATACTTGTAGTGACGGTGTGGTATTGTGAAACATATATATTTTATTCTATAAGAAACATATGTATTTGGTCTTCTTCCCAGGTTCCTGACATGAAAATTTCTAAGACCTTTGGAATGTCTGGAGTGATGAGAGTGTGTTTTTGTATGCGAATGTGATCATTGGTGGTTGGGGACCCTTAGATAACTTCAGGCTGAGGGTTGGTATCCAGACAGACCTGGTCATAATTAGAGTGTTGGAACTTTCAGCTCCACCTTTGGGGAGGAGAGAGGGGCTGGAAAATTATGTAATCACTAATGGCCAATGATTTGATCAGTTGTGCCTACAATCAATGAAAGGCGAATGCAGTAGAAAAATGGACAAGATACTTGAAAAAACACTTCACAAAAAAGGAAAGCCACATTGTCAAAAAAAAAAAATATGTGAAATGCGAGTTAAAACTTAATGAAATATGCTATCTATACCCACCAGAAATTATAACAGAAAAAGACGGATACCTCAAAGTGACACTATTTATAATTAGTGTCAGAATAGAATGGAATTGTAGGACACCCAGTTGGTGTTTGGAGAGTTGGAGAATTGGTGCGGGAAAACGAACACATTTGGTGTCAAAGTGTTGATGGTAAACACAGTTCAGAGACAGATGGCTCCATTATTGTGTAATTGCAGCAGCACTCATAGCATTGCTGTTGAAATGAGAACAAGAAAGGATAGTTGGCTTTCTCTGAGGTTGGAGATTTGGGAGTATGTGCGGTGGAGTAATGAATTCTGATGTTCAGTCAGAGAGTGGCTAAATGTGTGTACCATATAGTTGTAGCCAAATTGGGAAAGAAGTGAAGCCTCGAGTTGGATGATGGACTAGGGAAGAGGAAACAATCACAGGGTAGAGGTATTTACAGTGGTTGGACAATGGGTTGGACAGTGGGAGAGAGATCACTATTGGAAGGAGGAATTAATGTGAAAAAATTGTCAAATATGGGGCTTGAGGAGTGTTTTAACTGTTGATTGAAGGTGGTTGAGGGTGACATGTAAGAGAATGGTGATTAGGTTGAGTATACTCTAGGTGACTAGACTCTGCAGACCAAGGTCCTAGATGGTATTGGTCTGAGGAGAGTTATAGACTGCAGTCTTTGCTTAAACCCGTCAAGAGGAACATTGCTGAAGATGTCCCATTATCTTTGAATAGGACCTTCCCTAGGTGGTTTTGTAAGAAGCTTAGCTGGCTGTAAGGTTCTTATCTCAGTGGAGTCTCCTGCCCTAGGAGAATAAGTAGCTGTGTGTCCTGAATAGGGCTGGAACAACTGGCAGAGGGTGGGGAATAGAGTCCTAAACAGAAGTCTCTATAGTTTATACATGAACTTCACATTTATTTTATTCCTTTGAATACTAGAAGGCATCAATCGTGGGTATTGATCATAAATATTATATAAGTTATAGCAATATAGTAGTTCGCCAGTTGTAACTGCAGCGAATCTCTTTGCCGAATGTTTGCTTCCTCCCCCCCATACCCATTGTCTTATAATTATTCTGCATATGTAAAAAGAGATTGGTTGTATTAAAATCTTTACAATTTTTCCCACTCCTCCTGCATTTAGCATATTAAGTTTTATAAATTATATCATTGAAAAAAAATGTTTCCTTTTGAAAGCTTTAGTAAAGATCTTTTCTTTTTTTTTTCTTTTTTTTTTTTTTGTAGAAAACTTGACTTGAAAATTATAATTTGTCCAAGGCTAGAGGAATCTCAAGAAAGCTTTAATTCTGTTTTTGGTGCTGATATTTTTAGATTTCTAAATAATGACCAATATTCACACTCTGTCTTACCTCTTCTTTTCCATGAACAGAGAAACTTAACATTAAGTTCGTGCTTCCTGAGACTAGAACTGGATTGCTGTCCATTGAGGAGAGCCAAAGGATTAAGAAGCTCCACGAAGAAAATAAACAGTTCTTGTGTATTCCAAGAAGGTGAGTTGAACAATAATGCAGGACATTACAAGATGTAATAAGGCAACTAAGTATAAAATTTTTAATTTGATATTTACTCTTTTCCTACTACCTTTTCTCAGCTACCACTATTAAATCTAATACCATTTTATTTTGGTAACTCATGTGGAACTTTTTTTCCTCTGATTGTTTCAGACCAAAGTGGGACAAAAAAACTAGCCCCGAAGAACTCAAACAGGCAGAAAGATAATTTTCTAGAATGGAGACGTCAACTTGTTAGGTGAGATTTGCCTAGAAATTCTGACTCAGACATTTTGGTGTACTTACATTATTATTTGCATTTTGAAGGCTTGATTCTTTTAAAAGAGAAATAGTAGATTGGCGTGTCTATGCAAACAGCATTACTGGGTATATGTGAATCCTTGCACAAAGATAGTGAGTTGGTTATTCTGTTGTGTTCCTGGCCTTCTATCCTTTTTCTACCCTTCTCCAGCCATTAGTCACCCTGGAGTTTGATCCCTGCTCTTGAGCATTCTTCCAGGAAGAATGTCTGAAAGAAATGTCACTTTGATAAACTTCCAGGGATTAAATAGATTAAGTATAAAACTTTAATTTGATTTTCATATTAACTAGCAGAAAGCCTATAAAAATAATATGTGTGTACTTATTTTAAATGCAATTAATTTGAGTGTGTATATTACTTGAAATCTTTTAATGTAATCTGGCAAAGATATAAACTTCTCATTTTAAAGCCAGGCTAGAAGAGGAACAAAAGCTGATACTGACTCCTTTTGAAAGAAATTTGGATTTTTGGCGCCAGCTCTGGAGGGTGATTGAGAGGAAGGTATTACCATTTTCTTTATCGGTAATAATGTCGTCGTGGTGTTATGTTAGATTGGGATGTTAATATATGTTTATAGGCCCAGAGATGGGGAAGAAGGGACAGGATTAAGCTGTGCAGAGGGCTGTTGAGAATTATTATAAAAACTGGAAGTATGATACTATATTTCTTTTAAAATATAGGTGTTCGTTGTTAGATAAACATTGATAAGCTTGTGAAAATAGTGAACAATCTGTAAGATAAGTTCTGAAGCACTTATGGTTATTTCAGCAAATGTATATTGAATTCCTACTGTTAATATGGAAAATATGGGTGTGAAAAGGGGTAGGTAGCTGCCTGCAAAGAACAAAGATGTTATGGGAGGAGTGGGACAAGCAAAGTGCCAGGTACCAGGGCAGATAGAGGAATAAAATAGTCTTTGCACTCAGATGACATAGTATCTAGTGAAATAGGAAGCAGAGTGTGACTCCTACTAGTTTATTGATAGAAAGGCATTAGGCCAAGTCATAGCAGAGGAAAGAGCAGTTGATAAGGATTGGAGGAAGTCAAGGGGTGATTTGTTTTAATTGGGATTTGGAAAGAAGAGAATGATTTTAATAAATTGAGAATGGATATTTTTAGTCTTTTTTAATGTCCAGATTGTTAGAAACTGATGAATCAGCTTTCTCCAGTGACCTTTTTGGTATAGTTAAAAGTTTTTTGTTTTCCTCAAAGTGTTTGAATTATTGACAAGCCTCCATAAATGAACCTTGTTTTTGAAGTGATACTTTTTAAGAAGGAACCTTCAGGATGTGTTGTTTTGTTTTGTTTTGAAATCTGTACAATATACCCAGTAAGAACATTAGGAAACAGGATGCTTTAAGTGGTTCTCAGAAAAGAACATTAGCACATTTAGTATTGTTATGAAGAGAACAGGACTTGGATTAAACTTGTAAACGAGGTGGGGTGTAATAGCCTGACTGAATGGGACAGGGCAGCGGACCTGAGAGCTCGCTATTCAAATTGATTTCGGTCCCTACTGCACCCTTGCCTAGATTTGATGCTTCTAATCCTGAGCTTTATCAGGGCTCTGGCATACACATGCTTGCTTTTTACTGCCTTGACATTTCTTAGTTGCTGTTCTTTCTTTTTCTTTGTCCTAATGAGTTCCAGCCTTCACTTTCATTTTTGTAGGTTTTGAGAGGGAACAGAGGTAACCACATGTGTTCTTCCATGTTGATTTAACAAGGAGGCCCTTTACACGTTTTTTAATGCCCTTAAATAACTGGTTTCCCCAGGGTGAGCTGATACTTATTGAAACTTCTGCTTTTAATTGGGTTATGGTATTACTTGCTCTATTATTGTTATTATGTGGTATTTCTCTTTTTATAAGAGGACATATTTCTAGCTCAAGGAATATAGTTTGTGTTACATGAAAGTGGATCTGAGTTACATAGAAATATTATCAATAAAGTGACTACTGCCACATCTTTTAACGGGAAATATTATTAGTCTGTTCTGTGGAGCAGATGTCTCCTGTTTGGTAACAGGCAGCTAAGCCATCTGCCTCTTTTAATGTCAAGAGTAGTCATAAGGAAAGATTTGATGTGTAATGTGTCATTGAGATGCAGGAAACTGCTGTGGCAGTGAGGGCAGAACACTGTATTCCAGTAAGATAAGGTGTTTCCATTGTATTGCATAAACCCTTCCTGGTGCATAGTTGGCACTTTGCTCTGTATCCCAATTCAGCACACAAAGCAAGCTGTCTTAAATTTGTCTTCTTTTCTTCCTGGTATTTCTAAGCTAATTATTCTTTCTGCATGTTCTGGAGATAAACATCATGTCTGTGGACTTTGAAATTTTAGTCTATTAGGCTTTGTCCATTTTTTGCAACCATTCTTGCATTTACTATTAAATCCTTACAGTTTGAAAATGGTGACCATTACCCTAAAGAATAAAATACCAGGGCCTGCCTAATTTGAGAATTTAAAAACAATTCATCATAAATTAGCAAGTGTGTGAGTTCATTTGAATCACATAATCATGCTGGAAATTTAGCTCTTTTGAAGGAAATGTGCTTCTTCAAAAGCTCTGTCCTAAAGGGTAACTGTGATTTAATACATTTCCTTGGTGTTCAGCCTAGTTGCATAAGAGTTACCTCAGGAAAGGCTAACCAGAGAGGGATTTTGGGGAGACTGCTGTAAGGTAGTAGTACATCTGCAACTTATTTCCTTCCAGTGGCAGTCACAGCTGGCCCTTAAAGCATCTTTCCTATCCATATAGGCTGAAAGAAAGAAGTGAAATATTTATTCTTGCAATGCTGGGCTGCTGTGTTCCTGTCCACATTTTTGTGGGATTTGAGGAATTTGAGGGATTTGCTATTAGCTGCAGAAATTTTCTTATTGCTACATCTTCTTATATGTGATGGAAGAAGTTGGACTCATCATTCCTGCTTCAGGATGGCAACTTAAGTTGACATATAGCTGTTTTTTGTTTTTGCCATTTAAACACATTCTTGGAACTGGTGGATGATTATTTGCTAGATGTATGCTTTCTCTTGTCAGCTTCAGGTTTAAATAAGGTGTAGGCTTTGATAGGGACAACTGTCAGCAGGCGATATATTAGTTTTCTTTGAAGCCTTAACACGGTGTAGATTTGGTACTGAATAAACAGTAAACCTCACCTTGGATTGAAATACTTGGAATACTCTTATCTCTCCAGGAGAGTTTACTAGAAGATACATTTTAAGTTTTAACAATGAAACATCATTAGAGCCCCTCTAAGCAATATTAAGAGCAGGACAATGTTATGTTTCGTACTGCCTGAATTCCCATTCTGACTCTATCACTTAGTAGCTGGTAACCTTGGACAAGTTACTTGACTCTTCTAAGCTTCAGTTTCCTCATGTATAAACTGGGGATAATTGTACTTAAAAAGTTAATATATCAAATGCTTAATATATGGAATGTGTTTGCTACTATTATGTAGGTAGTGTTTCCTTTCTCTTCACAATGATTGAAGTATCTCAATTTGTTTGCTTGCAGCGATATTGTGGTCCAGATAGTAGATGCTCGAAATCCGCTTCTGTTTAGATGTGAGGATTTGGTAAGTAAAGTGTGACAAGATTTAAACCTAAAGTCCTTGGAGCAGCTGTGGGAAAACAGCATCACTGATAGCAGTAACTGTCCGCAAGCATTCTGTATTCTCTTCTAGCTTTGTTTAATTAGGCCTCCCTCTCCTCCCAAGGTCAGGAGCTTGCACAATGCAACTGTTTAGACAGATGTTTTCCCTTCTCAACAATTGTTTTCATCTGCAGGAAGGCACAAACACTGACACAAACTTTCTAGCTTTTAGTTTAAAGCCACTTTGTTAATTTACATTTGCCAGGGTTACTCATTTTTTAATAGACACCAGTCACAGTAGCCTTTTACTTACTTTAGCATATTCCTGGTCACTTCACTCCTTATCCATCCCATTAAGTTTCTCTTACACCTTTGGTATTACCCCTGTAGTGGTTTACAAATAAACTAAGTTTGTAAAGCATCATGGGGGTAATAGGTAAAGTGTGAGGATCATGTGAAATAAAGTAGTAGGGGCTTTGAGTTAATAAAATACTGTATGCACATGAAGTAATCCTACTAAGGACCATAACAGTAATAAAACATGATTTTTAAATCTACTGGCAAATAATATAAATCTTAATGGTGAAAATCCTATGAAGTCAATTTTTCTTCTGGTGTATATCCTAATAAAGAGCCAAACTTGGATAATTAATTTTTATTATTGAGTCTTGGTTTTCTTTTAGTCTTCAAAAATAATTTTTACATTAAAAGTTAAGGTTATTATTGGCTATTGTAGTCCATGCTGATTGACAAATCTAGTAGTTATGCAGTACTTTAACTTTGTTATAAAGAAACAATGCAGCATTATTAAAGAGGGGACTACATTATTTAAAGAAAAAAGATCCTGTTATACTTTGAAAGGACAAGAAAGCGTTTCTTTTTACCCCTTCCAGTTTCTTATGCTACATATTTCTATATGTGACCTAACTTCTTTTCAACGCTTTTTGAGGATCAGTAGAATGTATCATGATTCAAAAATCTTTAAATTAGGAATGATTTAAAATGAAGTGCAGTAAAAACTTTTAGTCATACCTGGGGGTCTTCAGTATAATAAGCCTAATTTTTACTTGTTTGAAGAGACCTTCCTAAATATCTTTGTCTTGCCTAGGAATGTTATGTGAAAGAAATAGATGACAATAAGGAAAATGTTATTCTGATAAATAAGGCAGACTTGTTGACTGCTGAGCAGCGGAGTGCCTGGGCCACATACTTTGAAAAAGAAAATGTGAAGGTTATTTTCTGGTCAGCTTTGGCTGAAGCCATTCCACTGATTGGTGACTCCAAGGTAACCTGGGGGACTTTTTCAGGTTGGGTCTCAGGGAAGAGGATCTTGGTTTCTGATTAGTGTGTGTTGGTTTCTTTATTGGAAATGCATGGGCATTTGGAGGGTTCTGTTCGTTTCGTTTCTCCCTAAGTGCTGTGATAGCAGGATGACCTACAGAAAAATACGTCACAGGGTTATCTTCGTTGGTTGTCAGATAGTCTGCCATCCACACAGCCCTGTGCTACACACTGATATTAGTTATAATCTGTAATATTTTTGAATGATAGGTTTGAAGTTGTATAGGAAGTTTATAATGACCTTGTGATTGCTTTTAAGAGAAGTCAGAACAAAAGGAAGTCAAACATATAAAACTGAAGGATGTAGTAACTTCTCAGGACTGATTAGAATCTTTTTTGACTTTGTTTTGAAATTAAAAAAAAATGAAGTAATCCTAAATTAATTCAGAGTTTGTTATTCACTCCCTTGAAGGGCTATATTATGCTCTGGGCTCATTGAAACCTGTGAACAACCACCTCTTCAAATATTTAAGAGACATGTTAAGCAATATCTCATCCCATCTTTACATGTGGAAAAGGTTTTTTCATTTTTGTTTTTCCCTCAACTTAGGACATTACTATTTCTTTTAAATATTACATTAGTGAGTTGGGGCCAAGGTAGACTTTATTTTGCATGTGCAATTGCTTTCCTCTACTCCTAGCTTTGAATTATCTGCAGATTTTGTGTATTTTATCCTTCTATATATTCTTTCCAGTCATTGAAAACATTACTGAATAGATTAGGACCAAGAATAGCACACTGTAATTCTTTTATGGACTTACTAAGCACTCAATATCAAGCATTTTAACATGATGAATGCAGATGTGTTTGCAAGGAGTAATAATCACAGTTATTCTGTTAATAAAATTTAACTCATAGAAAATTTATTCTCTGCCAGGCACCACTATTCTAAGCACTTTTATTTTATTCAACTCAATTTCTCAATAGTAAGTATTAGTGCTTATTGTCCTCAGGCAGCCTGGCTTCATTTATCACTATATTGCTTAGCCTTATGTACCAATCCATTGGTAAAAGGATTGGAAAAGGATTAGTTTCTATCTGTAGTGTTCCCTATTAACCAAGTAGTAGATTCCAAAGGGAAATGGAATTTTGTTGGCATAATCTTGTTCTTAGGGAACCGTTGTTGCCCTCCTATTCTGACTGGCTTCTTTTTTAGGTCTCACCAGCTAAACTTGTAGAATGGATTACTAATCAGATTTTTATGCTAATGGTTGTGTGATTTTATGAAAGATATTCTTTCTTCCTTTTTAAAAGTTTAGGCCCCTATTAGATTTCTCCCAAGTCCTCAGAAATTGTTTTTCTCATGATTTCCCAAGACAAAAACTACAACTACCATTGTATGATATCATCTTTGTAATCAAATGGCAATGTCCATCGTGAATATGACATGAACTTATAAAAATAATTGATACTTAGTTTTCTCACTATGTGAAGTGTTTTTCTTCCACTCCAGTTGGTTTCTTTCCTTTCTTTTCCCTTTGAAAATATATAATCATTTTTTTAGTTGAGTTCCTTGGTTTGTTCTTGGTCATCTGTTAAATTGCACTGTGTTTCCCCAAAAGATTGACTTTTCTTTTTTTTATTTTTAATGTTACTACCAAAGTCCGTTTGTTGTCTTTACCATCTATCTTTCCTGACTTAAATTATTCTAGCTTTAGTTTTTCTAATATACACTCATGCTCAGTCACATTATTTTCTACCTCTTTCATATTTTAAAATGATTCAGAAAAGCTCAAAGACTTCTTTACATTTATTGCTTATTTATCATAGAAATTCTTTCCAATTCCATGTTCCTTTTGAGTTGCCAAACATTATTTAGAATCATACCTATTTTCCCTGATATTTTGTTTATATCTCTTTCCTAAACTTTGGGATACCTGTTTAACTGAGTTCATCATGTCCCCTTCTGTGTTGGCTGCTCATTCTAGCACTAGGTTATTTGGAAATGATATAAGATTTACATCACTGCTAGATACAAACCAGTTCATCTTTGTTAGTACAATTCAGTAATACTGTAAATTGCCTTCTTTCTCTTTGTTATCAATAGGAAGTCAGAAGAATTAACACATGAATAGTACATGATTGTTTTCTTTCTCCAAAGGAAATTTTTAATTGGTGAATAATTTCCATAACTGGAGTTGATTTTAGTGGCTCCTGCATTTTACAATACAGGGAGCTGTCTCTACAGTGCTTTGATTTATTAAAGGCAATTATTAAAGAACAGCAGTTTTCTCAAAACATGCAAACCACTATCTTTAAAAATGTAAATGTAAAATGAAGCTCAAATGACAAATTATGCCCTTCTTGCTTTGTGCAGAGAGGAGAATGTTAAATGTTTTATTGTAAATGAGAAATGGCTTTTGATGCAGGCTTCCTAACCTTGCTTTCTTTAAAGATTTTTTAATTACAAAAGTAATATATATTATTTGTACAGAAGTTCAAATAATGCAGAAATGTATAAAGTGAACGCCAACTGCTCCTCCCCTCTCCCGAAGGCACCACTGTTGATAGTTCGGTTGTGTCCTTGCACTGAAAGGCTTGCATTGTCTCCTCCATAACTTTTTTCATCCTCTGCTTCATCTTAGATAATCAATTAGGAGTGAAAAGGGCACTTCTGAACTTTTGTGGTTTCTGTTATTTCCTCAGGAACAACCAAACAGAGGTACTGAAGAAGCCAACACAACTGACTTTGAAAACTCCAGTTGTGATGAGGGTGAAATTCCACACAGCAAGACGAACATCCAGACAGGGATTCTCTCTCCTTCTATGAAGTTGTCAGTAGTGATGAAGATGACAGTGAGTATGAGGACTGTCAGGAAGAGGAGGAAGAAGACTGGCAGACATGTTCGGAAGAGGACAGCAATTCTGACGAAGTGGCCTATGGCCAGGATTGGAAGGAAAGCTGTACAGGATTCTGAGGCTCAGGGCAGGAAAACACCACAGAAGAGGCAGACACACAATTTTAGTCACCTGGTATCAAAGCAAGAATTACTAGAAATCTTTAAGCAGCTGCACACTGGGAAGAAAGTGAAAGATCAGCACCTTACTGTTGGACTGGTAAGATGAAATGTGTCATAAAATTATTACCATATGTGACAGTCTTTATTCCCCATCCTTTGGTAGCTGCACTGGAACCCCAGAGACCGGTCAGGTTTCTGGCATCATGGGGAACATTAATCCCCTCTTATTGCCCATTGGCATCATGGGAGTAGGCAGTGTGACAGGCAGATCCCAACTCAAAAGAGTGAACTTTCTCAAGGTTTATATTGGTTATACCCCTGTTCATATTATCTTCTCCAGTCTCCCTCCAGTTTAGCCCTACCTGTCATGTGACTTACCAAGAGATACTAGAATGAGAGTGCTTTTAAGATTGTCTTTAGACTTCTAGTCCAATGTTCTTAGTTTTAGATAAGATAGGCTTTGGTATCCTGTGATCCTTGCCAACTTATACCGTAAATGTTCCAGAAACATATTAGGGAGAATCCCAACATCTTGGGGCCAGGGAAAATATGACAAATGCTTTAGCTGTGTTAAACACCACCAATAAGGGAAAGAGATCACATAACTAACTGCATATACCCTAATTCCAGGGTGGCTATGAAAAGGGTCCAAACCCCAAGGGATACAGCATTGTTTCAGATAGCTACATCTTTAGCTAAGTAAATGTAAAATGTTAGAGAAGGTAATTTTTTAAAGATATTCCATCCAAGAGAACAGAAACAGTGAAGGAGAGCAAATATTGGAATGTTTCAAGTTTTCCAGCTCCTAAATTACATGCCAGGTATAGCTAATCCTAATTATTTTTGGTCGCCCTTCTCTCTGAAAAGAAAAGCTTACTTATGACATTTTTTAATGCACTGAGAGTTTTCTCTGGAGCGAGGCAGACATAGGTATAATTCCCAGTGCTGCAGTGGGCTGCAATGGGCTGCAGTGGGTGTAATTTATTTGCTATAGTGAGACTAACTTACTTGCTGTGAACCTTGAGAAAGTTACTTAATTTCTCTCAGCTTTAAGCCTTCATTTCTGTTTATGCTAAAAATTCATTATCTACCTGCACTAGAAAGCCTAACTTCCCTACATGTGAATTTTTTTTCTCACATTTATGGAAGTGTAAGCAGCCTCTCTCACTTCTTAGTTTCTTATTCTAGAAATCCTAAGAATAGGTTAATTTACTCATTTTACAGATGTTTATTGATCACCTGTCATATGCCAGGCATCCTGCTGGGCCCTAGCAGTATATCAGTAGACAACACAGACACAGTTCCACCCTCAAAGATCTTATAATTACAAGTGTGATGAGAGTTAGAGATAGGGAAGTTCAGTAGCCTATAGGAGTATCTAATCAGGGAACCTGATGGGGGTTAGGGGGAGGAATGTCAGCAACAAAAGTCCCCTTGGCCCCCAACATATAACATTTAAACATGTAATAATATATCATGTAATCAATATATAAACACAAAACATTAGGAGAATAATGAAATTAATAAGCAGTTACCCGAAATCTTTAAGAGAGATTTTGACAAGTGATAGCGGAGGGGAGTGCCAGAGAGGAAAAAGGTAAATGTCTAAGCAAAGCCCTGGAAATGGAAAGGTGTGTTCATGGAATGGCCAGTGATGCAGCTGAAGTAGCTGAAGTTTAAAGAGTGGTGAGAGTTAAGACTGGAATAGTGAAACTTTTCTGCACTACCCAGAGAAGGGCCATATGGCATTTTTCTAGGTTCCCACATAACTTCAAAGAAAAACTGTCACAATATCCGGAGCCCTTGATGTCCTGCAAGTGAAGGAGGAGGATGTCCTCAAATTGCTTGCAACAGGAGCGCACTTAGGTGGCACCAATCTTGACTTCTAAATGGAACAGCACATCTACAAAAGGAAAAGCAGCAGCATCTACATCATAAATTTGAAGGGAACCTGGGAGAAGCTTCTGCTGGTCGCTCATGCCATTTTTCCATTGAAAACCCAGCTGATGTCAGTGTCATATCTAGGAATATTGGTCAACGAGCTATGCTGAAGTTTGCCGCTGCCACGGAGCCACAGCTATTGCTGGCCGCTGCACTCCTGGAACCTTCACTAACCAGACTCAGGCAGCCTTCTGAGAGCCGAGACTTCTGGTGGTCACCCATCATAGGGCAGACCACTGGCCTCTTACAGAATTATCTTATGTTAACCTGCCCACCATCGCCCTGTGTAACACGGACTCTCCTGTGCACTGTGTAGTCATTGCCATCCCTTGCAACAATGAGGGAGCTCACTCAGTGGGTCTGAGGTGGTAGATGCTGGCCAAGAAGTCCTGCACACGTGTGGCACCATTTCCTGTGCACACCTATCGGAGGTCATGCCTGATCTGCAGAGATCCTGAAGACATTGAGAAGGAAGAAAAAAGTTAAATTCCATTTTAAAGTTTCAGCAAGACGAAACTTGTTAGTGTTATTAAAAATTCAATATATGTTGTGATGATGAAAATAAGTGATGCTCAGCTTGGAAGATGCAATGGAAACAGCGAAATGCCTATAGATGGGGAGGTATGGGGAGAGCTAGAAACAAGGCAGTGAGTTTTAATGTAGCATCTGCTGTTACAGCAATACTGTAAAAATAGAATGCACTTAGTTTGGCCATTCAACACTGGAGACAAGTCTCAATAAATATACCAACACCAGAGAGGGGGAAAAGTGACAACAAACAGCATCTATTTCAAATCTTCTGCAGCAACCAGATGCTTATTGCTAGTGTTGCCACTATTTATATAATATCTTTGGGTCTTTGACAGATTGTTTGACTGTTTAGTAATTTTTGAGTCTCTTGTAGGTGGGCTACCCAAATGTTGGTAAAAGTTCGACAATCAACACTATCATGGGCAACAAGAAAGTATCTGTGTCTGCCACACCTGGTCACACAAAGCATTTTCAGGTATTTATTTCTACAGCATTAGCCTCTGTATTTCCTTCTCAGCCAGTTCCTCATTCTGGGCATTTTCTGAAGTTCTTTGTCATTCATGTTCTGCTTTTTTCTCCCTTCTTCTGCTGTATGCCCAGTATAGACCTCTTACTGTCTTTCAGACTCTCTTCGTGGAACCTGGCCTCTGCTTATGTGACTGCCCAGGCCTGGTGATGCCATCTTTTGTCTCCACCAAGGCCGAGATGACTTGCAATGGGATCCTCCCAATTGACCAGATGAGAGATCACGTCCCACCTATATCACTAATATCCTTTCTGCTCTGCAAAGATTAGGGCTTCAAGTTTGTTTTGGACATTGTCTTGCATTTGATATAGTCAAGGCTGATATTTGAGAGTGGAAAATCTAAAATCCTGACTGGTGCGTGCCCAGTTTTATACAGTGAGAAACCTCAGGACTTCAGATTTGAACCTCAGGTTCTCATTGTAGTGGAGTAGCCTGGTATAAGTGGAAGAGCCCAGTCTGGGGTCTCAGCCCCCAGTTGCAACCTGTTTGAATCCTGCCACTACCATCTGACTACTTGAGTGACCTTAGACAATGTGCTTAACCTTCCAGAGACTTTCCTTTTCTATAAAAGGAGGCCGATAATAGTTACCGCAAAGTTGACTATGAGAATTTAATCATTATTGAATGCTTGCTATGCACATTGCTAAAGACTTGCCAAGTAATATCTCATTTAATTCTCAAAACAGGTGGATACTGCAATTTTTCCTGTTTCCTCAAACTTGAGGAAACTGAGGCACATGGAAGTTAAGTAATTTGCCTGAGATCTCATAGCTAATTAAGTACAAATTAGGAACTTTGCTGCCTCTCAGCAACATAATGAATCAACTTATGTGAAGCAAGTGTTGGTACCTGGCATGAAAAATGTACTCAAAAATAGGTCTGTTAAGAACTCTAGGGTCTAAGATTTAACCCTACTTACAAGCTAACAAGTTAGTCTGTTAACCGTTTCATGTGGCAAAAGACTCCATGAAATTGGCACACGAATTTGTTAGTTTATTAGCGTAAAATCTCAGGCCCTGCACGGTTCTTAAAAAGATCCTTAATAGCTACACTTAAAACCACAGCTTTTTATTTACCCTAATTTGTTGTCTCTGTCTATAAGGAATAATACATACGAACTCATTTATTAGTATAAGTAAAATGTGGTACAGTAGAACATGATTGTTAAAAAGAATGCACTATATCTACTTATAGCAACCGGGATGAATCTCAGAACATTATTGTGAGTCAGATTCGGTTGGGTTCTGTGGAGGATACAAGCATGAATCAGACATGGATCCCTGCCCTTTCAGTCTGTCGTGGATATGGGACGTATATGTGGATAACTGTGGTACCAGGTAGAATGTAGTAGTGGCTTAGAAGAAATCTATGGGTACTCTGACAAAGGAGGGAAAAATAACCTCCTCTTGCATGGTTGTCAGGATCAGAAACAGACTTTTTGTGCTTTGTGTGAATTAGGATCATCTCACAAACTAATAGTCTATTTAGGTAAAAATGTGTTTTCTTTAGATATATTTATTTCAGAGATAGTATTTTAACAGTAATTTTGAAAGGATTTATTTGGAAGTGATCATTGGTGCATAAGCCTTTATTTAAAAGAGAAAAGTCTTTTTAAATCGATGAATGACCGTTTTTCTTTTTGGAGCAATAAATAGGTTTTGGCATAGAAATGTTGAAGTACCATGTTCTTAGAAGCATGTTTCAGATGCCACGGGGAGGAAGGGATCGGTTCAAGTGAATGGATTCCTTGACAAGCTTACATCTGCCAGAATATTCCAAGACATGTTTTAGAAGCCACCTATGGTATTAATATCATAAAGCCTAGAGAGGATGAAGATCCCCATCGACCTCCAACATCGGAAGAACTGCTGACAGCTTATGGTGGTAAGTTGTGATTTATTATAAAATATGAACAAAAAACCACAGTATAATCAATGAGAAATATTCCTCTATGAAGATACAAATTCGGAATTATTCCTTAGAACTTGTCATGTCATCATCTTAGGGTTGTTTTTGTTTCCTCTGTTGGCCTTGCCAAGAAAGTGGCCTCCAGGTAGCTGATTTGGTGGTGGTTTCAAGGTCCAACAGTAAAGGAGGGAGAGTTGAGTGCTTCCTGAGTGCTGTTTACTTCAGGGCGTAAGTGCTTTCTAGAGTTAGAGAAGACGTTTTGTGTCCCTTGCCCTTCCTAACCTTCATACTAGCTGTGCGTTGGCTCTTTCAGTTTAGAATAAAATAGTTAGAACCTAGTTCACACCATACACAAAAATACATTTAGGAGGCCTAGATGTGGGCAGTGTTTAAAGCTCCCACAGGGCCCAGGGCCTGGCATCAGCTATCACAGATTTCTAAAGAAAAAACCCTTAAGACACTCACCATTTTGATGGTACCCAGGTGTAGACACAGGTGTTATGATCCGAGGCTGTGTTGGCTTTTTCTGGAGTCTTCTCCCAAACAGGGAAGAAAAGGAATGGTGGGAAGGAAATGAGCATGCTTCTCAGAGCAGGATAGGAGTTACAAGGGGAGCATGGGAAGGGAAAGCCCTCAGAGACTGTGACACAGCAGAGCGTGGTTGGGATCAGAGCTTGATTAGGGTAGGGACACAGCTGTCCTCCTTCCCCTTCCATCAGTCCCTTGTAAGCTTTGTTTGGCACTAAAATGAGTCCACAGCTCTCCCACCTCCATGATTTACCCCAATTCCAAATGGGAGTTATTTTAGCCTATTATTTCTCCAGTTGTTTGTGATTTATTTACCTTAAATACAAAGTTTAAAGGTGGTCTGGGGGAACCTGTGTCAGCCTAAAGAAAAGCAATGTTAGAAACATTTCTGTGCATGTAGGACTTGTCTTTAAATGAATTGTCACCAGCTGGGAAGGAGTTCAGTTTATTTGAGTATTTACTGGCAAAGAAAGGTGATTTGATATGAACCACACTTAAATCAGACCTTGAACTTACCTTAGTTGAGAGACTTTAAAGAGGATAAATATTAAGCACTTGTGGTAAGGCTGGTATAGTCACAAAACCATTGAACTAGAAGAGACCTTAAAGATCACCCACCTCTCATCCCCCTTAAGACAAGTAATTTGAAATCAAAGCATGAAATGACCTGCCCATGGTGATGTCTGGTCATTGGTGCAGTCTGGACGAGAGTACACTGACCTGAAAGATGGGGGGAGGTGAACTTTCTACCAATCCTTCCACTTTATTGGACATTCAGATGAAACTGAAAGTAATACGAGTCTTTTAAGATTTTTCATCTAATTTTGTCTAATAAAAATTAGAGTAAGAAAAAAGCCATTTGTAAAAACGGATGACCAAGTGTGTACAATTTCTAAAACCACCATCTACAGGTCCATAAAGAATAGTTTCTAACAGTTAATTTTAAAAGATGTTGCTAAATAATTTTCAATTTAATTTGTATTTCTTTACTAGTGATACTGAGCATCTCTCCATATGTTTGTTAGCCATTTATATTTCTTCTGGGGGTCACCTTTTCCAATACATTGTTTTCATCTTTGTTACACATGCCACCATTGTTTTCCCCAATATTTATGGCTTCTTTAGCCCTATAAAGTTAACGATTTTAATAGACTATTTTCCCCTTTTTGGCTTGATTGGGGTTGGTGTTTTACTTAGCCCTATGCTGAAAAGATAAAACTTTTCCTGTAATATCTTTTATTTTTTTTAAACCTTTAGATTTTTTTATTTTAATGTATTTTTGTGCATGGTGTGAACGAGGTTCTGTTTCATTTTAAGTTGAAAGAGCCAACACACCACTAGTAGGTGCGGAAGCCAAGTTGACCCAGTCTGTCTGCCAAAGCCTGTGTTCTTAGCCACTGTGCTCTGCTACTTTCTTCTAATTCAGTTACTAGTAAATGGATCTTTGCTGTATGTTTGAGAAACTGGAAAAAGTGTAGAGATATATACTAAGAAAATTTGTTCTATTCTTCCTTGTTTTGCTAATAATATTGACAACATAGCATTCTACAAGTAGCCTCCTCGAATAAATGTTTAAAATTAAGAGATAGAGGAAATAAATGAAGTAGAGAGAAGTTATATGTGTCTGTCACAATATGGTGCTAGGATATCAAATATAACAAATTTGGTCTGTTCTCCTGGATTATCAAATGTTTTTATAATGCTAACCAAAATATTTTCTACAATGATAATTGATTTTTTTTAAAGAGGGAGAATAAGGATGCATAGGTAGTGTAGTAAGGGAAAGGACTAAATTTCTGTCATCTCAGTTGTCTTTGTTGTTATATTCTGTCTTATTACTTAAGTTTTGCAAAATTAATTTCTCCTCACAGATATGCGAGGATTTATGACGGCACATGGGCAGCCAGACCAACCTCGGTCTGCACGCTACATCCTGAAGGATTATGTCAATGTAAGTGAACCCTGCTTCTTGTTGCTCTTGAATAAGGTCTTCACAGTGTTTTTAGAAAATGGTGGCCTATTGAGTTATAAAGGAGATTTTTTCATCGAGATTATGTTATTGCTGGAGTTATATTCAGTTATATTCTTGATCCAGGGAAGAGCTAGCATCATATAAATCAAAGTGACTGACAACATACTATGAAAGAGATAAAGATCTCTGAATGCCTTTGTCAGTGAAAGTGATAAATTAATGTTTCTGGTTTTTCCATCTCCTAGCACAATTTTCCATGTAATTTAGCTGTTTTATGCCTTTCTCCCTACACTTACCTAGTAACAATAATAATAATAGCTAACATTTATTCAAAGTTAACCCTACTAGGAATAGTTCTGAATGTTTACATAATTATCTCATTAAAAATACATGACAGTTCTGTGAGATTACTGTTATATTACAAATGAGTGTTTGGGTTTTCCTCATCAATAAAATAGGAATTAATAGTATCTATCTCATGAAATTATTATGGAAAATAAATGAGAACAACGTATGTGTGTAGAGATATGCACACACACCACTAAGCTCAGCTCCTAGCACATAATTAGCTCCCAATAATTTTATGTAGTAAACTTAATTCTTTCCACAGATAACATTCAGGGCCCTAGTAATAACTGGTTTGAGGATTTGGCTTTATTCCCTCCTCTTCTTATTACCACATCAGTAGGATTCTTGGAGCATAGAAATAAAAGTGGACAGCCATATTGTATTGCCTTCAATTCAGGAAGAAAGTAGCTAACAGAATATTAGTTATGGATAAATTCTTTCCATTTTATAAAACTGGAGGATGGAAAGATGAATTACAAACAGTCAGGATTTTAGGTGTTTGGTAGAAGGAGGAAAATCTGCACCCCGTGAACAACTGCAACTAGCCCAGTATTTCCATTAGTCAACACTCAGACTGTCCAATCGTGTCCTGGTTTTTGCTTTGGAAAATATCAAATATAGTCATGCAAGTGTGCTGAAGAATACTACTGAAGTAGAAATGGAAACGAGTTAAAAAGGAGTACGGAGAAGAAAGATTTTATTCTAGTCTGGGGCTATGGGAACAGCGAGGCCTCTGAACATTAAGGATCATCATCAGTTTACTAGTGGGACTCTTCAGTTGCAGTTGACTAAAACAACACAGCTAGCTTAATCAGAAAGCAGAAAGCTCCATCAGTGTACCTGGTTGGAGATTCCTTGTCTGAGGACTTTTTCTTTCTCTTGGGTTAACACAGATGACATTTATTTTATTTTTATTAGTTTCAAGTATATAGTTGCTTAGACATTTATATAGTATATAAAACGATCCCCCTAATTGCTCTTTCTTTCCTCTGGCTTTCCACCTAGCCATTACATTAATGCTAACTGCATTCCCTAAGCCGTCAGATGGCACTTATTATGCGCTGTTATCATTCATGTTGTCTTTGTAGGGTAAGCTTCTGTACTGTCATCCTCCTCCTGGAAGAGATCCCGTGATCTTTCAATATCAACACCAGCGACTACTAGAGAACAAGCGGAATGGTGGTGAAATAAAAATACAGCCAGCTGGAAATAAAAAAGCAAAACAGATTGAAAATGTAGTTGACAAAACTTTTTTCATCAAGTAAGTTTTAAATTTCTCATCCAACACACTTCAGTAAGAAACTCCATACCCATTAGCAGTCACTTCCCATTCCCTTCTCCCTGCAGCCTCTGCCAGCCACTAATTTACTTTATAAAGTTGCTTATTCTGGATATTTCGTATAAATGGACTCCCATACTATGTGCCTTTTGTGGCTGGCTTATTTACCTTGGCATAATGGCAAGGTTTATCTGTATATCAGTACTTTATTCCTTTTTATTGCCAAATAATTTCATTGAATGGATAGACACATTTTGTTTATCAGTTGATGAATATTTGGGTTGTTCCCCTTTTTGTCTATTATGAATAATGCTACTTTGAACATTTCTATGTAAGTTTTTGTGTGAACATATTTATGGGAGTGGAATTGCTGGGTTATATGGTAATTCCATGTTTAACTTTCCAAAGTGGCTGCACCATTTTACATTCCCACTGGCATGTGGGAGGGTTCTATTTCTCCACATCCTTGACAATACTTATTTTCTGTCTTTTTATTTTAGCTATCCTTGTATGTGCAAAGTAGTACCTTGGATTTGTATTTGTATTTCCTTAAGACTAGTGACGATGAGGATCTTTTCATGTGCTCATTGATGCATTTGTATATATCTCTTCTTTGGTGAATTGTCTGTTGTTGAGTTATAAGAGTTCTTTATATATTCTGGATATGAGCCTTTATCATTTTTATGATTTACAAATAATTGCTTCCATTTAGTGGATTGACTTTTCTCTGAGCCAACACATTTAATAATTTTAGTTGTTTCCATCATGGGTACAATTAAAAAAAAATTTTTTTTTTAATTTTTAAGTAACAGTTGACATACAACATTATATTAGTTTCAGGTGTTTGACATAGTGATTAGTTGTATGTACAACTTAAAAAGTGATCACCCTGATAAGTCTGGTACCTATCTGACAGATTATGATTTGTATATAGCATTTTAAAGAACAAATTTTTGTGCAGAATGTTAAATCACATAATTGCATCTAATGTATTTTTTAAATGCTTTTGTGACTACTATAACAATAAAAAAGGGTGGGGGTCCAGTGTATCCAGAGAATGATTTTTTTCTATATTTATATGGTGCCTTACTTGTGTGTCTTACGCAGTGATCCTGGCAAAGCATGCTGAACAGATATTATTATTCCCCTTGAGGTCATTGAGGCTAAAGGAGGCTAAGTGACTTATTTAATGATACTTGCTTTAAATGGCAAAGCTGGGCTAGAACTTAAGATTATTGTGGCTCCTAGTCTGAACTATTTCCATGTCTTCCAATATTTAAAAGAAAATTTACCAGTATGCAGAAAGATTGTAGGTTCTTTCTTAGGCCTACTACTGTCATACAGGACATGTAAGTTGAAGTTTTAAATATTTACAAAGTTCCTAAAGTTCATGTACAGGAAAGCTAAATGCTTACATTATGTATCCAAGCTTTAGTCTCTAAGAGTAATATTTTACTATTTTATGAAGATCATGAGGTACTGCTTTATACTTACAAGTCATATTGCATTAAATATTTTTGTAAGTAAACTTAAAATTTGCTTAGTTATTTTTTGTTTTACTTAAATGAAATCACAGGTTTACAAAAACTTTTTTGAGTACTTACTATGTGCCAGCTATTACACCAGAACCTGAATGTCAAAATGAGTAAGACACAATTACTGCTTTCAGGGAAAGCACATTCTAGCAAAGGAGAGACAGACAGTTAAAAAATAACATGAGATGTTAGGTCTAGAATGGAGGTGTAAGTCAAGTACATTGTGAATATAGACTGGGAAGCAGTTCATCTTGGGGCTGGGAGCAGAGTGGGTGAGTAAACGCTGGAGAGAAAGTGCTATTTAAACTGGACTTTGACAAATAAAAATGTGCCAGTTGGAAGAAGTGGTGAGGGCCAGATTTCTAGGCAGAAGTTGTAGCATGAACAAAGGCATAAAGATATAGGAGTGTGGGGTTTATCGTTAAAGTCCATGTTGTAGGCAGTCTTAGTGCCATGTAAGGGAACCTGACCTTTGATTCCCAAGGCTACAGGGAACTATCAGAGACTTGTGAAGACAAAATAGAGAGATACATGATTAGAGAACTCTTGTAGAAATATGGATGCTAGGTTAGAGATGTACTGCAGTGGTCCAGTGAAAGCTAATGTGCCTTGGGTAGAGCAGTAGGGGATAGGTGAGAGGAGGGAGTAGATGAACAACTTTCTAGAGACTGGGATCAGCAGAACTTAGTAGCTTACTGTATCTGAAAAATGAGGAAGACAGTGTGCTGTCTTGGCAGCTGAGCAGATTCTTATATTACTCACCGAAATAAAGAATGGAGAGTCAGTTTCTAATAAATTTAGATTGAGGTGGGTTGAATTTTGATATCAAGATAGAGATTTCCAGAAAGTAGCTAGTATTATGATTCTAGTTAAAGATGGTATTCAAAGCTATGGGACTAAGCAAAGTTGAAGAAAAAGAATGAACTGAAGACAGAATGCTGAAAACTTACCATTTAAATAATGGGGAGAAAAGACCAGTGAAAGGGTGGAAGTCCACTATCTTGGAGTTTCCCATACATAATACTGTGATATCCCCTAAAGGGAGGCTGCCAATATCTCAAATAGTATTTTCTCTTATTCACTAGGAAAATGTGAGAGCTTTGACCAAAGGAGTCCAGGCTGTGATGGGCTACAAGCCTGGGAGTGGCCTGGTGACTGCAGCTACGGTGAGCTCTGAGAGCAGGGCTGGGAAGCCCTGGAAAAAACATGGCAACAGAAATAAAAAGAGAAAAGTCGTAGACTCTACAAGCACCTGGATACATGAACTTGGACTGCAACAGAAATGGCATCTGCATTGTACATATGGCAGGGAACAAAAGCTGTTCCTTGCCTGTGATGCTATAGAATGGACCCTGCTCTTTTGGCACACAGCCATCCCCAGTAGTCAATATCAAGACTGAGGGGCTCTTTGGACCACCCACTCTGGCTAATGAAGTCATCTTGGAGCCCCAGAAACCTTCTATAGAAGGCCGAATTTAAGATGAGGGAATGAATGATGTATATTTGTTTGTGTAAACATACATACAAATACACACTAATTTGTAAGTTGGGAATTTTTTGAAAAGATTAAAATTAAGTTACCACTAACATGTTTTATTGGTTTATATAGATACACTGCCATTTGGACATTCCACATTCTTAGAAACAGGTTTAATTTGCAATATTATTTATCATCCAAACTAAGACACTTTGAGAATGAAATATGGCTCTATTATACAGTCATATGCCACATTTTGATCAAGGATGACCACATATACAACAGTGGTCCTAAAAGATTATAATGGAGGTGAGAAATTCCGTTTGCCTAGTGACCCTAGGGGCATCATAGCCATTGTAATGTAGTGCAGTGCATTACAATTGCCTACAGCAGGAGTCCCCAATCCCAGGGTCTTGGACCAGTACTGGTTCATGGCCTGTTAGGAACCAGACCGCACAGCAGGAGGCAAGCAGTGGGCCAGCAAGCAAAGCTTCATCTGTATTTGTAGCCACTTCCCAGCGCTAGCATCACTGCCTCAGATCATCAGGCATTAGATTCTCATAGGAGCACCAGTCGCTGGTGCCGAAAAGGTTGGGGACTGTTGATTTGATAAACATTTAGGTTTCCATATTGGGGCTCTTATGAATAATGCTGCTATGAACATTCGTGTACAAGTTTTTGTGTGGACGTAGGTTTTTCCTTCTCTTGGACATACATCCAGGAGTTGATTGCTGGGTCATTGAAATGCTATATGTTTAACCTTTTGAGTAGTTGTTGGACTGTTTTCCAAAGTGACTGTACCATTTCACATTTTCCACCAACGGTGTTAAAGGGTTCTAATTTCTCCACATTCTTGTCAACACTTGTTAGCCATTCTAGTGGGTAGGAAGTGGTAATGCATCATGTTTTTGATCCGCATTCCCTCGATGACTAATGTTGAGCATCTGCATGTGCTTATTGGCCACTTGCATATCTTTTTGGAGACATGTCTACTCAGATCCTTTGACCAATTTTTAATTGGGTTATGTGTCTTTATTATTAAGTCACAAAAGTTCTTCATACATTCTAGATACAAGTCCATATCAGATATATAATTTTCAAAAATTGTCTGTCATCAGTGGGTTGTCTTTTCATTTTCTTGATAATGTCCATTCATGTATATTTTTAATGATGAAATCCAAATTTATGTTTTAATTTGTTGCTTTTGCTTTTGATGTTATATTTAAGGAACTATTGCCATATCCAAGATTAAGTTTTATCCCTATATTTTCTTCTGAGAGTCAATTTTATAGTTGTAGGTCTTATATTTAGGTCTCTGGTCTATTCTGAGTTAATTTTTGAATATGGTATGAAGTAGGGGATGGACCAACTTCATTCTTTGGCTCAGATATCCAGTATCCCCAGCATTTTGTTGAAAAAACTAGTCTTTTCCCATTTAATTGTTTTTGGCACACTTGTCAAAAATCAAACAAATGTGAGGGCTTATTTTGGGATGTATACCTTTGATATTTTCATTCATGAATGTGAAACAATTGTGAAGAGTATCTGACCTAATTTTCTAGCAAGTATTCCTGTAAGAGATGTCTGTGTAGATGCCCCCCCCCCATATCCCTTAGTCTCCTTTGAGTTCGCCTGAAGCCCCCATGCAGTTCCTGTGAGAAGTGACAGTTTTCCACTGCAGGCCCTCTATTTTCTGCTTTTCTGCACCACAGAAGCCTGCTTAGCCTGCACATAGGTCTGTCTACAAGGCTAGGTATTTAACAACCCCAGAGCATCCCCCAACAAGAAATGGGGGATAGTAAGTACCCCAGCTTCCCTGTCATTGCATACATTCTACATGTTCCTCACTAGATCCTAAGTGGAACTGAGCCCGACTTGCCCACAGCTAAAATCATTTCATTAACTCACCCTTCATTGCTTTCCTCCCTTCCCTGTCTCACTTTCTTCACTTCCTCACTTCTGCTTCATGGAATTGCCTTCTAAATAAAGTAGCTGACGTAAGTTTTTTCCTTAGTGTCTGAGAAACCCAAACTAGGACACCCTGAAAGAGGAGTTTCTATTTTCACCTTTGCTTCTGCCCAGAGTATGTCTTGTTAAGCATCTTTTGCAATTTTTTAAAAAGTATTCCCACCCTTGTAGAAGTTAGTATTCCAGACTTACAAACTGCAATCATCATTGTTATCACTATTGTTTTGAAATTTTTCCCAGCATTTTATTACAAGGAATATGCCACCCTTTTAAAGTATAACCTGCTATATGTCCGTCATCTGTTTACTTTTCAGGAAATTAGAAGTCAAGAAGCCAATAGCAACATATGTTCTCTTGGTGGGTACAGTGGAAAATTTAGCAGCAATCCAAATCTACTTAATGCCACCTTGTTTTCACAGCCCTTTCCCTTTAATCTTTGTGGAGAAGTGAGGAAATTCATTCAAAATTTCCACTCTTAATAATTTCCACTGTTTGTTGTCTGTCATGTTCAATTGGTGAATTTCACTTTCACCTTTTCTGTAGTTTAAAATTTTTTCAAAATGAAAATTGAGCAAAGGGTCATAAGAGAAGACAGGTACCATAAGGGCTCAGAGCCATTCAGAAGAGCAGACAGAACTGTACTGGGAGATTAGAAACAAAGAGTTACAACAACAGAGACGGTAGCTCTGTCTTCACTCTTTGCCTTCGCTGGCTCTTGGGAAGTGGGGTTATCCAGCTCCCATACTGACATATAAGAACTTGGCAAGATGCTATGAGAACGTACATTTCTTCTCAATTTTTCAATGCAAATATTCAAGTACTGCATTCTATTTAGTTGGCTCTTTAAAAGGTGAGTTGCCTTGCTATTAGGCAACATTAATTTTAAAATGTAGGGCTTTCCTTGATGAAGCATTTCAATATCTGTTAGTGCCATTAGCCCTTGCCTGCCTTCTGAGCATCATGAGCAATCAGACGTTATTACGAATAACTTTGAAGGGGTAAAAGGAACCTTCACAATATCATACTTTATGTTTATGACAGAGTTTTAAATAGAATCCAGGACCCCAATAGTCCTACTACCTGCTTCAATCCTGACACTCCAACATATCTACAAGGGGACTGATTAAGATTTGGAAATGCCATTATATCAAAATGCATTCTCTTAGAATTGATTTCTCTACATTTATGGCAGGTAAATCAAACTAATGCGAATTTTTTTAAATGTTAATGTTTTATTAGTAGCCATGAGCCCTTCCTCTAAATAATGCCTTTTACAAGAACATTGTTAATGTTTCAGGGGACAATGTGTCCTCAGAAGAGAGCTGCTGGCTGCGGGCCTCTCTCCGCACAGGTGGCTGGAATTCATGGTCGTGATTGGCTGCCTGCTCCTGCAGGGCTGCCCAGGTTGCTGCAGCCCACCCTTCTGTAAGATAATGCCTGTGGGTGTAGCGCCTCTGCCAACAGGAAATGCCTAAGAGCCGTGGAAGGAAGACATGTGTTATGATCTTCTTGTTTTTCTTTTTGGCAAACTCAGGACCTTGGCCATAAAACATTAGTTTCTGGGTGGGACGTCTGCCAGGCCTCAGGAGAGCCCGGTAACTGAATTGATTCATTTCCTGAGGATTGACCCTATAGAAGGTACTGGGAGAATTTGGGAGGGGTCCTATTGGCAGGGAGAAGTTGGCTACAATACATAATCCTAAATGTTCCCCACAGGGTGAAATCCTGATTCCCTCATGACCAGGCTGCGGACTGCCTCTCACTTGATTTACCCTCATAGTACCTCTGCTATTTACCAGTGTCCATAGGCCATGCTCTTCCCACCTCCAGGAGGGCCTGTTCAGGACTGGTTCCGTGGCCTCGCTGCCAAAAGCAAACTTATTCTTCAAAGCCCAGCTCGTGTTTCTTGAAAGCCTTCCCCAAAGCACCCACACACACAATGTCAGTCGTTGCCAAAGCATTGTAATCATGTTCCTACTACGGTACAGATCACATTTTAAGGATTGTTTCAACATCAACTTATTCATTCAATAAATATTTTCTTATTATGTGCCAGGATCTGAGCTAGGAGCTGGGGATACAGGTATGAACTAAATCCTGGCTGAAGACGCTCACAGCCTGGCAGAAAGAAAACACTCATCACACTTGGAGAAAGTTGCCCTAACAGGAGGAGCGCAGGCACAGGGGCTTTTGTCCCCTACAGGGCCAGGACAGCCAATCGGCCTGTGGAGGGAAGACTGCAGGTGGAATAGTTTGGGGAGGGAAAAATCACCAGTTTAGTTTTAGACGTGTTCAATCAGACGTTCAAGAGGAGATGTCGAGGAGGCAGCTGCATATGTGAGTCTAAAATGTGGGAGCTCTGACCTAGAGATACTCATTTGGGAGGCACAGATACAGGGATACCATTTAAAGCCCAAAGACCAGATACTTCTGGCATCTGGTAGAAAAGAGAAGAGAAACAAGAACTGAGATCTCTGTCTCCCATCATTCTTTACATGTTTTTGAACATTTTTTAGTGGATCTAAGGCTCTTTCTAGGAAGACAATAACAGTAGTAATTTCCACAGCTGACATGTGCCAGATGCAATAACTGTAGGGTTTCTAATGATCAGAGCAACTCTAAGCTAGATACTACAATCCTCAGTTTATAGGTAAGATACTCAAGTGCAGAGCGAGTCATGGCTTTGCCTCAAGTCACAGCTGCCAGCGGCAGCAGAGTGCGAATACCAGTCCAAGATTTGCAGGCTCCAAAGCCCACATTGTTCCTGTTGCAGCTCTCCCCAACTTCTCCACCCCCATGGACGGCCATCTCCATAACTCAGTGTTTCTCATAGGAATCTCCCAGGAAGCTTGTGAAAACGCAGTATTGTAGGGTGAACAATGGCCCGCAAAGGTATCAGGTCCTAATCCTTGGAACCTATAACAGTTATTACAGAAAAAGGGTCTTTGCAGATATGATTAAGTTAAGGATCCTGAAATGAAGATCATTATGGGTTATCTGAATAGGACATAAATGTGATCACACGTGTCTTTACAAGAGACGGCAGGAGATTTGCACAAAGAAGAGGAGAAGGCAATGTGATCATGGAGGCAAGTGGCAGAGACCGATCAGTGATCAGCCACAAGACAAGAAGTAGGTTCTTCCCTGGGGCTCCCGAGAGATGCAGCCCTGCCAACACCTTGATTTTGGTCTAGTGAAACTGATTACAGTCTTCTTCTGGCTTCCGGAAATGTGAGGGACTAAAGTTTTGCCATTTTAAGCTACTAAATTTGTGGTAATCTGTTACAGCAGCCACAGGAAACAAAGCCATGCAGATTCCAAGGACACATGCCCAGAGATTGGATTTAGCAGGTCAGCTTTCTCACAGGCAGCCAAAGTGATTTTGATAAGGATATGTATGGACTGTATCCAATTGCTAAGGCAGGGAACCCATATGACTTAAATCCTTAAATAAAGGTTCTTTAGTATGGGATCTCTTCCTCACGGAACCTATAGTTGATTTTTAGGGGTTCCACAAATTCCTTAAGAGTATATGAAATACTGTGTGGATGTATGCACATGTTGCTATTTTTCAGGGATGAGGTTTTCTTCAGATTCTCAAAGGGATCAGAGCAGAGATGGAGAACTAACTGCAATTCTAAGAAAAACTCTTGAGGTATATAAACTTGGTCCAGGGTAGGTGGTGGATTAAAGCAATTTTTAAATTAGACCCAGTCCTAAAGGGCTTATGCTGAGTCTGAGAGAGAGGGGGAAACTTTAATAAATACTGAATCAAATTAAATAGTGGTACCTTCAAGTCACAACAAAACTAACAGCATAAGGTAACCCTGACTTAGAGGCTGGTGAGAAGGTGATAAAAGACTGGGTGGGGTGTGTCCTCACTTTATGAGATAGTAGAATAGATTATTTGGGAGGGGGCAGTAGGTAGACAATGTCACCCAGGATCTAGGCACTCACAGGTCAGCATCCACAGGAGATCAAGGCAGCGATAACCATTTGTAGGACATACAACAGCAGACCCCTCAAGGAACCAGAAGGCAAGGATTTCAGATTGGGGTATTTATTATTTATAGACTATGAGAATCTTGGGTTATATATTTTTTCCTTTCACTTTAACCCTTTAATCTTGTCTTAGTTGACATTCATTTTATGCCACTTTATCTTAATCATTTTATTATTTTAATTTTTCCTCTTTTATTTAATAACATTTTAAATTTACCTTTATTTGCTCAATTGCTTGTTTAATATCTCTCTCCTCTACTGGACTCTTAGCTCCATGAAGGTAGTTGTC
Source organism: Eonycteris spelaea (assembly GCA_003508835.1). Lineage (NCBI taxonomy): Eukaryota > Metazoa > Chordata > Mammalia > Chiroptera > Pteropodidae > Eonycteris > Eonycteris spelaea. Next base: position 28,352,288 of record PUFA01000001.1, on the reverse strand, counting down.
TGTTTTTCTCAACCATTTGTCCCAAGCTCCTAGCATAGTGCCTGACATGTAGTGTTTTTATTTCTCCTGAGTGGTCATAACTTTTAAAATGAATGAGCCAGTAAATAGTGTAGCCATTTTGGGAAAATGGCAATTCCTCAAAACCTTAAACAGTTACCATGGGATCCAGCTATTCCACTCCTAGGTATATGCCCAAGAGAATTGAAAATCTACGTCTACACAAAACATGTACACAAATGTTCACGGCAGCATTATTCATACTACCCAAAGAGTGAAAACAACTCAAATGTCCATCAACGGGTGAATGGATAAATAAAATGTGGTATAGCTATACAATGCTGATACATGCTACGACGTGGATGAACCTTTAACACTTAGCTAAGTGAAAGAAGTCAGTCACAAAAAGGTCACCTATTAGATGATTCCATTTATAAGGAATGTTCAGCATACATAAATCCATAAAGACAGGTAAATTTGTAGTTGCCCAGGTTTGGGAACGTTGACAGGGAATGGACAGTTAACTGCTCATGAGTACTGTTTTTTTTTTTAGCAGGTGAGGAAAACAGTCTAAAGTTAGATAATACTGTGGTTACACAACTCTGTGGATATACTAAAACCCACTGAATTTTATGGTATATGAATGAGATCTCAATAATGCTATTTTTAAAATTAAAAAAAATGGAACGCCAGTCATGTTCTTCTTTAAGAAAAATTATTAAAATCAACAAGGAAATTTAAAATTATAATCGTTTGTTTTCCCGAAAAACAGCCCTGTGTACCTGGATTGTGTGCCAGTGTGGCCGGATGGGAAGGTGCAGACTGCAAAGATACCGGGCTTTTCGGCTGCTGGGGTCGCGGTGTAGGATGACTTCCAGAGCCCCGCTTGGGTGACTGTGGGTAACTGAGTGGGTTCCCACTCACCTCGGGATCCTCGGCACCCAAGCGCTTCGCCAGGCGCGAAGTACGCATTGTTTGGCTCAGAAAATGTAGTGAATTCATGAACGGACCGAGTGCCTTACAGTGACCCGACAGGTCCCTGTATTCCACGCGGGCCGCGGGGTTTAGGGGCTGGAGGACGACGAAGCGGTCTGCGGGAAAGGCGCGGCTGCCGCCGTCAGGGGGGCGAGGGCGCAGCCTTTGTGCAGAGGCTGCTCCAGGCTCCCGCCGCTGGGGGGCGGCCTCCCGCCCGCCGACCCCCGACAATAGCGCACCGGGTGGGGAGCCGCGCGGTCCCGGAAACTTAAACCTCGAGTCTTGGCCGCCGCCGCCAGCGCCGAGGAGCGCAGAGCTGGGCGCGCCCATCTCCCGCCTGCGGTCGGGGCGCTCGGCGGGGCCGCGGCGGCGGAGCCGAACCCAGAGAAGGGGGCGCGGGGCGGTGGCGCCCGCGGCTTCTGCGGCCTGGGGAGGCTGCGCCTGGGTCCCTGGCCGCGCGCGAGGCTCCGGCATTGGCCCGCAGAGCCGAGCCTGCCTGCCATGGAGGAGGCGCCCACCCCCGATCCCGCGCCCGCGCCCGCGCTGTGGGACTGGGGCTACCTGGACCGCTGCTTCGCCCGCCACCGCGTCTGCATCTCCTTCGGCCTGTGGATCTGCGCCTCCTCCTGCTGGATCGCCGCCCACACGCTGTAATGGGGACCGCGACCTAGCGGCGCCGGGGTTGGGAAGGGTCGGCCGCGGGGGTCATGGGGCGCTCCTCCCCGCCCGTCGTCCCAGCTAACTCCCTCTTGGAAACCTAGAAGGAAGAGGGCAGAAAGGGAAGCTGCAGAAGGCAGCAGAGTTCCAGGATTGAAACTAACGTTTCTCTGTAGACCGAAGTCGGATACTTTTTTCCGGATTCCACACACAGGGAGGCTGGGCTGTGGGCCAGCAGGAGGAGGCTGGGTGGTGCAGTGCTAGGGCCCTGGACTGAAACCGCAGGTCCTGGGTTCTGTTGTCAGCCTTTTAACTCGCGGTGTGAACTGGGCAAGCCATGAAACCTCCGGGCCTCATTTCCCTCGTGTAAATGGGGATGGGAACTCATAGGGCAGGAAGGAAGGGAGGATTAAATGAGTTGGTATCAGTAAAGTGCTTAGTAGGTGATATTAAACATCATTATTATTGCTTTAGCGCTGTCACCAACGCTTGGCAGAGGGCAAGGACCTTGGGCAGGTCTTGGTTCAGTTTCCCAAGACTCTCTTAGCTGGGAAATGGCGAAGGGCTGGTTTGACTCTGGCCATAGAATTTGCCCGAGTCTGTCCAGCACCTGGAGCAGTTTGGCCAGATGGTCACCATAACCTGGATTCTAAGAGCGAAGTCTGGCTAAAGAAGACCTCTAGGTCATTAGCCACCCATTCTTCAGCTTGGAAGGATGCTGCCACCCAAGTATACCTGGCAGAGGAGAAAGGATTAGCAATCTCCAGAGAGGGTGGCTGGCGCCAGCTCACCATTAGCACTCGGATATTCCCTTCAGGCATTTGATGGTGTTTCAGAAATTCTGCAGCCTGGCTACCCAGTCACTGGAATAGGAATAAAGACACTTAGAACATAGTAATGGGCCTCGTGTCACATTTATTAACTCTCATCCCTGCCACAACTCCAGGAGGTTGAGGCTGTTATTACCCCATTTAGATCAGGAAGTCAAGGTTCTGAGAGGTTAATTAACTTGCTTGAATGAATGGAGCCAGAACCCACATCCTATCAGAAAGGACAGGCTTGTGAGGATTAAACTAACCAGACCAGAGGATGGAAAATGAGACCCTCTACATGCATTCTTTCATTTGTTCCTCACAGCTGCCCTGCAAGGTCTGCATCAGTAGACATTTTACCAACCTGGAAACCAAGGATTGAGAGGATAAGTAACTCTCTCTGAGAAAGCCTCTGCTTTCTCACCCTGCCGTAGATCTGGACACACCATTTGTTTTCAGAGCTTTGCCATCTCTGAACGTCCATTTGTCTTTGAGATTAGGGTCAGCCTGGCGTCCCTGACCCCCTGAGAGCTGGGAAATGGCTCACAGCAGGGTACAGTCACGCTTCCACATGTGAAGGCAGAAAGGCCACTATTAACTCTCACCATAAGCCTCAGCTTTCTCTGCTTTCTAATGGGACAGTTTCTAATCTGGTTCCTACTCAGAGAGTCCCTAATTTAGAGTCTACTCTCCTAGGCTTTGAATCAGTTTCAGGAGCCCAGGGCCCTAAATAAAGGTTGGTTTTCCTACTCTGGGCTTCAGGCTTCCTCTGGCAGGCCAGGGAATGTTTGAGAACTCAATAGCCTTCCATCCTCACTCATTATTCCTGAGGGCTGATGCTCAGGACCAGCCAAGCAGTCCTAACTATGTAGGTGATAACCACCCTGTAGTTAAAGGAAACACAACCACAGCTGCAATTGTGTCTTGCTTTCTCCATAGAAATGTAGCAGGGAAACATCCAGAACAGAGTGTGTCTGAGATCCTATCAGTGAAGCTGACAGCCTCTGACCCCTCCTGGCATTTTCTGCCTTTCTGAGCTTGTTCCTGGGTGTCTGGAAAGTAGGAGAAGGCAATAAGGGAGAGAAGCCAGCCAGCAGTGGGGTGGGGGTGGGGGTGGGGGCGCTAAGGTGAGGTCAGCCCAAAGTTCCATGGCATCTTCAAGGAGTTTTGCTCTTCTCGTGTATAGAGAACGTGCACCCAAAATGAAACGGACTTTGATGTGGGCCAGCGGAAGCCTGGCCACCCCATTGCACAAATGGATTAGAAGGATCTCTAATTTCAAAGAAACAAGTTGCTTTTTTAAATTTAGGCAGCTAATTCTGCTCTACAGTAAACTGCAGGGATTGGGTTACTCTATAACCTTCCTGTTTCCTTTCATGCAATGAAACCTGACAGCTAGTTTGTCAGCACTAAAAGGTGGTTATGAACTTGAGTGGGCCAAATTTGTAGAAGGGAAGAAGTTTCTCTTCATCAGACAGGCAGGTCTGGCTCTTGCCTCAGGTTAGGAGCCTTCTGATCCTTTCTTTTCCCATCTGTACACTACGTTCAAAAACACTCGCCAAAAACCTGGGGGAGAAAGTGCTTCACAGGGACACAGTCACCATCGCCCTTTTCAAACACCTCCTTTGAGAAGCCAAACTCACGTGTTTCATCCACACCCCTGTCTGTCCCTACAGGCTTCTCTATCTGAGATGTGCAAAGAAATCCGGACAGGACCAGTCGGCGTTCTGTGCTGCATGCTGCCTCCTGACCAGCCTGTGTGACACAGTCGGGGCAGTACTGGCCAGACAGCTTACCATCCAGGTGTGTCAGCCCCGTAGGCTTCTGTCTTGCTGCCCACAGTTCGCCTCGGTGCCTGTGCTTTTGCTGGTCTTTCTGCCCCGCCCTCATGTTCTTGCCTCAATAACCACATGGCTCACTGCTCACCTCCTTTAACTCTGCTCAAAAGCCGCCTTCTCAGTACGTCCTCCCCTGACAACCCATTTACTTCACTGTAGATGCTCCAGACCTCCTCATCCTGCTTTTTTCCCATAGTTTACCCCCTAATACACCATTTACTTTGCTTAGTGTGTTTATTGCTTATTGTATTCAGCCCCTACTAGAATGTCAGCTCCACAGGCAAGAATTTATATTCACTACTATAGCTCCATCACTTAAAACAGCAACTGGCACATAGTAGATGCTCAATAAATAGTGATTGTTGCTGCTATCGTTTTTAAATCCTGAGGCCCAGCTCCAGTTCATGCAATGGTGTCTGAATTTTTTCTTAGGTGGCAATGAGGGCTTTGGGGTAAGTGAGGAGCAGTTTTAAGTTTTTCTCAAAGCCTAGGCCCTCAAATAAACCTGTGTAGGAGGGGCCTATCCCAAAACACGTATCCCAAGGAAAATCTGTGGGTCCCATTCCAGGGCCATCTGCCTCATTGGGCTGGTCTTGGCCTTGTGCCCACCCAGGTAGACATGAGAGACAGCAGCCTAGTGATCGGGACACAGATTGGGAAAATCCTAGACTCTGCTTTAAACAGTGGTATCTCAAAAAACAGGTAACCTTTCGCTTTGGGTACCCATTTTCATTAACTGGTAGACTATAATGAGTCCGATAATAATAGCTGACATTTATTAAATACTTAACTATGTACTTGACATGAAGAGCTTTTCGTATATTAACGCATCTAATCCTTAGATCACCTTGTGACATAAATGTTCTCATTTTCCCTGTTTTACGCATGTGGAAACTGAGGCACAGAGATGTTAAATAACTTCTCTAAGGTCACCCTCTAGTATGTAGCAGTGCCAGCATTCGAACCCCAGAACGCATGCTCTTAACACTAATCACACTGTCCTAGTAGCTAGTGCATTTATAGGTGGGTGCATTTTACTCTCTCCAGGTGCTGATCTAAGCACTTTCCATGTATGGGCTCATGTAATCTGCTTAACAGTGAGGGAGACACCATTATTACCCCTGTTTTACAGATGAGGAAACTGAGGCTCAGAGAAGGTCCATGACTGGGCCAAAGTTACACAGCAGAGATTACACCATGCGGTGGAGAGAGTGTGGACTAGGAAGTAGAGGGTTGGGTTCCTGTCCCATCTCTACTGATGGACAGCTTCTTTACTGGAGATTAGTCATTTAAGCACCCCATCTCCTCATCAGTCAAACGGAGATGATCTTGATCTTTCTCGGGATTGGGAAGCATCCCTGAAGAACTACATTAGTGAAACATATGGTAGAGGAGATCCAGGATGAAAGGTGCTGAAAATGTTTGAACAACACTATTTCCATTTGCTCCCAGGTTTTCACTGGTGCCTACCTAGCAGCTGTCGACTTGGTGAACTTTGTGTTCATTCTCTCTCCAGTCTGTGGCTCCAAATTCAAGTCTAATTTGGGTGAGTGTGTGGCCATCTGTTCCTGTCTTCATTCATCTACTCAGCAGCATGCTGAGTGCTCACTCCTTTTCCCCCCGAAGCTGGGCCCCTGCCAAGTGCAAATGAATGAATGAGCTCCCTGACCTCACCCAGAGGAGGGAGACAGAGCTACTAGTGAGGAGGTGCCTGCATACCTTGGGCAACCAGAGGGATGGAAGGGGCTGCAGGTGTCAGGAAAGGATGTGACCTTGGAACTGGGAGCACAGGTTAGGGGATTCCAAGGGAAAAGAACAATGTGGGCAAAGGCCAAGAAAAGGGACAGTGCATGGCTCTGTGAGATGATCTCAGTGTGCAAGTCTGGGGTGGCCAAACAAAGCCCCACGGCTTCTTGAAATGGATGCCAGGAATAGGCATGGGCCACTTTGGGCAGAGTGAGAGCTGCAAGTGGCTGAGATGAGATGAGTCGTTGAGTATGTGGGACTGGGGCGTTCTTGAGAAAGGGCAGCAGTGTGCTTGGACCCCTGTCCAAAAAGGAAATGCTTGCATCAGTGGGCTAATGTAAGATGCCCTCAGCTGCTCAGTGCTTCCCAGAGGAGAAACGTTCTTATCAAGATTGTTCGGAGGAGGCTCTAGAGGTCTGGCAAGGAGACTTGCAAAGATGTTGCTCTTGTCCCGCTCACAGTATTGGTGCCCTGGCACAAACGTGTTCACTCACTGATGCATTCACCAAGCTGGTGTTTGTTCTGCTCCATGCCAGGCTCTGAGGAGATTATAGAAACTGCCAGGGCACAGTGCCTGCCCTTGGGGGCTCCCATTCCAGGAGAGGCGATGCTGTGTGTGCACAGATACTTATGTAAAGGATAACAGCACCCTGCTTTGAAACATAGAATGCTAGAAGAGGGCCAAGGTCGGAGAAGAGTGCCATGGCGGAAGTGGGGATCACACAACCACAGGGCCTTGAAGGGTAGGGGGTGTCTGGTCTACAGAACAGCATGGCAACCTGGTTTGGCTTTGGGGCTGAGTCGATACCAGTTCTTCCCAGCAGCTGCCTGTCAGGTTCCTACAGATCCCAGGAGCCATATGGGACTTTGGTGTTTGTTGCAGTTCAGGGATCCCAGGAGAGGAAGAGGAGGCGACAACTCAGGGCCAGCATATTTGCCCTGGCCTTGCCCCTGAGCCTGGGCCCAGGCTGGGTTCTCTGGGCCACTGTGCCAAAGGCTTCAGGCCCCATCCAAGGGCCTCAGCGGAAGCTGCTGGAAAGCTTGCTGCAGGTAAGACTGAGCCAGCCAGCGATCAGGGGGCACAACATGGGGGAGTGCAGGTCCCTTCCCTCCTCGTGGTCCCAACAAATGCCCCAGCTGTGTGCATGGGGGTGGGGGTGAGGGGCAGGGTTAGGATGTGTCCTTGTTAGGAGGAACCTACTAAAAAGCAGAAAAGGATGGGTCTGGGATGCATGGTGGTCTCCTCGGGGTGCTGAGTGTATCACCTGTTCCCACAGGACAATACTGAAATCCTGGGCTACCTGCTGGGTGGCGTTGCAGCCTTTGGCTCCTGGGCTTCCCGGATTCCCCCACTCTCCAGAATCGTGAGGCTGGGGTTAGGGATGGGCTGTGGGTCACCATGGTTGGTCTTAGACCCTCTGGGAGCATTGTTGGAGCTCCAGGTCACCAGGGCGGAGGAGTAGTGTCACCCATGGAGGGTGGTGTGGGCAGCCAGCTGGCCCAGGAGAAATGCTGAGGTCTCTCACCATAGAGTCCGCTGCATTCTCTCCATTTCTTGTAGCAAGTGAAAAGCAGGCTTTCAGGAAAGATCCACCAGGGTCGGACCAGCAAGTCTTATTAGGGAATGAGAAGGTTTTAGAGGACAGAATCATGTAGCTACTGGGGTTCTGTATATTCTAGAGCATCTTATTGGCAGATGCCTTCCGGGCATCGGGGGTGAGGCAAGCCCTGCACTGGACAGGCTGGGGAGTGGGGCATCGGCAGGGAAAGCAGATACAGATGTGACTTGAGATGCAGTGCTTGCCCTTGGGAAGCCCACAGTCTCATGGAAGACACAGAAATGCAAAGCAGGATATTTTAATGGTCTGAGAAAAATAGAATAAAATATTTGGGATTTCAGAAGAGGGAGAGAAGTCTCTTACGCTATTCAAATGAGCAAGGATAAAAACTGTTTGCACTGCCAGGCTGGTGGGTGCCGGGAAGGCCTCAGCTTGTCTCCGAAGGGATTTGAGGAGGCAGAGAGGAGGGAAAGAGGAAAGCGCACAGGAAAAGCCACTGAGGCAGGAACATGCCTGTGGAAAAGCAAGATATTGTGGACGTGTGAAAACTGCTCTTCCAGGAGGGCTTCTCTGAAGGAAAAATGGCCGGGTCTAACACTGGAAACATAATGAGCCCATCATTGAGTCTAAAAAAAGTCACTCGCCCAAGAGCATCATTTAATAGCAGTTCCAGAAGAACAGTTTTCAGGGATGGCAGGTGCTCAGTTGATCATCTGTGGGAAGCTGCAGCCTATGCTGTGATGGCCACAAACCCCATGGGACATGAGGTCTCATCAGCAAAGGTGCTATCTCCAGATCAAGGGAGGGGAGAGTAGGGAACACTGCTTTTTTTTTGGTGACCCCTGGGACAGATCTCCATAACAAAGTACCACAAGCTTTGATCAACAGAAATATATTGTCTCTAAGCCCCAGAGACCAGAAGTCTAATATCAAGGTGTCAGCAGGGCCAAAATCTATCCTAAGGTGTGAGGGAAAGATCTGGTCCAGGCCTCTCTCCAAGCTTCCGGCAGTTTCTTGTCAGGTGGCAGCATAACTCCAGTGTTCATGTGGCGTTCTCCCTGTGTGTGCATTTTCATGTGACCTCCCCTCTATATATGTCTGTGTCCGACTTTCCCCTTTTTATAAGGACACAGTCATATTGGATTAAGGCCCACCCTGATGACCTCATCATCATTAACTCAATCATCTACAAAGACCCCCCACCCACCCTACCCCATTTCCAAATAAGGTCACAGTCACAGGCTCTGGGATTGGGACTTTAACAGCCTTTGGGGGATCACAATTCAACCCATAACACCACCTATGGTAGCCCAGGCCAGCCCCGACACTGAGTCCCTCACTCTGCTTCATTTTCTCTATAACATGTGTCAGCCTGAAACTAGCTCTTTCAGTTATTTACCAAGTTGTTATCTTGCTAACAAGAGAGAGAAACGTTAGCACCGTGAGAGCCCTAGCCTTGTCTGCTTTAGAGCCCACTGTATTCCAGTGCTTGGTAGCAAACACTTGTTAATAAGTGACTTAATGTGGCTTGGAAAAAAGGAAGCTCATGGATGCAGGAACTAAAAGGGCTGTGTTGGGGCAGAAAGAGCAGCTAGTTTTCTGCAGTCTTAGAGAACAGAACCAAGACCAAGACTAGGAAGAGGTTGGGGGCAGGAGGGGGCACTTCCCATTCATGGGTTAGACACCTTGCGCAGCGTGTGGCATGTTGAGAGCAATCGGTATTGTTATTTCTACCTTAGGAGGTAGCGCGGGCTTCCTATCACTAGAGGCATTCGAGCCTGATGGCCCCTTGGCAGGGAGATAAGTGATTGCATTGGGATTAGGCTGAGCAGTGTCTGAGGGGCTGCCAGGCCTGAGTGTCTCTGGTCCCATGAAGAAGAGCCCAGAGCCCAGGTCCCCTTATTAGGAACCTAGTAGGGTTTGAGGTATTCAGGGAAGACGAGCCAGCATGGCCTTGGACCCTGGATCCCCCAGAAGCTGCTTCTAATTTACCCTTTATGGGGTGCTAAGGAGTGAAATGGCTAGGTGACTTTGGTGGGAGAAGTGTCTATTCTTCTAGAAGCGTTTCCATGGACAATGATATACCCAGTGACCAGTAAAGCATTATGCTGTCAACAGCAGGAGTCATTGTATCTGCAGGAGCTGACTGAGGCATCCCTGCTTCCAGCCCCCAGCATGGATCTGCCAGGCAGCCACCAGGATGTCCTCCCAACATTCTGTGCTGACCTGCTGGATGAGGCCCATGTGTGCTGGAGAAATTCCTGCACATATCAAGTCACCAATCCAATTCCATTCTTCAAGCGGTTATTAAGCACCTACTGTGTATCCAGCACCACAAGTGAATAGAGCCCTATAGGCTCTAGTACTGACTCTGAATAAAGATTGAAGTTTTGAAGTCAGTGGACACCATGAATGGGTTGGCATGTGAGAGCAGCTTCCTCAGAGCAGGCTCATCCTGGGCATGGCAAGAGGCAGCAGGCCCAGGTCCTAGCCCAGTTCTGTGGGTCAGCTCCCTTCTCTGGCTGTCAATGTCCTCTGTAACATGGGGTAGAGGGGTAGGCGGGAAGATTGCCAGGTATGTCTCACCATAGCAGTGCTGCCTGGGACAAGCTGCTTCCTGAGCTCTGTGAGGTGGGAAGGGGTGCTGACTCCACTCTCAGCATCCAGGGACACCCGTCCATCTGGGTGCTATTTTTATTTGGGGGATGGTGGGCCAGAAACAAAGAGGTCTGAGACCCAAACTAGGAAGAAATGTAACACTCCTGAGGAATCTTTTTGAGAGTTAAAATAAAAGTGGAGTAAAATGGCCCAAACAAGCTTTTTTTTGAATTTTTTCCTTTGCTAGCCAAGGCCTGTATATTTCTAAATATGTCATCTAATGAGCAAACTAAGTATATTTATGTATTAATTTAAACATACTATTTAATAGGACATATATAATTGGATATATAGGAATATAATTGGAAATAATATTTGTGTATATACGTAAGGAATATATAAAGTGACTTTATACCTGTCAAGTATATATATATATATATAGCATGTTTCCTTTTTTAAAAAAACCAATATTTCATTACTATTCTCTAAAAATATCCCCTTGGTTTCAAAATGTCAAGAAAGTCACCTCTCATTTTCCTGACTTCATGTTCTGGCCTTGGCTCTTTGTAATTCAGTCTCCCTCATGTTCTCTGAGCTGACATTCATAAGCCTCTGCCCAGTGCAGGTGCCAGGGTGGTGAGGACCTTGGCTCTGCTTTCGGAAGCCCTCCGTCTGTTGGGCAGACAGATGTGTAGGGAGTTAAGTCATGATCGGGGTAAAGGCACATCGATAGAGGGGTGTGTCAGGTGTGATGGGACACAGAAGAGGGAGTTAGTTGCTACACTTAGGGTAGAAGTGGTAAGGGATGGTTTCCCTGAGTTGAATTTAAGCCAGGTTTTGAGGATGAGTAGGAGCCCAACAGGCGAGGCAGCTGCTTGAGCAAAAGCCAGAAGTAGAAGCATCCTTGGGGACTTGGCATGGGCAGAGGGCGTGCCCTCCAACTTGCTATGCCACCAGGGCCCTGGCTCTTAGCTGTAAAAGAGCTGGGGGGGTGAGGGGTGGCAGTGCTCCTCCCTGCCCAGCTCTCTCTCTCCGCCCAGTGCCAGGGTAAGACGTTCCCCTCCATCCACCTGTGGACCCGGCTCCTGTCAGCCCTGGCTGGCCTCCTCTATGCCTCGGCCATCGTGGCCCACGACCGGCGGCCTGAGTACCTGCTGCGGGCCACACCCTGGTTCCTGACTTCCCTAGGCCGTGCTGCGCTGGACCTCGCCGTATCCACCCCAGGCCCAGGGGCTTGACGGCCTGTGTCTCATGCCCTCCTTCCCTCTTGCTAGATGGAGCTCTTTCTCAGTGGTTTGAAGCCCGGGGCAGGCAGACATGATTGTAATGTGCAATTTTGTTTTGTTTCCTATTTTTTAAAAAAATAAGAATCATGATCTCTTGGCTGGAGCTCTGTGAAACAGCAAAGGGGGGAGTGTGACGGTCACTGGCCCTGGGATCAGAAGAGCCAGGTTCTTCTCTCAGTTCTGCTCCAGGCCTGGGTCAGTCCCTGCCCTCCGTGAACCTATTTTCCTCGTCTCTGCCTCGCCTTTCCCACAGGCTGGGAAAGGGCTTTGCAAGCCGGCCTGCCGTGCAGGGCTAATCATTCCTCCTGTTCTCGTTGATGCTGGAGCCTGGGTTGGGAAAGCAGGGATACGAGTTGACAAGGGCTGCCCTTCCTTGGTGACTATGAGCGGTTCCCCCAGGGGTGTTTCCTGATGTGCTGACACCCCGGGGACCTTGGCATGAGGACCTCAAGGGCAAGCTAAGCTCAAACAGTGGTGGGGAGAGGTGGTGTGTGTGTGCGGGGGTGGGGAGGGGGTGGCGAGAAACCTGTGGATTTAGCATAAATAGTTCAGAAACATTTTCTCAAGCACTATGTTCGTTTGCGAGAGCTGCCATTACAAATTGCCACAAACTGATGGCTTAAACAACAGAAATTTATTTTCTCAGCCTGGAGGTCAGACGTCTGAAATCCACGCAGGGCCACGCTCTCCCCAAAGGCTCTGCAGGGGAACCTTTCCTTGCCCCTTCCAGCTTCTGCTGGCTCTGGGTGTTCGTTGGCTTGCGAGCATAATTTTCATTTCTGCCTCTGCCTTCATATGGCCTTCTTCCCTTTGCGTATCTCTGTGTGTCCTCTCCTCTTTTTATAAGGACTCCTGTCATGGGATTTAGGGTCCACCTTAATCCACTGTGACCCCGTCTTAACAAATTATTGAGTTACACATTTTGAGGTTTCAGGTGGATATGAATTTGCGGGGAGACGCTGTTCGACACACTACAGGTGATGTCCCTGTAAGCCAAGCCCTTCAAGGGGGATAGTTCTGAAAATATTTTGTTTGACAAGCATTTCCTAAGTGTCCATTAAAGTCGGGGTCTTGCTGGGTGCTGGGCCTGTGTGGGGGAAATGTAGGGAGAGTCAGACCTGGCCCTGTCCTCAAAGGAGCTCCTCAACCTGGGGAGGAGGAGCCCAGGGTGGGGCCCTCAGTGCAGAGGGAAGGCAGCACAGGGTGGCTGGAGTGCCCCACTCCCTTGGACCTTAACTCCACTTCCCAGATCATCTTCCTTTCCTGGATGATGAAAAGCAAGATGAGGCAGGGCCTTGGGATTTTCCTGTGAAGCCAGAGAGAGCCCTGATACCCAAGCTCTGCTGACCTGCACAGAGAAAGAGGAAGACAACCAGGAGGCAAGGAATGAGGCACTGTCTCATAGGCTGGAAAACTGCTGGGTCCCAACAGTGTTTGTGCTCGGAGGGGGCAGAGGCAGGGGGCTCACCACAGCCAGGCCTGGGATCCTGGGGTCCTTCCAAGCTTGGCCAGCTGGTCACTTTAAAAAACGATTTATGCCCAACACTGAGTGCCCCCAATAAATAGATCCTCCATTTTCCTAATTACAACATATTTTTTAAAGTTTTTTTGATCACTTAATGAACTTTAATATACTTTAAACAATGTAGATGGGTCAAATGTCCACTTAGGCTACTTAGTAATTTCCATATATATATATATTTAAGTTTATATACTACATAAATTAATATGTAATCTGAGTTAATGAAACAGAAGATAGTGGTGGGTATGGCCAAGAAAAAATGGTTTTATATAAATCCTTGCACTAAAGATCCAAATTCCCATGAAGTCTCTAACAGGGGTTATTTTCATCCATTCTAGAAACTGTTATGAAATTAGGTTTCATAACAAAAGGTAGCTAAAATACTTAAGGAGAGCCCGATGTGCTTCGTGTTCTGAAGGGAGGAAGTGGGGCCTTTGCAATCTCTTCAGCAGTCCTTTACAGCAACAGTCTCAAAGTGTGGTCCCTGGACCAGCATCACCTGGAAACGTGCTAGAAATGCAGATTCTAGGGCTTTGCCCAGCTCAACCAAATCCTAAACTGAGGATGCTTTAATGAGTCCCCTGGGTGCCCCCGATGCTCAGGACAGTGTGAGAACCACTGCTTTGCAATAGCATTTATTCAGCACCCGCTGCACTGGTTCCCAAATTTTGCCGGACTTTAGAATCACTGTGGGACTTTTAAACTCTCCAGGTCGCATCCTTACCAATGAAATCAGAATATCTGGCATGGGTTGCTGTGTGTGAGAGCTAAACAGTCAGTCGTTTTTTGTTTGTTTGTTTTGTTTTGTTTTGTTTTAAACTGCCCAGGTGATTCTACTGTGCAGCAAAGTTTGTGACCTCAGAAAGAGAGAGATAAGATACATTTTATGGAAAGCAGAAAGTGAGATGTGCTGTAAGAGATCAGAAAACAAAAACTTTAGGGGTTCTTTTGAAGAAAACGAGACCTTGTTTTCAGAAAATGTCTCCTGACTTTAAGAATTCCCCTTTCTCTCTCCATGTTTCTGCTTGAAAGAATTCAGATTGGGTGCCTCTCACCACATTACCACACTGCAAGTCACTAAGGACGATGACAGCCATCAGTCGCTACATGGAACTGACCATTGAGCCAGTGCAACAGGTGAGTGGGTGTGGGCTACAGCCAGATGTTCAGAGGATGGGCAGTAGTCATGGAAAGGCTTCCTGGAGGAGGTGACTCTTTCAACTACAGGATAGGCAGGATGAGGTAGGGAAGCATGAAAAAGAGGAAAGAACTCTCCAAGTCCTCAGTGGGGGGCCAATGGAGGGGAGTTTGGTTGATGAAAGGCTGGAGAGGAGGTAAGGGTGAGATCGTCACACTATAGAAGCTGACTAACATCTTCAGGTGATGGGAGTCTAGGAGGCTTCGGGTCTAGAGACTCAGGGTCAGATGTGCATTTTAGAGCCATCAGTCAGGCAGTGTTGGAGGACAAACTAAGGGAGAGGAGACTAGAATCAAGATGGTCAGCGAGGGCCACTTGTAAGTCCAGGAAAGGGGTGATATGGCCTGAATCAAGGCTGGGACAGAGGAAGCAGCAAAGATGGAGTGGCAGAATTAGCAAATAAAGTGTTGAGGGAAGTGAGATGTAGGGATGAGGGAGACTGAGGGCCCCCGATGGCTCTCAGCGTTCTGGCCTGCATGTCGGAGTCCTCAGGAGGAAGAGGGTTAGAAAAAAGAGAGAAAAGTGACAAGTCCACTCCACAGTGTCACTACCGCATTAAGACTGTTCTTGTCCAGGCTACCAGTGACCTCCATGTTGTTAAATCCCGGTCATTTCTATCCCAGTTGAGACTCAACTCACTTGGCTGCTCGCTACTTGTGACTTCGGGGGCCCTCACTCTCCTGGCTTTGCTGCCCCCCTCACAGGCCTTCTTTCCCCCTCACTCCTGCTGCCTCCTCCTGGTGAGCCTGCCTTTAAGCTCGTAGGACCCCAGGCACTGCCCCAGCAGGTCCTCCTTCTCTCGGTGTCCTCTTTCAGTCTCCTACTGCCACAGCTCTACACACCAGCTCTTGCCGAGTGCCATTATGCGTTTCTCCATCCTTTCCTCTCCCTCCATTCCAGTCTTGGCTGCAGGCTGCCTGTCTAGTGTCACCACATGGCATCTCACACTGACTGTGTCCAAACTGGAATTCTGAATTTTCATGCCCAGACCTCTCCCCATCGTCCTCAACGCAGTAAAGGACACCGCTGTCCGGGTAGCCGGTCAAACCCAAATTTCTCTCTTCCCCTCACTGCGGGCCCATGCCCATCTGATGCATTTTTCACGTTTTGTCAATACTGCTTTTTAAATAGATCCAGCAGCCTCATAACTCGTTTTCCTCTCCGCTGCTATTTTTGTTCCATCTTTTCCATCTGCAAGGATCACTTACATAAGTAAATTACATCTTGTTCTTCATTTGTTTCAAACACTCCTCCGGCTTCCCATTTTATGCAGCATCGAAACCCCTTACCTAGACTCCCAAGCCCCTCCCTGCCAGCCCAGCACCCCGCCCTGATTGTCTCCTGTTCTCTTCACTCCTCTCTCGAAGCACAGGATTTCTTTTTGTTCCTCTGCCTAGATGCTCTTCGTTCTGATATATATATATATATATATATATATATATATTTTTTTTTTTTTTACATAGCTGCCTTTTCTTATCTTCAGACTTAGGTTAAAATGCCACCTTCGGAAAAGGCCTACCCTGACCACTCATCCAAAAGTGGCCTCCATTCCATCTCTCTGTTGTATGACTTTATTATCACCTTTTCAAATGCTCTGCAAAGCACTCATGATCTTTTACTTCTGTTTGTTGTCTGTTTCCGGCTGGGGTATACACTTTATGTCCTTCTGTTTCTTTCGCTAGTCTCCGGTGTGCCCAGTCACATCACGGGCTCTCAGTGCAGGCGTGTCTGGAACACGGAGTTCAGTGCTGAGCGGCCTGTAGGACATACTGATACTCAGAGAGAGTATGGCTCTGAGACACAGGTTTTACTCTTTGTCGTTGTTCCTTGGAATGTGGTTGCAAAGCACCAGTATGTGCTGTAAGTGCAGTACAGGGAGATTCAGAGCATGCTTTCACAATTAAGAGCCCACTTCGGCCATTAAACCCTTCTTCTGATGGGAGGATGAGGAGTGATGGGAGGCCCTGAGGAAAGCACAAGGAACCCTGGCAGCATCTGGCCAACGCTTTGCACAAGAAACTTTTAAATTATGGAACTTCTGAAAAATAATAGTGCAAAAGTGGCATTCACTTTAACCTTTCCAGTACCTGAATCTTGAGTGGATTCCTGCTGGTGAACAGACTCCATGAAAGAAGAGTGTGTTCCTCCATTTTTTTCTGCTGAGGACCACCAGCATGTTTTTAAGACAATACTTGCACTTGACCTCTTCCTTCTGTGTCCACCAGAGGGCGAGAGGTGTCTTTGAGACAACTCGAAGCAGGAGGCCTAGAGTCCTACTTGCCAGCCTGGGCAGGAAGCCACCTCACTGGGCTCTAGGGTCTCCATACCCATGAAGGTCTATTTATTGAGGGCTAGCTACTTGCCAGGCTCTGAGTAAATAATAACAGCCAAAGCTTCCATGATGCTTATTGTACGACCCTAGTGCTTTACATAGATTAACTCTTTTAAACCTCACAGCCAACCCCTGAGGTACTAACTTCATTTTACAGATAAGGAAAATGGGGCACAGAGAGTTAAACAATTTGCTGGGGTCACACAGTTTGTCAGTGGTAGAACCAGGATTCAATCTTTCCTGAGTCTGTGCCCTTGACCACTATACATACTGCCCCTTGGGCATAATGGCTGACACCAAGAAAGGACTTGATAAATGGTTGTTTTTTGATATTATCATTAACAAATTTTTACAATCTATGCAGTAGATAGTATGATTATTTCTATTGTTATTTATTAATAATTAATAATTTTATCATTATTTTAAACTGAGTCATGGAGAAGATTGTCACTTGCCCAAGATCCCATAGTTAGAAAATCACAGATACAGGTTTCAAACTAAACCTGTCTGATTGTGAGACTTCAGCTTTTATAAAGAGAACATACTCTCTGTGCTGCCATATCTTGCCAGGTCAGTTAGCAAATTTTTGCTTTCTTTCACGAGAATGTCCCAATGAGCAAAGTTGTAGTGAGATAGGTACCGTGTTGCCATGTACACTGATATATGTCCTGATCAGACAGGCATCTGGAAGTGGGCAAAAGGAGCCACAAGCTGCTTAGTGTCTCAGTGTCCCTAAGGAAAAAATTTCTAAGAGATGCAGCCCAGGTTCAGGCTGAGTGAAGGGCCAAGGGCCGTGGGATCACAGGGATCAATGGACCGGAGCATTTGAAAATTCAGATTCATTTGTTGATTCAGGTGTGTTCAGGCCCCGAGGAATTTATAGAATTTCTTGTTGCCTAAGCAGCTTCTGCTTTCCCCACCTCCCCCACCCTGCCCAGGGGCCACCCAGCACTCGGCCTCCTCCAGCTCCTTTGTGGACTTTCTCCTGTCCAGCCGACTCACATGAAAATGTACGCTTACACTGGAGTCACGCTCCAGTCACGCTGGAGCCCTGAGTGATTTGGAGTCCAATATGATGAATAGCCATTCTTCTCATGTGTCTGGGACATTTACATCTGAGCCCCGTGATACTGCTTCAAAGGAGAAAGGCAGGGATTACCACCCCCTTTTATAGATTAGGAAACTGAGATTTAGGGAGGATTAATTTCTTGAGAAGGTCACATGGTTAGTTGGTAGAAGATTCTGGTCCAGAAGGCAAGTTGTTTCCCCGGTGGTGTGTCAGTGGAATGACTTGAATCCCGCCCAGCTCTGAAACCTAGGCCAACAGATCTTCAAGGATCTCTGAGGAAGTGCCCACTCCCAACCCCCATGGGAGTCCTGTAGAAGGAAGCTGTCTTCTGAGATGGGTGGATAGATGGATGGATGGATGGATGGATGGATGGATGGATGGATAGATAGATAGATAGATAGATAGATAAAGATATATGATAGATTGATGATTGGTTGATAGAAGATTGACTGATAAATAATAAAATATAAATAGAAAGATAGATGATTGATAGGTAGCTAGACAGATGATTGCTAGATAATGTATAGAAGGTAATAGGATATAGATAGAAAGATGATACATAGATAAATAGATGACTGACAGTAAATAGATAGATAGATGATAGAGAGATCAGGAATCTCCCTTAAACCTTCCCAACTCACTCTGCTGCTGCCGGATGTGAGTCAGTAAAGCCTCTATAGAGTGCATTTTTGGCAATAGCTGTACAGGTTACAAATGCACATACCCTCTCCTCCCTTAATTCTACCTCTAGGAATTTATCCTTTAAATACTCTGTAATTTTGGATGTATGATATAATTTAGTGCAGTCAGTATTGATTGTAAAAGCAAGAGATTGAAAGTACCCTAAAGGTTCATCAATAGGGAATTAGCTAAGTACATTACGAACATGTACAATGCTGTCCCCCCTCCACCGCCAAATCTCATTTAGTCCTATGTCTGAGACAATATTAAGTTTTTTTTTTTTTAAAGCAAGATACATAAAAGAGTGTAGAGCACGCCGCCACTTGTGGGAAAGGGCAAATGTCTGTGCATTTGATTGTCTAGACTATCTGGAAGGATGCACAGGAAAGGGAGCCAGGCTGCCTTGAGAGAGTACGGGATGGCTGGGGGATGAGGGTGGAAGCGGGCACTGCTCTCTACACCCTTTCCTATCTTTTCAACTGTAGTACGCGAGTGCTTTGACAATTCAGAAATGAAGAAATAGATTGAGTGTTCTTGCCTGCCCTTCCCCACACACCTTGCAGGCAGGCTGCAGCACCAGCAGGCTGCCTGGTGACGGACAGACCAGCACGGGAGATGCACCCCTGCAGGAGCCCCCCTCGTACCCACCCGTTCAAGTCATCCGGGTCCGCGTGTCTTCCAGCAGCTCCTCCGAGGTTCCCTCCATCAACTCCGACCTTGAGGTACACGCTGTTGCCTGCCAGTGGGTGCGTGGGCACCCTCCTTTACCCACCCTTGCTGGGGACTTTATGCTGCGGTTCCCGGATCCGCCCACACTAACTTCATGCCTGCAAAATAATGAGTAAGCCTCTGCCCGCTTCTGCGCAAGGAGTTTCCCACACTGTCAGTGCTGAGAAGGGGTTTCCAAATTAGTCGGGGAAACACTGCATGGTGCAGCGCAGTCTCGAAGAATCACTTGCACATTCAAGTTTTTAAAAAGTTAATGTGTGAATAATACACTTCGAAAGGGGTTCAGTGTTTCCCAAACCCATCTGACCGCGGGAGCGTTTGTGTTCTTCCCCCACCCCTCTCCCCACTCACTTTCCCCACCTGTACCTTATGGTGCTATCAGGGTCATACACGGGGTCATATGAGCCTGACACTTTCATAAACTCTACTTCATTTTCACTTTTTGGATCTGTGAACAAAACATGTCACGTTTCAGATACAACAAATGGGTTAACCCTCGGGTCGGAGCTGCCCTGCCACTCTCGGTCCTACCACTGTGGTTTCCAGCCTTGTTTACCAGGAAGTTTCCCTTTGTGGAAATTAAGGACAAGGATGGTGCAGTGGACATGTGCTGTCAGCAGGAGGCTGTCAGCTGTTTTGGGGGGTGGGGGTGGGGGAGGAAGGACTGTCTTTTATTCTGGGTTTCTGTTCTATTATTTGGGTGATATATGCCTTTTATGAAATGATGTAATAATATGTAGTAGTTGGTGTTGGAACTTATCATTTTGGTTTTAATGGCCTTATTTGGCTAAATAATCCATTAGCTGTTCTAAAGTAAGTCCCTCGAATTTGTTGAGCTCAGAATCGACCCTGGAATCTGAATAGCTTCAGAGCCATTGTCTCACCGTCGGGTAAAGTCTGGGTTCCCAGTGTGATGAGTTCCAGACCATTTCCCGCCTGCCCCAGCCCTCGCCTCCTCCGCCTCACAACCCATGTCCCTGGCCATAGAACTGTTCCCCTAACCCCGGCCCTGGGCCTTTCTACCTGGGGTTTTTTTTGGCCCAATTTTCATGTGTCAGAATCCTGTCCAGATGCTACCTATGAAGACCATACTCCCCACCGCCCCCACCCCCGCCACACGCACGCGCGCACACACTCACCACACGCACACACCAGACAATAATGGCTCCTTCCCTTGGGTGCCCAGAGCATATACCTCTCTCACACAACTTCCATTGTTTGCCCTGTAGCTGGTGAGCTGTCAGGGCCTGTCTCCCTTGCCAGGCTGTGCATGAGCTGTAGGTATAGGGCCTGGACTGCCTTCATCTTTCTCTATTCCTCAACCCTAGAAACAGCTGATCATTAAGTGCTGAGTTTTGAGTGAAGAATTCTGCACCAGACCGAGGACCATTTGGGGTCCATGTGTCCCCATGTCATTCACTGTTATTTATTTCTTGGATCCAGTCACCCAAGGCACATGGCTTAGCAGCCTGGAGCCGGCAGTCTGGGCAGAAATCTAAGACTTAACCACAAAAAGAGCCTGGCAGTAAAGTATGTTCAGTGAGGAGAAGTGACAGTTAAGTCGCAAGTCAGGAAGGAAATGGAGAGAGGGAGAAACAACATTCGCCTCTCTGGAAACAAGGGCGATTTTTGCTGCCCACCCAATTAAGCTAAGGATTGGGAGGGACCTTGAGAAATTCGGACATTTGTCTGTGGCTGGCTTGGGCCATTTCTCTGTTTTGCACTCCTTGCTCTTCCCTTACTATATTATCTCTCTCTTTTTAGACATTTATTTTTTTTAACTATATAAATTCCAAGGGGACAGGGTCACACTCTTAAGTTAGGTAAATGGAAACGAATGTTTCTGCCCACTTTAAAAGGAAAATACTTTAGGAGCACAGCTGTGCCAGCCCACGCCCTCCCGTAACCCCCAGCACAGCCCCCCTGCTTCATTCCCTGAAACATTTGTGGTACGAGGGACACAGCTACAGAGTCCTGAAAAGAAATGCCTTAGGATTCCACTGAACACATACGATAACAGGTCAAATGGGTTGTAACGCTTCCCAATACAAAATAGTTTGAATGGATGAGCAGAACACAGTGATTATTTATAACAGGCATATGATTATATGGGTTGCTGGTAATCTGTATTTTCTGTTCTTAAAAGTCGTTCGTATTTATCATAAAAAAAATAATTAGAAAATGTGAAGAAGAAAATTAAAATTAACCCAAAAACCTACCAACCTACAGCCACCTCTGGGTGAAGGGATTACGCAGGCTTGACAGCCTCCCCTATTTTGGGGGCAATATTCCTTAGGATCCTGGTTTCTTTACGGCTGAATGTGGGCAAGAAGGTGTCATCTAGCAAATGAGAGTAACACGGCACTTGACCTGTCCGTTTGGTCACGCGGTCAGCAAATACTTTCTGAGAGTGGAATTTGAAAGAAAAATGCATGATGACAGATAGGCTGGCCCGCACCCTGCCCACAGGGTAGAAGGTATTTGGTCAGCTGGTCACAGCCAAGGTCTGATCCCTGCCTGACTCCCCCAGAGCACATACCTAAGGGACTGAAGCTTATGGATCAATGCTAGAGCCCAGGTCATCACTTCCTCTGGTTTATGACTTTCTTGCTCCCGGGATTTCACAATTTAAATATTTTGGTGGCATTGGGCTTAGACGCCTGGGGCTCTTTTCCCGTCTCTTGAAACGCCCCACACCCTGCCCAAAATGGGCTTCGGGGCCCTCAACCACCTCTTGTTGTCTGTGTCTGTTGCCAACCAGCTTGGCTTCTGCTTGACCCCATGGGTTCGTAGATGAACGCTTTCCAGCTCCCACCGTGGAGGCTGGTGAACCTGGAAGCCACTCTGTGTCACTATGATGTGTTTATCTCTCCTGCGGTCCTTCATGATTTTGTAACTTAACTCTCAGATGCTGGTTCTATGTCCTTGGGGCATATACCAACTGTTTTGAGTACCTACTTTGTCAGCGCTGGAGGAGATGGAGAAAGAATCATGCCTCAGCAAGGCGCTGTAGCCACACACTCTGACTCACCGTGTTTAAATCCATTAATAAGTATAACAGTACACACTGCTGCTGCGTGTGTGCCATGGGCCAGGCGCTATATGTTCTATCCTCTGCAAGCAGTGTTTGGTGTGATCCTCCTAACAGCCGAGCCAGATGCCTTTGTTATTCTTATTGTCCAGAAGAGGGGGCTGGGACTCAGTGAGTTTAAGTAACTTGCCCCACCCCCCCAAAACATTAATAATAATAATAATAATAATAATAATAATAATAATAAATACAGATATGGAATTTGAACCCAGCTCTGTCAGGCTCTGAAACTTGTCATAGCCACTATGCTCCACTGCCTTGGCAAGAACTCATGCCCTGGGAAGGTATGCAGGACCAGGTGTATTATCTGTCATTCCCATTTTACAGATGAGAAAACTGACTCTCTCCCCAGGACTCTTTCCACTCGCCTGTGCTCTGCCTGGATTCTTCGGGAGTGCCCTGTCAAACAGGCAAGATAAAACCCTGAGATCTGCAAGAAATTCCAGTGATGGCAGAACAGGAGAAAGGGGTAAGACAGAGACAGATAAGGCCTGTGAGCGCTCATGGAAGTAGAGCTTGGATTATTTTCACCTTTCCTGAAGCGTCCACTGGCTGGGCTGGTCAGGGCACCAGATGGATGGCATTGGAACCTCAGTGTGACCCTGTGACCCTGTAGAAAAGCCACTTGCTTGGGCTGTCCGGATTTCCAGATGTCTCCACAAGAGACAGCACACTCCACAGACACTGCGGATCCACTCGTTCATTCGCCTACTCACTCGCCCCTTCTACACAAGGCAGCCTCGCTCCTGGCATGGCCATCCGGAGGGCGTACTGGATGGACAGATGCTGACTGCGCCCGTGTTCTATAGCTGGGGGCTGAGGCCCAGAGGGAGCAGAGCTTCCAGGAGCGGCCTTCTCACTTCACCAGCTTTGTGAGTGCAGGGTTGACTTTACCCCACTGTTGAAACTGTTCATTTGCCTTTCAAAAGTTTTATATTATTATTATTATTTTTTAGCCTTTGGGATACGAGGAAAGATTAAGTCCAGCCTTGTGATGAAAGAGCATTTAGTTACTCTGTTTCCCTCTGTGCTTCCTAGCACTGTTATGGGCCTGGCAGAAGAAGCCTTGTAGGGATTCTGCAAAGAGGCTGTTTCTGTCGTTGGAACAAAGTCTGCATGTTAGAGAATGACTACAACTGGAGCCGCTGCGGTTGTAGGGGTGGGAGGGGAGGACAGAGCCAAACGCCAGATCGCTCCGTCTGAAAGACGGTCACGTCCCAGGCCTGCGTGTCCTGCTAATTCTGTGCTGAAGCTTAGCTCTTGGCAACCGGGACTGCTTGCTCCCTCCCCAAACCCTGCCTCCAGCACCAGCTCATTTTAGAAGAAAATACGTATAAGAAGAAAGAGGCTAGAACATTCCAATAGGTACCAGAGGCCAGAAGTAAAGTTGGGGATGTGGTTTCTCCACAGATCTGTTTCCTCCCCAAGGAAGTGGCATCATGTGAAAGACAGTACATCCAGAAATGTGTGGGGCAGTCCGCTGCTTCCCTTGGGGGTAAGGGAAGATATGCCACTGGGCCCACAAAGAGAAACCGGCTGTGCAGGAGGAAGAGGACTGACCAGGAGTCAGGTGGACACAGGGGCTTGTCTGGGCTCTTGCTGCCCTGCCAGGTGGCCTTGCATTGGACTTCTGGAGTTTTTGTTTCTCCCTCTGTAAATGGGAATCATGAGATCGGCCATGCCTTTCTTATAGAGTAACCATGAGGATCAAATGGGGGTGCTGCTGGGGCTATACAAGACTACCAGAGGTGTTATGTCATGAACTGGAACACAGGCTGGAAGTGGGCTCCGGCATTCGCTCCGGCCCTTTTAGCCATGGAACTGGGCAACACCCATTCGCTTCTCTGAACCTGCTATGAAAGTGGAGATAATGAGCTTAGGGAGGATGGTGAGGCTCCACCAAGGTCAGAATGTGAAGGAGCTTTGATGCAGTAGAGCACCCCCACAAATGCTCGTTATGAAACCCCAGCTTTGGACTGGACAGTCTTTAAGGCCTTACTTAAAACAGTGTGACCTTCAGTGTCAAAATCACTTATTGAAAGAGGTAGACAGCAGGTAATTACACTGAATCAATTCTTAGAAGTAGAAAGGCTTCCATCAGGGAAACAAAAGGGTCAACCACCAGCCAAACCTGTTCGTGTTTTTGACAAAACAACCGCTCTGCCCAGACGCCAATCTTGGAACACCTCCTCTGGCCACCTCCGACTCTAGAAGCATTTCCAGTTCCACTGCCCGAAATCCAGAGTAGAGCTTTACCACTTCCACTCAAACCAGTGTAGGCACTCCTGACAGAGCTCCCGCCTCCATCTCTCCTTTCATTGCTGTCCTACCCAGGATCTTCCCAACACTGACCTCGGCCCCATGGCCTCCCTGCTCTCAGGCCTTCTGCGGCTCCCTACTGCTTACTGTTTAAGTTCACACCCCTAGCCTGACCTCCAGGACACCTAGTGGTCTGGCACTGGGCCAACTCTCCAGTTTACTCTTCTCTGGATTCCTTGCCTGAGTACTGTCATCTCCTCATGCCCTTCGAGGCCCTGGCTAAATTCTGCTTCCTCCAGGAAGGCTTCCCTCTGCTCCTGAGTAGGGTTGCTAGATTTAACAGGCAAAAAATACGGTGCTCACTTCGGCAGCACATATACTAAAATTGGAAGGATACGGAGAAGATTAGCATGCCCCCTACGCAAGGACGACACGCAAATTCGTGAAGCGTTCCATTAAAAAAAAAATACAGGTGGTCCAGTGAAATTTGAACTTTAGATGAACATACCTACACTAAAACATTATTCGTTATCTGAAATTCAGTTTCACTGGGCATCCTGTGTTTTATCTGACAACCTTACTCCTGGATCTAATTTCCCTAGACCATTTCTTCAGTTCTTTTGAGCAACAAAGTTTCTTCTTAAAAATCAGGAACATACAATGTTACTATCAATTATATCTCAATAAAATTGGGGAAAAATGATTTTAAAAAAAATCAGAAATAGGAGGTAAGGTTTCCAAGTCCTTTCCTGCTGGGGTCCTGGGATTTGGCCTAGAACAGTATCTGTGACTGTACATCAGAGATGCTTGTTCCCAACCCCTGCTGCCCACTGTTTTAATACACATGGCTCCTCCATCTTGGCCCTTTTGTTCCAACCTTGGGAATGTCCCTAAAGTGAGATCGTGAGTCATCTTTATAAAGGAAACCAATCCACCATGGGTCACGACTTTTCTCTGATGAATCCGGTTCACGATAGGCCTTGCATGTGGCACCTCTCAGCCTGTGATGCGTATTCCCGCCTCACACCCCGTTTCTCCCACAGCGGCCCAGGCAGGAAGAGCAGCACGGGAAGTTTGGACAGTTAGAGAGGAGGAAAGAAAGGGTGGGAGGTGAAACAGTGCTTAATCCAAAGTGTCAAAGAACTGCTTAATTAACTATAAATACTGTGTGTGTTATAAAGTAATAAAAAGAATGAGATTTTGCTTTTTTTTCTTTTTAATTTTTTAGGTGAGGCGACCCTTGGTTGACCTCACAGATTTCAAGGTTTCAAGGACCTTGTCAGTTTTTATAATCCCCCCCCTTTTTTTTTTTACACCTACAGCACGTGGTCTTCCTAGATGGTCTCCCACCCAAGTACTAACCAGGCCCGACCCTGCTTAGCTTCCAGATCTGACTGGATCAGGCTTGTTCAGGGTAGCATGGTCAGAGATAAAAATGAGATTTTTGAAGCATATGGTGGAATGTTTAAAAGTCTATAAGGTAACAGGTCACAGGGAAATCTACATAATAATATTAAGAGAGAACTGCAGCGGGTATGTATCTGGCCAATCTTAAAATGTTAACGATTCGGATAATTAGGAGAAACAAAAACCTTGAAAACAGATCCTGAGTGCAGCACCATCTCCCCTCCCC
The DNA here is from genome assembly GCA_003508835.1 of Eonycteris spelaea. Lineage (NCBI taxonomy): Eukaryota > Metazoa > Chordata > Mammalia > Chiroptera > Pteropodidae > Eonycteris > Eonycteris spelaea. The sequence continues at coordinate 28,326,306 of PUFA01000001.1, read as the reverse complement.
GATCTTGGTGGAGTCACTTCTGGCCAAATGTAAGAGGTGGGGGCTAGACAAACGGTCCGTGAGGGCCCATCCACCTCCCCTAGTCACGAAATGTAAGGCTAGAAAGCGACCATTTCCTCAGTGCCTAGGACACACCTTCAAGTCTTCAGGAACAAAAAGAAAGTTACCCTTGGACAGGGGCTATGGGATGCCTTTGGTTTCAGAAGCGTGAGAAAGAGTTCTTTTAGAAATGAGGCAATTGAAATACTACATGCTGCAGTTCACAAAGGCGATGGAACTGTGGTCCTGAAGACAATTTAGGTATGTGTGGACGTACTCATTACATTTTAAGGAAGAAAAGCCATTTGCACAATTTGGTGTGGTGTGTGTGTGTGTGTGTGTGTGTGTGTGTGTGTGTGTTAGATAGGGCTATTCAATAACTTCATAGAGGCTCTTTTGGAGATAGAATTAAGGATGATCTTTGTTTAGTCTTTTTGAAAAAATTTCTATGCGAAAATGAACACATTCTGGTCTTGAAATGAAGAAAAGACTGTAAGATGTTATTTTACTTTTTTAGGAGGGGTGAGGAGAGACCTCAGTTACAAAGATTTGGTTTAATTGTACTTCTTAGGCACGTTATCATCATTGGCTTAAAAAGGAACTAAAAAAAAAAAATCTTGACTCATATCTCCGCTAGAGGGCACTCTTCTAAAATTTTTAGACTGATGCTCAAGATTTAGAATGGCAGTTTCAAGGTTCCATTTCAACTCAGTTGCAGGGACACTTAAGTTTCTTTATTAGTTTGCTTGTTTGTTTGTTCAGTTTTAAACAAGCTCTTTTTATTTTGGAATAATTTTAGATTTACTGGAAAGGTGAAAAAGTAGTATAAGAGTTCCTGTATACCTTTACCTATCCAGTTTCCTCTAATGTTAACATTTTACACAACCACGCTACATTTGTCAATACTAAGAAATTAACATTAGTACAATACTATTAACTAAACTACCAACTTTATTTGGATTTCACCAGTTTTTCCATTACTGTCCTTATTCTGGATACAACCCAGGATATCACATGGCATTTAGTAATTTTTTTTAACAAACAAAACACCCACTGACTGTGGTAACCAGATTACGGTTTCTTTTTTGCATGAATATCTGTATATTTGTAAAAGTTACTTAACTTTTCCAACCCCAATGTTGTCAACTTTCTGTGTTTTGCAGTGTGTGTGGAACTATTATTTTTAGTAATTTTGTGATTTCTCCAATAAATATTTTGCTTTTGGTTTATATTCCCACAAGCAGGATCTTTAAAAGGTGAATGCAATAGAATTCTCATAACTTTTTTTAGGTTTAATAATGGCATTGTGCTTAGGATTTAAAGAAAAAGCCCTTATCAATGAGATACATCCTGAAATATTTACAGATGAAATTATTTACTTTAAAATACTTCGAATAAAAATAATTGAGGAGCTAGAGAAAATAAACCAGGATGTGTATATGGTGCTCATGAGATTATTCTTTTTGCGCGTTATTGAAAATCTTATCATTTGAAAGTTGTTTTACATGGCAATGTCAAAGAATTGAACAATAGAGGCTTGGTTTTAATATGACGATAATGCCAGATCCTGTGGACGGTGCAGACTGGCAGCTATGCAACATAAGAGACATTTGTAGAGTCATATAGCTCTGTGTCAGAAATGCTCTCAGGCACTGCATGCAGTGCCAGAAGAATGAGAGAAGACCGCGAAGCCACCCTTCAAGAACTTGACTCAGACATAGTTGAGGCTTGGGGTGGAACCAACCGTTCAGTAAAGGCTGATTAAAAATGATTCTTGGCTGGTAGCAAATATCTCATATTTTAAGGTAGGGATTTTATTTGCATCTCTCTTTCTTAGTTTTGTGGTTTTGAGTTGACTCATCTCAGCCATGTGGTTAATAAGTGGAAGATTTATTAGTATTATTATTACACCTAGTAATGATTTCTAATAATAGTAATTTAAAAATCTGTATGGGTTGTAATTTTTCCAAGCACCTGCAGCTCTTCATAGTTATCACAATTATCTTATTGATCATTTTAACTAGATTGTAGCTGCTGGTAGCTGCCACCTTTCCGCTTGCTGATGTCAGCTGTTCCTTTGCCCCCAGACCATCAGAGGGCCTGCCTCTGGCTCACTGAGCAGACAGAGGCAAATGCTGAGCTCTGCTCTGTGATGGTGGCAAATCTGTTCAACACTTTTCTATCTCTCTTTTTATTCTGCAGCACAACTATTGAGAAGCCCTAAACTCAGAGCAGGTATGGACAATTGTGCTCTCTCTCTCTATTCCAGAAGGGACTTCCTGTGGCTCGACTTCAGTTCCTGTTTTTGTTAGCCCCCCTTGGATGGCTGGGCCCATGCCAAATTCCTTTAGGAAAAAAAAAAAATGTGAAAACGAGAGGCGGGTGTGAGGGTTTTCCGGGTTCTCTCAGTTCAGAGTGCTTTCTGCTTTGCCCATACCATCTAGTAGGGGCTCAGAGAAGATCCACGACCCAAGGAAGAAACACGGTTTGGAACAGAGGTCTATGAGCAAGCAGGATAGCTGCAGGTTCCCGACAGTAGCGGTGCTGGGGTGGCTGCAGTAGTTGAGGCAAGCATTGCCTCACGTTGTCATTCTGAGACCTTTGGCAGCTGGCTGCGGTCGCCATGCCACCCGCACCTCCAAGTCGTAGCTGAGCACGTTTTATGACAACCGCCTATTGCTCTTGTCTCCTGAGATTGTTTCTGGTAAGACAGTAGATCATCTTTTGCTCAAATTCTCTTTATGCCTGGATTTCAGCAATGCTCTTATTACCTAAAACAAAGTTTTAAATCACATTATTCTGGGAAATCAGATGAAAGAGATTTAAAATGTTTTCGAAGCCTTAACCTACCTCAAGGAGTTCACTTGATGAATGTGGTGGGCTGTCTCTGTGCTTCGGAAGCTGAATTGGTCAGGTGTAGCTAGCAAGAATAACTCTTAAAACCCCATTTCAAGAGCTTGAGCAGTGGTTCTGAAACATTAGGGCAGCTAAGAATCTTCCTAGATCCTTGTTAAAATGATAAACCTTAGGACCCAACCCACAGATAGGATCTAGGGTGGGTGACAGCCTTTTTAAAGAGCATCCTAGGCCCTTCTAGGGAGGTCGGTCCAGAGCACACTCAGAGTTGTGATCTAGAATGTGGGCCTCAGCTGGAAAATAGCATTCCTCAAAAGCACACTGTCCATCCTCAGAAAACAGGCACTAACTTCCACCACTGGGCAACTGGGCCATGGAGACTGAGGGGCTGGGGAGCTCTTTTATGTGGGATCTTTAATAATGTCAGGAAGGTATTTGCTTAGAGATGGCCCCCCAAATCTGCAGCCACAAGTAAATGAGAAGTTAGTATTAGAAGTGGCTGGCGCAGCCCCTAGCAGGTACAGGGGGCTGAATTGTACCAACTAAATGAACTTAGTTCTTGGTCTGCAAGATTAGTGGGGATGAGGTGGTCTTTGAGCACAATGCTGTTTGTAATCACCAAGTAGTAGAGCTGAGTTGAGTTATTATCAGCAAATCACTCATCGATCTGGGCTCTTTCTTTCTGTCCAAAATGAAGCAGTAATTTGTATTTTATAACTGGCGTGGTGTCGGTACTATCTGTCAGTGGCTCAGGAAGCCTTGAAGACCTTATCTTGGACCTCTAAGGACCAGACTGATTGAGTCAGCTCAAACTTGACCATCTGGTGGAGCTTTTTTTTTTTTTTCTTTTTGAGTGCATGTCCATGCCTGGCTCTATTTTCTTTCCCAAATAGATCATCTGGCCCAGACTGACATATCCTACGTGTCCTTGCTTGTTATCTTCTGTGTCTTCTGATACTGTCAAATGTGACCTATGACTCAGAATTATCAGTCATAGAAACTTAGAATTGAAAGTGATTGTATTTTGTAGTTGCTGATCTACCATCCTAAGTTACACATGGAGAAACTGGCACCCAGAGAACAGAAAGCGAGTTAGTGGCAGAAGGAAGACTTGAGCCCAACCACCTACTCACCTCTGTGGCTGGAATCTCTAAGGATTCCCTTGCTCTGGGCCCGTGTGCACAGTTCTCTCTCATCCATCATATTAGAGCAATAGGAGGGCGTTGCAAATAGCTTCATCAGTGCTTGTGCGGCCACCTCTTTTTTTAACTTCCCACTCTTACCCCTGCCAATTTCTATTTCCCATACTTGTCTGTGTCAGAGCGATGAGAGAGTCACTGGCTATGACCACCACTCTGAATCAGGGCGTGAGTGTTTGTTTTTGACAGGTCTGTTGACCTCAAGTTTAGAGAAAACACCATGGTGGGGAGGGGTGGGCAAGGGCAGACCAGGGCCCTGCTTTTAAGAAACCCATCATCTCCCTGAGAGGACAAAACAGATGCCCAGAGAAAATTCGGGGCTGGCCATATGCAGCTGCAAATGAATGGTGAAGGCAGTACAAAGAGAGGGAGTGAGAGCTCAATGGGCATAGGCAGTCAGGTAGGCTTCCTAGAAGAGGAGGTACTTACCTGGGCCATGAAGAATGGGCTGTGTTTGCCTGATCTTTTCCAGGAATGACTTGGGCATGGAAGTGGGGATTCTCAGGATAAAGGGAACATGACTCCGTATCACTAGAGAAGGACAAGGAAAAAGAAGGTGGGGAGCGGCAGGGGAGCTGGTCTGTTGAGGGTGGCTGCCGATTAATATTTTTTTGTTTATTTAAAGTAATACTTGCTCTGTTAGGTCCTAGAAACACTGGCCCAGTTAACCTGTCCTTTCCTGTTTGTCCTTGTCTCTACGCCTGGGCCACGAGAACCAGCATTGGAACTGTTGTTGGGGGAGTGTAGGAGATGGGTACCTTTTGTGTCTTTTCTCCACAGTGGGACCCTGAAGATGGAAAATTTGAAGGGAACAATGACAGCATGGAGATGCTTATAGGCACAAGTACTCTGTGAGGCCAGCAGACTTGACCTCTGATAAGTAACACTTTCTGGAGCCAGCTCGACTCAGAGCCCAAAGTCACGTGTTTGTCAGAAACTGAGAAGGGATCAACCAGCAGCGACACCCATGGCAGGAATTTTGGCTTCTGCTGAGGCTGCCCAATAAGTAAAGAACTACGAGCTGTCACTGAGCTTGGCTGGTCTGTGCCATGGCTCAGAATGGAGCAAAGACTTTAGGTCCTGTGGACAGACCTGACAGGCCCAGTTTGTTCTGAAAATTAGTAGTTCACAGAGGACTATTGCTTTAAAATATAAACCTTCATCCAAAGGATATTGGAACCTCTTTTCCTTTTCTCCTTTGATTCAACCATACTCTGAATATCTGCTAGGTGCCAGGAATGAGTTCATCTAACAAATACCTAATGCATTTGGATCTCAGTAGAGCCCCATTCTGCCAGCCCTGGCTAAGCCTAGGAGATGAGAGTGGTGAGCCCACATGCTGGGGGTCCGGGACACAATCACAGGGGTGGACAGGACCTGGCTCCTGCCCTCCAGTCACCCACTTGAGTTTTCTGCTGGAAGTTAGAGCTAGGACTGTCTGGTCAACCAAGTGTTTGTGAGGCCAAGTAAATTGCTCTAGGTATCAGGACTTGCTCCAAACTGGCAAGGTTTGTACTGGGGCAGGGTTTGCAGGTGAAGGGGACTGTCTGCTTTAAGAGACAACTGAAAACATGCAGAGGGTAAGAGGCAATGCAGGAGGTGTTAAATGCAAGCACAACAATCCCGTTTTAGGAGCGTTTTGATATTGTGATCACGAGTGAGGGGAAGGGTAGAGGGATTGTAATAAATAAATCCTGATTGAGCGAACTGAAGTATCTCACCATGGAGCACAGAGATAGGTCTGAATCCAGGCACAGCCACAGAAGTCTGCCCCAAGGGGAAGTGGGAGAAATATCAAGACAACAGCTCTGCTCCTGGCTGGCCCCTGCAGCCCATGTGTCTCAGCGCTGCTGCCTGGTTTCTCCTCAGGGTCAGTGCAAGTCCGGGCAGCATGAAGAAGGAGGTGCCTCAGGGAAGCAGGTCGCCACAGATCTCTGCAGAGACCTAATCCTCTGGGTGACCTCTGAGCTAGAAGCGAACTTAAAGCCACCCTATTTATCCCTTTATCCAACTGCTTTGGTTCCTGGTTGTCTTGTAATGGAGTTTGCTTAAGTTTTGCTTTGTGATCTGAACCACTGAAGCTGTACTTAGAGGGAAGATGAAGATTTGAATTGGCAGGGTGTAGGGGAGAATTCCAGAAGATGAAACCGTACAGAGAATTGGAATCAGGGAAGGGTGGAATCTAGTCAAGGGAAGAGGAATTTGATATGGTCAGAATAGATGATGCAGTAGGGAGTGGGTAAAGAGGCTTGTAAGAAACCAGACTGTGAAGGCTGGGGAGTTGGTACTTAATTCTGTAGCTAACTGGTGGCCATGTGAGATGCCAGAGTAGAAAGTGACTGACAAGCCTCAGGTAGGCCACAGCTGATTGGTGAGTTTTTATTCCTGTGACCACAACTTTTCAGGAAGCAGAAATGCACAGTCATAGACACAGCATGAATGTGGGGAACATGTTAATCAGAGTGGTACCAGCAGGGCAGGAGGAGGGCTCACCTTTAGAAAGGCGGAGGCATAAGGATAGGAGACATCTCTGTAGTTTGCCTTTAGCACATCCTGCTCTCACGGAGAGGCTGGCTCATGCTCCCTGAGGCACCAGAAATTGGTTGGATCCCGATGGAAATGGCCACTCACCCCAGAACATCAAATGATGTTGCTGTATGCAGAGACAGCAGGTATATGGGACATCACTGTACTTTCCTCTCAATTTTGCTGTGAATTTAAAACTGCTTATAAAAATGAAAGTCTTAAAAAATGATCTTGCTGACTTTCAGCAGCACACACGACTTGAGCTGCAGATGTTATCTGTCTCCCTAGATTCCATCATCCCAGCCTCTTCCTTCACGAAGCAGTTCCTATCGGCCCGGCCCACGCTGTCTCAAAGCTGAATCCCAGGTTTCTTCATCCAGGGTGAACCATCAACCTGGGAATTTTGGAAGCAAAGTTGGGCCTCGTTGTTCAATGAAACTCTGCCTGTTAGGCAAAGCTCTGGAACTCTGGAGCCTTCGTGAAGAGGTGCCAACCAAAAAGCCTTTCTCCTGGGAGCGTCCCTGTCTCTGCTGCAGCTTCATCCCTAGCTGTTAGTCAGGCCAGGAGGATAATGGGAGTTACTTGCCCTGAAGCCTCACTGAGCAGTGCAAGGGGTTACCCACACTGGGGAGAGGCTGTGGAACGAAGGTATGATACTCTTCTGCCCACTCACCTGGAGATGAGAGATGTGTAATAATAGTCTTAGTTGTGCTGCCTATTATTTACATGGCTTGGAGCACATTACCTAACCTTTGTGAACTCCTGAGGTACACTAAGAATAATACCGATCTAGAAAGCTTGTAGCGAAGATGAAGTGAATTAGCATCTATGAAATGCACAACAATACCTGCCTCAAAGTAGACACTGAAGCAGGATTAGTTTCCTTCTTCCCTATACTTCCTGGCCACATATGTGCTGAAAGACAGTAACCAAAGAATCAGACCAGTGGTTTGAAAAGACTTCAGTGATTTGAATCCCCATGACTACAACTTCAATAAATGATTTTCCAGCCCCTGTTTAATCTCCTCCAGTAAAAAAAAGATTTCACGCATTGATCTAAAAGGGACTTGATTCCCAAAAATTTTGTATCATTTAGGGAGAGCTCCTAAAATCCTGTCTAGATCCAAAAGAGACAATCTTCTTATCTACTGCCAGTGCTTCATTATGAGGAATAAATTTATTTCAATTTTATTAAATCTATTGGATTGACATTGCTTAACATGATTATATAGGTTAGATTTAGGAACATCATCTGATGCCACACTCACATGTTATGAGGGGATATGAGTAAGGAGAGTCACTGGACCAAGGAGCATGGCTGAGCTCTAGCTCCCAGGCCTGATTCAGTGTGATCCTTATCAAGTCATTTCCCTTTCTGCGTCACAGTTTCTCATCTGTAAAATGAAAGCCCAGATTTATTTCCTCTTTTTTCCTTTTACGAATATGTCAGTAAATTTTTGTTTCCCACAGGAGATAAACTCTCAAGAAAAAGACATTGTAATATTAAGACAAATTTCAGATATACTTTGACAATAGGTTTCATTATATAATATATACATCTTTCTGTTTGTATTTTACTACCCCATTTAAGATGAAGTTTGCCTTTTACAAAGAACCCTGTGTTTGCTGTAACATGAAGAGACATAGCATTTGACATTTACAAATTTTACAATTCCTTCCAATACAGAAAAACAAAAACTGTAACACCTTTCCAAACCTGGGATTCTGGTCACTTCATTCACAGTCTTATCGGCAGTTTATGTTGGCCAAGGCTCATTCTTATTAAACTATCTCTTATATCAAAGGACATATGAAAAAAATTTTTCCACAGTGTGAGAAAAAGGATCTGTAGCAATCGTTAAGAAAAAGCAGAAGAGATGTCTTAGCAGTGTCTCAAGACTAATCTCACAACACTTGCAAGATTCTCTCTACTTCATTTTTTTAATCAAGTCCCTTCTAGATCAATGTCCTTCACATTTTCCAATTATGTGGACATTGCTCTATTCTCTTAGACTTTACTTTGTTCTTTTTCCTAACATTCAGGTCTATCATTTGGCTCTGCCTTGAGTGAAGCCAAGATTTAGTGTAATGTTGAGAAAGATCTCTCCAAGATTTTTACACATCTGCTTGGTATTATTCCAAAGGTAATATGAGATGAGAGGGACAATCTTAGAGAAGTTCAAGAAATGGTGTTAAATCAAATGATTTGGAGAACATCTGATTTGCTTTTCCTTTGCTTAACTCTGAAAACCAAACAAGGCACCAGGCATCCAGGACTACGCCTCTTGAGCCAGACACTTCATTCAACAGCGAATCTGTTAATTTAAGTGCCTTCAGATTAATTTCAGTTAATCTGTCACTTGGAGAACTCAGTATACCCTCCCCATTCCATTGGAAAATTTCCACCAGCTGCCAGTGCTGGCATCAGAGAACCAGGCTCTTCTTGGTTCTTAGGGTCTACAACTGTGCTTGCAGTAGGGTTTAGCCCCTATCCAGGTCAGGGCAGGAGTCCCCAACCCCACGCCACAAACTTTTTCAGTCCCACGGCCTGTTAGGAGCTGGGCCATAACAGCAGGAGGTGAGCAGCAGGTGAGCTAGAGAAGCTTCATCTGTATTCGCAGCTGCTCCCCAGCACCAGCATCACTGTCTGAGCTCCACCTCAGATCATCAGGTGTTAGATTCTCATAGGAGCACCAGTCCCTGATGCCAAAAAGGTTGAGGAGGACTAGTCAGGAGTGCTTGCCCCGCCCCCTTCAGCCTCCATGGGGTTCATCTACAACTGTGGGAGGGTGCATAAGTGGTTTCAAGCTATGAGGGGGGATGGTCCCCATTGTTACCAGCTTTAGAATTGAATCCTGGCTCCTACTGCCCACCTCCTTCTCAGAGAAGAGCTGCGAAACCCCAGCATTTTGCGGTCCATTCAACCCTTCTCCACCCTGTGCTCCGGAAAGGGAGGCAATGCACAACTCAGCGCCTGCGCACTCTGCTCAGCGAGTTTTGCCAACCCGCTATTCCCCTAGGGCCCAGTAGGTGGGTCTAGAGCACTGGTTCCTTCCTCACTTCAGGCAGGTGGGGGGCTTTGGAGAACTGCTCAGAGTGTCCTTTGGTGTGCATTTCACACACACACACAGCTTGGTTTTTAAAGGGGTGATTTCAAGATTATTTCACCGTTCCTAACGTGTTTGGGGCCAATCAACATCCTTCATGGTGTAATCATTCTTTTTTTAAAAAATATGTATGACACATTTTATGAAAGAAATACAATGCGGGCACATGGTTTTGAAAAAGTTAGATTTCAGAGTCCTAGTGTAGCAAAATGTTAATGAAGAGAAACTATAGTGTCTTGCCCCTCTCTGCCTTTAACAGTCATATTTCTCAGGAAACCACTCCTTTTTAAAACTTTTTTTTTTTAGGCACTAGTTTTAAGTTTTTGTTCTAATAGTTTTTCTCTATTGGGCTTGATTGAAAGCATGTTTTCTAGCTATAAGTTTCTAAGATTATACATTTTTTTGTTGTTGCTGTTAGTTGGATTTGTCTCCAGCTTCCATTAAGAGCTGGCAAATGAGACGGCAGCTAGGACAGGGCCACCTGTGTGTTGGGACCTGTGTATTAAGATCTGGCTTCAGTTCCTGCAGGTTGCTGTGGAATCATTCGTGCCAGGGCCCCCTGTTATTCCTGAGCTAGGACCCAATTTCCAGTGGCTCCAAATCAAAACTGCCTTCAGGGCAACTTGGCAAATGCCACTCCTCTGCCCTGGACTTGACCTTGCCCTTCATCCTTTTAGCTCTCCTCATGCAGATGTCTCAGCGCTGGGAGCATCTCCAGTGCAAGCCTGAGGGATTTCCAAAAAATCACAGCTGGAGCAAGAGCTCTGGTACACTTCTGCTGCCACAGTCTCTCCCAGGGGACTGACTGCCTGGCCACATGTGAGAAGAACCATTCCATAGGTCTTTCCTTCTGCCTAGCAATTGCACTTTGTGGAATATGTGTATCATAAAGCTCTCATATGTGTGAGACCTGTCCAAATATAGGCTCTTAGGCTTCACCACCCCTCTTCGTGATTTCCTAGATCTAGGCAGGGTCTGAGAATCTTTAACAAGTTCCTCAAGTGATTCTGTTACAGGAGATCCAAGGCCACTCCTTGAGAAACACTGCTTCAGGGGAGTTAGCTTTTAAGCTAATCCATTTGTGTGAGAGATGTGCTCATAGAACTATTTAGAATAGCAAAAAAAAAAAAAGTGATAAAGCCCCCAAACCCCATTGTTGGGAAAGATTAAATATTATACAGATGCTCCTCAACTTATAGAGGGGTTACATCCTGATAAAACCCATTGCCAATTGAAAATATCATAAGCCAAAAATGCATTTAATATACCTAACCCACCGAGAACATCATAGCTCACACTAGCCTACCTTAAAAGTGCTCAGAACATTTACGTTAGCCTACGGTTGGGCAAAATCATCTAACACAAAGCCTATTTTATAATAAAGTGTTGAATATCTCCTGTAATTTAGTATGCCTATTGTTTTCGCACCATGGTGAAATCGGACCGCCGTAAGTTGAACTATTGTGTCAGTTGGGGACCATCTGCACCTTAATGAAGAAATGATATTTTTCCATTAAACCTAAAAGATCATAGATCCATAGACTGAAGAACAGACCTGAATTACCTCGAATTGATGTCGTTCAGTGCATAGGTGGCTTGCTTTCTCACAACATGAATTCCCAGCTCTGCCATGGTAAAAAATCTACAAAAGACAGTGTCAAGTAACAAAGGCAGAACACAAGAGAGTACGTGCCACTACCAGCAGTTATTTAAAAACATTGTTTACTAATAACATTGGAAGAGTCACATACGTCATTATAAGACTTTCTGTTATAAAGGAATTACGTGGATTCCTGTAGTGGTTTCTTGAAAGTGAAAGCAGTTAAATACATCCCCCAAATTAAATTTTCTCCCCTTAAATTCCCTTTACTTTAAAGTTTGCAGCACAAAGACCTTTACTTCTAAAAGAAACCTTTTGGTTTAAGCAGCTGCTGGAGTTCCAGCTCATTGCCAATCATGTCCCACAAGACCAAAGAAAGGTAACGGGAGACCACAGAGAAACTGCTCCCAAACGAGGGAAAATAAGCAGAAGAGAGCCCCTGAGAAATATGACAAGCAAATGACTATTTAAAAGCTGGACATAAAACAATAAAATAAAAATAAAAGCAGGACAAGAAAATTAAAACGGCAAGTTGTTTAGAGTTCTCAGTATGAATAAGCAAAGGGGCATGTGAAAAAGAAAACATAGAAGTAAATTTCTCATGTATATGTTTATGAATTTTATACTTTTTAATGGGTTTTGGTACTTTATAAACTTTTCTAATTAGTGTACTTTTATCATATAGACAAAACTAACTATAGAAATTTATAAATACATACATGATTCCCCAAATAAAATCTACATAAATATTAGAGAATTCATAAGTAATTGTACTATGTATTAGTGCATATATTTTTATCTTGCTCTCTGTGAGTATGTAGATATTATATTTCCTTTATATTTTTCAGTTTATACCTTTTCTATAATGAGGATATATTTCTCTTAAAATCAGATAAAAACAAACTGAAAAATTGATCCACTATAATAATAATTGACAGGCAAGGACCTCAAAACTTGCTAAAAGAATTGCATGAGAGATTATTGGAAATAGTATTTTTACATGATTTCAAAATATTGCCACAGATTCCTTTATTAATTACAAACAGAAATGGGTTTCTTTATAATGATGAAATCTGGAGGATATAACTAAGTAATCATATTTACATCACCAAGATGGAATAAATTGACAAGTACCTCCTGATGTAATAATATTCTGAGTGAGATACAATACCGCCTATGAAATATTCTTGCCAAAATATTTTAATTGGGATCTATTTTGAGGAAACAATCAGACAAAACCAAATTGTGGGATATTCTACAAAACAACTACATTTGATTTCTAAAATGTCAATATCATGAAAGAAAAAGAAAAGGTTAGCAAAATGTTCAAGTTTAAAGGAGTCCAAAGGGAGGAATGGAATGCTATATGGGATTATTGGAACAACTGAGAGAAACTGAATATAACTAGTTAATAAAATTAGTTAACATTGTTTTATTTTTTCAGAGTGATAATAGTATTATGGTTATATAGGAGAAAGCCCTCTTCTTAGAATACACAAGTCAAACTATTTAGGAGAGAAGCATCATGATTTAGCAACTGACTTTTAAATGGTTCAACAGTGGAGGGGGGAGTATATTAAAAAAGGTTTTTTAAAAAGATATATATGTATATATAAAGAGATAAAGCAAATGTGACAAAATTGGGAACAAAGGGTGAATCCAGATGAATAGTATAAGCATGATCATTGTATTATTCTTTGAACTTTTCTATAGGTTTGAAGTTTTTCAGAGAAAAAAGTTGAGGGACAAAGTGCAGGAGCAAAGACTCACAGTCAGCGTCACATGAGATGGCTCTCCATCACACTTGCCAATGAGGAGCCTCCAATCCTAGGGCTTTGCGAAGGAAACAGCTGGACTACTAGGGACTGCTTTTTAAACAGCTTCCCAGTGTAGCTGGATTCCGTTAATTGTGGGATTATGTCAGGCCACAAAGGGTGGGCAGATTCCAGTCTGGTACTGAGAAAAAAATAGGCCCTATATCTCAGACAGCTCTGATAAGGTACCTCCATGGATATGAGTAATGGTCAGACCCAGGGGATGAACCCAGGCTAAGAAAGCTGGACAATGGAAAGCCTGGAGAACTGTGACAAGGAAATTCTTCCCCTGAATTGCCTTTTCCTATTGAGATAAGATAATACACAATAAAACGCCAGGCTCAGATGTGCTGCCACCAATCCCAGCGGGAGCAGCCGGCACTCAGGCCTTAAATAGAGCACTTGAGTGCCTGGCACTGTCAGCACCTGAGTGGTCCCTAGAGGGCTTGCTGTGGCCACACATGAGGCAAGGTTATTGTCCTCAGACCCAGAAGGCCTGGGGACAAGTCCTGATCCCACCACTCTCCAGTTGTGGGACTGATCCCATGATTCTTTTTCACCCAAAAAAGTTTATTCCTCTCCTACCTGCCTTATTGATGGGCTGCAAAAATGAAAACAAACTATGAAAGGGCCTTTTCAACTCCTAATAGCCATCGAGAAATCAGTTATTATCATTCCTAGGCATGAAGCAGTTCATTTTGTAGCTTCCCCTAGTTTTAGATTCTCCTGGATGTCTTTTAGGCCCCGAGTACATTTTTATTGGGAGGTTTTATGAGTAAAGCTTTTTCAATGTCTGAGGAGGTAGGACTGAGATACTTTTAGATGCTTCGCTTCCTCCTGACCAAGCAGAGTGGCAGAGGATGTTAACCCCTTTGATATACCTTAAATGGGAAATAGATGCCCTCAGGCAAGCGGTGACTCACCCAACTTTCCAGGAGTGAGTCAGTGTCCTAGCTGAGTGACTACTGGCAGTCCTCTGCCCCAGTGCTGCAAGGGAGGGGAAGTAGGCTTCACCTCAGTCCAGGATGTCAGCCTTGGCATCGCAGGGGCAGTAGAGCAGAACCAACAGAGTAAATAGGGAGCAGCACCTTTGATTGGTCTTCAGGAGAGGACTGAGCTAATTGGGTATGTGCTCCAGAGAAAGGGTTTAACTCATTGCAAGGGAGAACTTTCATTTTGCCATATCCAAGCCACAGGGGTTGCTGGGAGCGCCTCAATACTAGAGTTGTTTCAGCACAGCTCTGCTGCCCCTCCTCTAAGATATTCTGGGGAAGATGCCCCATTGACCAGAGAGTGGATCAGAAGATACACCAGGGCTCTTCCAACCTTAAGAAAATGAGCTATTTTTGTCTAGCAATGAATTTGGATTAACCTATTCTCCGCTTACTGGCCATGTGATCGTGGACATGTTAGCTTTGTGAGATAGTTTTCTCCGCTGTAAAATGAGACTTTTTAACACCCACCCTCCTTATTTCAGAGGATTGTTTTAAGTATCAACAGAGAGAAGAAATGATTCTTGGTGAAATCATAAATGTTCTCATCTCCCTTTCGGTACTCTGCCCACAGTTCCAGGTGACCAGGTGAGTGCCTGAAATGACTGTCCAATAGGTAGGTCAGAACAAAGGTCGCATGTGCTCAAGGGTCAGTGCCCAGTCAGATTTCCAAGGGTACTCCTTTGCCCTTCTTGTCTTCTCTATCCCTCTACCTTTACTCTTCCCTTCTTTTTTTCCCCGATGTCATTCAACTAGCACTTTCTGAGTGGTTACTCTCAGACACCTGCAGGGCCAGGGAAGTGCTGAAGTAACACCTGGTCTTGCAAGGATGTCTCACCTGGTCAGGGGAGAACACAGAGAAGGGCTGAGGTGGGCAGTGCCCTCAGGGAGGTTTGCGCTATGGGCAGTTCTTTGGCAGGGGTGAAGCTGGACAAGGGGAGGCCCAACAGCAGAAGCATTTGCCAAAAACGAGCCATCTGAGCCTGTCTTTGAAGAATGGGTCATGATTTTCCAAGTAGAGAGGCCAAGGGGAGTGTGCCTGAACAAAGTGCATGGATGTGTGCTGTGGGCCCTGGAGGCTTTGCCTCTCTGCCCCAGGCCTCACTCAGCTCCCTCCCTCTGGTCGGCTGTGTTTCTAGCACAGCTTACTTCTAAAGCAGGAAGATTTAAAAACTAGAAACAGTTCCTGGAAACGCTGCTGCCTGCTCACTGGGATTGTGAAATATTACTGTGAAATAAAGGCAGCAATTCTCAACCATGGCTGTACACCAGAATCACCTGTGGTTTGTTTTGGGTTTTGTTTTAATCCAGATTTCCTGCCTTCACCCTTCATGTATTCTGGTTCAGTACATCTGGGAGGGGACCTCTGAAGTTGGCATGCTCTGCTCTCACAAATTTGGTAGTGGAAGTACTGCCACATCGTGGTTGTTTTTCCAGTTCCTCACTAAACACTACACGTGTTTTAGTGCAGGAAGCAGTCCGCTACGTATCTTCCCTGTGCCTCATTTTCCTCACTCTGTGAAATAGGATAAAAACAATTCTCACATGATGAGATAGTAGTGACAACTCAAAGAGCACAGAGAAGATAATAGCAGATAGTAAGTGCTCAGAAAATGATGGCTGTTGTTAGGGAGGCAGCAAGGCCTGCCTTGTGGCTAGGGGTGTGGGCTCTGGAGCTAGACAGCCTGGACCACAGCCTGGAGGTTAGTCTATAAATTCTATGCCTCAGTTTCCTTCCCTGTACAATAGGGGCGATAATGACTCCCTCAAAAAACTGTTATTAAATCAATGAATAAGTGCAAGGCACCTAAGTCAATGTTGGGCAAGTAACACCAAAGAAATATTGGCAGTATGATTACTTCTGCTGTGACCTCTCGCTGCCTCGTGGTGTCACTGTTGGACATTAGTCCTACCTTGTCCTCAGATGGTGCCCACCAGCTGTTTCTAGCAGCCTTTCAGGCCCAGCTGTGGCCCTTTAAAAAGGGACCACCGCCTCCCACTTTACTAGCGATGGCTGAGTGTACCATCTTAGTTACCTAACACAGCAGTTCAACTACACAGCCTCCTTTCAGAACACCAGCTGGGCCTGCAACGCTGAGTCAGACCCAGTTCCAGCCCCACCAGCTGGCGGAGACGAACCTCCACTCTCCCACTTTCTTCCCCACAGAGACCCACCCTAAGGTCTGCAGCTTTTCTTTGACCACCTTGGAGTCGAAAGGTCTGACTACATCCCTTTCTCCAGAGAGGCTAGTCTTTAAAAGGAAGTCAGCAGGGTAAGTCCCAGGGTCCCTGCATGCCATTCTGTTCAGAACGCTGCCTGCCCTCCATGATGCCAAGCCACTGACTCACTAGGGAGAGTTCCCTGAAAGGGTATCAGGTGCCAGCACTTAGCCTCCTGATGGAACCACTGCAGGCGAGTTTAAGATTTTTTTCCCCTGCTTTTTAGAGGAGAGGGGAAAAAACCCACACATCTAATCTCTGCTTGGAAACCATATTAGGTATAAGTTTTAAAACCCTATGCGTAATGCTCATATCCAACCAAGGTAGAAAATCACTGAAGTAAGAAGATTGAGAACTACTGGTTATTAAAACTCACCTGTGCAAGAGGAAGGCTGGGTGTTTATTCCCTGAAAGCTGCCATCCCTCAGAACATTTTGATCCTAGAAAATTGGAGCTATATCCATCCTCAGAGATGAGCTGGCTCAGTGATTCCCAAACTCAGTGTGCAGTAGAACCCCGGTGGTCTACTTATCACACAGAATTCCGAGTCTTGCTGATTTGGTCGGTCTGGGGGTGGATGAGTGGGGAGAGTTCCCAAACCCTAGTGAGATGCCTCAAAAAGGGATCCAGGGTAGGTGTGTGAAGTGGGTGGGGGGCTGCCCACACAGTCACGCCCAAGCAGGGATTTATGAGAAGTAAGGGTGGCAGCTCAGGTAGGATCAGATGTGGGGGAGTAGGCAGATGCTAGAAACAAAATATAATTCTCAAAGTTAAATCTCAAATCTTTGCCAATAATATATTCCCTATCTGACTGTTGGGGCATATTTTCAGATGGAAGAAAATTTATGTCCAAAGCAGGAATCCCAATATCAGAGCTCTCCGTGGGAGCGGAGGTGAACCCCTGGGAATGCAAGCCGGGAAGACAATTGCTGCCAATGGTCAGCGAGGAAAGCCTTGGGCTCCGATGACCTCATGGCTCTTTTCTGTCGCCGGTGACTGGACACTCCCTTCCCCTCTGCCCACCTCCACCCAGAGGCATATCAGACAGATGACCACATGAGCACAGGGGAAAAGTGTTCCCATCGATAACACACATTCTCACGTGCTGCTGCTGCTGCCACCAGCCTCATCTCCCCAATGTCAGGTGATGTCAGGCTGAGCGAGCCTGAGTGAGGTCAGCGGGAGCTCTCTTCCTGGCGACGCAGGAATTTTGAAAGTTGCACAAGGGCAAATGCCTAATCATGCCTTGAATTCTTTGTACGAAACCTTTAGCTCCATCAGCTCAAGTCACATTTGCTCCTGGCTCCCTGCACCATGTTTTGTTTCTCTGAGTAGTGTTCTTTGTAAGAGGTAAAATAATATTTCCCTCTCTCCCCAAAGTGTCAGCGCGGCAGCCTGTCCAGTCATAAAGTAGGTCGTTGCTGAATCAATCTAGGCTCAAACGCTACCTCCTTGAGAGCCCACATCTCAGAAAGAGACTCTCTCCCACCTCTTTGCATTCTGTCAGTGACTCTAAGTTGTCTCCTCACCCTCAAATAACTCAGTGATAAAGAACTCAGGTTGTGGGGCCAGAGTCTCTTGGGCATCACAGTTTCCATCACACCAGAAGATTACCAAAAAATCCTTTCCCACGTTATCATGCTCTCAAACCTCTGACCGTTCCCCAACCTTCCCCTGCCTCCCACTTGGCTAAATATTTGGGAACTGAAACAATAGCCTTACTGAAGCAGTGGTGGGCAATTACTGGAAAGTCATGCGATTGTCTGAATTGAACCAATTTGTCAAAGACCATTTTCCTTTCACTCATCACCTCCCCCACACCCCACGATAAGATAGGGTCCCCAGAGCACAATAATCCTTTCCTGAGATACAATATAGAGACTCCTGAGAAAAGAAACAAAAGTGAGGCTAAATTTGGCTTTTCTGGGACTGAAGAAAAGCAGACAGGCATGCTAGGTCCAGCCTGAGGAAGCGAGGGTGGGCCTGGTTTCATGTCTCCAGGGCATCTGCTTAGATCACCAGGGGTTTGGAGAACAATGCTAGGGAGTTGGAGGGAGATAGGAACCGGAGTCTTGGTCCTCGCTGAAGTGACAGGAGCCTTGTGCAGGCTCTGAAAAGTCTCTAAAATGATAGTGGATAGCTTTAGATTTGAATTTTTTAAACTGTAAACTCACACCTCCTACCCAAATAAATGATTAACCAATTGCAGACCCAGCAGTGGTCCACTTCAGGGCTCTGTGAAGCCCCTAAAGTTGTAGGTTTATGTTGATATGCATTCATATTTTGTTTTGTTTATTAATTAATTAATTTAAATTAGTTTCGAGTACACAGTACATTGGTTAGACAGCTATATAGTTTGTAAAACAATACCTTCAATTGCTCCTTTCCTTCCCTGACCCTCCACCTAGCCAACGTCTTAATGCTAACTGCATGCCCGATGCCGCGCCCCCGATCTTCGTGACCATCCATGGGCTACTAATTTGTACTTCTTTAACCCTTCACCTCATTCTCCCTGCCCCCCAACCATCTTCCCCTCTGTCCATCACCAAATTGTCCACTATATTTGTGGTCTATTTTTGATTAGTTTCTTTTTTTATTCCTTAGATTCCACATACAAGGAAATCATATAGTGTTTATCTTTCTCTGTCTGACTTAAACCTTCTAGGTCCATCAAAGCATATCTTTTCCATCCCCTTCCTTTTAGTCTGTGGTGTCTTTTAATCTGAAGTGAGTCTCTTATAGGCAGCATACATAGGGGTCTTGTTTTCTTATCCTTTCAGCCACTCTGTCTTTTGGTTGGAGCACTTAATTCTTTTCCATTTAAGGTACTTATTGATAGGAATGTACTATTCTTTATTCCTGTTTTGATATATGTTTTTTTCTTCTTAAAGAAGTCCCTCCAACATTTCCTGTAATACTGGCTTGGTGGTGATAAATTCCTTTAGCTTATTTTTGTCTGGGAAGCTCTTTATTGTCTTCAACTCTAAATGATAGCTTTGCTGGATAAAGTATTCTTGGTTGTAGATCCTGGGTCTTCATCTTGAATATTTTTTGCCAAGCCCTTCTGTCCTGCATAGTTTCTTTTGAGAAATCAGCTGCCAGTCTTATGGGTGTTCCCTTATAGTAACTATCTGTTTTTCTCTTGCTGCTTTTAATATTCTTTCTTTGTATTTAACTTTGGCATTTTAATTATGATGTGTCTTGGTGTGGGCCTCTTTGGATCCTGTTTTGGATTCTCTGAGCTTCCTGGGGTTTTATGTCCATTTCCTTCACCAGGTTAGGGAAG
Source organism: Eonycteris spelaea (assembly GCA_003508835.1). Lineage (NCBI taxonomy): Eukaryota > Metazoa > Chordata > Mammalia > Chiroptera > Pteropodidae > Eonycteris > Eonycteris spelaea. The sequence continues at coordinate 28,306,667 of PUFA01000001.1, read as the reverse complement.
TTTTCCATCATTATTTCTTCAAACAGCTGTTCAACATCTTGATTTTCTTCAGTTACGCCGATCAGATGGATATTTGGACCCTTTAATAGTCCCATATGCTCCTTAAATTATTTTTATAGTCTTGGCATCTTTTTCTTGCCATTCTGATTGAGTGTCCTTGGCTTTCCATCTCTAGATAGGGCATTTGATCCTTTTCTTTATTCACTTTTTATTCCTTTGTTTATTCCATTTAATATACTTCTCATCTCAGATAATGTGTTCTTCATTTCAGACTGGTTCCCTTTTATAATTTCCATTTCCATTTTTATTTTTTATCTCTTTGTTGAAGTTCTCACTGAATTTATCTACACTTCCCAAAAGTTCATTGAGCATCTTTATAACCAGTGTTTTGAACTCTGCATCTGTTAGATTACTTGACTCCATTATATCTGGATCTCTGTTCTGTTCTCTCATATGGTTTCTGCTTCTTTGTCTTCCCATTTTGGCTGCCTGTGTCTGTTTCTATGTACTAAGCAAAGCTCCTAAGTCTCCCAGTCTTATTAGTGTGGATTTGTGAAGTAGGTGTCCAGTGGCACAGTCCTGAGAGGGGTTTCAGCTGCAGGCCAAATTTAGCTCAAGCCTCTGCCCCTCCGGGCCACTGTTAAGATTCAGCAAGCAATTCAAAAGGCCACACTAGAAATCAAGGCCAGCTAGCTCCAGTGTAAGTCGAGGCACTGTTCGGCAAGGAGCACCTGACTCGCTGAGGATATACCTGGATGTGGCTTGGGTAGGGCAAGAGTTGGGGGGAGGGTAGGGTTTCAGGGAATCCTCTGGGCGGTGTGACCTCTGTTACCCAGTTTGATGACATCTCGGCTATGGCGGCTGCTTTGTCCGTGCTCTGGGAGTAGGGAGGGCTCAACAGGGAACAACTGATACTGCCAGCACTTCTGTACAGAGTGTGTCTTGCCTTGGCCCTTACTCCGATACTGTCTCCCTGTAAGTCCCTGGTGCCCACTGTGTGCACCCAAATTGGCACTGATGCCCTGAGCAAGCACGTCTGTCACTGGGAAAATCCGCTCACAGACGTGGCCCCTTTAAGAGGCTTCTATCGCCGCCGCTGCTGCAGCCTCTGTCTCAGTCGCTGAAGATGGCAGCCTCACATCCTTGCCCTGTTCTACCCTCTGCTATTGCAGGGTAATTTCTTGGATTTCTCCCTAGTTGTATGGCTTGTTCAAGATCTCAGGTGATTTTTCCTTGCTGCTTGCTCCTTGCTTCTGTCAGAACTTTGGTTTGGTGGCCAGGGGGATGAACAGAGCCTCTATCATCTACACCATTTTTTTCCTCTCCCGCATTCACGGAGTTTTTTTTTCTCCCCCTAGGCAACAGTTCTTGGCTTTCCTGTGATTCTCAAAGGGATCTGCCACCCAGAAAGATGTGCCCCTTTAGGAGGAGTGCCCCTTGCCCCAGGCAGAGTTCCTATCCTTTACAGAAATACCAGTCAATTTTCAATATGCATTAGAATTAGCTGGGTATCCTATTAAATTGATTCGGTAGGTCTGAATGCGTTCAAGAACCTGTGTTTCCGACGAGCTCAAGGTGATGCCCAGTCTGCTGGTCCTGGGACAATGCTTTTAGTAGTGAAGCTTAATGGCAAACAGTGATTCTCTCACCCAAGCCTGGATCATGACCACAGCCACCTAACTGATCTCTAGTCTACCCTCCCTGTGGCCACTGGAGTGACTGAAATGCACAATTCTAATCATGTTTTTCCCCTTCCTTAAAATGTTCTGTGTGCTCCCCCAAGTTAAATAAAAACAACTCAAAATCCATTGTCTAGTTCCATGAGTAATTAATTCCATTCATGCTGGACTATCTAAGGGCAAATATTGGGAATGGGGGTAGGGGCAGTCTGAATTCCATTCCTGCCATTTCTTAGCTTTGTGAGCATCTGAACTCCAGTTTCGTCATGTAGTAGAATGGTAAAAAAAAATACTTCATGGCGTTATCATGAGGAGCAAATGAGATAGTGTATGCAAAGCATTTAGCACAGTGCCCATACATAGTAAACGTTCAATAAACAATAGTTGTTTTGACTTACTTATAATATACCCTAGGGTTTTCATTTGTCACATGATTCTCTGCTCAGATGATCCTTCCAGTTCTGCTTTTATGACTGCCTCAAATGCCACCTCTTCCTCAAATCCTTCCTGATCTCTGCCGTTCATATTCCAATCTTTCTCCTCAGTTGTAACACTATGGTGGATTTCTTTCTATATTCTGCCTACAGAAATGCCAACGTGGCTTTGGATAGATATTAACAATAGTTACTAGTAAAGTTTTATGAAAATGAATTGTGTTCTTATTTCTTTTTGTTGGTGTACTACTTACTCCTTAGCTACTATGTATTATCTTGTAGAGAGCTTTGTTTGGTTCTTTCTTTTTTCTTTTTTTTTCTCTCTCTAATTAATTTAATCCTCAGTAATATCTATTACTTCTGCCCTGACAAGTTGCCGATCTCAAGAGAGTATGGGATTACATGAGTATTAGCTTATGTCGGAATCAATTCACTCAACAAATATTGTGGGCTTCTTCCATGTACATTAATGATAGTAGTAAAGGTCATCACATTTTCTTGGCAAACACATGGGTGTGTATGGTCTTCCTTATGGAAGTGTTGATTCTGGGACAGCTTCTGCCACCCAGAAGAGGGCAGGGTCTATGCTGCAACCTCCTTGTAAGCCCAATTTTATGCCCTCTGGGAGAACAGAAATACTCCGCTGTAGACTTAGGCAAGGATCCCTTGAAGCTATTTCCAATTCCAAAGTTGTTTGGGCAGAATATTCTATTTTCTGAATTAGAATCAATCCTCTCCTTTTGAGTATTTGGACTCTCATCCAAGCCTCGATATCCTACTAATAAAGGCCTTTACTCAAGCAGTCTTCACAGCTTACCAAGATCTTTTATGTACACAATGAGATTGATCTTTGTCACAACCCTGAGAGGTGGGCAGGGCGGGGTTCTAGATTCCCATTTTGAAGCTAAAAGAAAATGGCCTGTTCCCCATGGGCCTAGGCAGGGAGGCAACCGACACACACCCCTCTCAGAGGACAAGTGAGCTGAAGTGGAAGCAAACTTTGTTGGTAGGTTTGACTTTTTGTAGCTACTTTCGTCAGTGGTCCCTTAACTTTTAGCAAAACTGTATTTAGTTGGGAGTTATGGATCCTCTGTCCAGTGCGATAGCACCTGCCATTAGTGAGCTTGCCAAGGGGAAGGCAACTCTCAGAAAAGAAATCGGCATGTGGTCCAACTGCCCTCCCCGTGGAGATGTCTCTCCATTGCTGCCTTTAGGATCGAGGATGATTTTTATTGAGGAAAACCAACAGTTTCCACAGATGGAGAAGACAGATTTCCATAAGTCACTTCTAAGTACTTTTCAAGGATTGGAGTTCACAACTTTCTAGCTTCAGTCCTGGCTCTGCTGCCAGCTAACAGGGTATTTGGGCCGGGGGCTTAACCTGAGCCTTTCTCTGCTGAGAGCTGTAAATCATAAAGGAGTAAGTGATTTCAGCCTTAAATGCACAATTGAATCACTGGGGAGCATTTAAAAAAATACCTAAACAGCACCCCCTCCCTCAGATTCTTATTCAATTGGTCTGGGTAGGCAGGAGAATTGTATGTTTTATATGCTCCCTCAGGGATGTGTTGTGTAGTCAAGGTGAAGAAACTGGATGGGCAATTCTCTGAGCTCTCCTGAAGAGTTTGGCAGGAGCTCAGGTGTTCATCTGGTACATTTCCAAATGCACCATGTGGCCACTTCAGCCTTTAGATTCAAGGCCATGAAAGACTAGAGCACAGGGCTGTACAGAAGCCATTGGCCAAGTCTTTTGTTTTAAAGTGGCAGGCCCGCTGGGGTGCGATGTGTTCTAGGCAGAGTAACCAGGTGTCCAGGTGTCCAGTTCCCAGACCAAGGGCACTGTCTTAATGCCACATAGCACTGGAAGAAGCCAGGGTATTTATTAGAGAGCAAAGTAACATTTTTGCCCAAAGTTCTTCTCATAAGCCTTTCACCTAATGGTATTTTGGAGTTCGGTGAATAGCTACTCATTCCTTTTGTACTTAATTACTATGTGTCCGAGCCCAAGAGGAAGCAGGTGATTATTATCCACAGATGAAGAAACTACAGGTGGAAAGGTTATGACTTGCCCTGGTCACACAGCACAATAATTGCGAGGCTGTGTCACGGAAACAGAAGTCCTTTTGGGGGAGGGACATTCTTTCCTTTTCACCATAACTTAGCTGCTCAGAAGCAGCAGTTCTCAGTTGCAGTGAGCTCCGCTGAGAACAAGGGCACACCTGTCTGCGGTGCTCCTGCCCTTCCAATGTCCTAGGAAAAAGAGAGCGCCCATGCCAGGCAACACTTTTCCAGTGGGGCAGTTCTGCAGCTGCGCTTTTGGCCCTCCATATCCCTCACATATTTACCAAGGCCTTTCACCTCTTGTCCCCCTGGTTTTCCCTGCCTTGTGTCAGACACAAGCTGTCTAGGCTGTCCCCAGCTGTACCATTCCATCCGGAAAGACAAAATAGCAGGAAAGCTCTCACCAGAGGGTGGAGGTGGCGACGAGGAGGAAAAATGTTAGGCTTGCAGTTGTCCTGCGGGTCCGTAGAACAGCTGCGGAGGTGCATAAAACCATAGGGTGCCAAAGTGGAAACTTCTGCTGGCTCCTACAGTGTTGCGTATCACCACGCATACCTAGTTATAGCGTTCTGTTTACAGAGAATGAGAAGATCATCTCCATCCAAATCCATTACGTCATGTCGATTTCTCTTTAGCTTTGCTCAGCGGAGAATCCTTTTTGAAGCCCTGCTGTTGTTTCACTGCCCCTTCCCACTCAGCTCTAAATTCATCAGCAGCCACAGACAATGTGCATCCGGAAACTGTGCATCCCATAGACATGCAGCAAGCAAAGAGTTTGTCCAGCCTAGCAAAGTGGATTTGAGTGGCTTTGCTTTGAAGGTTCCAGCTGATGCTTCCCTTTCAGGGAAACTGTAACTCTCCACCAAGGCAGGTTATTAGACTGATTTAAAAACTATCTGATAGACCAAGAACACCACCTATAGACGCTTGGCTGGAATAAGCAAGACAGTGAACCACTTCAGCCAGTCTTGGGCCTTTGCCAGTTGCCTGCCCTTTAGCATTCTGTCAGTACTGCTCTGGTCTGGCTTTAACTGACCTCTGTCATGCCAAGTGTGGCAGCCAGCCTTCAAGCTGGCCCCTACTGATCCTCAGCTCTTATTTTTCACACCTGTGTAGTCCCCTCTCACCATGAAAAGGGCTGATCCATGTGACCACTAGGATATTGCAGGCCTGATGGTGTGTGGCTTCCCAGGCGAGATCATTAACAAACATTATAGCTTCTGCCTTGGGCTCTTTGTTCTTCTTTGGTCGCCTTCTGCTTCCTCTATTTTACATGTAAATCTTTCTCCTCAACCCTTTTTCACCCTGGATTTCTCTTAAGAATCAGCATTTTTATCTTTCTGACTAAAGAAAATGGGCTGTCTTGGGAGAGAGCGAGCCTGTCCCTGGAGGTGTTGGTATATATAGAGTGACCATCTAGCAGGTCTGGTGTGGGAGATATCCCAGCAATGGTCTCTGAGGCACTGCTCAACAATATAAATCTGTGGTTATTGAAAGACTCAGATATCAAGATAACCTCGAGAATATTTAGAACCAGAACTACTATAATCCCAGAATTCAAACTTATCATAAAGAGGAAAGCTGAACAGAATCTTTGAAATCATCTACATGGCCTCATCCACCTTAACGTTTCAATTCTCCGTGTAGGGATGCCTCCCATTGTTTTCCAATGAATAGATCTATTTTTAAAGAACTAATCCCAAGTTCCCTCCCAGTACCTAGACATCTGCTACTGGATGTATCCAATGTCTCTCAAACTCAGGCTGGCTAAATCAGATGCCCTCTCTTCTCCTCCGAAGCTACTCATCCTCCTGACTTCCTATCTCAATTAAGCACACACTATCTTCTGTTTGGGTCTCCAAGGCAAATTCTTGGACTCATTCTTGTCTCTTTCCCCTGTCCTCCAAATCTCTATTGTATTAGTTGCCAAGACTTATCCATTCCTCCTCCTCCTCCTCCTCCTCCTCCTCCTCCTCCTTCTCTTCCATCCTTCCTTCTTTTTTTTTTTTTTCATTTTTTGAGAATTTTTATAAGAGTTTGAGTCAAACTGACGGAGCAAGATCTCGAATGCTCCCCCCTCACTCTTTCTTCTTAATTCTTCTCATTCTTCCCCTTTATATTAGTCAGGATTTTCCAGAGAAGCAGAACTAAGTGGAAATGGTGGCAGGGATGGAAGTTATTCATGGATTTCCACTCACTGTTGCTGACCCTGCTACAGCACTGCTGAGTGCCCAATCTGCCAGCATCAGAGACCAACACTGAGATCCCTATATGACTCTGGGACGATCAGCTAGTTAATTAATTACACTGGAACATTTCCATGATGGTAAGGCCAACACTTTGTTCTTAATGGAATAGCCACTTAATCTGGATATGGATTTGCCTTTCCTGCACAACGATTCTGCCAAAAGTACCATATGTGGACTTACAGACTACTTTGCAAACCATCATGTTATCCCACACAGCACTGCTTCTGATCCAGGAACTCACTTTATAGCCGATGAAGTGCAACAGTGAACCTGTGCTCATGAAATTCACTAGTCTTGCTGTGTTCCCATCATCGGGAATCGACTGGCTTGATAGAGTGGTGGAATGGCCTTTTGACGACTCATTTATAGCACCAGCTAGATGGTAATATTTCACGGGTGTGGGGCAATGTCCTCTGAGATGCTGTATATTCTCTAAATCAGTATCCAATATATGGTACTGTTTTTCCTATAGCCAGGAATGAAGGAGTGGAAATGGGAATGGCTCCACTCACTTATTACTTGTAGTGATTCACTAGCAAAATTCCTGCTTTTTTTTCTTTGTTGTGACCTTAAGTTCTGCTGGTCTAGAGGTCTTAGTTCCAAGTGAAGGAATCCTTCTACCAAGAAACACAATGATTCCTTTGAACTGGACATTAAGACTGCCACTCCGCCACTTGGGGTTCCATATATCTCTTTATAAGCAAAGAGGGGGATTATTGTCCTGGACAAAAGATGTGGACATTTCTAAAGAAATTTGACACATAAAGGCACATTTTCTATCAGTTCTTTTTATAAGAAATAGGAAAAAAATAAAATAAACATATATATGGAATGAATCATTTCCAAAGTTCTAAGACAGGTATTTGAGAGATGTGATAGTCCTTTTTTTTTTTTTAATGTGTCCAATTGGCTAGACTATGGTCCTCAGTTATTAAATCAAGCATTAATCTAGATGTTGCTATGAAGGTGTTTTATAGATATGACTAAAGTCCTTAATTGGTTCACTTTAAGTAAAGGAGATTATCCTGGATAACCAGTTGTTCAGTTGAAAGGTCTTAAGAGCTGACCTGAGGCTTCTCTGAAGAAGAAATCACCTGAGAACTCCAGCCTACTTTTCCTCATGGTCTGCCGCATGAATTTCAGACTTAACCTCCCCAGCCTCCACAATGGCATAAGTCAATTCGCTACAAGGAATCTTTTACTATATTAATGTGTATCTCCTACTTGTTCTTTTCTAGTTGAATCCTGACTGTTAAGAGACATTAGAAACCCCTCTCTCCAAAGCCCCTCCATTTCCCACCTTCCCACCCAAGAGAGAAATCCAAGAATTAGGCAGAAGCACATGGGCATAATTTTCTCAAGTTAATCGAAGGGAATATTGTAATGAAAACCTAGAACTGGGAAACCTCTGTTCCTCTGTAAAATGAAAGAGGAAAATTATGTTGACAAAAGGAATATGAAGTACTTAGACCCATAAAAGTTTAACCAATCTTCTTTTGTTTGTTTTTATAAATTGAGAAATAATTGTCGTATATAAGTTTAAGGTGTACAAGGTGTTGATGTGATACATTTATATATTGCAATATGATTACCGCTGTAATGTTCTCTATCATCTCTATCACGTCACATAATTCGTGTGTGTGCGTGTGTGTGCGTGTGTTGTGGTGAGAACAATAAAGATCTCATCTCTAAGCAACTTTGAAGTATATGATACAGTATTATTAACTATAATCACTGTGCTGTGGGTTAGATCTCCATGACATATTTATCTGCTACTTGCAAATTTATGATCCTTGAGGTGCAAGATGTGTTTGATTTTTTCTTCTAATATATTTTGGGGAAGGCAAACGGCACTCTGAACTAGTAGTCCCCTTTCTCTTGGATGTCTCTTATTTCCATTGCTGGGTTTCAGATCCGTTTCTTTGTACCCAGCGGCAGAAAGTGGAGAGAGAAGAGAGAAATCCTGAAGGCTCTATAGTTTACAGACACAGAAGGGGACTTGGACCTGGGGAGTGTTGGTAACTCAGGGAAATGGAGTAGGTGATCCAGAGAGTTTAAAAAAAGAAAGAGGGACTGTGAGAAGGGAGAGAAGGACTAATGTTAGGAAAGGAAGGGAAATCTACATGGCTGTAGGTCAGGACAGCGAGGCTTCAGGCATTTGCTTAGTAAGAGGACAAAGTCTGAGAAAAGGGACTCGGTACCTGACTTTTCACATTCTGACTCTATATGGCTCATGCTCATCACTAAAGCTTTGAGGAAAGAATTGCTTACTTTGTTGAGATTCCAAAGTTTAAAACAGGAAGAAGGAGACCCCTTCTTCTAAGATTAGTGTCAGGAATTGGAAACACCTTCACTGGGACTGCCAAGTGGGCAGTGAATGAGGACCAAAGGAAAGAGCATCTTTCATGCCCTTGACAAAGTGAACCAGAGCATGGAACACTGGGTAGGAGTTACAGGGTGTCAGATTTCAGCTCTGTCAAGAAAAACCTTTTTAATGCTCTTTTTGACTAAAGAGAAATGGGCTGCTTTGGGAGGAAGTGAGCACTTGTCCCTGTAGGTGTTAGTAGGTACAGGGTGACCACGGAGTTGGAGTGGTATGAGAGGAACTCAAGCAGTAGATTGTAAGGCACTATTCGAGAATATAATTCTGTAATTATTAAAAGACTTAAATACTGAGATAACATTTAGAATATTTGGGAGCAGGATTATGAGTCAATCTATTATAATATCAGAGTTAAAACTCATCATAGAGAGTCAGAGCTGGACAGGATCTTCAAAATCATCTTTTCTAACTTCCTTCTGCTCTCCATTTTATATAAATTTAAAAAGTAAGGCCCAGAGAGATGTGACTAACTCAAGGTTACACAGCTGTAAAGTGGAAGATGTGGGCTAGACCCTAAAATTTGTAGGCATGTTCTATCTCTCAACTTCTTCACTGGTCACGTTATCAAATCCATGCAAAAGTATCTGGAAACTTGCCAGGAAAAAATAATGGAGACAATTAAACCTTGAAAAATGATAGCTTCTTTAGATGTCATTTAAACACAAAGAAGTATGAGGAACTCAACTGCTGAAACTCTTTGATAATATCAAGGAAAAGGAGTCACTTCTCATAAATCTCAGAGATGATGTCATCTAAACACACAAGCAGTTAGTGGAAGTTCCAGCTCATTATGAAGGAAATGATTCTTATAAATAGTTTTGATCTAGAGATACTGTTTGGCGTCTTTAAATCATAGATTCTTGAAATAGGAAGACCTAGCATAGAGGTCATCTGATCCATGGCACACTGATTCTACAAATATTGGGCAAGGTTATTGTCACTCTCAGCCCTGCATTTCCATGGTACCTTGTACCAGTCATTACTGCAGCATTTTGTACATTAAAGTATACAAAATTGAATGGAACTTTTTTCTTCCAAACTGAATAGTTTTTCTTCCTAATTATAAACATGCTTATTGTAAAATTTCAAATAATACAGAGAAGTATAAAAGACTTATCAGAAATCTCACCACCCAGAGATAACTATTGTTAGCATTTTGATGAATATTGTTCAATTATTTGTCCATGCACATATGTTTACACATGCACAATTTTTTTTTTTTTGTAAAATTGGGACTCAATTATAAGTGGAGTTTCATCACATTCTTCTTTTCACTTAACTGTTTGTATAGATCTACATTTTTATTTTAATGGTAGCATAATAAACCTTAATATGCTGTATAAATAAGCCTCATGATTGTGAGCCAGATCCTGGCTGATGGATTAATTGTTCCCAGTTTTTTGTTTTTTTTTTTTGTTTTTGTTTTTGTTTTTGTTTTTGTTTTTTTAATGAATTAGGGAGTTATTTTCTGCTTCAGGGAGAGAGGTCATCTTGGTCACCCCTGGGAGGGTGGATCACCTCTGGAAACTAAAAGTAGCTTGTTTCCTCCCAAGTGGTGAGAGTGTTGATTGTACAGAGAAGTCTCCCTGCAAAGTGAGTGGGTGGGTGGGAGGCACTACTGTCTCCTCTGGGAGAGGGAGTGTAAAAGGGAACTTCCATTAGCTGGAGAAGCTGCCATACTTCAGGGGGAGGTCAGTGACTGGAGCCCATCTGACCTTGGATGACTTCCAGGTCAGCTTGCCAATCTGCCCTTGCAGTGCCCACAGCAGTAGCCAGAACTGAGGATAACCCAGACCTTGGCCCAGGACTCAGCTCACCCAGGCCAGCTGCTGCTCTGTGACCACGATTCCCCTCGGCCCCAGTAAGAGACATGATTGCCTAACTCCTTGTTCACTACATGAGGCTAAAAGTACATTTACTTCTGGGTTCTGGGTACAGATTACCTAACCAACTGCTACTCTGTGACCAGCACTTCCCCTCACAATTACCGTAAGAGACAGCACCATTGATTAATTCCTGTAAGTGTTATATGAAGTGGGGACTGGGGTGCTTTAGTATCTACCCACACTCTGGGGACAGCTTGGGATATAAAAGTAATACCACCGCCACCTCCAGCTGAAGAAGAGGGGAGATGACAATGCAATAATGAGCACCTTTCTACATCTGCCTTTACATATTTATCTAATTACCTCCTTATACAAACTCCTCTCCGTGGAAGGGCTTGGGTCTGTGGGAAAATGCCAGACAAATCTGGTGGTAATGTGGGTGTGCCTGGGAAGGGCCAGCTGCCAACTGCTGAGAACCTTCACAGGGTAGCAACGTATGGTAGAAGTAGGTGCTGTCCAGGATCTGGTCCTGACGGTTTAGAAACTTGATGCCACAGGGCCCCAAAGTTAATGGGACTCAGAAAGCTAACTCACTCAGAGGACACTGGAGGGGATAAAGCAGAATGCCAAATGATTAATTTATAATGAGACATGTAAACACTAGGTGTAGTGGGCATTTGGGTCATCCTGACCAGCCTGTCCTTTCTCACTGTGGGAAGCCAAATCACAATGAGAAGGCTTATGGTGGCCTTAGAATAGAGTAAGGAGAGTTAGTTTGGTGATCTGAATGGTAGCCTGATGCAACCGCTCCCTGACCAGGGTGATAAACACCTCTCAGGTGACTTGGCTGCAAAGGGAAGTCAAGTGAGTTATAAGTACAGAAACTGCTCTGTAGCTAAGCTAACCCCAAGCCATTGTCCTTACAGACTTCTATCTGGCAGTCTCCATGGGCTTGGGAATCACAACTTTTCTTGAAGATAGAGAAGGTGCAGATAGGTCAAATGATACCATAGGGCCCTATTTTTTTTTAACAGGTTATTCATATATGACTTTCTTATTTATTTATTTATTTATTTATTTATTTATTTATTTATTTATCTACCTAGGACCATGGTTCAGGTCCTAGGGAGACAGCAGTGAGTAAAATAGACGAAATTCCTGCTCTTGTGGGGTTCACATTCTAGTAGGAGGTAAACATAATATATATATATATATAATCAAATAAACATACAATAATAAAAACAAATACACCACTAAATAAAGAAGGCAATTTCTAATTGCAAAAAACCTGTATGTACGATATTAGATGGCAATATTTGATATGAATGAAAATTAAGCAGAGAAGGGGTTAAAGTGTGTTAGAGCGGAAGTGGGGAACACTTGTTATAGGGTGATCGGGGAAGGTTTTTCTGGTAAGATGACATTTGAACAAAGACCAAATTACACAGATATCTTGGGTGGGGGGAATATTCCAGGTGGAGAGAATAGCACATGCAAAGGCTACGAGGTTAGTATATGCCTGACACAGCAAAGTGATCAGTGTGGCTAGAGCATATAAGCAAGGGGACGCAGTGGCAAGAAATAGGGTCAGAGAAGTAACAGAGTGGTGGAAAGTAGGTCATGTAGGGCTTTGCAGGACTACATCATAAAACTTAGGTTTTATTCTGAATGACAAGGGAAGCCACCGAAGGGTCAGACTTACCTTTTATAAGGAGTCTGACTTCTGAGTGGTCAATAAACTGATTAATCTAATCTGTCAAAAATAGAGCCATTGAAGATTAGGAAAGGGACCTCGGAGATCTGGTGAAACTCTTGGTACTCAAAGTATGGCCCATGGGCCAGAAGAACTGGCATGACTTAGAGCTTGTTAGAGATGAAGAATCTTGGACTCCGCCGCAGACCTCCAGAATCAGAATCTGCATTTAACAAGATCCTCAAGTGATCTGTGACCACATAGAAGTGCAAGAAGCACTGGTCTAGTCCAACCCCTTCAGTATTTTACAAGTGATGAAACCAAGTGTCAGTCTGCAGAAGTTACTTGCTTACAATCAAGTTGTTGTATTCAAGACAGGACCAAAGCTAAGGCCCAGGTCTTCTGATTCTGAAGAGCCCACTTACCATGGCTTCACCTGGTCATGAGGTTAATAGACTATAATATCCATTAATTAAATTAATTAGTCAAAGATTTACTCCCTCACTGAGACACCATCTCATAATCATACACAATCAATTTTCTCGGTAACGATTTTAACTGCTTAAGAACTCAAGAGCAAGTCAAGAGAAACTGATAAAAGACTAGGCAAATGTAAGTTAACTGACCACATACACTTATTGGGAGAAAAAGTAAAAACCTACCATGAGTAATATAGGTCTTAGATGCAATATTTTCCCTGACTCACCTCATCACCCTCTGAGATTTGCTGGAAATGCCCAGGATATTTAGATGTGGTACCCCCTGAAAACTTTCTTCCTCTAGGATGGTGGAAAAACCCACAAATTTCATTGTCTTTTCAGCAGAAAAATTCCCTATGGCCTGAAGAAACTTAAAAAAAAAAAATCTCTTTGTGCGTACCACCCCGGAATCTTGTAGATTAGACATTGAAACCCAGGTCATGTCCCAAAAAGGAAGAGTCAAGATAGGAAAGACTCTATTTTAAGGGATTGATAGGGTGAATGGCTGGAAGTGTCTACAATGGAAAAAAAAGGTGGGGTTATCATTTCAGTCATTGCTATTATTGTTGTTGTTATCAAAAACTTGTAAATAGTGCTCTTAAATTATTGTCCCTTTAGAACAATTAAGGAGATAACGGAGATTTCAGAGTGCTTTTGCAAACCCAAAGGGAATATTGCTATTCACCAGCAACTTTGCTTTAAGAAAAGTGGCCCAGCACTGACTGCTGGGATGGTGGCAATCTCAGGGGCAGGGTTAGGTGTGTTATTTGAGGACTAAAGAGGGTCAGGGGACCCTTTAAAGTAATGGTTCTGGCAGAGCGGGAAGAGTACTTCCAAGGAGAGCAACCCCATCCTCTAAGAGGCTATATGAGGCATTCAGGGGACAGATGGCAGGAGAGAGAATGAGGGAAGGAGAGGAGAGGTAGATGGGAGACACTGTGGAATTAGACTTTCATAATAAGACAGAAAGGAGGGCTTGTAGATGTCTCTGAAAGATCAAGCCTGAGGGATTGCAGGAATTTGTGGGTTACCTAAAACGTTATTTAATTTCTGTATGAACTAGGATTATTAGCACTAGTGGCTGCCCGCCCTCCCCCACCCCTTGTCTCAGTGTACAGCACAACAGAGGCTTATTCATCTCTCCCGCATTACAGTAAGATGTGGCTGGGGCTGCTGGGGCTGCTGGGGCAGTGCTCCCAGACAGCTGTCTTCCAGAGACATGGGCATCCTGGCTGAGCCCATGTGGTAGCTTCACCATCTTAGAATGCTTTGCTTCCAGCCAGATGGACAGAAGAGAAAGTGAAGCTTTTCCTTCGTCACCACAAACTGAAAGTGACCCACAATTTTCCCTTGCTTCTGTTTGTGAGGATTAGTCACATGGCCCTATTTAGCCTCCAGGGGCTCGGTGAGCCTGGCTAGGGGACACAGCCAGCACTCTGCCACAGGACTGACTCATATGAAGCAGGGAAGGCCATGCTGCCCACCGCTTGTGTGGCTCCTCAAGAAGCTGGTCTGCCAGCAGGCAGCTTGTCCTTAAGGAGTGTGTTGGGGCTATTGGTGGCCCTAAGTGGAGGGAGTTTCCTCGGTGCCTTCTCTTTCCAAATCACATCCTACCATACTATCTGGACTGTCCCTGGTTAGGGTTAGGTTTGGAGGTCAACGGGGCCACTGTGGCTCTGGCAATCCCACCTTGTAAATGGGAGAACCCTGTACTTTGCTATTTATTATGGTCAAGCTGTGCAACCTTTAATATTCCTTCCAATACTGAGATTTGATGATGAATATTCAGAATCCTTGGATTCTCACCCTGTCCTTATCTGTACCTTGACCTCAAGGGATACCCTTTCTCTCTGGGCCTCAGTTTCACAAGCTACAAAGGGTGTGGGTTGACCCAAATGACCTTTAATGTTCTTCCCTGGTCGGAGAGTCTATTTCTCCTTAGGGACTAGCTTGAACCAGCCATTTGTGCTTCTCCTGAGCCTTTAGAAAGGAATGAGGTCTAAAAAATTTGGAGTTACTGCTCTCAGCTTTGGCCTTACCTGATTCTATCCAAAATTGTTTTAAAAACCCAGGGACTCTTTCAGCTGGCCAGCTGTCGGCATTCAGTAGCTGGCAACTTACCAAAAAAGCAGGATCTGAATGGGTCGGGGGAGAGACCCAAGGGCAGGTGCCAGGGCTAGAGGTCAGATTTCAAGGTAGCAAAGGGTTTTGCCTGTCTGGACCTCTGTGAGGCCCAGGCATGAGCAAGGCCTAGAGTACCCATAGATGTGAGACTAAGTGCATCAGTCTGGTCCCAGCAGGCAGCAGATGCACACTCAAAAGTATTTAACTAGGGGTAGGGAACAGAATAAATGCTTAACGAAGGAACTGTTTACGAAGATATGGCCAAAGTTAAGGAACAAACACTGAATGGGGAGGACCCAGGACTAGGACCAGACCTAAAGGGTGAGGGGAGGAAATATGGCTGGAGTCTGTGAGAGCTGGAGTAGTGGAGAATTCACAGGACCAGGGCATCAGAGGAGCGTGACCTCTGCCAGAGTGCAGTAAAGCAGGAGCGAGGCAGCTCGGATGGGGGGGTGGGGCAGAGTGGGGAATAAATACATCAACCTGAAATCTCCTACCAGTGCCTCCCATTGGCCAAACCCAACGGGAAGTCAAAGGAACAGGGAGCCTAGTGTTGTGGTTATAGAGAACACAGAGGGGACAGAGCAGGGCATCAACAGATGGCAGAGGCACATGGCGGATAACCAAGACACCAGTCTCAGGTCTCACCCAGCCACCTACTCTTTCTCCCATGTCTGTGAGAAGAGTTGAATGGCCTGAACTGGGGGTATACTGTAAAATTCCCAACTACATGGTGGACGGCGATAATAATAAAGATGGTGACATTATCTTACTTATGTAACTATGTTCTCCTGCAATAGCATCCAGTTTACCTGGAGCATCTTTCACAGCATCTGAAGGAGCCACATTCTCTGCATCTCTAGTTTAAGATTTCTTTAGATGCACATTTGGACCACTGTTCCACCTTTTTCTTGAGTGGTAACACTAACTGCTCCGTCAGTCCTGTGAGAGTTGGAAGAGTGGGATAAATTTAGACCAGAGAGTTATTGTGTCAGAGACAATATTTTAAATACTTGATTTTTAACATGACCTTGACCTCTGTGCCGTGCATAACTACATATTCCCTATCTTCAGCTTGATCAGCTTCTCTGTCTCTCGCCACCACGCTCAAATGTGTCTCCCCACCCCCAGCAGCTATGAATAGTTGATGTGTACAGTGAGACTGAGTGTTGGGCTGTAATCAGTTCCCACTCCATCAGATACCACCGCTGTCAAAACAAAGTCAGCTATGTAAAACCCTCATCATTCCGCCTGCCTCCTTTTGGAATGCACTGTTCTGACTGCAAGTACAAAGCAGCAATTTATAAGCATGAGTTAGTGCAGAAAACAAGACACAAAACCGAGAAAATGAATATGACATGGTATAACATGAATTTCAGAATTATAAACAGGGAAGACAGGGATGGAATCAGAAATAAGATGATGTTTTAAGATTAATATACATGAGATATGAGGGCCAAGAAACCAGACGTTAGGTATTTATTTTATTTCTCTGCATAGCCAAGTTCACTATAGAACTACTTACTGTCAATGTCTGGCATTTTGGTCTTTAAACAAATGTATTTGTGCATCAGCCATGCTTTCCAGTCTTATTAAAAAAGGGAAAAGAGATAGAAAATTTTTTTTTACTCTGTAATGGGTGTATGGTTTCAAACTGTGGGTCACGACCCATTAATAGGTCTTGATATTAATTTAATAGAATATGCTAACATTTTCAAAAAATAAAATAGAGTTAGAATTGAATATAAGCATCAAAGTATATAACACATAGTGAGGTTAAGTATCAGATAAAACACACAGATCAACATACGTGCTAGGTATTGAGTAGAATACACTCTTGGCCTTGGACAGAGTTGGCTGGGTGTCAGGACACTTGAGCACTTGTTCCAACATAGCTATTAATCTTCTAAGTGGCCTCCTCCTCTAGACAGCTCTCCTCTCTGGCCGTGGTATCCTTATTTATAAAGTGATACACTTGAACGGAATCATTTCTAAGAGCCTTTCAATCCCTCCATTTAACACGAATTTATTGAGCACCTACTAGGTGCCTAGCACAGGGATTTAGGAGCAAACAAACAAGACCTTGCCCTCACTGAGTTTGTATTCTGGGGAGATGATGACAATAATAAACAAGTAGATAAAATGCTGAGTGGTCATATGTGCAATGAAAATAAACAAAGCAGGATAAGGAGAGCAGAGAGTACCGAAAGGTGGGGTGTCGTTTTAGATGTGTAGCCAGAGGAGGCTTCTCTGATAAGGGGATATTTTAGTAGAGACTTTAAGAAAGAAAGTGAAGTGATGAAGCTACACAGATATCTCAGGGAAGAATGAACTCTGCCAAGGCTGCAAAGTGCTTGCCTTGTTCAAGGAAGCAGCTAGAGTGGCTGGAGCAGAGTGAGCCAGGGGCTGGGACAGGAGAGCAGGCCAGAGGGAGCGGACGGGTCACTGGAAAGCCTGAGAGGGTTTTGACATGATCTGACTCATGTCTAAAAGGATC
Source organism: Eonycteris spelaea (assembly GCA_003508835.1). NCBI lineage: Eukaryota > Metazoa > Chordata > Mammalia > Chiroptera > Pteropodidae > Eonycteris > Eonycteris spelaea. The sequence continues at coordinate 28,289,242 of PUFA01000001.1, read as the reverse complement.
CCTATTAACAGTAGGAGGTTAGTTAGGAGGCTTCTAGAATACTCAGGAAGTGAGATAATGATGTCTAGCTCTAAAATGGTAAAGGGTGGGGGAGGGGGAGGGGTGGCAAGGGATGGATTCTGATATATTTGAAGGTAAAGCAAATAGGATTTGCTGATGGTTTATCTATGAAGTGAGGGGGAAAGAGGACTGCAGGATGAATCTTACAGAAGGTTTGAGGCCTGAGCAGCTGGAATTCTTATTGAGCACCCATGTGACTGCAGATGTCATGGCACTTGGAAATCTGAAATCTAGAGAGAGCCTTGGGAGTAATCAGCATATGATTGCCATGGAAAGTCATAGGGCCGGGTCAGGTGACTCAGGAAGCGAGCAGACCTAGAGATCAGAAGAGGCCCCAGGACTGATTCCTGGGCCCCTCCAACAGAGAGAGTCTGGAAAATGAGAAAAAACCAGCACATGTGATTCAACTCCACACTCTTTCCAGAAAGAGTTGCTGAATGAGTAGAGAAAAATCTGGAAAATGTGGTTTTTTGTTTTGAAATAATTAGCATGACTTTCCTACCAATCTTTTCTAAAATTATCATTTCTGATTACAGTAGCTCCCCTTATCTGTGGTTTCCACTTCCAAGGTTTATTTACCCATGTTCAACTGCGGTCTGGCAATATTAAATTAAAATTCCAGAAATAAACAATTCATAAGATTAAATTGCATGCTTTTCTGAGCCGAATGATGAAATCATGCATTTTATCACCTCGTATCATCACAAGGAGGCTAAGTACAGTGCAATAAAATATTTTGAGAGAGAGAAACCACATTCACATAACTTTATTATAAACATTTGTTATAATTGTTTTACTATTATTTTTGTTAATCTCTACAGTGCTTAATTTATAAGTTAAACTTTGCCATAGGTATGTGTGTATAGGAAAAAACAGCATATGTGGGTTCAGTACTATCTGCGGTTTCAGACATCCACCGGGGGTCTTGGACCATATCCCCCGCAGATAAGGCAGGGGCTGCTATACCACAATGATAGCATCTTGTAGCAAGCTAGGAGAGTATTGTTGGTGGGTTAAATGGAAATGTATATTAATTGATTAAGGATTTCTTCTAGTTTTCTTAGTGTCATCAAAAAAAAAAAAAGGCAGAGGGGGTGTAAATTAGAGCTTATTTGCTTTCAGCAACCAGGGAACCTGCAGATTGGATTCCCCAACTCTGCCCAGATCTATGGCATCTCCCATTTCAAACTGCAGTGCCCAGTCCTGAGCTGAGGTGCAGGAAGTGGGGTTGGATTTCTCCTTCCTTTTTGTGAAGGCAAGAGAGACCATCAGCCTTGTGATGAAGCACTCAGCACATGCCTTTCGAATGCTTTCTCAGACTTCAGGACTAACTCTTCAAACAGCAGCAGAAAAATTTTCAAGTTGAAAAAATTGAATGCGAGCCTTGCTTATTAAAACTTGCCCTCTTGGAAAAGGATTCCAAAACTGCACTATTCAGCAAAATGCATGGTGTTGCAGGGCGTGTCTTCTTTTGGGCTTGATTTCGAGTGCAGTTTATATCAGCCATTTGGATGCAGCAACAATGGAAGGTCATGGTGGCCACAGTGAGATTAGAAGGGAAGAACAGTAGACTCTATGTTAGAGCAGCCGCAAGAGGAACTAGCAATTTTACACCCCCTGGAAAACTTCTTAAACTGCCCCCCCACCATTGTCCTCTGCCTATTGAGCCCCCTTCTTCTGGAAACAAATTCCCTGTTCTCTGGGCACCCCAAGCCAGGACCCCGTGCATTCCAGGAACTGTCTCTGGACCTTCACTGTCCCCTCCCTTCACAGGCAAGCCCCCCTCCTTCCCCTTTAGGGCACTGAACTCCGTGAAATCATTACCACTGGCCTACAAGACAGATTTGAAGGCTTACCACCCAGAAGACCCAGTATGGTGAAATATTTGTCTGAATCAAGAGCAAAAAACCATTGGACATTGCTTAGCCTGTTGAGATCATGCTCTTGTCAGACTGAGGGAATGGGCAGGCAAGCTTTTTGTCTCCCTGGCTCTTCTCCTAATCAACAGGGTGGAAAGTGGGTAAGGGTAGAGACAAGGGCTGGGACCAATCAGCAGCCTGATAGAAAGTCTGTTTTTGTTCCTGCTAAGCCTATGTATTATTTTTTAAAAGTTCTTTCCTAGTTCCTGTTGCCTATAGTACAGACTAACCTTGGTGGCCTCTCATTCAAAGCCTCACACCATTTAGGCTTTCCACCATAGTGAACTATATCCTCTTCAACATCTCCTGTGTGTGAGTGTGCATACACGTGTGCACACACGCACAGACATGCACGCACACACATGTTCTGACATTCTATTCACTTGTGGCTACAAAGTCCCTACCCCTAAAAGTCTCAAAATCTCTGGACCTTTGTCCAAGTCTTTCCCTTTCCTTGGCTCCCAATTCCGTTTTCCCAAACCATAAATTACCCTTTCTCTGAGCTGTCAAAGCACTTTATAGTTATGATTTGCCACAGTTTGCATGGCATCAAGCTAGTTGGGTCTTCTGTCTCTGTCCTCTTCTCAATGCCCAGGCATACATGAAGTTGAGCTATTGAGGCTGACATTAGTCCTGGTCACAGTGACATGGCAAGGTTTCAGGCATCTTCACAGAATCGAATTGAAGAAGACTTTGCTATTCCAAATGGTACCAAGTTAGCAGCTCCACTGTAATTTCTCCTAAATTCCCACATGAGGACTTGAAAAAAGATGAAATTTTATATATTTGAATAATTAAAAAAAAAAAACCTGGCACAATAGCCTGAACATTTGTCATGTCAAAATACTCTCACACTGTGGTTCCAGAAGGTGGTGGCGGACTATTGATAAAGGCAGCTACTCAAGCACAGGCTTAGAAAGGTGTACCTCTTTGACTTAGCAATTTTCTTGCTGCGAATTTATCACAAGTAATAAGTATGCTGGTAAAGCTTTAACTACAAGAGAAAAATAGGAACAAACTACATGCCCACTGGAAAGATAGGCTGAAAAATCAGGGATATATCTTTCCTCTTTGACTCAGTAATTCTCTTGCTGGTAATTTATCTTAAGAAATAATTAAGTATGCCAGTAAAGTATTTAAGCAAGGGAAAAATAGAAACACAACTACATACCATTGAAAAATGACAGGCTGAAAAAATGGGGTAAATCTGTGTGAAGAGGGCATAGTGTCCATCCAATAAAAATTATATTCTAAAGATATATTCACTGACATGGAAAAATGTTCATAATTTATTGTTTAATGAAAAAAATTCAGGTTACAAAACAGAATACATTATCATACAAGTTTTATGATAAAAACCTACCATAGATATATGCAGAAGAAGATAAAGGCTGGAAGGGTATATGTCAAAATGTTAACAGGGATTATCTCTGGGTAATGACATTGGAGCTAATATTTACTTGCTTCTTTAGCCTATTTGTTATTTCTATAATGAACATGTGTTTCTTTATTAATACATAGAAGGCATGAAGTAGAGAAGCCCTAGAGAGCTGTGGATAAGAGCATAAGTTCACCGCCAGACGCCCCGAGTAGGATTTCATCTGCCAGGTACTTGCTGTGTGATCCTGGAGAAAATTCCTTCCCTTTTCTTTTCCATCAAATGTGCTTAACAATAATGTCTAAGACAATTCTGTGGAGAAAAGATAGTCTTTTAAATACATGGTGCTAGAACTACTGGATATTCACATGCAAAAATATGAATCTAGACACAGACTTTACACCTGTAACAAAAATTAATTCAAAATGAAACCACTGACCTAAATGTAAAACACAAAGCTGTAAAATTCTCAGAAAATAGCATAGGAGAAAATTTAGATGACTTTGGGCATGACCATGACCTTTAGATACAACACCAAGGCATCTTCCATGAAAGATATAATTCATAAGCTGGATTTTACTAAAATTAAAAACTTCTTCTATGTGAAAGATACTTGTCCAACACAATGAGAAGACAAGCCACAGGGTGAGAGGAAATATTTGCAAAAGACACATCTGATAAAGAACTGCTCTCCAAAATATACAGAGAACTCTTAAAACTCACAATCAATAAGAAGACAAAACAACCTGATAAGAAAAAAAAAACACCTCACCAGATAAGATATTACAGATGGCAAATAGGCATATGAAAAGATGCTCAACAAGATGTCATTAGGGAATTGAAATTAAAACAATAATGAGATACCATTAAACACTTATTAGAATGGCTAAAATCTAAAACACTAACCATAACCAGATGCTGGCGATAATGTGTAGCAATAGGAACTCTTATTCATTCATTGCTGGTGAGAGTACAAATTGGAAAACATTTGACGGTTCTTAATAAAACCAAGTGTACTCTAACCATATGGTTTAGTTAAGCTCAGTTTAGTTGCCATAAACAAGATACCATCGACTAGTGGCTTGAAAAATAGGATTATTTTCTTACAGTTCTGTGATTGGAAGGTCCAAGATCAATGTCCTGACAAGGTTTCTTGTCAAAGTCTCTTCCTGGCTTGGAGAGGACCTCTCTCACCATATTCCCAAATGGCCTCCCCTCACATTAGAAAGGAGAGGGAGAGGAAAAAGAGAGAGGGAGGGCTCAAGTGTCTTTTTAAATAAAGACATTAGTCCTATTCCATCAGGACATCCGACTTATTGACCTCATTTAACCCTTAGTTACTTCCTTAGAGGCCTCACATCCAAGTAATAGTTATGCTGTGGTGGGGGGGGGGGGTTGTGCGGAGGGAGGGGAGGCGGGGTTAGGCCTTTAACACATAAATTTGGAGGGACACAAGCATTCAGTCCATAACACCATACCTCCCAGCAATTGTGGTCCTTGACATATATCCCAGTGATTTTGAAACTTAGTCCCATACAGCTTAATCATAATTACCAAAATTTGGAAGCAGCTAAGATGTCTTTTAGTAGTGAATGGATAAAGAAACCACAGTACGTCCAAACAATGTGATACTATTTAGCACTGAGAAAAGAAATGAGCTATCAAGCCATGGAAAGACCTGGGGAAAACTTAAATACATATTACCAAGTGAGAGAAGTCAATTTGAAAGTCAGCAGATGGTATAATATGATTGTACTATATGATTTTCTGGAAAGGTATAAAATTATGGAGACAGTAAAAAGACAAATGGTTGCAAGGGATTAGGGAGTGAGGAATGAATAGGCAGATTCCAGAGGATTTTCAGGACAGGTGAAACTACTCTATATGTTACTATAATGGTGGATACATGTCATTACACGTTTTGTCAAATGTACTACACTCAGGACAAATCCTAATGTAAAACTATGGACTTGATGTGTCAGTGTAAGTTCGTCTGTTGTAGCAAATGGAGCACTCCGGTGCTGGATGTCTATGATGAAGGAAGGTTATGAGTGTGTGAGGCCAGGGGGCATATGGAACTTCTGTACTTTCTGCTCAATTTTGCTATGAACATAAAACTTCTCTAAAAAGTTTTATTTTAAAAAACATCTCTACTTTATTGGGTTGCTGTAAAAGTTAAATGACTTTATTCTTGTAGAGCTATTAGAAAGCTCCTGGCACAGAGTAGCACCCAATACATTTTAGCCGAAGTTAAGTAAAATGAGCACAAACACATATAGGAAAAGGAGATTATTTTTAATGCAAATGAAAAAATATTTCCTATCTGGCTGGAAAAAGTCTAGGGACTCTGTACTCAAAATTTATAAAAACCTGGCATATCCCAGATGCTCAATAAATGCTGTGGACATGTGAGCGAGGGATTTGATCCCTGATTTAAACCTTGGAGCAAACGAGATTGCTTAGAGAGAAAGTGTAGAGGAAGAGGAGAATGGGCCAGGACTGAGTCATACATCCCTTTAAACTTGACAATCAGATAGAGAAGGACAACCAGGCAAAGGGGCTGCCATGTGGCGGGACAGGAATCAAGAAGTTTGGTGTGTGAAGACCAAGAAAATAGGTGCTTCAGGAAGGAGGGAGTGGCCAACTAACTGGTTTGGCATTCTGCTGAGAGGTCAAAGCAAAGGAGGCTGTGAGTGTTCCTCAGGTAACAGAGGACCCGGGTGACCCTAACAAATGCAGAGGTGGTAAGTGGGAGGGTGGGGACAGGAAGGTGGGGGAGGAGGAGCCAAACTGGAGGTGGCTCAAGAATAACTAAAAGGTGAGGAAATTAAGATGGAGCAGAGCTAATTTCAAAAAACTTTGGGAAGGGCATAAAAAGGTACATTAGCAACCAGAGAGAAATATATATTTGTGTTGATTTGTTTTATGATGGGAAGACTGGCACATGTTTAATTTAAATACTGATGAGGAAGGGTGCTGATGGACAGGGAAGAGCATGGGTGGGAGGTTGAGGCAATCCCCATTAGAGATTTCTACTTTCTTTCTGCAGTAGAGACCATAATCATTTGCTAAGAGTGGAGAGAATAGGAAAGAGATGTGAGGATCCAAGAAGAGTTTGAATTGATCTCTGAGAGATTGTGGGGTCCTTATATATACTGCATTTCTCTGTAAGGTCTTCCCACCCCTCATTTCTCAGCCACGGATCCTGAGACCAGAGGGGGGAGGCAATTCGACTAAAGTCACACGGCAAGTTAGTGGCGAAGCTTACTAGGGTCAGGTATTTGAGCTTCCAGGTAAGGACACTTCCTCATACAGCAACCGACGTCTTATGTGTCAGCTCTTCGCTGTGTGCAGTTATGTCAGGCTCTTTTCAAAAGATGGCCCCCTGAGTTTTACTAGATGTTCTGTCACCCCCTCATGCAGAGCTTGTTACATACAGAGGATGAAGCAATAGTTTCTCATGAATGAATGATTAGAAATCAGGCTGCCCTTCTTCTGTCTCAGTTCTTTAAAAAAGAGAAGACCTCCTTTGTATAATTCCTTTCTTGTCCCCTCATGCCTATTTCAGACTAAAGCAAAGATGGAGCAGAAAGGGCTTCTACTCTCTTTGTCGTTAACTGATATCAGTCCCTACAATAGCTGCTTTCCTACACTGGGCCATGGGTAACATGTTTATTTATATAACACCACCTTGTTCTGGAAAGAATCTCAACGCTTCTACGTGTATCAGTTGCTAAAAAGTAGTAAGTGCTCTGTTTATCTGGGGGTGTGCTAATGCTCCACGTAACTGGATTTGGCTATTTACAGATTCCCACTAATTAAGTCACCATAATTTTCTCAGGGGCTTGGGAACTCAATTATGTTAAATGAAATGCAAATAGAGGCAAATCAGAATTCCCACCCGCAGAACTGGTCACCTTAATAAAGACAGAATCAGGAAGGAGTGATCACTATTTATCCACTCAACAGGCTAGCTGCTCTAATATGATGTAACCCTGTACAAATGTCAGTAGAAGAACTCAGCCACTGGTGGTGGGTGGCAAAGCCCTGACTATGGGTGTTCAAGTGATGGGATTAGAGATGTTGAGATTGTAATGGCTTAACCAATAAATGTGTAACCTTTAGGAGACCTCTATTCTAGGCTTTAGTTCTGCGCTGTCTTTCTAAACTAATATCTCCTCGGGCTCTCAGTTTCTTGATGGTCTAGATAAAATGAAGTTATTATTGCTGCTTTGACACAAAAAGAACTTTTTGGAATCTGAACTATTTTTGGCTGTGGACCAGGCCTTACACAGGGTCTGGTGTCCCCTCAGCCACAGTAACCAGCTGCTCATTCCAGGGCAGTCAGCACAAATGGATATACAACAAGGGCCTGGTCTTCCTGGTCAAATCCCCTGTGACTTGCAAAGGCTCTGAGCCTGGTCCTCGCTGAGTGTTTTGGCAGTGGAAACTCTGATGCACTGTAATGCAGGGTAAATTGACAAGTGGTTTTTACCTTAGTGGCATTCAATGTTCCCTATCACTATTTAACAGCTGAGCAGGACTAACTCTGAAAAGATATTTCTAACAAATCCATGTTGGACCTATCAATAGCTTTTGCTAGAGGATTATAATGTGAAGATAAGGCAAAGACCACAAAGTACCTGACTGGGAAAAAAGTCTGCCTGTAGCCTGTGCTTCTCAGTCTCTGCTTGCATTTCCTGAGGCCCCTGAGCCTCGTGACTATCCCAGGGCTGAGTATCCAGGCTCAGGCCAGGGTGAATGAGAGCAGAGGAGCTTGCAGTAAAAGCGAGTGGTTTCTATCTTTAGCTGAGGGGTGGCCAGCCTGTGCGCTAATCCTCAGGGTCAGACCACCAAGTCCTGGAAGAGAACTATTCCTCCAGAGCAAGAATGGGTATCCTGTCTGGAACACAGGAATATCTAGTGGCCAGAAAAAGTCTGTTAACCTTGCTGTTGGAGGTAGGACTTTGCTAGGTGCTGGAATTTAAAGGCAGATCTAACACAGTCCCTGTCCTCAAGGAGTTCACAGTGGCTGTCATTAAGAGGAGCTCCCACTAAACATGAGAAGCCCCAGGGAGTATCCAAAAATCAAGTTCCTGGACATGTAAAACTGAGAACCAGACCCTAAACTGCTTGGGCCCCAGCAAGATGCTCTTGTGCCTGGAGGATCTGGAAAACCAGCTGGATTTTGTCCCTCCCTGCAATACAATAACCACTTTACTCTTTAATCAGGCACAGATTTCTTAGAATGTTAGAAAATCATGTTTCCTTTCGTACTTGCTATTGACAAAGACTGTATATATTCCCTGGCTTTCTCAGCTTCCCGAAGGAGGAAGGAAAAAAATGTTTTTCAAACACCTGTTATCACCAGGGCCTGAAGCCCATCTGTGTGCCCTTTTCCAATCTCTGCTCCCCCTGACTGCTCCCTCCCCCAGGTAACACTGTGCTGACTTTAATGTAAATCATTCCATTTTTTCTTTACAGTTTGCTCCCATATTATCCCCCTAAACAATCAGTTGCTTTGGATTTGAATAAAACGACCTGGCTGTGTAAGGAAGAACACTATCGCCAGAATTAGATGAAGTTTCCAATGAAAACAACTGAAGAGGGTCTTGGGGTACTGTGTAGCTTCAGCTTTCCTGAGTTTTTGAAAACCTCTTCTGGGGAAGTCAAAGAGCAACGTCAAAGGATTTGTGGGGCCTGGAAAATTTGTAGCTTGGAGGACTATTTAAGAAGATTATAAGTTCAAAATTACAATAGTAAGGTAGGTACAGGGCCTTGGCAAGAGCATATATGAGTAAGTGCTTAAGTTTCATTAGCTCCAGGTAAATAGTCTCCTAGACATGAGGGCTCACTTGTGCCTGGGCATCTGGCAGAGCTGGCAG